>JAPVLO010000143.1:3077500-4534922 GCA_027257055.1 Cephalopachus bancanus
GACGGAGCTGGAGCTGACGGAAGGCGGAGTGCCGGCACGTGGGAAAGCCCGGTCATCACGACCGCTCCAGGGGCAGGACTCGGTCTCCCCGCTTCAGCGAGGGTCAGGGGCTTGCCCAAAGTGGGAGCCCCAGCCGGGTGTGTCGGGCGGAGCGGCCAGCCAGTACCCCCACCCTGCCCTGGGCCCTGTGGCTCCCAGGGTAGCATACAAACACACACACACACGCGCGCACACACACGCGCGCGCACACACGCCCACACAGGTGAGTTGGGGACCGGGCTGAAGTGGAGGCCTCCTGGGCCAGGGTCTGGAGGCTGCGGCCCCCTGCACCTGTCCTCCCAGCTCCCTCCTCAGCCACGAGCGCTCGGTCCTGGAGGAGCCGCCCTCTCGGCTACTCTCAGCCTGAGGAAGGCTCTGGGCTCCGTGAGGCCTGTCTTCCCTTGCCCGGGGCTCCGAGGCAGCTTAAGGACCCTCTGGGCGGCCGCGGCCAGACCCCAGGCTCAGGGCTCCGTGGGCTCCGTCCCGGGGCCTGGTTTCAGCTCCCAGGACCTGGTGGGTTCAAGTCCGGCTTCAAAAGCCCTGCCTGGCCCCGTCTTGGCTCCAGCCTCATGGTGGCCTGAGGCCCAGAGTTTGGGGCGGAAGCTTCACTCTCTTGGTCTAAAATTCCGAAAAATGGGCGCCTTGCGGCCTAGGCATCTGGGAGCCCACCCAGCATCTGAGCCCCAAACCCATGATGGCTTTGAGTTCTGCAGATTTCTCAGAGTTGGAGAGACCGGCTCAGAGATGGAGACAGACTCAGAGATGGAGATGGTCAGACACCCGTGAATCCAAACATCTGAACAGCTGAGCACGCAGGGCTTTGACGCCCAAGCGTGTGAGACTGCAGGGTGGCAGGGGGACTGGGCACAGAGTGTCCAGGATGGCAGTCTGAGATGGGTGGAGGGTGGGCCGGGGTCCTCGCCCCCTCCTGGCCCTGCAGAGACCCCTCTGGGGCCCCCACACAGATGGGTCACACAGAAACCAGTGCCCACGTGGGTCAGTGATAACTGGGCAATCACGACAGGGGGTCTCTGAGCACTGGGGGAGGGGGTGAGGGGACAGGCCTGGGGCCGAGGAGAAGGTAGTGGCGTTCATTTGAATAATGGGCAAAATCAAATTAATTCTACATTAAATAGTTGTGAATAAAGGGTTGAAGTCAGCAGTTTCAAACTTGTTTTCCTTAATTACTTTCCGTGTTTAATGTCATTAAGAAGATTAAAAATTCATTAACAAGAGTACTAAAGTGGCGAATCAGGGCCGCGATCACTCCAGGTTAGAAACTCCGCTGAGGCCGCACAGGGCGCCTTCACGGGGGGCGTGGGCGGGCGGGGGGCCGAGGGTCAGGGACAGGCACATGCGAGCTCGCTCGCCCCCCGAGGTTCCGCAGGACGCCAGCACACCCGGGACACAGCGTCCGCACGTCCACACCGGAACTCGGTGACGACGGGGACGGTGCGTTCAGCCTGGCACCCGTGACCTCTCTCCCTGGAAGGGAAGGCCAGCATGCAGGTTCCGTGACAGGCATGTGGCCACAGGGGCCGGCGCGGCCCGGCGGTCTCCAACTCCCAGTCCGGCCGTCTCTGGCCTGGCCATCTCTCGGGGGGTGTGTGTCCCCGTCTCCCTTTCCCTCCCCTCCCACGCTCAAGGGCCCTCCCAGGGCAAGCCTGATCAGTTTCCAGGGAGGAGCTGCCCCTCTCTGAGGCTTAATTATCCTGGAAAAGGATCCCTTTTGTCTCCTTTGCTTGGGGGGGCGGGCGTCACATTTCCTCCAGGGAGTGGGGCAGGGGACAAAGGATACCCTGGTCGGGGGGGGAGACGGGCACATGGGACCCAAGTGTCCCGGGCAGGCCAGACTCAACCCCAGCCGCCCAGCGCCAGGGCGTCCCTGACACTGGCCTCTCTTCCGCCGCTTCCGCTTCTGCCGGCTAGCCCCTTCTGCCCAAGCTCCAGGCGTCAGCCCTTCCCATGAAGGGACCTCCCCCGTCTGGATGTGCCTCCCTGAGGCGACCGCTATCTCCCTGGCCCCTTTTCCATCTTCTCTGGGCCTCTGCGTCTGTCTCCCTGGGAGTCGAGGTCACCTTGGGTGCGTCTGTGTCTTCGGGGCTATGGGACCGTGGCAGGGATGCAGGTGGCCATGGCGGCGATGGCCCGTGTGGTTGTGGTGACGATGGCGTGTGTGGCTGTGGTGACAATGGCCCGTGTGGCTGTAGTGGCAATGGCACGCGTGCAGTGGCGTGTGTGGCTTTGGTGGGGCCTTGTGTGAGGGTGTGTGCGTGCACACGCGTGTATCTGGCTGCATGAGGAGAGCCGTGACCTTGGCTCGAGAATGCCCCGTGAACCACACACAGGCACAGCCTGAGGAGCTTGGGTGACATTGATGGAAGGAGCCCTCTCAGTTCATAAGTGGGAAACCAGACCCGGAGAGATGGTGTCCACCCCCGAGAACAGACTCGAGAGAGCGGCGAGCACAGGTCCACATAGACGCGCGCAGAGAACGCCCGGTGAGGACCGAACCGTGGGAATGGCCCAGAGCCCCTGGCTGACAAACGCGTGAATGCCCCGTGATGCATCCATACGGTGGGGAGTTGCTGCCCTGCCATGGAAAGGGGGCTGGAATGCTGGTCCACACTGCTGCCACCCACGTCATGGGTGGACTCCAGGAACGCTGTGCCACGTGAGAGAAGCTGTTCACAGAAATGCACACTGCATGACTCCCTTTATAAGAAATGTCCAGAACTCGCAAATTGAGGACGGGTGGTTGCTTGGGGTTGGGGCAGGGGCTTGGGGGCAAAGAGGTGACTCGTCATGGCCGTGTGTTTTTTTAGGGGGAGATTAGAGTGTTCTAAAGTGTCTTGTGGTGGTGGCATAACCCTGTGAACAGACTGAAAACCGCTGACTTGTACACTTGCAATAGGCGAATTGTATGGTATGTGAATTGCATCTTTTTTTCCCTAATTGAATACAGACAGGGTCTCACTATGTTGCCAGACTGGACTCGAACTCCTGGCCTCAAGCGATCCTCCTGTCTCAGCCTCCCAAAGTTCTGGGATTACAGGTATGAGCCACAGGGTTGGACTAGGAGTTGTATCTCAATTAAGCTGCTATTTAACCCTCCGTGAGTGGTTTGCCCCAGGTCCCACTGCAAGTGAGAAGTGGGGCTGAGACTAGAACCCGGCCCCTTGGCTGGAAGGTCAGTGGCCTTTCTCCAAGCCCTATAATTCCTCAAACATGTGGGCCAAGTCCCACAGGGTGTGGGTGTCCGTGTGGCGTCCTGGCTTTCCTGTGGGGTCAGGTTTCTGTCTGGGATAGTGTGTCTCGCCTGTGCCCGTGGATGGGTGACTCTGGCCGCTCTGTGGCCCTGTACGTGTGGACCCGGGCCCACGTGGCTCCCTGCCGCCGGCGTCTGGGTCTGCCTGAATCCACATCGGGGCTGCCCGTGCCTCCCTGCCCACTGACCAGGCCTCCGAGTCCGTCTGTGTCTGTGGGCGTGTGTGGGCACGCCCGTGTCGTGTCTCTGAGTGGCAGTCCACGGATCTGTGTCCGTGAAGCCATCGACTTCCTGGGGGTCTGTGTCCCCGTGGTCATGCGTGGCAGTACTTCTGCCCGTGTGTGGCGTCTCGGTGGGTGCCCACGGGTCAGCCTGAAGGCCTGGGTCCAGGCGCCAGCATTCGCCGGTGTCCTGACCACGTCGGCGTCCTGGTGTCCACACAGGTGCGTTGGGGAGCCCCTGGCCCGCCCACTTGAGTCCGTGTCTGACCCCTCCTCCTGCACCGACCCCAGAAGGTGGCCGCCTCCCCGCCCCCCCCGCCAGCCGTGGAAAGAGCGTCACAGTAAATTCATGGCCGCCCGGCTGGGAAACAGGCGGCTGCGATGGATAGGAAGCGTGGATTTGCATATTGAATTAAAATTAAGAGCTAATTATGCAAATAAATTATGACATTTGGCAGGAGAATTTGCTTCAAGATCATTTATTACGTTCTTTTTATAACAGTGTGAGCATTTAACGGTCAAAGACAATATTTTAAGGGAAAATTAACGCAAGATTATTAACCTAAAAACAATTCTGCGTTAATGAGAGGGTGAGCACCCCCCCGCACACCTGGTCAGGTCTGTGCCTGGGCTGGGAGGGCTCCTTCCCCCTCCCTCCCTGCCCCGTCCTGCGGGGCGCTGGGGCTCGAGGGGGCCAGGAGGGTAGTGGGGGCCTTCGGGGCTCCTGTCCTCCTCGGCGTGGAGGCTGCGTCCAAGCTGGAAGCCCCCCTTGAGGCCAGAGCCCTGGGCTGAGTCGACGCCGAGCTGCGGCCCTGCCCAGAGCCAGCATCTGAGGATGGCACCCTGGCCCTCGGCCTGGGGGCCCAGTCCTAGGGAGCGATGCAGACCCGGCCCCGGAGAGGACTCTGCAGCCCCCGCCCTGGGATGCAGCCTGGAGAGTGGGGTCTCAGCAGCCCCGCCACGCCCCGGGGCTCCCGCCCTCCTTCTCCGGCTTGTGGAGCCCGAAGTCTCTGGTCCCCAGACTCTGGGCTCCCTGCCTTTCCGGGTCCCCTGTCTCCACTGTCCCCAACTCCCTCTATCTGCCGGGCCTCCCTCCTGGGGATGGCAAGGGAAGGGAGGCGCTTGCGTGACCCCCGGGGGCCTGTCCACCCGTCCCTGCAGGAAATGTGGGTGGCTTCTCCATGGGCCGTCTTCTCCCTCTGCTGGGGCTGGTGCTGGCCCTTAAGGTCGTACGTGGAAGCCTCACGCAGCGTGCCATGTCCCGAGGGGCCTCTGGGAAAGCAACTGCGTCACAGGCTGTGCGTCCCGCAGCGGGTTCCTGCCCTTAGAAGGGACGGGGGCACTGTTGTCCCCTTGTCCTTCTGCCACATGAGGACAAGAAAGGTGCCGCGGGCGACACGTTCTCCCCCATGCACAGCCACGGCGCATGGGTGTGCATGTGTGTGTCTGTGTGTATCTGTGTGTATTTGTGTGTGTCTCTCTGTACATGTCTGTGTGCGCAGATATCTGTGTGTGTATCTCTGTGTGTCTGTGTCTATGTGTGTGTGTATGTCTCTGTGTCTGTCTATATCTGTGTGTGTCTGTACGTCTGTGTATTTGTGTGTGTCTCTGTGTCTGTGTCTGTGTATGTCTCTGTGCCTGTGTCTTTGTGTGTGAATATGCACATGCGTGTGGTGGGCGTCTGCCTCATCTGCTCCCCAGCCTGCCTGTGCGGTCCTCAGACCCTTTCAGGGTGGACTTTGGTCTGCAGGTCTGCAGAGTGGGCTGGTGGGAGGGAACCCAAGGTCTGCTGGGGAAAGCCACGGATTTCTGGAGGGCTCCTGCTCTGATGCAGACGTGCCCCTGGGAGGCGAGAGCTTTCACGGCTGTCCTGGACGCTGTGCCTGCCTACTCCTGGGGCAGCCGTGAGGCGGGCCGGGCCTCGTCATCCAGGGCTGTGCCTAGTCACCGGGGTCTGCAAAGTCCCCGGGGGGCAGGGTCGGATGTCCCTGGGCAGAGCAGGGGGCTCAAAGGATAGTGACCTGGACTCAAGAGCCCCAGCCTCAGGCG
This sequence comes from Cephalopachus bancanus, assembly GCA_027257055.1. NCBI lineage: Eukaryota > Metazoa > Chordata > Mammalia > Primates > Tarsiidae > Cephalopachus > Cephalopachus bancanus. The sequence continues at coordinate 3,083,078 of JAPVLO010000143.1, forward strand.
TCCGGTGGGCACACGCTTTCTCTGCCCCGCGCCCGCCTGCCCCTTGGAATCCCGGCCCACCCTGCCCGCTGGGAGGCTGGCTCATTCAGCCTGTACCCACAGCCCCCTCGGGAGTGACCAGGGGGCCGCCAGCCACGCGAGAGGGGCCGCCTGGGCTCCTTCCCTTCCAGTGGCTGCTGAAGGCCACAGCCCCTCATGCCCTCCGGCAGGCCTGGTCGCTGTCCTCGTGACGGCCCCTGCAGCCCTGCCCGGCCACGGTGTCCCGCTGGGACGGCCCAGGACTCCGCACCATCTCTCGTGCTCTCCTGGTGCCCACCCAGACTTTGGCGAATCGCTGCCCGCCAGGCTCTCCTCCGATGACCAGACAAGTGTGGTGCGTGTCTTCTGCTGGACTCTGACAGTGCATTCCCAGGGCGCCTGCTTCCTCGTCTGAAGCCGGGCAGTAGCACACACTTGACAGGCCATCGGCACACACCCAGGGAGGTCGCGGTATCAGGGTACGTTGCTCCCAAGTCCAAACGCTCAGAGTCCAGGCAGAAACGAGGCCAAGAGCAGGGCCAGCATGGAGGCCACCTCTGCTAAGAAGGTTCTGTGTGACCCTGGAGAAGCCGCCGCCTTTCTCCGGGCCTGTTTGTTCATGGCGCCACACAGGGCGGAGCTTGCATGAAGTCCGAGCTGTGTAGGGCCGGGCGCAATGGCTCAGGCCTATGGTCCCAGCCCTTTGGGAAGCCGAGATGGGAGGATCGCTTGAGTCCAGGAGTTTGAGACTTGTTTCTGGAGACTTGTCACCAGCCGGGCGTGGTGGCGTGCACCTGTCATCCCAACTACCCGGTAGGCTGAGGCAGAAGGATCTCCCAAGCCCAGGGGGTTGAGGCTGCAGTGGCCATGATCGTGCCACTGCACTCCAGACTGGAGTGAGACAGACTGAGACCTTGGCTCAAAAAAAAAGTAAAAGTAAACAATAAAGAAAGTAATGTGCTGTGTTTGCTGGGCTGTGGTCAAGTGACTTACACAAGGTCACACAGCAGGTTCCTGGCCACCTGCCCGGGTGTCCTTCCGGGGCTCGAGCCTGGCTGGGCGCCTCTGCTGGATCTCGGAGGCCGGTGGGGAGCACGGCCGAGGGGCCCGGGTGGGTTGTCCGCCCCAGGCCCAGGGCTCGCTCTGACGCCCGAGGGAGGGGATGGGATTATCAATATCAATGTGAACAAGCGCAGGAAAACAAAGCCGCAGGGCCTGAGCATTTTTTAAGTAAAGGAATTTCCCTCATCTCGTGGTTAATTTAAAAGGTTTATTTCTTGAAATGAATCCTCTTCATCAAACCCCCGATCCTTGAAGATCGGAGGCGACTGCAAGTGCCGGTAATGAATTGATTCGTAACGTGAGCGACACGCGCCCTCCCGCCCATGCCCGCCACGGGCCCTCTGCCTGCGGTGCTGGGGGCGAAATCACCTTCTCTGCTCTGGCCGGAAGCCCAGTGCTGGCCGTAGACCAGGCCCAGGCCCGGTGGACGCCCCCACCTCTGGAAGGGTCCGTCTTGCCCCTCTCTCCCTTTCTTCAAAAGGGAAGTTGAGGCTGAGTGTGGGGGCTCACGCCTGCCATTCCAGCAATTTGGGAGGCCGAGGCGGGAGGATGACTTGAAGCCGGGAGTTCAAGACCGGCCTGGGCACCATCACGGGACCCCGTCGCTACAAGAAATTAAAAATTAGCTGAATGTGGTGGTGCATGCCTGTAGTCTCAGCTACTTGGTAGGCTGAGGTGGGAGGATCACTTGAGCTCAGGAGTCTGAGGTTGCAGTGAGCCACGATTACACTGCTGCGCTCCAGCCTGGGCAACAGAGCAAGACGCTATCTCTAAAAAAAATGGGAAGAGGGAACAGGGTGCGGTGGCTCACGCCTGTAATCCCAGCACTTTGGGAGGCTGAGGCAGGAGGATTGCTTGAGCCCAGGAGTTTGAGACCAGCCTGAGTATACAGAGAAATCCCGTCTCTACCAAAAATGAAAAAGATTAGCCAGACACGGAGGTGCGTGCCTGTAGTCCCAGCTGCTCGGGAGACTGAGGTAGAAAAATCGCCAGGCGGTGGAGGCTATGGTGGCTGTGATCATGCCACTGCCCTCCAGCCTGGGCCACAGAGTGAGATCCCGACTCAAAAAAACAAAGTCAGGAGAGCCCTGCATTCCAGTCCAACCCACCACGACACAGCCACACACGGGCATGCCGACCCGTCATCAAGCCACTGTCACCCGTGTCCACACAATCCTGCAGAGTCGCCTAAACAGTCTCCCTTGGGCGCAGGATACAGGAATGAAATCGTTGGAATCACCCACCCCTTCTGACCCAAGGCCTCCAGCCCTGGAAACCGTCCGGGCTTGGTGTGCAAACGCATGGCACACACACCTTCTCGCAGACCCACGCTCCCACATGGGGGTCGGTTGGTGAGTGCCCCCAGCAGTGTGAGCGGGTGGCTGGAGGGGGAGCAGGAGCGTGGACTTTGAGGCCCAGGCCGGACTCGACCCCGCGCCCCTTATTTGACCTCTTGCAGCCTCAGTTTCTCCACCTGTGGAATGGCGGCAGCACCCTCTCCCTCGTGGGGTGGCGAGGACTACATTCGGCCATCTACGGGGACGTGCCTCGTAAGCTATTAGCTTCGTGACGGTGGGGGAGTGCTGAGTCTTTCACGGAATTCAGGGCTAGAGTAGGTGCCTAATAAATGCTGGGTCGCATCGTAACCGTCATCCACGACTCTCCTCGACACCTGGTCTGCGGCCTGAGATGCATTTTACTTTTTTATTTTATTTTTGGAGTTGGAGTCTCCCTCTGTCGCCCAGGCTGGAGTGCCACTGCAGCCTCGACCTGCTGAACTCTAGTGGTCCTTCTGCCTCAGCCTTCCAAGGAGCTGGAACTACAGGCGTGCACCACCATGCCTGGCTATTTTTTTGATTTGCTGTAGAGATGTGGTCTCACCAAGTTGTCCAGGCTGGTCTCGAACCCATGGGCTCAGGCAATCCTCTCGCCTCCGCTTCCCAAAGTGCTGGGATGACAGGCGTGAGCCACCGTGCCCAGCTTGATATACATTCTAAGATACATGCAATGCCAAGTTATGCCCGGCACGGGGTCCGCGGTAACAGAGTGGTTACTTGGACCCCGTAGCGAGCACTTGCATGTGCTGAACTCCGTGCCGAATACCATGTGCTATTTTATTCCGTCTTCAGTACAGTAGTCCTGTGCAACCGTTCTGATAAACATCCATTTGCAAATGAAAAACCTGGGGCACAGAGAGGTTAAGCGACTCGAGGTCACACAGCTAGTGAGTGGGGGGGAAGGGGACGGGAGCCCAGGACTCCAGAGCCTGTGTGAGCTGTAGGTGACGCTTCAAAAGCAGTGCGGGCACAGCCTGGCCCCGGGAAGGGCTCCTGTGTCCGTGGGATGAAGCCGGTCACGCCTCGAGCTGCAAGTCACTGTGGAAGTCCAAGTCCTGAGCCAGAGGCTTGAAGACGTCTCGGGTCTGGGGCCGGTGCCAGATCTGGGTGCCCCTCGGACCTGCCCCTGCTCCGGTGGGGGTGAGCCCCCCAGCCCAGCTGAGACCTTTCCTGCCCTCAAGCGTCCATACTTCCCCAGTCTCTGACTGGTGTGGGTGCGGGCCTGGACTTTTATACTGAAATATCTTTGAAGCAGGTAAGCCCTTAGGCCAGCCATTTGAATGGGGAGTAGAGAAAGGTGAAAGAAACCCAGGGAGGGAAAAGAATAAAGTAGGTAAGCCCAAGCCCAAATGCCCCTGGGCACCGGCGCCATGCACAATATTACCTTTGCTTGCCACCTTCCGGCTCTGGCTACCGTCATGCTAGCTGCCGCCACTTGGGGGCCAGGATGGGCCACAGCCCGTCTCCTCGTCCTCCTGGTAGTGGTTGGCACAAACAGTGGTTTGGTCACAGGCGTCGTCCTGGACGGAGGAGCCAGGCTGGGGCACACAGCCTCCATGGGGTCTCAAGGCCAGTCTTTTTGTTGTTGTAGATATGGGGGTCCCTTTGTGTTGGTCAGGCTGGTCTTGAACTCCTGGCTTCATGTGATCTTCCCACTTCAGCCTCTCAAAATGCCGGGATTACAGGCGAGAGTCACCGCGCCCGGCCCTCAGAGCCGGTCTTAATCGTGGTCCACTCTCCTGGGTTCCTGATGAGGGTTTCTTTGTCATGTCCAGTCTTGAAAACTGACGACTCATGAACCTTCCTCAAACTCCTGGCCTCAAGCGATCCACCCACCTCGGCCTCCCAAATGCTGGGATTACAGGCGTGAGCCACCGTGCCCGGTTTCTCATGAACCTTCCTGAGTAACCACCAGGCCTCAGTCCAACCAAAGCGTCCCCAGGCAGCCCTTATGGAGCAGAGACACGCCTGTGTCCAACGCGGAGAGGCTACGGGCCCCCCTGGCCTCCTCCCACCCTGTCCTGCTCTGCACGGCCCGCCTTTTCCCTGGGTGGAGGTGTGGTGCCCGGCGGGCACAGGCAGGGGCCAGGGCACATGCCTCCCTCCTGCAACTTCCTAGAAGAAATCATTTTTTATAACTGTTGGAACCCTGATTGAGCTGTCAAAAGTACATGAAGCCGCTACATAAATGGTAAACCGCCCATCAGTCATGGGCCTGTTTGCTCTGAGACAGTGTAAACATCACACATTTTTCTTCACGATAGAAAATAACACTCACCCCATCACACCCAGGTAACCCGGCCCCACTCCCAAAAGACGCTTATTAGTCACACTGGTCCGTCCCATCTTGTCTCCCAAATCTTTTTATCCTCTGGCCGCCTGGCCTCACCTTCTCTGCTTGGCAGCTGAGCGTTCTCTCTGTGTAAAACCAGATTTAGCAATCTCCCCTCCCCCAAAGAAAAGCAAACTACAGTTAATAAATGCTGGAGACACGCAGAGGAATTCACCGTGGAAGATTCGTCCTCGCCTGGATTCTGGCGCGAGAGTCTGGCCCACGGGTTAGACACCAGCACCGGGGAGGGAGGTTCAGTTCCCAGTGTGCCTTTTCTGGAGTGTGTGGGGCCCATCCACGCCCCCTGGTGTCCACCCCGCTGGTGCCCACTGGTCTGGGGTGGTGAGAATGGGGGCGAGAAGCATCCTCCCTTTGGGGAAGACCTCTGCCCTACACACCTGGCAGGGCTTCCTCCCTCTGGGAATCAGGACGTAAGGGAATGCATCTCAGGAATGGGAGCGCATCTCAGGAACTTGAGCCCGGCTCCATCTCCGGCGCCTCTCCTCCAGCCGCTCACTGCTAGTTCCAGGAAACTTGGCCTGGGCAATGACCCCGGCTGCCAGTGATACGTAGGGAGGGAGCAAGGGAGGGATGAGTGGATGGATGGATGGGCAGATGGACGGGCAGATGAATGGAGGAGTGGATGGATGGATGGAGGAATGAATGGATGAGTGGGTGGATGGATGGATGAATGGATGAGTGGATGGATGGATGGATGGATGGACGGACAGATGGATGAATGGAAGGATGGATGGATGGGCGAGTAGATGGATAAGAAGATGGCTGAGTGGATGGGTGGATGGGTGGATGGGTGGATGGGGGTGGATGGATGGATGGATGGATGGATGGGTGGATGGACGGACGGATGGATGGATAGATAGGCAGATGGATGCATGGATGGGTGGGTGGATGGATGAGTGGATGGTTGGATGGATGGATGGATGGATGGATGGATGGATGGATGGATGGATGGATGGGCGGGTGGATAGGTGGATGGATGGATGGATGGATGCATGAATGGGCTGATGGATGGATAGATGGGCAGATGGATGCATGGATGGGTAGATGGATGGATGAATGGATGGATGGATGGATGGATGGACGGACGGACGGACGGATGGGCAGATGGATGGGTGGATGAATGGATGGGTGAGTAGATGGATAGGCAGATGGCTGGGTGGATGAGCGGATGGATGGATGGGCAGGTGGATAGGTGGATGGATGGATGGGTGGATGGATGGATGGATAGATGGGCAGATGCATGGATGGGTGGGTGGATGGATGGATGGATGGATGGATGGATGGATGGATGAATGGATGAGTGGATGGATGGAAGGATGGATGGATGGGCAAGTAGATGGATAGGCAGATGGCTGGGTGGATGGATGGATGGATAACTGGACAGATGGTTGGATGGATAGATGGGCAAGTGGATGGGTGGATGGATGGATGGATGGGCAGATGGATGGATGACGGGTGGATGGATGAGTGGGTGGGAGGATGGGCAGGTAGGCAGATGGGCAGACAGGCAGCCAGGCGGATGGGTGGACAGGTGGACAGATGGGTGGATAGGCGGATGGGGTGGATGGATGGATGGATGTGTGGGTGGGCGGGTGGACAGAGGGGCAGCTGAGCGGATGGGCAGACAGGCAAATGGGCAGGTGGGTGGATGGATGGGTGGATGGATGCATGGGTGGACGGGCAGACGGCAGATGGGCAGGTGGATGGTGGATGGATGGGTGGATGGGCAGACGGGCAGATGGATGGGTGGGCAGACTGAGAGACATACAGATATTCACCCACAAACACACCCCCACGTACATAACCCCACACCGATGGTGCACAGTGCAGCCCGGGGTTTAGTGCAAAGCCTCCGCCAGCATCCATGAAGCCTCCCTGCACCGCTTGTCTCCGGGGCTGACTTTGGGACACGAGTTAACCTTGCTTAGCGTTCCTCGACAGCAAAATGAGAGTCAGTATCAGGCCTTCCACGTGGGTCTGCGCGGAATCAGTGGTAGCCACGGTCAGCTCGGTGTCTGGCTGAGAGTGGGCGCCCACCCTAGGCTCTGGCACCGGCCTCATGACACGATATACACGTCACACACACTTCCATAAGCACGTCCACACATCAGAACCTCCCACAGACTTAGGCAGTGCACACACACGCAGATGTGCACACACTGACGGGCACAGAGGCCGACACGGGGCAGGTGGCACAGAGGGTGGCCTCGAGCACAGCCTGGAGCCATGGGTTCAATGCCCAGCGCTGCCATCTACCAGCAGCGTGATTTTGAGCAAGTCACCTAACCTCAATTTGCCCATCTGTAATGTGGGAATAATAACAGTCCCTCTGTCCGAGGATGCCTGTGAAGCCTAAATTAAATACACTGAAGATGCTGTGTGATGCATCTTAGAGAAACCCAGAATAAATCCCACACCTGGTGGACATTCTGCAGCTGTCATCCTGCTGGACTCCTCAGCCCTGGGTCTGGGTCCCGCCATCTCCATTTGTAGATGAGGGCGCTACGCTACAGAGACCATGGCGCAGCTGGCGGACGGGTGAGCGGCAGGGAATCTGGGCCTCTCGGTGCTGAGTCCCACGTTCTTTTCGCGAAGCCACAGGCGCCCCAAGCATGTGTGTAGCCGTGTGTGCCGAGGAAGCTTTCTCTGCCTTGGTGTCAGGGCTCCCGCCCTCCTTCACCCCGTCCATCCACCCCCTTAGGGCTCCCTGTCCTAGGAAATGACCCAAACCAGTGTTCTCAAGGTGTGGTCCTGGGCCAGTCGCCTCAGCCCCCACTGGGAGCTTGTTAGAAATTCACATTCGGGCCTGGCACAGAGGCTCACGCCTGAAATCCCAGCCCTACAGGAGGCCAAGGCAGGAGGATCACCTGAGCCCAGGAGTTTGAGACCAGCCTGGGCAACACAGCGAGACCCTGCCTCTTACCAAAAATTTAAAAATTAGCCGGGCGTGGTGGCATGCACCTGTGGGCCCAGCTACATGGGAGTCCACAGTGGAAGGATCACCAGAGCCCAGGAGTTCCAGACCAGCCTGGGCAACATACTGAGACCTTGTCTCTACAGAATATCAGAAAGTTAGTCGGGCGTGGTGACGCGTGCCTGTGATCCCGGCTACTTTGGAGGCGGAGGCAGAAGGACCACCCCAGCCCAGGAGGGCCAGGCTGTGGTGAGCCGTGATTGTCCTGCGGCACACCAGCCTGGACGATAGAGTGAGAGCCTGGCTCAAATATTAAAATCAAAAGAAATGCGCATTCTGGGACCCCACTTCGGCGACTGGCTCAGAGAGTGCGAGATGGACCTCAGCAAAACGGGCTGAGGTCAGGGTGGCCTAGGCTGAAGCTTCTGGAAGAGGGAACGCTGGACCAGGGCCTTGAGTGCCCAGTTGAGGAGAGAATCTGAAGAGGTGAAGAACCACCTGCCGAGAGCCCAGGCGTCCTGCCCAAGTGCGTCTTTGGGGTGCGGGCTGAGGCGGTGGGGGGTCTTCTGGTGGCTTCTGGACACCGCACCCCGGTGAGTGGACTGTCCCTGGATTCCGGAAGGAGGCTTTGGCGCGCTTCTCTGTAAAGGCACACCCCAGGGACCCTCCCCTGGAGGGTTGGCGCGTCGCCAGAGCTGGGATGCCCTCCGGTCCCGACGCCACGAACCTGCCATGCCCGAGTGGCAGTCCTCACCTCGTTCCCATCAAGCCCAGATTCGTCAAGTACGGCAGCGCTGCACAGGGAACGGGGGACCTCGTGGCCTTCTCTCCCCCTCCCCCCTCCCCCCTCCCCTGGTGTGCACGTCCCCCTCCCCTGGTGTGCACGTCCACGCACACCCGTGTGTCCATGCGAGGTGGGGGCTCGGGGCTGGGAGCCGACCGGGCTGAGGCTGGCCAAGGCGGCCAGAACCCCGGCCTGCGCCTGCCCGCGGCGACCACTAGGAGGCTAATGAAGAGGGCGGGGCCAGCCGGGCTCGGGCCAGCAGGAGCCGGCGAGGGGCCGGTGTGAGGCAGGAGGGAGGTGGCCCTCGGGCAGGGACAGACAATGTTCCCATATGGGAAGCAGACGGCGCCGCCCCGCCCCCCGGGGCCCGCGGCCTCCGCGGCAGCAGGCAGCCTCTCCGAGGCCGGGAGTCGTGCCCAGGAAGACGCGTGAGCTGCCTGCTGCAGGGGAAGAGCCGCGGGAGGCCGAGGTCACCAAGGTCCCCGCAGAGGACTTCCAGGGACACGCGTGCCCGGCGCGCCCACGTGCACAGGCCGGAAGACCGCGTCCAGCTCCTTCTGCTGTGCTTTGAAATTCCACCGTGCTGCAGGCTCAGAGCAAAAGATGGCGACCACGGGGAGACGCAGGGTCCGACGGGAGCCGCCCGGCGCCTCCCTCCCACGCGGCCTCCCTGCCACCGTCCGGCCGAGGAGAGCCCCGCCGGGGGAGCCCAGGTTTCAGCCACTTGGAAGGATGCTATTTCCACCCAAGTTTCTCACCTCTCAAGAATGTTTTTATTTGTGTGTTTATTTTTGAGTCGAGATCTCCCTCTGCCGCCCAGACTGGATCACAACTCACCTTGCAGCCTCAACCTCCTGGGCTCAGGCGATCCTTCCTCCTCGGCCTCCCAAGCAGCCAGGACTACGGGCGTGTGCTACCACCCCGGCCAATTTTTAAATTTTTTTTTTTGTAGACACGGGTCTTGCTATGTTGCCCAGGCTGGTCTTGAACTCCTGGGCTCAAGCGATCCTCCCACCTCAGCCTCCCCAAGTGCTAGGATTGCAGGTGTGAACCTCCACGCCCAGCCCCAGGAATGTTTAACATCTTTTTCTGTGTTGACCTATTGGTGCCAGACCCCATTTCTAGTGTGATAGGGATGTCCCTGTCTTTAAGATGTAGCTCCAGGCCGGGCTCGGTGGCTCAGCCTGTCGTCCCAGCACTTTGGGAGGCCGAGGTGAGTGGATTGCCTGAGCCCACGGGTTCGAGACCCGCCCGGGCAACTTGGAGAGACCTCATCTCTACAATAAATCAAAAACTAGCGGGGCGTGGTAGCGCGCGCCTGTAGTTCCGGCTCCTTGGAAGGCTGAGGCGGAAGGATCGCTGGAGCCCAGCAGGTTGACGCTGGGGTGGCCGTGAGTGTGCCACGGTGCTCCAGCCTGGGCGAGGGAGTGAGACTCCAACTCAAAAAAAAGGTTGTGGCTCCAGGTGTTTGTATTGTCCACGAGTGACTCTGCTAGTAACCGAAAGGCGTGAACAAGACTCCTCTAATCTCCTGGCGACGTGACGGGCTGGGGCCTTTGCAGCCTCCGGCCAGGCTGTCCAGACGCCTTCCTGGATGCCCTCTCTGGGACCAGAGACCACACTAGCTCCTTCCTATGACTGCCCCGTCCTTGCACGAATCAGGGCAGGAGCCCCACTTGGTTGTGCTTCCCCCACAGCCCCGAGAGGCCAGACCAGAGTGTGCCCACCAGAGTCCGGCTGACAGGGGCCGTGTGTGTGGTGAAGGCTGGCGGCCGGCGGCGGGATCGGGGTGCCGCAGGACCGACCGGCGCCAGCAGGGACCCCGCAACTGTCAGTTTGGAGAGGACACACGCGGCAGGCCGGTGCAGTTCCCACTGCAGTCCTTGTCCGGAAGACACGGTGGACCCAAGGGTCGGGAGCAGCGTGCCGGGGCCCCGGGCCATGTGACTGCGCACCAAGGTGGTGTGGCCGGTGTGTCCACTGAAGATGCCATGGCCTGTCCTCGGGAGAGCGTCTCATCACTGGCCATGCTGTGGCAGTCCGTGGAAAACCAGATACTTGGGGCAAAGGTGGAAATGAGAAAATCAAAGAGGGGACATGCTGGAAGGGGCTTGGCTTGTGCAGTTTGGGATCAGCCCACAAGCAGTCCCCGGCGTGTGGCTGTCACTTGCGGAGAGGCGGGTCGGTCAGCATGAAACACCGTAGGCTTAGACACATCCTTGTGGGACTTCTTAAAAGTGGCTTTCGGTACCAGTTATGAGAACTGATCCGTGATCACTGGGAAGATTTGGGTAGTTTTATAAGACCTGTAGGAATTAAAATGCCTATTTCAATGGCTTGAAAAAGGACCCCAGTCCGAACTGGTTCAAGCACAGAGAGAATCCCCCGGGAGGCCTGGGTCATCCTGATAACCGAAGCAAAGCCCAGATCATCAAGGCGCAGGAAGGGTGTCAGCGCTGGGCTTCCGGGACATTCAGAGCAGGACTAGACGCACCCGGCACACTGTTTCCGGGTTGTCACCTGCACCTGCTGTCCGCGGGGAGGGATCCCCTGCCCTCTCCATCCCCATGGGTTCAGTGTTCAGTCCAGAGCCAGGTGACCCCGGCCAGGGGTAGGGCAGGGTCAGGGGACACTCTGAGACCACATGTCATTTCCCAAGAAGGGGCGAACGTCCCCGGGGGTCTGGACCAGCAGCACAGACGTCCACGACGCATCGGCTGTCCTCATCCTCACGTGTGTGAATTCAGAATTGTCACCCCCGTTTGCAGGGAGTAAACGAACACTCTGGTCCCAGCCCGGTTGGCCCTGGGCCCCACATCCGGAGCAGGTCTGCTGGAATCGGGGCCCGTGTCCTCGGCACAAGGCTGGTTTCTCCCAGGAAAGGAGCGGCGAGTCCAGGTGCAACCGCTTCCAGGAGGCGGGTGCATGCCAGGCACAGCGCTGAGCCGGCGGGACAGTCGGACACGGGCCAGGTGAGGGCTATCTGGGGTGGGAAAGGCATCGCGGGGGAGTCCCTCCCCACGAGGCGATCGGTTAGGGAGGGGGCGTTTGACCTCTCCTTGAATGGACAGCAACAGACCAGTGTGGCCAAAGCTCAGTCTACACGCAGGAAAGAGATAGCTCGGGGAGCCAGACTGTGGAGGTGGGGTCCGTTTTGCCTGGAGACAGAGCTGCCCAGGGTTAAGGTCACTGGCTCTGGGACCCCCGCCCAGAGCGTACAATTCTGGTAACTCACCCAGGCTCGCTGTATCTCGGTTTCCCTGTTTGTAAAATAGGATGAACTAAAAATCACCATTTCCTAGAACAGTGCTGAACATGGAACGAATATGTGAACCAGTGATTAGACGCCATGGCAGTGACCATGAGGTGAGTACGGTCGTCATGCATGTTGGGAGCCTCTGAGATTCCGCTGTAGAGCTGGGATATTGTGTTAGTTTCCCAGGACGGCTGTGACACTCTCTGGGGGGTTTGAAGCAGCAGGAATGTACCCTGTCACCATTCGGGAGGCTCGAAGTCAAAAATCCAGGATCCGCAGGGCCACATCCTCTCAAAGCCTTTACGAGGGAACCCGTCCTTGCCTCTCCCAGCTTCTGGGAGCCACAGACGGTCCTCATGCGGCTGTCCTACCTCTCTGTGTCTGTGCCGTGGTGTAATGCTCTCTCCTTGTGAGGACACTGGTCACACGGACCAAGGGCCACCCTATCCCAGCAGGACCCCATCCTAAGCTTCAGCTCAATGACGCCAGCAAAGACCCTGTTTCCAACAAAGGTCACGTTCACGGCGGCCAGGGCTTAGGGCTTCAAGAGACCAGGGCTTGGGAGAGGGGGCACACCCCAGCCCACGATCAGAGCCATGCTTTGGGTGGATGGATTTAGCAGGGATGACGGACCAAACCACCTCGTGGGGAGATGGTGTCCAGAGCCTGCTGGGGACAAGAAATGGGGTATCTGACCTGGCAGTTGACAATGACGGCGAGATGGTCCAGGCCCCGGCGACTGGGGAGACCGACCGGATGGGAAGCGGGGAGGGGCGTGTCCGAGGCTCCAGGCTTTGTGAGTGGAAGGAGCAGGGACCCTGTCCCCCGTGCAGTGTCCTCAGTGCATGCCCGGCCAGCGTCTGGACGTCGAGCGTCTGCCGAGGAGAGCCAACAGTCCGGTGGAAACTGGCAGGTGGAAGTTGAAGCCCGTCATCGGGAGATGGAGCCTGGGGCGGGATGTCTCCACGGGGTCTTCCTTCCTGGAGGGGTGAAGGGTCCCGCCACGGGGCTGGAAGGGCTTGTGAAACGGCGGCGAAGAGCTTTGCAAACGGAGGGTGGGCACGGGAGGCAGCAGCAGGGGTGGGGGGGCAGGGTCAGGCCAGGAGCTTCGGCGTGGGGAGCAGGAGCGCACTATGGCGGAACCTGGGGGGACGGCTTCGAGGAGGAGGGTGGAGCCCCCGAGCCACAGAGGTCGCCAGCCTGTGCGTTTGCGAATGAGGAGACAGCTGCAGTGTCCCCACCCAGGAGGCTGAGGAGGCCACGCCCGGCGAAGAGCCCAAGGGGAACCCATGTGCCCATGCGTGTGCACACAAGGATAGTGTGTGTGCCCATGTGTGTGCACATGGAGAGGAGTGTGTGTGCCCACGGGTGTGCACATGGCGGGGTGTGTGTGTGTGCCCATGTATGTGCACGTGGAGAAGCATGTGTGTGTGCATGTGAAGAGGAATGTGTGTACCCACAGGTGTGCACATGAAGAGGAGTGTGTGTGCTCACAGGTGAGCACATGAAGTAGTGTGTATGCCCATGGGTGTGCACGTGGAGAGTTGTGTGTGTGCCCATGCGTGTTCACATGAGGAGGAATGTGTGTGCCCATGCGTGTGCACGTGAAGAGGATCATGTGTGCCCATAGGTGTGCACGTGGAGAGTTGTGTGTGTGCCCATGGGTGTGCACATGGAGAGGCATGTGTGTGCCCATGTGTGTTCGTGTGAGGAGGAATGCTTGCACCCACGTTTGTGCACACGAAGAGAAGTGTGTGTGCCCACAGGTGTGCACTTGAAGAGGAGTGTGTGTTTACATGGGTTTGTAAGTGGAGAAACGTGTGTGTGCCCATGCGTGTGCACGTGAGGAGGAGTGCGTGTGCCCACGTGTTGCATGCGCTCCTACGCGCTGCCTGCCTGCGTGGGCCCGGGCGGCCCACGAGCCGGGGAAAGCCCAAGCACCAGGGTGGCGGGCGGGAGGCGTGGCAGGGCCGGAACTGACTGGGGCTGGCAGCAGAGGCGCTCGGGGCGCCAGCAGGTTCAGATTCTGGACTCCTCTGGAGGGCGGGCGTGGAGAGGCCTGCCGCCCAGCCCCAGGCAGATGGCGAGGCTGCCCCCAGCCCTGCCCGCGGGTTCCAGAGGCCCCCGCCCAGGGTGGGGCGAGGGCGGGTCCACACTCAGGTCACCTCCCCAGCGGCGAGGTCACCTGGCAACGGCGGGCGTGCAGTCGCCGCCCACAGCCAGACACTGCACATGTATCACCTCACTTCACACTCACAGCAGGCTGGGCGCGGCGGCTCCCGGCACTTGGGGAGGCCGAGGCAGGAGGGTTGCTTGAGGCCAGGCGTTCGAGACTGGCCTGGGCAACAGAGCAAGCCCTCGTCTCTGCAAAAAATAATGTTAAAGAGACGCAACCGTCCCCAAGGAAGCCGCCGTTGTTAGCCTCACTTAACACCTGAGCAGGCCAGGCTCGGTGGCTCAGCCTGTAACCCCAGCGCTTTGGGAGGCCGAGGTGAGTGGATTGCCTGAGCCCACGGGTTTGAGACCCGCCTGGGCAATTCGGTGAGATCTCATCTCTACAATAAATAAAAAATTAGCCGGGCATGGTAGCACGCGCCTGTAGTTCCGGCTGCTTGGAAGGCTGAGGTGGAAGGATCGCCAGAGCCCAGCTGGTCGAGGCTGCGGTGGCCGGGAGCGGCCACTGCACTCCAGTCTGGGCGACAGAGTGAGACTCCAACTCAAAAAAAAACCCAAAAAACAAAACAGATAAGCAAATAGGGGTTTTGAAGGATTTGGTAACTTTCCAAAGGCCACTCAGCCAGGAAGTGGCAGAATCGGGATTTGTACCCAGAGCCATATGTTCTTGACCATTGTGACTATTCCACGAGAACGATCACACAAGACTGTGTGAGCCCGGGTGGCTCGTGGGGGGCATCTGCTGTGTCTGCCCCACGGCGTCAGCATTTGTGTGGGGGTCCACGGACCTGTGCGTCTGCGGGGGGGGTGTCCCGTGTGTACCATGTACCCGGATTCAGGCGTGTCCTTGTGGATTTGGGTGAAGGTGCTAGTCCACATCCTAACCCCAGGTCTCGGCACCCCAGTCCTCCTCCGCGCCAGGCAGCGATGGTTGCGTGTGGCTCTCAGGTGTGTCCAGGGCTCGGTCCTGGGCCTGCCTCCCCCTGGGCGGGCCTCTGGGGGTCCCTGTGCCCATGGCCCCATCATCGTTCTTCTTCCTAGTTTTAGGGACCAGTGGGTTTGATGATCAGTTACCGCCTTGTCAATATCCCCTCCCAGGGACACACACAGTGGCAGGTTACGGATGAGGGCAGGGGCCCTTCCTCAAGGGGTCCAGGCTGGCAGCTCCAGAGGGGTCCCTGCGGAACAGCGGAAGGACTTTTCCCAGGGGTGCACCTATGGCTCCCCAAAGGTTGGGGCTCACGGGCAGAGGGGGCCCCCTGCAGCCACCCACCCCATTCCCTCTCTCAACCTTCTCCAGGCTCTGGGAGGCCGGGGAAGACCCCCGGGGAGGGGTCCCTTCTTGAGGCAGGAGAGCACGCCCGTCCAAGTGTTCTCGCCGTCCAAGCACTCCCGGCGTGTCCTTGAAGGTGCATGTGTGTCTGTGTTGCTGTGTCTGCGAGTTTCCCTCTCCATGTGCTTTGGGGACTGGCCATCCACGGGTCTGCGAGTGTGACACCGCCCACATGTCTATCGGGTCGGGCCCAGGTGCCTATGTGGCTGCACATGCCCACGGCCATGTGTGCCTCCACACGTGTGTCTGGGTGTCTGTGCCGATGCCGTGTGTGTGGAGGGTACTGTCCTGCCGTGTGCATTTCTGTGTCGCTGTTGTCAGGGTCACTCCACTCCCCTCCGCCTCCTGGGTCCCGGACGCCTCCTGCTGTCCAGAGAAGTAGCCTGCTGTCTCTCCAGGGGCCGCGCTGTGACCCCTCCACCCCGCCCCTGCCCTGGGCCCCTTGTGGCAACTCAGACTCAGTGCTGGATCCCTGACGCCCCCCACTCCCAGCCTCGGCTCACCGGGACCCTCCCTGCTGGACTCCCGAGTCCGCCGAGTCTTGAACCTGAGTCTCCTCGTTGCCCAGTGGGTGAGTCCCCATCACCTGCAGCGGGTCCCCTCCGCTGGCGCCCAGAGCCGGGGGGTCAGTCCACGCACCGCCTGCCACCATCCCGTGCCGAGACCCCGATCTCACTCACATCAAGGGTCCCCGCACCCACGGAGCGATACGCCCCGTGGCGTAAAGGTCTCCAGGGCAGGCGGATTCCAAAGCACCCCACGCCCACGGCCTCCGACCCCCGACCGCCGGCCGTTAACTGCCACGGAAACTCTCCTTGGACTCCCCAGCCCGGTCTCACCGCCTCCAGCCCCGGAAGAAAGGGGAAGGGGTGGGGGACTCCAGTGAGTTGTCCCCAACGTCAGGACTCAGAACCTGGGAGACGGGACACAGGAGGCCTGGGGCAGCTGCGGGGAAGGACAAGATGGGGTCGGCAAGGAGGGGCCGAGCCCGGCGCGGCGGAGACACCAGGACTTGGGGCCATCCTCCCTCCAGCCCTGCCCCTGGCGCGCGCACACACACTCACCCTGTCGGAAGGTGACATTTGCTATTAACCTTATATTGGGCCATTTTGTAAATCAATGTCACTTACATTTAATAACAAGTGTAATCAAAGGAATTATGCAAATTTAATTTGATGCTTCTTGAATTATGCAAATTCGCGGTGCACATAATGTTCTCTGACATGTGCCCGTTGGAGAGAGAGAGCCAGGGAGAAGGTGGGGGCGGAGGAGGGAGTCCAGGCCTGGGCCAGGGGGAGGGCGGGGGGCGCGGAGGGGAGGGTGCAGAGCAGCTGTGGCCCCAGGCTCTCCCCCCAGGGTGGGTGGGCGGGGCCTGGCTCCTCCGGCTTCTCTCAGCCGCCCTCTCTGCTCCAGCTCTGGCCCCTCCCCAGACTCAGCATGACCTTGGTAGCCACTTGTCCTCTACGGCCCCTTCTGTGAAATGGGAGTGACCGAAAGGAACCCACCCTTCTCGGGAGAAACGCTCCTGACAGGGCCTGTCCTCGGTCCCCAGGCCCCCGGCGGGCGCCCTGCTGGGTACCAGGTCCTGTAATCGTCTTTTTTGCCCTTCACGGTCTGGAGGTCCCGCTGACTCAGGCCAGGCACATATTGTAACATCCCAAACATGGCATAGCACACATCGACACTTGCGTTTCCTTCCTGCACGACAGCCACTTGCAGGTCACTAACACGGCAAAACTCGCAGTGAGACCCTCCGACTTAGACCTGGCTTTCCCCGGGGACCACATAAGGGCACACAGATACAGACACCAACACACACACGCCAAGACATGGACATTCCAGCTGTCCCGCATGCAGCTGGGCCAAGGGACACTGGCTCCTGGTGGTGTGTCTGTCCCGACGCATGCTGATGTCGTGGGCACACAGACGCTGACATGTGGGGAGACCAGGCACGTTCCCTGAGACTGACACTCCCTCCTGCCTCCTGCAGCCAACCCAGTGGCCTAGCAAGCGCCTAACCGGGGCAGCGCCCGCCCTGGCCCAAACAGTCTATGTCGGGCGTGTCCTGGACCCTGCCCTCAGCTTGGTCTGGAGCAGTGTAAGAACCATGGCGCCTTGAGCAGAAGGGATTCCCGTGGTGTGAAGACCTCCTCAGGCCACACCCAAATGCCAGGTACAGGCATCAGGGGACAGTTGGGGGCTCCATCAGGTTTTTGGTTCTTTTTTGAGTCGGAGTCTCACTCTGTCACCCAGGCTGGATGCAGTGGCACGATCACGGCTCACCATAGCCTCAACTTCCTGGATCCTTCGCTTCAGCCTCTTGAATATCTTGAGACTACAGGCGTGTGCTACCACACCCAGCTTTGTGTGTGTGTGTGTGTATGTGTGTAGAGATGAGGTATCACCATGCTACCCAGGCTGGTCTTGAGCTCCTGGGCTCAAGCACTCCTCTGGCCTCAGCCGCCGAAAGTGTGGGGATTACAGGTGTGAGCCACCATGCCCTGCCTTCCATCAGGCTTTAGGTGTGGGCCAGCCCAGGCCCCCACCTCCCCGCAGAGCCCACCGCCATTCTGGCTGTTGCAGCCTGGGCCAGGGCCCCCCATCCGTGTGAAGGGGTTCCTCTTTCCTGAGCTACGGGTGTGAAGAGGAGGTCTGTCCCTTCCCCGAGACGTTGGCAAGGCTCTTCAGGCGTGTAAGAGGCCCGGGCGTGCAATCTGCGAGGTCACCCCACGACTCTTACGACTTCCCCTCGCCACGTAAGTGCCATCTTGGATTTACGGCGATGCCGGTTCCCTGTCTCTGCTCCTTCTCCACTCTCAGCCGGGCACTTGGAGGCCGGTTCCTACAGAGACAGCGTCTGTGCTGTTGATCAGAGAGGCTGGCTGGGGGTTTGGTGGGCGTCTCAGTCCAGTTTGAGTTGGTATAAAGAAATACCTGAGGACAGTCATTTACAAAGAAGAGAGGTTTATTTGGCCCACAGTTCTGCATGGCATCTGCTCCCAGTGAAGCCTCGGGAAGCCATGGTCATGGTGGAAGGGGCAGGGGAGGGGGTGTGTCCCAGGGCATGAGTGGAAGCGAGAGACAGCTCTAAAGACAGCTCTCACGTGAGAATTCTTTGTGTGTGTGTGTGTGTGTGTGTGTGTGTGTGTGTGTGTGTGTGTGTGTTTCGAGTTGGAGTCTCACTCTGTCGCCCAGACTGGAGTGCAGTGGCCGCTCCCGGCCACCACAGCCTCCACCTGCTGGACTCTGGCGATCCTTCCGCCTCCGCCTTCTGAGTAGCTGGAACTACAGGCGCATGCTACCACGCCCGGCTGATTTTTTTATTTATTGTAGAGATGAGGTCTTGCTGCCCAGGCGGGTCTCGAACCCGCGGGCTCAGGCCATCCGCTCACTTCAGCCTCCCAAAGCGCGGGATTACACGCTGAGACACCGAGCCCGGTTTCACGTGAGAATTCCCTCATTACCAGGCTATTCATGGGGGACCCAGCCCATGACCCAGACACCTCCTCCTAGGCCCCAACTCAGACACTGGAGACCACATGGCAACATGATTTGGAGGGGACACCCGTCCATGCTACATCAGCAGATGTGGGGGGACCAGGGGTCAGGGCGCGATTGTCTGTGAGCGTGTGGCAGGGCAGACCTGCTTGTGCGTGTTACTCTGTATCTGTGGCGAGCGTCGTTATGTCTCCAAGTTTCTCCTTGTCATGGGTGTCACTGGGTCATTTGCGTGTCCATGTTTGTGCTTGCTTTCTGGATTCATAATTTCTGTACCGATGCAGACTGTGTTGTCATTATGTGTCATAGTCTGTGACGATGTCTCACCCCCCCTCCGGTGTGTCAACATGTCTGAGTTGTCACAGAATATGTGTCTCTATGTTTGAGTTCGTATAACATGTGAATAAGTGAATACTTAACATGTCACAATATAAGTGCCAATACGTTGGGATTTTTACAGGACCTGTGTGCACCACCGTATTTGAATTGTCAAGATGTGTGCATCAGCTGGGCACGGTGGCTCACACCTGTCATCCCAGTAGTTTGGGAGGTGGAGGCGAGAGAATTGCCTGAGCTCACGGGTTCAAGACCAGGTTGGACAACATGGTGAGACCTTGTCTCTACAATAAATCAAAAAGTTAGCTGGGTGTGGTGGCATGAGCCTGTGGTTCCAGCTACTCGGAAGGCTGAGGTAGAAGGATCGCCTGAGTCCAGCAGTGTGGTGGCCATGAGCAGAGCCACTGCACTTCAGCCTGGGTGACAGAGTGAGACTCCAACTCAGGAAAAAAAAAAAAGAAGAAAAAATGATGTGTGTCATCACGCTGGGATGGTCGTGCTGTCTGAGCTGATGTGCCGTGTGCCTAACTCCGTCTCACCGTGCCTGAGTGGCCCGATTGTGTTGCTGTGTTTGTCATGGAGTGTTATTGTGAGCCAGCACATTTCGTAGGCAGAATGGGAGTCAGTTGCTAGGTTGAAACCGTCACTGTGAGTGTATCACTGCACCTGCAATGTCTCCATGAAGATTGCGTGTGTTGCCAAGTTTGAGTTCTCAGGGGTGTTGTGGGATGTCATCAGTTTGGAGCGGACATGATGTCACCGTGTCCCCTTTTCTGAATTGTCCCCAGATGGTGACAGTATCACCAGGTTCAAATGATCCCCTTGTGTCTGTCTGCGTGTGACCCCGAGTGTGAGTTGCCACGGGGTATCTCTGTGTGTCAGCGTATTTGCGTTTCACCTACACCGTGTGGCTCTCGGTAGGCACCAGCACAGTGTGTAGGTTATCGTGTTTGGGTCCTCAGACGTGTGTGCTGCTGCAGTGTGTGTCTGTGGGGATCACTGTGTTTCACTCATGACAGTATGAAGACACACACACACACACACACACACACACGCACACACACACATACACAGAGGCACTTTGTTGGTGTCGCAACTCGTGTCTGCAAACATCATGTTCATGTTGTCACCATGCGTAGCGCCATGTTTGAGGCGTGACAAAGCCTGCCTGTCACGATCGCTGCGTCGCCCTAACGTGTGGTGACACGTTTGGTATGTCGAAACGTGTCTGTGCGTTGCCACACTGGGGCCCTGTGGTGCTGAGCTCCGCGAACCTGCCCACCCTGTGTCTGTGTGTCTGCGCCCTGGAGGGGTTTCAGTTCTTGTGTGTCACCACGTTGGAGGGGCCTCTCAAAGCGTGTGTGACGACCCGCTTCTCAGCACGGACCCGGAGGTGCAAGCCAAGGCCTGGGGGCCGGGGCTAGGGGTGGGGAGCCAGCCATCATCCCTAGGAGGCGGGAGAGGGCTGGCAGGGTTAGGGACGCCATGCGCTCTAATTGGCCTGCAGTGAATTATTCACACGCGGAATCCGCGCAGAATTTCAGCGCGGGCAGTGTCGGTAAATGCTGTGCATGTTTAAAAGTCATTTCCATAAGTAAGTGCAATTTCTCTACTGTTTGCCCCTGTTTAATGAAGTGAAATCTTGTTTGCATTCCTCCCAATTTCCCAACCAAAGGCGCCCAACCGTTCGCACCAAAATTACGCCGCCCAAATTAAAACTCGGGCTCCCAGGGAGGCGAGGGGACGCGCGGGCCCTTCCGGGAGGGCCCGGGGAGGGCGGGGGCGGCAGGAGCCCGGCCTGGGCTTCCCGGCTCATCACCTCCCTGTAGTTCTGGCAATTCCCAGTCCCCCCCCGCCCCCCATGTTCCTCCCCCTTTTTAAAATGAGCCCCTGGGGTACAGGCGAGGGCTTGGTGCATGTGTGCAAGGGCGTGTCAGCACATGCCTAAATGCATTTACATACGTGTCCGTGTATGTCCCTGGGAGTGTGTGTACTTGTGAAATTGTGACCGGTCATCCTGTACTGTGACAGGTGGAACACGATTCAGAGAGACGCACTGTGATCGCACACACAAATGGCCGCCTGCAAATTTGCCGCCACTGCACCCGTGTGTGTCTGGAGACCTGTGTGCCCGTGCAGTTTTACGCGCCGGTGTGTTGTGCGTGGCCAAGACGGACAGTCACGTGGACCGTACGGGCACACGGCTGCCCGGCATGGAGTCCTCAGGTCCTGCTGCTGGGACCGCTTCCTTCCTGAGGGGTGGAAGGTCCCCCTCGGCCCCAGCGGCTCCTGAGCCAGCCTCGCAGGCTCCGGGGTCACCTCCCCCCACGCCGTCCCCAGCAGCGCCGAGACCCCGGAGGACCGGCCAGACCACTGACCTTCCTGCTGCCGCCCGGGCTCCCCCAGGAGCCTGAACAAAGGCACTCCTGGGGAGCCGGCAGAGGCCTGCGAGGCTCCACTCCCTCCAAGCCTGCTCTTTCCAGTGCCAAATGGCCACCGCACGACGGCCGCCTTGGCACAGAGCCCGGAACAGAACTGAAGACTGGCCTGATTCGGGTTCGCTGGAAGGATGGGCACGGGTGAGGTGGGGCTGTGTGGAGGGCAGAGAGGGGTGGTCCGGCTCACAGGGCCTCCCGGGTTCCCACAAAGGGCTCCCAGGGCTTTGGGACTGCGGAGCGCCGGCTTCAGAGGCAGGGGGTGAGGGCGTCTCACTCCCCCCCACCCCGTCTTTGTGGACGTGACCACCGCCGCCGTCTGACCGCCCTCTGCTCCCCACCTCCTCCCCGTGCACTCCTCAGCCTGGACAGGGCAGCCCTGACACACAGCCACGAGGACGCCGTCACCCACGTGAGCCCGCTGTCCCCAATGCGTCACGCAGGGATGCGGCAGTGAGCAGAGGGCCGCGGGTCAGGTGACGGCCTGGGGGACAGAGTTTCTCCCGGTGAAATTCTGGGGGGAAAGAGATTTGGGAGTGGAGTGGCATGTGGAATCTCCCTGGAGAGGACATCTCTCACACCTCCTTGGCGTCCTTGGCAGGTGGGGTCTCTGGGCACAGCGGCCGAGGGATACCTGGTCGTGACCCCACCTACCTTCTTCCTTACGCCTTCTGCTATCCAGTCAGCCCAACCACAACTGACTTCTCCCATCACTCAGAAACCATCAGTGGCTCCCCATGGCCCAAAGACTTAAGCCCACATTCCTCCCGCTGTTGGCCTTCACGCAGGACACCCGCCCTGGCCCGCTGCTTTTCCGGCCTGGGCTCCATGCTACCTCCCCACCCCACGAGACTCCTCCCAAGCGCCACCCAAACAGGCAGGGAACAGAGACCCCACGTGTGGCCATCAGCCTCTCCTCACCCCAGCGCTGCAGGCTCATGGTGGCTGAGTTTGACATCATGTCTCGGAGGCCGTGGCCACCCCAGACCACCTGTGCCTCCCGGAGGGTGGTTCCTCTGGGACGTCTGGTCACGTCTCGTGGCCTGCTGTGGCCAGGCCTGCTGGGCTCCAGCCCCTCTGGGCCCCGGGCTTTAGACCCCCCGGGCGGGGGGAGCAGGCGGCTGGCAGAGGCTGTGTGGAGAGTTGGTGGGTGCCCGCTGGGCGTGTGGAAGGGGGCAGTTAGGTGTGTGTTGAGGCCGAGCTCCGCTGGGGGGGCCGTCGGTCACCCCGCCACAGAATGAGGCCGGGACCCAGCTCTCCAGCGCCTCTCCGTCCTGTCCCTCTCTGGGGGCCAGGAACTGTCCACGCCTCGCCCTCGAAGAGGTCCACCTCCCACCCAGGGAGCCTCTGGAGGGAAGTCCCCCTTCCTGCCCCAGGGTTCATCCCAGGCCCGGCCCTCCTGGGAGGGGAAGACTGAAGTTGAGCCACGGGACACACACCTGCCTCCCACCAGACGCCAGGCCCCTCCCAGACCCCCCACACCCCAGGCCCCAGACTCCCTCGCTGGCGCCCCATCTTTCCGCAACCCCGCTCCCACTCGTGGAGGCCGCCCCCCCACGACCCCTTCCCGCGTTCCCGCGCCGGACCGCCCTTCCCTCCGACCCGCCCCCACGCCCCACGCCGCGCCCGGCGGGCCGTGGCGCTCGGAGCCCACGGGGAGCGGGCTCCCACGCCGGCCTCTGCGTTCCCCGCCCGCCGGGCGCCCAGGGCGGGGCGGGGCGGGGCGGAGGGGGCGCTCCCGGCGGGAAGGAGGCGGGGCCTCCGCCGGGCCGGTCTCCGCGGCCTCTCCCAGGCCCCGCCCGCGCCGCTCCGCTTTCATCAAGCTCAATTTCCGCCCGCAGGTGCCGGATCCCGCCCCTGGTGAAGGAGCCGCGCGGCCCGGCCCGGCCGGGGCCGCCCGCCGCCGCGGCCCCGGGGCCCCACGTCGAGGGGCCGCCCCCCACGCGGCGGCCTCGGGCCGGCCGTCCCCGCGCGCGACGGCGCTGCGCCCCGCGCCCGGGGCCCGCCCCGCTCCCTCCTCTCCCTGGCGCGCCAACACCTCTCTATCCGTCTCCGGGAGCGACATCATTTATTTTGCACTTCCCAGATAATTTACTTTTTTTCCCTGCCACAGGAATTCTCCATTTCCCTGTAAAATGAAAATTCGTCTAGAATTACATCTTATGTCATCATTATGTTTATTAAGCGTGGATGATGTATACGAACAGGACGGGCTTGCTGCTGAGTGCTTAATGGTGCATAAGATTAAGCCGAGGCTCTCAGCTGCGCGGCGACTCCCCTCCGGTTCCCATGTTCCGAGGCATGCTGGGAGTGCGGGTTCCGCGCCGCGGCCAGGTGAGCGCGCCCCCGCCCCGGCCCGGCCGCGGACGCCGGGACCCCGCCGCCGCCCGCGCGCCCCCCGCCCGCCCGCCGCCGCCGCCCCCCCCGCGCCTCGGCCCGGCCTCGCGCCCCGCGCGCCCGCCCCCCGCGCGTCCGGGCGCGCGCCCCCGCCCCGACGGCTCGGCGCGCCCCCCGCCCCGCGCCCGCTCCCCCGGGCCGGGCCGCGCGTCCGTCCGCCCCGCGGGGTCCCGCGCCCGCGCCGTCTCCCGGCGCCGGCGGCCGCCGCACTGCAGCGCGGCACCAGCAGTCTATGACAAAAACATTATCCTTCTGCTGCTAAACAATCCAATAAACCTCTCCACAGGGAGAAAGTTAACCTCTTGTCTCTTCGGCTGATGCCTTCCCGCCCACGTGACTGCTGCCACAGTAAATTCAAATCATTAGTCTCCTCACCCCATCACAAAACTTCTATTAGTAATGGAGACCTCGGCGGAGACCTTCCGCGGAGAGCGCTGCCTTCCCAATTCCCAGTGGAAAAATTCTGCGCGAGAAACTAATTCTACTTTTAATAATCTGTCATCAGGACCAGAGGCAGTCATAAATTATAGGGGAGCGCGTGCGAGAGCGCGCCACAAGAGGGAAATCAGGGCGAAAAATCAAAGCCCAAGTTTGACAAACTTTCCTGAAGATAAATAATAACTTACAAACAGGATTAGTTGTAAAGTCACGCTCCGGCGCGCGGCCACCGCGCCATCACGTCTGCCGAGGGCCGCCGCCGCCAGGCACCTGTCACGGGCCGCGCCGCCTCCCGGCCGTCCTCCCCGGCCGCCTCCGCCTCGCCCCCAGCCCTGCTCCTCCCGGCCGCCCCCCGCCCCTTCCTCGGCCGCCGGGCCCGGCGCGCCCGGCCGCCCCCGAGGGCCCCCGCGGCCGGCACCGCGGTCACAGGAGGGCGGCGGCCTCGCGGGAGCCCGCGCGACCGGGCCTCGAGGGGCCGCGGCGTGGGAAGGGCCCGGGCCCCGGGCGTCCGCGGCCGCCCGCCCCCCGAGCGCCCGGCCCGGCGGGGCGGCGGCGGGGGGTGCAGTCGGACCCCGGCTGATTCGCCCGAGCCAGCGCGGGGCGGCGGCGGGCCCCCTCCGCCCGCCCGCGGGCCGCCCCCCGCGCGACCCCCGCCCCGCCCCGCCCTCGCCCCGCACCGTCTCGGGCCTGACAGCCGAGCGGGTGATAAATGCCGGCGACGCGGGGAAGGAATTGCGCAAAATAAAGAAGCATGTTCCAACAAGTCCTGTCAGGATTGTATTGATTTAATCATCTGCAGAAATACACATTCTGGACTACTGTAGCGTGCCCGGGCCGGGAAGGGGCGGGCGGGCGGCGGGGCCCGGGGGCGGGGCGGGCCGGGGACGGGCCCGCCCCGGGCGTGGCGAGCCGCGGCGGGCCGGGGCCTTCCGCCTCCGAGCGGCGCCCGCGGCGTCCGGCCGGCCCCCCTCGGGGGTCGGGGCCGAGGGGCCGGCCGCGCCCGGGCGGCGGGGGGACCGAGGGCGGAGGCCGCGGGGGCCGCTCCCGCCCCGTCCTCCCCCGGGGGCCAGGCCTCGGCGGCCGCGCGCGAGGGGGTGGCCGGACGCGGGCCCTGCGCGACCCCAGGGAGCCACCTGCGCAGGCGCTCGGGAAAGACCCGGCCGCCCGCAGGCCGCGCCGGCCTCTGTCCCCGCGTCGGCGCTCCGGGCCCCAGGGCGAGGACTTGGGGGGTCTGGGTGGCCTCGGGACCGTCACACTCCGGGGGTGACGAGGGGCGGGGCGACGGCGCAGCCCCGACAGCCGCGAGCCCGAGGGCGGCGAGGAGGAGGGATCGTCCACTGACGTGACGGCTGATTTCGGACCTTGTCTCGTGTGCCTTCCAACAGCCCCGAGGTTGGTCCTGGGATGTCCCCCATTGCACAGACGGGAAGAGTGAGGTTCAGAGACCCTAAGATGCCGTGGAGGCGGGTGAGAGCCAGGGAGGTGTGAGGCCCGGGCTGAACCACTCCAAACCTCTCGGGCCGTGGGCCTGGGGAGGGGCTGAGGGCTTCAGGCCTGCCCAGAATGGCGCGAGACGGTGAGGGCCAGGGGCGCCAGCCGGGCGGCGCAACCCTCGTCCGTCCCAGAGGGACTGGGGTGCCTGAGCCCTCCCTAGGGGTTCTGTCGAGAGGGCCTTCATCTGGGTGGGGGTGCAGTGTGGGACCCCCACGGTGACTTCTCAGGGGGCCGTCTGTGCATTGGGAGACATGCTGAGGGTGAGGGAGCTTCATCTCACATCAGACATTGTGAGGCCACGCGGCGGGAGAGGGGGCCTTCACGAGAGAGGAGCCCGGCTCCTCCCCGAGGGACCCCTCACCCAGCAGAGAGCCAAAAGGAATGGGCTATAACTGACAGCACGGGGTGACAGGAAATCACCAAAGACGGACAGACCGTGGGGCCCCAGTGGACCACAAGCCGAGCTGGAGTCGATGGACAGGGCCTGGAGTGAAGAGGCACAGCGCAGTGGTTTCTTTCCATGGGGGACGGGGGTGGTCCGGAAAATGGGTCCGGAAAATGGGTCCGGAAAATGGGTCCTCGGAAGAGCGGCTGCAGGGAGAAGAGGCGCGAGGGGCTGCCCTCCGGGGGAAGGAAGACGCCCCGCCCCGGGTGGCAGGGTCCTGGCTCGCCCCTCCTCCCACCTGCACCCATTCCGCCCCACGGGGCCTCCCGCCCAGCCCAGGAGGGAAGGGAGGACACATTCGCGCAGCCCGAAGACGTGTCCGCCGCGCCTCCTCGGCGAGGCTCCGGCCCCGGCGCCGGCACGCTCCGTCCGCCTGACGGGCCGCGCCGGCGGGCGAGCTTGCCTCCCTTTCTCAGACGCGGAAACGGAGGCGCAGAGCGCTCGGCCGAGGACCCGGGCCCGCTCGGCCGCCGCCGGGAGCCCGGAGCGCCGGCCGGGGCGTCGAGGCGCCGGACCCCGGCGCGCGCTGGGCCTCCGTGCCCACGCCGGCCCGGGAGCGGGTCGGGCCCGACCCCGCGAGCTCCGCCCCGGGCCCGAGGACGGGCCGCCCCCCGGCGCCCCCCGCCCGGCCCCGCCCCGGGCCCGCGCGTGACTTTGGCGCGCGCGGCTCCGCCCGGAAGGTCACCTCCTTCATCACGGATTCCATTTGCATCCGGAATCGCATGTACATGAAAAATGTGTCCGCGTGCGGCCCCGACTGCAGACGCAGATGAAATTCTGTGCCGAGCCTGATGCGCGGTAACCTTTGCAGATGGCGCCGCTATTGCTGAGAAATGGATTGCTTAATAAAGCGTATCATCCGGCATATTTGCTGCTTGGCTAGCCAAATAGAAGTTGTTTTTTGCACAAATTTCCTTGTCAAATTTGTCAATGTTCATGTCATTTTTGCTTTAGGTCACAGAGCAAGGTGCAAATTCCTGGCATCTTTACTAGTTGCAGCCGATTTCGGCGATTTCGGCGGTGACGGGGATTCTCCGAGGAGTCGCGGGCCCGCGCGCGCGCCCGCCCGCCCGGCGGCCCCGGAGAGCGCGGCCCCGACACCGCCTCCCGGAAGCCCGCCGTCTCCACGGACCCTGGCTCGCCCGGAGAGGCTCCGGGCCGGGGGCGAGGGGTCGCTTTCCTTTCCCGCAGCGCCCACCCGCCAGGCCCAGCCCGGGAGCTTAAAGGTCGGGTGGGAAGCCGAGGCCCAGGCCCAGCCGTCCCGGTGCCGGTGCCACCCCGCCCCCCACAAGGTGACCCTCCGCCTTCTTGTCTGCCTGCCTGCCTGCCCAGCTTCCCGGGGGAAACCGAGGAGCCAGCGGGAAGGGGAGCCCCGGCCTGGTCCTTTCATAAGACACAGGCCTTCCCAAGCCAGGCCAGCCCCTCCGGCCCCAGGGATTCCTGCAGGGAATCCTCCTCCCACGCCTTGGGCCTCGCTGAGGGTTGCAGGGAGCCGGGACACACAGGTGTGCTCGGAGGAGCCAGGGTGTCCCAGGGCGAGATCCGCCGTCGCTGGGGGAGGTCGGCCTGTTCCAGCACGTCTCAGGACAAACAGACCACCCTGAGAGGTCGCCGATGGGCTGGCGCGGCCCAGAGCGCAGCCTGGGGCGCTGAGGGGCCCTTCCCCGCGGCCGAAGGCCACGCGCGGCAGCGCCGAGCTCAGGGGCCCAGCTCCAAGCGCGCACCCGGCCCTGGACCGGGGTCTCACAGCGTCATCCTCACACCCCCAGCTGCACGTGTGGATATCCCACAGATCAGGGGCAGTCGGGCGCCGGGCTGTGGGCCTGCCAGGGAGGGGCTGAGGGGAGACGGGGACGGGGACCGCCAGGGAGGCGGGCCTGGCGCGGCTCTGCCTGCAGTCCACCCACAAGTGACTCCCTGGACAGGGGTCCCTCCGGGCCCTGTGCCCAGGACAGGCAGGACGTCTGGGGACAGGTGTGGGGAATCCAGGTGAGGCCGGGAATACAGAAAGGGCGTCTTGGGGGCCAGGGTCTGAGATCTAGAAGGGACAGGTGTGGCAGGGGCGGGGGGCGGGGCAGGGGGCGGGGCGGGGGGCTGTGGGAGTGGCCGGGACAGCCGGGCCAGGCCTGGGGGTGCGAGACGACCCGTGAGGGACACCCGAGTCCCGAGGGGCGGGCACGCCCGTGTGTCCCAGGGCCCAGCCCGCCGCCTGGCACGCGGCAGCGCTCAGGATCGTTGGTGGAAGGGCCGAATGGGGCGGGGGGCGGTGGGGTCCCGGTGCGCACCGAGGTGGCGGGCTGGGCGGGGGCCAGGGCCGTTCCGGGGGCGTTGGGCTCTCCCTCCGCGCGATGGTCAGACCCCGTCCCGGAGCAGGAGACCAGCGAGGAGGGGGCGCAGCCTGGGGGCTGCAAGGCGCTGGATGACGGCGGGTGGGGGCGGGCGGGGGTGGGGGAGGGCTGCCGTCAGATTATTAATGGCCATGCGTTGACTCAATTAAATCCAGCCTGCTTTTGTTGGCAGGCCTCCGCAATTATGCATCTCATTACGGGCGGCCGCCCAAATGCATCCTGGGAGGAGACCAGAACTCCAAATTAACTTTCCCTGGCGCTGCGGGGGCTGGTTGGCCGGCCCTGCCTGCGCGGCAGCCAATCGGTGTTGGCTCCAAGGGGGCGGGGCCACAGGAAGGGCGAAGGGTGGGAAGGGCTGGGTCCCGAGCCCAGCCCCGCCCGGCCCGCCAGGGAGCCCTCCTGGGTGTCTGGGCTCAGCCTTGGAGGGCTTCCGAGCCTTGTCCTTATCCCTGGGCGGGGAGGTCACCCCAACAAGGAGCACAGAGGACCCAGGTGCCCCCGGCTCCTCATCCCATCATCCCATCAGCGTGACCTGTTTTGTTTGTTATTGAGTCTGTCTGACTCTGTCCCCCAGGCTACAGCGCTCGGCCACCGCAGCCTCAACCTGCCGGGCACAGGAGATCTTTCCATCTCAGCCTCCCAAGTAGCTGGAACTACAGGCGTGTGCCACCAGGCCCAGCTAATTTTTTTTTTTTTTTTTGAGTCGGAGTCTCACTCTGTTGCCCAGACTGGAGTGCGGTGGCCGCTCCTGGCCACCACAGCCTCCACCTGCTGGGCTCCGGCGATCCTTCCGCCTCAGCCTTCCGAGTAGCCGAATTACAGGCATGCGCTACCACGCCCGGCTGATTTTTTATTTTATTTCATTGTAGGGATGAGGTTTCACCAAGTTGTCCAGGCGGATCTCAAACCCACGGGCTCAGGCAATCCACTCACCTCAGCCTCCCAAAGCGCAGGATTACAGGCTGGGCCACCCAGCCCGGATAATTTTTTTTTTTAGAGATGAGGTCTCGCCAAGTTGCCCAGGCTGGTCTTGAACCCGTGGGCTTCGCCTCCGCCTCCCAAAGTGCTGAGATTACAGACTTGAGTCACTGCGCTCAGCTGACCTGGACGGAGTTAATGCAGCCTCGAGGTTGTCCCAGCCCACCAGAGCTGGGGAAGTGGGGGACTGGGGCTCGGGGGCATCCTTGGGGCTGGGAGCTGGCTCTGGGGGAGGGGGCAGCGGGCCTCCTGCCCGGCCAGGCACCACCTGCGTCGGAACGCGTGTCTGTGCGTGGGTGTGTGTGCGGGCCTGCTCACAGCCTCTGCAGTTACACCACCAGCATAAAGCGCTCCATTAACCTGTCCGGCAGTGCCGACTCTCCATCCGGCTCTGCCCTGCGACAGCCCGCCGGGGCGGTGCGTGTTCCCCGCCTCGCGCTATCCCGGGGGCCTCCCCACGCAAGCATGGCGCCTGCTGCCTCCTCAGAACCACAAAACGTCCCCGCCTTACCCAGGAGCGACTGTGGCCTGTTCTTGCCTGTGCGATGTGAGGGTTAGAACGGCGTCTAGTGCGTGCATGGCCTCACTCCCAGCCGTGCATGCGTGGAAACGGCTGTTCTGCATTCCAGAGCCTGGCTGGGTGGGAGGGGCCTGGCCTCCCTGGGCCTCGGTGGCTTCCTCAGGGGGAGCCTCCGGAGTTCGTCCTCTCTCCGGCCTTCTGAGTCCAGGCGGCCTTCACGGGGGCATGGGTCCTCTCCCGTCTCCCCCACCCCAGAGAGTGGAGGTGTGGGAACAGGGCCTCTAAGCCCAGGGGCGGCTGTGGACCTTTCTGGGATTCCACATGCCACCACCCATGGGAGTCCACTGTAGAAACAGATGTCCTCACTCACATCCACACCTGCTGGTTCTGACCAAACTCCTGCAGGCTGCAGGTGTGCCTGTCGGACACGGGCGCCCATGCCGAGGTGCGCCCAAGTAGGGGAGGGCACGGATGTGCCCACCCCGTGGCGGGTGCCCGGCAGGCAGGGCCACCTGAGATGCCAAGCCTCCCGGGTGCGGGGGCCGGGCCTCCAGGGGGACAGGGATGTCTTCCACGACAGGGGAGGGCCTGTGCACCTCACTCGAGGTTTCTTTATTGTGCGTTAATGAAACCCTGTTTCTTCTGGGCGTTTAATTCTTTCCATCTATTATGTTTAGACAACTCATTAACAATCATTCATTATAATTAGACTCCAATTTTAGACTCCTTCCTCAGGGGAGGCATGTGGAGCTTTTACACATATTTGCATCACAAACAGCCCCCAAATCTCTGGGTGCCACCCCTGCCCTGTCCCACGCCGGCGTCTGCCCCAGTTTTGCTTGCCTTCCTTCCCGCCCCTCCGCCCACCCCTGGCTCCAAATGTAGGGCCAGGGGAGAGGAAGGGAAGGAGCCTCTTCCACCCCCAAGGCCCTGTGGCCCCGCCTGGCCCTCACGGCGTGACTCCAGGGTGCTGAGGGCAGGGTGGCTCCCCCAGAAACACCTTCCCCACCACCCGCCCCCAGCACCGACAGTGGTCCCGGGCTCTTGTGCCCCCAAGCGGTCCCCGAGCCCTCTGCTGTGGCTCTCTGGGTGTCCCCCGTGGATTCATATACACACAGATACCCCTGCCCAGTGGCCTCACGTGCACAAGTGTACACCAGACACGTACGGTCACCTGGGTGGCAGAGGGAGCCTCTCGCAGGGATTTTTCTTCTCCCAGTTCTAAACAGAGACGCTGGCTTCCCCGGCCGCAGCCTCTCCAACATTCCTTCAAGGCTGACGACTCCTGTCCCTTTCCGCCTCTACTTTCAATATCAAGGGTCTCTGTTTGATGACTGACTGTCAGGGGAATTAAATAATGCATCTTAGTGGAAACGCCCTGGGTGTGGTGGTCAGACAGACGTGGCTCAAATTCCAGCCCTGTCACTGAGGAGCCATGTGACCTTGGCCTCTGCTTTGACCTCTCTGAGCCTCTGTTTTCTCTTCTGTAAGACAAGGTTGCTAATGTCTGCCTTGCAGGGGTTTTGTGAGGACAGAGGGAGACAGCTAAACGTGTGAAGGCTGGGTGCGGTGTCTCACACGTGTAGCCCCAGCATTTTGGGAGGCTGAGGCAGGAGGATCACTCAAGGCCCAGAGTTCCAGACCAGCCTGAGCAACATAGCAAGGGCTCGTCTCTATGAATATTTTAAAGATTAACCTGCATACCTGTAGCCCCAGCTTCCCAGGAGGCCAAGGTGGAAAAATTACTTGGGCCCAGGAGGCCGAGGCTGTAGTGAGCTATGGTCGCACCACTGCACTCCAGCCTGGGCCGCAGAGCAAGATCCCATCTCTAGAAAATAGGTAAATAAGAATGTAAAGCACCAGGGGCATGTTACAGATGCTCAAACTATGGTAGCTGTGACCCCCAGTGCTAGTGCATATTTATATCATAACGTCTCAGATGGAGGCCTCTGGGTCATCCCCGAACCCTCCTTTCCCGGTGAGGCCGTCTTTTCCACGGTGTCCGCCATGCTTTGACATGTCAGGGGTGACTTGGCACTGTCCCCGGCCCTTCTTGGGCAGATCTCCTTAAGAGAAAGGCTTTGGGAGGCGGAGACAAGAGGATCGCCAGAGTCCAGGGCTTCGAGACCAGCCTGAGCACCTCGGAGAGACCTCGTTTCTACAATAAATCAAAAAATTAGCCGGGCGTGGTGGCACGTGCCTGTGGTTCCAGCTACTTGGAAGGCTGAGGTGGAAGGATCGCTGGAACCCTGCAGGTTGAGGCTGCGGTGGCTGTGGGCGTGTCACTGCCCTCCAGCCTGGGCAAGAGTGAGACTCTGACTCAAAAAAAACAGAGAAAGAGAAAGGCTTTCCCAGTGATTGTCCCCTCTGGGCAGCCTTCCGCATTACCCTGAGGCTGGCCTCCGCGGCCTCTGAGAATTTTCCTCCTGCTCTGCAGTGGAGGCCTGAGAAGCCCCCGCCAGGGAGCAGGGAAGAGGCCAGGATGGTGGGCAGATGCCATGATGGGGGGTGACAACGGGGAGTAGGAGCAGAGAGGCTGATGGGAGAGGGAGGGGGTGGGGCAGGGCCGGACCCCTCAGAGGCGGCGGGAACCAGAGGGAGCCACAGGAGGGGAGACAGAGACAGAGCGAGGATGTGGGGGGAGAAGGCTTTTCTATCAACAAAACAGCAGGACAGATTCTGGCTGGTCTCTGGAAGCATCTTCACCCAGCGCCCCAGGCCGGCTCTGGGCTCCTTTGAGCTCATTACTGCCAATGAGTCCTCTGGGCCCAGCCTGGGGGCGGGAGCCCGGCTGGTTGTCACTCCCCGGACACACACACACACACACACACACACACACACACACACACACACACACACACACCATGCATCACGCTGACCACGTGACCTGGCCCGCCCTCCTCGCCCGCTCTGGGGGTGGGGTGGGCTGCTTGTGTCCACATGAATGCATGGCCATATGTGTGTGCCTGCACAAAGGTGGCACAGGGCAGTGCGTGTGCATGTGGCGAGCAGGACAGCTGTGTGCCCAGGGGGCTGTGTCTGGGAGGACCTGTGAGGGGACCCACGTACCCGAGAGGACGCTGGGGGCCGGCGCCACGCAGGAAGGGGTGGCCTAAGGAGGGTACTCGGGCTCTGACCAGAGGGTGGGTGTCTGGGCTGCGATTCAGGAGGGGACTGGCGGGTCCTGGGGTCCCACGGCAGCACCTTCTCAGAAGGGCTGTTCCTTGGGGAACGCCTTTCTCTGAAGTGGAAAACTCGGACCCTACTGGGGTGAGTCCCACGGGGGAGACACCCAGAATCTGTTCCTCCCCGGCCCCTTCCTTTCCAGGTGCTTGGCATGGTGGCTCATGCCTGCAACTCTAGCACTTTGGGAGGCTGAGGCAGGAGGACTGCGTGAGCACAGAAGTTTGAAACCAGCCTAGGCAACACAGGGAGCCCTCATCTCTACAAAAATTTTAAAAATTAGCTGAATGTGGTGTGCGTACTTGTAGTCCCAGCTACACACTTGTACACACTTGTAGTCCCAGCCCTCCTGGGCTGAGGCGGAAGGATTGCCTGAGCCCAGGAGGTCAAGCCTGCGATGGGCCACTGCACTCCAGCCTGGATGCCACCATGAGTCTCCAACTCAGAAGACAAGCAAAAGAAATATCACGTGAGCCACGTATGCAATGCAAAATTTTCTAGTGACTTTTTTTCTTAAGTAAAGAGAAACAGATTAAATTATTTTAAAACTATTTATTTATTTACTTTTAGAAACCAGGTCTCACTGTCACCCAGGCTGGAGCACAGTGATGCATTCATAGCTCCCTGCAGCCTTGACCCCTTGGGTTCAAGTGGCTGTCCCACCTCAGCCGCCTGAGTAGCTGAGACTACAGGTGTGCACCACCATGCCTGGCTATTTTTCAGATTTTTTTGTAGACACAGGGTCTCACTATGTTGCCCAGGCTGGTCTCAAACTCCTGGCCTCAAGTGATCCTCCTGCCTTGGCCTCCCGAAGTGCTGGGATTACAGGCACATGCCACTGAGCCCAGCTTTATTTTAATTAAATATTTTATTTAAGCCGATCTAGCCAAGCTAACGTCATCATAACACGCCGGCGATATTTTGTAAAGCACCACAAGACACTCCCTCTCCCCCACTAAATCCCGAGTGCTGGTGTGTGGGCCGGCCGAGTGGAGAGTGCCAGCAGCCACACGTGGCCTGCGACTGTCGGTGGGCAGCCCAGCCGGGACCTGGTCCGGCCACTCCCCCAAGCCACGAGGGGGAGCGTGTGTGTGTGGGAGTGGGGCGCCGGGGGATGTCGCGATCGGGACCCCGCCCTCTTCCTTCTCTCTCTCGCTCTGTCTCTCTGTCTCTGTCATTATCTATCTCTGTTTCTCTCTGTCTCTTTGTCACTGTCTGGCTCCATCTCTCTCTCTGTCTCTCTGTCTCTCTCTCTCTCTCTCTCTGTCTCTTTGGCTCTCTCTCTCTGTCTGCCTGTCTCTCTCTGTCTCTTTCTCTCTCCCTGTCTGTCTCTCTACCTCTCTGTCTGTTTCTGTCTCTCTCTGTCTGTCTCCCTCTCTCTCTTTGTCTCTCTGTCTCTATATATCTCTCTCTGTCTCTCTCTCTCTCTATGTCTGTCTGTGTGTGTGTGTGTCTGTCTCTCTCTGTCTCTGTCTGTCTCTCTGTGTGTCTCTCTCTCTGAGTCTCTCTCTCTCTCTCTCTCTCTCTCTACCTCTCAGTCTGTCTCTGTCTCTGTTTCTCTCTGCGTCTGTCTCTCTCCATCTCTGTCTGTCTTTGTGTGTCTGTCTGTCTCTGTGTGTGTGTGTCTGTCTCTCTCTGTCTCTGTCTGTCTCTCTTTCTGTGTGTGTCTCTCTCTCTGAGTCTCTCTCTCTCTCCCCCCTTCTCTCAAACCCCACCCTGAGGAACCTCCTTCCCACTGGCGCCCACCACCTGGACCGCCTGGTGAGGGTCTCCCTCTGGGAAGTTCACCCCTTTGTCTCGCTTTCTGCATTCCTCCTGCAGGCGAAAGCCATGCTCTTTGGCTGCCAACCCCTTTGCACCCTGTTCTCACAAGCCCCCATCCTGCTTCGTCAGAGAGCTTTGGGTGGGGGGATTGGGGGGGTGTAAGGACAGGAGCAGTGGAGACCGGAACAGCCCAAGTGCGGAGGAGGCTGGGAGGGGACAGAGGCCGGTGGACCCAACAGGACCGCGGAGGAAAAGCAGAATTTCCCGAAGGCGACTGGTCAGCACCACGGCCCTCGTCCGTCCGGATCTCGTCTGCTCAGCCCCTCGTGTTTCCCGGCCCGGCGAGACCACCCTGCTTTTCTTCCCCTCACCCCCCCACCTCGTGGCCCAAAGCCTTTCTCTGCTCCCTTCCCGCCCCCCCCCAGCCCGGGGTGCCGACCTCAGGGATGGAGACCCTGGGGGCGTGGGGCCGAGGACGTCTCGGGAGAGGGGCCAGCGGGGCCTCCCAGTCCCCTCCCACCCTCTTACCCCCCCCGCCCCTCCCCCACAGGGCTGCAGTGATTCCACGGTCTGGGGCTGGAGGGTCTGGGGCCCCTCGCTAATGTAAGGTTATTGTAATTGATATGAAGGTAATTGATAATGTGTTACGGTGAATAATGTCTTCAATTTTCTGCTAAATCCCATTTTTGTAGCCATCTGGGCTCCTCTGACTGCCCCCCTGGGAGGCTGGGTAATAGAGAGTAATTATTCTCAAGTCATTTACTTTTTCAAAGTGTTTAGTGCTTATCTGTTTTACAATTAAAATGGAAACGACCCTGATTCACTTCCTTTCTTTTTTATTTAAATAGCACTCACTCCCCCACACCCCCGCCACACGCTCTCTCCGGCACACGCACAGCCACGCGGGCACACAACCCTCCCACGCGCACACACGCGCACACCGTCTTGTAGGCGGCAACATGTCCACATTCAAAGGCGCAGGGTTACATGCAGCTTTTCTGTCTGTCACACACACACACAGCTCCACGTGCAGATGGGGACACAGCCTCAGTGACCCCGACGTCCACACTCTTTGTCACTGTCCCCTGGATCAAGGGGACGGAGGTGGCCATTGTCAGGGTGGAGGCCGATGTGGGAGGTCCCTTGGAGGCTGTGAGTGTGCCCGGGAGTGTCTGAACGTGGAGCAGGCGTCTGTGTGGACAGGTGTGAGTGCCAGAGTGGGGGTCGTGGGCTCCCGGGAGGCTTAAGCACGTGCCGATCGGAAGCAGGGAGCCGTTAGAGTCTGGCTTGCATCAGGAGCTGCTGGTGTGGGCAGGTGTGTATAGGCGAGCGTTCTCACCCAGGCACATATAACTGGGCCCGGCTGTGCGGCCCTGACTGGGACGCGCCATCCTCAGGAGAGGCCGAAAGCAGGCAGCCCTCCAGCTCACACCTGGACTCTGACCCGCTGGTTTCAACTGCAAGGACGGTGCCCCGTTGGGGGGATGCCAGGGCGGTGGGAGTCCAGGGCTGAGACAGGCTCATGCTGGGGGAGGTGCGAGGGGAGTGGGAGTGGGGGTGAGATCAGCTCGCAGTGGGGGAGGGGCCAGGAGAGTGGGGGATGGGGTGAGACCCGATCACACTGGGGGAGGGGCAGGGCAGTGGGGATGGGGTGAGACCAGTTCACACCGGGGGAGGTGAGCAGGGGTGGGGGGGTGAGACTAGTTCACACAGGGGAGGGCAGAGCAGTGGGAGTGGGGGGTGAGGCCAGTTCACACTGGGGGGGCAGCAGGGATGTGGGTGAGACCAGTTCACACGGGGGAAGGGCAGGCAGGGTGGGGGGTGAGACCAGTTCATACCAGGGAGGGGAGCAGGGGTGGGAGGTGAGACCAGTTCACACTAGGGAGGGCAGGGCAGTGGGAGTGGAGGTGAGGCTGTCGTACTGGGGACAGTAGGGATATGGGTGAGACCAGTTCACACTGGGGGAGGGGCAGGGCAGGGGGGTGGGGGTGAGACCAGTTCACACGGGGAGGGGCAGGGGTGGGGGCGGGGGTGAGACCAGTTCACACCGGGGGAGGGGAGCAGGGGGTGGGGGCGGGAGTGAGACCAGTTCACACCAGGGGCGGGGCAGGGGTGGGGAGGTGAGACCAGTTCACACTAGGAGAGGGGCAGGGCAGTGGGAGTGGAGGGTGAGGCTGGTTCGCACTGGGGGGACAGTAGGGATATGGGTGAGACCAGCTCACACTGGGGGAGGGCAGGGCAGTGGGGGTGGGGGTGAGACCAGTTCACACCAGGGGAGGGGCAGGGAGTGGGGGCAGGGGTGAGACCAGTTCACACTGGGGAGGGGTAGGGGTGGGGGTGGGGGTGAGACCAGTTCACACCGGGAGAGAGGGGCAGGGGGTGGGGGCGGGGTGAGACCAGTTCACACTGGGGGCGGGGCAGGGGGTGGGGGCGGGGGTGAGACCAGTTCACACTGGCCCTGGTCATCCCCAGCCTCCGCTCCTTCCGCTCCCTCCCGGTCCACGCCCTCCCTCTGACCTCCCGCTGACCACTCCATGGGCGCCCCGGGGGGCCCGCCCTGACCCTCCCGGACTCTGCCTTCTTGCCCCTGGGCCCCCCGGCCTCCCTCGGAGCCCGGTTCCGGCTGGGAGTGTGGAGGTTCTGCCTGGGCCCGGGCCCCACCGCAGCTGCCCTGTAGCCAGGGACCTCACCCAGCGCGGGGCCCCCGAGCCTGAGATCACAAAGCCCACCCCTCCCAGCGCCTGGCTGGCCTCCCCTCCGGCTCCCACCACAGGCCCGTGGCAGACCCCTGAGGCCCGGCCCTTGTCTGAACCCGTCGGTCTCACTCGGGCCCCTGGGAGTGGAGGCTCAGGGCCCTGATTCCCATCGTGCAGATGGGACGCTGAGCCGCGGCGTAGCCGGGGGAACCCCCGTCCTCCCTCCCTGCCCGCCTCCACTCTGGGCTGGACAGGCGCTGAGGACGGAGGACTTCCCGGCTCCAGGGGTGGGGGCCAGGCTGGGGGCGAGGCCAGAGCCCAAGTCGGGGTGTGCCTGGCAGGGCCCGGGGTCTGGCTTTCACTTTGCCTTTTCACATGGGGCCAGTGTTTCCGGGGAGGAGGCTGCTTCCCGCTCTCCTCCTTCCTCGCGTCCTGGGCACCTGCCGCAGCCCTCTGGCCTTCCCTGCTGGACGCCGCCTCCTGCACGAGCCTTTCCTGGGCTCAGACTCCAAGTTCTGCCTTGTTCTGTGCGTCTTCGCTTCCCTCGCTCTCTCACCTGTCTCTCTCTCTCTCTCTCTCTCTCTCTGTCGCGGTCTCTCTCTAGCTCCATCGTCTCCCTGTCTCCCTGTCTGTCCCTCTGCCCCCGCCCTTCCATGGGTCCCCTCTGCCTGTGCTCCGACCATCTGACTAGTCCCGTGTCTCTGCCTGATCCAGGGGCCCCTAGCCCCGGCTGTTCCCCATGACCAGGCTGGGTTTCTGCCTCTGTCTCGGTGTTCCAGTCTCTGTTTCTTTGTCTCTGTGTCTGTCTCCCTGCTCTGTCTCTCTCTGTCTCCATCTTGCTGTTTTCGTCTCTGTCTCCGTTTTCCAGCCTCTGTCTCTCTGTCTCTGACTCTGTCTCCGTCTTGCTGTTTTCGTCTCTGTCTCAGCGTTCCTGTCTCTGTCTCCGTCTCTGCCCTCGTCCCCGCCGCAGGCCCCTCACACCCTCAGAAGAGTAAAC
The DNA here is from genome assembly GCA_027257055.1 of Cephalopachus bancanus. NCBI lineage: Eukaryota > Metazoa > Chordata > Mammalia > Primates > Tarsiidae > Cephalopachus > Cephalopachus bancanus. The sequence goes on from JAPVLO010000143.1 coordinate 3,121,839, forward strand.
ATTTAATTTTTTTTGCTGTTAATAGATTTAATGTTCATTTGTCGGTCGCCTGGGGCAGGAGCGTGTGACATTTCGAGTAATTGTGGCTCGGGGTATCCTCTGGAGGGAAGGGCGGCAAAGGCGGAGGAGATTTCAGCAAATGACGGTGTCAGCTCCCATTTACTCGGGGCGGGACGCCGGGGGCCGGGATCCCCATTAGCGGTCGCCGAGGAGAGGGCTGCCCTCCGCGGGGAACAGCAGCCGAATCACGTTGAGTGACCCCAAAGCGGAGGCGGGGGTGGGGTGGGGGAACACCAAGATGCGCCCTGACGCCGCCAGGGGGCAGCTGCGGGCAGCCAAGCCTCAGTCTGCTGGCCGGGAGGGTGGGCGGGTGTCCGCCAGCACCCCCACCACGCCCCACGGAGCTCGCCCGACGCGCCCCCACCCCAGCGTCGGGAGGGGGCGGGGCAGGGTCGCCGAGGGCAGCCCCCGGAGTCACAGCAAGAGGCCTCATGGCCGGCTCTAGCCGGGCCAAGACAGCGCTCCCTCCCTCTTTAAGGGTCGCTGCCGGTCCCTGAAAGCCCCTCGGGTGTATGCTGGCACTGGTTTCCATGCAACGGTGTCCGGCCCAGAAAGACAGGAGTTCAAGGCTCAAATCGGCTTCTTCGAGATGGCCTGGCCCCATGCAAATCCCCTGGGCCTCGGTTTCCCCATTTGCACGTGGGAATGACATCTGCCCCACAGCCTCACTCCCTGAAGATTGGCTGGAGCGGCAAGGCCATGTGGGAGCCTCTGAGAAGCCAGCCGTGGCCGCCCCAGCCGGGAATCATGCACTGTCAGGCACCCACTAGCAATAGTCACACCCCAGGGAATACCCGGGCACCAGAGCCCCGGAGGTGGGTCCTAGCCCAGTGCTCTCTGGGTTTGGGGCCATTGCACCCGACTCCTGGGTTTGCTTCTCTTATGCCACACTTGGGGTAACCAAACACCTGTGGGCTAGCCTGATGGAGGACACAGGGACTCCAGGCTAGCCCCTGCAAAGGCATGCCTCACAGCATGCCTGGGCTACAGCACAGGCTGGACCTTTCATGGGGGGGATCCCTGCAGGCAGCAGGGAGGGCGAGGGAGAGGGGGAGAAGGGCTATATTTCTCCTCTGTATTAGTGATATCTCTACACAGAGTTTCTTCCCTTCTTTGTTTTTTTCTTTTTTTATTTTGAGTTGGAGTCACTCTCTCACCCAGGCTGGAAGGCAGTGGCACGCTCCCGGCCACCACAGCCTCGACCCGCTGGGCTCCGGCGATCCTTCCACCTCAGTCTTCCAAGTAGCTGGAACTACAGGCGCACGCTACCACACCCGGCTAATTTTTTTTGACTTATTGTAGAGACAAGGTCTTGCCAAGTTGCCCCAGCTGGTCTCGAACCCGCGGGCTCAGGCAATCCACTCACCTTGGCCTCCCAAAGTGCTGGGATGACAGGCTGAGTCACTGAGCCCAGCCTCTTCTTAGTTTAAAAAAAAAAATTGCCAGCCAGGCTCGGTGGCTCAGCTTGTAACCCCAGCACTTTGGGAGGCTGAGGTGAGTGGATTGCCTGAGCCCACGGGTTCGAGACCCGCCTGGGCAACTTGGTGAGACCTCATCTCTACAATAAAATAAAAAATTAGCCAGGCGTGGTAGTGCGCGCCTATAGTTCCAGCTACTCGGAAGGCTGAGGCGGAAGGATCGCCGGAGCCCAGCGGGTCGAGGCTGCAGTGGCCGGGAGCGGCCACTGCACTCCAGTCTGGGTGATGGAGTGAGACTTCAACTCAAAAAAAAAAATTGCCCTTATAAGTGTCCTTATAAGCACTTTGGGAGCCTGCAGCCAGAGGATCACTTGAGCCCAGGAGTTTGAGACCAGCCTGGGCAACATAGTGAGACCTGGTCCTTACAGTAATGCAAAAAAGTAGCAGGTGTGGTAACGCGTGCCTGTAATCACAGCTACTCAGGAGTCTGAGGCAGGAGGATTGCCTGAGCCCAGGAGGTCGAGGCTGCAGTGGTGAGCTGGGATTGTGCCACTGCACGCCAGCCTGGGCCAGAGAGTGAGACCCCAACCCCCCCCAAAATGCCCTTAGACATGTTGACATTGTACATCACCTGCACTCTAGTCTAGGCCTTGAAACTGGACAACGGTGCAATGACAATGCGGTGCCCTAAACATGGCCCCTCATGTCACATCATCACCCATTTCCAACACAGTTTCAGGTTTCCAGGAGCTTTAAAGATCCCCCAAATTCACCAACCTTTTTTTTTTTGAGTTGAAGTCTCACTCAGTCGCCCAGACTGGAGTGCAGTGGCCACTCCCGGCCCCCGCAGCCTCGCCTGCTGGGCTCCGGTGATCCTTCCACCTCAGCCTTCCAAGTAGCTGCAACTACAGGTGCGCGCTACCACACCTGGCTAATTTTTTGATTTATTGCAGAGATGAGGTCTCGCCAAGTTGCCCAGGCGGGTCTTGAACCCGCGGGCTCAGGCAATCCACTCACTTCAGTCTCCCAAAGCGCGGGATTACAGGCTGAGCCACTGAACCCGGCTTTTTTTTTTTTTTTTTAAGAGATGGGGTCTTACTCTGTCACCCAGGCTGGAGCATGGTGGCACAGTCATAGCTCACTGCAGCCTCCACCTCCTGGGCTCAGATGATCCTTCCACTTCAGCCTCCTGAGTAGCAGGGACTAAGGCGTGCGCCACCACACCCAACTAATTTTGCTTGCCGGTCTCGAACTCCCAGGCTGAAGCCATCCTGCCACCTCGGTCTCCCAAAGTGCTGGGATGACAGGCCTGAGCCACTGCTCCCGGCCCACTCAACCCTTTCGAACCCTCCCAGACATCGGAGCTACTAGAGGCAAGGAAGATAGAGACCGCCTTGGCCTTCCTGGGCTTCCAGTGGAGGAGGGGAGACTGTCTACACCGTGGGAGTGCCAGGTGAGCGCTGAAGTGCTGCGTACCCACGTGGGGGGTGGGGCAAGGGGGGTGGCCGGCTGCCCCTGGACATCTAGGCATTTGGGAGATGACACTTCATCTGGAGCCTTGAAGGGCAGGCAGAGTTTTTACCAGGTGGTGGCCACGGGCTGCTAAATAATCCCGATCACAATCCGCACTGTTCTCCAAACAACAAAAGCCGTGGTGGCATCACAACCCTTGGCCCGCGGCGGGCCCCACGCAGGCTCCAGGTGCCACCGGCTGCATTCGGGCCTCTGAAAACGCTGTGAGGCCAGTACTGGCGGGGGCCGCCCCTCACGGAGAGGAAAGGAGGCTCTGGAGGCCTGTGACTCGCCCAAGGCCCCTTGGCGTCCTGGCGTCGAGACTAAGCGAAGCCGAAAGCCTCTTTCGCCTGCCCCCATCCAGGCAACTCTGAGAGAGGCTGACTTTGCCTTTGACAAGGTCGGGCACCCCCCTCCGACGTCTCCTCCCTCGTTCAGCTGGTTTCTGCACGTCCGCTGGGTGTCAGGCCTGGGGCTGGGGCTGGGGCACAGAGATGGGGATAGACTCTGCCCTGGGGGCCTCACAGCCAGCGAGGGAGCCCGACCAGAGCTGAGCCGCCACCAGCAAGGCGTGGGTGCAAGTCTGGGCCTGTAGGCCTGGCTACTCGGGAGGCCGAGGTGGGAGGATTGCTTGAGGCCAGGAGTTCAAGACCAGTCTGGGCAGCATAGAGAGACCTCGTCTCGACAAAAGATTGAAATAAAATGAAAATGGGTGAGTAGTCCCAGCTACTTAGGAGGTCAAGGACCTTCCTTCGTACAGGATTTGAACTTTAAAGGCATCGTTCAATACCATTTAAAAGTAAGAAAGTTGCTCCCAGCAACCTGGGAGTCTACAGCAAGAGGGTTGTGTGAACCCAGGAGTTTGAGACCAGCCTAGACAACACAGCGAGACCCCATCTCTACAAAAAAGAAATAAAATATAACTTTTATTTTTAGTTGGAGTCTTACTCCGTCGCCCCTGGAGTGCAGTGGCACACTCCCGGCCACTGCAGCCTCGACCTGCGGGGCTCCGGCGATCCTCCCGCCTCAGCCTTCCAAGTAGCTGGAACCACAGGTGTGCGCCACCACACCCGGCTAATTTTTTATTTATTGTAGAGACGAGGTCTCGCCACGTTGCCTGGGTGGGTTTCGAACCCACGGGCTCAGGCAATTCACGCACCTCGGCCTCCCAAAATGCTGGAATTACAGGTTGAGACACCGAGCCCGGCCAAAATATAACATATTTTTAAAAAGAAAGTTTTGCCAGGAACGGTGACTCATGCTTGCAATCCCAGCACTTTAGGAGGCCAGAGGATTGTTTGAGCCCAGGAGTTCTAGAAAAGCCTGGGCAACATAGTGAGACCCTATTTCTACAAAAAAAAAAAAATTAAAAACTATCCAGGCATGGTGGTGCACGCATCCGTAGTCTCAGCTACCCAGGAGGCTGAGGCAGGAGGATTGCTTGAGCCCAGGATGTTGAGGCTGCGGTGAGCCATAATTGTACCGCTGTACTCCGGACTGGGTGACAAAGTGAGACCCTGACTCAAAAGATTTTTTAAAAGGAAAAATGAAGATTTTTTTGTGTGCATTTTTGGAGTGGCCCACCAGCCCAACGGGTGACCAGCCCAAGGTCACCTTAACTCAAACGGGATTTTCACCGGGATGTCACATCGTGCACTTTCTGCACCATCTCCTCGACAGTGCCCAGGTTTGCCTAGTCCTCCTCTCACGGTAGGATCCCTGAGTCATACAGGGGCCCACAGGTTGGCATGGTGGCAGCTGGGGACACATGGTGGTGGCCGGTTGGTTCCCGCTGTGTCCTCGCATGGTCCAGCCTCACTCTCCCTTGCTCCCTGGTGCTCTGAGCGCGAACCTGCTGGAGCTCTCCCAGCCTCTGTTCGTCTGGACCTCTATAACCAAACACCAGCGTAAACAGCAGAAGTTGCTCATGCAGTGGAGGCAGGGAGGCCCAAGGTCGAGGCCCTGAGAGAGTTATCATCAGCCAAGACTCGCCTCCCCTTAGATGGATGTCTTCTCATCATAACCACACATGGAGGAAGGGTCTGCCAGCTCCTCCGGGCCTCTATTAAGAGGGCACTAATTCCTTGCATGTGGGCTCAGCCCTCGTGGTCTCGTTGCCTCCTGCAAGTCCTGCCTCTCCGTCCCGTCACCTTCAGGCTACAGGATTTCAACCGACGAACTGGGGGGAGACACAAACACCAGACCACAGCAACCACAGTCCTCGAAGAATGTTCCCTTCCAGGGAGGGGGCGGAGGCCCGCCGGCAGCAGATGTGCAGTCTTTTCTTAGGAAAGACCCTTCTAATCATTCGAGCTCCAGAAGCCCCACTGGAGGCCAGCCTCAAGGGAGAGCAGGGCTCCCGCCCTGGTGGCCCCACAGAGGCCAAAGCTCTCCCCAAAGGGGCCCCCACGGGGCAGCGACCTCCTTGACTTTGGAACCGCCTGCAACCCCACAGCTTGAGGTCATGCGTCCCCAGAGAACGGGTGCAGGCAACCCCCTTGCAAGAGGGTGGCTGTGACCAAGCCAGAAACGATTCCAGCAGGACAGGGTCCCCTTATTATGGACACGGGGAGCCCGGGACGGAGGCAGGCAGTGCTTCTCCCCGACGGGGTCTCTGAAGCTGCCCCAGCCTCGCCCAGCTGTCTTCCCGCCCCCACTCCCCAGCCCACAGTTCCTCTGGGTGACCCCCAGCATCTCACTGTGGTTCCAAAAACCAGACACAGATCAGGCGAGAGGAAGGCAGAGGGAGGAAGCAGATCCGTCTTGACGTCACCGCCAAGTGTGTCCAGGGGAGCCTTACAAGGCAGCTTGCAGTATTCAAAAAAGACGCAGAGGGCCGGCTCGGTGGCTCAGCCTGTCATCCCAGCACTTGGGAGGCCGAGGCGAATGGATTGCCTGAGCCCGCGGGTTCGAGACTCACCCGGGCAACTTAGCGAGACCTCGTCTCCACAATAAATCAAAAATTAGCCGGGCATGGTAGTGTGCGTCTATAGTTTCAGCGACTTGGAAGGCTGAGGTGGAAGGATCGCCAGAGCCCAGCAGTTCGACGCTGGGGTGGCGGTGGACGTGCCCCTGCACTCCAGCCTGGGTGACGGAGTGAGACTCCCGACTCAAAAAGAATTAATTAATTAAAAAGACACAGAGACCGGGCACCGTGGCTCCTGCCTGTCATCCCAGCACTTTGGGAGGCCAAGGCAGGAAAATCACTTGAGCCCAAAAGTTGGAGACCAGCGTGGGCAACAAAGCATGGCCCCGTCTCTACAAAAATAAAAACAAATTATCCAGGCATGGTGGCATGTGCCCGCAGTGCCAGCTACTCAGGAGGCTGAGGCAGAAGGGTCGCCTGAACCCAGCAGATCGAGGCTGCAGTGAGCCGAGATCGTACCCATGCACTCCAGCCTGGGCGACAGAGTGAGACCCCCATCTCAAAAAAAATAAAACAAAAACCAAAACAACACAGAAACACTGTAAAAATGGGAAACTGCACAGAAAATACACACACACGCACGCAAAAAGCCAAAAAGAAAAGCCCGTTTGCTTCACATAGCCACTGTTGCTAGTTTAACAACTCTCCCTTTATGTATGTATTTTTTTTTTTGAGTCGGGGTCTCACTCAGTCTCCCAGGCTGGAACACGGTGCTACGATCACGGCTCACCACGCCTCACCTCCGCTCAACTGATCCTCCCGCCTCAGCCTCCCTAAGTGCTGGGCTGACAAGTGTGAGCCACCACCCATGGCCTGCTTCTGCCTTCAAATAAATGTGGATACAGATGCGCAAATACTCGGGGTAAGGCTCTAGGTTCCGTTTCATTATCTACCACTTTCATCGGTAAGGCGGCCTGGCGCTGTTCTGTCTCAGCACGCGCGGCGCTCTGTGCCGCTGTTAGCGCTGTACGCTCGCCTCCCCCGCCAGGTGCCCAGCCGGCCCTCTGTTGATAGACGACGGTAGGCGGCTCCCCGTTTCGCACCGGGATGAATGGTTTATTTATTTATTCGGCACTTGTACAGTTATCCTGAGGTAGATTCTTTTTTTTTTTGAGTTGGAGTCTCACTCCGCCACCCAGACTGGAGTGCAGTGGCTGCTCCCGGCCACCGCAGCCTCGACCTGCTGAGCTCCCGTGATCCTTCCACCTCAGCTTTCCGAGTAGCAGGTGAGCCGTGATCAACAGGTGCGCGCTACCACGCCCGGCTCATTATTTTAGAGATGAGGTCTTGCTGCCCAGGCGGATCTCGAACCCGCAGCCTCAGGCAATCCACTCACCTCAGCCTCCCAAAGGCGTGGGATTACAGGCTGAGACACTGAGCCCGGCCTGAGGGTAGATTCTTAGAAATGGGATGTCCAGATCCATGACAATACACACTTTTTTTTTTTTGAGTCAGAGTCTCAAACTGGAGTGCGGTATCCGCCCAGACTGAAGTCTGCCCAGACTGGAGTGCAGTGGCTGCTCCCGGCCTCAACCTCTTGGGCTCCGGCCATCCTTCTGCCTCAGCCTTCCAAGTAGCTGGAACTATAGGCGTGCGCTACCACGCCCGGCTAATTTTTGATTTATTGTAGTGATGAGGTCTCGCCAAGTTGCCCAGGCGGGTCTCGAACCCATGGGCTCAGGCAATTCACTCATCTTGGCCTCCCAAAGTGTGGGATTACAGGCTGAGCCACCGAGCCCAGCCGATACACCCTTTCTTTTGGGCGCCTTTGTGGCACTGCCTCGGCAGGAGGCTGGCCTCTGCACAGTCCTGTCCCAAGAGGGCATTGCTTGTCCTCCAGGAATGGGCACTTGCTTCAAAGACAGAACAACAGCAGCAAAAACTGGGATTCTTCAACCCCTTGCCGTGCGTGTGACGGAGGCCTAGGTCAGCCTGTGGCCTGTGCAACTGCACGTTGGTCTGTGTTCTCTGCAGCATCGCAAGTCCCCACCTCCTAGGCTGAAGTCTTGCACGAATGCTCTCAAGAAGAGGACCGATGCCACCCAACTCCCCCGGCCACCTCAGTGCAGGAGTGAGACCTGTTTCAGCCTCCCTGACTCCATGGATGGTCACCTGCTGCCAGCCTTGCCACCACCACTGAAGTCCACTGGCCATGGTTGTTAGGGCAGAGAGGAGGCGGCACTGGGCTTGGCCACGGTGAAGCTTCAAGTGTCAACCCAGTCTCTGCTCGGATGGCCCCTGCCACCACAGCCGTGGGGCATGAGACTGCAGGAGCAGCTTGTGCGGGTCGTCCAGCTCGCTGAGTCCGAGTTGCCCCTCGGCCACTCTGGAAGCCCGGAGGGCAGGAAAGCGGCGAGTATGCGGCCAAAGTTCTTCCTTCCTGCTGTGCCAAGCTCTCCCCTTCCCCTCTGCCTCAGTGTCCCCTGCACAGTCACGTCTTCACGTGCCCTCCGTCCACTCCCCTCACGCCCTCCTTCCACGTGGTCTGACCAGAATGAGTTTCATGCCACGGCGCCCACCGCCTTGCACACAACGCCTGGGCAGATTCTGTCGCCTGCCCATGCCCACCCTCCGGCAGGACCCCAGAAATCACTCCATGCAGCCTCACCCTGGCATTCCATGTCCTGAGGAAGTCACGGGTGTGTAGTCACACGTTCTTCCCGGTCATTGTCACTGTGTTTCTGCAGCCACTGCTCCATTCAGCACTCCCCCCCCAGCCTTGGAGCCCCAAGGAACTCCCGGTCCCACCTCACACCCTCCTCAAGGCTCCCGAACACATGCGGCCCCCAGAGGGTTCCCTGGCGCCACGGCTCGCCTCGGCTACACTCCTGACTTTACAGGTGCAGTCAAGGAGAGCCACGGAGGAAAAACGGGACTTGGCCAAGGTCACCCAACGAGTTCGTGGCAGATGTTGTGTGTCAGCTCTCGTGCCGTGACTGCCACAGCAGTGCTCCTTCTCCTGTGCCTGAGTCCTTCCCTCCAGTCTCCCTTTCAGCCCTCTTTGCCAAGCCCCCTGCCCTGACTCTCAGAAGCATCCCAGCAGGTGGCTTTCGGGAAGACTGGTCACCAGGTGGGTGGGTACAAACTTGGAGTACACAAAAGGCCTGGGGTTTAGATAACTTATAGGATGGGGACAGGAGAGAATTAGGTAAAACACCTGGCACAAAGTAATGACCGTGAACACTTATTGGGCACTTACTGTATACCAAGCACGATGCCAGGCACTCTATACTTGAGTTCACTGAAGTTGTAGAACCTTTTAAAGTCATTCCCTGCACCCCACCGGGCAGCTGGCAAAGGGTCAGGAGAGAGTGGTGAGGCTCAGAAAAGTGAAGCCACTTGCCCAAGGCCACTCAGCTACTGAGTTCTGAAACCAAGATTATGCCCTGCTGTGGGTTCTTGCATTGTATTTTTCCTCTTCTCTCAGGAACAAAGGCGGCTCTTCAGTGAATCCCTCCTTTGTCCCAGACACTGTACTATATATATGCAGAGTCTCCACTCATCCTTACAGATGAGGAGACAGGGCGGAGAGGTGCTCACTGGATGGCATATTTTGTTCTTCTAGAGGCGAGATTTCAACTTCAAAATCAAATGTAGCTGCCTCTGTCACCAGGCAGGTGCTTCCACTCATGTCAGGGTTTGGTGGACCCGGTCATTCCTCTCGGTTGGCTCCCCCCAAATCAACCTTCCTTCCTTGCTAATCTGGAATTCCCTGCACCCCACCCCAGGGCGCCCGGGAGAGAGGGTCCCCACTGGAGCCACATCCCCAGTTCCCCACATTCTCCCACCAGGGGAAGCCATACTCACGCACTCCGTGAGGCCACTGTGGCTTCATCAGTTAGCAAGAATATCCGGGAGTGGAGTCAAAATGCCTGGGTCCCAGTTCCCACCCCTCCTGCCTGGAAGACCACATGCGAGTGACTCTCTCTGCCTCAGTTCCTGTGTCTGCAGTGGTGGAATGGTGATTCCTCCCTCCCAGGGCTGTTCTGAGTTTTAGATGCTGTGAGATATTGTTATAGAAAGGCTGGCAGGTAGTGCCCAGTCAACGTTTGCCAACCACGGTCTCACACACAGTCACGATGCCAGCACTCACGCCAACCTGAGTGGAGGCAGCCACACAATCTGTAGACAGACCCACAAACACACCAGGCTATAGACAGGCCCCCAAGGCACTCCAGGCAAGAGACATGCTCAGACCTGTCAGAGCCATTGAGGAAGCGACGCTTAAACAACCTTGAGCAAGTCGCTCAGCAGCTCTTGTTAAGAAAAAAAAATGAACAGTGAAAGAGTCTTTTTAAAAAACCTCATGACATCACTATCATACCTACCAAAAATTGGCAGTAATTCATGACTATCATCAATTACCCAGGACATATTCAAATTATTCCTCTTTTTTTTTTATTTGATTTCTTCAAATAAGAAGAAATTTGTGATATATTTGATTGGTATTTTTCTCTCTTAAAAATTCATATGACTCTCTTTTTCACTTGAAGAGCCTGGGTTAAGTGTTCAGAAGTATGTCCCACGTTTTAAGAAAAATCGTTTTTTAAATTTTTATTTTATTTTTGAAAGCAGGAATTTATTGCAAGGACAGGAAAGCTCTCAGCAGCGGGAGGGGTCCCGAAGGGCTGCCTAAAATTTTATTTTTAAAGCACAAGTGATACATGAACATATTCTTGGCTGTAAAAAAAGGATCAAGTGAAGTTTGCCCTTGACCATCACCAACTCCACCTCTTTAACCTGTCTCGGTTCTCCTGTCTTTAAAAGGGAACAAACCTCTCTTCTTAAGGTTGTCGTGAGAATTACGTTCTATGGAGCCCGAAAGTGCTTAGCTCAGGGCCTGGCGAGCGGTCACGGTTTGACAAGAGTCGCCTGTCGTGGTTTTCAGTCCTCGGTCTGATCCCGGCCCTGGCGTTCAGCACCCTGGACAGAGGCCGCGCCCTCCCGCCCGGCCCGCGCGTCCAGCACCCTGGACAGAGGCTCCTGCCAGCCCGGTCGAAGACCTGTCTGTCCCTAAAACCCCGACTCGGCGGCCCCCGCACAGCCGGCGCCGGGAAAGAGGTCTGGGATTTTCCGAGCCGCCTGCTCCGGGTCCGCGTCTGGCGGAGACAATTACTCGGATACGCTCTGGCTGGCGTCCCTGAGGCCCCGGGTCATTTCAGACCTGGGCCCTGTCTGAAGCCGGATCAAGCGGCGATCAAGGGCCAGGGCCTCAGTTTCCCGGGCCGTGGGACAGCCGGTGGGGAGGACCCGGAAGTCGCCACGGGAGGGCCCTGAGGCCCTCCGCCCCCCTCCCCGCCCTGCTGTCCTTGGGGTCAGGTGGAGGCAGCCGGGGAGGGAGGGTGGCCCGGGGCACAGTTAGCAGGGAGCCGAGCCGCCCCGCGAAGGTCGATTTAATTAGGTGACACAGTGCCAGGCGGGGATGCGGGGGGAGGGGAGAGCAGGGTCAAAACATTTTGTAAAAATCTGTTTCACAAGTGCGGCTGCTGCCCTCGGGCCAGAGAGAGCCGACCGCGTCTTTGCCGTCCGTCACGCCGGGCACGGGGCGCAGGGGTTGGGGCACTTCCTCCTCTCAGGCTGTCCCCTTTGTCCGGTCCCCAGCCGGCCCCAGGAGCCACTGGCCCCACTGGGGTGGGGGTCTGGAGTGATCTGGAAGGAGGCCGGGGGCCACCAAGGGGCGGGAACAAGTGCGGTCTGTCTGGCACCCCTCCCCCACATGCCCAGGAAGCCGCCCCCTCTCCCCATAAAGCTTCCACTGCAGAACAGGGACTCCACCCCGGCCAGCCTCTGACCCTGGTCAGTTACTCAGTGCCTCCGCGTCCTCATCTCTGAAGCAGTAAGGGCCCTTCCAGAGTTGGTGTGAGGGGTGGAGGGAGCAGGTGGGTGACAGCAAGCCCTCTGTCATGGCATATTGTTGTGACTATTAACTGAGCCCGGTGACAGGCCAGCCTGGCTGGCTTCTTGTCCCGAATCCTCACTGCAACTCTACACCGGAGATATGGCTGTTCCCATTTTGCAGATGGGAATACTGCAGCTGGGTGAGCTTAAGTGGCTTGTTGTCACAGACCTGGTCGGGGGCAGATCCGGAAGTTAGGCTCAGAACTGCTTGGCGTCAGAGCCTGTGCCTTTTCCCCATCCCCCACTGAACTGCCTCGATTTCCCCTATGTGACCTTCTCTCAGTCGGCCTCACTGGACCCACCAACACAACAAAGCATGCCTGCCTGCCCATGCCAGGCACAGCCGAGCCCCCCTCTGGCACCCGTGCATGTGTGTGGCACTGAGTAAAATGAAGCATGGTGCACACACATGCGTGCGATGCCAGACAGTCACACAAGATCACGTCCTCCAGAGAGAGACATGCCACCTCGCTCAGAAGTAAGGCTGGGCACGAGTGGGTCCCCTACAGAGCACCCGTCACAGGGGAAAGGGTGACCACAGGGAAGCAGCTCCATCCAACACTGCAAGAGAGACACGGCAATGCTCACACACAGCCATGTGACACTCCCACCTGCAAACGCGCCAGGCGGTGAGACCCGAACGCAACACACAGCCACACACACAGGAGGACGGACACCACAGAGACAGAGTCACAGCACACCCACTCCCACACACTCACCATCTTGCAGGGAGGTACAGCCACACATTCAGCACAGTACACGCCACGCACCCCCACCAAAGAGGTGGAACCAGACATAGTGTGACACAGAAGAAAATCGGTCAAGACCCAGAAAACACTTACACTTCCCAGACACACCTCCACAGATCAGTGGAGACAGGGACCCACCATCTCACAGGCGCGCGACACACACACACACACACACACACACACACACACACACTCACACACTGACTGCAACCCGGGACTGTCCTGCCTCCCAAGTCTCCAGGGCCCAGGGGTCAATTGACTCTCTTCCTCCATTTCTCCCAGCTGAGCCCAGGGCAGCAGGGACACGGTCCTCTGACACGGGAGGGAGGGAGTCCCGGACAGTCAGGCTTGAGGACATCTTGTCTGGGGTCCTAGCCAGCCCAAGCTGCGCCGGCCACTGGGGTTGGGGGCTGTCCTCCCACCCCCAGACTCCCTCCCACCGCCCCGCCCGCCTCGGGCCCAGCATCCGATTTCAGGAAAGGACACATGGATTCGCCGGCCACCTCCCTTCCTGGGCGCCTGGGCCGGCTCCTCGGACCCACCCCCACCTGTTGTCACCTACCTGGGTAGGTGTTCTGTCTCAGCCGCTCAGCGCTCCGGCCTGGGCGAGGTCCCACGGGCGAGTGGGCGGAGCCTGCCCCCCCCCCCGGCCTCGCACCCGAGACCGCTCCTTTTGCCGTGGCCCCTCCAGCCCCAGGCCCCCTGGGCAGCCCCTCCCTCCCGCCGCCGCCTGCCCAGCGCTGTGTCTCTTCTCCGAAAACCAGACTGGGGACAGGGGGCGGGGGAGGATCCCAGGAGAGGAAGTGGCATCTGACGGCCCCGGCACCAAACCTGGGGGGCTGCGGGGGAGGGGCGGCGCAGGGAGGCTTCTCATTGTGTGAGGGAAATTTTATTTTTAACAGATGCTAAGGCAGATGGCGCAGAATTAACAGAAAATGGGAGAGGAAAGAGAGGAAGAACATTACTGACTCCGGAGAGAGTGGACATTAAAAAAATAAAGAATAGGGAATGAAAACAAGTTTAAGTGCTCTCTCCGGGGGGGGGCGGGGCGGGGAGCCGGGGGCGGGGGGGACGGAGCCGCGTGGTGATAACCAGAGGCGTGAAATTACAAAAGTAAAATTTGTGGGACTCGGGAGGGGCCGAGAAGGCCCCAGCTCCATTGCAAAACTCACTCGGAAATTACCGATGTGATGTTTGAGCTTTTATCATTAATAATAATCGAGAGGGGAGGGAGGCAAAGGCCTTGTGGGCTGGGGGGGGCGGAGGCGCTGGGGGAGAGGGTGCTGGGGCCGAGGGGGCGGGGTGCCGGAAGTCTCTCCCGGGCCAGGAGAGGGAAGGGCGGGGGGGGCAGCAAGACAGGACGACAGGACAGGGACAGATGGAGGGGCAGAGGAGAGGCCAGCGGGGGGGAGAGCAGCAGCCCAGTAGGGACGGAGGGGCCGGGGAGAAGGGAGCTCCAAGGGAGACCCCCAGACGGACGTGGGGGCAGAGCCAGGCGGACGACAGTCCGGAAGTGGTCTGCTGGGCGACAGGCGGCACGCTCGCAGCCCAGGGAACTAGCCCCAGGGTCCGAGGCACAGAGGCAGGAGACCCCAAGACACAGGCAGGAGGGGTGCGCACAATGGGCTGAGGCCCAGACAGGGCGACGGACAAGACCAGGAAGGGCAGGCGGAGAGAGAGCCAGACCCGGGGCAGCGCGGAGACTGCGCCCGCCAAGGCAGACGGGGAAAGAGGCGCCCACAGTGGGCGAGACAGGGCCGTCCAGGGAGACGTGCCGCCCAGGCAGGACAGGTGCGCCAGGCAGGAGGGGCAAGGAGCCCCGAGGCGGGGGCGGCCAGGCCCAGAGACCAGAGGCCGTGGAGGAGGCAGCGGGGCGGCAGGAGGGGAGGAAGGGGTGAGAGACCGAGAGGCATCGCCGTTTATCTCTCCTCCCAAATTAATTGGGGCTGCATCAGCTGAGCCACTAAAACGGAGCGATTATGAATGGGTTAGTCACAGGTGGAGTTAAAGGCCTTCAGAGGGATATTAGCCAAAATTGAGTGGCTTTTAATTTCTTTCTAACGAGAGATTGTGGCTGGGGAACCAGACACCGCCTCCGCTCGGCTCCGCCGCGGAACACGGCGTGGGGGCGGCCCGGGCCACTCGCCACCTGACCTGTGTGGCATGGGCAGCCGAGTGGAAATGGCCGTGCCCACGACACGCCTGCGACACACTGGACACACGCCTGCCACGCACCCGCCATGTGAGGGGCCTACGGCGGCCGTGGCGAGGGGAAGGGGGTCCCGGACTTCGAAAGTGGCCAGACCAGGGAGCGCACAGGGCGGGGTCCGAGCAGGCTGGGAGGTGGCAGAGAGCGAGGGGTGGGCTGACGCCCCGCTGAGAAGTCCTGCCACGGCCACCGGCTTCCGTGACCCCTGGCCCCCGCCTCGAAGACACTGTGGCCCAGGATGCTTTTTCTCTATCACGGAGAAACCAAGCCCCAAGATTGAGAGGACTGTTGTCAGTTTGCACACAGGTGACACAGAATGGTGGCACAGAGAGAGAGCACTGAAGCCCAAGTCCAGAGACCCAGATGCGAGCTTCACCTGCCTTCCTAACTCATGGCAGAACCCTGGCACCACCCCTGTGGCTGGGTCTCAGTCTTCCCATCTATAAAATGGGGGTGCAGACACCTCTGATCCCTCTGGCACCAGTATGTCAGTATCCTAGAATCCTAGGCGGGTGACTTCCTGTCTGACGTCTTATCCAGGGGTCACCTGGGGACACCTGGGATCGGCATGTGGCCCAGGTGAGCATGTGTGACCACTAGAATCAGGCGTGCTGACGGGATACAGAGTCCCTGGCCCAACTAGGCACAATTCAGAGCCAGCGCGGCGACGGTCCCGGGCCGTGGTGAGCAGGTGATGAGCCCCTGGACGGGCACTGGGGGTGGGGCGAGGAGGCCAGAGCAGGAGAGTGAGCTCGAGGTGGGTCTTGGATGGTGGGTGGCGCCAGGGAGGGGACTTTCCGAGTGGGGACACTAGGCGCACAGATGCCACGCTGGCTAGAGCTGACCCCGCAAGGACACGCGGAGGGTGGCGGGGGCTGGGGATGGAGAGAGGGCCCAGGCCACGTGGGGTCGGAGGCTCGGGTGAGGACGCAGACTCGTCCCGCAGGCACAGCTGAGGGTGAGGTGGGACTGTGAACGCGGGCAGGAGCCTGTGGGGGGACTCGGGGAAGGTCATCCCGGGAAGGAGTCGGGGGAGATGGAGAGACTGGCGAGGGGGTGGCAGGGCCGATGGGGCCGTCCGGGGCAGGGGAGGACCGGACCTGGTCTCCTGAGGACAGGACACGCATGCAGGATGCCCTTGGCATGTCAAGGCCAGCGCCTCGGAGCCTGTTGGTGGCAACGACAAGGTGGCCAAGGCTGGATGGAAGCGGAGACGGATGCCGAGATGTTGGCTTCCAGCCAGGCCCAGAGCCAGCCCGTGGGCGGCAGGGTGGCCCAGTGGGCGGCCCGTCTCCGACAGCACTCTGCCGGCTCTCCCTAGGCCACAGATTCACTGTGGGGTCTCAGACAAGACGCTCCCCGCCCCGGGGCCTCCGTTTGTTCATCTGTAAAATGTGGGAGTTGGTCCCTTTCTAGGCTTCCCTGTAGATCCACGATCCTGAGACTCAGAGACAGGGACGGGCAGAGACAGGGACGGGCAGAGAGACGGGCGATCCTTCTGGCGGCCGGGGTCTCCCGCGCCAACAGCTGCGCCCCGCCCCCTGGAAACTCCATTAACACTCAATTAGGGGGCCTGATGGGCTCCGGCCTGGAGAGCCCCTCGCGGCGCAGGCGGTCCCCTCCGCGCGGCCCTGATGAGCCCCCGGGGAGGCGGCTTCACTCAAATTTACAGCCATCTCCGCCGGCCCCCGCCCCTCTCCCCGGCCCCCTGGCAGGGCGGAGCCCACGGGCTGGGGCGGGTGGGGACCCCAGATGAAAGGAGCAGGGGCGGCGGGAGGGGAGGAGTGAGGAAGAGCCGTGAGAGTGTGCAGAGAGAAAAATGACAGGCCCTGAATATTGGGCGCCCTCACTTTAAATCAAGATAAAAGACTGAAGTGGAAAATGAGAGGCCAGAGCAGCCCGGACGGCTCGGGGCGCTAATGGAAACACATGGCTGCCGGCTGCGGGCTTGTCAGCTTCCCCCGGCGCTGCCATTCCCGCCTGATAATCCGGCCTGCCATAAAATTAGACTAGCAAATACCTCCTGACAAAGATGCATGTTTCCCTCTATTGTGCCATCATAAAAAAAACTCCGCTGGTGACTCGGGGAGCCGCAAACTTCAATTTAAATTTACAGTGCTGCGGAAGGAAAGTGATATGCACTCAAAAATTTTAATAACCTATTAAGTTACGACTTCAATTTCATTTTATGAATATTTTCCTTGGGGAGCACGGCTATCACAGAGAAAGATAGAAATTTAAAAAAGATAAATAGTGCCATTAATCTCCAACATTTCTCTTCCATTATCCTTGAAAATTAGGAGTTATTTTTGTTCAGATCTTCATGTAATTAGCTCCCTCCACTTGATTCACTAGCCAGAAAATGACCATGTTCAGAAAATTAAAAATTTGTCATTAAGTGGAATTTAACATAATATCATTTATCTTTATCTATTCCCCAGCTGACAGCAGGAAGCCTTGGCTGCCTTACCGGCTGGTGTGTCAGAGCAGGGAGGGGCTGATCGGAGAGACACTGGGAGAGACAGAGATGGGGACCGAGGGAGGCGGAGGAGGCCGGCGGGGAGGCCGGCGCCGGGAGGCCGGGATGGAGGCCTCCAGAGCCGAGGCGTCCGGCAGCGCGCATGCGAGGAGGCCGAGGAGGCCGTGGGCGGAGGAGGGGAGGCGGAGGCTGCCTGGCGTGGGCCTGGCCGCAGGACCGGTGGGAGGGGCCGGGGAGAAGAGGAAGGCCAGGGCGGGCTGGCGCAGGTGCCCACAGAGGAAGGCGGCAGCCCGCGGGGCTGGCGCGAGGAAGCGACTTGGAGGACGGAATCCTGCAGAAGAGGAACTCCAAGAAACGGGGTGGGGGCTGGAGGCGAGGTGGGAGAGGGCGGGATCACGCCCTGCCCGCCCAGGGAACTGGACCCGGGGTCCTGACCACAGTCCGGCTCCAAGGGAAGACGGGGGGGGGGAGTTGAGGGGCGCAGAGACAGCGAGGCGGGCCGGGAGGCAGAACTGGAGAGAGGCGGGCATGGAGGAGACTGGCCAGGGGGCAGGGACGGAAGAAGAGGCCAGAGGGACCCCAGAGGGGGCTCTGGGAGGGGGCCGGGGCCCCGGGAGGGTGCCACGTCCCAGGCCTCAGACCAGCCCTGAACTCCTCCCGGGACCGCAGGGCCCCCTCTTCTCCCCCTCCTCTAAACAGCCCCCGCCCCAGCTCCCCCAAGTCAGAAATCCCCCAATAAGCCATTCGGTCCCGGTCCTGGGTGGAGGGGGCCGTGGCCCAGCCCGAGAGGCTGAGAATTGGATAAAGGGATTAAGCAGCCGCACATTAGTGAGAGATTTAGAGTGTAATAAACCCATTTCATAATAATATGTGCGTTGGGGCCGGAGATCCATCATCGCAGAAGCCTGTCCGTGGCGGGGGGAGCACTGACCTGCTGGGAGGAGGCTCGGGCGGACGGCAGAGCTTTCTCCCGAGGTCTCAGGATGCGGGCGAGGGGCGCAGACCCGGCCCTGGGGCCGTGAGGGGGCACAGGGATGCTGAGGGCGTCTTGGCTCCAACGGCCACAGGGATCGGCGTCTTGGCCCCGATGGTCACAGCTGAGGGGTTCGGGGTTCTGCAGAAGGCCGGGAGCCTGAGTGATCCCTGCACCCCCAGCCTCGGGCCCCAATGAGGGTGGGCAGATTCTCCAGGGGCACCTCCACTCTGCAGGGTCCACGATGCAGACAGGACCCAGCAAGCGGAAGACCCTTGAGCAAGACCCCTGCTCCCTCCCGCCGAGACGCTCGCCCACCCTCTTCCCCAGAAGAATTCCCGTCTCCCCAGGGAGGCCAGGCCCCCACCACACTTCCCTGCACCTCTCCCTGGAGGTGTGTGTGGGCTCTGGAGTGAGGGGCTGGATTCGAATCCTGGTCTTGGCACTTCCTGGCTCTCTGATCTTGGCAAGGGACCGTCCCGCCCTCAGCCTCGGTTTCTCACCTGCCCCATGTAGATCGTTGGCCCACATCATAGATCGCGAGGAGGTGTGAGACGGTTCCGTAAAGCAGAAAGACCAAGGAGGCACCGCCCGCACGCCTGGCCCTCCACCCCAGGCTGCCGCAACGCCCTCCGCTTCTCGTCAGCCCTAGCCGAACTCCGAGCCAGGTCGCAGGGCGTGTGTGGGAAGAGGGGAGCAGCCAGGTGTGTGCGGGAGGTGGACCCGTCCCACTCTGGCCTCTGCCTGCAAACAGCCCGGCACCTCACTGGGACCGCCAGGAGGCTGGCATGGGGATATCCTCAGCTCCGTCGGGACCAGCGCCCTTGGGAGTTCAGGAGACGCGGGGACACAGGGAGAGGCAGCGCTCCAGCGCACGCTCCTCCCTGGCCTCTCTGCATCCCACCTCCCCATCTTCCCTGTCCCCCTCCCATCCCCCCACCTCTGGACCCACCTTCCCACATCTCCCCTCCCTGCTGCCAGCCACTCCCTGTTGCACACATGCTGCCCCCGCCTCCCACCCCCTCTTCCCTGCCTGACCCTCTGCTCCCACTTACACAACTCCATCACCTCCCCATCAGAAAGCGTCCGGTGACTTCTTTTTTTTTGAGTCGGAGTCTCACTCCGTCACCCAGACTGGAGGGCAGTGGCGCGCTCCCAGCCATTGCAGCCTCGACCTGCTGGGCTCCGGCGATCCTTCCGCCTCAGCCTTCCGAGTAGCCGGAACTACAGGTGCGCGCTACCACGCCTGGCTAGTTTTTGATTTGTTGTCGAGAGGAGGTCTTGCCAAGTTGCCGGGGCGAGTCTCGAACCCATGGACTCAGGCAATCCACTCACTTCGGCCTCCCAAAGTGCTGGGATGACAGGCTGAGCCACCGAGCCCAGCCAGTGACTTTTTTTTCCAGTCAAGGTCTCACTGTCGCCCAGACTGAAGTACAGAGGCATGACCACATCCCACCATAGCCTTGACCTCCTGGGCTCAAGGGATCCTCCTGCCTCAGCCTCCCGAGTAGCTGGGACTACAGGCACGTGCCACCACACACCAGCTACTCTTTTGATTTTCTTATAGAAGCGAGGTCTCTCTATGTTGTCCAGGCTGGTCTTGAACGCCTGGTCTCAGACGGTCCTCCCTCCTCAGCCTCCCAAGGTGCTGGTATTACAGGCGTGAGCTGCCATACCTGGCCCAGTGGCTTCTTTTTTTTTTGATTTGGAGTCAGTCGGTCGCCCTGGCTGGAGCGCCGTGGCACACTCACGACCACCCCAGGGTCGACCTGCTGGGCTCCGGCGATCCCTCCGCCTCAGCCTTCCAGGTAGCCAGAACTACAGGCGTGTGCCACCAGGTCCGGCTAATTTTTTGATGGATTATAGTGGTGAGATCTCGCCAAGTTGCCCAGGCTGGTCTCGAACCTCTGGGCTCAGGCAGTCCTCTCGCCTCGGCCTCCCAAAGTGCTGGGATGACAGGCACGAGCAGCCACACCTGGCCTGGTGACTTCTTAGAGACTTGAGGCCCAGCTCCCCCGTGTGCTTGCTCAACAAGCTGCTTCTTCAGTCAGCTTCAGTTTCAGCGTCGGTCCGGTGGCTGCGATGCCGGATCTACCTGTAACTCGATGGCCTAAAGGAAAGAGCAGGGTCCGTGGTACACAGTAAGCATTTAATAATGGCTAGCGAGTATTCTCTTTCTCTGCCTTCATTCTTCTTGCTCCACTAGACAACGGATTTTTTTTAAAAGACCTTAAATGATACCTCACTGCTTGCAAAAAGACCTCAAACTCCTCGGCCTGGTTCTTGAGACCCCCACAGAGACCCCCCCACCCCCCAGGGCTCAGAACCTCGATAGCTACCTACTTCTCCCCCTGTGGAGGGATTTCCAACCTGGGGCCCATGGAGTTTGGATTTAAAAGTTTGTATAGGTCAGGCTCAGTGGCTCAGCCTGTAATCCCGTGCCTTGGGAGGCCGAGGTGAGTGGGCTGCCTGAGCCTGCAGGTTCGAGACCCGCCTGGGCAACTCGGTGAGACCTCATCTCTACATAAATCAAAAAATGAGCCGGGCGTGGTAGCACATGCCTGTAGTTCCAGCTACTTGGAAGGCTGAGGTGGAAGGATCGCCGGAGCCCAGCAGGTCAAGGCTGTGTCAAGGCTGGGAGCAGCCACTGCACTCCAGTCTGGGCAACAGAGTGAGACTCCAACTCAAAAAATAAATAAATAAATAAATAAATAAATAAATAAATAAAATGAATAAATGTTTGCATAAAGATAGGATAGTTGAACCCTTAATAAAACATCACACATTCACAGAAATGTTATCAATTGAACTTTAACACACTGAGGCTTGCCATCATGATCAGCATGTGTGCTAATTGGCACATTTTTTTCCTAATAGACAAAAAGCTGAAATTTGAGTCTTCTTCATACGTGCTGATAAAACACTGTCTTTCTCCATTTTGTACACTGGGTTTGTTTGGAAAAGATGGGAGCATTCTGTGTTTAAAGAGCTTGAAATCATTAGAGAAGTGAAAAGAGGCCCTGACCAGGGTGACTTCCTTGCCTACATTTCTTTTTTCTGTTTTTTAGTAAGTCAGGAGTCTCACTTTGTTGCCCAGGCTGGAGTGCAGTGGCACACTCACGGCCACCGCAACCTCGACCTGCTGGGCTCAGGCGATCTTTGCACCTCAGCCCTCTAAGTAGCTGGAATCACAGGTGTGCGCCACCATGCCCGGCTAATTTTTTGATTTGTTGTAGAGATGAGATCTCACCAAGTTGCCCAGGCTGGTCTCAAACCGCTGGACTCAGGTAATCCTCTCGCCTCGGCCTTCCAAAGTGCTGGGATTACAGGCTTGAATCACCACACCCAGACTTCTTGCCCATATCTCTAAAGACTCCGGGCCTCTGTGTCCCCGGCTACTTGTGTGCATGTCTAGCTGCACAGATCAGCCGCGGGCTCAAAGGAAAGAATACACGAGGAGATGCCTGGCCCTGCCTCAGATGCCAAGGCTCTCGTGAAAGGAACTGAGGATTTTTTTTTAATTAAAAAAATTTTTTTTTAGTCGGAGTCTCACTCTGTCTCCCAGGCTGGAGTACAGTGGCATGCTCATGGCCACCGCAGCCTCCACCAACTGGGTTCAGGCGATCTTCCTGCCTCAACCTTCCAAGTAGCTGGGACTACGGGTGCATGTCACCATGCCTGGCTAATTTTTTGATTGATTGTAGAGACGAGATCTCACCAAGTTGCCCAGGCTGGTCTCGAACCCCTGGGTTCAGGCAATCCTCTCGCCTCCACCTCCCAAAGTGCTGGAATGACAGGCGTGAGCCACCGCACCCAGCCAAATTGAAAACTCTTCGATAATCATTTTAAAATAAGAAAGTGAGGCTTACTGAGCACAATCTCTGCACCAGCGCTGAGCTAGGAGCTTGCATACAGCCTGGCATTTCATCCCTGTGACAGCCCTTAGCGTAGACGGAGCCATGGTCCCTCTACAGAGGGGACCTGAGGCCTGGTGTGCTTGAGTCATTTGCTGAAGGTCACCAAGCCAGAGCAAGGGAAGCCCGTTCTAGATACCAGGCACTGTTCTAAGTTCTTTCACAGGCTTTAATTCAGGGATGATTGCCAACGGCCAAGCAGGCTGTGTGGCCAAGACATGCGCGACGCGACTTTGCACGAGAGCTGAAATCTCTCCCCTGCTTCCACCCTCCCCACATCTGGCTGGTGGTGAGGTTTCTGGACAAACAGAAGTGATACTTTCTGGCCTTGAGAGACAGCACGGTGTCCGTGGTCACTTGCTTGGAAGCTGGCTGCCATGTAAAGAAGTTGGGACGCCCTGCTGGAGCAGCCAGTAGGAAGAGGCCCTGCAGGGTGGAGGCCAGTGGGGAGAGAGGTCCTGGAGGGTGGAGGCCAGTGGGGAGAGAGGCCCTGTGAGGTGGAGGCCAGTGGGGGAGAGAGGCCTTGCAGGGTGAGAGGCCAGAGGGGGAGAGAGACCCTGAAGGGTGGAGGCCAGCGGGGAGAGAGGCCCTGCAGGTTGGAGGCCCATGGAGATCACCAAGGCTCCCCAGCTGGCAGCCGGCATCACCTGCCAGAGACGTCAGTGAGGCCAACCTGGCTGCTCCAGCCTCAGCCAAGTCTCCACATGGATGCAGCTGCCTCCATGTATGTGCTGGTGCCACGAGGAACAGAAAAACCGCCTAGCTGAGCCTGGCCAACCCCTGCAACCACAGACAATATAGTCGCTTTCAGCCACCGCAATCTAGCATGACTTCCTCATCCTACAGATGACCAGATGGCGGCTAACTAGCTCGCCTAGGATCAGGCCAAATGAGGGACACGGCCACGGCCCTCTGGCTCCAGAGGCCACCTGAGCCACCTTCAGGGTGTGGCCAGCTGGAGGCAGCCCCCGAGGAAATCCTGGAATCCCCGACCATGTGGTGGTAAGGGGCCTTGCAGATGCGCTGGTGTGAAGGATGTGAGCTCAGATCATCCTGGATAATCACGAAGGAGGGAACAAGGGCAGAATCGAGGAAAGAGGCGGCGTGACCTGGGGCCACACGCCAAGAGATGAGGACAGTCGTCAGGGCAGGAAAGACAGGACACGGACTCCCCCGGGAGCTTCCAGAAGACCCGGTCCTGCCGACACCTTGCCTTGGCCAGGAGACTGCCTTGTGGCTTCTGACCTCTGGCGCTGTCGACGGTCCCTTCCGCTTGCTCAAGCCAGGACGTTTGCGGGGCTCTGGGGGGGGGTTGTCACAGCAGCAACCAGAGACAGACACACGGGGCCTCTCCTGTTCAAAGGAGGCTGGGTCCCCCCTCGGCTCCAGCTGGTGTCCCTGTCACACTGGTGCCTCCGCACGACTCTGGTTCTTCAAAATCTCTGCTCTCCGGGCCCCCCTCTTCCAGGAAGCCCTCTCTGCTCTGATCACACTGCTCTGTCCTGTCCCCGCAGCACTTGGCGATGGGCGCCTCCTGACTCAGCACTTTGCAATCCCAGCGCTAATGTGCTGGCCGCCAGCCCGGTGACATTCTCGTGAGCGTGAGTCATCGCATCCAAGGACAACCCGCCAGAGAGGCCCTCTGAGAGTCCGTCTCTTCATTTTACGGGTGATGAGGCTGAGTCCCAGGGAAGGAAGGCAGCCTCGCAGCCAAGGTCGCGAAGCTGGGGTGCCCGGCAGGCTTCTGCCTTCCAGTTCGCCGGTGGTTACGGTGGGCACCCTCACCGAGCGGGTGCTGGGGCCACCAGCAATCAGAGCGGGCAGTCCCTGCTCTCAGAGCAGTCTCCCGGGTGTGAAGACAGACATGCATGCAATCTCCACCCAGATGTGCCACGGCCCACGTGACAAGTGTCAGGAAAGAAAGTTCCAGAGCGCAGGGCAGAGCCAAGGGAACCCACTTCAGCTGGAAAGTCAGGGAGGGCTTCCCTAAGGAGGTGATCATTGAGCTGAGCTGAGAATAATGGTGAGTGGAGGTGATGAAGGCTTTTGTTTTGTTTTGTTTTGTTTTGTTTTTTGGGGAGTCTCCCTCTGTCGCCCAGGCTAGAGTGCAGTGGCATGCTCACCGCCTGCTGGACTCAGGTGATCCTCACGCTTCAACCTTCCAAGGAGCTGGAACCAGAGGCACGTGCCGCCATGCCTGGCTAATTTTTTTTGATTTATTGTAGCAACGAGGTCCCGCCATGTTGCCCAGGCTGGTCTCGAACCCCTGGACTCAGGCAACCCTCTTGCCTCTGCCTCCCAAAGTGCTGAGACGACAGGCCTGAGCCACTGCACCCGGCCAGCCAGGTCTTTCTAAGGGGAGGATGAGTGCTTTCGGCAGATGGAATGCCGTGTGCAAAGGCCCTGGGCAGGAGGGACTAGGGGGAGGCGGCCAGGATGCCTGCAGGGTCAGAGCGAAGACGGCAGAGTCAACGGGGGTCAGGCCAGGGCGAGGTGGCCCCCATGGCCACAGGGAGCCACGGCAGGAAGCAGGGCAATGACAGGATTACGCAGAGGCACGCTGGAGGTTATCATCACTGGCGTGTCATGCCGCTCTGAATGCTACCGGTCCTGCTCTCCGACCGCCCGGCGCTCCACACATACTTGTTGACGCACCTCCTGGTGGCTTGGCTGTGGCTCACTGCCACCTCCTGGTGCACCATTCTGGGGTGTCCACGTCGCTGCACACCCCAGCCTCCCCTTCCATCCTGCAACCCCTGACCCCCACCCCCACAGGTAAGATTTCCCACCAGTTTGTCTCCACCTCTTTCTCCCTGGTCCTCACTCACCCTGGGCCATCTCGTCAACTCGAGCAGCCGTTTTGGCCCCTTCTGGGCAGAACTCAAGTTCCGCATGGGCTGGACCTTGTCGGTCGCTGACACTGCCCCCTGGCACACAGCAGGTCCCTGATACATTATTGGAATGTAGTGGTTCAATCATGGCTCACTGCAGCCTCCAACCCCTGGGCTCAAGCAATCCTCCTACCTCAGCCTCTCCAGGAGCTGTGACTTATAAGCACATGCCTCTCTGCCCAACTATTTTTTTTTTTTTGTAGAGACAAGTTCTTGCTATGTTGCCAGGCTGGTCTTGAACTCTTGGCCTCAAGCAATCCTCCTGCCTCGGCCTCCCAAAGTGTTGGGAGCCACCATGCCCAGCTGGATTCTATTTATGTGAACCTCAAGACACACAGGCCAAACTCACTCACGGCGATCAGTGTCAGAATAGTGGTCACCCAGGGGGACAATGATGGGGAAGGAACCCACAGGGCTTGGTGGGGGAGGGACTTGAAAGCTCCACCTGCCTGGCCCGGTCACAAGTGTCTGCACAGGTCAAAGCCCGCTGAGCTGGACCCTTAGGGCTGGGGACTGTGTGTGGCGTGTCTCAATTAAAAAGTCAGAAAGGGCCGGGCGCAGTGACTCAGCCTGTCATTCCGGCACTTTGGGAGGCCGAGGCGAGTGGATTGCCTGAGCCTGCGGGTTCGAGACCCTTCTGGGCAACTTGGCGAGACCTCATCTCTACAATAATTAAAAAAACTAGCTGGGCATGGTAGCACGTGCCTGTAGTTCCGGCTACTTGGAAGGCTGAGGTGGAAGGATCACCTGCGCACGGTAGGTTGACGCTGGGGTGGCCGTGAGCGTGCCTCTGCACTCCAGCCTGGGCGACAGAGTGAGACTCTGACTCAAAAAAAAAAAAAGTCAGCAAGCATGCAGTGTCCGCTCTGCCAGGGGGCATCTCTCATTTCTAACCACTTTCTGTGTCCCCCTCGAAGCCTGCCCCCCCGAACCAGCTCTCCTGGGTTCCTGGTCCCAGGTTGTCACCTCGGGACTCCCAGTGACTCGTTTGCAAGCCCCGGGGCCTCCCTGCCCCCACACCCTCTTCCCCCTGTCCCTTCTTATCCTGCTCACTTGACACTCACAGGTGGTCCTGTGGTCACGCGGGCGTACAAGTGGCCCCACGGCTCCGCCTCTGCCTGTTCTATTATGTTCGATGGCAGGAACGGGGGCTCTGGGTGGGCCTGGGCTAATGGCAGGAGCCTCTCAAAGCAGAGTTCTCTCTGGCCGCCGGCAGGAGAGGAAACTGGATGCTCAAAGCACAGCGGCCTCGCAAGTGCTGGCCTCGACGACACAGGGGCCGCATGCAAGGACCAGGGAGAGGCTCTGGGAGCCGAGGGTGAGTCCGGCTGACGGCCAGCAGGGACACAGACACCTCCGTGCCACTGCAGCTGCCAACAGGGAGGCTGAGCCCGAAGCGGCATCCGCCCCAGCCCTCGGAAAGAGCCCAGAGGGGCCACCTGGATCCAGCCTTGAGAGGCCCAGGAAGAGGCCAGCGTGCCCGCCCAGACCTTCAGCCCGTAGGAGGAGGAGAGTGTTTTTAAAGAAAGGAGGGGGTATCCGAGGCCAGGCTCGGTGGCTCAGCCTGTCATCCCATGCTTTGGGAGGCCGAGGTGAGTGAATTGCCTGAGCCCGCAGGTTCGAGACCCGCCTGGGCAACTTGGCGAGACCTCATCTCCACAGTCAATCAAAAATTAGCCGGGTCTCATAGCATGGGCCTGTAGTTCCAGCTACGTGGAAGGCTGAGGCGGAAGGATCGCCGGAGCCCAGCAGGTCGAGGCCGCGGTGGCCGGGAGCGGCCGCTGCACTCCTGTCCGGGAGACAGAGTGAGACTCCAACGCAAAAAAAGAAAAAAAAAAAGAAAACCCATCCACGTCTCCAATCCCATCCATTCTCTGGGGCCTGCATCCCCGGCCCCGCCCCCTACCCCCAGGTTCCTCCAGTCTCGCTGTGGCCCAGACCCCGGTCTCACCGCACAACCCAAGTCCTCGTCTCTGGCCTCTGTCCCCGGCCCGTCCGTCTCGCTCACTGCCACTAGATTACTTTCCAAGGTCACAGCCCGAGCACATCCTTCCCATGACAGGGTAGCGTGGTGGCTTCACTCTGGAGCCAGCGGGCGGGGTGTGAAGCCCAGGCCCACCCCTGGGGGTGGGGACGTTGTCAAGAGGGTCCTGGCGCCGCCCTCGTGGGAGCTGAAGGTATTAAGTGAGATGAGCAGGTGGGAAGCCACTGTGGGGGCCTGCAGAGGTGGGTGCCCGCTCTCTGAATGGCATTTCTGGGAATGTCACCCTCAGGGGCTCCGGGTGGCAAACTGGTTGGACTCCCCAGGCCGGCCTCACAGCCCTCTCCCCGCCCATCCCTCCAGCCTCTCCTCTTCCTCCTCTTCTGGTGTTTTTCAGCAGTTTTTGTTTGTTTGTTTTTTGAGTCAGGTCTCACTCTGTCACCCAGGCTGGAATGCAGTGGCATGATCACGGCTACCACAACCTCAACCTCCTGGGCTCGGGCGATCGTTCTACCTCAGCCTCTCGAATAGCTGGAACTGCAGGTGCGCACCACCACACTCGCTA
Source organism: Cephalopachus bancanus (assembly GCA_027257055.1). Classification (NCBI taxonomy): domain Eukaryota; kingdom Metazoa; phylum Chordata; class Mammalia; order Primates; family Tarsiidae; genus Cephalopachus; species Cephalopachus bancanus. The sequence goes on from JAPVLO010000143.1 coordinate 3,149,414, forward strand.
TGTTGCCCAGGCTGGTCTCGAACTCTTGGGCTCAAGCAATCCTCTTGGCTCGGCCTCCCCAAGGGCTGGGATGACAGGTGTATCTTGGTCATCTCATAGCTGTGTCTGACGCCCAGCAATTCTCACCTCAATTCTCACACTGACCACAAACTTTGAACGGGTCACAGGCACGCAGGTGACCAGAGCGCGGAGCTTGCTTGATGAGCCTTCACCTTCATGGCATTTGTGGACATCCGCGCGTGGACATGGAGCGGGGGTGTGGGAGAACGCTCCCTGCTCCTATGGCCCGGGTGGCTTCCCGAGGCCCCCTCCAGGGATGTGCCTGGGCACACTGATAGGGTCCCCTCGGGCACCACCTCTCCACAGCAGGGCAGCCTTCTCCTCGCCCCCTTCTCTGCAGAAGCCTCTGCAGGGCCCCAGGAGGAGAGACAGAGCACGAGGGCTATCTCCTCTGGGACCCCCGGTCCTCCCCTCCATGGCCACTGTCCTCGTTCACATGACATTTCCGAGGTCTCTGCACTGAGGCTCAAGAAGTCCTGAGTTCCTACAACCTGCGTGGCCCGGACGCCCAGCCCTGTCCCGTCCTTCTGCCCTCCGCATCCACCCCTCCGACTCACCAGGGTCCTCTGCCGTTGGGCCACCTGCCTCGCTGCTTCCTCTCGCTGGAACAGCCTTCTCTTCCCTCTCTGCCTGGTTCACAACTATCTGTCCTTCCAATCTTGGCTAATTCTGTGGGGACTTCCCCTAGGACTTCCCTGGCTTCCCTGATAGGTGGAACTCCTCCATTCGAGGCTTCCAGAGGGTCCTGGCTGCTCCTAGGTGGATTGATCCTTCCTTCCTTTTCTCTCTCTCTCTTTCTTTTTTTTTGAGTTGGAGTCTCACTCTATTTCCCAGGCTAGAGTGCAGGGGCATAATCATGGCCACCACAGCCTCGGCTTTCTGGGTTCAGGTGATCCTTCCACCTCAGCCTCCCAAGTAGCTGGGACCACAGGCGTGCACCACCACACCCCGCTTTTTTTTCCCCCTTCATTGCAGAGACAAGGTCTTGCCAAATTGCCCGAGTTGGTCTCAAACTTCTGGGTTCAGGCAATCCTCTTGCCTCTGCCTGCCAAAGTGCTGGGATTACAGGTGTGAGCAACTGTGTCCAACTCTGACTCTCTCTCTCTCTCTCTCTCTCTCTTTTTTTTTTTTTTTGAGTTAGGATCTCACTCTGTCACCACCCAGACTGGAGTGCTGTGGCACGATTATGGCTCACCACAGCCGTGATCTTCTGGGCTTAGGCGATCTTCCCACCTCAGTCCCCTGAGTGGCCGGGACTACAGGTGCATGCCACCATGCCTGGCTAATTTTTTGATTTTTTTGTAGAATGAGCTCTCAAACTCTGGGGCTCAAGCGATCCTCCCGCCTCAGCCTTCCAAAGTGCAGGGATGACAGGCGTGAGTCACCACACAGGCCCGGTGTAGACACTTTGTAGGAGCAGTTCACACCTCTGTGAACTTCCTCCGTGGTCATAAGCTCCAGAAGGACGGGGACTGTTTCTGCCGTGTTAGAGCCCCGAGCCTGGTCACAATCTGAAGGGAAGGAAGGCGAGAACAAGGACAGACCCTGTGGCAGTGCCGCTGGACGTCCCCGTGGTCGCCCGCCACATGCCCTGCTCATGCGTGGCTGCCACTCAGGCTCCATTCGGTACGTCCCACCTGCCCTGTGGTCTCTGCCCAGGCCTCCCGACCCAGCACTGGAGCTTGCAGGGGCTTCTGCCTCCCCTTCTCTCCCGCCCCCCAAGCCACCTAGAGCCGTGCCCTTTCTTTCTATGAAAAAAAAAACCACGCATGCGTGTTGTAAGAATTTTAGACGACACAGAGAAAGCAGAGGACGTAAAAATTAAAGCATTTCGGGTGCCACTTGGCAGAGATCATGGCTGATTTTATGGTAGCGTACGTCCACCCATTTTCCTAGACATCATCACGGAAATTCTTTTCAAACCTCACAACGAGTCAGTGAGGTTCATCTTGTTCTCCCAGTTTTACAAAAAAAAGGTTCAGACACATTCAGTCAGTCGCTCAAGTTCACAGCACAAGGAAGGACACAGAAGTCGGAAAGTACAGAGCCAAGACCGGGTTCCCCAGCCGAGGGTTCCCCTTCCCGCCCCCATCCCTCCTGGACACTCACCCTCTCCTTCCCCTCTGACTCCTGGATGCTGCTTCTCTCTTGCCTTTCCACCCCAAGCCCCAGTTCCCCCTTCCACACTCCCTGGAGCCCCGCCACTGTGCTTCAAGGGTGGCCGACTTGGGTGCTTCGTGCAGTCGTAGAAAGTCTGGCAGCAACCTAAATGCACATCAATGCTGGTGCAATCAGTAACAGGCCCTTCCTCAGGTGGAATACTACACGGTCTGTAAAAAGAACAAACCTGTCATCCCAGCACATTGGGAGGGCGAGGCAGGGGGACGGCTTGAGGCCACGTAGCGAGACCTTATCTCTACAAAAATTCAAAAAAATTAGCCAGGTGTGGTGGCACACGCCTGGAGTCCCAGCTACTCGGGAGGCTGAGCCGAAAGGATCACCTGAGCCCAGGAGGTCAAGGCTGCGGTGGCCGTGAGTGTGCCCCAGCACTCCAGCCTGGGCGACAGAGTGAGACCCTGGCTCAAAACAACAACAGCAAAAACAGAAAGAGGGAAAGCTTCATGAATCACCCTCCAATAATCTCAAAACAATTCTTCAAATGGAAAAAAAAAGATGTAGAACAATGCATGTAGTTTGCTATCACTTGCGATTGTAAAGAATATTTCTACAAAGACACACACACACATGCACACACACGTGATACCAGCAGTTGCTTCTGAGAAGGAAAATTTGGAACTGAAGGTCAAAGTGGGAGAGGGATGTGAGGTGTGCCCCTGCACGAGGTTTAACTTCTGACCCTACCCATACGTATCATAAGTAAGAACAACAGCGAAACGGCCAGGCTTTCTCCGGTCACCCCACGGAGGCCACCTGCACTCCGTGGACATGAGTGTGTGTGTGTGGTGTGTGTGTGTGTGTGTGTGTGTGTGTGTGTACCTGCTGGTACCGGGTGTGCTCTGCTTCCCTTTCCTGCTCCCCAGATGAGGTTCACATTATCTGCCATTTTCAGAGGCGGAGATCTTGCTTCCTCCGTCGGATTCGGAGGACTCTGCGGTCACTGGAAGGCCAAGGCCCCTCCTTTCAGGCCTGGCCCCGCCCTTCGCAGCCGTAACCTTGGGCCAGTCACTCTCCCCCCCTGAGGGTAGCTTCTGTCCCCTCCGCAGGCAGGTGGCGTGTTCTCCCACAGCCCCCGCCACAAGCCCCGCCACCCAGGGTGGCACGACCTGTCCACTGTCTGCCTCCCAGCTAGACCCCAGCGCCACGAGGACAGAACCTATCTGTGTCCATCGCAGAGCCTTGCACGTGGCACAGCTCAGGACATGTCCACTCTGAGTGCGGATGACCCGACTCCCTCGTCTTCCCTGGCTCCTCGTCCTGATGGGCGCCCAGAGCCTCGCCTGGGCCACCCACGGAGGAGGGTGTCCCTGGGGAAGCAGCTCCTGTCCTTGCCCCCAAGACCCTCCGCCCTCCCCCCTCCCCGAGGCACCAGAGCCGGAGGTCTTCTGTCTGCGGCCTTCAAAGCAAGCCCAGGAGGTTCCAGTCAGTCCAGGCCTCTCTGTCCGGGCAGGGCCCCGCCTGGGCCAAGGCCAGGCCCCAGACCCACACCCGCCCCAACCAACTGGAGAACCGACGGCCCGGCCCGGCCTGGCAGGCCCGGCGCATCAATCGTGCTCCCGGGGGTACAAGCCAATTTCTCTTGCTTTCCCGAGCCGTCTCCCTGGCGGAGCCGGGAGGAGCCTTCAATCGCATTAATCCCGGCCCGGCGGCGGTGACGAAGACGGATTTCTCCACCAAACGATCCATTTGTATCCCTCGTGCACTCACTTGGCTTTTTCTGTGTGGATGTTCAAAATATCATGAAAAAGGCGTTAGCCGGGTAGCCGCGGCGCCGCAAAATAATAGAGTGATCCGGCAATGCGCGTCTGACCTTGCAGGACAGCTAATCCATCCGCACATCTATCTTAATTATTCCCAGTTACAAAAGAGAAGCCCCACCATCCATCCATTCCGGGCTGGCGACTCCGTTCGCCACCCCCACTCACGCCCCACCTTCCTCTGCCGCTCCCGGCCCCGCAAGGCCCGTCGGCCGGGCGGGCTCCCACGGACCCTCCCCACACGGGCTCGAGCCTGCCTGGGCCACGTGGGCTCCTTGGATCCAAGAGGGTCACCCAGCTCCCTTCACAGGACTCCGAGCCACGTCCGTGGGAGAAGGCCAGCTACGTGCGGGACTCAGCCTCGCGGGGACACACGCACACACGCTCGCACCGATGCCGTCACAAGCGCAGTCCGGGACACACAGGCCCATCCAGACCCTGGCATCCAGGTCCCCCTCTCGAGAGGACAGAGCAGACGGGCCCCTTCCACCCTCGCCCAGGCCACGCGCTCTCGCTGTCCCGTGCCCTGGCGCAGACCCTGGAACCAGCGCCACGATGGCATCCGGTCAGAGGGCAGGCCCCATGGCTGTCCGGCCCTGTCTGTCTGCCGCCCACTCCCAAGCCCAAGCCCCCACCCCTGTGATCCCTCAGGCTGCTTCTTCTCACACCCCAGGCACCACGGTGCTGGGAGGGGGAGGCTGGAATGTGAGGGGGCGAGGAGCGAGGGCGGAGGAGGACTGAGGGAGGGGAGGGCGGAGACCCTGCCCAGAGAAAAGGCAGAGGAGGGGTGTGCTGCAAGGCCGCTGAGAGGCTGTGTGTGACAGTGCCTGCCGGTGCCACGCGGTCCAGCTGGGCACACCACACCTGTCGCTAAAGCCCTTCCTCACTCTGTCCTCCGTGTCTGATTTCCAGATCCCTCTTTCGAATCGTTTTAATGCAATCAGCAAAACTGGGCATGTAATCGCCTTGGCTCTGCGCTTGGCCGTGGGGGCTCCTGGGAAGCCCGGCCCCAGTGCCCGTGCCCCTTCCGGCAGTCCACCCCCCACCGTGATGGGTCAGCTTAGGCGTTTTTTACTTTACCATAGTGGAAAGTCACGCATACTTCGAGACCCATAAAAAAATCCTGCTTTTCGCTTGCAGTACGGCCTTCCTAGTGAACACAAGAGGAACAGACTCGGCGTTGGCGACATGGTCCGACTGTAGGCTAATGTAACGTCAATGTCCGAGCACACTTGAGGTAGGCGAGGCCAGGTTGTGATGCTCCAGAGCTCAGACGTATTCAAGGCGTTTTCCTTCTATTTTCACTTTTTAGAGCTAAGGTCTGGCTCTGTCGCCCAGGCTGGAGAGCAGTGGCCTGATCATAGCTCGCCGCAGCCTTGAACTCCTGGGCTCAAGTGATCCTTCTGCCTCAGCCTCCCAGGTAGCTGATATTACAGGCACACGCAGGCACGCCTGGCTAATGATTGCGTTTTTATTTTTGCAGAGGTCGGGTCTCACTAGGTTGCCCAGGCTGGTGTTGAAGTCCTGGCCTCAAGTGATCCTCCCACCTCGACATCCTGAGTCTCTTCGATTATTGGCTAAATGCATTTTCAGTTTATGATATTTCCAACTTATGACTGGATTATCTGGACGTGGCCCCATCGTGGCCGAGGAGCATCTTTTTTTTTTTTTAGATCGGAAAATACAGTTTATTTAAAAAGGTAGGGAAGCGGGGGCCAAAGCCAGGAAACATGGCGACCGTCATAGCTCAAAGAGCACATGGCCGCACCAGAGTCTAGTAAGGCAGTGGCCGAGGAGCATCGTTACAGAGCCGACCTCTTCAACTCTTGGGGCTCTGAGAGAAACGGGAGATCTCGTCCTGAAGCCCAGAGCTGACTGAGGGCGGGATACCGATGTTCCAACGGTGGGGCCCGTCTGCGGCCAGCCTGGCGGTTCTACTGGGGCCAGAGAAGGAAGAGGCTTCCAGAAGAGCGTGCTGGGCTCCCCCTTCCCAGAGGCAGCAGGCCCGGGTTGGCCTGTGGGCGTGTGCAGGGAAAGGGCCATTTGTCCCGAGACAATGGCAGAGAAGGGGTCCCGGAGGGCTGTTGAGAGCCAATTTGTAGTGGTGACACCGTGGTGGCTGCAAAGGCCGGGAACAGCTGGAGCTCCGGGTGACTGATGGGTGGGCCCAGCAGAGGGGCCACTGGGCGGGCTGGCAAGCACAAAGGCCCCGATGGCGCGCGGGTGGGGCCCGTCAGAATCATTAAGTGCGGAAGATGGGAGCCGGCAGTCTTCAGATGGGACCCGCGGGCAGGGAGGAGAGGTCAGGAGCCACGGCTCCCAGCAGCCCCTGCTCCAGCCTTGTCCCCACAACCGTTATCATCCGATTTGCATGGGCACCCCCCCTCAGGCTCTCTCCACTGAGCCCAGGCCCCGTCCGGTGTGGTTGGCCCTGGCTGGGACGCCCCGTGCCTCCTTGGGGGCTCGCCCACCCCCAGACGCTGCATTCTCCAGCCAGCCACCTCATCCGCGTCTCAGGGAACAGGGTGTCTCAGTCCAGGACCACCAAAGCCCAGCCCCCCCATTCCAAAGCGGGGGACGCAGGGCCCAGGGTGTGGAGTCCCTCCTCTCCAAGCGGGAAAGGCCCTTCCCCAAGGGGTGGGGACGGTGACCGTGGGAGAAACCCGCGCCCTTCCTCTCCCCCTTCCCCCGCACCCCTCCCCCGCCAGCCCCTCCCCCCTCAGCACCCGGCAGGAGGGAGGCAGTGACCCGCCAGGTGGTGGTGATGATGCGGCCGGCCGCGCTGGTCACTCTTGGCCGCTCCCCGCGCGCAGCCCGACCCCCCTCGCACGGGTCACGGCGCCAGCAAAACTCCCTGACACAGAAACGCCGCGGGGCCTGCGCGTGTCGGGAACAATCCGGAGCCTGATGGGAAGAGACAGCCCGCCCGCCCCGCCTGTCCTCCCAAGCTCTTCCTGCTGGTACCCGGTCCCTGCCGCGTGGTGCCCTGGCGGTGCCCAGGCTGGGCTGGAACGGGAAGGCCTGTCTCCCTGTCACCACAGGGAAAGGGGCAGCCACGCAGTTTGCTTTGCTCACTCCATTTTCAGATCTTATTTCATTTTACTTTTTGCAGATATGGCAGTTTCGCATGTTGCCCAGGCTGGCCTCAAACTCCTGGCCTAGAGTCATCTTCCCACCCTGGCCTCCCAAAGTGCTGGGATTATAGACGTGAGCTACCGCCCTGCCTTTTCGCCTCGGTGTCATAAAAAACAGACTGGAAAAAATATAGCAGCTGGTAGAGGACTCTCGGGTGTGAGCCGACAGGTGGGTTTTCCTTGCTGCTTTCTTACAGTGTCCCCGGGGCTTCCTCTGTCTTTCTGTGTGTCTGTAACAAACACCCACCCCCAAGTGTGCAAGCCCAGTTGGCAGAGGGCTGCCAAGGAGAGCTCCCACCGGCCTCAGGCCTGCACCCACCCAGCCCACTGGGAGGAAGGCTGGGCAGTCTGGAAGAGCCCTGGGTGTCAGACCGGGCCTAGGAGGGACCCCTCCAGCAGGGGGCCCTGGCCCTGCCCCCACTGCACCTGCAGAGGCTACAGGGGTGTGGGAAGAGCCCGGCTGCAGGGGAAAGGCCTGGCCCCAGGTGTGCCGAGGGGCCCTTCGGGATTCCGCACCCGGGACCCTTGAGACTCCCGGGGCCGCGTTCACACCCCTGTCAGCACAACTGTGCAGCCACGGCCACCCGCCCAGGAGCGTGCACCCACCCCGTGCCTCCCAGCCCCAACAAACACGGTCTCTGCTCTCACCTTCCCCAGCCCAGCCCCCTTGGGGCGTGCCGCCCCGCCCCTCAATGCCCTCCGTCTTTCTTGGGCTTGTTTTCTGCCCACCAAGACCCGGGCCCCTCCCAGCTGTGGCTTCTCCTGCCCTCTGCCCTGGGCGCCCACCCTCTCGCGGTCTTAGGCCTGTCTTCAGCCCCAGAGTTGTTACGAAAGGAGCAGGGCCCATGGGAGAAAACGGGAGCCCCCTGTTCAGCCCCTCCTGATAAGAGGTCTGCGTGGGCCCTGTGATCCCAGCGATGGGGGTGGGCTGCCCGTCTTCCGCTCGGAACTGCAGGCCCTGCCTGCCGCAGAAGGGGCCCTGCTCACTCCACCCCACTCCTGGCCATCCTTGGTGGCCTAGCCTGGGCCCGGCTTCTCCAGGCTGTCGCGGCCTCCTGTCCCCTAACTGGACCCTACGGTGACAGGCCTTCACTATTGCTGTCCCTTCGAGGTGTGAACCTGGGAGCCCCGCGCCACAGAGGCTGGTACCCTTATCTTGCCTCCTCCCACGAGCTGACTTCTGCACGAACGAATGAACGAGCTGAGGAATGTCTGTGACTGCAGCTGGCGTCTCTGCGGGCGAGGGGGACTGAGTGAAGGGGTGGGAGCAGAGGCAGCCGCCTGGGCAAGCAGCCCTGCCTCAGTATCCCCTGTGGAAGCCCTAACAACCAGTGCTCTCCTCCCCACGGCCCTAGGAGGCGGGCTCAGGCCGGGCATGGAGGACCATTTTGCAAGGCCAAGGTGGAGAACCATTGGAGCCTGGAGTTCAAGACCAGCCCAGGCAACATTGGGAGACCTCATCTCAACAAACATGAAAAAATGAGGCAGGCATGGTGGTGTGTGTCTGTAGTCCCAGCTACTTGGGACGCTGAGGCAGAAGGATGGCCTAAGCCCAGGCGGTCCAGGCTGCGGTGAGCCATGACCGTGCCGCTCTGCTCCAGCCTGGGACGCACCCTAAGGCCAGGGATGCTGAGCACCCCATCTCCCTCTTCATGGCCCGGGGCTGGGCAGCTGGGGGGGAAGCTAGGCTTCCCACCTCTTCAGAATCCAGGCACCTCTGACCCTGACTTCCAGAAAGGTCCTTTCAGCAGCCCAAGTCCCCCTTCTGCCTTCTCCGTATGCCACCCCGACCAGAACCACTGTCTCCCCAATGCTCCCGGGGCCTTGAACACCTTCCCAGGAGGCCGAGGCGGTGACCTTGGCTCCCCAACCAACTGCAGGTGGCCCTGGATGGTGAATCACAATCCCTCTCTGGCCTCCGTTTCCCCAAGTGTGTGGTGGGCCGGAACCCGACGAGGTGACGTCTGAGGGTCCCTGGGGGGGCGCTCCAGGCCCCAGCCCCTGGTGATGAGAGGGCAGGCGTCGGCACCTCCCGGGCCCAGTTCGCCCCCAGGGCCCAGGCCCAGAGAGAGCTGCGAAGTGTGTGAATTAATTACCATCAGACCTCCGGCCGATGTTCATCGCTGTAAACAAACATTTTAATATGCAGTAATTAATTACATCTGCCACAGCGACCCTCCTCTGGCTCCTCCTCGGCGGGTCTTCCTCCACTGCAGAGAACACCCCCCTCCACCGTCGGGGCCTGCGTGCCAGGCAGCCCTCGCCCCCTCCATGCAGGTGCTCACGTCTGCTGGGCGACCGGCAGCTTTGTGTTCCTCTTCTGTCTCTGGAGCGCCCGTCTGTCTTTCTGACAGTCCTTTGTCTCCGGTTCTCGCGGCCCACTGAACGCCCCCAGACCACCCCCCACCGCAGCAAAGTTTGATGCCCAGACACATTCGGGGAGAATGGTTGCGGGGAGCGTAGCTCTCCCAGGCCCAGAGCTCCTGGGCGGGCCAGGCCGGGCCACTTGACAGGAGCCATCCAGCCTCAGGGACAGACTGTTCCGGGCGCCCACCACGCCCCCAGAACCCCGACGTCCTCGGGACCGCCGCCCTCGCCCTGTCCCAGGTGGGGCCAGCAGCCCGGGCGACCCCCTGCCGTGCCACGAGTTCCCCCCTCCGGGCCGGGAGCCCACCGTTGGACCCTCCTCTGCGCCGGGCCGCCTGGCCCTCCCGGCCTCCCTACCCGTCCGTGGGCGTGTGGGTGGCGCCCCCGGCTCGTGGACGGAGGGGACCCCTTTTCTGGGAGGGTCCTCGTGGAGTCTGGGCGGGAGCGGGGAAGTGGCCGGCGCCGGATGGGCGGCGGGGACCCCAGATGGAAGCAGATGGGGGGGCCGGAGCCCAGGGCTCCAGCGACAGGAGGCGGAAGGCGGTCGGGCCGCGGGGTCGGGTCGCGCGGGGGCGGGGAGCGGGCAGGCCGCGGGGAGGGGGCGGGGCGGGGCGGGCGCCGCCAGGCGTGGCGCGGGGAGCGGAGCAGAATGAAATGCAGATGCAAAACGCGCTCGTAAGAGTTTCCTCTCTCTCCCCATCTGCCAAAGCCGAGATTTTAATCTTTAATCCATGAGCAATCAGCGAGCAGCGGCGAATGGCACATTGCAGATGTTTTACTGTCGCGGGCGCTCGCACCCCCGCCCCGCCACCCCGCCCCGCCCCCCGCCCCTCCTCCTCCCCCCTCCCAGCCACCCCGCCCCCCGCCCCTCCTCCTCCCCCCTCCCAGTCCCCGGTTAACACCCCCCCTCCGGCACGCTCCGGCCCGCAGCGGAGGGGGGCGGGGGCGGGGCCTGGGACTGGGGAGGGAGTGCACGGGCGGGGGCTGGGGCTGGCTCCCGGGCCCGGGCCAGACTGGGGGGGGAGGCCGGGCGCTTCGCGTGCCGGAGCCCGAGCCCCACCGGCTTCCAGGATCCAGGCCCCGGCGCCGGCGGCTCCTGCAATGGGCGCTGCAGACGTCGAGGGTGGGACCCACCCTTCCAGGACGAGCGGCGAGAGGCCTGTGGGGGTCAGACCCGGGAGACCCGCCCTTGGAACTTGAGCTTGGGCGGGAAGGCGGGCAGCCCAGGCGCCTGGTCCCAGCCTCACAGGCACGAACCTCCAGCCCCTGAGGGATCCCAGAAAGCCCCCGGGAATATAGGCTTCCCAGCCCAGCAACTTAGCAGGGAGCCCAGTCTGTAAAGATGGATTTGTGTGAATATTTGATTAACATCTGTCACCTCCACTAGCCCCTAGGTTCCATGAAGTCAAGAACTGTGTTTTCAGCCAGGCGAGGTGGCTCACACCTGTACTCCCAGCACTTTGGACGGCCCAGGCGGTAGTTCAAGACCAGTCTGGGCAACATAACGAGACCTCGTCTCTACAAAAGAAAAATAAAAAACTTAGCTGGGCGTGGTGGTTCGCATCTGTAGTCCCAGCAACTTGGGAGGCCAAGATGGGAGGATCACTTAAGCCCAGGAAGTAGAGGCTGTGATGAGCTGTGATTGTGCCACTGCACTCCAGCCTGGGAGAGTGCGATTCCAACTCAAAAACGAAATCTTTGTTTTCACTCATTGTTGTGTTCCCTGCCCAGGATGCAGTAATGCTCAGTAAGTGTTTGTTGACTTTTTTTTTTTTTTTTTTGAGTTGGAGTCTCACTCTGTCGCCCAGACTGGAGTGTAGTGGCCGCTCCCGGTCACCGCAGCCTCGACCTGCCGGGCTCCGGCGATCCTTCTGCCTCAGCCTTCCAAGTAGCTGGAACTACAGGCGTGTGCTACCATGCCCGGCTAATTTTTGATTGATTGTAGAGATGAGGTCTCGCCAAGTTGCCCAGGCGGGTCGCGAATGTTTGTTGATTGAATGAAGGAGTGTGTGTGGCTTACTGCAGTCATGGACCAGTTTCTTATGCTGCTGTCGGCGAAGACAGGCCTGTCACCCCAGCACAAGGCGTGCACACTCAGCTGGCGTCACCGACTCCTTCCAAGCTGCAGTCCGCCTCCTGCAAGGTCACATATTTTTCCGTCCTCCACAGTGGCTCCTTCCCATTTGAGAGAAGGGGTTCCAGGGCAGACGTGTGTCAGGTATTAAACCAAGCCTCTGCTGGCCAGCTGCTTCTCTCCGGCCACAGCAGCCAGGCCCTGACTCAGCCCTCACACACCCCCCTCCCACGCCACCCTCCCCAGCTGACCCCTCCCCTAGCACGGCCACAGCCATCATCACCCTCTCTTCTGCTTCCCACCCCAGCCCAGCCTGCTCCAGGGTCCCTCCCCTCAATATTCAATATCCTTCTCGAAGGGACACTCTCCACCCCAAGTGACTTTGGGCCTTCTGAGAAGAAAACAGTAGAGGCCGGAAATGCGGAAGATAGGAAGCAGAAAAGAGAAGGGGGGGCGGGGAAGGAGACAAGAAAACTGCCAGGCACAGCAGAGGCCGGATGGAGAAGGGCCGGGACAGGGATGAATGGAGTCTGAGGGAAAGAGGCAGATAGAAAGACAGAAGAGTTCCATTGCTTCGGGGGGCCGAGGCAGGAGGATCGCCTGAAGCCAGGAATCCAAGACCAGCCTGGGAAACATAGCAAGATCCCATCTTTACAAAAATTAAAAAAAAAGCCGGGCTCGGTGGGTTAGCCTGTAATCCCGCGCTTTGGGAGGCTGAGGTGAGTGGATTGCCCGAGCCCGCGGGTTCGAGACCCGCCTGGGCAGCGAGGCCTCATCTGTACAATAAATCAAAAAATCAGCCGGGCGTGGTAGCGCGCGCCTGTCATTCCGGCTACTCGGAAGGCTGAGGCGGAAGGATCGCCGGAGCCCAGCAGGTCGAGGCTGCGGTGGCCGGGAGCGGCCACTGCACTCCAGTCTGGGTGACAGAGTGAGACTCCGACTCAAAAAATAAATAAATAAAATAAATAAAAAAATTCGCCGAGCGTGACAGTGCGCACCTGTAATCCCAGGGACTGGGGAGGGTGAGGCAGGAGGATCACCTGAGCCCAGGAGTTTGGAGATGCGTGAGCTATGATCACACCACTGCCTTCCAGCCTGGGCAACATATCGAGATCCCCAACTCAAAAAAAAAAAAAAAAGGAAGAAACAGGCTCAGACAGATGGACATAGGCAGAAAGAAGCCCAGGAGGAGGGGCGTGTACTGGAGAATCAGGAGAAGAGACTGGAATTCGGGGAGCCGGGGCACAGCAATGGGGAAGCAGTCCCCTCGGCCCCTCCTGGTCCCTCAAGCCACCCGGCCAGGCCGCGGGGTTCACAGGCGGCCCCGACAGGCAGCACAGGGGCGGCGGGGAAGGCCGGGGCGGAGGCAGCGGGGTCGCGCGTGTGTTTTTATTATTATTATTTCTGATTAAAGAGGAATCCATCTCATCTCTGCCTCCTGCCAGGGGCCGAGGCGCCACCATTGGGGTTAACGGTGCGGAAGAATACAAAAAAATTTCATTGAGGAGGATTATAAAAGTTACTAGCTGGAACATTAACAGAAGAGTAACTTGTAAAAAATGCAATATTACAATATTCACAAGGACGGCAGAGCGTGGTAAAGCTATAAAATTCAACATTAAAATCTTCCACAGCCTGGATAACCTAGTTAACAAACATGGTATTGGAACTACTTTTCTGTCGAGGCTGAGGGATACGAACGAGATGGGGGCTGATCTCAAGGGGGGGGCGGCGGACAGAGTGGCCCTGAGCTGGCCCCACCCCCTGGCCTTGGCCTCCTCCACCAGAGAATGGGCACAAGCCAGGAGGGTGCACGTCAAGGCCCCAGGGTGCACGTCAAGCCCCCCGGGCTAGAGCATCTCACCTGCAAGGTGGTTTTCCATAAGAAGCAGATCAAAGCCCAGAATGCGGTGTGGGTTTAGACCTACTGACCTGTAAGAGCAGGAGTTGTGTTTAAAATGTATCAAGAAGGGGGGGTGGGATTGGCAGTTGAAAGAAACTGCTAGGGGAGGGAGGGCACACCTCATTAACAGGGGTACCTGCAGGATCGATGTTTGTATACCTAACTCTGAATTGTACCCCACATCTTTACAATAAAAATTAAAATAAGATAAAATGTATCAAGCGACCAGCGTGGTGGCTCATGCCTGTCATCCCAGCACTTTGGGAAGCAGAGGCGAGAGGATTGCTTGAGCCCAAGGGTTTGAGCAAGACCAACCTGGGCACCTTGGCAAGATCTCATCTCTACAATAAATCAAGAAAAATTAGCTGGGCGTGGTGGCACCTGTCTGTGGTTCTAGGTACTTGGAAGGCTGAGGCAGAAGGATCACCTGAGTCCAGCAGGTCAAGGCTGCGGTGGCCGTGAGCATGCCACTGCACTCCAGCCTGGGCGACGGAGGGAGACTCCAATTTTTAAAAAAATGTGTCAAGAAAGTAGTGTGTGTGTGTGTGTGTGTGTGTGTGTGTGTGTGTGTGTGCAGGACATATGTGCCCAGAATCTCTGCACCTATGTGCATAGAACTTGAGAACACATGCATGGTATGTAGATGTGTATTTGAGAAGAGTTTTGAGATGGTTGGTTCGTAATATGTTATACATGCCAAGCAAGTCTATATGGTGTGTCTGTGTGTAGGCACAGAATCTGTGTGCAGGTAAGAAGTGTGTCTCGCTGGCACCGGCACCTGCAAAAGATACGTGTGTGCACAGTGTAGTCACGTACAGGACACGTGTGTCACTGCAGCAGCATGAGACATCTTTTTGCAATATGACTTTATAAAGAGGATATATGTTTGTGCGGTTTGTGCGGTTCTGTGTGTGTGTGTGTGTGTACGGTGTACACAGAATGATTGTGTGTGCGGTGTACTGTGTAGCTGGGTGCAGTGGCTCACACTTGCAATCTTAGCACTTTGGGAGACTGAGGCAAGAGGATTGCCTGAGTCCAGGCGTTTGAGACCAGCCTGGGCAACTTGGCGAGACCTTATCTCTACAATCAATCAAAAAATTAGCTGGGCGTGGTGGCTCATGCCTGTAATTTCAGCTACTTGGAAGACTGAGGTGGAAGGATTGCCTGAGCCCAGAAGGTCGAGGCTGTGGTGGCCATGAGTGTGGCACTGCACTCCAGCCTGGGCATCAGAGAGACTCCGACTCCCCAAAAAAAGTACACCATGTTCTTTGTGTGTGCAAATTTGCACTTATGCACAGGCTGTGTATGAGACAGCAGTGTGCACACATGGGTGCAGGTCATGTGCATGTGTGCAGAGTGAGCATGTGTGAGCAAGGGGACTTTGTGAATGCATACATGTGCAAGGCATGTGTGTGTGTTTGTGTATGAACGCAGATATTGTGTGGGATGTCTGAGTACACAGGGTGTGTGTGTCTGAAGGCGCCGACACAGCCTGTATTTCTATCAGGCCTCTGAGTACTTGTAGCATGGTAGTCAGGAGCAGAGATTCGGAATTGAATTGTAGTGGTGTCATGTGCTAAGTGCATGACCTTGGACTTGACTTCTGGCGGTCTTAGCTTCCCTATTGGCAAGACGGGGTCATAATAGCACCTACTTCCGGGAGTTGTCGCCTCGGCCAGATGAGTTGTACGCCCTGTGGTAGGCAGGATGATGACTGACCCCCCAAACTGTCCCCATCCTAGCCCCGGAACCCTGTGAATCTGCTGTCTTCGTGGCAAAGGGGAGTTTGCAGACGACATCCAAGACCTGTAGACAAGGAGACTGTCCCGATATCCGGTGGGCCCATGTCATCACACAGACGCTCCGAAGAGGAAAGTGAGAATGTCCGAGGCGCGAGCGCACGACGGGGGCGGCCGGCTGTGAGCAAGGATGCTGGAGCTTTTAGACCCTGGGAAAGCCAGAGAAACACATTTCCCTCCCTGCCACACCTCCAGAAGGAGTGAAGCCCTGCCGGCCTGCATTAGGCTTCTGGACTCAAGAAATGCAGAATGACATTAAGCCACCAAGTTTTCAGTGGCTGATTACACTAACACACCTGTGCGGTGCTCCGTGCCAAGTGTACGGTGAAGGCCTTATGAGTACCTGGTAAATACATTCCTTGCAGGTCACGCTGGGGGCCCCCCCAGGAGGCCTGGCTGGTGAGTCAGTCGCCAAATTTACCGTCCACATCTGGACTGCCCCCCTGGCTGCCCCAGGACCTCGGAGATCCCGGATCCTGCCAGAGCCCGAGTCACAGAAGCAGGAACATATAGATTATGGCAGGGGTGGGTCTCAGCATCTTCCTGGCTTGTGCACTGGAGCAGGGAGGCGGCGGGGTCCCGGGCCGAGGCTGAGGAATCTGGGGGCGTGTGGAGTGTTTCTGGGGCTTCCCCTCATTTGTCTATTGGCCAGGATTGGCAGAGGACGAGGTTGGTGGGGGACGGCTGTGTAGGAACTTGGTGTCTTGCAAGCCTGTGGCGTATACATGCGTCCTTGTGCACAGAAAGACACACCAGCCCCTCAGTCACCAGCCCAATTTCAGCCACAGAACTCAAGCCACCAACAGGCTGTGTTTCTGCGCAGAGGCCGAGGTTTCACGTCAGCCTCTCTGCTTCCTCCGCTTCTGCGTGGGCCCCTGTGAAATGCTCCCCGCCCAACCCCCGGTTCCCACACAGGGACTTGGAGCCTTTGCCCTGAGATCATGGAACGACTGGGTTGATTCTCACCACTAGAGAGAGAGAGATCTGTTCGGTCATGGCTTGACTGTTTTTTGTTGTTTAACGGACACATCATCGTTGCACATATCGATGGGGTGCCCCGCGAGGTTCGATGTACACGGGACACAGCGAGCGCATCTGGGTGAGCGGCACAACCGCCACCTCAAGCAGGCGCCATGGCTTCATGTTGGGCACGTCCAGCGTTCTCCTTCGAGCTCCTGGAAAGTGGCACTCCAGTAGCTCGAAGTGATTTTCCGTGAACTCCAGGTCTCCTGCAGGGTCACGGAGCACCAGGACGCAGTCCTCTGAGCTGGCTGTAGTTTTGGCTGCTGTAACAAACCTCCCCCTCGGCCTCCTCCCTCCCGCCCTTCTCAGCCTCCACTGCCCTCTGCTCTGCCTTTTCCTTCCAGGAGATCAACTTTTTTTTAGCTCCTGCATATGCGTGAGCACGTGCAGGGTTTAACTTTGTGTTCCTGGCTTATTTCGTTTAACTTAATGTCCTCTGGTTCCGTGTGTGTGTGTGTGTGTGTGTGTGTGTGTGTGTGTGTGTGTGTGTGTTTGAGTCAGAGTCTCACTCTGTCACCCAGGCTGGAGTGCAGGGGCACGCTCATGGCCACTGCAGCCTCCACCTGATGGCTCAGGTGATCCTTCTGCTTCAGCCATCCAAGTAGCTGAAATTATAGGCACGTACCACCACACCCAGCTAATTTTTTGGTTTGTTCTAGAGACAAGGTCTTACCAAGTTGCTCAGGCTGGTCTCGAACCCTTAGGCGACAAATGAATAAATAAATAAGAGAATGCGGAGTTCTCCAGTGCATTGGAATGGTTAGGAACCAAACTTTGAGGCAGTGCACAGTGGCTCGCACCCATAACCCCACCATTTTGGGAACCTGAAGCAAGAGGATTGCTTGAGCCCCGGAGTTCGAGACCAGCCTAGGCAACGTAGTGAGATCTTGACTCTATTTTAAAAAAAGAAAAAATTGCTGGGCACAGTGGCTCATGCCTATAATCTGAGTACCTGGTAAATACATTCCTTGCAGGTCACGCTGGGGGCCCCCCAGGAGGCCTGGCTGGTGAGTCAGTCGCCAAATTTACCGTCCACATCTGGACTGGGCAACTTGGTGAGACTCCCCATCTCTACAATAAATAAAAAAATTAGTTGGGCATGGTTCCAGCTACTTGGAAAGCTGAGGCGGACGGATCGCCTGAGCCCAGCAGGTCGAAGCTGTGGTGGCTGTGAGCGTGCCACTGCACTCCAGCCTGGGAGACAGAGCGAGACTCCAATTAAAAAAAAAAACAAAACTTTGGAGTCAGAACAAACAGGAAGGCTCTCAGCTCTCCTCCTTCCTGCCCCAGTGTAACTCGGGCAGCTTGATTAACATCTCTGCCTCAGCTTCCTCCTCTGTAAAACAGGACAGTAATGGTATCTGATTCCTAAGGTGACTGTGAGCATTCGGTGTGACCCGAAATAGCTCTCACAGTGCCTGGCAGGTAACAAGGTCTCGACACACACTCTCATTAACGACAGCAACACCATTATCCGTTTTATCCTTTCTCCTGTCTTCTGGGAAGAGGCGGCCTCATGCTCTGGCCTAAGTCAGAGGGGCCTGGGTCAGAACCGAGGTTCCACCCTCCCCAGCTGCCTAAACTAGAACAGCTGTGCAACTTTTCTTGCTACCCAGCCCAGGCAGGTCTCGAACTCCTGGCCTCAGGCGATCCTCCCTCCTTGGCCTCCCAAAGTGCTGGGATGACTGGCGTGAGCCACCGTGTCTGGCCAATTGCACCACTTTAACCCAAATGAGCATCAGCGTCCTGGTCTGTATAATGGGGTCAGTAATACCCATTTCAAGGAGCTCCCCGTGAGGAAGGAGCAAATTTTGTCAACAAGGGCACCAAAGCACAGCAGGCCTGAGCCAGGTTCACTCGGCCTGACCTGGAAGTGGGTGGATCATGCCGTGGGTGCAAAAGCCAGAACACATCAAAGGGCATGCGAGGAGTCTTCCTTCTACCACTGCCCCTTCCTGGAGGCAGCCAATGTTCCCGATGCCTGGTATGTCTACCCAGAACCGGTCCACGGGTCTTTCTCTCTCTCTCTTTTTGGGGGGGTCGGAGTCTCACTCTGTCACCCAAGCTGGAGTGCAGTAGCACGCCCATGGCCACCACAGCCTCAACCTGCTGAGCTCAGGTGATCTTTATACCTCATCCAAGTAGGTGGAACTGCAGGCGTGCACTACCACACCCGGCTAATTTTTTGATTTATTGTAGAGACAAGGTCTCACCAAGTTGCCCAGGCTAGTCTTGAACCCGTGGGTTCAGGCAATCCTCTTGCCTCTGCCTCCCAAAGTGCTGGGATGACAGGTGTGAGCCACCGTGCCCAGACTTCTTTCTCTCTCAATGAATGGCACCGTCCCCATCCTGTCCTGCCTTCTTTTCACCAAATTCACCTTGGATCTCTTTCTGCATCTATGCAGGAAGGGTCACTTCATTCTTGGTCAAGGCTGCCATATATTCCGTGGGACAGATGTGCCACTGTCACTTCAGCAGGCTCCTAGCAGTGGATATCTAGATTACTTCTAGTTTGCAAACAAAGCTGCAATGATCCTCCCTGGACATCTGTCATTTTATTATTGTCCAGGTAGTGTGTTGCTTTTAAAATTTTTTAAAAATAGTTTCCAATGAATTTCAGATGCAAATCAGGCAGGATGTGGTGGCTCACACCTGTAATCCCAACATTTTGGGTGGCAGAGGCAAGAGGGTTGTCTGAGTCCAGGGATTCGAGACCAGCCTGGGCAACTTGGTGAGATCTCGTCTCTACAATGAATCAAAAAATTAGCCGAGCATGGTGTCACATGCCTGTAGTTCCAGCTACTTAGAAGGCTGAGGTGGAAGGATCGCCTGAGCCCAGCAGGCCGAGGCTGCGGTGGCCGTGAGCATGCCACTGCCCTCCAGCTTGGGTGACAGAGTGAGGCTCCAATTAAATAAAAATAAAACAAAGAAAAAATACAAATCAATATTTCGGGGTGCTCTTAAAAAGTCAGACAACATGGCATGACTGGCCCCCTCTTCTGCATGACGGCAACCCACACCCTGAGATGCCAAGAACTATAAAGAGAGTCTCCCACCCATTTGTCCCAGAACCCCTGCCTGTTGTCATCCCAACTCCACCTGCCCTGGGGGCGTCTGCATATCTGAGCTGGGCAAGACTTAGGACAGGGCGTATGCAAAGAGTGTCTGGAACCAAATGAACACTCAATACATAGATGGTTCCTCTTGCGTGAGGAATCACTCGTCTGCGGTTTCTGGAATGAGCTTGTTTTCAGACATGGGTTCTTCTGCTCATACACGTGTGAGTGGGTTGTATTCTTAGACTGTGCAGGAAACTGGTAGTCTGGGCTAGGGGTGGAGCCAGAGCTGAGGTCCCAAACGGTGTCCTCCACAGCCCTGAAAGGAGGGAGGGGACTTCTCACATGCATCCTGCCCGGTTCACCAAATGAGGACCGACCTACTCCCTCCCCCTGCATGGCCACCCCAGTAGTCATTAACCACAACTGTATGAAATACGTTCATTGAGGCCGGGCGCAGCAGTTCATGCCTGTGATCCTAGCACTTTGGATGCCGAGGTGGGAGGATCACTGGAGTCCAGGAGTTCAAGACCAGCCTGGGCATCACGGCCAGACTCTGATTTTTTTAAATCATAAAAAGTCAAATGAGATAGATCAGTTTAATTCAATACTGTTAAAATTAGTTCCTGTCAGATGTGGCTCACACCTATAATCCCAGTACTTTGGGAGGCCAAGGCGAGAGAATTGCCTGAGCCCACGGGTTCAAGACCAGCCTGGGCAACTTGGTGAGACCTCATCTCTACAGTAAATCAAAAAATTAGCCAGGCGTGGTGGTGCACGCCTGCTGCTCCAGCTACTTGGAAGGCTGAGGCTGAAGGATCACCGGAGCCCAGCAGGTCGAGGCTGCAGTGGCCGTGAGCGTGCCACTGCACTCCAGCCTGGGTGACAGAGACACCAACTCAAAAAAAATTAGTTCCTCAGTCACACTCACCCCACATTTCAAGTGCTTGACAGCTACGTGGCTAGCGGTCACCATAATGAAGGATGGAGAGACAGAAGACTTGTGCCATCAGAGAAAGTTCTAGTGAGTGCAGTGCTCCAGGCTGTGATCTCCACAGAGGCAGGGGCCAGTTGTCTCTTATCCCCCGCTGTCATTTCTCAGGCCAGGCACAGAGAAGGCACTCAACAGTGGCTTTTGAATTGATAACCTGGGAATGAATGAATGAATGAATGAACCAACCAGTGTAGCACAGGAGACACAACTACAGTCTCCTCACAGCAACCCCCTGAGACAGACTTTTGGGGGGACGTTGAAGACGGACAAGGTCGGAGCAGACCTCACCATAAAACCGGAAGCTGGCTGCCCCGGGGAGGCCAGCAGGGCGCCCCAGGACTGGAGGCCTAGAAGGGGCGGCGCAGTCAGACACCTGTGTGCGGAATGTTCCTGGGGCCCCTGGTGTGAGGGCCTCCCCCGAGAGTCCGATCAAAGCCCCTTCTGAAACGTCCCAGGGTCGCCGCTGGGCCAGGATGGCTCTTCCAGGAGAGCGGCCCGGAGACCCTGCTGGTGACAGGGACACTCCAGCCAGAAGCTGTTCCGGGCCGTGGTGAGCTGCTCCCATGAGACGGGTGTGGCGGCGGGGCGGAGCCGAATCTGGCTGAATTGACAGGAGGGGAGGCGTCACCTGTGGGCTGCGAAGGTGTGTCCGCCCGCCTCTGGGGGGCTGTGTGTGCCGGGAGGGCAGCGTGAAGGCGGCTGGGAGGCCGTGGGGCGCGCGCGCCGGGCGGTGCGTGTGGGTGGCGGGACCGTGTCCCGGGAGGGCTGAGCGGTGTGTGCTGCGCTGTGAACTGGCCAGGTGGAGAGGGCGGGGGAGGAGAGACGGGGGGAGGGAGGGACGGAGAGAGAAAGAGCCCGGGAGGAGGCAGGGGGAGAAGAGGGACGGCGGGAGAAAGCGGAAGAGAGGGAGAGGGGGTGGCTGAGAGCCGGAGGGGAGGGGAGCGGAGGGGCTGGGGGAGGGCCCAGCAGATCAAAGGCCGGAGGAGAGGGGCAGGGGGGAGATCGATGGGAAGTGGGGAGAGGAGGGCGGCGGGAAGCCAGAGCGGATCAAAGGCCCGCGCGGGGCGGGGCGGGGGCGGGCGGCGCCCGGGCGCTGGGGGCGCGCGGCTCCCCGGGGGGGCGCAGGCCCTGGCGGGACGCTCCTCCCGCGTCGGCGACGATGATAAATATGATAATTTGCACAAAATCTGAATGGGTCTTGTTTTCAGGGAGAATGCCTCGGATGATGAATGGGCCCGGCTCGCAGATGGATGGCCCATGAGGAGTGGATCTCGCCGGTACCCGGGACGCCGCGGCCTCCTGCCCGCCCGGCGCGGGCCCGGCCGGCCTCGGCGGCTGCGGAGGCTCCCGAAACGACTCTAATTACAGAGTTATTAATTTTAAGAGGAGGGCGAGCGGGGGGGCTTATGGTTATTAATCGAGCGCCGGCGCTCGGCGGGCGGGGCGGGCCGGGCCGGGCCGGCGGCGCTGGGAGCGCGGAGGACGCGCGGGCCCGGCAGCGCCAGGCCCGGCGGGCTCCGCGGAGGCGGCGGCCAGGCCCGCTCCCCGGCCCTGGCGGCCCCTGGCGGCGGAAGCGCCCTGCCTCCCCGCTCCCAGGCGTCGACGCGCGCCCCGGGCCTGTGCCCTCGCAGTGCGGGCTCCTGGGAAGCCACGTGACCGCGAAGCCACGTCCCGGGGCCTCGCCGTGGGCCGGCACTGGGCGTCGATGAGGGAGCCGAGACTCAGAGGGGCGCCTTGTCTCGGGAGGGGAGCGGCTTCAGGGACCCCTGCCCCATGGGCGCCACACTTGCCCGCGTCGGGAGGGCTGGGAGGGGGCGGAAGACCCAGAGGCTGAGCTCCGATTCGCCTGTCCCCAGCTCTGAGCCGGCGCGCTCCCCAGCACCCTGTCCGCCTTCGGGGGAGGTTTCCCGGAGCCTGGGTCCCACCCAGGCCCTGGGAGGTCCCGGCACGCTTTTGCTCCATGGTTCTCGCTCTGAGAGAACACTGCCTGCTCAGCGACGTGACTTGTTTTTAGCTTATTTTATTTTAAGGCAGGGTCTCTGTCTCCCAAGATGGAGTGACTTGACCACGGCTGACCGCAGCCCCGCCCTCCCGGGCTCCAGTGATCCTCCCACCTGGGCTTCCCCAAAGTGCTGGAATCACAGGTGTGAACCACCATGCTGGTGCTACAGTGACTATTTTAAAGAATTCGGCAGTCTTTCGGAGGAGGCCATTCCATGCATTTGGTGGGAAAATGGTGAACGTCCAGTAAAAAACTGGATCCTCCAAAAATAAGCCCAGCCCCCCCACCCCCCACACATACATGATTCATTCTGGCTCATTCTGGTTTTCTCAGACCCAGCTCTTCCCAGAGCTTTTCAACTTCCATCTTTTAGCAAAAGCTGCTCCTGCCCAAGTGTGAGGAAAAAGACCCCTGCGGGCCCAGAAGGGGGGACCTAGGGCAGACCTAGGGCAGGGGGTGGCTGGGGGTAGTTCTGGCCTCAGGGAGTCAGGTCTGAGGGCAGCCTCAGTGCCCACAGTGTGGACACCTGGGAGCCCGTGGCTCACAGCAGGGGTTCTCTGGGGCCTCTGCAGCTCCCAGGGGACCATCTCCAGTGGCATCTGCATGGGGCCGTCCAGGCCAGGCCTGCATGTGGGGCCGCAGGACCCGCTCAGGGAGTCCTTGTCTGTGTGGAGGGTCAGGACCAGCCAAGGCCTGACAGAGACTGAGCCCCCTGGGACGGGGCGTGAGAGCATCGCCCAAAAGAAGGCTGCTCGCTGGAAGGCCTGACAGAAAAACCCAGAGCACAAAGAACAGCTGGGGGGACGGTCCGAGCCTTTGGAAGAGCTGTGTGAGGGCCACTGGCCCTACGGCCAAGGTCAGCAAGGTGCCGGAGCCGGACCCAGTCCCAGGTGTCAGGGCCCTGGGCAGAGAAAAGAGAGGCTCATGGGGGGATGAAAGGGGACCGGTGTTGGGGGCCTGAAGAGAGAAGGGAGGGTTCGCCTACGATTCACCAAACCACGGCCTCCAAGAGTCCTCTAGGGCACAGCCAGAAAGGTTCCTTCCCCGTGACTTCCTTCTGGGGACTGGGAAAGCCCACGCAGCACACGCTCACAGAGTGGAGGTCTTGGAGGCTGTGGAGGCCACAGCCAGGGGCAGAGCCTGCCGCTGCCACCTACACGCTGTGTGATCATGGATACGCTGCTGGAGCACTCTGTGCCTCAGTGTCTCCATCTGTAAGATGGGATTCATAACAGTAGGTGAGGCTTAAAGGAATTACTCTATGGTAAGCCCCCAGCTGTGGCGGCTATCTTCGTCATCCTGGCTCCAGTGGGGCACGGGCCTTTCTTCTGGATCCACGACTTCCCCAGGGTACCGCCATGTGACGGCACCTTGTAGCTCTGAAGCCCTGTGCCTGTTCAACCAGACACCAAGAAGACCAGGGCGGGGCGGGACGGGGCGGGCAGTGAAGCCACAGAACCCAACGTCCATGTGCTGGAACCTACAAACTCACCTAACCGGCCCTCGATGCCAAACGACACAGATTCTTGCTCGTTGTACCAATGCGGACACACAGACATGGCGAGTTCGGAGGATTTGCCCACGGTCACATCGCTGGCACATTTCGGATCTGAGAAGGGTGGGGTCACCTGGGACTCCGGACTCCGTTCTCCCCTCCTGGGTGCAGCTTTCTCAGAAGACCTGCCCTAGTCAGAGTAGCCCTCGGGGACAGGGCGGTGGTCCTCCTGGACAGAGCACCTTGTTCTGTGAGACTGCCTGGCGAGGGGGCAGCGGTAGGGATCACTGTGTCACCGCCAGGGGAGAGCTTACCAGGGGAGGGGCAAGGGGTGCAGGGGGCATCAGAGTCAGATCGTAACTACCCAGAAACCCGGGGGCCCCAACTTAGCCCCTCACCCCCCACCCCGTGCACACACACCCCGTGGCCACCTGGGCCACCTCTGGCATCTGACCTCTCCTCTCCATCTCCTGGACGTTTCGCTTCGAGCCCCCACATCTCTGCCTCCAGCCCAGCCCATCGTCCAAGGGTCTTTCCCCCAAGTCCGGTCTCCTCACTTCCCTGTCCACAAACCCTTGAGGGCCCCGGACCTCCTCAGCAGGAAGCGTTCTGACCAGGCCTCCCTGCCTCCCTGCCTCCCTCCTAACCCACTGCCTTGCAGTAGCTTCCTGAAGTCTTTGCGGCTGGTGTCCCTTCCCCGCCGCTACAGGGATGCCCTTTCTGCCAGGATCATCTGTCCCACTGTCCCCTGTCGGGAGTGTTTGTCCGACCACCCTGCAGGGCCCCAGTTCCCTCTGGGTGTTCCCTGACACCCCTGATTGCCTTTCTCTGTATCCCGGTCACGTTTCCAGGCATCTTGACACTTTCAGAATTTATTGGCTGCTGGCTGTCTCTTTGCCACCAGGTAATGTCCTCCTTGAAAACAGGGTCAGTGTCCGGCTGGCCTCTCTAGTTCAGTGCCCAGCACAAAGCTGCCCAGGTTCACCGACTGACTGACTGACCAGTGCCCTGGCTCTGGGAGTTGGCCAGGCTCCTTTCTGGGGGTGTTTTTTGGGGTTTTTTTTTTTGAGTCAGAGTCTCACTCTGTCGCCTAGGCTGGAGTGCAGTGGCACGCTCATGGCCAGTGTAGCCTTGACTTGCTGGGCTCAGGCAATCCTTCCACCTCAGCCTTTCAAGTAGCTGGAACCACAGGCATGTGCCACCATGCCTGGCTAATTTGTGGATTTATTGTAGTGACGTGGTCTCACCATGTTACCCGGGCTGATCTCGAAACCCTGGGCCCAGGCAATCCTCTCACTTCCGCCTCCCAAGGTGCTGAGATTACAGGCGTGAGCCACCACGCCCGGCCCCTGGAGGTGTTTTGTTTTTCTGCTCCTCTGGTCCAGCTCTGTGGCTGACCCGCCAGCCGAGGCCAGAGGGAGGGGCGGGAGGGGGGAGGAGGAGCCAAGTGGTTGGACCACGTTGGCCCAGAAGTCTCAAGGGCTGGAAAATTTCAGGGCATTGTTCAGCCCAGGGCGGCCTGGTGGGCAGGGAAGTCTTCCATTCCCCACGGGCGCAGAGGCCTCCGGGGTCCTGTGGGGTCTCAGCCTCCAGCCCTGCGTCCTGGAGGCGCCGAAGCAGAGGCTCGCCTGGTGAGGCCGGAAGGGGGGCGCTCCTGCCTCTGTGCGCTCAAAGCCTCGCCCGCCCGGAGAGCAGCGGGTCCCTAACGCCCTCACGCCCCACTCCTGCTCTGCCCCCTCTGTCTCCCCCTCCGTTCCTTCCCTCTCCCCGGCCCTCGGTCTGGGGAGCGCGGGGCGGACCAGGCCAGGAGCGGGCGAGCACGCGCTGCACCCGCGGTGGCCGCGGGCAGGCGGCCGAGGAAATGCGCCCTCCGCTGGCGCCGGGTCTCGGCTCCGCTGCGTGACTTTCCCCGTGACTTTCTTCCCTGGGCGCCGGGGGCCCGCGAGGCGGCCGCTCTCCTGGGGCCTGCTGGAGTGGGGCGGCCCGAGGCGCGGGGACCCTGGGGGTCCGCGCTAAGCGGTCCCATCCCGTCCCCCCACACCCACGTCCCCATCTCCCTTCGCGCTGGGCAGGAAGTCCCAGGCGCCCCGTGCGCGCCCAGGGCAGAGCCACGAGCCTCTTATCTCCCGTGCCCCCGACCCCACTCTTTCCAGGGGCAGGTGCGCCCGCGCGCCCGGAAGTGCAGCTTGGCGTCCAGGTGGGGCCAGAGCCCGCCCGGAGCCCCGCCCAGGCCCCCAGGCCTGCGGCCCGGCGGAGAGCCCTCGCGGGGCGCGTCTCCACCGCCGCCCGGCAGGAGAGTTTTGCGATAAACAAAAGCGCTTGCCCTTTGGTTTCTGCCTTTATTCCCGTCCCCTCCTTCTCCATCGCCCTCCCGGCGCGCCATGCGTCCCCGACTTCTCTCCGTCTTTCCTTCCCGTCGGCGCGCCTGCCTTCCCCGCTGCCCCGTCCTCTCCCGCCGCCTCCCTCGGGGTCTCCCTCTTCCAGCCGGCCCCTCTGCCTTGGGCGCCCTCTTCCTGGCCCCCAGCCCCGCCGCCGCAGGGCCGCGCCGTCTCCCCGCCGCGTCTCTCCGGCCCCGCCGCCGTCTCCGTCCTCGCTGTCGCGGCGGCCGCCGTCTGGCGGGCCGGTCCGGCTGCCCCGCCGCCGCGGTGATTTATTCGCCTCGCCCGGCGGAGTCAGGTGCTGAGCCGAGCCCGGAGCCAGGGAACAGATTTCTCCCAGGCGGGGCTGTGTGCGCAAAACGATGCTAATTGCGGGTGGGGGACGCGCCTCCCGGGCGGGGGGCGGCGGGGCGCGGGCGCGCGCGGCGGGCGAGGGAGAGGCCGGGCCGGGCCGCGGCTCCGGGCGCCTCCCCACCGCCTCCCGGCCCCTCTCGCCGGCCTTCGCCTGGCCCTGGGAACTTTCCTGCCCGAGTTAACTATTAACCGCCGGCGAGAGGCAATTTTCTTCGGAATTCCAGCGATTTCCTTTGCGCGGCGGAGGCCGGCGGACGTGCCGGCGGCGGGATCCTCGCCCCTCCGAGCGGCGTCCTCGGCGGCGCGGAAAGCTACGGCCCGCCCCGCCCCGCCTGCGCGCGGGCCGTGACCCAGCCGTGCCCGCCGGCCCGAGCGGAGGCGGAAAAAGCCGGGCGCCCGTGCTGGGGGCGGGGCGGCGGGGCTCGGGCTGGGCCCAGTCCGGGGGCTTCAGCCTCGCGGCCGGCTCGCCCCGGCAGCCCCGACCACACGGCCGGCCGCGCGGGGCCGCGCGCGGGGCGCTGGAGGCGCCGGCAGGGGCGAGGCCCGCTCCCGCCTGCGGGACCCCAGGCCGGCCCCCGCGCCCTCGCCGCCGCGCCGCCCCCACGACCCCCGCGGGCTCGCGGCCGCCGCCCACTTCGCCGGACTGGAGCCGGGGCGCGACCTCCTCTCCGCTTCCTCTTCCGCCCGCTCGCCGGCCGCCCTCCCGGAGCGGGGCGGGGGGAGGGTCGGGGCCTCGGCTCCCGCGACACGAGCCCCTGGACACGCGCCCGGCTCCGTCCCTCCGACATCGGGGCGTCCTGGGCTCCGGCCCGGTTCCGGGCCTCCAGCCCGGCCCCGGGTTCTCCCTCCCGGCCCGCCTGGCTTTCTCCTGCGGCGGCGGGGCTGCTGTCTCTCGTCTCTCCCTGTCTCTCGTCTCTGTCTCCCTTGTTTGCTTCGACGCGCGGACACTGATTGCGCCTTATGAAGTTCTAACTGGTTTTGTGTCAGGAAGATCTTTCTCGCTGCTACCCAGCCTGGCGTGACGGATTAAACATCAACTAGTTAAATAAAAATTAATATCAACTGCCTCCTAACTTCTAATGTCATGTTGTTTATAACTAATGAACTGATTAGGGGATAAACACATCACGAAGACATTCGGCGCTCCCGCCTGGCGCTGCCGCCCGGGGCCCGGTCCCCGGGCCGCGGCCGGGCGGGCGGGGCGGGCGGCGGCTGCGGCTGGGGCGCCCCTCCAGCCCGGGCCCGGCCCTCCTTCCTCTGGCGGCGCGCTTTCTCCCTCCCGCCTTGGCACCTTTCCTCTTCTGGCCCTCCTCTCTAACCCCCCCATTCCCTCTGGCCTTCGCTCCTCTTCCTCTGTCCCCGTGTCTCTTTCTCTCTCTGCTTCTCTCTGTCTCCCTCTCTCTTATTCTCTCTGCCTCTCTCCCTCCCCGCCCCCCCGCCCCCGCCCCCCAGGCTGGGCCTGGCCCCCTCTGGTCCCTCCTCTCCCCTCCTCTGCCCCAGCCTGTCTCTCTCTTCCCCCTCCTTCTCCTCATCTGCTGCACTCGTTCCTTCCGGGCCCACGCAGAGCCCGGGGAGGACCCCTGTTCTCGGGACGGGGCCTCTGCCCGGCCACAGAGCAGGAGGCTGCGGCCTGTCGACCACCTTGTTGAGGACTGAACGGACTCACCTCCCCCGCCCCTTGTCTGTTTAGGGGAGAAAGGAGGGGGCTAGGATCTGGAGAGCCCTGTCTCGGTTTCTCCTCTGTGGGTCCTGAAAAGGGAGTAAGGAAATAAAATAATTTTCAAAACTTTAAACAGTCCTCTCGTCCCAGAGGCAATGAATGCGGGTTCAAGGGCTCGGTTTGATTTTCAGGGGGAGAAAAACAACCTCAATCCCTTTCCTCCAGGGCCTCAGATTCCTCCCAGCCAGCCCCCAGCGGCCTCCTGCGGGCCCTTTTCCTAAAGATACTTAAAGCCAAATCACGACCGTCATCATGACAACAATAAGGCAGAAAGGCACGTCGTCACAGCCCCAGTCCTGGGGATGATTTTTTCCTAAGAAGCCGCAACGTTTGAGCTTGGTCTGCCTTGGACCGCAGGGTCTGACAAGACAATAACAACAGAAAAAGCTTTTAGAACCAATTTAGCACACGTGAAAATGTAATTCTAATGAAGAATCAATAGGCTGGCGGATCATTTTTCCTGGGACTCCTTGGAGAACCCGAGAGAGCCCTTCAATCAATGGGCAGGCGATGAGCAGACGGGCCCCTGAGACGGCTGGGACGGGGCGAGGCCCGCAGACAAAGAGAGGCAGAGCCCCACAGAGGACCCGAGGGGAGGCTGAGGCACGGGCCGGCCCTTGGACCAGCACCACTTGCCGAGGAAGGAGGAGCCCCGGGACCGGGAGCTAAGAGGCCCCCCCACCCCGGTCTTCCACCTCGCCTCTGGCGAGCTCAACACAATGGCTGTTCCCCCAGGCCTAGGCCGGGGCTGTGGCACCGCCCCAGGGCTGGGCCCTGCGTTCAGGTGACTGTGACGAACTGGTTCAGAAGCCGGCTGGGGGCCCTGAGCCCAGGATGGGTGTCCCCAGCTCCAAACCCCTGCCTCCCAGGGGGCGCCTCCCGGGGTGTGTGTCCAGGACACTGGGTCTCAGTTCAAGTCCCTGGGCCTAAGTGCGTGTGGCCCGACTTCTGGTGGCATAAATCACTGGCACACTCATTGTCTCCAGAGAAACCTTGACAGGGCAGGATTCTTACCGAGCAAAGGAACAAAGGCACAAAGGGTTGGCCTTGAGAGGCCACGGCCCCTGGGTGGAGGGGTGTGGCTCTGAGTTGGCGACCTGGGAGGGTGATTATGCGCATGGGCATCTCCTACGTGTGAGCGGGCGAGCGCGTGGGACGCTCACCATGGGGCTTTGTGTGCACACGGCTCCCCACCCCCATCCTGGAAAGGCACTCTGCTCTGTGTTCAACAAAATGGAAAAAGTTTGCTTTTGAGTTTGTGTGTGCTGGAGTTGGAAAATCACTGTTGGATGAAAAACACAAAAAAGCAGCGGCACCAAGGCCTCAGGTTTTGAGTCACCGGTATCCGTCAGATGACAAGTTGGCCGTCACTTGTCTGAAAGAGGAGAAATTCATATTCCTGCAGGAAGATTTTTTAAATGTGAGTCAGAACCGCAACACGGGTTTTGCCTCTGGCCCCCCGCCTCCTGGACCTGGCCTCACAGTCTTTCTAGAAGTTCACTGCCGTGGACAGGCCTCCCAGTTCCGGAGGGAAGCCGCCCCCGTGGGCGTGACGGACCTGGGTTCCCCCACCCTCTGTCCCCTGCCTTCCTGCCCAGGGCCTGGGGGGGAGGCTGCCCCAGGCCTGTGCCTGCACCCTGGGCTCACCCAGGAGTGTCAGACGCGGAGCGTGGCTGTGGGGGCTGGGCTGGGGGCATTCAGTGGAGCGTGTGGGGGCGCGTGGGAGTGCAGGCACGGGAGCGCGGCGCCCTGGGTGCGAGCGAGTGGGAACAGGAGCACCCCAGGGTGCTGTGGGCATCGGGGCTGGAAGAGTTCGTGGCAGAGATGGGAAGGCACGCCGGGCACCGCGCGGAAGGGGGCCGTGACCAGGGGCGAAAGTACCGGAGCTCGGGGATGCCATGAGGCTGAGGGTCCTGGTCTTCGGGGTGAGAAGGCTGGAATGGGCGACTCAAGCCAGACAGGACCTGGAGGGCGGGGTCCTTCCCCGGCCTCTGCCCTCCCCGTCCTCCGCGGCCCCTCACGGGCAAGGAAGCCGGAACTTTTCCTCTCCTTCAGAGTCTAAAAAGAACCCGGAGGGACGAGGCGCAGTCCCCCACGGACTGTAGCGGCCACGGGGACCCCGGGGCGACTGCGCGGCCTGAGAGAGTTGGGGGCGTCCGCGGAGGTCTTGGAGGCCGAGGCCGGGGCCCGGGTGTGAGCCAGGCCGTGGGCCTGATGGCGAGAGTGGGACGGAGGGGCGTGGGGAAGGGGCGGCGGCGGCCAGGGGCCGGCCCGGGGCGCGCGTGCGGACGGAGAGCCGGTTCTGGCGCGGCCGTGCGGGCGCGCGTGCGGGCGCGGGGGCGCGGGCGCGCGGGCGCGCGGGCGGGCGGGGAGGCGGCTGCAGGCGCGGCTGTGCCCGGGCGCGGGCGGGCGCGCGGGCGCCACGGAGCGCACAGCCGGGGCGGCGGCGGCGGGCGGGCGGCCGGGTTACCCAAGCCGCCCGGTCTTGGGTGGCTGCGCCCAGATCTCGGGGCGGCGGCGGCGGCGGCGAGACGCGCTGTGGGCCGCGGAGGAGCCGGGCAGCCAGACCCGGGCCCGGGGGGCGGCGGGAGCGGAGCATGGACCCGAGCGCGGGTCGCGCAGGTGAGCGCGGGACACCGCCGGCGCCGCGGGCGCGGGCGAGGGCGGGGGTGGCCGGGAGGGGGGGGCGGGGCGGGCTCCTCGCCGCCTCCTCGCCTCTGTGGCGGGCGGCCAGCGGCCGGCCGGGGACCCAGGCGCTGCCCCTGGGGGCCTCCCGGGCCCCCCCTCCCGGCGTCCTCTAAAGCTCCTGGAAACTTTCCACTCGGAGGACGTGAGTCTCGCAACTTCTCTTGGGCTCTTGGCGGAACTTCTCTGCTCCTTTCTGTCGCGCGGTCGGGACTCGGTCTTCTCTCTCTCTCCCCCCCCCCACGCTGTTTGGCACAACTTCCTCCAAGGGGGGGGCACGGGCCGCTCCCTTCCAGTGGGACGGGGTGTGGGCGTGGCCAGGCCTGTGCCGGTGGGCGGCGGCAGGCCCGCGTGCACCTGCGCGCAGGGCCTTGGGTGTTGGGCTGCGAACGCCAGTGTGGCCTGCCGACCCCGCGTGGAGAAGGCCCCGGCCGGCCTCCACATCCAGAGAGGCTCCAGGGAGGCAGAGAGGCTCGGGGTGGGGGGCAGCCCCCCGGGGCCCCAGGGGGCGGAGCGTCAGAGACTGTTTCCTCCGGGGCCCGTCTTTTCCCTCCTCCCCGGACCCCAGGCCGGCCCACTCCACTCGGACCGCGTCGGGGGCCCCGACGTCGTGCGGGGGCGGGAGGCCACGTGCCCAAGTTTGGTTCTGGCTTGCGGGGGAGGAGGGTGGGATCAGGTTACCAGAGTTTTCCCAACAGTTCCACGGAGGTCAAGGCCTTTTTTGCCTCACTCTGCACCTTCCCCAAATCCCATCCCCCCAGACCCTCCCAGCTCAGGCTCCAGTGCGTCTGGCTCACGGGCTCCCACCCCCAGCCCTGCCTTTGCCCCAGCTTCTGGGCTCCGTCCCTGGGCTGTCCCCATTCGCCTCCCGGGCCTTGGCCCTCCCGGGAGACCTGGGCCCCCTGGAGCATCAGCTGTGGCCCCCTGAGGTTTTAGGGCTCTGGGCAGACCCTCCACACCAGAGGTTTCAGTAGGGAGATCAATAGCAAACAGTTGTAATGATCTAATTAATTATGGCAAAATTAAAAGCGAGTACAAAATCAATCTCTGATGGTGTTGAAGATGGAATTCAATTGAGAGCCCATCTGTGCACCCCCTGGGCCGTATAACTATACAGCCCAAGGACAGACCCAACGTCTGGGCCTTCCTGGAATTGGCTACCCTTCTTCCTCCCAGCACTCTCCATCTAACTTGCCTCCTGAGCCTCCGTCCTCAGCCCTCCTTTCCTCCCCGGACCCCCCTCTGCCCTGGATACTCCCCGTGTCCGTTTTCCCTCCAGGCAGGCGGGGCGGCTCCGACCGCCTTGCAGGCCTGAGGTGCCAGACCGGTTCCCAGTGCAGGCAGGGCTCCCACCCAGGCGACCAGGCCCGGGCGCCCCTGAAGGAGAAGGGCGGAGGTGTCCCCAAGGCCTGTGGGAGCCCTCCCCTGGCTTCCAGGCACTCAGGCTGCTCCAGGGAATTCCAGGCGCTTCCCACCCACCCAGGGGCGAGCACCTGTGCCCGTGGCTCAGGGTGGCGGTTCCCGGCGTGGCATAAGCAACCAAGCCGTGGGGAAGCTGCTTCTCTTCTCCCTCCTTTCCCACCTTCGCCCGTGCGGGGTTCACAGCCGGGGCAGCGCCAGGAGGGCCAGGCAGGAGGCAGGGCCGCTCTCTCCCGGCGACCCGGCTCTCTCCTTCTCTTTCCGCCCCACCCACTCCCCTTCCCTCACCCCTTCCACAGCCGCACCAGGCCCCGGGCACAACTCTCCCGTGCCCTGCATCTCCCAGACGGTCCCATGCCCCTTTGGCCCCGTCCAGCTCATTCAAAACAACAATGACAGACGCCCAAGACCGGCACAGACGCTGCAACCGGGTTTGCGAAGGATGCGGGTTTTATTCCGTTTCACCCAGCCTGTTCCGGAGCAGCGAAAGCCTTCAGGAAAGGCGAGGGAAGCGGGGAGGAGGCCGAACCAGCAACCGGATCCGCGGTGGGCATCTGCTCCGCTGCCTGGACCCTGGAACCACTCACATCCTCCTCTCTCACCGCCCTGTCCCAGTGGCTCTCCGGCGCTCTGTCGCTGGTATCCTGCCTCCCTCCCAGGCGCAGCCGGCTCCCCGGCCCACATCGAGTTCCCGGGGTCTTGGAACCCTCAGAGAGCCCTCCCGCTCCCCCAGTGGGGCGGCGGGCCCTTGGAGCCTGGGGGGACACAGCCTGCCGCCTCCCTGGCCTCCTCTCTGGGCCTCCTCACCCCGTTATTAATTGCTGTGTTGACCTGCAGGATTGATTGGCGGCCCGCTGGAAGAGGCTGCAGAGGCCTTGGCCTCCAGCGCCCGCCGGCAGAGGGCCGGGAGGAGAGGGGGTCTCAACCCCGCCGGGACGCCCCTGGCCAGCCCCACGCACCATCCACACCCCTCACAATACTCAGACACGCTCCCACCAGCCCCTCGCCAAGAGTAACTTCTCTGAAACTGGTTTAGAAGCAGCGAGGGTGGCTTCTCCTGCGGGTTTTTTTCCCGGGCATTCGTTATCCGCGGGTCCAGAGCTCGTGGCCGCGGGGCAGCTCCCGGGCCCGCTCCCGGGCCCTGGGCCTCTTTCTGTCCGAGATTCACTTGGCACCTTGGCTCTTCTGGGAGCAGTTACTGAAAGTTGAGAAATCGTCCTGGGTGCAGGTGACCCTTGGAGTCTCAAACCAAAGCCCTTTTTTCTCCCCAAAGAGACCCTGCCCTGGCTCCTGAGAGATTCGGTCCAGCCCTTTTGTTTCAAGTTCGGGGAATGGCGTGTGGAGGCCCTGGCTTGGCGGCGGGGGCAGGGGTCTCGCCCTACAGCCCGGGAGGGCCTTCCCCCACCCCTTCCCGCCCGCCCCAACCGCCAGACGCGCGCACACACGGCCCCCACGCCGCTCCCAGCGACACCCCCGCCCGACCGGAGTTCCCGGGAGGGCCGGTGGGCCCGGACGTCCCGGCGGCGGGGAGGCCGCGCGCGCGCAGCGGGGCGAGTAGACGAACCGGTCGCCCCTTCCCCGGGCCGCTCCCGGCCTCCGCCAGCCCTGCGCCCTCTCCCCGGCCTTACCCACTCCCGGCTCTGGCGCTCTCCGCCTGCCCTTGCGTCCACGCAGCCGCTGGGAGCGAAGGGCGGGCGGGCACGCGGGCGCGCGGGCGCGCGCGGGCGCGCGCAGACCCATTCAAGCCGGCGGATCTGTGCCCGCTCGCAACTCCGGGGAACTCAGCCCCGTCCAGCCCCCGCTCGCTCCAGCTGCTCCCCCGCGCCGCCAGCCGCGCGCTCCCGCCGGCCCGGCCTCTCCCTGCCAGTCGCGGCCCTCGCCGCGCGCGGGCCCTTCGGCCGGCCGGCCCTCCCTCCGCGGGCCCTCCTTCGGGGGGGTCCACCTGCGTCGTCTCTCCCAGCCACAGCCTGGGCAGGCCATGGGCTCCGGCCGGCTGAGGAGACGGCTACTCATGACTCCCACTGGGCTCGGCCCCGGGGCTCCCACCCTGGCTCGGGGAGTGGGCGGTTGCCCGTTGGGGACCTTCACCCAACCAGCCTCGCCAGGCCTCACAGGGCAGGTGCCCCTGGGGCTTCCTCGCACCCCCTCGGCGCCCACCCCGCACCCCCTGAGACCTCTCCCCAGCATCTCCTGCTGTGGCTCTGACCGTGGTCTGCGAGGACCAACTTTCTTTGTCCAGGACCCGGCTGGACCGATTTCCTTCCCCAGACTGGCCGGAGGAAGCCGTGCCAGGCCACAGTTAACCTGGCTGGTGGAGGTGGGGGAAGTGAGGAATCGGACAGGTCAGCAGCCAGGCTGGTGCGATCGGGAGGGGTGCAGGGAGTGGGAATGGCGGTGCGGAGCGCAGAGCGACAGGCCTGGATGGGGTGCAGAGTCCACAGAAAAGATCTGAAAGGGAGGAGCCTGGGGCGCAGGCGCTGGAGGCACCCCCAGCAACCTTTTGGAGAGAAGGGGGGGCTGGGAACCCCACCTCCCCACCCGCTGAGCACTCGGACCCCTCCCGGCCACTCTGAGGAAGACGAAGCCTGGACGTTTGCTCTACGTGCCAGCGTGGACAGGTTGGGCTTTCACAGCACCCATGGGCTGGCTCCATGGAGCAGACTAGACAGGTGTGATGATCCCCATTTTACAGGTGAGAAGGCTGAGGCCCACAGGCGCAAAGGAGCTGTGCGTGTAGTGGCTGCCCTTGTCCCTGCGGGCTGTGGGGGCAGTGGACCCTTCAGCTGTGCTGAGGGCCGTGGGTGCCTGGGAGGGGCTGCAGGCTGTGTCCAGGTCTCAGCCAGGGGGCCAGGGCCCCTCTCCCCTGGCCCCAGCTTGCTCTCTGTTGGACGGGGCCTGGCATTTCTGCTCTCTAGACCTGCTGGCCAGTTCCTCCCGGCTTGACTATCTTCCCAGACCCCCGGGGAACGGCCAGCGGGTGAGGCCATCTGGCTGGCCCGTGCCACTAAGAGGCAGCTTTGGTGGCCCCAGTGGCTGACATTGTTACCGTCCTCCTAGGGGCTGCAAAGGGCCGGGCAGGTTGCGGGGACCTCTGGCGAGGGGTGGAGGGGGAGGGGGACAGGTTGGAGGACGAGGCCCCGCACGTGCACGGCCTCTGCGGCCCAGCAGGCCCGACAGACCGAGCGGGCACCGTGCGGACCGGGTGGCCAGAGTCAGGCCCCCCCACCCCGGGGGCTTCATGCTGGGAGCCCAAATATTGGGAACAAAAGCGGGGGAAAGGGGAGTGTGAGCAGGAGGGAGCGAGGAAGCACAAATTAGGGGGTCTTGGATGAAAAAAAAAGAAAGTAGCTTTAGGGGCAATGTGCTGTGGAGTGTGAAATTGCAGCCCGTGGTGCTCCATATTGTACCAGAAGCTCTTCCAAAAAAAAAAAAAAAACACAGCCCATCCTCCAACGTGACCAGAGGGCTAGGCAGGGGGAGGGGCGAGAGGGGAGGGGGGGAAGGCCTGCGAGAGGGCGGGCTGGCCGTCCTGCCAGCCGTGGTGCGCCCCCGGGCATGCCGGCCCAGGAGTTTGGTTGTCAGAGGAACTTTCTTTGCCTTTTCTTTTTGGTGGCGGTGACTTCCCAAACGGAATCATCCAGAAGGGCCATTGGGCCGCAAAGCCATGGCTCGGCGGTCCGCCTCCCCCTCCCCTTCTGTTCCCCTTCCCTTCGGACCGGTTTCCCCGTTGGTTCTAAACAGCCCCCCCCAACTTTAATGCGTTTAATTTGGTCCGCGCTGTAGGGAGCATTTCCTGGGGAGATGCATTTAATTTCGGAATTTCTAATCCCCTCCCTCAGAGCCCGGCCTCAGCTCCCCTCACCGCCCCCCGGAGATGGAGGGGGGAGGCCCACCGGACCAGGGGAGGACGCGGCCAGGAGACCCCTGCCGCAGCCCGGGCCTGCCAGCGGCCCCCCACCCCCACCCGCTGTCTTCTGCAGGGCCCCACAGACAGAGGGGAGGTAGCCGGGCCTCTGCCCGTCCTCACCCGGGCAGAACGCAGAAAGCAGGCGTCGGGTCTGGGGGCAGCGGGGGCCGCGGCCCAGATCCCCATGGGCACTTCACTTCTGCGCCTGTGCCCAGAAGCGCCCTTGGCAGCTCGGTGAGCGTCGCGCCCGCCCGGGCTCCAGGCCCTGTGTGCAGGTCCATCCAGGGCGGGGGTGCTCGTGCCTCGGACCCTCCCCGGGGAGGCCCACGAGCCTGGGCTGGAGGGAGAAGGCCGGGGCGGAGGCGCCAAGCGCCGGGCAAGCCTGGTGGGCAGGCAGAGGGGCCAGGGTCCACGGGGAAGATTTATGGGGCAGATCAGATGCACAGAGGCCGCTAATGAAGCCGATCCGAGATGGGTATCGGAGCAACTCCCCAAAAGTTTATTTGCCTTTAAATTTCCGCAGGGAGGCGGGCGCCCTGTTTGAAGTGTAAATGCCCCTAGGTTGGGGGGTGGAGGGCCGCTTTGAAAACACCAGAGAGAAAAGGTTCATTTAGAGGCAGACGGGAAAAGCAACCAACCCTGACAGGTCGGAGCCGGGTGTGTGGGGCTGGCTGTTTCTTTCTTTCTCTTTCCCCTTTCCTCTTCCTCTCCCGGTTCCCCTTTCTTGCCTTTTCCCCTCTGCTCGACTCCAGAGAAGAAGAAAGGAGCCCAGGACAGGGGGCGGCTGGGAGAGGCCGCTGGCTGGAGGGAGGCCAGAGGCCGGCCCGCGTCCCGGAGCCTTGGCTGGAAGGGGCCCTGGCCGCCAGGGCGCCAGGCTCTCGGCCTCCCAGACCCGGGAGGGCTGGAGCTGAGGAGGGGGCTGCCGGCGGCGGGCCGGGCTGGGGCGGGGTCCCAGGAGCAGGAGAATGCCTGGGCTCCCAGGGACCACCAGGGACTGGGCCGTGGCGGAAGGGCCTCGGAGCCTCCGAGGAGGCACGGAAAGGGTGGGGGTGCACCTTCGCGAAACGGAGACTCCCTCTCGCCCAGTGTGGGAAGACGCCCGCGGTGGGTGCCCATCCGTGGTGCGGGTAACCCCGGGTTGTGTCCAGCGGGCTCCAGAGGATTCCGCGAGGCAGTGAGGAAGGGGGCTCGGCCCACCGCCTCGTTCCTCCAGCCCCTCGACTCCCCGGGGGCCGAGCGGGGAGACCCGGGCCAGGGCTGCTTGGGTTTCCGGGCGCCTCTGGACACAGACCCGTCCTCGGCGCCCCCACCCAGCCCCGAGTCCGGCTTCCTCCCCCGGGCAGCCCGCTCTGTCCCAGCCACAGCGCCGAGGCCCCGCTCCCTGGCCGCGGCCGTCCCCGCAGGCTGCGCGAACTCTGTTTTCCCCCGGGCTCCCGCCGCGGAGTCGGGGCGTGTTCGCGGGGTTGTGCGGCCAAAGCCAGCCCGCGAGCGCCACCTGCAGGCCTCGAGGGGAAGGACTGACCTTCGGGCTGGACGCTGCGCCTCAACCTCCCGCCCGAGGGAGCCGGCCCGGCCGCCCGGGGAAGTGGGGCGGGGGCGGGGGCGGGAGGGGAGGCGGGCGAGGAGGGGCTGGGCCCCTCCCAGACTTCGCCCCAGGCGGACCGAGCTGACCGGGCTCGGAGGAATCCAGGAGGAAGGGCGATGCCAGGGTCGCGGCGGACCGGCTCCCCGGGGGCGCGAGGCTCGGGACCCCGCCTCGCCGCGCCCGCCCGAGCGCCGCCGGAGGGCTGAGGGCGCTCCCCTGCCCGGGCGCGAGGCGCCCGCAGCCGTCGGGCCGGGCCGGCCGGGCCGGGCAGGCGCACCCGCCTCCAGCCTCCCTGCCGCCCGGCTCCGGCCGGAGGGACAGGGCGCGGGGCGCCGGGGGCTGCGGCCGGGCCGGGGGCTGCCCGGGTCCGGGCGGCTGGAGCGCAGCGCGCGCGGGCTTGGAGCCGCCCCTGCACAGACCCGGGAGGGGGAGGGGGCGCAGGGGGAGCGAGAGTTAAAACATCAGCTGAAGTGCCAAGATGATTTATGAGACGAGGGAAGATATTTCATAAAGATCTCCCGGATATTCTGTGCTTAACCAGTTAGGAGACAAAGGGCCTTTCCTGCCTGGCGCGCGCGAGCGGAGCCGGCGGGCAGGGCGGCGAGGCCGGCGAGGCCGCGGAGGCCGGCCGGCGGCGGGCGGCGCGGGGCGGCCGCGCTGCGTCTCCTGCGCGCGCTCCGGGGCCGCCGAGCCGGGCGGGCGGCGCTTGGCCGCGCTCGCGGCCTCCGCTTCTCCCCAGCCGGGAGAGCCCGCCGGCCTCCGCGGCCGCGCCGCGCGCTCCCGCCCCCCCTCCCGGCCGCCCGGGTCCGGCCGGTCCCGCGCTCGCCCGCCGGGCCGCCGCGGCAGGTGCGTCCCCGGCGGAGGCGGCGGGCTCGGCGAGCCGGGGTCCGGCACTGCCCGGCCCGGCGGGCCAGCGAGGCCCGCGCAGCCGCGCGTGGGACGAGGGGACAAACTGCCGGGCACTTTTCCCTGGGGCGGAGTGGGCCGCGCGGGCGGGCGGCCGCTGCGGGGGTCGGGCGCTAGGGAGGCCGAGGGGCGGGGGCCGCGGGCCGGGCCGGGCCGCGCGGCCCACGCGGGCAGCGCCCGGCGGGGGCGGGCTGGCGACTTGGAGCCCGCAGCCGGCTCCCGGCGCGGCGCGCTCCGGGCCCTCGGCCGCCGCCCGGGTGCGCATAGCCCGGCCGCTCCGCGTCCTTCGCTCGCGCCGGTCTCCGCGGCGAGTTTCGCCTCCCGTGCAGTTTTGATCCCGGTCCTCCTCCGGCCCGCGCCCCTCCCCCCGCCGCCCCCGCCCCCTCCCCCCGCCGCGCGCCCCCCCGCCGGCACCCGAGTGACAGGCGCGGGCCCTCCTCGCCGAGGCTCGGGGCTCCGCGCGGGCGAATCACAGAGTGGTGGAATCTATTGCCTTTGTCTGACAAGTCATCCATCTCCCGGCGCGAGCGGGGGGGCCGGAGGGGCTCTGCAGCTTTTAGAGAGACGCACACCGGGACCCGCGGCTCCAGTCTCGGCCGAGGCTCCTCGCCTCCGCAACCCACCTGGGGCCGGCCAGCGCCGCCCGCCGCCCGCCGCCCGCCGCCCGCCGCCCGCCGCCGCCCGCGGCCGCGCAGCGCCGGCCTTCCCGGGCGGGACCCGCGCGCTCCCTCCCGCCGGCGCCGCGCGGCGTCCCGGGGACTGCTTTTCGCCAACTTCGCCAACTCGCCGGCGCGCGGAGCCGCCCGCGCCCCCCGCGCCCTCGGGCCGCCCGCGCCCCCGCCCGCCGCCTGCGGACCCCGCGCCCGGGGCCGGGGGCGAGCGGCCGCCCCGCCGGCTCCAGCCCGGCCGCGCCGGCCATGCGCGCCCCGTGCCCCCCGGCCCGGCCCGCCGCCCCGGGGCCGCTCTGCTGACCGCCCGGCCCGCGCCCCGCCGGGGAAGTCGCGGCCGCGCCCCGGCCCGCGCCCCGCGCCGCCGGCGCGCGCTCACCTCCCTCCCCGCCGTCCCTCCCCTCTCTCCTCAAGTCCTGAAGTTGAGTTTGCGCGGCGACACGGCGGCGGCGGCCGCGCTGTTCCCGCTCCTCTGCGTCCCCATGGACATGCACTGCAAGGCAGACCCCTTCTCCGCGATGCACCGTGAGTACCGGCGCCCGGCTCCTGCCCCTGCCCGCGGCGCGGCGCGGCTCGCGGCGCGGCCCGCGCAGGTGCCGTCCGGAGGCCCCGCCGGCTTCCCGGCCGCCCGCGCCCTCTGCTCCCTCGCCGCGCGTCTGCGCCGAGCTCCTCTCCCGCTGCCGCGGCCGCCAGCCCCAGTCCTCCGCCCGCCCCCTGCGCGCCCTGGCCCTCGCCCGCCTCCGCGCGCCCACCTGCCCCTTCGCGGGCCTCGGGAGGCAGGACCGGCCGGCCGGCCCCCCCGCCAGCCCCTTGCGCTGGGCTGGGGACGCGGTGTGCGGCTTCAGGCGCTGCGCTCTGGTCTGCTCCGCTCGCATAGTTTGTCCCCCCGCCCTCCCCTGATTTCCACCTGGCCCAAACTTAGAGCTGGGTGTCCGGGAGACCCCAGGAGCGGCAGGAGGGCGTGGGGCGGGCGCCCTCCGACCTGGGCCCTCGGTGAGCCCAGGCCCTTCCGCCGGCCCAGGCGCTTCCTCCTCCCCCGGCTTCCGTCCTTCCCTTCCGAGCTGGGAACCGGGTCGTCAGGCCCGGGGGTCGTCTTTCCCGCCCCGCCCCAGAGAGGCTCTCGACACAAAGAGGGGCTTCGGAGGATACATCGAGATCAGGGAGCCGGGCACCAGCACAGCCTTCTGCGCAGGCCGGCGGCCCAGCCCGCTCCTGCTCCGAACCCTGGTGCCCTGCCGGCCGCGCGCCTGGCCAGGGACCCTGCAGCCCAGGGGGGGAAGAGGGGAAAGAACAAAAGAAGGAAAATGCCAAATTGGAGAGAAAGGAAGAGCGAGGTCAGCGCAAGGGAAAGGAAAGCGAAGAGAGGACGTTGAAACGTTGTCTGGGAAAGCAGAAGGGGGCCGAGCCAGGGTCCTTTTAACGAATCTGGGTCCGTCGAGTTTGTGTCATGTTTTAGCTTGGGGGGGAAACTATTTCCAGGGTGTTTTTTTTTTCTTGCGGGCTGTTAAAAAGATAAAATTATAAATAGAAAACTCCCTCCATCTGTAGAATAACAGGGATAATTTGTAACTTTTCACAAGGCAACTTTAGACCTGGCTGGGATCTGTGCTTAGGCCCCGCCAGGAGAGAGGACTGGGTTTTTCTCGAGGCATGTGTGTGTTGACCGTTCCCGGGGGAGCTTTTAAAAACACTCCTGGGCTACAATGTGTCTCCCGAAATAATTTCCGAGCCCAGGAAACCCGAGCGGAGGGCGCGGGCGCCGCGGCTCTGGGCGAACCGGGCCGCACGGCCTCGCCGCTGTCCGGGCCGCGGGCCGGGTCCGCGCCGCCGCCCGGCTGCTGGGCCCGCGCCGGCCTCTCCCGCCGCTCCCGCCGGGGCTCCGCCGGCCGCGGCCGCCCGCGGGACCCCGGCGAAGCCCGCCGGCCAGCGAGGCCGCGCGGAAGGCGGCCGAGGCGGGAGAGCGGCGCGGGCCGAGCCGCCGCGGCAGAGTCGGAGCCGCGGCCGGCGCGCTCCGGGCCCGACCCCGCGCCGGCTCGCGGCCGCCCGCCCTGGACTCCCGGCGCACCCCCGGCCCGTGCCCGCCCCTGAGGTCGGGGCCGAGGGGCCGGGCCCGGAGCCCGGGGAGGCTGAATTATTCATCTTTAATCTGCCGGCAGCTGCCGCCTTTTCATACCGGTAACGCGAGTTCTCCCGGGGCCTAAATTATTGATGGTCGGGGTTTGGAGGGAGGGAGGCTGCGGATGGGGCTGGAGACGGGGCGGCGGGGGTGGGGGGAGAGCGGCCCGGCCTCCCCCTCCCTCGCAGCCCGATCAGAGGCCGCTCCCCGGGGTCTTCCCACGCCGGCTTCGGGTCCCCCAGAACGGCCGGGAGAGGCACGCCGGGCGCGCAGAGGCCCCGCTTTCTCCGAAACCGGCTCGGGGCTGGCGGGGCAGGGCTGCGGGTCGCCCCCGCCCGGCCCGCGAGCCGGTTTCTGCGCGGACGTTCGGCCGCTGCGGCTGCGGGTGGATCGCTCTGGGCGCAGGATTTCTAGGCCGCGGCAGGCCGGGAGGACCGGCACGGCGAGCCTCGCTCAGGCCGGGCAGGAGGCCGCCTCGCCGGTCCGAGGTCGGGAGCCCGCGCCGGAGCCGGGTCGGAACCCGGCGCCCTCCTCCAGGCCGGGGCGCAGACGCCCCGGCCGCTGGGTTTCCCGGGCAGCCGCTGAGGTCCGGGGGGGGGACGCGAGGTGGCTGGGCGGGCCCGCGGGGTGCCGGTGAGCTCCCCTCCTGTGCTGCGGCCCGTGTGGGTGAGGCCGCCGGCCCCGGGCCCGGTGCGGCAGGCAGCGGACGTGTCCACGCAGCCTCCTTCCTCTGGGGCTGGGAAGCCGCTCCGCTCGGAGCGCCGCAGACCCGGGCCCCCGCCTCCTCCGCTTTCCCTCCTCTACCTTAGAGACCGGGAGGTGAGAGGGAAATATCCCCCCCAGGTTAAAAAAAAAACAAAAAACACAGAGGAGAAAACTCCCACTCCAAACCAAAACAAAACAAAACCACAGGGAAAGGGGTAGAAAAATTCCGGTGAACAATCAATAACAGGAAAGATGTAGAAGCAAAAAGGTGTGTGTCAGGGACGGAGCCTCGTCTGGGCTGGGGTCGTGGACAGTCCAGCGGCCCCCAAAGTCCTCCTCCGCCCGAGCCCCTCC
This sequence comes from Cephalopachus bancanus, assembly GCA_027257055.1. Lineage (NCBI taxonomy): Eukaryota > Metazoa > Chordata > Mammalia > Primates > Tarsiidae > Cephalopachus > Cephalopachus bancanus. The sequence goes on from JAPVLO010000143.1 coordinate 3,192,053, forward strand.
CTGCGGCGCAGGCGGGACCCGCTTGCCCCGTTCGTGCCCCCTCCCCGCGCGCCTTCCTGCCGCCTCAGCCCCCTCGCCGCCCTCCTGCCCTCTGCTCCCTCCTCCTCTCCGGACCCCTCCGTTCCTCCCCTCGCGCTCCCCCTCCCATCGGGCGGTCTGAGAGCCCCGGCCCTGCCCACCCTGCCAGGGTCCGGCCCCTCCAGCGGCCGGGAGGCTCCAGTCCCCCGTCCTCTGCGTCGTGATCCTGATCGTGGTGGGGGGATGCCACCTTTCCCCTGGCGCCTGGGAGCCCACCCCTGCCACCCCACTCCCTTCGCTGGTCCCGGGCCTCGGACCCTGACTAATGGCCGGTCCCTGCCGCGTGTGGGGTGCTGTGTCTTTTTCTTGTCTCTCCCCAGCAGGGCACGGGGGTGTGAACCAGCTCGGGGGGGTGTTTGTGAACGGCCGGCCCCTGCCCGACGTGGTGAGGCAGCGCATCGTGGAGCTGGCCCACCAGGGCGTGCGGCCCTGTGACATCTCCCGGCAGCTGCGGGTCAGCCACGGCTGTGTCAGCAAAATCCTGGGCAGGTGAGGGCCTCCAGCTGTCCTGGGAGACGCCCTACCCCCTCCCCGCCGGCCCTGGGTGTCCGCCCCAGGACTTGGCTAAGAGTCCAGGCCACCAGGGGGGAGAGGGAGACCCCAGGGGATCTGGAGGGCGCTCGGGCAGGGGAGCAGGGGTGCAGCAGGGCCGCCCAGGGCCCCGCGAGAAGGCACCCAGTCCCCGGCTTCAGACAGGGAGGGTGGTTTTTTCCTAGCTGGTTTCACGCAGGCTGGGGCTGGAAGAATGGGCAGGGGTGTGAAAACGGCCCCAGGAGAACAGGCAGCACCGGAGAGACGCGGCAGCTCCGGGTTCCCGCAGATGCCCGCGCTGGGCAGGAGAGGGCTGGAGGCGGCGCCTCACTGGGCCGCCCGAGTCCTGGCAGCCCCGCTCCCGTGCGTCCCCCGTGAAAGGCGGGCTTGCGTGCCCAGGTGCCTGCTCTGCTGTGTGCACCCGGCCGGTGTGGCCGTCTCCCCCCTTGTGCTTCTCGTCCCGGCGGCTTCCTCGCCCTCGCCCAGTGCCCCTGGGAAGTCGGCTCAGCCGTCTTCGGCCTCCCCCTGCGCCCGCTGCCTGGGGCGGGCGGGCAGTGGCCCAGCGGCTCCGAGCCCGCAGCTCCCGCCGCCGCCGCCGCCCCTGCTGACCCCGCCGGCCTTCCCGGCCCAGGTACTACGAGACCGGCAGCATCAAGCCCGGCGTGATCGGCGGCTCCAAGCCCAAGGTGGCGACGCCCAAAGTGGTGGACAAGATTGCCGAGTACAAGCGGCAGAATCCGACCATGTTCGCCTGGGAGATTCGGGACCGGCTCCTGGCCGAGGGCATCTGTGACAACGACACGGTGCCCAGCGTCTCCTCCATCAACAGGTGAGCAAGCGCCCCAGGCCTGCGGGGCGGGACTCCGGCTCCCGCTTCCTGCCCCAGCCGCGTCCTGCGCCGTGCTCGCTCTTTGTCCAGCCTCTGCCCTTCCTCTGGGCTCCTGCCCCAAGTCGTCCGGGCAGGGAGAGGGAGAGGAAAACTGCAAGGCAGAGACAGACAGACAGACAGGGCTGTCTCCAGTTCAGGGCTGCGTGTTCCCTGCCGGGCTTCTTGCCGGCGACCTGGAAAGGAATCCAAGTGTTTGTGGTAATTAAGACTCCAAGATTAGGCGCCTCGGAATCTAGAGACAATCACAGCCGGCAGCCCGAGCCTTTAAAATGACCAGTGTCTATTCACCGCCTCCTAACAGACTTCCCTTTCTAAAGGCGCGCTCCCTTCCCGGGCAGCCGCGGTCCTGGCTCCCCCACCCTCCGGGCCAGCTCCCACAAAGCTTGCTCCCAGGAGCCCAGGCCTCGCTAGCCAGCTCCACACACGTTTCCAGCCCCAGGGCACCGGCAGCCGGGCACTGCCAACCACCAGCCAGCACCCGGCAGGGGCAGGCGAGCCAGACAGGGGCTGGGGTGCCGGGCAGGGCAGGAGAGCCCCAGACCCCGAGACCCAGCCTTGGGAAAGGATGCCCCCAACCCCCTCGGGTGCCTGTCTCCAGGCTGAAGTCTTTCGCACAAGTGGGGACGGTACAGGCCAGAGTCGGCGTGACATGCAGGACAGTGGGGTCTCCCAGACTCCAAACCCCTCCAGGGTGCGCTCCGGGAGAACACGTGTGCACATTCCGTGCACGCATGGCTCGGCTAGCGGCCTGGCCGGGGAGCCCCAGCTACCCAGGCTGGCTTCAGGATGACAGAAGTGCGTCACTGACAGTGGCACACTGAGACCCGGCACAAGTCACATCCGGTCGGAAGCAAGACACGGCTGTCTCGCCCGCCCCCACCCCAGCTTAAGCGGACCCGCCCCACCCCCACCAGGAGGACCAAGGGCTTCCCACCTCTGTTATTCTTTGAGCTCTTCCGAGGCTCATTATCAGGACAACTAATAATTCAGACGGTGCCTTATTCTGAAATGAGCGTCACATGGCAAGGCTTTTTTTTGTAATATTTTGCAAACGGTATGGAATTATCCCAAATCATTCTGAAAACAGCAGGTAAAATTAGCTGGTAGAATGTGCCTTGGCCAAAGAAGATTCCCTCTGCCACACTTGTGCTGTAACGTACGGCGAGGCGACCCCAGGAATTATCCCGGTGTGTGCCATCTGTATTAAAATGGTTATTCAGTTATGAACAGGGTAACATAATACTGATCAGCTAATTATACACCCTCTGAAAACCCTCAGCTCCCTGGGCCTGGCCCAGCCAGGTATTGAAAGCCCGGCGATTTGACATTCAGATACCTTCCCACAGAGCTGGAACCAGGCCTGGGTGGTTGGGGGAGGAAGGAGCCCTTTGCATTTAAAAGCCCGGGGAGGAGGCCAGGAGGCTTGGGGCTGAGGCTGGCTCGGCAGTTGGGAGGGGAAGGGGCTGCAGCCTTGTTCTGGAACCAGTCTGAAACTCAGCCCCGTGGCTGGCAGCTCTTGGGAGTGAGCTGGGACTGAGGTTCTGGGAGGGAGACAGCCGGGGCCCAGAGTGTGTCGCTGGACGGAGCCGTGGTGTTCTGGAGAATGCTGGAGAGAAATGCTTGTTGTCAGTGACTGGGTTTGCAAGGCTTTGGAGGCGCCAAGCCAGGCAGGGTCAAGGCCGTTGGCTTCTCCTGGATGGGCAGCGGAGTGGGCAACACGGCAGGTGTGGTGGCCCCGTCCCCAACATACACCTCCCCCGCCCCGGCAGACATGATTTTGGAAGCTGGCTCCGGTCCCAGGTTGGGAATGCTTTGATTCTGAAAAGCTGTGGCGAGCTGGGCACAGGCGACGCCGGGCTCAGGCTCTGGAGGCCTGGGGGTGCCCCACCGGGATGAGGACAGAGCCGGAGCGGCGTGAGAGTGGGGAAGGACCAGCCATGGCTTGGAGCTCCCACAGCGGCAGGACCTGCCCGGCTCAGAGCCCTGTCACCCGAGGGGCGCCGGGCTTCCTCCGGGCGTGGGGCCACAGCCGTCCGCCAGCAGGTGTTGGCAGAGGTGGGCAGGAGGAGGGAGAGAGGAGCTGGTAGCCACCTACAGCCCGGGCAGCACCTTTGCCCTGCAGCTGGGCGTCACAGCTCACTTTGTCATCCAGGGCCAGGCAGGCTGTCCTCCCAGCGTTCCTATTTTGGGACGGATTCTGGGGGCTGCCGAGTGGGGACTGGGGGAAGGCTCAGGGTGCCACACACCCCACCTTCCACCCTGTGGGTGCTTGGCTCTGAAGTCAGTGGGGGGCTTCTCTGGGATGCGTTGTGGCACCCCGGAGCCTGTGCTGACAGGCAGCGTCTCTGCGGCTGGTTGTGTTGGGAGCCTGGTCCTCTCCGTTTCGGGAATTCTCGCTCGTGGAGGAAGAACCTGGGGTTTTTCCTCTGTGCAGAAAAGCGTGATATGTTGGGGGCGGTGGCTTCTGGGTCTGGCGCTTTTTGCTGGTGACGTGTCCCTAGGCAGGGTCTTTTGCCACAGCCGAGGGGGAGGACGTGCGCCAGCCGGGGGTCAGCAGGACGGCCACACGTGCCCACCCGCCTGCGCCAAAGGCTCTCATTCCCTCCTCCCTGACCACGTGTGGCCACTGCCCTTGAAAGATGCTGTGAGGCTTGTAAGCCAAGTTGCTTTTCGTGCTTTCCTGGCGGTTTTGGCATCCGATCCTGTGGCGATGAAGGCTTGGCCATCCGGCCCTCGTCCCCCATTAGCGAAGCCTGCGGGAGCCCCTCTGAGCCCAAGGATTGGGCCAGGAAGGCCTCCCCATGCCCAGAGACCACAGTCAACAATCCCGAGGGCCGATGGGCTGCTTAGCATGTGGGATTTATCTGACTGCTTCTAAATACCGGGTTCCTGGTCGCTGAGCATGGGGCTGCCGGCTCTTCACCTCGTTCCCGGCCTCTGTCAAGGGCGACGGTTGATGAACAGGTGGCTTTGGACTGAAACCTGGTGTGGGGAATGGCCCGAGGGGGGAAAGGTGGAGGGAGACCTGTGTCACCAGGAGGGGAAGGCGCCCGGCTCCGTGGCCAAGCGGTTGACCAGGCGGGAAGGATTTTCCTGACGACACACCCAGCTCTGCCTGGGCTGCTGGTCTGGGCAGGGAACACAGCTCCTTTGAGAGACCAGGCGCCAACTGCAGGGAGCATCTCGGGTCACCGGAGATCCCCCAAGGGTGCACTCTTGGAAGGCGTTGACAGTGAGGGCATGGCCAGGGGAGCCCGACACCCTTGGAGGTCAGGGCACTCCCTGCCCCAGGTCACTGGGGTGGCCTCTGCCAGAGTCTGCATGTCACTGGTCACCCACCACCCACCCACGCCCCTCAGCCTGTGTGGCTCCAAGCGCACACATTCTCCCAGCAAGGGCAGACCGCACTTCCAAAAGGCTGTGGCCCAGCGGGGTGTTGCAGAATCCCGTCCTGGGTCATGTGGGTGCCCCCTGTGCCCTCTGCCAGGAGTCTGGATGCAGGTGCGGGGCCTGCCAGGTGTCCATTCAAAGGCCTTTCTAATCTATGGGCAGGATGGGTAGGGAGCCACCAGCCCCGCCCAGGGGGACAGGGAAGACGTGTTCAGGGCTGGGGCTGTTCCTCCCTGTCTGAAACTCGGGCTCCAGAATGTTGCCTGTTTGATCTTGGATCTGGCTCGGCGGGAAGCCGGGCCAGGCAGTGCTGCTGGCCCGGCCTCCGCGCCCTTGCGGCTGTTTGGTGGTCAAGGCTGCTAGTCTCGTGGCGAAGGGCCAGGGCGAACCGGAGAGTGAAGGATAGGACTTCCACCTTCAGGGGAGTGGGAGGCACGAGGACAGGGGACGGCCCTCGGTGGCCTGAGCCCAGCAGGCTGGGCCCGCATGCTGGCAGCCACGCCAGTTTCCCTCTGTCTGGTCCCTACTGCCAAAGCAAGTATCGGGATAACCTTGGGAGCGGGCCTAGCCAGTGAGATTCTCATTCCCCCAAATGGCTGGATGGCCTCCCGAGAAGCTCTCCTCGCTCCTCAGTCATTTTGGACTGGGTTTCCTGGCCAGTGGAGCCGTCGGTCCGACTGTCTCCCCGCTGGCTGGTTCTGTGCACGTTCAGGCCACAAAGCAGTTTTCAGGGAGAGCACTGGCCGGGCTCCGCGTTCGTCAAGAAGGGGCAGACAGGAGGGGCTGGGGCCAACGGCAGCTCCAGGTGGGCTTTGCAAGGTGATGCAAAGGCGCCACGGTGGGGGGACAACCCCAAACGCGTAGATAAGCAGCGTCCCAACTGTTCCGAGATCTCAACCAGGCAATCACATCAAATAGGAAGTGGCATCCACCTCGCGCCCGCCCAGGTCACCCACTCGATGGCTTTTATCATCGCTCGGCTGTCTCATCTGTTGCTGCTCCTGGCCTGGGCGCCGGGGCCGCGTGGAGGGTGGTCTCCGGTGCAATCCTACACCCGAGAGCCAACAATCAGCCCACACAGCCGCGGACTTTGACGGGAGCCCGGGAAGGGCCCATCTGTCTGCATGGAAACCAATCAATAACTCTGTAACCAGAGCCCTTGTCATAGGGAAACGGACAACACAACAGTTCAATGGAGGGGCCACGGGGGGATTAGCCCAGGGGAGACTGGCCGGGCTGGGGGACAGGGGTTAGGGAGCGAGTGGAGATGCGGCAGGGGACAGTCATCGCTTTGCGGGTGTGTCGGCGCCAGGAGCTTCCTGTGCACAGTAGACCCAGAGGTGATGGCATGCGCGTGGGACCAGAAGGGGACAGCTTCCAGGGAAAGACAGCAACAGCTGTGGCTGGAGCAGGAGGTCCATCGCACCCGCCCAGAGCCTGTGCCCTGGAAAGGGGGCACCCGATGAGCCTGTGCGGCGTCTTCTCATGGGCGGCTGGGGCGGGCACCTTTTGCCAGGGCCCCGTTGCCACCCAGCCTCGTGATCTCCAGCTTCCACTGATGGCAGCGTCGCCCCTCTGAGCCCAGGCTTGTCCCCAGCCCTCCTTGCTTGTACCTGGAGTTGGAGTTCTCATATCAAGAGGCAAAGGTGTACAGACGGTCCCTAGCAGGCGGTGGCATGGCTTGAGAGTTTTCCACTTGACAATGGTGCAGAAACGACGCACGTTCAGTGGAAACTGTTCTCTGAGCCACCCGACCATTCTGCTCCTCACTTCCAAGACAGCCTTCAAGAACGTGGGCATGGGATGGTCCACACTTGGTTATACAACAGGCTTTGCGTGAGGGGGCATCGCCCGGCGGTGGGCTGGTGTGTGTGCTTCGAGCCTGTCTGAGGTAGGCCGGGCTGAGCTTGGAGCTTCTGTGCCTTTGATGGACCACGTGCCGCTCCGATGCGTGATGCTTTCGGCGGGTTTGTCAGGATGTAACCCCATGGCGAGTCAAGGGGCATCTGTGTGCTGGGAAGAGTTCCCGGGCCACCTCCTGCTGTTTGCGAGAACGCAGCCTGGCAGGCCTCTGGGTCTCGCTGTGTCTCCTGTCTCCCGCCCTCCGAGCTGGGTGTCCAAGCTCAGATTCTTGTAGGGACCGCAGCCACAGGTGCAGCCCCCAGCCACACGGGTGAGTCCAGAGTTGGGGTAGGGCCCTGAGCTCCAAGGCGTGGCTAGTGCTGCCCACGGCCACAGAACACTGGTGAGGCGTTTCCTCCTGTGGGACAAGGGGTTTGTTCTGTTGCGCGAAAGGCAAGCCGGGACACGGTCGTGATGTTGACAGGTACAGGGGTTGATGTCTTCTGGCGTCTGGGTTTGTGTGTGGTCACCTGGCGTACTCCTAGGGGCAGGGATTCTGAGGCCAAGCGGGGGAAAGGGAGGGCCCCAAGGTGTGCCCTGTGGTCACAGGCCAAGGCCGGGCTCCTTGCACCTGGGCCATCAGCCCAACCAGAGAGGCAGCTACGAGCCCATGGCTTGGGCAACAGCATTCCCGGGCCTGGGCTCAAGAGTCTGTGTCATCATCTAGGCGAATGTGAGCCCAGTTTTCCCTCACTTACTTCTGTCCTGACACGACAGTCCAGCTGGCCCTCTGTAAGAGGGGCTTTGCGGCCGCGATGCCGTCCCCGCCACGGAGCTGTGTGACCAGCGGCCCATCTCGCCGATGCTCGAGTCCCACCCAGGCGGAGGGTTGGCGAGGGACCCGCTGAGCACGCAGCCACAGCGACGCTCTTCCCGGCACAGCCCTTCCTCTGAGCGGCGGTCCAGCCACCCCAAACCAGGCCCCAGCCCCAGCCCCGAAATCCTTCCAGTACTCCAGGTGCCGGGACGTGAGGAAGAGGCTGACCGTGTGCGGGCAACACACAGCTGGCCCCTGGGAGGCTTGGGGTCCAGGCGAGGCCAGCCTGCAGACGCCTGGGGCCTCCTGGGAGGGCTGTCGGGCATCCGGGAAGCAGGAGGAGCAGGGGCTGGCCCTGGAGGAGGGGAAGCAGGCGGCTCCCTCTCGGCACACCCTCCACCCCCCGGGGCAGTGGGGCCCTGTCTATGTTTTGAGAGATAATATGATGAGAAGACTGTTGTTCTTCCCAGAGAAAGGCAGGAAGGAGAGAGGTCAGGTGGCATCTTGTCCCAGGGAGGTTCAGGTTTATTGCAGAGACATGGGGGAAGAAACGTGCCCAGAAGTCCAGCCTGGTGTCTGCCAAGGGCAGTGGTGGAGAGGCTTTGTGGCTGCAGGTCAGAGCACATGTGCCCTCGAGCCCTGGCAGCCAGGGCACATGGGAGAGGCCACGGGAGATGGGACGGAGGGTGACCAGAGCTGGACCGGCAGAGCTGAGCACACTGCTCGCCTGCAGGTGTGGTGCAGGGAGACGGGGTTTCTCAAATTCCGTGCCGGCCACAGAACATGCGTGACCCATGGTGGAGGGGGGCATGGGAGGATGTCTAGGAGGAGAGGGGGAGATCTCCCACTTGGGTTCCAGATCAGAGCTCCTCTGCCCAGAGCCTGTGGCTGCTTTGTTCTGGGTGACCCCTCTGCCACCTGAGTCCTGCTAGAGTTGCGGTGACGTCCCTCTGCAGTGGGCACAGAGCAGGCCAGAGGACAGAGGGCGGCTTCTCGGGGCAGGGGGCAGGGCACAGGCTAGGGCACTGTGCTCATCTCGCGAGCACAGGGGAGTCCAGATGTCAGAGAGGAAGGGCTTAAGGCAGGCGGCAGGAGGGGCGAGAGAGAAGGGAAATGGCCCAGAGTGGTGGGAGCGGCACCGGGCATGCACCTGTCCTCACTCCCTCTTGCCCGCCCACACCTGGCAGCAGGTGGAGGGAGCTGAAGGAGACCAGGAGGCTGCAGGCAGCGTTTGCCTGTCTGCCCGACAGCCCATGAGGTGGGCAGGGAGGCGACCCTCACCCAGCCACGGCCTGGGACCCTCTGTCACATCCTGGAGGCAGGCCGCGGTGCCCACATGCGCTGCGGCCCCTGCAGCTCTGCTCGGAAGAGAGCCTGTGTGCCCGTGTCCAGTCCAGCCTGGCTTCCCGCCCCTGGGAAGTGTCTGGCGGCCCTGGTGAACCGGGGAGCTCTGGGAGGGGGTCAGTCTTGTCAAGCTGGGAGCTCGTCTGCTAGTCAGAAAGCTTCTGGCTAAAGGTCTGGGAAAGAGAGTTCCTGCCACGGCGTGGACAGCGTGCCCATGCAGGTGTCAGCGAAGACTCTCTGGAGAGTGCAGGGTGGAATGACAGTGGGCGCCTTGCCGGGTCTGAGAGTGGGATCTAGAGCGGTTCACGGGGTGCCTTACACATGTGGTGCGTGTGCATGTGCGCGTCAGGGACAAGCGTGCCCACGAACAGGGCGTCTGCTCCTGAGATGTGTGCGTCCAGGTGTGTGTGATGCTGGGGAGGCGCGTGTGTGTCATCGCACTGGTGGCAGTTGCCGTATCTGCTGACGCCTGCTGCGAGAGCACACGTTTGCGTGGGGACAGCGGCCCAGACAGCCATCTCCCCAGCCGTCTGCCGAGCGGCCATGGCCCTCCTTTGCCTCACTGCTTGGGTGAGCTGGTCTGAGTGCGGGGGCCAATCTCAGTAGACTCTGATCGAAGGGTGAAGAGAATCTGATGAGATAAGGAAGGCCACCCTTCCTCCAGGGACCCGTGGTGGTTTCACGTTTCCCGTTCCGCCAGCTTCTCTAAGCGGCTGACACCAGGGCCGGCGGCCTTCAAGGGGCTGTGGCTGTCTGGAGTCTGGCGGGCCCGAGTAAGGGGGTCTGCCGGGGTGGGACTTGGGCTCCTGCGTCAGTCCCTGTGGTCCTGGGGGGAGAGCCTGACAGAGTCCTGATGAGAGGGGAAGACAGGTGCAGGAGGGACTGCAGCGGGCAGGAGGAGGGAGGGCCAGGTGTGATGACACCGGCCAGCCCCCACCAAGGCCTGGGTTTTGGCCACATAAATGGGCCATCTTATGGGGGAGACCTTTTTTTTCTTGAGTTGGAAGTTCCCGTCTGTCACCCAGACCGAATGCAGTGGCACGATCACTGCTTACCACAGCCTCAGACTCCTGGGCTCAAGCAGTCCTCTCTCCTCAGTCTCCCGAGCAGCTGGGATGACAGGTGCACACCACCACACCTGGCTAGTTTTTAAATTCTCTTTGTAGAGACGAGGTCTCGCTATGTTGTCCAGGCTGGTTTCGAACTCTGGGGTTCAGGTAATCCTCTTGCCTCCGCCTCCCAAAGTGCTGAGATCATAGATGTGTGCCACCACGCCAGCGGAGTGGTCTTTTTCGTTGTTAGGAAGAGGTCCTGAAGCTTTTAGCCAGTCCATGGGGCTAAGCACTTAATTCTCTACAGAGGGTGCAGGCCTGGTCGGGATCCAACACCTCCTAGGAACCGTGCTTACCCTCACTTTCACCCCCTTTGCTTCCCCTGAACTTGGCCATGAGGACCAAGATGGCCCCAGGGAGACATCCTGGGAAGCCACATAGACTCCTTAGGAGATGACCTCCCAGGATGGGCACAAAAAAAGTTGAGGGAGATTCATTTCATGGCCCGTGGCTGCTCTGAAAAGACGACTGCAGCGTGTGAATGTGATAAATGTTAACTGAGCATTAATCGCATTAAAGAGGGCCCTATAAACTTTTCATTTCTAATTAAATTCGGCCGGTGATGCAGCCCAAGCGAGTACTCTGGGCCTTTGTTTATGTGGAAAATTAAAATGCAAATGCAATGGGATTTATTTCCGGGTGCGGAGGGGTGGGCTGGCCCCTCTGGCTGCGGGTGTCCAGGCCTGTGGGGCCAGGTGTCTGCTTCTTCGGAGGGACTGCCGCCCTGGCCCTGGCGACAGGCTCCTGTGTGAAGGGAGAGGCCAGAGTTCAAGGTCAAGTAGAATGGAGATGGGGAGGAGGTGTGGAAAGAGTGGAAGAGAAGAGGAAGAAGATGCCAGATGCCACAGGAACGGAGGGGGCATGGTCCTGTATCCTCAGCCTTGTCCCCGCCAACTCACGCCTCTGGGAGCTGGGGAGGATGCTTGTGACTGACGCCATCTCGGACGCCCCTCTGCTCCTGGTCGAGGCGTGCCTGTAGGCCGGGTTTGGAGGAAGCGGCCTGGCCAGGCTCCTGTAGGCCTGCCCTCAAAAGAACCGAGTGGCCGTGGACAGGGAGGGCCCGGGCCTGGACTTATCCCAGCCGTGAAGGGTCAGCTGCATCCACACCATGGCTTCCCTGGGCTCTTCCTGGCGGTGCCGAGCGGCATTGACGTGGGGCAGTGAAGCGTGGCAGTGGCCACAGAGGGCCGTGTGCACTCACGCACGCAGGGGGGACAGCTCAGCAGGGGAAGCCAAGGTCCCTCGAGGGAGCCCTTGGGGGCGTGATCCCTTTGATAAAAGGGGTAAGCCCGTGTGCTCTGGAACAGATGACCCCAAGTTCCTGCTTACTAAAGCACAGCTTAAGTCAAGGGGAGAGAAGCCTGGGTAAGAGAGACCCTGAGGGTAGTGGCTGCAGCCGCTGAGAGCAAGCTGACCTTCTCTGTGGACGGGGAAGTTGTAAGTAGCATTAAAAAGTAGAGAGGGCCGGGCTTGGTGGCTCAGCCTGTAATCCCGCGCCTTTGGGAGGCTGAGGGGAGTGGATTGCCTGAGCCCGCGGGTTCGAGACCCGCCTGGGCAACTTGGCGAGACCGCATCTCTACAATAAATCAAAAATCAGCCGGGTGTGGTAGCGCACGCCTGTAGTTCCAGCTACTCGGAAGGCTGAGGCGGAAGGATCGCCGGAGCCCAGCAGGTCGAGGCTGCGGTGGCCGGGAGCGGCCACTGCACTCCAGTCTGGGCGACAGACTGAGACTCCAACTCAAAAAAAAAAAAGTAGAGAGGGAGGGAAAGCAGGAGAAACAAGGAAGGGCGGTGCACTCGATCACCATAAGGTGCACGCACAATCGCAAGGAGGCTCTGCAGTCTATGGCTTGGACTGGCAACATGCAGGAGTGCGGGGTGCATGGCCCGTGGGCTTCCCGGGGGGAGGTGCTCACAATGGGAATGGGGTGCTCACGCCGGGGGTGGGGCGCTCACGCCGGAGTGGGATGCTCAGGCTGGGGGTGGGGTGCTCGCACCAGGGGGCAAGAATGCTCATGTCAGGGGCGGGGGTGCTCCACCGGGGGTGGGATGCTCACGTTGGGGATGGGTGTTCCCGTGGGGGGTGCTCACACTGGAGTAGGGTGCTCACACCGGAGCCGGGTGTGGGATGCTCACACCAGAGGTGGGGAGGTCACGCCACTGGCAGCTGCCCTCTGTGCTGGGCTCAGACTGACCCAGGGCTCCTCCACGCAGGGCTCCGGCTCGGTGCAGCCGTGCAGACGGGTGAGGGGCAGCCGTGTGAGGCCGGTGAGCCCGGGAGGCCCTCGGGAGCTGACCCACCCTCTCACGGATCTCTAAGCCTGTGGGCTGGTTTTGTCAGTAGCTGCCCCCCGTCCCCTTCGGTCTGCTTTGTTCTAGGGCGTCCTTTTCCGGTTTCGTGTTCACTTCCGCCTCTTGCAAATGCGTAGCGCTCACTGTTCAACAGGTGAATGACCTTGGCGACTCCCAAACATCCGGGTGGAAACAGAAAACTCTGGTCAGGCGTCTCCAAAGCTGTCGGTGTGGCGCCAGGGACCCGCAATGTAGAAATGCTCACGTCGTGGTTGAATTTCTCAGTTTCTATCCAGACACGGCATCAACACACTGGGAAAAACCTGTTTTCAGAGAAAAACGTTCCGGGAAACAAAGTACGGTGGCTGGAAAGCACCTTGGGTGCATCTGAGTGTGGTTTCTGGTCTAGAAGGGGCAGCCCTGAGTTGCAGGGAAAGCTGGCCATCAGGGCAGGGGTATGGGAACAGCTCTGCTGAGGATCCCGTCCTGCCCCTGAAAGTTGGCCGGGAGGGCAGATCGCTTCGTCCGGATAGCTCAGGCGGTCCTCTGGGCCTGGCTTCCATAAGCAAGTCCGCTTTGCTGTCCTGAGGGAGAGTGTCAGGTTCCCAGTAGATGTGGCCTTCCATTCATTTATTCTCCCACTCATCCGTTCGGGTTTTGCTAAGTGCCAACTGTGTGCCAGGCTGTTCCTATAAAGCCTTGTGGTATAGAAAACAGGCTTCGGGTGGGACTGCCGAGGTTTGAAGCTGGCCTCTCTGCCTACCGGCCACATGGTCATGGGTCAATCTGTGTCCTCTCTGGACCCCCATTTCCCACTCATGGAATGTGGGGAGAGCCACATAGCTCTCTCGAGTTCTTATGAGGGTTAAGTGAGCAAGTCCGCATAAACCTGCTCAGAACTGCATCTGGAAGATAGTAAGGGCTCAGTTAATGCTGGTTATTATTATTGCCATGGCAACCATCGAGTCTGTATTTCCTATTAGGTATCCGTGTCGATGTGTGTGCCTTCTGGGGTGCATGTGTTCAAACGCTGACGTCGTTTTAAATAAAAACAAAAAACTCGAAAAGCCAAAAGGATGTTCTGTGGACAGGACTGTGTGTCATGAATGCCAGTGAGGGTTCCGGGGGTTTGAGCCCAGTGGGGTTCCGGAAGAGGGCCTACTCAGCACATTCCAGGAAAAAAAAATTGTTCTGTGGCGTCGTTATCTGGCCATCAGACAGAATTAGTCAGATAATTGCCCCCTTTGGCTACTTTGAGAGCCCAACCGTTGTGGTCATGTGTGCATGCGTGTGCGTGTGTGTGCGTGTGTGTGTGAGTGTGTGTGGACTTCGGATAACCACACACGCTTCTGGGATGAGCCTTGCTCTTGCTTGAGGAACGGAAGGCTGGCATTTTCTGGGCTTCATGGCATTTCATGGGTTGTGGTGCTTTGCATTTTGTCGTCTTTTTTTGAAAGATAAGATGAAATGGTGGTGGGGAAAAAAAATCCCTATTTGATGGGTTTGAAGGGTCCCACTGGTTCTTAAATGTCATAGAGGGGGGAGGAAGGGAAGTAAACAGAGGAGGGGGAAGGAGTAGGAGAAAGAGGAGGGGAGAGGTGAGTGGCGGCTTGACAAACTCAAGCCAGGCTGGCTCTTGCCTGGCGTGGGTGGGTGTTCTGAGTCACAGAGTGGTGGCGTCATTCCCGTTGCCGAGGGGTCAGAGGCTTTAAGAACGTTGTTCGGGGAAGAAGTTTGCTTTGGGCTTCACCTGTTTGGTGCAAGGGCTTCAGGCACCCGGACAGCCTAAGCTCTCCTTGTTCTCTGGCTGACAAGGAGCACCAGCGACAGTCTCCCAAATCCCAGCGGCCCTTTCCGCTTTCGTGGGAGTCCCACAGAATGAGAACAAGGTGGGTCCCGTTTCCACCTCCGGTTCCCCTGCCCCTTTTGCAAGGTGGGGTGGCCAAACTCAGCTCCCTGGATGCCATGGGCCCCCTGCCCTCATGCCTGAGCCGTCGCCTGGCTGGCACCTTTCCCACCCCGTCTCATTCTCAAATGTCATGCCTAGATTCTACCACTCCTCACTTATACCTGTTCGCTGGCAAAGGTCCTGATTTTTAGTCTGTCTTTCTTTCTCTCTCTCTCTCTCTTTCTTTCTAGAAATGGGGTCTTGTTGTGTTGCCCAGGTTGGTCTTAAACTCCTGGCTTCAATTGATTCTCCAGTCTTGGCCTCCCACGTTGTTGGGATTACAAACATGAGTTACCACACTCTGCCAAGGTTCTAATTTTTAAAATTAGAAATAAAAAAAAATTTTTTTTTAGTTGGAGCCTCACTCTGTCACCCAGGCTGGAGTGCCGTGGCACACTCACAGCCACTCCAGCGTCAACCTGCCAGGCTCTGGAGATCCTTCCGCCTCAGCCTTCCAAGTAGCAGAACTACAGGTGCACACTACCACACTTGGCTAATTTTTTGATTTATTGTAGAGATGAGGTCTCACCAAGTTGCCTGGGCTGGTCTCGAGCCCGCAGGCTCAAGCAATCCACTCACTTCGGCCTCCCACAGTGCTGGGGTTACAGTCTGAGCCACCAAGCCCGGCCGTAAAATTTTTTTTTTTAGTTGGGATCTCACACTGCCGTTCAGGCTGGAGAGCAGTGGCATGATCACAACCATCACGGCTCACGGCAGCCTCAACCTCCCGGGCTCAGGCGATCCTTTCACCTCAGTATCTTGCGTGGCCAGGACTATAGACATGCGCCCCCACTTCCAGCTAATTTTTTGATTTGTTGTAGAGATGAGGTCTGGCTATGTTGTCTACTAAACCGGTCTCGAACCCCTGGGCTCAAGCAATCCTCCTGGTCAGGCTCCCAAAGTGCTGGGATTACAGGCGTGAGCCACCACGCCCGGCCTAGAAAGTAAATATTTTAAGTGAGCTAAATGAGAATCCCGAGCGCTCGCTCCTTAATGTTTCCTTAAATGTTTCATCCTTAAATGTTTCTTAAAGATATATCAAGGGCCGCCATCTTCCTCCCCGCCAGCCATCCTGCAGGGCTGGACGCCACTCTCTGTGTGGAGATGAGCAGTGGTGAGCTCTCACACCCAGCCTCTGCCCCTGCCCAGAGGGACCAGGACAACCGGGAGAACTTCCCCTGCTCGTGCTCCCTGACTGCAGTTTTTGTACTTCTCTGCCTCAGACGCACTCGCCCGCACACACCACTCAATTTAAATCTTGGGATTTATGTACGTTCGCACACGCGTGGACATGGCTGTGCACCCACACAGCCGCTCTCCTGGCCCCTTTGCTGCGGAAGCCCCGTGTTCCTCATCATCGACTCAGCAGCCAGCGGGTTACGCACTGCAGCAGAAACTGTTCTAAGCATGTGCCACGTGCTAATTGATTTAAGCATCATAAACAACCCCGTAGGGCTTTGGACGATTGCTTGTAGATGAGGGAACAAGAAGTTAAGTAACTCGCTCAAGGTCACAGGCTAAGTAGCAGGGCTGGGATTTGAACCCATGCAATACTGGCTCCGACACCCATGTGCTCACCCATGACGCCATACTTCAGACCTACTTTGTTTTTGTTTTTTGAGTCAGGATCTCACTCCATCATTGTGCAGTAGCACAATCATGGGTTGCCGCAGCTTCGGCAATCCTCCCGCCTCAGCCGCCCGAGTAGCTGGGACTACAGGAGTGCGCGCCACCAAACCTGGCTGATTTTTTTATTTTTTATTTTGTGTGTATGTGTGTGTGGACCCGAGGATGCAGAGACTGTATTCTTCAGTCTCACAGCAGCTGTGTATTCATACATTTGCCTACAAGTTCAGAACAGGGACCCTGCACCCCGGTCGATGGTCACACCCAGTGTGTGTCCCTCAGTGCCGGGCTGCCTCAGCTGGGGATACCACAAAGGAGGAAGATACCGATGGCCAGAGCCACAGAGTGGAGTGGGGTGGGGATCCTTGGAACTAGAGCTCGTGCTGCTGTTCCCATAGGGATCTGAAGGTCACCCCCTTCCGTCCTGCTCTGGGGATCCTGGGTCTGGCATGGGGGCTTCACTCTCCGAGTCAGGCCGTCGCGGGGTGCGTGGTGCCAGGGCCGGGGCCAGTCTGGTAAAGCCGGCACCGTTCAGTGAAACAGGGGAGGTCTGCTTCCAGGAAGAATAGGATTGTACATCTGATCAAGCAAAGACTTGTCCTGATCTCTAGAACCCTCCTTCTGAAAAGCAGCCGTACAAGTGACTAGGCCGGAGGGAGCTCAGAAAGCGCAAGGACGCGCCCTCCCACCCGCAGCCACACGGAAAAGGCAATTAAAGCAATTACCGAATCATGCCCGCCACCCAGACCCAGCTCCATTACTCAACCCGCATCACCAAGGAGACACCCATTCACCTAATCCCTGAGACGTACACTGGGGGAGAAACATGCTGATATGATCAATGTACACAATAACTCAAAGCAGAAACACAGATACCGCCACCGAACAATGCTCAAATTCCTTCAGCTCGGTGTTACACAAAGTGCAGTCACCTCCATACAATACTGCGAAACAGCGAGTGACAAACCTGAGGCCGGTCCCGGGTGTGGGCACCATGCAGTACCCGGTAACACCCAACACGATTCAAACCCTCCCTCCCCCAGGTACAGCCAGGCGGAAACCACGTGGCCGCTTGAGTGAGAGGAAACACGGCTCACACACACGCAGGGACGGAGCCCGCAGCGCCCAGCCCTCTGCACACCCAGCAGAGAGCCACCCTCGCCAACCGCCGCCCTCCCAAGCGCAGGGCAGCCTGCCAGGTCGCGTCACCACCCCACTTCCCCAGCAGGTGGATGTGGCCAGATCATCACCTCCGAGGCCCCGGGGCTCTCATTGCCAGTGAGAGCGTAAACTGTCCCCTGAGCCCGCTTCCCGAGACAGGACAGTTCAGCTCGGTCCCAGTCGGGGCTTAATAAGGCTTCGCTGTTCCTGCAAATGACACAGCTCCAGGGATGGTGGGAAAGGCGGGGGGGCTCGCCAAGCTGGGTGCAGGAATTCCTCTTTCTCCCCCCCGCCCCGGCCCTGCCTTCTGCGGCCGTTCCCCAAGCCTGAGCCCTCCTGCTGGGTGTTCACTGAGTATCGATTCAGTCTGCAAGCAATTTTAATATTTCTTCAGGGACTTTCCAGCACAACACAAGTCATTAATTCACCCTCCCAAATTGCTTATTCAATAGCAGGAACATGGCTCCTGAATAAAGTCCCAGAATTTATGTGGCTCGCATGAGTCAGGAGGTCAAACAACTGTTATGGAGCGAAGTTAAAAATCCAAATAAAATATCGACACTTTTTTGGGGAGGGGGTGGGGGAAGCAAAGGTATTTAAAATAGGTTTTTGTTGCAATGCCCCCAGGATAAAGGATGGAAGGAGGCTGAAGACAAGTTGGAATTTATAAAATCAATGGAATGTATTGCATATCCACTTGGCATTTAATAATTCTCTCATTTCCGCACCCCTCCCCCACCTCATCCTGGCCACAGACAGAGAGACACAGGTACACAAATGCACACTTTGCACGTCGATACCGGCCATGGGCCCTTGTAAAGATGCAGTGTGATGTGAGCATTGCAGACAGCCTGGGAAGGGGACAGGGGGAGCCTCACTGAGGCTCACGTGGTGGACAGGAACAGGCGTCACTTGGCAGATATTCATGAAGTGGGTTTTGATAAAGAGATCCACCGTTCTGAACCTTGGATCAATGCATCGAAGCGGACCTGAATATAAAGACACACCAATCGTAGAAATTATTTCTTGAAACTGAGAAATGCATCCATATGTGATGTTGCCGTGCAATCGTGGGCGTGGTTTGTGGATGGGGGCGTGGGTGGGTGGATGGATAGGTAGAAAGATGAAAGGGGTTTGGAAAACCTGCACCCCCCAAACCTACCTGTATGTATAAGATCCACTGGCATCTGTAACCACTTCACCTAAAATTGTGGCTTGTTTGTGGCACGGACACGGCACATGGTCCGTGACGTGAGAGGACGGCCATGTTTGGAGTCAGAGCCACAGCCGTTGCTGTCAATCACCTACGTGCGCATGAGCTCAGTGGTCCAAACCAGGTGAAAAGACCGAAGGAGAAATTCAGTCATGTCCAAATAGTCAATAAACACAAAACTTAACGCAGACACTTCGAGAGGAGGTCAGCCCTATGGTGTAGCCCCTAGACGCTGAAGTCACAGGTCTGGATCCAAAGTCTGGCTCCTGGCCCCGTAAACATGCACAATTATTATACGTCAATGAAAAGAATTAAAAGCAAACATACAACACAACACTGTGGTCCTGGGGGGCAGTGTTTGGCCTCTCTGTTGTCTCTTAGGTAAAATAAAGAGGATGTCTATTTGACAGGGTGGTAGAGTTTGAATGAGCAAATGCATTTATGTCAATCCCTGTCATAGAGTGACTAAGAAGTGAATGATAGTTATTGCTTTTACTATTTCTATATTCAATTCTTCTCTCCAGGCCTAACCCCTCATAGATCCCACCGCCTATTCTGTTTTTTTTTTTTAAAGATGGGGTCTTGGTATGTTGCCCAGGCTGGTCTTGAACTCGTGGGCTCAAGGGATCCTACCGCTTTGGCCTCCCAAAGTGCTGGGAGTCACCACGCCCGGCCACTGCCATCTGTTCTTGATGTGACTGGCTTATTCTACCCAGTGGTTAGCAGCATGAGTTCTGGGGTGAGACACCCAGCTTTAAATCCTGGCTCTGCTACCTAGCAGCCACGCGAGCTCGGGCAAGTTGCCTAACCTCCCCCAAGTCTCTGCTTCCATATCCGTAGAACAGGGATGGTCCTCTTCACAGGTAGTTGTGAGAGCTACCTTAAATAATCTGTGGAGAGTGCTTTGCCTGGTAGGTCGTTAGCGCAGGTTGGCCCACTGTGTCCCTGAGGTTGTGTTGTTGGTGACTCGTTAGTCATTCACCACATGGCTCGTTCATCCTTCTCCGATGCCAGCCACTGTTGTGAGGCACGAAAGGCAGTGGTGAGAAAAGTCAGTGTGGCCTGGGCCCCCGCAGAGCTCCGAGGCCAGCGGAGGCCCCGTGCAGACCGAATAGAAAGAACACGCATTTCTCTGGGCTAGGCCCTGAGCAGACAGGAACAGAGAGGAGGGTGAAAGCTGGGGTGAAGCCCTGCTGGGGAAGGTCTAGAAGACCGGGCCGAGGGGGTCACAGGAGGTGACAGCAGGGCCTGGCCACCACACACTCTTTCCGGAGGAGGCAGGGAGGCCAAGAGGCTGGTTTTGAATAACTGGGTGAAGGGTGCGGAGGACTGGGGGCAGAAGGCCAGGCTGGCGGACCCTGCATCTACCCTGTGAGGGGTGTGTCCTCCTGCTGGCAGGGGAGGTGGGCACAACCGTGGTGGGCCGGAGGGACAGACAGGCGCAGAGTGGGAGACTCAGTCCTGGAAGCGGCTTGACAGCAGCACGAGCTACCTCCAGGGCGAGCAGTCCTCGAGCCTCGGGAACGTCCCTGGCAGGCCACGGTGGACAGCTGGGGGACCCCGGCCCCAGCCGGAAGCGCCGACAGAGGATGGCAGGGCCAGCGGCAAGCGACGTGAGTCTGGTCACGCTCTGGGCTTGGCATGAGTCGCAGACTGGTTTCCAAATGGTTAGTTAAACACATTGCCCCTTAATTTTAAACCTACGCGTATCTTGAAGTTAAATCAATCCATATGCTTACCATTCATCATATGAACCAGCACGACTGCCCCCTCGGGCCGGCCCCATGGCCCGTCCAGCCTGGTCAATCATCTCTGGCCTGGGCTCCCGGGGACACGCGGCGGGGGATGGGCGCCCTCAGTGGCAGTCTCGGAAGGCTGAGCTGATGCAGGAAGCTTGCAGGAGGGGCCCGCTGGGAACTGAGCATCCCGGAAGGTACCAAGAACTCTTCTGGAATTATTTTTCTTTTTCTTTTTTTTTTTTTATTTTGAGTTGCAGTCTCACTCTGTCGCCCAGACTGGAGTGCAGTGGCCGCTCCCGGCCACCGCAGCCTCGGCCTGCTGGGCTCCGGCGAGCCTTCCCGTAGCTCAGTTTCCACAGCGGAACTGGTGGCTTCTTGAATTTTGGTGACTGTCCGTCAGAATCAGGATTAACAGATGGAGGGAAATGGAGGTTGATGGGGGAATGCAAAGGGATTTCTTTGACTCACTAAGACTTCCTCCCAACTCTCTCAAGGGCCCCCAGAAGACCAGAGGAGGGTCTTCTCACCCCCCAGCTTAAGCTAGTTGCCTCAAAAATCAGAGGTTCAGACATTCACACTCAGGTCTGAGGTTGGGCCGGGGACCTTGCACTCAGAAAGGGCCCCAGGGGGTTCCCATACAAGTAGTTCAAGGAGATACCCTGCCGCAAGCTCTCTGGCAGGGCTCTCATTTCTTGAGGATGGGTCATGACTCCTGAGAGGCAGCAAAAGATGCAGGCGCTCTGGACCCCTTTGGGAGGAACACGGGAACCCGGGACCCCGCGTGTTCCAGCTACAGCCTGCCACAGTCCAGACAGAAGGCCCTCCCCTGCGGCCATTCTCGGGCACGGAACCCCGCCCGGCATGGGTGTACCATCCCCCTGAAGCCCGCCAAGCATGTGAGCGAGCTGGGCTCTGTCGTCCCGAAGCTCAGCCCACGCTGCAGCCTGAGGCCCGCGGTCACAGGTGTGTGCTGAGCACTTTGGAGCCACCAGTGAGGACACCTGCAGGCTGGACGCTGCTGCCTTTGCGTTCCCGCAGAAGAAGAAGTCCATTTCCATCTCCTGGTTCTGGAACATACGGAGGGGAGTTCTCAGACGCAGGGTCCGTCTTCAGGAGGGTGGACGTTTCCTGGACCATCTCTGGCATCTCACTCGAGGCTCTGCCGCGAAGAGTCCCTGTTGCCTATGTTGCTGACTTGCCAGGAATGTGCCCTCGTCCAGGCAGCTCTCAGAGAGCCAAGTTAAAGCCATGCCCTGCCTTGCCTCACGGGCAGAGCATCCTCTGCTGAAGCAAATGTCATTTTGTTCTCTAGAAGGATCCAGATTATAGTACCTGGGTACCCTGAGGTCACTGGCAGAGACCCTGATCACCCCTTGTCTGACTTAGTGGCCCCTAGTCCAAAACTTCCTCTACCCCGGAGTTCCTTTGATTGACCAAATCAGGTAAAGACTTTCCCCATACCAGGGACCAAATACTTTCTGCAACAACTACAAAGTTTCTGCTGATCCACCCTTGGACGATTTAAGCTGATTTGTACCCGTATGTAACACGTATATGCAGTTACTTGGAGATTTAAGCTGACTGATACATGAATGTCACACATATATGCAGATACTTGGTGATTTAAGCCGATCTAAGCTGATTTACCAAATCAGGAAAGACTTTCCCCATACCAGGGACTAAATACTTTCTGCAACAACTCCAAAGCTGGTGATCTACCCTGGGACGATTTCAACTGGTTTATACCTGTACGCAACACATATATGCAACTACTTGGCGATTTAAGCTGATTGTTACATGCACATAATACGTGTACGCAGAAGTTGACATCTTGCTCTTGAGAGCAGGCTGCCCAAAGCTTGGTCATAGCACAGGTTTGTTTGGATTCCTCTGGGAAATACTTTTGTTACTCTGGGAAATAATCTGGAAGTTGGGAGGAAGTCTGTTTAAGGCAGCCAGACAGGCTTCCATGGAGATATACTTGGCGATCCCATGTGGATAGACTGTCAGCCGCTGTTCCTGGCGGTTGTGATTGCTCCCATTCTCTAGTATGGTATACTGAGATCCAGGGAGCACCTTACCTTTTATTTCTGGAGCACAACAGAATAAGAGACTGGACCCAGAATCCAGGGGTTTGAATTTGGGGCTTTGCATGTCTGTCTCCTGGAGGCACTGTGACTTAGTAGTGGTCAAGGGCATGCCCTGGCATTCGTCCACTTGAATTCAAATCCCAGACTTGCTGTTTATTAAATGGGTGACCTTGGGCAAGTTATGGTAGCCTTGTCTACAAAAGGTTGAGGATGAAGTGAATTCTTTTTTTTTTTTTTTTTTTTTGAGTTGGAGTTTCACTCCATCACCCAGACTGGAGTGCAGTGGCCACTCCCGGCCACCGCAGCCTCTACCCACTGGGCTCTGGCGATCCTTCCGCTTCAGCCTTCCGAATAGCCGGAATTATAGGCGCGCGCTACCACGCCTGGCTCATTTTTTATTTATTGTAGAGATGAGGTCTCGACAAGTTGGCCAGGTGGGTCTCGAACCCGCTCAGGCAGTCCACTCACTTCAGCCTCCCAAAGGCGCAGGATGACAGGCTGAGCCACTGAGCCCGGCTGATGAAGTGAATTCTATGCCTGAAGCACTTAGAAAAATGCCTCGAACATAGTCAATACTCAGTAGACAGCAGGGCTTTTTGTTGTTGTTGTTTGTTTTTCTGGTTTGTTTGCTTATTTGTTTTTGTGTTACTGGAGTCTCTGCTGAGGAAGCACGGTTCCTAGAAGTCCCGTCCAGCCTAGTCACGGCCACCTCACGCCCTCAAGGTGAGCTGTCTGAGGTCACTGCAATGCTAACAGGACTCCTCCTTGTCTCCACCTCAGGGGAGTCTGTGACTCCATTTATTATCGTATAATATAATGCAATATAATCTCATACATAACACAACATAATATGATGGGTAGGTTAACTTGGAAACCCTGAGGCGGCCCGTGGATGGATGGATGGATAGATGAATAGATACATTTGTACTAAGTATACATACATTATATCATTCTATTGATTTGTAAAAAGTTCCCGGTCTGCCTGGCTGTAATGAGATTTTTGAACTTTGCGTGGCGATCAATGAGAGGAATATTATTGGCCTGGAGAATTGATATACCTGCTCTCAGTGGCTTGTTCTGCTCCCAGGCTGCCCCGGCCCCCCAGGTGTACGATTCCAGCAGACACTTAACCTTTTTTACAGTGTCATCAGGCTAAAAGGAATCTAATAGTGACACAGGACTTGTGCTCAGCACTCTGCCACTATTGCTTTCCTGTCACAAATAATTTATAGCCTTCTATTTCCATCCTGAGTCTGCACCCCAGCCCTGCCTCCCGCTTCCCCCAGCTCCCAGGAATCAATAAACTCACATCGCCACGGTGGGACTTCAGGGTGCAAGGAGACGGACGGACAGACACAGAGGGGGAACTGGGGCGAGGCCGGAGAAGGAGGGAGAGGAGGACAGAGACAGGGAGGGAGGAGCACAGACAGGGAGGAGTGAGGGGGGAGGGAGAGCGTGCGCAAGCAGAACTAGAAGAGGGGCATGGAGGTCCTAGTGGTCCCATGGAAGGCTGGGAGCGTCTCTCTTTCTTCTTGAGTTTAGCAGATTGCTGATAGCCTGGCGCATGCCTTTCGTGCTGACTCCTGGAGCCCGTGTGACTGTGGGGGGGTGGGGAGGCCTCACTGCCTGCGTGCCGTCCGTGCTCTAAAGCCCTGCCGTGCCTCCTGGCCTCTCTCGGGTCCTCTGTGGCTCCCTCCCAGTGCCCCTCCCCACGGAGCTTGGTCCAGTTTCCAGTCTGTCTTCCCGAGAGTCTGATGCCGCCTCTTTTGGGATCAGGCTGGGATTCCTGTCTCCTCAGTGCCCCTTGCGGGGTCCCGGTAGAGCCTGCTCTGGCCAGGCTGGAGCACGTTGGGCAGGGAGGCCTCCTGCCTGTGCTGGCTCAGCCTCTGCACTGAAGACAGCCAGGTCCGCGGGTCACCGCAGGAATAGCACTCCTAGTCACCATCCTTGTGACGGGCGGCGTTTCTGGAGATGCACAGTGATCACTTTGCAGTCTCCTGCTGAGTCCTGCACGATCATCCTGGGAAGTGCGCAGTCGTATTATCTGACTTTTTGGGTGGGGGAATGGGAACCTGCCAGGGGTGTCACAGCCAGAGCTGTCCTCGGGCCCTTCTGAGTTGGGAGGCTCCGAGTGCCTGAAGTCCCCATGCTGGGCCCAGGCAAAGCCCCGGGGGTCCCCAGGAAAGGGTGAGCTCTGGTCTGAAATGGTGCAGGAAAGAGTGCTGGGGGAGGGGAGTGCGCTGGGTAGACTTGTCCGGAAACGGGAAATGACCCTCCCAGGCCCGAGGAGAGCCCAACCCTCCAGGGACCCGCAAGGGACTCGACCTTCCAGGCCAGACTTGGAAATCGTGCAAGACAGAGGTGCGCTGGCCATCGGGTGAGGCCAAGAGCGAGAGGGAATTGGAGGAGGAGGAGGAGGCAAAACGTGGGGACGTGGCATGGGGCAGCCGTCCCCGCTGCACCTCACCCTCGGCTCTGAGTGATGTCACCGTGAGAGGCCGGGCTGTTGTACGGGATACCGGAGGGCAGCGGGCGGCCGTCAGCGTCCCACGATCCCCGAGACCAGCTCTGCGCCCACCGCCTGGGGTCGTGGCTGGACCCCGAGAGCACAGGCGACCCAGCGGGCACCCAGCCTGCCTCCTCCCCGGCCGCTGTCAAGGAGTAGTGATTTTCCATCACTGCTGCCTCAGCTACGTCTGCACCAGTGCCCCGGGGTCAGAGGCCCTGGGTAACAAAGACAGCACCTCCGCGAACCACCCGGTGATGTCTCACCCGACTCCAGCCCTGGGAGTCTGTCATGCCAGGGCCACCCACAGGCCCAGCGCACGCCCAGCAGCTCTGGCCGCCGTGAGTTGGGAGTGTCTGCTCTGGGCGGCTCAGCCTCTGTCCAGGCTCTTCTTGTGGATGAGTCTACACCGCTCTCAGCCGCTGTCCTATCTTCTCTGTCGTGGTCGTGCTCCAAGCCTTCCCCCGAGCTCCTGGTGACCTTCCCTTCCGCTATGCTGAGAGATTAAAGCCGAAAAATCTCCTTTCCCCGCTTTCAGCCCCCTGAAGACACGCCGTCCTGGCCCACCCAGCCCGTTCCCCTCTGTGCCACCCCTCCCGCTCCTGTCTGGTTCTCTTGGTCACCGCCACCTCTCAGCCAGCTCACCAGCTCTACCCCGTCCACCCGCAGGCATACCAGATCTCTCTCACCCAGGATTCGTCCCCTGCCCACCTGCCCGGGCTGTCCTGCCGCGCCCACATGATCTTCCCTTCCTTCTTGGCAAGCTTCCGAGGCAGTCGCTGCTCTGACCTCCACCTCCCTCTCCCCAGTCCAGGCCTCACTTCGTGCTGCCAGCCCCGGCCCCAGTCACTTCATTGAGATGGCTCCCCCAGGGCCACCAAGGGCCACCAAAAGCCCACATCTGTCTCTCTTCTTCTTCCCCAGCCCTTTCGGTCTTTGTGCTGCTGCTGGCAATGCCGGTTGTTTTTTCTGGAGACTTTCTTCTCCGTGGACTTGGGGGGCCGCCCTATCCCGGTTCTGCTGTTTCCCGTGTGCCCAGTCTTCCAGGTTCTTCCCCATCCCGGGCAGGAAGTGTCTTCAGAAGCCACTCCTCGGGCCCCTCATGCCGCCCCCGACTCCATTCCCGGGCAGTCTCCTGGGCGTGTGCACCGGGGCGCTCCTGCCTGTCTGGGACCTGCCGGTTTCCCTCCAAAGCCAGCCACCCGCCTGCATGCCCGCCCTGGACACCGAGAGGTCCCACCAGGCTTCCAGACACGCAAAACTGGGACGTTAGAGTCCCAGCTGGCTCTGGTGAGCTGCCCAGCCCCAGCCATGCTGCCCTCAGGGGGTCCTGCAGATTTCCCTCTTCTCCTTTCCACGGCCAGCCCCGCGGTGCCTCCCGCCCGTCCGAGGGGATCGGCTTGCACATCTCCCTCTCGTGTAGACATGGTCACGGCTTGAGACCCTCTGAACTTGGTTCCTCCATGTTGGGGGAAGGATGACAAAGTGGCCCACAGACCTGGACACTGGATTCTGACTGCGCCCTCACTTCCAGGCTGTGACACCTGGAACAGCCACTTGACGTGTCAGCTCTGGTTTTCAATCTGCAAAATGAGACTGGTCCGATCTACTTTGGAGGTGGTTGTGGGAAGTAACGGCGGTGTCTACGAACAACGCGAAGTGTGTATAACGTCAGCACACAGGAGCTGTTCAACGAGTGGAAAGCAGCGATGATTTCCCTGGCATCCAAGTTACCAGCCTTCTTTCCTCTTCCTCCCTTATCTGCCTCCGCCGCTCCTGGTTGCCTGGCCCAGATCTTGACCCTGGGACCTTGTGCCCAATGGTTGCGTGCTGTGTTTCCACCTGCTGTACTGCCCTTCCCTACGCGTCTTTGTTCATATTAGGATCGTGTTATTATGACTTATTATTATTTTTAGAGACGGAGTCACCCAGCCCAGAGTGCAGTGGTGTGATCGTAGCTTACTGCAGCCCCTCGCGCCGGGGCTCTAGTGGTCCTCCCACCTCAGCTTCCTGGGTTGCTGGGACTACAGGCGTGTGCCATCATGTCCAGCTAATTTTTAAAACTTTTTTGTACAGGAGCCGCTGCATATGGCCAATTTTTAAAACTTTTAAAAAGAGACCGGGCTTGGTGACTCAGTCACCCCAGCACTTTGGAAGCTGAGGCAAGTGGATCGCCTGAGCCTGCAGGTTCAAGACCCACCCGGGCAACTTGGCGAGACCTCGTCTCTACACTAAAATAAAAAAATAGCTGGGCATGGTAGCGTGTGCCTGTAGTTCCAGCTACTTGGAAGGCTGAGGCAGAAGGATCGCTGGAGCCCAGCAGGTCAACGCTGGGGTGGCCGTGAACGTGTGTGCCACTGCACTCCAGCCTGGGCGAAGGAATGAGACTCCAACTCAAAAAAATAAAATAAAATAGACAGTGTCTTGCTGTGTTGTGTAGGCTGGTCTCGAACTCCTGGGCTCAAGTGATCCTCCCACCTCAGCCTCCAAAAGTGTTGAGATTACAGGCATGTGCCCAGCTAATTTTTTTTTTTTTTTGTAGAGACAGCATCTTGCTGTGTTTCCCAGGCTGGTCTTGAACTCAAGTGATCCTCCTGCCTTGGCCTCCCAGAGGATCGTGTTTTTTTGTTTTTTTGTTTTTTTTTACCAGGGAAAGAGGCTTTAGAGATCTTTTAATCCAACCACTTATTCTACCTTTGAAGAAACTGAGGCCCAGAGGAACCGAGCGGAGAGGCCGAGACTATATGGCCTCTTTGGGGCAGTCGAGGATTAGGGTCCCTGCCGTGCAGCCCGGAGCCCTTGCCCTGCCCTCTGTGCCCTGACCTCCCCCGACTCTCCTTTGAAGATCCACATAGGCTTCCCCCACCCCCCCCCCCCCGCTCAAGGACGCCCCCAGGTCGCCGCCTGTGAGGCAGACGGTGCCTTCCCGGCCTCCCGCATCCCTGGCACAGCAAGGCAGGACCTTTCCCAGCCTGCGAGCTGGAGTGAGGCTGGCTGGAGGAGTTGGCCCGCGGCTTGTGACTTGCTTGTCTGTGGCAGTGAACTCGGCGTGCGTGCTTCTCCGCGGGGTGGGGAGTGATGCTGTCATTGTGCCGGTGGGTGGAGCGGGGCTTCCTCAGTCCTGGCCCCGGCGTCAGTCTTTATATTTTATTTGTTTTTAGAGACAGGGTCTTGCTGTGCTGCCCAGGCTGGAGTACAGTGGTGCAGTCATAGCTCACTGCAGCCTTGAACTCCTGGGCTCAAGTCATCCTCCTGCCTCGGCCTCCCTAAGTGCTGGGATGACAGGCATGAGTCACCACATCGGGCTCAGGATGGGTCTTTTCCATCATGGAGCTCTGAAGAGCAGGCTTATCCCAGCCGTGGAGTGTCTGGTTTGGCTCCTTGCGCCTGGGGTGTCCAGAGAGGGCACCGGTCTTTTCAAGCAGGCTGACAAAGCACTTGCATCAGCAAGTAAGACCCTCAGAAAAGGAGGCCATCTAAGCCAGCCAGCTGAGTGAGGAGGGAGTTCTGACTTGTTGAGGGCAGTACGTGGACTCAGGAAGGGCTTGTTCAGGCCCTGACATCCAGTAGAAGGGCCATGTGGAATCCTGGGGACAGAAGGTTCAGCTGTGGCCCAGCCCTTCTCTGGCCATCTCTCGGCATTTGGGGTCTTGGGAAATCTCACGTTCCCCCCTGCACTCTGGATGGAGAAAAAGCCAGCTCCAAGATGTACAGTGGCAGAGGAAAAGCCAGCTCCAAAATGATCTCAAGACCCAGGAAGTCCCGTCCCAGAGGGATTTGCCAGTGAGGCTGAGGAGGGAGAGGTGGACAGCAAGCCCCCAGGGCGGTCCTCAGCCCCCAAAAGAGGAAAAGGATGTCGTGCCCCACGGGGTCCGCTGCCCCATTCTGACACGGAAACCCCAGCTGCACTTGGCGTGACGTGCACGGGACAGCCTGCAGACAGACGTGGGCCCAGAGCCCACAGGAGGAAAGGCTTGGGGGCTACAGCCGCCAGTGCACGTGGATGTGGGGACAGGTGGACGAGGAGGGGCCGGGGGACGGAAGCGGGTCGAGTGATGCCGTTGTGATGCCGTTGCAGAATCATCCGGACCAAAGTTCAGCAGCCTTTCCACCCGACGCCGGACGGGGCTGGGACGGGAGTGACTGCCCCGGGCCACACCATCGGTAAGAGGGCTGGGGAAGGGGGCTAGCCAGCTCGCCTCAGCCCTGCCCTGGGCAGCCCCGCCCGCCCCGTCTCGCTCACTCCGTGTTTCACCTTTAGCATTTCTTCTTTTTTCTTCTTCCTTCTCCACCTTTTGTTTTTATCTGGTTCCATCTCCCTACCTGTATCCTCTTTTTCTTGTAAATTTTTTTTTTTAGTTGGGTCTCACTCTTGTCGCCCAGGCTGGAGTGCAGTGGCACGCTCATGGCCACTGCAGCCTCGACCTGCTGGGCTTAGGTGATCCTTCTGCTTCAGCCTTCCAAGTAGCTGGAACTACAGATGCACACCACCACGCCTGGCTAGTTTTTGTGTTTTATTATAGAGACAAGGTCTCACCAAGTTGCCCGGGCTGGTCTCGAACCCCCAGGCTCAAACAATCCTCTTACCTTGGCCTCCCAAGTGCTGGGATTACAGGCTGAGCCACTGTGCCTGGCCAAACTTTTTTTTTTTTTTTTTTTGAGTTGGAGTCTCACTCTGTTGCCCGGGCTGGAGGGCAGTGGCATGCTCATGGCTGCCCCAGTGTTGACCTGCTGGGCTTTGGTGATCCTTCCATCCCAGCCTTCCAAGTAGCTGGAACTATAGGCGCCCGCTACCACACCTGGCTAACTTTTACATTTATCATAGAGAAGAGGTCTCACCAAGTTGCCTGGACTAGTCTCGAACCCCTGGGCTCAGGCAGTCCTCTCACCTTGACCTCCCAAAATCCTGGAATTACAGGCTGAGCCACCACGCCCAACCAAACTTTTTTTTTTTTGAGTCAGAGTCTCACTCCGTTGCCCAGGCTTGAGGGCAGTGGCATGCTCATGGCCACCGCAGCCTCGACCTGCTGGGCTCAGGTGATCCTTCCACCTCAGCCTTCCAAACAGCTGAAACTACAGGAATGCATTACCACACCCAGCAATTTTTTTCTTTCTTCTTTTTTTTTTAATTATAGAGATGACACAGAAAATGGCCCAGACTGGTCTAGAACTCCTGGGCTCAGGCAATCCTCTCGCCTCGGCCTCCCAGAGTGCTGGGATTACAGGCGTGAGCCACCGCGCCTGGCTATATCACTTTTCTTACTCCACCCTAACCTCCCCCCGTGGCTCGGGTCTGTGCCTCTGTCTCTTGCCCCTCCTGGCCTCTGTTCTTTCTTGGTCTCGATCCTATCTTTCGTCACTGCCCGCTTCTCTCTGTCCATATTCGGACCCTCATGGCCATGACCCAGGCCCTCCAGAACACCTGCTGACAGGTGCTCCCCCACCCCCAGCACACACAGAGGTCCTCCCCTCGGGGGATTCGCCCAAGGGAGAATCAGCACCGCTGCAGCTGTGGAGGAGGCTGGAGATGCTGGATCCTTCCTGCTACCCCTCTGCCCTTCCCTGCCCTTCTCGCTTGACCAGCGGGGAGTAGGAATGGCTGGTCCCAGCCCTCCTGGAGTCGGCAGGGCTGTCGTTCACTAGGCCAGTGTTCCAGCGGGCGCCCGGAGGGAGGGCTGGGCCGGACATACCTGGGCTGATCACCACAGAGTGAAAGTTCACCATCTGGGCCCTGCGCGGGAGTTAGGGGCTTGTCACGTGATTTCCAGACCAGAAGCTGCTTGGAGAGAGGACCGCACACCCCCGTGGATGTCAGGGCCAGCCTGTGTCTCCCAGAGAATCCGAGACAGATTTTAGAAAGCCGCAGACTCAAAATCAGGCCTGGTGCAGACTCGGCCCCGGAAACTGCGAGAGAACAAACTGGGGTTAGACCAGAAGGATGTGCCGGGCCGGGGGACTGGACAGTTGTGTTCCCTAGAGGGTCCTGAGGCGCTCTAGCAGGAGACAGCCACAGTGCTTCTGGGGACTGTGTCCCACATCTTCAGGACACGAGTTCGAGGCCCCGGGGAGCCCGCAGGTCAGCAGAGGAGACCAGGGTTTGAGTGGCCACACGCACAGGGCTGGGCAGAAGCGAATCCCGGCCTGAGCCGTTTGCGGTGTCATGACCCCCTTCACGCCTCCAGGGAGAAGGGGCTGCGGGCTCCTCGCCCTCGTGTCCTCCCCTGCTCTCTGGCCCCAGCCTCAAGGCTTTGGCCTGCGGGCGCCACCCGCCCTGATGCGTTTCCTCCTCCTTGCCACCCAGTTCCCAGCACGGCCTCCCCGCCTGTGTCCAGCGCCTCCAACGACCCGGTGGGCTCCTACTCCATCAACGGGATCCTGGGGATTCCTCGCTCCAACGGCGAGAAGAGGAAACGTGATGAAGGTAGGGAGGGGGGCGCGCCGTGGCCTCCCTCCGCGCGCTTTGTCCTGGGGCTCGGGGCTCCGGTTTCCGCCCGGCCTCGCAGCTGCTTCACTGCGAGATCAGTTTTAGTGGCAAAGCCCGGGTCCCCCCACTGCCCTGCTGGCTCCCGGGGAGAGGGAGGGTGGCCGCCGGGGGGCCGTCAGCTTCGCCATCTGCTTGGCAGCCCCAGTGGCCTCACCTTCCCTGGGACACACCCCAGCCGTCCCCGTGGGTGCCAGGAGGGGAAGCAGGCGTCGTAGACCTCGGAAGGGCTGGCGGTGGGGACAGCTGGCGTCTGACCCGGGGACGAGAGGCCGGCCTTCCTTGTCCTCACGTGATCCCGGTCCATCCAGGGGTAGGGGAGCCATGTCTCGTGCGGTGACCCCGGTGTCCTTTGTAGCACGTGGACGCCACCCCCGCTGAAACCCTCACAAGGCCTCGCTCCCTCTGCTCCACCTGTGGAGATGCCGCTCAGGCTCCCTGGCCCTCCTCCTCCCCCCGGAGCACCCCAGGATGCATATAGGCTCTTAGGCAGGGCATTGGAAGGAACGGGGGTGCGGACAAGAAGAAGTGCTGGGATGAGCTCGGGACAAGGTGTCCTTCAGACCTTGTGATGTTGGGGGTCCCTTGGCAACCCTCTGGTTCCCTTCTGATGTGTGAAGCCGGGCACGGGGTCGGCGGACCCTGAGATGCCAGTGTCTGGG
This sequence comes from Cephalopachus bancanus, assembly GCA_027257055.1. NCBI lineage: Eukaryota > Metazoa > Chordata > Mammalia > Primates > Tarsiidae > Cephalopachus > Cephalopachus bancanus. The sequence goes on from JAPVLO010000143.1 coordinate 3,223,774, forward strand.
GCCTGCTAAACGTCCTGTTTGGGTGATAAATTCTGTGGTGTCTCCCACCTGGAGGAGCCCCTGGTAGAGGAAAGAACAGAGAAAGGGGCACAGCTGAGAGCCCCAGGGCCCAGGGGGAGGCAGAGGATGTGAGAGCCCCGGCCTCCGGCGGAAGAGGCCCAGGCCTGGCAAGACAGTGATGACCCAAGGCTGGCCTCCTTCCAGAAGCCCTAATGGCCTCGTTTCACAGGGAAACAGCTTGTCTGGCTCTATTTCTCCTTCTTCCAAAATATCCAAACCCATTTGGCCGCCACGGCCTTTGCCACTCACTGAATTTCATTGTGGTTGTCTTGGCGGCCGCCCCGATGGGCAGGGGGCGGCTGTGGGAAGGGCCCGAAGTCCCAGTCCTCCCTGGGGCTCCCCGGACGCGGGCCTCAGCCAGGCTCCCCGAATCCTGAGTGCTTGGGCCGAATCTGCCTCAAACCTTCTGGCCACCAGCCCCTGCGGCTTTCAGAGCATGAGCTGTCCAGGGCCCGGGGGAGGCCACAGATGCCCTCTGTCCTCTCCCGCAAGAGTCTGAGGGTGTGCCCAAGCGTGCCCTCTGCTGCCTGGGCTCCGTGGGCCACGAAAAGAGGCGGGGGCAGGGAGGTCCTGGCACGAGGCTGTGGCCCTCCAGGGCTGGGCCCGGCCGGCCCGAAACGGCGTGCTTCTTCTTGGAGCCGTCGACCACAGTCATTGTTTCAAGTCAGCGAGTTCAGCCAACGCTTTCTGCACATCAGTTGCAAGAAAGGCTCCGTACTACGCGATCCCAGGACAGAACAAGATAAGATTCTTGTCCTTCAGACGGGCTTCCACTCTAGTGGGGCGTGTGAACGTCCGAGCCCAGAGAGCGGAAAGCCCATCAGATACCACGCTGGGCTGGAGTCTGGCCGCCGGCCATGGGGTGCGGCGTGTGGAGGGAGCACCCACCAGGGAGCCCCGCTCTTGAGGAGGGAGCCGAGGGAGGCTGAGGAGGATGTCTGGAGACAATGAGAGCCTGAAATTCTTCCTGATTGCGTGAGCCTCGTGACCCGAGGGCTCCCTGGGCGGCAGCCACAGGGCAGCCTTGGCAGGGGCGGAAAACTGAGTGGTGTGGTGGAGGTGAGGCTGAGTAGACAGCTGGGGTCACCGGATCAAGGCCAACACTGGCCCGTGGCGGGAGCTGGGACTCCTCTTCTGCAGGCAGGAGTAGCCACTCTGAGCAGGGAGGGACGGGAGCAGGGCTGGTCGGGGAAGCCCACCGTCCAGCAGTGACAGTGACGGCCCAGGGACACGTCGCAGGGGGCAGTCTTCGAGGTGAGGGAGAACAGGGTTGGGGGACCCTCCTCAAAGGCCAGAGACCCTGGCCCTTTGGTTGGGGGATTCTCTTGCCCTGACGCCCCCTTCTCTTGACCGACCCAGGTCAGATGGAGCTGTCTTTTCCCTGGTGGAGGCCAGGCCTAGGAGGGAGCCTTGGCCACTCCCTCTGACTTCATCCAAGGGGCCCAGGTGCGGAGGAGAGGAGGGGCCGGGGGGGCACAGGTGACTCTGTCCCCGCGCGCCCCTCCACCCCCACCACCGAGCAGCCAGGTCCTGTTTGCATTAGGGAGCAGCTCCGATGATTAAGGATAGGGGAGATAATTACGTGTCAGGATGATGTAGCCCGACTCCGGAGTCAGGCCAAGGCAGCCGCGCAGCTGGCAGGGTGGGCGCAGGAGTGGCCCCCGTCGCAGGCTGCACAGACACTGGGTGTGTCCTTCAGCGGCTGGGCCAGGACTACAGGCAGAAGAGGGAACGGACCGGAGACTGTAGGGGTGGGATGGGGCCAGGAGGACGTCCAGGGACTCGAGCCTAAAGGGAGCCGAGGGCCACACCTCCCTCCAGGAGGCCCCTGGGTGCCCATCAGGCCGGCCTCCTTCGGCCTGGGGCACTCTGGCGTCTCCCGAGGGGTCAGCCCCCAAACGTGAACTGCAGACCTCGCTGTCCTCCAGGGAGCCACTCCGGCCCATGCCCTGGGCACAGGGCAGCCTTCTCTTCAGCTCTGACAGTGTCACTGGGCGGGCATGGGCGAGGACAGTCCCCTCAGTGTGTGCTGGCGTGAGGAGGCCATCTCAGCGGCGGCTACTGGTGTCCGCAGTGGTAATACCCAGAACCTACTTGGCACTGGCGCTCGGAACACGGACAGTGTTACGTGTGTCTGCAGCCCTGTGTCTGCGGGGCCTAGCGCCGGGCCGACTGGCTGCGCCTCTGAGGAAGCTGGCGGTGATGGGAGCCCGCTTGAGCTCCTTCTCACACCTCGGCCTGTTGGAGCGGGAAAACCCAACTTCCCTTTAGAGTGGGCTGGTCGAGACGCTTCGCCCCCCCCCCAAGGGTCTGGGAGCTCCCAGGATGAGCCAGTAGACAGAACAGGCATGAGGTGGTTACGGTATGAAGCGTCCAGACGACCGGCAGTCCATCTGTCTGAGAAGGTAGATGCCTCCTTAGCACCCTGCTAAAATCTCCACTTCCCGAGCTTCGGCCACGGGTGGGCATGTCTGGGCTGGGTTCCCTGGGCCCCGTGGAGGGACACCGAGTGCCTCAGTGCCGCACGCCCTGGTGTGTGTGGCGGCAGGAGCCGGATCCCGTATTGCCCATCCACGATCAGGCTGAAAACCAGAAGTCCTCGCCTTCACGGGTGGCCTTCAGCTAGGCCCAGAGTGCCGCTGGGTGCCTGTCATGTGGCTGAAGCTCAGAGTGGTTACATAATATGTCCAAAACTCCAAGTGCAGTCCTATGGCGCAGGCCTGCTGATTGTGCGTGAGGGGGTGTGTTGGTGTCATCCTCGGAGGTGTGGGATTGCAGGGGGCCATGGTTCTGCATCCCATTAATTAGGTGCACAACGAGTTGTGCAGACGAGTGGTGCCAAGCCGGTGCAGTTGTGCATTTGCAGACAGGGCAGGTGGCATGGTTACAGACAGCCTTTAAAAGGTCCCTCCTGCGGGGGCGAAGCCAGGGCTGGAGGAGGCGGTCCGTCTCCTGAGTGAGCTTCCCTCCTGGAAGTCCCCAAGCGTGTGGGTCAGGTGAGCCCTGGAATGGGTGCAGGGGCCGAGCTGTGGGAGTAAATGCCATCTTGCGTGTCCAAGGGTCTGGTGTGGGTTGTGAAAGACTCCGCAGATGCCCCCAGGATGGAGGGTGAGGGTCCAGGCCAGTGCGCCGTCCCCGGAGTGGGCACAGATGGGCAGCGCAGGCCAGCAGGGAGGTACGTGGGCTCTGGAGTGAGGGCCTGCTGGGTTTTAATCCCAGGGCCACGCGTCAGCTGGGCCAGTCACTCCCCCTGCACCAGCTCAGCGTTTCCTTGGTGGCCCGGAGGTGGCCACCACGTTTACTTCTGGGAACTGTGCAGGAGACAGAGTGTTGAGCCGACTTCGTCCAGGAAGATGGGCCGCTCTCTGTGGATCCAGGGACATAAGGGTGGCGTTTCCCAGGGGAAACGACGTGTCAGAAAGTCACGCATTTGGGCATAGGCCACCACCCCAGCACTGCTGCTCGAATCCAGGCTCTGTCCCTTCCTGTCTCTTCCTTTGCTCTGCAGTGACCCGCTCGGACCACGTGACATCCTTCAGCCTCCACAGGTGTTTTAGACGTGTGTAAATACACATACGACCCCCTTCTTTTTCCAACACAGGGGAATCCCTCCCCCTCTCCACCTGTGTACGTTTCTGTTGCCACATGCGACTCTGTTTCTTTACTTTGGGAAACGAATGGTGCATGGACCCATAGGTAACTTTACACAGAGCCCCTGCGAGTGTGAGCACGCGTGGGTTCTGCCCCCCGGGAATGCCAGGCCTTGGGAAGGCGTGCCGTTTTCTGGGTGGTGCACGTGCTTGACGAGGGCACCAAGCCAGGCCCGGGTGTGCTGGGTGCCCGGGAGCCAGGCACAGGCATGCGTAAGGAGTCTGGCTCAAGGGCCCCACAGGCAGCACCGGCATTCTGCTGCTGAGTGGACAGGCTGGCCCGAGCCCGCCTCCAGGGGTGGCCCGGGCCCAGGCTGGGGTCTCACCCGCCCTTCTGCCCGCCTGCCTTTCGGGATCTCTCAGTGTGTGTCTGTCTCTCGTTTGCTCCAGTCGAGGGATCCACTGATCCTGCCCACATTAGAGGAGGTGGAGGTTGGCATCTGGTCTGGACTTTAAGAGGTACGAGGGCCAGGGGGACCATGGTGTGGGGCCAAGGGCAGTCGCTTGGGGGTGGCAGTCAGGGAGCCCGCAGCAAGTGGGCGCCCGAGGGCCAGAGCGGGAGTGCCTTGGAGGCGGGCAGCCTCGGGCCTGACCACCTCTGCCTGGACCCCCCCGCGGAGCTTGGGTAGATGCCCCGTGGCCCGAGGAAGGGGCACTTCTTCCAGCCCTTGGAAAAACAAAGAGCAGATCGGGCAGTAAAACAAAAGCAAAGGAGACCTGGCCGCACCTGACAGCCCTAATTCATCACGGCCCAAGTTTTTTCCTGTGTTCCCATTATATTTGTTTGTAAAAGTGGAAATCAATTTTGAAGGTAATTTTCTGGAAAGAATGGAAGGGAGGTGGGAGGGCCGGATAAGGCAGAGATGGTAAAAGGAAAAATTTAGGCCAGGCACAGCCCAGGGGCAGCTCTTGGCAAGGTGAAAGAAAATTGCATATTCAATCTCCATCCATGAATCTCCCTCACTGCTGCCCGCCTCCTGCTTGAAAACAATGAGGGCTTTTTCCCAGCGCTGGGCAGGGCCTCGGTATCAGCCTCACTTTAACTTCAGGGTCATTAATTCCCTGATTATTGAAGGAGAAGAGAGAGCTGCAGCATCGTCAATTCCAGAGGCGCCCCCCCATGCGATCAGGCACCGGCCGGGGCGGGGCGGGGGCGGCCGGGGCGAGGTGAGGGGTTATGGGGAAGGGGTGGGGTGAGAGGATGGGGGGGCCGGGGGGAGCCAGGGGGAGGGCGGGAGCCGGCAGTCATTACCGCACACCTCTGTTGTGTTGTTATTGCAAATTAAAAGTAGCATGTTCCACTCCACAGCTATCTTTGGGGAGGGAGGGGCTCCGAGGGAGGTGGGGGATCTTATCATTGCTTCTTCAGCAGACCAGCCGCGGTGTCACCGTGTGAGGTGACATTTGAATTTACAATTCCGCTGAGAAAAGCCATTAATTCACAAATTAACATTTCTCCCTCTCCCTCTCTCTTTAACACTCTCTCCCTCTCTCTCGCGGCTGTGCAGGCAATTGAAAAGACAAAGGAAATAGCCTTAAGGAAGAGACTTTACTGCTAGTCTGTCTGCACTCAGATTGCTTCCCCTGCTTCCAGAGAGATAAACCAATTACCTGAGCCGCTCAGCTCCTGGCCGCCCCGCGATCCCGCCTTTGCAGGCTGCCCCTGCGCGGCAGCGGCCGGATCGCTCTCTGTATCTCATTAACGGAAACCAGGCCTGCCCTGGTCACCAGCCTCTCGCCCGGCTCTCCCTCTGGAGGGCAGCGGAGGCGGCTGGGGTCAGGATGGGCCGGCCGGGAGAGGCCCTCCCCGGGGACGAGCGGAGGCGGCCACGGCTCCGCGGCCCGGCCCGGGTGCTCGATGCCGTCGGCAGGTGGGTGCCCCCTGCGGGCTCGCTCTGGCCCCGAGCGCGAGGCTGGGCGCGGCAGGGGCCGAGTCAGAACCTGACTTCCTCAGTGGCCTTCGGTCTAGGCGCAGGGCCGGGCAGAGCCTGGGGAACCTGAGCTCCCCGCGTGGGAAGAGCTCAGTGGGGGTTGCTGAGCATGGCGCGGGATGGCTTCAGCCCGCAAGGCGTGGGAGAAGGGCCAGGGAGGCAGGGCAAGGCGGCCCCATGATGCCGGGTGACTGAAACGGGGCCACACTGATTCCTTCGCCTGAGCCTACCCCTCGGCCTGGTTGTGTCTGCTCACCACCTAATCCTGACACACACACACGCGCACGCACACACACACACACACACACACACACACACACACACACACACACACATCCAGCCATCGATCCCCAGCCTGGAGGAGCCCTGGGGAGGAGTTGGCTGGGGCCATGGACTCCCAGGGGCACCCACAGCACAGGCGGGAATCAAGGGGTCGCCTCTGGTCTCCGCTGTCCCCCAGGCTCCTCTCCGCCCTGGAAGACCTCTCTGTCGGCAGAGAAGCTGAGCAGGGCTTGGGTGTCCCCAAGGAGAGGATCCCAAGACTGTGACCTCACCCACCGTGCTACCTAGCACGTGTCACAGTCTCTGCCCCACAGGACACAGGTCCTGGGAGGCCCAGAAGCCAAGTCTGCACGACGGCAGCCCCCCGTGAGACAAGTGCCTGGGTTCAGCCGCATTAGCCGAGCTCAGCCTCCGCTCATTTTCCAACGGGTGTTCAAAACCTAGTTCACGTCCCCTCCAGCCGGCCAATGACTCAGGTTTAAAGGTCAGCGCTCACTAAGACACACAGACACAAAACCCACTTATGAACACACCCTCATCGCTATGACCGCACCTTCCCGGTGGCCAGGGAAAGTAGCCTGTGTGTACCTGAGGGCGGGAGTTATTCTATCTCAGCCGGGTCATCGCTTAGGCCAGACTCTCTGGGCAATGGTGGCTGTGGGCCTGCCGAACACCGAGTGCGTCATGGGCCACAGGCAGGTGGGGGCTCCGTGGATGTGTGAGTGAGACTTTCTGGGGCCCTGGGCACACGTGACGTGGGTTTCTCCTTGGGGAACCTCAACCCTGGCTGGACGGCGCTAACACGGGAGTGTGCGTTTACACCAGAGACGGCAGCCAAGCCATCAGCCACCTCCATCCTGCTCGTCCATGCCCTGGTGGGGAAAGAGTTACGCTTGGTTGTTTGGGGAAGTATTTTGAGATGGAGCACAGAAGAGTGCTTTCTTTCTTTTTTCTTTTTTTTCCTCGCAAAATGTCAGAAAGTTAGAGCAGACGGGGCCCCCATCCCCGGGAAAGTTGGGGGCGTATGTGTGTCCCTACAGGCCTGGACGGGGTGAGTGTGGCACAGGGCGCCCTGTTTTCCGCCAAGGCCGCTGGTGCCCCTGCCCACCTCCAGGACCGCACGCCCCGTGGTCAGAGACGTCTTCGGTGCCTGGTCTCCACTCAGCCACCACCTTGCCCCCTGCCGGTGGGCGTCGTTCTCCTTCCCCACCTGGCAAGGGCACCAGCGAGAAACCGCCGCCTCAGCTCTGCCCTCCTCTCCTCCCCTGGTGCATACGGTGGACGCGGGAGGGAGGAGCCTGGTGCCCAGGCTGTCCCTGGGCCCTGCTGCCTGTGGGCTCGCCTCCCTGGGCACCGCCTCCTCTGCGGACCAGCGGGTGGCTGAGAAGAGCAGACAGTGGCATCGGGTCTCTTCAGAAAACGGGCTTGGAGAGTGTGTCGGCCGAGGAGACTCAGGGTGGCTGCCTGCCCCGGGAAGGGTCCTGGCAGCCTCCTGACCCCCTGACTGCCTGGATCCCAGGGAAGGACCCCTCCAACCCTGTCCTCCCAGGGCCGCAGTGGCCCCAGGGCTCTCTGCAACCCTCCCCTGCTGCCCCGTGTGTGGAGAGGCAGGGCAGGCTGGGGGGCTGGGCGGGCGCTGGGCCGGGAGCCGGTCACGAGCCTCAGCCAGCAGCAGCACAGCCAGTAATTCAAACCATCCTGACCCTTCCGTGAACCCGAACCTGCTGACCTTGACAGCGCAGACAAGAGAGGCCTCACAAACCTCAACCTGCACGGAGGCCTGGCCTTCTCACCCTCCCTTTCTTGGAGGCTGTGGCCCAGCCTCCAGGTGGCCCCTGATTTGGCCACCCCCATGCAATGCTGGCCTCCCCTCCACCCCGGCGCGCCTGCCTGCTTGAAAGCACCCTTTGTGCTCACCCCACTGTGGACGGGCGTGGGCACCTCCTGGGGCCCCTCTGGGACGGGGGTTGGGGCTTCTCCCGCTGGCTGAGCTTCTACACCTTGGCCTCCTCCTTCTGCCCGCGGTTCTGTCTTTTTTACGACTGGCCGGTGAGTGCGTGTGTGTGCGCGTGTGCATGCATGAGCACGTGCGTGTGTGTGTTTGCCCACGGAGGCAGGGATAAAAATGCGGTTTGGGTGCACACGGGGGCAGGGATAAAAAAGCAACCAGACAGAGCGGACGAGGGGAGGGGAGCAAAGCCGAGGAAAGCAGCCAGGAAGCAGCACCAAAGTCAACGTGGTCGCTGAAGTCCTGAGTTCCGCCCAGGGAGAGCTGGCTTCTGCCCAGCAGCCGCTCAGAGCCTGCCTGACAGTTCCTGAAGCAGAGAGTGTGGCAGGGGCGAGGGAGCCAGGGCCAGGAAGGGGTGCGCAGGTGTATGCATGGACACACACACATACCCCATGTGCACATTCACATACTCACTTGCATATGTGCACACACACTCACCTGTGCACACTCACCTGTGCACACACCTGCACACATGCACCTGCATGCACTTGTGTGCACTCACCTTCATGTGACATACTCACCTGCGAGCACACACACTCACCTATGTACACTCACCCGCACACACTTGTGCACACTCACCTTCACAGGCACACACTCACCTGTGTGCATCCTCCTCTACATGCACACACTTACCTGTATGTACACGCTCACCTGAACACACACCTGCATGCACACACTCCTGAGTAAACACTCACCTGTGCACACACATTCACCTGCACTCACCTGCACACACTCACCTGTGCACACACTCCCCTACACACACTCACCTGAGCACACACCTGCACTCACATATACACTCACCTGCATACACACACTCTCCTGAGTGCACACTCACCTGTGCACATTCACCTGCACACACACTCACTCACCAGCCACAGAGACCGTCTGAGGCCCCAGTGGCCTGGGGAGCTGGGACAGAGGGGCGCAGACCAGGGGTGGGTAGGAGGGACTCTGGGAGCTGCTCTTTCCTCCCCTCCCCCTCCCCCTGCCACCTCCATCTCCTTAGTGTGGCCACTGGGCATGTGGGCAGCGTGGGCACATGGCTGGTGCTGTGGTAGCTGAGGGCGGCCAGCTTGCAGGGGCTGCCTGGGTGAGGACTGCGCGGCTGGTTTCGGGGCAGTGGGCATGAGGCCTAGGCAGCCAAAGGACCAGAATGTGGCTCTGCTGGGGTTCCAGGAACTGTCCTTTTCTTCCGGGACTGCGTCTGTTTTTCCCCGGCACCCTGCTAGAACACGCGAGTGCCTCGTGGCTACTGGAGACAGAGATGGAGACTCAGGGAGATGCCACTGGAGGCCGTGCTCCTTCTGGTAATTCACAGGAAATAAGCAGTCAGCAAGGTCAGCTTGTGGGGACTTTCGGGGGCTCGTGTAAGCAGTTGGAGGGTCCGCCTTTCTAGACCCTTCCTCATGTGCACGGCCCATGGGTGCATGCTCTCTGACAATCCCGAGTGGGCCAGGACCCTTGACCCTGGCGGTGCGGGGCTGTGGGGAAGCACGGCTGGAGGCTTGTGAGAGGCTCCGCTCCGGCCCGGGCCTGGCAGCCTCACGCCCCTGTCCCTGTGGCTTCTAAGACCCGCCTCGGCTGGGGACAGACAGTGGGAGGTCTGTCTCCCGCCTCTCTCTGGGAACTTTGTGTCTGTCTTCAAGTTCTGCCAGGGGCCGGGACAGAGGAAGATGACCAAGGAAAGCTGTCAGAGGCAGGGGACAGAGAGCAGGAGAGGGCAGGGGGGAAGGAGGGTGGTCAGCCGCTGCTGGCCAGGAGCTGCGCGGGAGCCAGGGTGCCGGGCGTGGGGGTGGGCAGCGCCCGGCCAAGGGCGGCATGGCCCTTTCTCCCCTGCCGGCTCCCCTCCCCGCCTCCCCCTTCCCTCTCACATCTTTATTGGTTCTGGTAATAGCGTTGATTTGCATGTCAGGCAAAGGCTTGCTACACACACAAAAAAGAAAGCCCAGCCGCTGTGGTGTGGCAGTGTCAGCTCTCGCTGTTGTTCGACAGTGTAAAATTAAATTAATAAAGCCCCCAACACAGGAAAACATAACAGGAAATTAATGGCCTTTACTGTCGCTCTGATGCAGTCATTTGCAACCCTGCTTTCCGCACCAAAGACTTCATAAATGCAAGCAGTTTCTCTAAACAAGCATACTTAGGGCGGCCTGCTATGTAATTTTTCGCCTTGCTTGTGTCCTTTGAGCTAACAAAGCCCCCTTCCCGCCGGCCCCAGAGATTTCTAACTGGTTCTGGTCCCTGCTGGAGCGAGGGTGGGGGTCAGCCCCAGGTGGAGGGCCCCAGGCACTTCCCGGGGAGCCCAGAGGGGACTGCGGAAGGCCAGGGGTCCTGGCAGATGGGCACTTGGCGAGGCCTCCCTCCCCACCAGCCTCTGCGGCCCACGGAAATGGGGGTCACCCCTGGGGGTTCCCCCAGGCACGCCCGGGCCGCCCCTCCTCATCCTCCTGTGGTGTCCCCTCCCAGACGCTGGCCTTGGCCTCTCTCCCCACTGGCGCCCACGCTCCCTTCTTCCACGTCACACGTGGGCACCCACATCTGTGGATACCACACCTTCCTCTTCCACGGGTTACCTGGGGGCTCTTTTAGGGGGCTGACTTATTCAAAGAGGGAAGCTCAGCCGGGCTCAGTGGCTCAGCCTGTCATCCCGCGCCTCATCTCTACAATACATCAAAAAATTAGCCAGGTATGTTGGCACGCACCTGCAGTTACAGCTACTCGGAAGGCTGAGGTGGAAAGATGACCTGAGATCAGCAGGTCGAGGCTGTGGTGGTCATAAGCATGCCACGGCACTCCAGCCTGTGTGAAACAGTGACACTCCGGTTTAAAAAAAAAAAGTGGTAGCCGGGCTCGGTGGCTCAGCCTGTAATCCCGCGCCTTTGGGAGGCTGAGGTGAGTGGATTGCCTGAGCCCGCGGGTTCGAGACCTGCCTGGGCAGCGAGACCTCATCTCTACAATAAATCAAAAAAAATCAGCCGGGCGTGGTAGCGCATGCCTGTAATTCCGGCTACTCGGAAGGCTGAGGCGGAAGGATCGCCGGAGCCCAGCGGGTCGAGGCTGCGGTGGTCGGGAGCGGCCACTGCACTCCAGTCTGGGCGACGGAGTGAGATTCCAACTCGAAAACAAAAAAACAAATCAAAGAGGGAAATGCAGCAGCACTAGTCCAATTGCCCAGGGTCCTGGGACCTTCCATCTCTACGGAACCCTAAAGGGACCTTAAAGTTCCCTCTGTCCTCGGGCAGTCTTCAGAGTGCTGAGAGACTTGGACGACTGTGGCATGTACCTGGGATGTCGAGAACTCCTGCACCTTCCTCCCTGGGGACCTGTGCCTCCCTGCAGGCCCAAATGTCCTTGGGGTTGGGACGCGTGAGGGAAGCAGAGAGGGGGACATGGCTTTCGGAAGCTGGCAGTCCGCAGGGAAAGGCGAGGCTTCCACACCTCAGGGACTACCTGCCCACCGAATCCGGGCTGTGTGGCTTTGTGTCCCGTGGGAGCCCAGGGAGGTGGTTGGAAGGGCCAGAGGGAAGGTGGCTTGAGCCTGGGCGTGGCTGAGGTCTGGAGAGGCAGCCTCCGTGGGTGGGGAGGCCAGTGGCTGGCTGAGTGGTGAAAAGACAGAGTCTCAGATTCTCAAGGGTCATCGCTCTTATCTGCCACTCACAGGTAACTTATCGAACTCCCTCCCTCTGGCAGTTCTGCCTGGCAGGCCACATCTTTTGCCTGGACAAGGGTCATAGATGACCAGTGACCACGTCTGCAGCACTGCCTTGAGTCTGTGTGGGTTGCGGGCAGAGCACAGGACTTGGAGTCCAGCTGTCTGGACGTGGGCTCCTCCGTCTCCACGCCTTGCCTGCCCTGGGGTCTCTGGCTCGTTGTGTGATCTCTCTGTGTCTCCGTTTCCTCATCTTGAACGTGGAGGTAACAACAGTGCCCCTAGAGTGGTGGCATCCCTTCCTCCTCTCCCACTTCCCTTCCATTCGCCCCACTGGAGCCCTTGGCTCACACTGGGCTGGGTCCTGGGCGGATTGCACACTCTCTCGTGATGCGGGTCCTTGCCCTGGAGGGAGTTCCCTGGCCATCCTGGCGACCCTCCCCGGCATCCACCCCTGAAGGTTAAAGTCCCTCCTGAACGAGCTCAGAGCTCCAGAGAGGTGTGGCCAACACCAGGGCAGCAGCACCATCGCTGTTCGCCATCTGGAGACTCAGCCTCCATCATGCAGCCTGAGATTACGTTCGATTTCTTTCGCTGCCACGGCAGACTCCAGCTCATATTGAGTTCGTGGTCAACCAAAACCTCGAGATCTTTCTCCCATCAATCGCTTTCAAGCCGGGTCTACCCCATTCCGCACCTGCACCATTGATTTTTTTTTAACCTAAACCTAGGGCATTCCATTTATCCCTGCTGAATATCATCTTGTTGGTTTGGGTTCTTAATTCTACCCGATTGAGGTCATAAGGATGTCTTCCATATCACCATCCAAGTAGGTTTTTCGAAAGAGTTGTTTCCCTTTGAAACTCGGGGAAAGCTGCGTGACCTGCCAGCAGGGGCTCCCCCTGGCTGCCATCGTGATGGGCTTTGGGGACAGTCAGTCCAACCGCCAGTGGCCGTCTTGCTTTCCTTGTCTTGTCCCTAAAGCCAGGAAGGACCTTCTTTGCCAAGAGTTAACATTTATTGTATCTGCAGAATTTCCTTAATAAATCAATCTTAAAAAGCCCATTTAAGCTGAGGGCCAGCTGGAGCGCATGCCATGTACAAAGCATGGTGGATTTACGAAGGTAAATAGGACGCCGTCCTTGACCTCCAGAAGCTTCTCATCTAGCGGGGAGGGAGATGAACGCATCACCCTCCAGGCAGAATGCCATGCGTGCCAGGATCCAGGCGTGAAGTGCTGTGCGGGCGGGGAAAAGGAGCTGATTCTTCAGGGCCACGGTGAGGTCTCCATGGGCCGATGTTTGGTCCAAGCACAGAGACCAGCTTCACATGCCACAGCTTATTCCTGCAAGCGTGTACGGACTTTGGAGACCACCGTTTTCTTTTCTGGCATCCATGAATTAACTGCACAGTCATTTCTCCTGAAAAGTTTCCAGAGTCTAATGCTGAATTCATGAGAGGGATGTCATCCGCATAAACGTCCCTCCGTCCCTTTTCTGCAGGGCAGGGTGGCATTGGTTGAGTCACAGCCTCACGCTTTCTTTGTGACATCTCAGGGACCCTAAGTAGCAGTTTTTGGGGTCCTACCTGGACCCGGGAAAGTGAGCTCAATCGAAATGGCCAGAGGTGACCTGCCCGGTCCCTGTGGCGAGTCCTCCCTGGGAAGAGCCTGTCCCCTGCTGGGGAAGACAGCGGCGAGCCGGGGTCGGGAAGTTCTGCCTTCTGTCTCCCCTCTGGGCATCGCCTCCCTTTCCCGGGGCCCGAGCCGATGCCTGCCTTCCTTTTTGCTCTTTCTCCAGACACAGCAACCAGGCCCTTCCTGTTGTCTCGGCTTGTCCAGGGCTTTTGTCTCACTGACAGCCTTGTGCTCCTCTCAGATTCATCCTGGGCTACGGTCCCCTCCTTCCATCTGTTGTGTGTCCTTTATAGGAGGGGAAAGAAATAACTTCTGTGTGATCATAAGTGCAAGACATGCTCATCATGGAATATCTGGAAGAGACAGCATGTTTTTAAAAAAATCGCCCACCATCTCATCGCCGAGAGAGAGCCACCGTGGAAGTTGGTGTCTGTTCCCAGTCCCTTTCTTTCTGTGCATATATAATTGTGTGTGCGTATATTGTTTTTCATCAGGCTTGGAGTGGTACCGCCGGGCAGCCTGTGTCTTGCTGGGTTCCCCTTAACCTTCCACAGAACTCTTTCCACATGTCATTAACTATTCTTTGAGACGCGATTCTTTAATGGCTGCGTAATCTTCCACTGTGCGGCGTCCATGTCCTTTTAAAGGCTGGGCTCATCATATTTTTACGCTGATCTGTGTGCAGCAACAGTGGCTTTCCCGAAACGGCCTTCTCCCTCCAACCCTCCCACCCCGCCACTTTGTCAGGTTGATTGTTCGCGCTTACAGAGGCGAAATCTCGCGTCGCGGCCGCCCTCCGTTAGGCTTCTGCCAGCGTCTCCTCTTCGTTCCTGCCAACTCCCGCCATGGTCGCCATCTCTCCGGGTCCTAACCACTTCCTCCCTTCACTTTTTCTTTCTTGCTCAGAACTACGGCCTGTCATGGAGGGGAGGGCTCCGGGCCGGCAACCTCCTTCCTCATCCCCGTGATGGCCAGCTCTGTGGCAAGAGGAAATGACTTTACCTCTCTGGGCCTGCTTTTCTGTTTTTCTGTTTTGAATCTTTAAGAGGGAATCCAATTAAATTCTCTCCATGACACCTTCCAGCTGTCCAATGTGTAGGACACCGAGTCTTGTCCTGTATTGCTTCTGTGTCCCTCTAGGAGGTAAAATGGCGAGGAAGGCAAGTTAGGACTTGATCAGCCTTCGCTTTTGGAATCCTTGTCAACAAATCAGCCACCATTTGTGATCACCTGCCCCGGGTCAGGCCCTGGGCTAGGTTTACAAAGATGAAAACTAGGGGTTCCCTACCTCCAAAACTCACAGTGTCGAGGAGAAAACAAACATTAAAAAAATGACCAGGACACACAGAGATTCTAAATTGTCTCTGCCACTTATTGGCTGTTGTAAGTTGTTTGGGTCCAGTCCGGCCCTCGGTTTCCCTAGGTTGTGAGCTCAACTGCCAGAGGCACATTGCCTGGGATGGGTTCTGGCTGCCCCATCCTTCCTGGGGTGTGTAACCTTGGGAAAGTTCCGTAAGCTCTGCAATTCCATGTCCTCATCTTCAAAATGGGGATAGTCCTGGAAGCGTCCTGGTTAGGCTCTTGTGAAAACGAAGTGAGTTGATGTATGTAAGATTGTTAGGTGAGTGCCAGGTGTAGACTAACCACTTGGTCAAGTGTTGGGCGTGTGATTGTGTGGATTAAATAGGCATGTGTCTGTTAAGCATAGTGTCTGGTCCCTAATGGGACCTGCATCCATCTTGGCTATTACTGGTGTGATTTCTACAGCAGAGGTGTGGGCAGATGTCTAGTAGCAGAGGAAGGAGAAGAGCTCATAACCTTCTGGTGTATATCTGGGGAAACTCACTCCAGAAAAGCTCGGGGGACTGGGCCAAGGTCAGACAGCAAGTGAGCAGCGAAACTAGGATTTCAGTCCGAAAGAGCTCACTTCCAGTCCAGCATCAAGTCAGGGTCGCTCGTGCAGTGAGTGTCCCTAGAGGCTGGGGGTGCAAACGGGCACAGCAGGACTGAGGTCAGTCGGGGCGGGCCGCCGCCTATTCTCATTGAGTGTCTGGAAGCTGGGCTTGGTCAAGGATGGGGGTGGCTCACCAGGGCTGGAAGGCTGAGCAGAGCCTGGTCTTACTCAGAGCCAGAGCTTTGGGCCACATTCCCGGGGGGCTGCTTCATGCCCACCTGGTGAGCTTGGCTTGTGGTCCGTGGCCAGATCGAGCTCACAGATCGTCCAGTTTAAGGACGCGAGGCCGTGGGGCAAGCACGGTTGCCAGGGCTCTTTCTCCAGCCTGGCCCCCAGCCCCTGCCCACCCACGGTAGGCCCTCTTCCCTCCTGCCCCCCCACCTGTCTCTCCCTCCCTCTCACCTCCCCCTGCCTCTCCCCTCCTTCCTTCCTTCAACCTGCTTCCCATCTCCCTTCTCTCCTCATCTCCTTTCTGCTCTCCTCCTGTCTCCCCTGCCCCTCTCCGCCCCCTCCCCTCCGGTTCGGCAACCTGTCCTCCTGCCGTCCAGGAAGCGCCAACCCCCAGGGAGCCACGGGTGCCGCAGGTCCCAAGCCCCACTCCTTGTCCCCATGGGAAAGTGGGAGGGCCCAGGGGCTGCCCAGCCCTCCCTCCAAGGCCCTGTCGCCGCCGTGGGGGTGGGGCTGGGGCCGACAGGCGGGCTGCCCTGAATGACAAGCGGGGGTATTGATCGCATTCTGAACTCAGCCCAGCCGATAGAAGGTAATTAATGACTCCATTTGCCTCACTACCGAGGAGAACAATTGAGTTTCAACTGCAGGAACTGGCAGCTGGGGGGACTGGGGCAGCCTGGGGTGAACCCCTCGAGGGGGCCGGTACGGTGCGGAGGAGCTGAGGGGTGGGCAGAGGCCGCTGGTCAGGGCGGACAGACCCCTAGCCCAGTCACAGCCGGCCCCTGAGCCCTGGATCCCAGCCGTCACCCCGTCTCCACCTTCTCGCCCCCTCCCCCGTGGCCCTGCTGTGGGATCTGCCGCCTGCAGGCGAAGACTCCCTGGCCCGGACTGCGTGTTGGCGCGGTGCGCACTTGCGTGAACCCCGAGCTCTCCTGAGCTTGTTCCCCCTGATAACACCGGACTCCCAGCATTGCTTTTGCAAGAGTTCTGGGAGGACCAGAGATGTGGGTGAAGTGCCTTGAGGCTGCCCGGAACTCAGTAAGGGATCAGTGGGCGATGGTGACCATCGCGGTGATGCTCCTTGACCAAGAAGACAAGTTTGGTAGCGTGGAGAGGGCTTTGGGGGCGAGCGGCTCTGAGTTCACATCCGGGCTCTGCTGCTCACTAGCTGAATGGTGCTAGGCAAATAGTTTCCCTCTCCGAGACTACGTTCTCTTCAGAAAGATCAGAATAACAAATACCTCGCAAAGCCGAAGAGAGTCGGGCGTACAGGTGAAAGCCCTAATATTGTTAGTTTCCCCATAGACAGGTGGATCTTTGTATTTGGGCTTAGAAACCTGAAGCTCGTATACGAGGGGAGCCCCCCCAAAATGGAATTTATTTATAAAAAATCGTGCCGGGCTCGGTGGCTCAGCCTGTAATCCTGCGCCTTTGGGAGGCTGAGGTGAGTGGATTGCCTGAGCCCGCGGGTTCGAGACCCACCTGGGCAGGCAAGACCTCATCTCTACAATAAATCAAAAAAATCAGCCGGGCGTGGTAGCGCGCACCTGTAAATCTGGCTACTCGGAAGGCTGAGGCGGAAGGATCGCCGGAGCCCAGCAGGCGAGGCTGCGGTGGCCGGGAGCGGCCACTGCACTCCAGTCTGGGTGACAGAGCGAGACTCCAACTCCAAAAAAAACCAAAAAACGTGTATTTATTCTTACATGTTTAAACTTAGTCACCTTCAAAGTCCTCTCCGTTTGATGCAGTACGCCTATTGAGACGCTTCTTCTACGGCTCCAGACAGTTTTTGAACTTGTCCATTTTGATGCCCTTTGGGACTTCTGCCATTTTTTGTTTCGCCTCTGGTCCATATCAGCAACACGTTCCCTTTGAGGGCTTTTTTCACCTGGGGAAACCAAAAACAAAAAGTCACCTGGGGCGAGAGTGGGGGACTTGGGGGGTGGGGCACGGGGGTCATGCTGTTTTGGGTCAAAAACTGCTGAACACTCCGTGGGGTGTGGGCAGGCGTGTTGACCTGGTGGAAAGACCTGTCCATTGTTTGCCGCTACTTGGGATGCATCTTCTGCAGGGCGTGTACAATCTTCTCAAAACTTCCAGATGAAAACTTTGGTTGACTATTTGATCCAAAGGAACAAACTCTAAGTAGTACAAGGGGCCTGCCTTCCAAAATATAGTTCCCGTTTTTTTGAGGGGGAGACCCCTCATGGTTCCTTGCTATACTTAGACAAAAATTCTTCTTAACTGCCTACTCCTGCTTCCTGGGATTTGACGGGTGGTCAGCACCAGGCCCCATTTGCCCCATCCAGATTGTGTAGACTTTGGTGGGCTTTGATGCTTTCTGACCAAGGAGATGGCATCGTTTCGTCCTATCACCACCACCCCAATCACCTCTGTCCCTTGCAGGGACCACCTCGAGTATCAAGGTAGAATGTCCCCACACACGGAAGAAAGAATACTCTTGTCCTCTGTCCCTCGCCCTATCTCCAAGGCTTGGTGTTCAGGGATGACCAACCTGCTGAGGCCACCCTGGGCAGCCCCCAAGCATGACTGGCCAGTGCAGGGCTCTGGCCAGGGCTACAGGGGTAAGGTAGGGCTCTGCCCTAGGGCCTCCAGGACGGGATGGAGAGCGGGGGGCAGGGCAAAGTGAATGAGGGTCTCCGATGCTGTGGTCAAGGAGTAAAGACATCTCCACAGTGGCTCTAGGCATAGGACATGCGTGTTGCACAAAGCCTGGACACTGCGGGGAAACGCAGACAAGAGAAAAGAAAAATGGCGTGTGGTCAGGAAGTAAGTAGGGTCACCATGTCGGCAGCTCCCCTTCCAGTGCAGCTGACCTTTGGCTTTGCGGTTGGCCTTTGGCTTTGTGGTTGGCCTTTGGCTTTGCGGTTGGCCTTTGGCTTTGTGGTTGGCCTTTGGCTTTGCGGTTGGCTTTGCCTTTGGCTTTGTGTTTGGCTTTGCCTTTGGCTTTTCAGTTGGCCTTTGGCTTTGCGGTTGGCCTTTGGCTTTGCGGTTGACCTTTGGCTTTTCGGTTGGCCTTTGGCTTTGTGGTTTGCCTTTGACTTTGTGGTTGGCCTTTGGTTTTGAGATTGACCTTTGGCTTTGGGGTTGACCTTTGACTTTTCGGTTGGCCTTTGGCTTTGTGGTTGGCCTTTGGCTTTGCCTTTGGCTTTGCAGTTCTCTTGGTTCCTCTGGAAACTGAGCCCCCCTGCCAGGAGCCCCAGACTGTAAGCATTGGCCAGGCAAGCAGCTGCTCCACACGTTGGTTCAGTCACCAGCTGTCAGAGCACCTGCCGTGCACCAGGCTCCCTGGAGATGTGCCCTGGGGCTAGCCACGCGTCCTTACTTCATCTGCATCCCACTTACTCCAAGCCTCAGTCTCCTCACCCATGAGAAGGGACTCTGATTCCTCCCTATCTTGGAGAACGATTATATGGGAAGCCACTGCACCTAAAAAAATCTCTGAAGACTTTTTGTTAAACACTAAGCAAATATGAAGTGGTCTGAGGAGAAGACAATACAAGCTCTGTTCCTCCTGAAAGCATAATCGACGTCCACGTTTTCACGCAGCAGTTTGTTAATTTAATGACTTCTGTCTGTATTCCAAAAAGGACTTGTGGCCGTTTACTCTCCTTGGCATGCCATCGTTGACAGGGCACCTGGAATGGGCTCTGGTCCTGAGAGTCCTGCTTCTCCGCTGTGTGGCCTTAGACAAGTCACCCGCCCACTTCACCGCCAACCCCAGCTACTTTTCCTTACTGCAACTGGCGAATTGGACCCGGTGTCCCCTAATCACCTGGGCGCAGTCTGCACTCAGCCAGCACCCGGGCCACAGGCTGCGGCCCCTGTCTAGGGAGGGTAGACGGCAGAGGACTGGGGATGCTGCGAGGGATGTCCGGCCCTGGATGGAGCCGGCTGGCCCTCCGCCGGGCCCTCTGGGTTTGGCCCCCAGGCCGCCGAGTGAGACGGTTTGGGGGCAGGCTCTGTGGTCAGGCAGACCCGCATCCAAATCTGGCTGTCGTTTAGCAGGGGCCTTTGACCGACTGCTTAACCTCTCTTTGTTGCCTCGGTTTCCTTGTCTTTATTTATTTATTTATCTATCTATTTATCTATCTATCTATTTATTTATTTATTTTGAGTTGGAGTCTCACTCTGTCGCCCAGACTTCAGAGCCTTTTTAGGTGCGGACCTGCTGGGCTCCGGCGATCCTTCCGCCTCAGCCTTCCAAGTGACTGGAACTACAGGGGTGCGCTACCACGCCCGGCTCATTTTTTGATTTATAGTAGAGATGAGGTCTCGCCGAGTTGCCCAGGCGGGTCTCGAACCCGCGGGCTCAGGCCATCCACTCACCTCGGCCTCCCAAAGCGCGGGATGACAGGCTGAGCCACCGAGCCCAGCTGGTTTCCTTGTCTTTAAAATGAGCGTCGTGGCAGTCACCTCATGGGGCTGTTGGAAGGATGTAGCGAGCTCTGTGAAGCACAGCAGCGGCGCCTAGTAAGCTCTTGACACTTGTGAGCGGCCACAGAACGGGAGCAGGCAGGGCACGAGGACAACGGGACCGGGTCCTCCAGATACGGAGACCCCCTCACACGTGGCCCTTTCCTTGTCCTCGAGGTCTCACTAAACCCACGGCAGCCACATTTCCCAACCTCAATCTAAGAACACGGAGTCAGTGTGGGAAAGAACGCTGGACGTCACGGCTGGACAGGCTCACGCCTGTCATCCCAGCACTTTGGGAGGCAGAGGCGGGAGGATTGCTTGAGCCCGGGAGTGTGAGACCAGCCTGGACAGCACAGCAAGACCTCATCTCTACAAAAAAAATAAAGGAAACTAGCCGGGCATGGTGGTGCGCACCTGTAGCTCCAGCTACTCGGGAGGCTGAGGCAGAAGGATTGCCTGAGTCCAGGAGGTCGAGACTGCAGTGAGCTGTGATTGTGCCACTGCACTCAGCCTGGGCCACAAAGTAAGACCCCATCACACAGTCGCCATCCTCCAGTCCCCTGGTGCAGGGATCCGGGCAGAGGCCTTCTTTGGGCCCTGTTCTCAAGAAGCTCTGCTATCTGCTTTGGATGGTGGCTTGGTGGCCCCAGAGTTGGTTTCTGCTTTTCCCAAGGACACAGTGTTCTCTACTGCGGGGTAGAGGTGCCGTGGGTGGCAGGATGGTCTCGCGGAGTGTGGGAAGGGCCTCCCACGGGCCAGAGTTGACGTCGTTAGGGCCTCACACACAGTAGGGCAAGTGAGGAAGGGGCCAGCTGCAGGGCCTTCGCCTCCCCCGGACCCAGGGACACACGGGACTTGCCTGACGACCTGACGGGGTTCTAGGGGACCAGTCCCCAAACCGGCTGGGGGTTTGGCTTTGAACGCCACCCAGGAGAGAGTTTATTGATTCATTCATGCATCCAACCATTTATTGAGTACTTACTGTATGCCGTGCCTGGCGCTGGAGTTGCAGAAATGCACCAGGGATGGTTCCTGCCCACAAGGCACTCACGCCTGGCTGCCAGGCCCGGGGCTGTGGGTGGGGTGTTTTCTCGGGATGGGGCGAGTGTGATCCCTCACAGGTGCCCTCCCTGCTCAGGCAAGACGCACTTCCACCTCTGCCTCTGTCAGAGCCCGGCGACATCTGGGCTGAGCAGCAGTCCCTTCGCCCTTGCTGTCCCCTGAGAGTCTGTGCATGGGAGGTCCCACCGAGCTCTGGCTGTGCTGGGAGGGCCCTGCAGGCGGTCAGCACAGAACAGCTCCATTTTCTCTCCCCTTTCCAACCTCTTCTTCCTTGTTTTCCTTTCTGCTCCTCCCCTCCTTCTCCCCCCCTCTTCCGCCCCTCCCTCCCCTCCAAAGCCCCCCACAGGCCCTGGACACCAGGTGGCTGGACACCCAGGCTTCCTGCGGGCAGTGCAGCCCCGGGACCGGCACTCCGGGCTTCCGGCGTGGGGGCCCTTTTCCCTCTGCCTCTTCTCGCCTTCCCCTGCCCCCGGCCTCCTCCTCCCCCCACCCAGGGTCCCCCCAGCCTCGCTCCCTCCCTGCCCCCGCTCCGTGTCTTCCCTTCCCTCCTCCGGGGAGAGCCTGCGAGCCTCGGACCTCTGTGTGTCTGGGGACTGCCTCCCTCTTCCCCTCCAGGAGTGCCCCTGCCCTCTCCCTGCCCGCATGGCCTCCCCCACCCCCCAACGTCCTCTGTGCCCCTCTGCCGGTCACCGATGCCTCCCTTCCTTCTCCTCTGGGGAGTCTCACCGCCCTCCTCCACCTCCCCGGGGTGGGGGGCTTCTGCCTGCTTTCACCACCCCTTCTCCTCTGGCGGCCTCCCCCCTCCCCTCTCCCCCTCTCCCGCCCCACCTGCCAACGCCGCCCCCCCTTCCCCTGGCGGCCGCCTCTGCAACCCTCTCACCGCCAGGGCCCGAGTCCACAAAAAAATAAATAAATAAAAAGGTCAGCCAGTGGAGGGAGCAGCAATAACCCCTAAAACAGTACTATCAGTGGAACATGATTGATCAATTGAATTCCATAGCGGCTGAAAAATGTGGGATTAAGTAGTGTATTATACGCACAATGAGTTGAGGCATGATGTTCATTTCAAGTTCATTTCGCCGGCCTCTGCCACCAGATCAGGCAATCAATAGGGGCAGCAGATATCATATATCACCTCTCTGCGGGCCGGGGAGAGAGCGCCATAATCTCTCGCAAATTTAGAGTGACAGATTTGTCAAGATCTGAAGGGCCCCTGAATAAATGAAGGCAGAGGGCCTCCTCCAGCCAGTGACCTGAGGACAAAGCTCGGCTCAGCCCCTACACACACACACACACGCGCGCACACACACACACACACACACACACACGCGCACACGCACGGGCCTGGGGAGAGCCAAGCCACACACAGGCACACATGCAGGCCCCACACAGGCCTGCTGGGAGTGCTGTCTTGCACACACACGCACATACGACATGTGTGCATACTCGCCCGGGCACACGCACGCTCCCAGCCCCGGGACGCATCGCAATAACAGGCCACAGAGACGCGGCTGCCCCCTCGGCCCCCACGGCAGGGCTCCCCGGAACGTGGGAAAGAGCCAACGCGACACCCAGAACACGCAGGGTGCCGCAGGGAGAGAGCGACAAGAGGATGCGGCGCGTCCTGGAAAAAGAGGCAGGTGCCGGAGAAGCGGGCCGCAGCTCACGCCCCCACCCCGCGTCCGTCACACACACGTACACACGCGTCCTTCCAGAAGGCGCTCACTCTGCCAGCCAGACACACACGGACCCTATTGACCCGGATGTTTATATACAGATGCGTGTGCACACACAAAAGGAAAGAAGCATTTACTGCACCCCAATGCATGGGGGTGGGGGGGCGCACACACCCTGGAAGGCTCAAAACTATTCTAGAGCCATCGCAGAAAAAAGCCACGACCACCAAGTGTGGTGTCTGTAGGAACACGGGAATATTCCTGAGGCTGTCTCTGCCTCAGACTCGGTCCTGGCCAAGAACATGTGTTCTCTCTCTCTCTCTCTCTCTCTCTCTCTCTCTCTCTCTCTCTCTCTCTCTCCCTCCCTCTCCCTCTCTCTGTCTCCGTCTCTCTCTCTCCCTCTCCCCCCACCTCCACACACACTTCCTTTGCTTTCCCGCCCCCTCCAGAACAGAGGGAGGGAAGATGGGCGGTCCCCTTAGGAAGTCGACCCCTCAGCTCCGTCTGGGAGGCCAGCAAGGGAGGACGGCTGCAGGTTGAGTTAATCAATATGTAATATTTTCTATGGTCTCCCGGATGATACTGTACGGTGTTACTGTATATAATGCAATATTGATTATATCATATTGTATAATCACCTATAAACTGATATATATAACTGTCCCAGAGGAGCACCCTGGGCCTCCGGCATGGGCTGGCCCCGGGCCCAAGGCTCCCCAGCTGGTCTTGGGCCGAGGGAGCCAAGGAGCGGCCACACTGGGGCCAGGGGCACCTAAATTCTGGCCAGGAGCGTGGTGGGTGGGGCTCAGGAAGAGCAGCGAGCAGGCAGGTGGCCCGTATACACCCTGAAAACCCGGGCCGTGCCGGAAGGGAGGCAGGGATGCCAGCGAACGGGCGGCGCCACCGCGGCCCTTCCCCCGCAGAGACCCGCAGGGAGAGCTGGGAGGCCGAGGAGCTGCTTCCTGAGGGTCCGGTCAGGGACAGGCCGGGGAGGCTGGCCAGGCACCCGCGCCCACAAAGGCCCCTCGGTGGCCTCCGTCCTAGGGGTGCTTGGCTGCCCTGGCGACACCTCCTCCTCCCACTCCGCCCTGTCCCCGCCCAACCCCAGCAGAGCGCCCCAGGCTGGCTCGGGCCCCTCCACCCTTGTGGCCGAGTTAATTGCTTCACCCAGGCTCTGTGTTACACTCGGCCTCGGAGATTTGATGATTTCAACCCCTGGAATCAGTGGAACTGAAATTCATCTCAGAGCCGGGTTCAATTCTCCACAGGCTCTGTCATGCCAGTCTGAGACACCGGCTTCTCCCACGAGCCGACCCAGGCTGGGGGGCCGGGGGCCAGGGGGAGGCATCTGGGGACGTGCTCTGGGGAGAGGGCCCCGGGAGCCCCTGGTCCACTTCTGCCTGGTCCTCTCTAACCCTCGACTCTGGCCCCCTCCCCCGCCCTCCCCAGGTCCTTCAGAGGCTCTGGCCTCCTCCACCAGATCTCCTGCACTGGCCCCGCTGGCCTAGGAGCTGGGAGTAAGGGTTCCCTGGGGTGCAGAGCCCTGGGGCAGAACCAGACACACCCGCCTCCTCGCTCACCCTTCCTGGGCCTCTGCCAGTCTGGCGCTCATGCCCCAAGTGTCCGTGTGTTCTCCAGATGTGTCCGAGGGCTCGGTCCCCAATGGAGACTCCCAGAGTGGCGTGGACAGTTTGCGGAAGCACTTGCGAGCTGACACCTTCACCCAGCAGCAGCTGGAGGCTCTGGATCGGGTCTTTGAGCGTCCTTCCTACCCCGATGTCTTCCAGGCATCCGAGCACATCAAGTCAGAGCAGGTGAGGAAGGAGCGCGCGTCTGCAGGGGCGGAGAGGGGCTGGGCAGAGCAAGGCTTCTCGGGCGCCGAGCGCACCCAGCGTGGCGCGTGTTACGCACGTGTGCACACGTGGGCAGTGTGAGCCCGCTCGCACAAGGGCCCACGGTATAGTTACGAGCAGGCATTCCGGGCGAATATAGTCATTGGGATGATGAGTTCTGGGTGTGAGAGTCTGGCCTGGGATAGACCTGCCCTCAGAGCCTCAGTTTCCCCATCCACGGAACGAAGGGCGTGGACAGAGGGTCTGCCAAGTCCCTCCCAGCTCTGCCTCTCTGTGGTTCTGGCATGGGGTCCTCAGGGTCAACGTCCTGCTGTGTCCCCGGCCCCGCCCCTCTGAGGGTCCTTCAGTGTCTGCACCCTTCCCCCCATCAGGAGGAGGGCCCCCAGCGCCTGCCTCTGCCGCCCTGTCCACTGCCCCGTGTGCCCCGGACAGGCTGACAGCCGGCCCCTCACACCCAACTTCCCGAGACGCAGGGCGCCCAGAAAGCACAGCGGGCAATGCAGCATGCAGCAGCCAGCAAAACGCACGACACAGAAGCATGTCTCCTGACCCCTCCCACTTGCCGTGGGCACACCCTCCCCACCCACCACTTACTCCACCCGCCCCATCGCCCTCACACCCCCAGGCTGCAGGCGTGCCCCGCCCAGCTCACCTCCAGCACACTCCACCCACATGAGTGTAGCCCCTGCGCGCACACACAAGACACGCGGGCACACGCCTGTTCTTCCCACATGCCCAGGCCAGGCCCACAGCACAGTGCCGCCCAGCAGGCCGTGCTCGAGCACACACGCACGCACGCACACACACGTGCACAACGCACGCCAGCACAGCCCACAGGCGTCCCCGGCACAGCTCCACGCCAAGACTCCAGCAGCTCCGGCCACTTCCCTCTCTCCCCGCCCGTCCTTTTATCCCATAAGCTGTTTGTCTTCATAAAACAAAAATCAAAAGTCTTTTTAAGGTGCCCTGAGCCATAAACCAACAAAGGAGGAACCGGCCGAGGCGGGCGGCCCGGCGCACCCTCCCTGAGTCCCCGGCTGTATTACAATGAATAACCTTTATTTACTTTCATTAGACTATTAAACACCAGCACAGTCATTTTTCCCCCTGAAACTCGGAGCAGGGCCCATAAAGCAAATCCGAAGCCTAATTGAGTTCATTTTAATTTCTCTCCGATCACAGCGAATTACTCTGGTGATAAATCAGGGGGCAGCTTCACCCCCAGTAGAAGGCCTAATTTGCAGCTAATTACAAAACTGATTTCTACAGGAAGATCAATACGAGAAGGAATTGGAAATGACGAGGCAATCCCGTCCAGCCCGGGAGGGGAGGCGGCCCTCGGGGGGGGGCCAGGAAGCGGAAGAGAAAAAAACGGACCCGAAAGAGCAGAAAATCAGTTTTAATTTAACGTAATATTAATCAGAGCAACTTTTCCTGCGTGGTGCGGGCTCCTGGTCGGCCCGGCGCTGGGGTCTGGTGTGGCGGTGGCTGCAATCACAAGGCAATTACCCAAGGGTTCCAGGCAGGACACCCTTTCAGAGTCAATGACTGGCCCCCTCCCACCCTTCTGTTAGCCATGTGGGCTCTCCCCCTCCCCAATTTCACACCCCAGTGCACAGGCAGAGAGCGAGGGGCCCGTGGGGCTGTCTTTGTTTGTTTTTAGAAAAGGGGCGCCCGCACCCGACCAGCCAGGCCAGCCGTGCCAGGCTGGAGGCCCCGCCAGGCCCTTCCCCCAGTGACCGCCTCGGCCATCATGCCAGGATCCCCCCTCCTCCTCAAGGCGCCCCGCCCAGGGGTCCTGAGCGCCTCTTGACTCTCAGGGAGGGGTCCCCGCTGCTGCACTCCGCCCTGAGGGCCGCTTAGGCAGGACATGCCACAGACTTGTGAAGGGTGCTGGGACAGCCTCCCAAAATTTCCAGGCCATGCCTCCTGCTCCACCAAGCCAGGGCTACCCCGACCTGCACAAAATTCTCTGTCGCCACCCAGCACGCCCCTCCCTCCCTGCCCCCCGCCTCCCTCCACCCCATCTGGGAGGGTCCCCGTTCCTCCTCCCCATCTGCATGGGGCCCTCTCTCTGTGCGCATCAATAGAAAGCTGTCACTTCTCTCTCCTCCCAGGGGAACGAATACTCCCTCCCGGCCCTGACCCCTGGGCTTGATGAAGTCAAGTCGAGTCTATCTGCCTCCAGCAACCCCGAGCTGGGCAGCAACGTGTCAGGCACGCAGACATACCCTGTGGTGACCGGTAAGGGGGCTTCCGGTGGGTGGGGGCGCTGTTTCCAGCAGGGGTAACACAGCCCATGCCATCTGGGGCCCAGTGGGACAAGCAGGCCCCCTGCCAGGGTGTCTGCAGGAGAGCGAGCCTCCCAAAACCAGGGTGCTTCTTGAACAGATGTGTGCAGACGTGGGGAGAAAAATCCGCGGCCAGGGTGCCTGTGGGCTTCCTCCCAGAAAGGCCAGAACTGGGTGGACCGGGCTGGGTCTTCCTACTGGCATTTGCCTCCCCATGTTGCCCAGAATTCCGCACTTTGGGAGGTGTGAAAGCGGACCAGGCCAGCAGGAGTGCCACATGGGTGCCGGCGTCCAGCCGCCACACATCCGTGTCCCCAGGGCTCCTGAGGGACCCGCTTCCCTCTCCCTCGGACAGCAGGGGTGGCCGTGGCTTCAGGCTTGAGGGCATGGCACTCAGCCCCGTGGAGTTAGAGGTGAATGCCATTATTCAGCCTTTCTCCCACTTCCCTGAGAAGTCACGGAGACCAAGCCCAGTTGCGTCAGGTTTGATGCACAGCCGAATGCAGGGTGGGATGGGGGGAGTCATGGCCGGGAGCCCCCTTGGATCAGAAGCAGCAGGGCTGAAGGCGGACAGGGTCCAGGGAAGGGCCAGTGGGCGAGGCTCTGGCCGCAGAGCTCCGGGCGTCAGAAGGCACCCACTGCTGCAGGGGTTTCCAGGCCAGGAGAGTGCCCAAGCAGGAGAGACACACATCGAGGTGTTATTAAAATTCACCTAATTATTCGGGAGACACTAAAGCCAATGTGCCGTTCGCTCCTTGGGAGACAGGATGATTGAGAAGGATCTCTGTGGGGATGGGGAGACACTGAGGCGTTACCTGCCAAGCAGCAGCAGAGGCGGCCTGGGGACCTGGGCGGCGCGGCAGCAGCCAGCGTGGGGGTGAGGACGGGAGCAGGACAGGGCTTGGTTCTGGCGGGGCGCTGGCCAGTGAGCGGGCACCTTGCCTCCCTGGGAGCTGGGGAGGGCGCGGCTGAGAGCTTTCCCTGGCGCTCCTCTGGGGTGTCTCGGCACAGCTGCCTCCAGCCTGGATGGAGCAGAGGGCTGGGGCGCCAGAGATCGGGCTCTGGAGCCTGGAGAGCTGGGCTGGGCTTTCAGCCGGGTCAGGAGGCCGCCTGGGACCACATGGCCGTCGGCAGGGGCCTCCTTGGCGCAACTTGGATGCTCTCTGGCCTGTGGACGCTCCACCCAAGGCAGAGAGGCGGCCCGGGCCGGGCAGCCTTTCTCCTGATCTGCCTGGAAGCACCGGGATTGGTCACTGCCCAAAGATGGCCACCCCGGGCGCCTGGCCCCCAGAGCCCAGGAGGCTTCCCTTACCCCGCTGCACCGTGCTCAGGGCCAGTCCAGAAGGCAGGGTCACGGGGGGAGGCCCCCTGGAGTGGAGACACCGCTCCCGGGGGGCGGCGGCAGAGGAAGCCCTCCACCTTGAGCGGCCCCCCCGCCGCCCCCCATGGCCCTGGAACAGTCCCAGCTCAGCCCGGGAACATCTCCGGCTGATCCATCTGGATCCAAGTGTGAGAAAAGTTCATTTCAGACCCAGCTTGACACTCCCAGGTGGCAAGTTAGCACTAACGTCTCAATCTGTATGCGACATTTCAATCAAGCGAGGAGTAACAAAAGCAGAACCATTAACATTCGGAGCTGTTCACCAGTGGTAATGACGGGAAACTCGCTCAGAAACTGGAAATTGCCAAAAAGAGGGAAGGGGGGACAGGGGGAGGGGTGGGAGGCCGGGCGGGGCACGATGTCTCCCAGCTCTGGCCGGGGTTCCGGGGCTGGGATTCCAGGCGCCATTCCCCAGGAGCAGGCCGCAGAGGACGCTCATCCTTAAAATATTTGGGCCGGCCGTGAAACGGCGGCGGCTGTTGATCCTTGTTGATCTTATGTCCTCCTAATTTGCGTCATCTATTAAAGATGAGTGATTCACGAGGTGTTTGTGGTGGGGCCAAACAGAATCTGCTGGAGGTACAGTCAAGGTGAGCCGTGGGGTGCTGTCCAGAGACCGTGGGCCACTCGGGAGCGGCCCGGCGGGGTGGCCTTCGGGCCGGGACACCGTGGGCAGCTGGAAGTGGTAATGCGAGGACGAACGCAGGCGAGGCGGACCTGGGGTGAGTCTTCTAGAAAGATGGCGGAGAACCAGGCTCCCCGCAGGGCTGGCGTTGGGAGAGGCTCTCGGCGCATTTGCAGAAATTCCCCTCAAAGCCTCTTAAGAAGCTTCTCGTGTTGCAGGTCATTCAGGGCTTTGGTGGAGGAAGAAAGGCTCTTTCCGGTAGGCACACAGCAGGGGCGTCCTGTGCCCGCAGCCGGGCTTGGGCGTGCCAAGGTGTTCAAGGGGCCCTTGTCCATCCCTGCTGCAACAGCACCGTGCTCTTCTCTTCCCCGGGGGACGGTGGCAGAGGCCGTAAACCGGAGCGTCCGAGGCCGAGGGAGCCAGCCCAGGGATGCCCCGGCCCGACCCGCAGCACTGGGCCTTATTGGTATTCCTGCCACTTCCTGGCACTGGAGGCTGATTTCAAACTTCACCAGCCCCTTGATGCGGCTGTTCCACAAGGTCAGGACCGAGAGGGGAGAGGAGCCTGGACTATTGTGTGGGGGAGAGCGGGGCCCAGTGGGCCAGGACACAGCTAATCACATCGCAGGCAAGGGTGGCCACCGGCGGCGGGGGCCGGGCCCCGTGGCCTCCCCTCCCCACCTGGCGTCAGGGAACCGAGGAGAGAGACCGATTGTGCTGGGTGGTGTTTGCAAGTTCTGCCGAGATTTTAATTTCACTGCATCACAACTCAGCAAGCTGCCAAGTCAAGCTGGTTATTTAAATTTATCACCCACTTTCCCTTCCGCCGCCGGGCTGCCCGAGCTCAGCGGCATCTCTCCCCTCCAGCCCCCGGCTCTAGGCTGCTGGTCTGGAACGAAGCCGAGTCTCTCCTAAGTGACAAAGAGAAAGGGACCCGCGACAGGAGGGAATGGGGCAGGGGCATGCCGGCCCCAGGCTTCCTCAGGTGGGTTGGCTGCGGCTGGTACCCGCTGTCACCTTCCACCCGCCCGGGGACCCCACGGGGGACCCCCGGGCCAGGGCCGCTGCAGGGAGGACGCTGGTTCCAACTGCATGCTGGAGCCTTCATTCCTTAACGACTTCTGTCACGGGTGGCGAAGATCATCCTCTCCCCTACAGCTGCTCCCCGCAACCCTCCCTGCCTGTGCATGGCCAGGGCTGTGGCAACAGAGGAACTTGCAGGGACCCTGGCAGACACATTGATCTGGGAGGAGGAGATGGGAACTCGTTTCAGGATTCCCAAAGGCACTGAAGATGCTTCCAGGCAGCAGAGGGTCCTTGACCCTGGGAGGAGAAAGCGGCTTCCCACCCTGCAGTTCTGACAGGCGAGATGGTGCTGGTAGAAGGGTCGTTCTCACCACCTTTGAGCTAGTCGCAGGGAGGTGATGGAGGAATGAGGTGGACGTCCAGGAGCCAGGCAGGCTAAACGTACCCAAGTGCAGCTGGATACAGTACAACAGCACATATTAAAACACAGCCAGGCCTCAGATGCTGGTGCCGGGGACAGAGGGAAATGCAAAGCCAGGACGTGTGAGAGAGATGCTGGTACCAGGCTGGAGGTGGACCCTGCCTGGGAGAGATTGGGCTGTGACGTACCAGTCGGGGGACATGCCTCTGGGTCTGGGAGAACCAGGGAGCTAGAAGTATTGATGCCAGGTAGGGTGCAGTGTGTTGCTCTGTGGGTTCTTTGACTTGGCCAGAAAAAGAATTTCAGAGTGAGTCCCAAGTATAGTTGAAGACAGAATTTTTTTTTTTTTCAAGTTGGAGTCTCACTCTTGTCGCCCAGGCTGGGGTGCAGTGGCACTCTCATGGCCACCGCAGCCTCGACCTGCTGGGCTTAGGCGTTCCTTCCACCTCAGCCTTCCAAGTAGCTGGAACTACAGACAAAAATCACCATGCCCAGCTAGTTTTTTTCATGTGTGTGTGATTTATTGTAGAGATGACGTCTCACCAAGTTACCCAGACTGATCTCGAACCCCCGGGTTCAGGCAGTCTTCTTGCTTCAACTTCCCAAAGTGCTGGGATTACCAGCTGAGCCACTGTACCCAGCCTAAGACAGAATTTATTAGAAGGAAACAGCCATGCTCAAAGGGCATGGGTGCCTTAAAAGAAAGAAAACATGCTCACTTTTGACAAAAAGCTGTATGTAATTTTTTTTTTTTTTGAGTTGGAGTCTCACTCTGTCGCCCAGGCTGGAGTACAGTGGCACACTCACAGCCACCTCAGCCTCGACCTGCTGGGTTCAGGTGATTCTTCCGCCTTAGCCTTCCAAGTGGCTGGAACTACAGGCACTCGCTACCATACCCAGCTCATTTTTTGATTTATTGTAGAGACGAGGTCTCACCAGGTTGCCCAGGCTGGTCTCGAAGCCCTGAGCTCAGGCAGTCCTCTCGCCTTGGCCTCTCAAAGTTCTGGGATTACAGGCTGAGCCACCATGCCCGGCCTATATAATTTCACAATGATGATTAAGCAAACCATGAACCAAGAGGAGTGGGCTGCAGGTGTCTAGCAGTCACCCTGCCTAAAGCCCATGGACGGGAAACTCACCCTAGTGGCCCCGGGAAATGAGTGAGGGGGCAAGTGTCACCTGAGGAACAGGGACACCAAGCCTGATTCTGGGTCAGAGTCAGATTTATACCATGAACGCGTGGCAGGAACCCCAAGCCAATAACTTACAGAAGGGCATGTCCAGGAGTAACCCACTCCCAAACCCCAGCGGGAACAATGACAGTCCTTCCTTGTAGAAACAGTCTATGATCCAGGGTACCTGGGACTCACAGAAAGGAAAAAAATCCACCACCGAGGATGAGTTCCCTGTTGAAAATGACACACCTTGATGGATACAAGGGATCATGAGGAAGCAGGAAACAGGACGGGTCACACCCGCCCAGAACTGGAGGCAATGGAGGAGGCAATGGAATACTCCGAAAACACAATAAACTGAGCGTGTGCACGTTCTAGCAAAGATCAAAGAGAAGTATCAGTAGTGGCTTTATCACAGATCCAGACCCCTAGGCCCCTTCCCTACCACAGCCCAGCAAATTGTCAGATAACGGAGTTCAAAAAGGGCGAGGAAGAAGACCATACCCCTAGCTGATTGCTGTGGGGTCCAGAGCCTGGGAGGAGCCAGCCTCTCCAAACTCCCAGCCTGCAGATCTCGGGACAGATGGTCCCTGTCCTTTGCGAAAGTGCCTGAATGAGAGAGAGAGAGGACGCTAGGGACAAAGACAGGACTTTCCTCCCCAGTATGGGCATACGTGGGGTGTTGGCTTCCCCATCCCGGCCGGGAACCGGCAGCTGTTCCGGGAGCTTGGGAGAAGCCCCTCTTGACGTCTGGAGACCCCAGCGTCGAAGGAAGCTGGAACTGAGGTCCAGGACGAGATGTGGCCACCCGTGAGGAAAGGGCCCGAGTGGGGAGTGGGAGCAGAAGCCACCGGGTCTCCCGGCCCAGTGGGGCAGAGGTGGGAAGCCGTGAGACAAAGTCCAGGGCAGGAGAGCAGGGGTTGGCCGGTGCCCAGTGCGGGCATAGCTTCTGAGAAAGGCTTGCTGACTCCCAGGAGTGCGACGCCTCGCCTGCATCTGAGAGGGTGTCTGAGAAGGTTGGTCGGCTGGCCACTTTAGCGGACGGAGGTGTGGGCCCTGGGAAACCTCCTCCCACTCAGGGGTCCCAAGGACCCCAGGAACTGCCTCTTTCCTGTAGTTAACAACCCCTTTCCAATGCAACTGCATTTCCCTCCATAAAACAAACAGCTCAGCCCCGGGCTAGTCCCTGGGGGGAGAGAAGGCCATAAAGAGATGTTTCTGAAGGAGGCTGGGAGTCTCCCCGTCTGGTCTGTCAGCTCAAAGCCCCTGATTAGCGAGAGGAATTTAGGGCACAGACATCAGAGCTCCTCTCCGGCCTTGAAAGGAGAAGACGAGAGCAGCTCCAGACGCAGGATAAGCCAGACAGCCCTTTAGTGGAGGCCAAGCTTGCCAGAGGGCTTCTCCTCGCACCCATGGGCCCTGGAGCCTGCGTTTGGGCCGAGAAGGCCCCAGGCAAAGAGGCTGCAAACATCCCCGAAGCCTTAGCCACTTCCCCAAGGACCTCCAGCCCCCAGCCTCAGCTCTGATTTAATTACGGGGCATTTCCATAGCAATGAGACATTGACAGATACCCGCGCCCTGGGCCTGCAGTCTAGGGAGTCACTGGGTCAGGGCTCTGTCCCTTCCTCCTCTGTCCAAGCCATGGCCGCCGAAGTGAAGGATGCTGAAAAGCAGAGGCAGCAGTCCGCTCTGGGGCTGGAGAGCCCGGCCAAGGTGGAGCAGGATAAATACCGTAGCATTTGTCCCTGGTCCCAACTCTCATCCAGCTCTGTGCCAGCCAGGCTGCCCTCCCCAGGGGCTGCAGGAAGGAGCGTCTGGGAAGGTGAGGAAGGCTCGAAGGGCCTCTTCGCCAAGTCATATGACAGGGTGGTCTCACCCATTCATTGAGAGGTCAGAGGGAGACCGGGCTGCACCTGAATCCAAGTATCTTCAGGAAATCAGCCATCTCTATGTCAAGGGCACATAGCGGGCAACCCAGGCCAACCGAGGGTCACTCAGTGGGTGACATGGGACTCCCCTTTCGTGATTCACTGGGGAATGCTGTTGAGATGCTTGGGACGTCCCAAACGGGAGTTTCCAAGAGGGGGGCCCAGGCACAAAGCGGCTCACGCCATTATTCGGCAGTTGGAAGTGTAAAGCTCAACTACGTAAAAATGTCGGTCCACCCAGCCTTGCAGAAATGACCAGAAATCCTGAAGCGGTGGTGTCCCAGGGGATGTCGTGGGCGTGTGCGGGGGCCAAGGGCTCAGAGTGTCCTGGTGGCCTCCAAGCCGCCTAGGCAAGACCTGAAAGCCTGTTTCCACAAGAGGGCCGCCCCTCCCAGGTGACCCCCCCCACCCCGTCTTCCTCTGTGTCCTCAGGGCACACAAGCCAGTGCCTTTGTAACCTCTCCGCCCCTGTTGTCACTTCTGAGAGGGCTTTGCGCTCCTCCAGACTGAATCTTCCCCGCTCCTCCCCAGTGGTGGCGGTGGCCGGGGCCAGGCTGGCAGGCAGGCAGGGAAGAAGGACATCCCGCAGCGGCGCGGAGAGAGAGGCCTAATGCCCCTGCAGCTTAAGTGGCCGTTTTCCTTGGGATTAGGGTTTCACTTACACGGAGCGCCTGAAAAACACCGCGCTTTCGGAAGGATTAGAGCTGACAATTCAGTGCTCTCAGCGCACAAAATAAAGCCGGAGAGGAACTGGGAGACCTGGCGTATCAGGAGACTGTGCAAACAGGCTTAACCTCTGCCCACCCAGCACGAGGGTCTCCCCTGCTCCCAGCCCGCCCGCAAGCCAGGCCCGCCCCCCGAGTGCCCCCGCCCGCCCGCCCGCCTCCATCCAGCCTTCTGGCTTTGCTCAGGGAGCCCCCGAAGGCGGTGCGGGAGCGGAACGGAGGAGGGACTGGAGAGGTGTGCCTCTCTCCCTGGGCCTCAGTTTCTTCCTCTGTAAAATGAGGGGATCGGCCCAGAAGACGGCCGAGGTCCCTTTCAGCCCTCTGAAAAGGGGATTCCACCAGGGGTGGGGGCTCACACCTGCCATCCCAGCACTTTAGACGGTCGAGGTGGGACCGTTGCTGGAGCCCAGGAGCTCAAGACCAGCCTGGGCAACATAGTGAGACTTCATCTCTACAGGAAAAGATAAAAATAAAAAAATGTAGCCAGGCATGGTGGCGCATGCCTGTAGTCCCAGTTACTCGGGGAGGCTGAGGTGAGAGAATCAGCTGAGCCCAGGCGGTTGAGGCTGTGGTGAGCTGGGATCCTGCCACTGCCCTCCAGCCTGGGGGACAGAGTGTGACCCCGACTTTGAAAAAATGAAAATGGGGTTCTCCCAACACTCCCTAGTCTTCCATGAGGGTCCTGAGGCCGTGGCACCAGCCGTGGTCCCTCTAAGAAGGAGCCCCTCATCCGAGGCCCTGGTCAGAGAAGGGTGGGGTTCTGGGAGAAGAGGGGAGGGGCCAGCATGGCGGGCTGTGTCCAGCTGGTAGGCTGCCCGAGTACACATCTCCTGAGCCTGGAGGTCCTGTCTGGGATGCAGCAGGGAGCCAAGGTGAGCTGGGACAGCAGCCACCCAGTGGCGACACAGCCCCTCTGCTGGAACCTGGAGAGCCGGGCACCAGGGGAGGTGAGGCCAAGGCTGTCCCTTCTGCCCTGGAGGGCACTCCCCTCCCGGGAGGATTTGGAAACCCAGGAGATAACAAACAAAATGAAACAACATGTGGAACTCGTCCTCCTCTCCCTTGAAAGACAGGTGGAAGTCCGCTTCGGCAGGTCACGGCGGCCTTGGGTTGGTCCTAGAGGGGTCACGACTGGTGCAGGACACGGAAAGGTGCCAGACATTCGGGCAGTGATGCCAGGGTCAGAAGCCATGGGCTCCTGTGAGTGTCACCGGTGCTTGTGCAGGACCCAGGTGCGGACAGGCAGCGGTGAAGGAATTGAATGTCTTCATCTTTGCTCCCTTGGGAGAAGCAGGCAGAACTCGGAGACAGGGCAGTAAAGAAGCCAGAGTTATGTGTGCTGGCCTCGGGGTCCTCCATGGCGTCAAATGGGTAGCAAGAGTGCTCATCTTAGCGTTTGGAACCCAGCGGACAGAACTCTGGCCGTTTCAATCCGTGTCCAAGAAGTCCCATCCGGGCTGTCACCAGCAGTGGCCTCTGCTTCTTCGGTGGCTCCTTTTAATTCCTTGATCTCCTGGATGTGGATGCCTTCCCGGACTTGAGAGGAACCTCCCTGCCTCCTCACACGCCATTTTGATGTCCTTCGTGACCTTGTTTATGGGTATAATTTCAAGCAGCTGCAAACAAGTCAGTGTCTGACACCAAAGAAATAAGGGTCTTTTTTTATTCTTTTTCACAAATGGTGCCTATCAGTCTTTGAGCCACGAATATTTTGGAGACTGTGATAAAAGTCATGTGCCACCTACCCGGAAAGATACACACACATATTATCGGCAACATTCTGTGTGTAGCTTTTTATAGGGGACCCTGAAGGACATCTGGGGTCCTTTTAAAACTTCCTCCCGGGGCAATCCCTTCGGGTCCCCTCCCACTATGGGAGCTTTTCTGTTTTTTCAATCAATCCTGCTGTCTCAAACAAAACAAAACAAAGCAACACTCCCACCCTCTGTAGAAAATGGAAAAAATGGAAGCACACAAGAAACAAGAAATGACAAGATGCTTGGTTACAGGAAGGATTAGTTACTTTTCTGGACCAAACACCTACCTTGGTGGTCTCTGTAATACTGAAGGTATCATTCCAAAGTCAATTCCCAAGTGCACTGCCTGTCCTGTGGCCCGGGCTCTGCTACGTACTAGCTGTGAGGTCCTGAACGTAACACTTAGCCTCTCTGAGTTTCAATTTCTTGTCTATAGAATGAGGACTAAAAGCATAGTGTCGACAGGAGCATTCAATGAGATCATCCTTTTAAAATATGAAGGACAGTGCTCTGCATACAGCAAGTGCTCAAGGGATGCTAGCTAGCCCGGGTGCAAGTAGAAACACAACTCTGCCCTTGAATCTCAGACCTGGCGTGAGAGTCGCACCGATTATCCGACGGCTACCGTATTTCAGTTTCTTGATCAAGTCTCTCGCCTCGCTTTTCTCGGTGCTTGGAAGAGGAACTGCACTTAGCGCCTCCAAAACCGTTGATTTGCTCTGGCCCATTTGGTAAGGAGTGTCTGATACAGATGCAGATTGCTTGGAAATTGGCTTGGGGTCTTCAGGGACTTCTGCTGTTGAACTGAGAAGACAGCCTTATCGCGTGCAGTGCCTCTAGCACTTCTGGGGGCTTGGGGATTCTCCACCACTACTGTTTCTCGAAGAGCCTCTTTGTTTTCTAGAAAACTCTCGCAGGAGACGAACGCGCCACCCCACGGAGTTTTACTGCCGAGTTTCGGTGTCAGTATTTCATTCTCCGTGTCCTTTTCTCGTGCCTCAATTTCGTGGCGGCCATCGCAGTGTGAGATTTTGTTTGGAAGGTGACGTCTTTTCCTTTTCCTTGGTTCTTTTGGGGAGTAGCTGGCCTCACGTTGTCATTGAAAGGCAGTGTGGCACAGACACGGCTTCAGACTTCGGCTCTACCCCTTTCCCAGCTGTTTGCTAAAGGAGAGTCACGATGCCTCTCTGCGCCTTTATTTTCTCGCCTTTATTTTTATTTCATTTTATTTGATTACTTATTTTTAGAGTCGGAGTCCCACTCCGTCGCCCAGACTGGAGTGCAGTGGCACAATCATGGCTACCGCAGCCTCGACCTGCAGGGCTCAGGTGATCCTTCTGCCTCAGCCTTCTAAACAGCTGGAACCACAGTCACACACGACCATGCCGGGCCTATTTTATTTTATTTTATTTTATTATTATAGAGATGAAGTTTTGCTGTGTTGCCCAGGCTGGTCTCAAGCCCCTGGACTCAGGCAGTTCTCTCTCACCTCCGCCCCCAAAGTGCTGGGATGACAGGCATGAACCACCATGCCTGGTCCGTTTTCTCACCTTTAGGACAAGGAGGCTAGACTGGCCATCTGGAAGGCCTTCCAACTTTTTTGTTTTTCTAAGAGATAGGGTCTTGCTCTATCGTCCAGGCTGGAGTGCAGTGGCACGATCATAGCTCACTGCAGACTTGAACTCCTGGACTCAAGCGATCCTCCTGCCTCAGCCTCCCAAGTAGCTGGGACTTTGGGGTTAGCCCTAGTGCTGTCTTTAGCCCTAGTGCTTGTTTGTGAGCAAAGTAAGCACTTTGTTTTCTGTTGGACGGCACCTATTTGATAACTGCTATCCTCTGCCACGCAGCCGTCTTCTCCTTTTCCACGCTCCCACGTGTTTGTGTCAAGAAGCTGGCTGTGCTTTCTCACGGGGTTAGAGTCTGCTTGCCTCCGCATGTCCACCCTTCTGTGCTGCCGTGCACAGCTCCCATTACACATTTATGCTCTCCTTTGCGGAAAGAGGCTCGCTCAGAGTGCTGCTGGTGAGTGCACGGCGGGCTTGGTGATGGGAAAACTTCCTGCAGTGTGTGCTTTCCATTCTTGAGAATGGCCTTCTGGAAGCATATATGGCTCTGGCAAGAGCGTGGGCAATTTTTTTCTGCTCTTCAAGTGTTACCCGTGCACTGATGAAGCCCTTGAGAGCACTCTGAGTGCAGCGGCTGGCATCTGTCAGCTCAGAGGTCCCACACACTCAGAGGTCCCCTTGCAGGACCTGCGGCCGGGGACAACAACACGCTGGCATGCTTCTTCTTAGCCATGGGCCTCTTCTTTCACTTGGTTAAAATGTCTGCGTGGCGCTACCCAACTTCAGCTTTTTAAGCAGAATTTGGAAATGCGCCTTTCAGTCAACTGTTCTGTGGAGGACTTGTGGCATGCAGAAGTTTCTATGCGCTGGAAATTGGCCTCACCCTTTGCAAGAGAGAAAGCCGGTAGACATAAGCTTCGCCACAAGTCTCTAGCTCAGCTAGAAACACCTTTCCAGGCACCTAGCCTTTCTTCTTTTCTCCTGAAGCTAGGTGGGGGATTTCGTCACAAAACCCTGGATCATGAGGAATCACGTCATGTGTGACGGGTTGTGGGAATCATGCCGCTGGAAACCAGAATCCAGAAGCATTTAAATTCCTGTGTATTGAGAGAGAGGTGCACTCCTGTTCCCAGCTGCTTTGTAGACCTTAAAGTCAGGGGCTGGGAGGAACTGGGGGTCTGCGTCTGTCTAGCTTCCAAACCTCTGCATCTTCCTTAACTCTTCTCTGTCCGGGGCCTTTTGTGGCCAACAAGTGGCGTATTATGAGTCTCCCTAGGAATTGATAGATGTAGCTGTCACTGTCCACTTCAGGTCCACGCCACCGAGGGATGGTCAGGAGGCCGTGGCTTCTATTGACACCGAAAGCCAGTAAAAGGAAACCCACCACAAAGCCAACACGAATTCCTCCTTGCGTCTCTCTGGGAGTCAGAAGGGACCTCTTGTCTGGCAGCTCTGCTTGTCCTGGAGTGCCAGGGAACACAGAGTGCGTGAGTCAGCCACCTCAGGCCAGGCTGGAGGAAAATGTCGCATTGCATGGTGACGCTCAGTGGCATTGCAGGAGTCCCTCGTTGCATGGTGACGCTCAGTCCCTCACTGCAAGCCTCTCCTCAGCCTACAAAAGTCATAGTCTGTTGTTTCAACCGTTTGTAAAAAAAAAAAAAAAAAAAAAAAGCATTTCCAGCATTTACATTTGGTCCCAGCCTCTTCCTCTTTAAAGGATACTCACATCCATGAACCAACTAAACTTGCCCCATCCGTGGTGGGCCTACAGTGTTGCAGAGGGCAGAGGATACTTCTCAGGTGTTTACTGGGCACCTGGGTGTTCTCCAAGCAGAAGCCGGGCCCTGCCCTCAGGGGGGCTCATAGGCTGTGTGTGGTAAAAGATTATAGGGCCGTGGCGTCCGGGGCACCGTGCTGCAGCGGTCTGGAAGGGAGAATCTCCCCTGAAGGGTAGGACAGCATGGAGCTGAGGTTTCCCCGGAAGGAAGGGGGGTGGGTGATGTAAGAAGGAAGAGAAGGGCATGGCCAGAGCACGGGGCTCACGGCACACAAGCCACCAGAGAGCTTGGTCCAGTGACACCAGGAGGGCTGAGGGTCTGGCTGGGAAGGCGGGTGCAGAGGGTGCCTGGGAGGCTCCAGACACCCTTTCCATCCAAACTCTAGACTACGGGGGACCAGGGATGGTTTTCACACAGGCAGTGGAGTGACAGCAAGGGACTTTCATGAGGACTGGCCTCCGCAGGGGGCAGACAGTTGGGCAGAGGGCACGACCGGATGCTGTGGCAAAGCCAGAACAGGCGCTTAGAAGCTGAGCTGCGGAGGCAGCAATGGAAGAGGAGACAGGGCAGGTGCAACAGACACCTGAGATCTAAGACATCTAAGAGGAAGGCTGTGTCACGAGGGTCTCCGAGGCTTTTGGCCTTCTGGCCTCCAAGAGGGTGGGTCGACCTGAAGGGAGGAAGAGAATCTGCGTCAGTCCTGCTGGGTGTGAGGTGACAGAGAGACAGCTGATGATGGCATTCAGCTGACGACGGCTCTGCACACCCGGGGAGGCTGGGCTGCTGGATGTGTCGCCGTGGGGCGAGGAGGAAACACACAGCTCAGGGACGTGGCAGGCGAGGCCAACTTCAAGGGAGGGGGCACGGAGGGAGGCGCTTCAGAGGCAGCATCGGGAGGACGTGGGGCCCGGCGGGTGGCGAGAAGGCGAAGGGGCTGGGGATACATGGCTCGGTGACACTCAGCCCCACCTTCCCAGGGCGGCACAGAGGCAGGGCAGTGGTAGACCAGCACTGGCTGACGGGGAGGAGCAGGGCGTTTGGAGGGAGGAAGGGAGCCCAGGAGAGGACAGAGGGGGTGTGGGGGTGGAAAAGGGCGCGCTTTCCCCTGCCAACTGCAAGGGCAGGCGGTGCCCGCTTCAGGGCGACGGGGGAAGGCAAGGCAGGGAGGCCAGCTGAGGGCAGCTGTGCTCTCAAGGGCATGTCTGTGGACCGGGCCTCCCTGCCTCCAGGCTCCAGCTAGTCGAGGCCTCCAGGGCCCAAAGTCCTGCAGCTGGGGGGGTGGGGGACAGAGTCTGCTCCTTGGGACTTGACCCGATCTGCTCGCACTGCTGGCTCGAAGCTCTTGAATCACTTCAAGGCGGTTTGCACTTGTGGACATGCCATAAACACCAGCAGTAAAGAGCCCATTGGCTGGCCCCCCGCTCTGCACACCTGCCAGGCCCAGCACCTGCAGCACTACTTGGAGAGGACAGGGATGCCCATCAGTCCCCGCAGGGGTGGCCGAGGGGCGCCCCCCAAGCCTGAAGGAAAGACGGGGTGCCAGGGAGGGGAGAGGCAAACAGACGGCAGAGATCCACGTGGCTACTGGAGAGACCACAGCTGTATCTCTTGCTGAGGAGAAGACTGAAACCAGGTCATCTCCCTCCCGTCTCCATCTGGGTTTGGAATGCACAGAGACACTGGCAAAGGAAGACACACACACACACACACACTCGCAGAGGGAGACACGAATCTGCACAGAGCAGAGGTGCAGACACACAGCTGATGGCAGGCACAGACCGCTGCTAAGGAGCTGAGACACACCTGGCCTGCTCGCTGGGGCAGGGCGGCACACCCTGCAGTCCCCGCCGGCTCCTCCCTCCCCATGCCAGAGCTGCCTTTCCAGCCTGCCTGGAGCGAGCAGAGGCAGGCCCCTCTTTCCCAGGCCTCACCCCCTCCCCTTTGTGTTTTTCCAGGTCGTGACATGGCGAGCACCACTCTGCCCGGTTACCCCCCTCACGTGCCCCCCACTGGCCAGGGAAGCTACCCCACCTCCACCCTGGCAGGAATGGTGCCTGGTAGGTGACAATGCCGCGGCTGCCTCCTCTAGGTGGGGGTAGCAGAACTGTGGGTGAGCTGCTGAGGGGTCTGTAGTCTGAGGCTGGGGGTGGGGGAAGCCCCAGTGCCCCGCCCTGCAAGCCACTGCTGCTCTGTCCCTCTCCCTAGAGGCTGCCCTCGCCCTCCGTATGGGCAGCCCGGGGAGAAAGCTTGCAGCCGTGCCCTCGTGTGCGGCCCACTGAATGCCACGGCCCCTCCACGGCGCCCACCCACCCCAACCTGGGCCCCAGGAGCACTGCACCCCAGCACCGCCTCGGTGCCCAGCCCACCCCAGCCAGCTGACACAGCTTGGAGGAGCCTGCCCTGGTTTCCATGGAAACTTGGAGCCAAGAACCATTTCCAGGGGCATGTCAGTCACTCAGACAAAGCCACCCTGGCCACACCAAGCCACCGGGGAGACTCATGTTGAGACCAGCCCAGAGAGAGGGGGGTCTGGGCCCTGAGAGCCCGGCGAGCTAGGACGCCCGCGTCTGTCCAGAGGTGCCCGCCCGCCCGGCTCCCGCAGCCCAGCCATCCCTCGTCCGCCAGGTGCTGGCGTTGGGTCTGTAGATCCGGGGGGGCAGAGACTGGATGTGCGGTGCTCCACGGAGCGCGCCCAAGGGGGTGCGGCCCTCCAGCCGGTCTCCAGATCGCGAGTGGGCTTGAAGCCCAGGAAAGTGGAGGTCCTGTTTGCGTCAACACCAAGCCGCTCTCATCTCAAAGCCGCCAGCCCAGCCCTCTGACCCCTGCGTGTGGGCTTTCCCTGCAGTCCAGCTGGCATCTCTGGGGCGAATGGGACGTCCAGGGACATCCAGGGACAGCCTCGAGGCCGTCCCCAGCGCTTGGGGTGGGGGAGACGGCCGAGGGAGACTGCTGCGGGGGAAGGGACTCTTTCTTGCCAGACTCGGGAGGGGAAGCAGAAGCCCCGCTGGGGCAAGGAGACTTGGGGGCGGGCCCAGCCGCGAGCAGGTGGAGGTCTCGGAGAGGTGGCTGGGGGAGGGGCGGCGGGGTGGGGGCGGGGAGTCTGCAGAGAGCGCGGTGGCAAGGGGGGAGTCGTTAAACAGAATCCAGTGCTGATGAGGAAATTACACTTGTTTCATTAGCGATGGGGAAGGAGATAGCTCAGTTCCTCTTGGTCACAGTTGAGCTCAGAAGCTCATTATCCCGTGGCACGCATGCTTTCCCTCCTCGTCAATAAACAGGCTTTCCAGTGGCTGCACCCCCACCCCCACCCAGCTCCCGCGCCGAGAGGGGCCCCTTCTCTACTTAACCCGCGGTTAGGGATCACTGTAAACAGTCTGGGGTCATCACACAGGAGAAAGGGCGAGCGGGAAACCCGGGGGCACGGCCTTTCCCGCAGAGGGAGGGAGGCGGCTTCCGACGGCTGCCGGCCCACGGCCCGGCCGCCGCTCGCGGACCTGCGGGCAGACACCCCTCCCGCCGCCCGGGTCCCCCGCCGCGTGGCCCCCGTAAAGCGGCTCTCGAGGGAAGGCGGGTGGGTGCCTCCCAGCAGAGCACTCCCCCCCCCCCGCGGCACTGGCGCGCGCGGAGACGCCGTTTAGGACTTTCTGGGACAAAGTGTCCCGAGGGCCTTTCTTCGCCAATCTCCCCTCCACGCCGTGGGGCCGCGACTCCTTGACCCGGAGTGGCCGCCGTGAAGGCCCTTGGGTCCCCACGCAGCCGTCGGCGTGCCCGGGCCCCCACGAACCCTTCCTGGGCTGCCGGAGCGCCTCGGCTGGGAGCCCGGGCGGGCGCCGGCCGCAGGCCCCGCCACGCGGGGTGCGGGCGCGCCTGGGCTCTCCCCGCGCGGACCCCGGGGTTCCCGCCTGCGCGCGCACCGGGGCTCGTCGGGTCCGCCCGGCGGGCGCGGGTCTGACCGCACGCCGCCCCCCGCAGGGAGCGAGTTCTCCGGCAACCCCTACAGCCACCCGCAGTACACGGCCTACAACGAGGCCTGGAGATTCAGCAACCCCGCCTTACTAAGTGAGTACGCCGCCGCCCGCCCGGCCGCGCTGCCTGCGGACGCGGGTCCCGCTCCCGGCCACCGACCTCCGGGTGCGGCCGGGCCAGGGGGCCGGGCTGGGGGTGCCGCACTGAGGCCCGGGGGGGCCCCGTCCCCTCCGCCCCTCCCTCCCCTCTCCCGTTCCCTCCCCCCCCCGGGTGGCTGGAGGGCTCTGCGCCGCCCTCGCCCTCGGACGCCCGGACGGGGCGCAGCCGGGCGTCGCCAAGCCGGGCCTGCCCGCCCGCGAACGCGGCTCCTGGCCGCGCGGCCCCCCGTCCGGACCCCGCCGGACCCAGCCAGGGAGGTCTTGCTGTGCTTTGCTTTCCTTTGCGTCCGTTTGTCCTCTCACCCAGCCCATTCTTCTCCTGTGTTAACTTCCAGGTTCCCCTTATTATTATAGTGCCGCCCCCCGGGGCCCCGCCCCTGCCGCTGCTGCCGCTGCCTATGACCGCCACTAGTTACCGCGGGGACCACATCAAGCTTCAGGCCGACAGCTTCGGCCTCCACATCGTCCCCGTCTGACCGCCCGCCCCGAGGGAGGGCGGGCCCGCCCGGCGCGCTGCCCCCCGCCACCGCCCAGCCCGCCCCGCCCGGGACCCCGCGGCCCTCCTCGGCAGCCTGTCGGCGGCCGGACGGGACGGGAGCCGCGGGCGGGACCCCCGGCCCGGGCCCGCCGCCCCAGCCCGCCCGCCGGCCCTCCCGCCGCCTGGACCGCTCGCCCGGCCGGCCCGGCCCCGAGCCGGCCGCCTCCCCGGACTCCGGCCTGGCCGCCGGAGCCTCTTCTGTGACACACAATCAGCGCGCCCAGCCCGGGCCGCCGGACGCCTCGCCGGAGGGGCCGGGCGGGGCGAGGCGGGCCGAAGCGCTTTCCGCAGGAAGGGAGGCCGCGCCTGCGAGCCCTCGGGGAGCAGCCCGGCCCGCGCCGCCGGCCCGCCGCCTGCGGGGCGTGCCCTGGCGGGAGC
The DNA here is from genome assembly GCA_027257055.1 of Cephalopachus bancanus. Taxonomy (NCBI): domain Eukaryota; kingdom Metazoa; phylum Chordata; class Mammalia; order Primates; family Tarsiidae; genus Cephalopachus; species Cephalopachus bancanus. The sequence goes on from JAPVLO010000143.1 coordinate 3,267,858, forward strand.
GGGCTGGGGACCGGCCCCGGGCGCGGGCGTGGGGCGTCGGTCTTGGCGAGGCCGGGCCGAGGAACGCAGACCCCACGGCGCGCCCCCGCCCGCCGGGCTCGCCCCGCGCCGCCGGCCCGCCCGGCCCCGCTCCCAGCCCGCCGGCCCCAGCTCGGCGCCTCCCCGCCCGTCCTCTCCCCGCCCACGGCGCCGGCAGCCCCTCCCGTCGGGCCGGCCGGGCCTCCAGGACCGCTTTCCGGAGGCCGCGCGCGGACACTGGCTCTCCGGACGCCCCTGCCCGGACGCGGACGCTCAGCCAGCAGGCGGCTGCGCCGGGTCTGAGCCGCCCGCCGCGTGGAAGTGGGGGCTGCCCGCCCGCCCACCCCTCCCCGCGTCCTCGGCGGGAACGGAACCCCAGAAGGCTCATGGACTTCGTGCGAGGGTCTTTGCAAAAAGGAACGAACCCCCCCCCCACGGCTGCTGCTGGGAGAAAGACGGTGCGTCGTGTGAAGGCGACCCCTGTACATACGCCCCGCCCGTAGAGCCCCCGCCGGCCCCGCCTGTAGATGCCCCGTGCCCGTGCTGACCGTCGCCGCTCGCTGGGGGGAGGGGGCGCAGCCCCACGCCCGCTGAAGCCCAGCCCGTCCTGGGGGAGGGGCATTTCTTATGTTACAAAAATTACGAAAGAAATCTCTATGCAAAACGACGAACGTGGTCCCGCGGACGCCCGCGCCTCCGTTTTGTTGGCTCTTGCGCTGTCGTTCCGTGTTTTTCGCTCTTCCCTCCCCGGCTTCTCTCTACCTCGCCCCCCCCCCCCCCCCCGTCTCGCGTCTCCGTCTCCGCTCCCCCTCGGGCCTCCCCCAGCCCCGCCCGGCCCCTTCCTTGCGGGCGGGGCAGGGTGGCGGCTCCCGCCCCGGCGCGCCCCCCGCGGCCCCGCCTCGGGCCGCCGCCCCCCGCCCCGGCCCGCCGGCCGCCCCCCCCGTAGTTGCTCTCTCGGTAGTGGCGATGCGCCCTGCATGTCTCCTCACCCGTGGATCGTGACGACTCGAAATAACAGAAACAAAGTCAATAAAAGTGAAAATAAGTAAATAAATAAAAACCCTTGAACAAATCCGAAGAGGCTTGGAGTCCTCGCCCCGATGTCTCTCCCCTGCGAGCCTTTTTGTTTGAAGAGCGAATCGTGGGAGGCAACCAGCCGCCGGCGCCCAGCCGGGCTCCCGTCAGTGACCGAGCGGGGCTCCCGGGCCGGACTCCGAGGCCCGGGCCACCCCTGTCCCGCGGGCGCGGCCGGGCGAGGGCCCCGGACCCAGGCCCAGGCCTCGCCTTCGGAAGTTCCCCCGACGGCTCCGGTCTCCTCGGCCGCTTTCCGCGCGTCGGTTCGTTTTGATTCTTTTTCTTTTTTGTGCACATAAGAAATAAATAATAATAAATAATAATAAATAATAAAATTTTGTATGTCACTCCCCGTGGCTCGAGGTTTGTCTCTCCCGGTCTCTGGGGCGGCCTCCCTCGCCCCGGTCGCGCCCCAGGGCCTCCTCAACGGTCTCCCCAGCCGCCCGCGGCCGCGACGCCCTCCAGCCCCTTTGCTGAGACCCCTCGACGGGCCTGCAACCCAGGGGCCCCTCCCCCACGCGCCCCGCCCTCGGGACCGGGAGTTCTGGCTTCCCGAAACCTGAAGATACCTACAGCAGGCCGACCCCACCCGCGCGCAGGCCGAGGGCGCAGGCTCTCGGACCGCGCCGTCCCGGGCCCTCCCACGTGGCGGAGGGTCGCCGCCCATCACCTCCTTCCGCCCCGCCGCTCGCAGGTGAACGTCCGCGCAGCCGCAGTTTCATCCCAGAGTCTGCGGCGAGGCCTCGGGTACCACGGACGCCGGCCCAGGGTTTCCTCGATGTGCGCTTGCTTCTGGGCCCGAGGGTGCCAGCCCCGCAAAGACCCCGGGGGCCGGCTCCCGGAACGGCGCGCACCCCTCGCGTCTTGCGAGCGGCGCTGGCCCTGGTGCGGGCGCCCCCGAGCGAACATGGCCGGTGCCCTGGGCTTCCTGCACGTGGGTGTCCCTGGGCGGCTTTGGGGCTGCAGCGACAGGAGATCTGTTTGTCGTTTTAGACATCCTTGCTGTTCTTGTGCCCGAGTGTCCAGCGAGGGATCCGCCTGTCTGTCCTTGGGTCTCCGTTGCTGCTTGGGGGAGGGATGAGTCTAGGACTGCCCTGCCGCTTCGGAGATACTTGGGCGGGTCCCAGTTCCATCTCCTGGGCAGCTTCCCAGCCCCAGCCCACCTGCTGTGTCACTCTGTTGCCCAGGCTGGAGTGCAGTGGTACGCTCACGGCCACTGCAGCCTCGGCTGCTGGGCCCAGGCGATCCTTCTGCCTCAGCCTTCCAAGTAGCTGGAACCACAGGCTCGCACCACCATGCTTGGCTAATTTTTGTTTGTTTTATTGTAGAAACGAAGTCTTGCCAAGTTGCCCAGGCTGGTCTCGAACCCCTGGGCTCAGGCGATCCTCTCACCTCCGCCTCCCAAAGTGCTGGGATTACAGGTGTGAACTACCAAGCCCGGCCACGCTCTTGCCAACACAAAGGCCCCCTCCCCCGCACCTGGCCTCCACCCTGGGAGACTTTCCTCCTGTGCCCCTGGGAAGCCTCCTCAGCTCTTTGTGCCAGCCTTCTCCCACTTGGAAGGCTCTGGAAGCTCTGGCTAAGGAAGGGGTGGGCTTGGGGGCTACAAGCAGACCTTGGGACACACTGAGAGGTGACCATCCCCCTTGGCTGGAGCAGCATCTCCCAGACACCACCTTTCCCCCAGGATCCCAGAGACCCCACTTTCCCCAAGCCCATTTGCCCAACCTCACCCCATCATGGCACCTGAGGGGTATGCCATGCCCCCACTCAAGTCTACTCCTTTCCCTCTCCCTCCCCTTGTCTCTTCCCCATCCCTCTGCAAAGGGCAGTCCCACCTTCCCTCTGCCCAGCGCTGTCCCTGTTCGCCTCCAGTCTCCTAGAAGAGGGTCTTCAAATTTCTTTGGTCGTGCGCCCTACGGTCAAAAGAATTCTGAACGTGTACTCTCAGCGCGAGTATATTTACTTACAGTATTTACAAATTTCCTAAATGTACTATGGACCAACATATTACGACTCATATAAAAAATAAAATAGAAAAAGGATGAGATTGGAACACACAGAAAATAGAAGGTCTGACTGGATGTGGTGGCTCACACCTGTAATCCCAGCACTTTGGGAGGCCAAGGTGGGAGGATTGATTGAGACTAGGAGTGGGAGGCCAGCCTGGACAACATAACAAAACCTCATCTCTACCTGAAAAGAAAAAGAAAATTTAAAAATTATCTGGGCGTGGTGGTGCACGCCTGTGGTCCCAGCTACTAGGGAGGCTGAGGTGGGAGAATCACCTGACCCCAGGAGGTCAAGGCTATGATGAGTATACCACTGCACTCCAGCCGGGGTGACAGAGTGAGACTCTGTCTCAAAAAAAAAAAAGAAAAAGGAAAGAAATAGAAGCCCTAAACTGGGCTCGGTGGCTCAGCCTGTAACCCCGCGCCTTTGGGAGGCTGAGGTGAGTGGATTGACTGAGCCCTCGGGTTCGAGACCCGCCTGGGCAACGAGACCTCATCTCTACAATCAATCAAAAAATCAGCCATGCATGGTAGCGCACGCCTGTAGTTCCGGCTACTCTGAAGGCTGAGGCGGAAGGATCGCCGGAGCCCAGCAGGTGGAGGCTGCGGTGGCCGGGAGCGGCCGCTGCACTCCAGTCTGGGCGACAGAGTGAGACTCCAACTTAAACAAAAAAAAAAAAGCCGGGCTCAGTGGCTCAACCTGTAATCCCGCGCCTTTGGGAGGCTGAGATGAGTGGATTGCCTGAGCCCGCAGGTTCGAGACCCGCCTGGGCAGCGAGACCTCATCTCTACAATAAATCAAAAAATCAGCCGGGCGTGGTAGCGCGCGCCTGTAGTTCTGGCTACTCGGAAGGCTGAGGGGGAAGGATCACCGGAGCCCGGCAGGTCGAGGCTGCGGTGGCCGGGGCCTACTTCGGGTCTGCTAGTTCCGTCCCCATCCCCCCTCCCCAGGTCAGCAGGGTTCCTGGCTGAGGGACACCAAGCATGACAGAAACAGATGAAGAAAGTGTCCCAGGTGAGGGAACAGCAGAAGCAAAGACGTGAAGGCATGGAGGCAGACCAGACGGACTGTGGCTGCAGGTGCGGTGCCTGGGGAGAGACATGGCAGAGGAGGCGGCCGGAGACAAAGCTGAGAGGACGCCGCACAATCACAAAAACATGGAACCAAGTGTGTTACCCATCGAAACTGGACTGGATAAAAAAATGCGGTACATATATACGTGATGGACTATTACACAGCCATAAAGAAAAACAAAGTTATGGACTTCACAGCAACTTGGATGGATTTAGAGTCTCTCATACTCAGCGATCTATCGCAGAAACAGAGAACGGGGTACCACATGTTCTCACTCATAAGGAGATCCTGAACATTTACCATAAGCTCTAAGAAAGGGATTGGCAGTAGCGGGAAACTGCCAGGGGGAAGGGGCACAAAACACCAATAAGCGTCTATCTGATCTCAAACCAGGCGAAGTGGGGGCCAAAGGGAGGCCCGACCTTTCCCTGTACGATGACCACCTGTATGCCTGAATCTGAATTGTACTCCACATCTTTAAAATTAAAAATGTTGGCCGAGCGCAGCGGCTCAGCCCGTCATCCCAGCACTTTGGGAGGCCGAGGCAGGAGGATCACCTGAGCTCGGGCATTCGAGAACAGCCTGGGCAACTTGGTGAGACCGTCTCTCTACAATAAATCACAAAAATTAGCCGGGTGTGGTGGCGTGCGTCTGTAACTCCAGTTACCTGGAAAACGGAGGCGGAAGGATCCCCTAAGCCCAGCAGGTCGAGACTGCGGTGGCCGTGCGCATGTTGCTGCACCCCAGCCTGGGTGACAAGAGTCAGACGCCAATTCAAAAAAGAAAGTAAAATGATTTATTTTAAAGAAGGACACTGTGGTGGGGCCTGTCCCACACACAGCCCCACCCATGGCCACCTCCCGCCCATGTGGATGACCTGTTGGTATAGAATTGGACTTGTGGACACATCCACACTGGACCAGTCAAGGCTCCTCTCTCGGGAAATGGCACCAGGAAGTCTGAAGAGAGAGAGGCCATTAGTCCCGGGGGGAGGGGGAAGCCCGGTGAAGGCCTGGGGGGGAAGCCTGGGCTTTCTCGCCCCAGTAAGGGATGCTCCCCACCTCCTCCCATCTTCTGCATCCCAGCTCTGATCCGTCAGCAAAACCAAACAGTGCTACCTTTAAACTAGACCCAGAGCACGCCCACACCCAACACCCACCCAGGAGCATCTGGTGCCAGCCACGTGATCCTTCACCTGGGATTACAACCAGAAAGCTTTTTTTGGTTGTTGTTGTTGGAGTCTCACTCTGTCGCCCAGTGGCATGCCTATGGCCACCCCAGAGTCGACCTGCTGGGCTCCGGCAATCCTTCTGCCTCAGCCTTCCAAGTAGCTGGAACTACAGGAAGGCACTACCATGCCTGGCTAATTTGTTTATTTATTGTAGAGATGAGGTCGCACCAAGTTGCCTAGGCTGTTCTCGAACCCGTGAACTCAGGCAATTCCCCCACTTCAGCCTTCCAAAGTGCTGGGATTGCAGGCGTGAGACACCGTGCCCAGCTAGAAAGCTATTTTTTAAGTTTTAATTTAATTTTTTTGAATTGAGGTCTCACTCTGTTGCCCAGGCTGGAGTGTCATGTTACAGGCATGGCTCACTGCAGCCTCAACCTGCCAGGCTGAGGCCATCCTTCCATGTCAGCCTCCCGATTAGCTGGGACTGCAGGCATGCACCACCACACCTGGATACTTTTTGTTTTAATTCTTTGTAGAGAAGAGTTTAGCCCAAACTCCTGGGCTCAAGCAATCCGCCCACCCCGGCTGGAACGACAGGTGGAATGACAGGCATGAGCCACCACACCTGGTCAAACACAGAAAGTTCTCATTGGTTTTCCTGCTTGCATCTCTGCCTCCTCCAGCAGCCGGAGTGATCCTCCAAAATGGAGGATCAGAAGCCCCCAGTGACTCCCCAGGCCCCTCAAGCCAGAATCCTGAAACTCACCCACCAGGCTCCGTGTTCTGGCTGTCATCTCGTGCCCCCCTGACTGCCCACGGCCCTCCAAGACCCTCACATTGGATGCTCTCTTTGTCAGGCAGACTCTTCCCCGATACCCCGTGACAGGCTCCTTCGCCTCCTGAGGTCTCCACCCCTGTGTGGCCTTATCAAGAGACCTTCCCTGACCACCCTAGGTCAATCAGCACACTGCCCCCCCCCCTCACCGCGCCTGTTCTCTGCTTCTCCAGACTGTTTACCGCCACCAGACAGACTGCACGGGTCGCCTCCTCTGTCAGGGAATGCGGGCTCTGGGGGCGGATTGCAGTCTGCTGTTGATGCTGTTTCCACAGTGCCTGGGCCAGTGTTTGGCGCACAGTAGGTGCTCAACAAGCCAACGGAAGGAGGGAAGGGAAGGAAGAGCCCACGCGGGCGCAGAAGGCGTGCAGCAGGGGAGGGGCCCAGAGTGGAGGGGGAAAGAGAGCGGAGTGTCCATCGCATGAAGGGGCGAATGACCCCAGAGAGCCTGAGTCCCTAGTCTGGAGGTTCCAGGGGACAGACACTGTTCTCGTTTCTCCTACAGCCCAGGGGTTAGCACTCCTCAGACAACTCCCACCACCACCTGGGCGACTGTTCCCTATGGCCCGAGGCGGCCCCCGAGGCGGCCCCCGCAGCCCCCAGAGGCCAGCAAGGGTGCCTCCCGTTTCCTGAGAAACGGCCCTCCCACATCTTGTGTTGGTTTTGTGGAACTGTCCATCAGAGCGTCCCGCTGGCTCTCAGCCACAGACTTGGCCCTGCGACTTCCCTCGTCCACTGGCCGTGAGGACACTGTGTCCCTGGCCACAGCACAGAGATCCCAAGTTAGCGGCAGTGGGAGTTCTCTCGCCAGCATTGTCATGAGTACCGGAAGAGAGAGGGTCTCTTCTTTAGGCCTGTGAGCTGCCACAGTGAGGGCCTAGGACCCCTGAGGACGCCACCCCCTGGAGAGTGCCTGGCTGAGAGTGAAGTCACACCCAGAGTCCATCAGAGACCAGCAGAGCCAAGAGATGGAGAGAAAAAGAGCTCTGGTGCCGGCCTTCAAGCTCCTGGAGCCAGCCATGCCTGAAGCCAGCCCAGCGGTCCAGGGACTTAAGCCAATACCTTCTCGTCGTTGCTTTTTTGGAGGGGGCAGGGTTTAAGCAAATGTGTTGGGGCAGTCCTGTGCAACCAGCACATGTTTGACTTTAACAGTTATAGGGGACGTGGAGGCCCCGCTGAGGGGAGATGGGTGAGCCTGAACAGGAGAGAAAACCTTGCTCAGTCCGCCCTTGGGAAGATGCTGTGCTCATAGTGCGGGGGGAGGCAAGGGGCACGGCGGTGCAGGGAGAGGGGCAGGAGACCCCGAGCCGCCATGGGGTCTACACCAGTGATCAGATTTGCTCTGAAAGGAAACTGACATGGAGCCACGGCATGGGTCTGTTTTGAGTATCAGGCTGACGCCTAAGTTCGTAGCGTTTGTCTTTGGCATGGCAACACTGTGGTGTTGGGAGCTTACATATCGTTTGGAGTGAGAACGCTGTGCAAGAACACGCCTTGCATTTTGCAGATCTGAAGAAAATTGGCGCCGCTAAAGGAGATGGAGCGTCCAGTGGAAAACAACGGACGCTTCCAACACGGTCTTCCGTTTTAGTTTAACAGGAAAGTCGAGGCAGCGGAGGCCTCTCGAGACTTGTGCCACGTGCTGGGGGCATGCCGTCGGGGACGGCACAGCAGAAAGACGGTGTCGTCATTCCAAAGAGAGCCACTCTGACCTGAGTGATTCTCCACGTTCAGGAAGACCACCGGGCTTTGATGAAGACCATTTAAACGCTTTGATCCACGGTGATCCACATCAGTCACCCGAGAACTGGCGAATGTGATGGACGGTGGCCAACCATCGTGCGACGCTAGCATTCCGCGGGTCAGCCAAAGATGCCATGGACGTGTGCGCCCACCCAATCAAAAAGAAAAGATAAGTGTAGAACAGAGGGCACACTACGTGGGAAAGAGAGAAAAGCAGACTTTTTGGCCAGGCTCAGTGGCTCATGCCGGTCATCCCCAGCACTTTGGGAGGCCGAGGTGGGAGGACTGCTTGAGCCCAAGAGTCTAAGACCAGCCTGGGCAACACAGCAAGACTTCATCTCTACAAAAGAAATAAAAAACTTAGCCAGGGCCGGGCACGGTGGCTCACACCTATAATCCAGCACTTTGGGAGGCCGAGGTGAGAAGATTGTCTGAGCCTCTACAATAAATCAAAAAATTAGCCGGGCGTGGTGGCGCATGCCTGTGGTTTCAGATACTTGGAAGGCTGAGGCAGAAGGATTGCCTGAGCCCAGCAGGGCGAGGCTGCAGTGGCCATGAACCTGCCACTGCACTCCAGCCTGGGCGACGGAGTGAGACTTCGAATCAAAACAAAACAAAACAAAACTTCGCTGGGTGTGGTAGTTCTCTGCGCCTCGGCTGCCCTTCGTGAGGCCAGATGGCCTCTCGGGCCCCCTCTCCCTCGGCCGTTCTGGGCTTCCGTGGCTGCATGCTGCAGGTGGCCGGACATTCACCTGAGCTCTGGGGAGGTGGGTGTGCACATCCGGATGGGGAGGGGCACGGTCCAAGGGGAACGTCTTAAGCTGGAAGAGAGGGAGACGTGTGTTGATCTGTGGCCGTCTCCCCCACCTGGGAGCCAGCCCAGAAATTTGCCCGCCTCCTGTCCCACTGTCTGCCCACAGGTCTCTGGGACGAAGACAGTAAGCTCCGAGGCAAATGAGTGGAGTCAGAGTGGACCTGGGGCGTGCAGGGCAGGGGTTGGGAGAGAGACAAAGGAAACAGCTATTTGGGACCAGCTACACGTCCAGCAACGCCGCCCCACGCCCCTGCTTGCCCAAACCATTCCAATCCCCTAATTAGCCTGTCCCGTGGGCCCCTGTTAGCCAGGCCGGCTGAGCGCCCAGCTCCCTGGGGACCGGCCCCTCTACCCCCCAGACTAATCAGTTTTTCACTCCTTGCGTGCACGAGTGTCTTTGACACAAACACACACACACACACACACACACACACACACACACACACACACCCTCATTCTCTCCTGGAGCCCCGAGGCTCACTCCGGCCTTCAGAGGGTTAACGTAGGGTGGTGCCCAATTTCCCCCAGGAGGCTACCCTCCTTTGGGATGATGGAAGAGTCGGGAAGAGGCCAGAGTTTGGGGTCCTCTCCCATTTGGGGTTTCCTCCTGAACTTGTAGGATCAGCATGCGCAGCCGAGGGCGAAGCCACGCTGAGGGTCCTCTGCGGCTCCCAAGCCCTTGGCCTCCGTCTAGGAGCAACATTCACCCCAACCAGACCCCCTCCCCCTCGTCCCGTCCCCCCAGTCCATCTCCCCGCCCCTACCCCCGACACCCGCACTGTCAGCCCAAACACATGATAAATTGCCCTGTCAACAGAATTCATTCAGGGACCAATTAATTCCACAGAAATGAACCAGGAGCCATCAGTTGCTGAAAAACTCAGAGTGCAAGGAGCAGAGGGAGGGGGTCCAGGCGGGGGTGGGTGGCAGGGAGGGGACGGGGAGGCTGGGGAAGTTAGTCTGACAGAAATTGGTCATTTAATGCTTAAGTGCACGCTAGACAGCCCTGTCATCGCCCGCGGCCCCCGCGCGGGATTAATTATCGGAGGAGGAGAGGCCAGCCCAGCCCAGCCTAGCCGTCTGTCACCAACCAAGGCAGGAGTCACCCAGGCCTTGGGCCACCCTGGGTCCACTTCCAAGTCTCCGGGCCTCCTGCTCCCGTGACTCACCCGTCCCCCCAGACCCCAGGCCTGGGCCCGGCTGCCTGTCCTGGACCTTCTTTGGCCATGTTTTGTCACAGCCTTGTCACTGGCTCACCCGGCCATCTCCTCTGGGAAGCCTCGGGTGGCCCTGGGATGTCTTCCCGTAGAATTCTGGGCAGGATCCATGGTCTCACTCATTGCCCTGAAGAGTCACCTCCGAGAAGAGCTCCTCACCCCTGCTGGGCGAGGTCCAGCACCTCCTGCACTCTCCTGTCATGACCCTCGACCTCCTTGGGCGACTGTGTGTGCAGAGACCACGGCGTGATGGTCCCATTCATGGGTCCTAAGCTGAGGAAATGCCGCTGCAGTCACTCAACAGCTCAAGCCGGAACCCAGCCGTCCTCCTTGGCTCCGCCCTCTCCTTCATCGCTCTCAGCCAATCAGAATCCAAGTCCTAAGATTCTCCCCGCATAAGTGTATCAAATGATGTTGCCACTTGCCCCTAGTTCTCTGTCCCCACTGGGGCTCTGCCCTGCCTGCTCTCCCAATTCAGTTGCTTGCAGCTAACGTTCTGCTTTGTTTTCTTTTCTTTTTTTTTTTGAGTCGGAGTCTCATTCTGTCGCCCCAACTGGAGTGCAGTGGCCGCTCCCGGCCACCGCAGCCTCGACCTGCTGGGGCTCCGGCGATCCTTCCGCCTCAGCCTTCCACGTAGCTGGAACTACCAGGCGCGTGCTACCATGCCCGGCTAATTTTTTTTGATTTATTGTAGGGATGAGGTCTCACCAAGTTGCCCAGGCAGGTCTCGAACCTGCGGGCTCAGGCAATCTACTCACCTCAGCCTCCCAAAGGGCGGGATTTCAGGCTGAGCCACTGAGCCCAGCTGGGGTTTTTTTTTTAATTGTTTGTTTTTGAAACAGAGTCTCTCTCTGTCACCCAGGCTGGAGTGCAGTGGCACATCATAGTTCACTGACGCCTTGAACTCCTGGGCTCCAGTGATCCTCCCTCCACAGCCTTTTAAGTAACTAGAGTGCCACCATGTTCCGCTAATTATTATTATTATTTTTTTTTTTGGTAGACAGAGGGTCTCGCTATGTCTTGCTATGTGACCCCGGCTGATCTGGAACTCCCGGCCTCTCGGCCTCCCAAAGTGCTGGGATTACAGGCCTGAACCACTGCACTGGCCTAATGTTATTTCTTAAAATGCAAATAACATTCCCCCGCTCTACCCCAGCCCTCCCTCTCCCTCCCCTCCTAACTTCCAGCTTCACACCATGGCCTGCAAGAGATCAAGTTCAAATTCAGACCCAACTGGACTCACAAGCCACAAAGCTCTAGCTCTGCCCAGACTGGCCTCCTCTCCAGCACGTCTCCCCAACCCTTCCTGTCCAGCCCCACCACCTCCCTTCTGATCTTCTCTTGGCATGAAGCCTGCCTTCCACCCTGCACCCCTACATTCACTTATGAACTTCTGGTCACCCTTCTGCTCTCCGATGACACGCCACTCCCTCCAGGAAGCCTTGCCAGGCCCTTGATGTGTTTTCACAGCTCCCCAAAGTCCCCCATCTGTCCCCACGTCACCAGGGAAGTCCTTGTGCATTCTCCGTCTTTCCACCAAAACGCTGAGTTCCATAGGAGTGGAGTCAGCATCTTGATCCGTCTTGATCCCCAGAGCCTGGCATTTCGTGGACACCAGAAAACGTCTGTTGAGTGCCCAGCCCTGTCTTGGCTCTACCCCCAGCCTGGCTCAGACCAGGATTCCAGTGTGAGAACCCTCCCGGCAGCCCGAGACAAGCTGGCGTGGCTGGAGAGACGAGAAGCTCTCAGAGGACGCTTAGTCAACTTGGGAGCCAGACGGACCCAAACCCACTGTGCCGGGCAGACTCCAACGGGGTGAGACTGCTGAGAGCGGAGGCTAGAAGGGCAGCGAGCAGGGCTGGGAGGGCTTCGAGAAGGGCAGGGCCAAGGGCTGGGAGAAGCACGCTCCATGCCGGGACACGGGCTGTCGGCAGGGTGACACACTCAGGAAGGGAACTTTCCCCACTGGATTTGGATATATTGATTGATTGAGCTGGCAGGACGTGGCACTGACTGAATGAGACCGACCGGGAGACAGAGACCCGTTTTGGAGGTAATGAATGCCGGGCTAGGTTGGGCCTTTCTTCTGTCCCTGGAGGGAGGGGCCGGGGGTCACAGACGACTCCTAAGGATGGCCAGGTGCAAAGTTTTCTTTGCAGAGTTAATTCTGCCACATGGGGTGGCTGAGGGGAACGTCTGAGGCAGGGAAGACCCTCAGGAGGCCCATGGCGTCATGAGAAAGGGAGAGACAGAGCGTGGGCAGGAGAGGGAAAGAGATCGAGGTGGGTCGTGGAAGGAAGGTCTGGGATGGGGAAGACTCCCTGGGGAGCGAGGGCAGAGGGCAGCTGGGTGGGCCCCATCCCCACATGTCTGGCCCCAGAAGGCCTGGCGGTGGCTTCGCTGAGGTAGCGTATCTGGACTTGGCTGCCCGTTGGACGTGAAGCGGAGGAGACGGGGTCCAGGCAACTGCCTCCAAGGAGGCCCCAAGAGGCTGAGGGGCCATCAGCAGAGGTTAGAGAGAGGCTGGTGTGGGATGAGATGATGAGATGCCCTGGTGTTCTGAGTAGCCGTGCCTGTGTCCGACATGCCCGGGCACCATGTCCAGTGGACAGAGTTACAGGAAGTCGCTCTGGGGAGTGGCCTGGGTGTAGAATTTTGCATTTCAGCTTGGATGGGTCGATGTGATTCTGTAGAAAGCAACAGAATAACACGGAACCAAAATAATCCTATAATACCTAATGCAGTAAAGACGTGTCACCATAGACACAAGCGGTGGCACAGGGCTGTGATGACTTAATCCGGAAACAGGATGGCCATGTGGCCATTTCCTAGGGTCAACCAGAACACGTAACACACTGACCTGCTGGGCTCCGGCGATCCTTCCACCTCAGCCTTCCAAGTAGCCAGAACTACAGGTGCGCACTACCATGCCTGGGTCAGTGCATTACAGGTTAGCTGTACCGGCTGTTGCGGGTAACCACACAATCGGTGATCCTGGAGTCCTGAAGTGACCACACACAGCGACAGAGTGACAACCTGACAGTGTCATTGTGTCAACTCAGCAGTCACGTGTGGATGTGATGATGCAATGACACAATGGCCAAGTGTGCTGATGATGTCACACAGTAGTAAAACCTCAAAGATGGTGGAAGGGAAGATGGCACTTTTCACCTAAGCCCACGGCCCTGAGACGAGGTGAGAGAGGTTTGCCCAAGCCTGGCCAGAAGCTGCCCCAGGAGGCCGCAGAGGCCTGAAGCAGCTTTGGGAGGGAGGTGTGGCCTGGGGCAGAGCTGAACCAACAAGGAAAACTGGGGCTGGGCTTGGTGGCTCAGCCTGACATCCCAGCACTTTGGGAGACCAAGGCAAGACGATTTGCCTGAGCCTATGGGTTCAAGACCAGCTCAGGCCACTTGGCAATAAAAAATCAAAAATTAGCCAGGCAGGGTAGCATATGCCTGTAGTTCCGGCTACTTGGAAGGCTGAGGTGGAAGGATCACTGGAGCCCTGCAGGTCAATGCTGGGGTAGCCATGAGCGTGTCCCTGCACTGCAGCGTGGGTGACAGAGTGAGATTCCATCTCAAAAAAAGAAGGAAAACTGGGAAGGGCAGGACACATTTCTGTGGGGCTGGCCGGAACTAGGGGCCTGGGCCTGGGTCAAAAGAAGGCAGCCTGGCTGCGGCATAGAGTCTGGCTGATCACTTGGCTGACAGGTGTTTGCCCCTTCTGGGGCTCAAGTAGGGGCAAACCACATTCAGTCCTTGTAAGAGTCTCAGAATCTTGACATGGACAAGCATATGAAAGAAAACCCAAAACAGTCTGGGCTCAGTGGCTCAGCCTGTCATCCCAGCACTTTGGGAGGCCGAGGCGAGTAGATTGCCTGAACCTGCGGGTTTGAGACCAGCCCGGGCAACTTGGCAAGCCCTTGTCCCTACAATAAATCAAAAAATGAGCTAAGCATGGTAGTGCATGCCTGTAGTTCCGGCTACTTGGAAGGCTGAGGTGGAAGGATTGCCAGAGCCCAGCATGTTGACGCTGGGGTGGCCATGAGCATGCCACTGCACCCCAGCTTGAGTGACAGAGTGAGACTCCAGCTCAAAAAAAAACCAAAAAAACCCCAGAAAGAAACACAACTGAAAGAAACTCACATTTATCCAGCCACCACCAAGTGCTGGGCACTGCACTAAGTGCTCTTTCCAGGTTATCCATGATAACCCTGTGAAGACGGTTTTACTCTCTTCATTTTGAGGTGGCAGTCATGAGACCCAGAAATGCGAACACTTGACCGAAATCATATAACAAGTAAAGGACAGAGCTGAAATTCAAAATCAGACCATGCCTTTACAGCACATCTGTGTCCTTGTCATTGGATATCTGCTCTGAGAAGTGTGCGAAAAACCAGTAAGAGACAAAACAGGTGGAGTCACAAGATAAGCTTGTGATATTGTCCTAGACATAAATCTTGTTAAATGGTCAATATTGCAGGGCATGGTGGCTCACACCTGTAATCCCGGCACTTTGGGAGGTGGAGGCGAGAGGATTGCCTGAGCCAGGGTTTGAAACCAGCCTGAAAAACTTGGTGAAAACTCATCTCTATAATAAAATAAAAAAATTAGCTGGGCAAGGTGGCATATGCTTGTAATTCCAATTACTTGGAAGGCTGAGGCAGAAGGATCACCTGAGCCCAACAGGTCAAGGCAGCGGTAGCTGTGATCATGCCCCTCTACTCCAGCCTGGGTGACAGAGTGAGACTCTGAATCAAAAAAAAAATCAATATTAAGGGAGATAACAATGTGTGTTATAGGCAACCATTTCACTAAGAAAGAAAGGATGGATATGAGAAGATATACATACTTGCTTACATTTCTCAAAATGAAAAGATTAACCAAGTGGAGAGGGCAGGGTAGAAGCTAGACATCACTGAGTATAACTTATTTTATAGATTTGACTTCACAACCATGTACATACTTTACATAGTAATACAATAAAATCAAGTTAATAAATAAGTAATCCCTGAAAACCCAAAAGCAAATAAAGCAAATGAGTTTGTGTCATGCCCACATAGAGAGAAACCATTTCAAGCTATTTAAAATTCAGTAATTGACTCTACACGTATTCCTAGTGGGATACGACTATGCACTCATACAGCAAATAACAAATGACATTCATGTTCTTGGAGGTTTTTGGTGAGGGAGAAACAAACAAAAACAGATGGGAGCTCAACGGTGATTAGTAAAACCCCCATCATCCTGAATTTGAATTGGAAGATCAGTAATAGCTGTTGATGAATTTCTATCTTTTAAAAATGTTCTCCCTGGCTCTTCTACCCACTGAAAAGGACAAGAAACCAACCAACTCAGTAGAAATAAACACCTCTGGTCTCCAGACTGTGGTCCTTAAGTACCACTTTGCACTGAAAGGAACCAAAACTCTTGGAGAAAAACGAAAAATTTCAGGTCTGAAACAGGACACCTATAAGATGATTCTGGAACTCTTGCAGCACCAGAAAGCAAGGACACTACCAAAGACTACTAGGGTCACATCAAAAGGATTTGCCTACTAAGTAGAGACTCTCATTGGCCAAAAATGAGACAACCGGGTATCAATGAGAGTAATAAGTACAACTGATCAAAACTCATCAACTATATTTAAATCCATGCATACATGAGAATATAAAAGAAAACCTTCTGGGCATGGTAGTTCAGCCTGTCATCCAAGCACTTTGGGCAGCCAAGGTGAGAGGATTGCCTGAGCCCAGGGGTTCGAGACCAGCCTGGGCAACCTGGTGAGACCTCATCTCTACAATAAATTGCAAAAACTAGCCGGGTGTGTTGACATGCGTCTGTGGTTCCAGCTACTTGGAAGGCTGAGGTGGAAAGATTGCCTGAGCCCAGCAGGTCGAGGCTGCAGTGGCCATGAGCGTGCCACTGCACTCCAGCTTGTGAGACAGAGTGAGACTCTGACTCAAAAAAAAAGAAAGAAAAGAAAAACCTTACTGATCTTCTTGGAAGGATGCTAGGGAACCAACTCATTCGGTAAGCAGATAAGTAAAGAAAAAAAGTCAAACATTTCTGCTGTCTTTCTTATATAAACTTTACCTTAGAGTGGGTATAGCAAATAGTGGGTGAGGAAATTTCTCTTCATAGAAGTCAGCGAGTAATAAATGAAAAAAGAATGCACACAATTAGAATCTCACCACTTTGCAACCCCTAATGAAATCACAGACCTGGGTAATGAGCACCAGTGGCTGCTAATTTTGCAAAAAGGGAGATAGAACATTCGGTACTACCTGCTGAAGATATAAGACAAAACAAAATTCCGTAAGGAAGTATTATTTATTTTTTTTTCTTATTTTTGAGTTGGAGTCTCTATCTGTCGCCCAGACTGGAGTGCAGTGGCCACTTCCGGCCACCGCAGCCTCAACCTGCTGGCCTCCAGTGACCCTTCTGCCTCAGCCTTCCAAGTAGCTGGAACTACAGGCATGCACTACCATGCCCAGCTCATTTTTTTGATTTTATTGTAGAGATGAGGTCTCGCCAAGTTGCCCAGGCGGGTCTCAACCACGCAGACTCAGTCAATCCACTCACCTCAGCCTCCCAAAGGTACGGGATTATAGGCTGAGCCACCGAGCCCGGCTAGGAAGTATTTTTTTAAAAACTAAATCTAATCAAGCCTTTGGATGTAACTACCATTTTATGTCTAAATAATTGTCTATGAACAGAGGAACCACAAGTATGCAATCTGAAAACTCCAGACTTCAGGAAACAGTATGGCAAATAGCCTGACTGCTTCAATAAGGAAATTGGCCAGCCTGGGCAACATAGTAAGGTCTTGTCTCTACAAAAAAAAAAAAATTAAATTAGCCAGGTGTGGTGGTGTGTGCTTATAGTTCCAGCTACTTAGAAGGCTGAGGTAGGAGGAGGACTAACTGTGCCCAGGAGTTTGAGGCTGCAGTAAGCTGTGATCATGCCACTGCACTCCAACCTGGGCAATGCAGAGAAACCCTGACTAAAAAAGAAAGAAAGAAAGAAAGAAATTGAAAGATTAAAAAAAGCATAGATGAAAACAGACTCAAGAGATATATCTACTAATTGCATTATATTTGAATCCTGCAAGATAATTAAAAGGAGAAGGAAGAGATATTTGGGAAGCTGAGGCAGAAGAATTGCTTGAACCCAGGAGTTTGAGGCTTCAGTGAGATATGATCACACCGCTACACTTTAACCTGGGTGACAAAGCAAGACCCTATCTCTTACCAAAAAAAGGAGGAGGAGGAGGAGGAAGAAGAGAAAGAAGTGTACAAGAAGAAGGAAGAAAAGTTATGAGGCAAATGAGGATATGAAATCACTGCATGAATTGGACACAATGAAGTTTTTAGATGCTCTAGTGAGATTGTGGTTAATTTTTAAATGTCTCTTATTTTATAAATGTAAGCTGAAATACTTGCAAATTGAATGATATGATATCTGGGATTTGCTATATAATCTGGAGGTGGAGTTGGTGGGGAGGATATATGGAATAAGACTGGCCATAAATTAAATAATTGTTGGAGCTGGGTTCATTATACTCTTCTCTCTACTGTCATATATGTTTGAAGTTTTCAATGATAAACAATTGTAACCACTGCTATACTGAAATGAGCTGGTTAAATTTGGGGGTAACTATCTTCTCAACCTTGACATTCAGAAAGGTGACAGCTGTCTTAAATTGTTCAGTCCTCTGAGGTGGAGACTCTGAACACACTGACTGAGCCAAAAGAAAAGATCTATAAATACGAACAATCATGGTCCCCCCACAAAACATTTGGGTCTCCACCTGATCACTCTTCACTGATGTCCGCTTATCAGCAGGTCTCAGAGCTTCCAAGCAGAGTTTTAGTGCCTTGCTTTTGTGTATTGATGGACAGAAAAGGATACTAGTGATTTATAGCAAGTTTTCTGTTTGTTTGTTTGTTTGTTGTTTTTTGAGTTGGAGTCTCCATCACCCAGGCTGGAATGCAATGGCACACTCATGGCCACCCCAGTGTCAATCCACTGGGCTCCAGTGATCCTTCCACCATAGCCTTCTAAGTAGTTGGAACTACAGATGTGCACTACCATGTCCAGCTAATTTTTCATTTATTGTAGAGATGAGGTCTTACCAAGTTGCCCAGTCTGTACTTGAATCCTTGGATTCAGGCAATCCACTCACCTTGGCCTCCCAAAGTGCTGGGGTTACAGGCTGAGCCACTGAGCCTGGCCTATAGCAAGTTTTTAACATGAAAAATAGAGTCCACAATTAACTATGATAAGAAAAAGAACTTGGATAAAGCAAAGAAAATTCAGAGAAGAGAAGAAAACATTTTTAAAACACTACAATTAATAGCCTCAGTGAGGCCGGGCTCAGTGGCTCAGCCTGTAATCCCAGCACTTTGGGAGGCCGAGGTGAGTGGATTGCCTGAGCCTATAGGTTCAAGACCTGCCTGGGCAACTTGGTGAGACCTCATCTCTACAATGAATAAAAAATTAGCCGTGTGTGGTAGCGTGCGCCTATAGCTCCAGCTACTTGGAAAGCTGAGGCAGAAGGATCGCTGGAGCCCAGCAGGTTCAGGCTGCGATGGCCGGGAGTGGCCACTGCACTCCAGTCTGGGTGACAGAGTGAGACTCCAACTCAAAAAAAAAAAAAAAAAAATAGCCTCAGTGAGATAAAAGAAACTCACATCCATGAAACAAGGACAGGGTGTATTTTAAGGTACATTCAGAGAATGATAATTTTTAAAACAACTGAAAATTTATATATGTACATAGAGTACATGTAATATATATAATATCAGAGGTAAAATATTTAATGAACATTATATTGATAAAATTGAGAAATTCATGAAAAAGGCAAACAATTACAGAGATAAAACTAGAAAAGAGAAAATAAGAAAAATGGAGAATAAATATAGAAATTTTAAACATTTGGCTAGGAGGAGTCTCAGAAAAAGAACACAAAAAAATGGAAGTGAGAAAATTACCTCCCCAAATTACTGAAATTCCCCAGAAACGAAGAATCTAGCTTTCTAGATTAAAAGACGCTACCAAGTACCCAGTACAATAGATTTACAATATCTCACAACAAAGCACATAATAATAAAATTTTAGAACACCAAAGAATAAATAGAAACTTCCAGAATGAGAGAAAGAAGGGAAAGAAAAATCAAATATGACAATTTGGGAATAAGAATGGCAGCAGACTTTGCAATGGCAACAATGGAACATATAGGGTAATGGAACAATACCTTCAAAGCTCTTGGGGAAAATGATTTCACATCTAAAATTCTGTACTCAACTAAATTCTATACCCAGCTATCAATCAACCGTGAGACTGAAATAAAGTCATTCTCACAATCTAGTCTCCCTAAATTTACCTATCGTGCACGCTTTCTTCAGACTTTACTAGAGAATATTTTGTATGAAAAATGAACCATTCTTATTCAACATAGTATTGAAAGTCCTAGCAAAAGCAATCAGGCAAGAGAAATAAAGAAAAGGCATCCAAATAGGAAGTCAAAGTATTTCTCTTCATAGGCAATGTAATTCTACACCTAGAAACCCCTAAAGATTCCACTAAAAGACTCCTAGACCTGATAAATGACTTCAGTAATTTTTCAGGACACAAAATCAACATTCAAAAATCAGTAGAGCCAGGCTCGGTGGCTCAGCCTGTAATCCCGCCCCTTTGGGAGGCTGAGGTGAGTGGATTGCCTGAGCCCGCGGGTTCAAGACCCACCTGGGCAGGCAAGACCTCATCTCTACAATAAAATCAAAAAATTAGCCGGGCGTGGTAGTGCGTGCCTGTAATTCCGGCTACTCGGAAGGCTGAGGCGGAAGGATCGTTGGAGCCCAGCAGGTGGAGGCTGCGGTGGCTGGGAGCGGCCACTGCACTCCAGTCTGGGCGACAGAGTGAGACTCCAACTCAAAAAAAAAAAAAAAATCAGTAGCATGTCAATACACCAAAAATGTTCAAGCAGAGAGCCAAATCAAGAACACAATTCCATGTACAATAGCCACACACACACAAAGAAACCTAGGTCTACAACTCACCACAGAGGTACAAGATCTCTACAATAAGAACAAAAACACTGCTGAAATAAATCACAGACAACAAAAATGGAAAAGCATTCCATGCTCGTGGATTGGAGGAATCAATATTGCTAAAATGTGCATATACTATCCAAAGCAATCTACAGATTCAATGCAATCCCTATCTAGTTACCATTGTCATTTTTGTTACAGAATTAGGAAAAACAATTCTAGAATTCACATGAAACTGAAAAAGAGACTGAACAGACAAAGCAATCTTAAGCAGAAGGACCAGAGGCATTACGTGATCCTACATCAGCCCAAACAACAAGGTTACAGTAACCCAAGCAGCATGGTACTGATACAAAAATAAGCACATAGACAACAGAGGACCCTGAAACAATGCCACTCACCTATGAGCAACTGATCTTTGACAGAGTCAACAAAAGCAATGGGGAAAGGACACCCTCTTCAATAAATGGTGCTGGGGAAACTGGCTAAACATATGCAGAAGAATTAAACCGGACCTCTACCTCTCACCACATACAAAACTTAACTCGAGATGGATTAAACACTTAAATGTAAGATCACAGACTATAAAAATCCTGGAAGAATAAATGCCCTTCTGGACACTGGTCTAGGAAAACTGGGGCCTAATTAAACTAAAAGCTTCTGTGCAGCAAAGGAACCTATCAACAGAGTCAGTAGACAACCCACAGAATGGGAGAAAATATTTGGAAATGATGCATCTGACAAAGGACTAATATCCAGAATCTATAAAGAATTTAGACAAATGGACGAGAAAAAAAAAACCTCATTAAAAAGTGAGCAAAGGACATGAACAGATAAGTCTCAAAAGAAGACATACAAATGGCCAACAAACACATGAAAAATGCTCAACATCACTAATCATCAGAAAAATGAAAATCAAAGCCACCATCAGAGATCATCTCACACCCGTCATGGCTCTTGTTAAAAAGTTAAAAAATAAGCCGGGCTCGATGGCTCAGCCTATAATCCTGCGCCTTGGGAGGCTGAGGTGAGTGGATTGCCTGAGCCCGTGGGTTCGAGACCCGCCTGGGCAGGCGAGACCTCATCTCTACAATAAATCAAAAATTAGCCGGACGTGGTAGCGTGCGCCTGTAGTTCCAGCTACTCGGAAGGCTGAGGTAGAAGGATCTTCAGAGCCCAGCAGGCTGAGGCCGCGATGGCCGGGAGCAGCCACTGCACTCCAGTATGAGTAACAGAGTGAGACTCCAACTCAAAAAAAAAAAAAGACTCTAAGCTAGTTTATCCCCCATGGACAACAATTTGGAGACGTCTCAAAGAACTAAAAATAGAATTACCATTCAACCCAGGAATCCTACTACTGGGCATACGTCCAAAGGAGCATAAATCGTGCTCCCAAAAAGGCACCTTCCCTTGCATGTTTATTACAGCACTATTCAGAACAGCAAAAACATGGAACCATGTGTGTCAGTGGTGGACTGGCTAAAGAAAGTGGTGCATACATGCATCATGGGTACTATGCAGTTACACAAAGAACAAAATCATGTCCTTGGCAGCAATGTGGATATGGCTGGGGGTGATTATTCTGAGTGAATTAACCCAGAAATAGAACACCAGATACCGCATGGTCTCACTTATAAATAGGATCTCAACACTGGGGATGCACAGACACAAACATAAGATCGACAGACACTGAGTTCTCCCAAAAAGGAAGAAAGGGAGGATGGCAAGAGTTGGGAAGCAACCTATTCGGTACCATGGCCGCTACTTTTTGGGCGACGGGTTCACTAGAAGTCCAAACCTCAGCATCACACAAAATACCCACGTAACAAACCTGCAGGTGTATCTCCTGATAAAGAGAAGAAAAATGTCAAGCAACTAAAAGGGTCACAGGAGAGGAGGAAGGGGCATTCCCAAAATGATAGAGAAGATAAATTCTATAACGACAGCTGTGCAACATATGCGTGGAGTACCAGTGCAGAAGCGGTTATACCACACACAGTTCCATAGAGTGTTCCATGACCCCAGGTGTCAGGCTTAGGGAACACAGGTAAGCATGTGTTCCTTGACACAAGATGTCTGGCTTGGGGCCCATAAATGAGAGTGTGTTTCTTCTCCCAAGGTGTCTGGCTTGGGGACCACTGACGCGAGTGTGTTCCTTGACCTATCTTGTCTGATCGGTGACCACAGATGACCAAAGCATGTTCTTTCCGAGATGTCTGGGTTGGGACCGTTGATGACTGTTTGATCACTGAAGGTTTCTGGGCTGGGACCATAGATAAGAGCATGTTCTTTGACCCAAGGGGCCTGGCTCACGGCCCCTTGATGAGCGCTACCATTTTTCTTGCACTCTGCTTTGCGAAGTCAGATGATGAGGGGTTCCATTAAACCTAGAGACAGGAATTTCTTTCAATTCATCCTCCCAAAGCAAGCACTATTTTATAACTTGTTGTTCCAGGAAGTTCCTTTTTACAATAGATCTTTCCAGATGGAGTGTCTCTTTTCTAACTTACTCTGAAGGGCCATTTGTGTTAGTAGAGGCCCTGATGGAAAAATTGTAGTCCAAAAAGGATGCTACCAATAAAAAGTGTGGTAACAATAGATTACAAAATATGTTTGACAAAAATAAAAGAAGTTTCATACTTTGGCTGTTAATTTTGGGGAGGAATTAGTAATGAGTAACTGGAAATTTAGCAAATAACCAAAAAAAAAAAAAAAAAAAAAAGGCCTCCGAGGCAAGTATTAACTACAGGAAAAAACAAAAGTTATACAAGAAATGAAATGTGATGAAAATCGCAACATGTCTCTATAAAAAAATCTACACACATAGACATAAATTATTGATTTTACTTCAAGTTGTGACATAAGTCTATTGAAAAAAAGGACAAAGAGAAAGTGAACACAGGTAGTGATATAAGAAATCCCAACCTTCATCTTCCATAACGATTATCTAAAAAGTGAAAAGTCAACAGTAGCAATATGCGCATGATATTTCTACAGAAAGAGGGAGGCACATTTCAGAAGACATAGCTGGCTGGCTGGTGGCTCATGCCTGCAATCCCAGCACTTTGAGAGGACAAGATGGGAGGATCACTTGAGACCAGAAATTTGAGACCAGTCCGGGCAACATAGCAAGACCCTCGTCCCTACCAATTTTTTTTTTAATTGGCCAGGTGTGGTGGTGCACACCTGTAGTCCCAGCTACTCAGGAGGCTGAAACAGGAAGATTGCTTGAGCCCAGGAGTTGGAGGCTGCAGTAAGCTATGACAGCGCCTGGGCAACAATGTGAGAATTTCTCGAAAAAGAAAAAAAAGAAGAAGATGTAACTAATCAATTTCTAAAGGATGGCCTATGGGAGCTGATAGAAGGCAGTCATTGTATGTAAATACAGTTGCGTAAATGCGGTTGATCCTTGAAGAGCATGAGTTGTGTTGCTGCTGCTGCTGTTGTTGCTGTTTTTGAGTTGGAGTCTCACTCTGTTGCACAGGCGGGAGCGCAGTGGCACGTTCCTGGTCCCTGCAGCCTCGCCCTGCTGGGCTCCGGCGATCCTTCCGCCTCAGCCTTCCGAGTAGCCGGCACTGCAGGCACACGCTAGCACACCCGGCTAATTTTTGATTTATTGTAGAGACAAGGTCTCACCGAGTTGCCTGGGTGGGTCTCGAAAGAACATGGGTTTGAACTGCGGGTCCACTTGTGCTCAGATTTTTTTCAACGAAAGTTACGGTGAGTATGCCTGCCTTCCTTTCTGCCTCTACCCCCTCAAGAAAGCAAGACCGTCCCCTCCCCTTCCCCCTCCTCCTCCTCAGCCTAGACAGCGAAGATAAAGACCTCACAATGATCCATTTCCACTTAATGACAAGTAAACATAATTCCTCTCCCTTGTGATTTCCATATGATATTTTCTTTTCTCTAGCTTACTTCATTGTAAGAACACAGCATATAATACATATTATATATTAAAATATGTATTCATCAACTGTTTATGTTATTGGTAAGCCTTCCGGCCAACAGTGGGCTATTAGTAATTAAGTTTTGCGGGGAGACCAGGCTCGGTGGCTCAGCCTGTCATCCCAGCACTTTGGGAGGCCAAGGCAAGAGGATTGCCTGAGCCTGTGGGTTTGAGACCAGCCCAGGCAACTTGGCGAGACCTCCTCTCTACAATAAATCAAAAACTAGCTGGGCGTGGTAGTGTGCACCTGCAGTTCCGGCTCCTTGGAAGCCTGAGGCGGAAGGATCGCTGGAGCCCAGCGGGTCGACGCTGGGGTGACTGTGAGCGTGACCCTGCGCTCAAGCCTGGGAGGTGGCTTCAGACTCCAACTCAAAAAAAAAAATAAGTTTTGGGAGGACTCAAGTTATTCTAGAATTTTCAACTACACCAGGTGTCAGGACTCCAATCCCTGCATTGTTCAACGGTCAACTGAACACCACTTTCAATATAAAATTCAAGACGCAGTGGTTCTTGCCTATAATCCCAGCCCTTTGGGAGGTTGAGGCAAGAGGATCGCTCAAGTCCAAGAGTCCGAGACGAGCCTGAGCAATAAAGCAAGCCCCCATCCCTACAAAAAAACAGAAAAATTAGCCAGGCATGGTGGTCAGCACGCCTGTAGTCCCAGCTACTCAGGAGGTGGAAGCAGGAGGATCACATGAGGCATGAGTTAAAGGCTGTGATCAGCCATGATCGTGCCGCTGCCCTCCAGCCTGGGTGACAGAGTGAGACCCTGTCTCAAAAAATAAAATAAAATAAAATTCAAATACTCACAAAGGTCGAGAGAACAGAACAATGAATTCTTGTGTTCTAATCCCTCCGAGTTAGCAATTATCAAGATTTTGCCATACTTGCTTCATCATGGGAAGTTTTCCTTTCTTTTCTTTTCTTTCTTTTTTTTTTTTTTGAGTTGGAGCCTCCCTCTGTCGCCCAGGCTTGAGTGCAGGGGCACACTCACGGCCGCCGCAGCCTCGACCTGCTGGGCTCCGGCGATCCTTCCGCCTCAGCCCTCCAAGTAGCTGGAACTACAGGTGTGCACCACCACACCAGCTAATTTTTTTAATTTATTGTAGAGACGAGGTCTTGCCAAGTTGCCCGGGCTGGTCTCAAACACATGGGCTCAGGCAATCCTCTTACCTCAGCATTCCAAAGTGCTGGGGTGACAGGGGTGAGCCACTGCACCTGGTCAGTTTTCTTTTTATTTCTATCTCACATGCTTATGCCACGCGCTGCTCTAAACATTCCACACTCGTCTCATTCTCAGAGGAACTCTTGAGGTCTTTCCAGCCTTATACTTATCTGAGAATCTATTGTTTCTCATTGGATTTTTTTCAGTGAGCAGGAGATCCTTTTTAAATAATAATTTTTTAAAAGATAATGGGCCATAAAACATGCTCCCCCCTCAAATGCCAACTCTTGGATTATTTGAAGTCTTTTCTTCTCCAGTATAAAAAGTCTCCGTTCCTCCAATGATGCCTTTGAGGTAGCATTATTATACATTGTGGTTATTAATATACTTTCTTTCACTCTGAAATGTGTCCCAGTTTAGCTAATAAATTTTATGGGCACCCTACTCATAAGGCTCGGTGTTTAGACTTCTCACCCTGGGGACTGCCCTCTCTCAGACATGGTTTTTGTTTTGCTTTGTTTTTTATAGAATCAGGGTCTTGCTCTGTGGCCCAGGCTGGAATGCAGTAGTGTGATCACAGTGCACCGCAGCCTCGTACTACTAGGCTCAAGCGATCCTCCTGCTTCAACCTCCCCAGTAGCTGGGACTACAGGTGCACACCACCACACTCAGTTAACTTTTTATCTTTGTAAGGAGAGGGTCTTGCTACATTGCTGCCCAGGATAGTCACGAACACCTGGCCTCAAGTGATCCTCCCACCTCGGCCTGCCAAAGTGCTGGGATTGCAGGCATGAGTCACTGTGTCCAGCCTGACATCATTCTTAAGAAGGGTCCCCAAAGCCCGAACTAGCAAAATATGAGGCCCAGCAGGAACACTGACCTTTCTTTTCCAGGCTTTCTGCCTCTCCTGAGACAGCCCAGGAGTCACCAGGCTCCTGGTTGTCTACACAGTGGACTTGCGATGAATTCACCATCTGATAATTCTGTCTTTTCACATGATTCCTTCCTAGGCCAGGGCTCCTCCAATCTTTCGCACCTCCGATCTTTTCAACCTGCCCGCAGGACGCCACAGCCGCACCCTCCCAATGTCGCCTCTCCTCTCGGGAAGGATCATCGTTCCAGCCTGCCGAGAGAGACCATTCTGAACCTCAGTCCTGTCACCCAACCCATCAGCAAGCCTGCTCCTCCGTGCCATTTGGGTGTGAGGAGCTGGACGCCGACATCTTCATCCGAGTCACTGATGGAGACGTGTCTGTGTCCTGGGCTGAGTCACAGGCTCGGAGACCTGCCGGCAAGCAGGAAAACTGTCATCGACCTCTTTGGGTGCAGTGAGTCGCCAGTTAGAGTCCTCCAAGCAGGGCCACCGTGCAGCCCCCGTTTTCCTGGGACATACACCAGAATAATGTGACAAACGGCTTCGTGCCCCGCTGAAAGCGAAGAAACGGCATAGTCAGCACTCCCTTGACCTTGTCATTCAGCGTCCTCATCACCGGGAGCAGCACAACGCCCGTCCTTGGGCAGGGGTCTGTAGGGAGCCTTTGCAGCCTTCAACCAGTCATTCCCCCTGCAAGGCGTTGCCAGGCCCCGTGTGTAATCATCACTTCTCAAATTCGACCAGGAACCAACTTTATTCTTGACGATCTTTAATTTCCAAATCCAAGTTCTGCTCCTTGCTGGTTATGACAGCAGCATCTGTCCGGCCCTACCTGATGCACTACCCTCTCTCCACCCCGTCATCCTTCCTGGTTTCCCCGAAGGTCACTGATGGCAGATTCCTGATCACACATGACCTTGACACCTATGTGAGCCTTCTACCCAGAGGATTTTCCTGTTTCTGATGTGAAGTCACTCACCCTGACGCACTGGAAAGAAGGAAACAAATGTAGCCACTCCTCCCTCTCTTTGGCTGACATCTTGCCAAGACCCCAAAGGCCATCCTGGGCGATCAACACATTTATGTATTTATCTATGTATTTATGTCAGACCACACTGGTGATATATTCTCACCAACATTCAAATATTACGGATAAAGCTAAGCTCCCACTGGCCACCCTTCTGGTTCTCATCCATTCTCCATTGTTGTTAGCTTGGTATATATTCTTCCAGATATTTCTGATGCAGGTACACACACGTATGCACGTGAAAGCATATGCTTTGCTTTTTCTGCCTTAACCTTGTTGGCACGTCCCATAGAACATGGTCCCCCACTCGTAGTTTCCCAGGACCCCTCTTGGTCTTCAATACCCACACTTCACGGACACGTGGACCTCACAGCCACGTTTCTCAGCTGTCATCTATGCAGGAAAAGTGTGTCCGGTATTTGCATTCCCAAAACTCATGATGGTGCCCTAGACACACTGACGCAAAGGAAAATCCCAAGCCTCAGTGGAGAAGCCTCGGGATGTGTCAACACAGGGGATGTGAGTCCAAGACATGGCTGATGCCACGGGAGGACTTGCTGTGACTGACAGCGCAACTGTTGACTGCCCCCACGTCCACCTGTTGGTGTCCGGGAAGCCAGGCTCCAGCACTCTACAGCCTCCCAGAGTGATCCTCACTGTGTTTACAGATAGGCATTTGCCGGGTTACCCTGGAGGAAACTGGCTGAGGGGTTTGAGTTGACACATGACCTGTTATCATTTTTTCCCTTCTTAAACAATGGAAAACAGACTGCCCGTATTTTCACGCTGTGTCTGATCTGAAGGAATGAATTTCAGGTAAAAAATGCCTAACCATGAACAGACAAACAAGCTGTGTCACATCCACAGGTGGAATGTTATCCAGCTGGAAATAGGAAGGTAGCTTGGGTGGGGCGCAGTGGCTTAAGCCTGTCATCACAGCACTTTGGAAGGCCGAGGTGAGAAGGTTACCTGAGCCCATGGGTTCGAGACCAGCCTGGGCAACTTGGCGAGACCGTCTCTACAATAAATCACAAATTAGCCAGGCTTGTGCCTATAGTTCCAGCTATTTGGAAGGCTGAGGAGGAAGGATAGCCAGAGCCCAGCAGGTCGACGCTGGGGTAACCGTGAACGTGCCATTGCACTCCAGGCTGGGCGATGGAGTGAGACTCCAACTCAAAAAAGAAAAGAAAAGAAAAGAAAGGTTGCTCTGATCCATGCCCCAACATGCATGAGCCTTAGAAGCATTGTCCTAAGTAAAGGAAGCCAGACGCAAAAAGACAAATAGGACGTCATCCCACTTATAGGAAATAAACAGACCTGGCAAATTCTTGGAGACAGAAAGTAGATTAGAGGTTGCCAGGAGCTGGTAGGAAGAGGCATGGGAGTCACTGCCTCATGAGTACAGAGTTTTGCTGAAAGGTGATGAAAAAGTATTGGAAATAGATGGTGGTGGTGGTTGCACAGCACTGAATGTTTTAAATGTAATGAATGCCACTGAAGTATACACTTAGAAATGGTTAAAACGGCACGTTTTAAACATACTCTACTACAGTGAAAAGGAGAGGCAGCTGGGTGGTGCGTGCCTGGAGTCCCAGCTACTTGGGAGACTGAGGCAGGAGGCTTACATGAGCCCAGGATTTCAAGGCTGCAGTGAGCTGTAATCGTGCCACTGCCCTCCAGCCTGGGCAACAGAGCAGGGCCTCAACTCTAAATTAAATAAATAAAAAATTTTTAGAAAGAAAAGGTACTATTTATTATTTATGCTTATTTGTATTATTTGATTATTTATTATTATGTATTTATTTATGTTTATTTATATTTTTTAAGTCAGAGGCTCACCCTGTCACCCAGACCGGAGTACAGGGGCACGCTCATGGCCACTGCAGCCTTGACCTGCTGGGCTCTGGCAATCTTTCTGCCTCAGCCTTCCATGTAGCTGGAGCCACAGGCACGTGCCACCATGCCTGGCTGATTTTTTATTTTTATAGAGACGAGGTCTTACTATGCCGCCCAGGCTGGTCTCGATACTCCTGGGCTCAGGCAATCCTCTCCCGTGGCCTCCCAAAGTGCTGGGACGACAGGCGTGAGCCACTGTGCCCGGTTATGTATATATTTAAAAACTCTTTTTAGCACTGGGATTCTCATTACCATTGAGTCCTACAGAAATGAACAAATATATGGAGGAATTCGGGGAGAATCTTGTTTTCCCTTATCAAACATTTTTCATTTTCCTTGGGGGGGGGAAAGGATGACGCCTGTCTGTCTAAACGGCAGTTGTTTTGTTCCATAGCTGCTGTCTCGCTCCACGATACACCTGGGCGAGCCCGCCACCTGCCTACCTGCCACCACCCCGCTCCCTAGTGACTGCAGCGCCCTCTATAGGGCAGACTTGTGCGGATGGGTTTAGCCTCCTCCCTGCCAGTTGGTTTTCCCTGGCCTCTCACCTGTGTTCTCTCTCCCTGGCCTCCCAGGCTGTGCTCCTTCAGGTGTTTCGCACAGTAGCTGGAGCCACAGTTTGCTGCCCATTGGCGTCCTCTCCTGGGCCCCTCTCGCTTCCTGCCATGGTAGGTGCAAGGCCTCGGTCGATCTGGCCTCGCTAGGGAACCTCCCCGGCCGCCAAGGGGCACCTCCCCACGCCTCTCCTTGATTCAGACGCAGGCTCCAGAATGTTGCCCGCATTCTGGCTCACGGGAGCAGAAAGCACGGACAAGCGTCCCCCACCGAGGGATGGCTCCGTCAAGCTACCCTCTCGGCAGACCCCTCTGCGACCACCCCCGGCATGGGCGTAGGTTACAAGACTGTATTCCTCGACGTGAAAAGGTGACCACAATACTTGCTGAGTGAAACAACATGCGAGTCAATCATAGCTTCCAATACAATGTATATTTTATAATTCTACTTTTGTAGACAAAACCACTGACTGGGCATGGAGGCTCACGCCTGTCATCCCAGCATTCTGGGAGGCTAAAGTGGGAGGATCGCTTGAGCGCAGGGGTTCGAGACCAGGCTGGGCCACACGGGGAGACCTTGTCTCTACAAAAAGTTAAAAAAATTAGACCGGGCGCGGTGGCTCAAGCCCATAATCCCAGCACTTTGGGAGGCCGAGGCGAGAGGACTGCCTGAGCCCACGGGGTCGAGACCAGCCTGGGCAACATGGTGAGACCTCATCTCTACAATAAATCCAAAAGAATGAGCCGGGTGAGGTAGCGTGCACCTGTGGTTCCAGCTACTCGGAAGGCTGAGGCGGAAGGATCGCTGGAGGTCGAGGCTGCGGTGGCCGGGAGCGGCCACTGCGCTCCAGCCTGGGCGACAGAGTGAGACCCTGACTTAAAAAAAAATGGACTGTGTACACCCAAAAATGAAGTCCAGAAGACTGTATACCGACATGCTCACAGGAGTCATGCGAGAGAATTGCAGGCGGAAGGATTACAGGAGAGGCTTCGCTTTGCATGCGTGAACTTTCCAACTTCTCTGCCATTAGCATGCATAACTCATGCAAGGAAGGCTCAGCCTGTCATCCCACGCCTTTGGGAGGCTGAGGTGAGTGGACTGCCTGAGCCCGCGGGTTCGAGACCCGCCTGGGCAGCGAGACCTCATCTCTACAATAAATCATAAAATCAGCCGGGCGTGGTAGCGCATGCCTGTAATTCCAGCTACTCGGAAGGCTGAGGCGGAAGGATCGCCAGAGCCCAGCAGGTCGAGGCTGTGGTGGCCGGAAGCGGCCACTGCACTCTAGTCTGGGCGACAGAGAGAGACTCCAACTCAAAAAAAAAAAGAAAAAAGTCAAGGCTGACTTCCGAGACGCCGGCACTCAGAGCTATCTTGGAGCACAAGGAGCGCCCCTCATCCACTAGCGTGAAGGCGAGGTACTACGGGGGGGCAGGGCTCTGTCCCCGTCCCCTCACTTAACCCTCACAGTGCCTGAGGGGTGCATTCGCCCCTGCCCACCAAGAGGGAGGAGCCGGTGGGGTCCTGGGCAGGCGAGGGGGTGGGGCGGGCTCACCCCGCTGTGCAGATGAGAAAACTGGGTCTCGGCAACACGGAACACTCTTCCATCCTGCGGCTAATAAGGAACTAAAGGCAAAGTTCAAACCCACGGCTCCGGCCCAGGCCCCCTCCTTTCATGACGTCACGGCAACAGTCACCCCGTGGTCCCCCTGCAGCCATCTTCACAGACTCATTCGGACTTGTCCCGCCCTGACAGCGCAGGCTTGCACCACCAGACAGCCGGTCTCCCCCCAAACTCCCCCACCCCGGCACAGACCCAGAGGCAAATCTTTGTCTTCCGCTCCAGCGTTGCCTGCAAGCTGACCCTCCCGCCCCTTCTCTCCCCTCCCCTGCAAGCTCAACCCCCTGCTTCCTCTCTCCCCTTCCCCGCAAGCTCACCCCCACCCCTCCCTCCCCTCCCCTGCAAGCTTACCCTCCCATCCCCTTCCCCCCTTGCAAGCTCAACCCCCTGCTTCCTCTCTCCCCTCCCCTGCAAGCTCACCCTCCTGTTCCCTCTCCTCCCTCCCTGCAAGCTGACCCTTCCATTCTCTCTCCCCCTCCCCTGCAAGCTGACCGTCCTGCCCCCTCTCTCCCCTCCCCTGCAGGCTTACCCTCCCATCCCCTTTCCCCCTCTCCTGCAAGCTCAACCTCCTGCTCCCTCTCTCCCCTCCCCTGCAAGCTCATCCACCCATCCCCTCTCCCCCTGCAAGCTAACCTCCCACCCCTCTCCCCCTCCCCTGCAAGCTCACCCTCCTATTCCCTCTCCTCCCTCCCCTGCAAACTCATCCGTCCATCCCCTCTCCCCCCTCCCCTGCAAGCTCACACTCCCACCCCCTCCCCTCTCCCCTGCAGGCTCACTCTCCCATGCCTCCCTCCCTCCCCCTGTGAGCTCACCGTCCCACCCCCTCTCCGCCCTCCCCGGGGAAGCTTGACCACCAAGCACCGGGAGAAATGAACCGACGTTGCCCCACACCCGTGGTACCCAGACCTCCTCAGCGTCTTTCCAAGCTCTGCAGACAGTGCCTGGAAGGACGGGCAGCTGTGGACAGGGTCCGGCTGGACCTTGGCAGGGAGCCACAGAAGGGCCCAGCCGTGGCCCACAGGCCTTTACCCGGGGGGCGCTTCCCAGGACTCTCACCACGCGTCCCTCAGGGCGTCCCCTCTGCTGGCCTCTCGTCGCGGCTTGCCTCCCAGCCCTGCTTCCAAAGTCTCTCTGCCACCAGGTCAGCCCGCCTCCCTATCCCAGGTTATCCCCAGGAAGATGGCGTGTGGCGAGCTGGCCCTCTGGCCCTTTGCCTTCTCCTGGGGGAGACACCGTCTGCACGCCACCCTGCAGCAAATGGCACCCTCCATCAGAGAGTCAGCCTCCCCACGGCCTCTCTTCTCTGGCGGCCACCTCTGCGGCACAGCCAGGAGTCGGTCCTGGGAGTAGCCTGGAGCCCGCCCAGTCCTCAGCTCTACCCGCTTCCTGCCTGGCCCACAATGGGCTGCTGTGTCCTGCAACTGAACTCTTAGTGAGACACAGGCCGGCGCAGTGGTCCACACCTATAATCCCAGCACTTTGGGAGGCTGAGGCAAAAGGACTGCTTGAGCCCAGGAGTCAAGGCCAGCCTGGGCAACATAGTAAGACCTCTTCTCTACCAAAAAGTAAAAAAATTGTACCCCACATCTTTAAACCAAAAAAAAATTTTTTTAAGTAAAAAAAATTGGCCAGGTGTGGTAGCAGGCACCTGTAGTCCCAGCTACTTGGGAGGCTGAGGTTGGTGGATCACCTGAGTCCAGGAGGTCAAGAACGTGGTGAGCTGCGATTGCACCACCGCACTCCAGCCTGGGCAACAGAGCGAGACCCCGACTCAAAGAAGAAAAGAGAGATGAAAACCATTGCTTCCCCTCCTTCATCCGTGGCCCTGACCCTCCGTAAAAGGACCCACACCCCTCACCTCCTCCGTTTCCCTGGAGCATGTTGGTTTGGTGTCATTCTCCCTATTTTTGTGTGGAGGATCCAGGGACCAGAGAGGTTGCCCGAGAGCCCAGAGCCAGTAAGTGGCTGAGCCTTGATGCCGGTGCAGGTCTGCAAACTCTGGAGCTGGTGTCCCTGGCCACCAGGGCCCTTGGCCCTTCTACAGCCGCTTACGTGCACACGGACAGCTCTCAACCTGCCATTCTCAGCTCAGGTCACCAGGCCACGCTTTAGAGTCACGTTTCCGTCCGCATAGCTGACTCGTCCACCTGGAAGTCCCCTGGAAGCCCCAGTTCCATGTGTGTCAAGCTAAATAGTATAGCCTGCTCCCCAGAGACACACACACACACATGCACGCACGCGGGCGCCTGCACACACACGCGCAAGAGCGAAAGACTACAGCAGAGCTTGATTTGCCTGAAATCTTTCCTTTGTTCCTCAGTTAACACTCATTACCCGAATAATAAGGGGAGACAGCTTTTCTTTGTATTTCTTTTCTTTTAGAGGTGGGATCCGGCTATGTTGCCCAGGCTGGTCTCAAACTCCTGGCCTCAAGAGATCCTCCCGCCTCAGACAGCTAAGGAAACAGTTTTAAAACAAAAAGTCAACCTTGACTTCCTAGACTCAGGTGATCGCACAGAGATACTTCGGAGCACACACGATGTTCCTCAAACTCCTCTCTTTCTCCTTGAGTGTTTGGGGGGAAAGAGGGCGGGGCTGTCACCCGAAGGCACTGTGCCTAGCCATGTGCCACGGGCTTCCTTTGTCATTGTATTCCATTGTCATAATGAGGGGGTTAGATTTTTTTTTTTGTTTTGAGTTGGAGTCTCACTCTGTCGCCCAGACTGGAGTGCAGTGGCCGCTCCCGGCCACCGCAGCCTCGACCCGCTGGGCTCCAGCGATCCTTCCGCCTCAGCCTTCCGAGTAGCCGGAATTACAGGCAGGCGCTACCACGCCCGGCTGATTTTTTGATTTATTGTAGAGATGAGGTCTCGCTGCCCAGGCGGGTCTCGAACCCGCGGGCTCAGGCAATCCACTCACCTCAGCCTCCCAAAGGCGCGGGATTGCAGGCTGAGCCACCGAGCCCAGCTGGGTTAGATATTATTTGCCCCATTTTATAGCTGAAAAGTTGAGGTTCTGAGATGACACACATCACCTTCAGTCAAGCAGGTGGCTAAAGCAAAACTCAAGCCAGGTCTGCCTGACACCAGCACTCACTCGCGCGCCAGCAGGCACGCGTGCACACACCCACACCCCACATTCTCTCTCTCTGGAAGTTCCCCAGTTCCTGCTTAAAACGTCCCACCAGGCAACCACCAGGGGAGGGTGGGGGCGGGATTGGTAGTAGTGAGAAACTGCTGGGGTGGGGGGGACACTTCATCCACAAAGGTACCTGCATAAAGACCATTTGTCTACCTCACCCTGAAGTGTACCCCATGTCTTTAAAATAAAAAAAAATTCTCTAATGTTCCACCAACTCTCTCTCCACCACCTTCCGTCCAAAGCCCATGTCAGAGGCCGGAATGCAGGCGCTGGGACAGTGACAGGCACCACTGTTCCTCATCACTCCACCCTGACTCCGCGGCCGCCCTCCCTTCCGAGAGGAGTCCCTTCTCCTCTCGGTGACTCTGCACCGAGCACGTCTAGGACTCAGAGCGCGCCAGACACCGGCAACTTGGGTGGATGGGACAAACGTGGTTCTTGCCCTCACAGAGGCTACATTCTGGAGAACGCATTGACAGTGTGTGGGCATCAAGCAGAGAACATTTCTAAGCTGGGCGTGAGAATCCCCGCTACTCAGGAGGTTGAGGCAGGAAGATGGACTGAGGCCAGACGTTTGAGACCAGCCGGGGCAACATAGCAAGATCCCATCTCAAAAAAAAAAAAAAGAGAGAGAGAGGAGGTTTATGCACAGCAGCAAACCATGGAGGTTCACCAAGACCCAGCAGCCAAGATGGGGAGCCACGTGGAGGAAGGAGGGGGCATAAGCATCCGGAAGTCTCTAGGGAAGATGGCGCCATCCCCAGCTCGCCCAGTCCCTGTTTGTGTAGACCTCCAGCCTCCTCAGATCATCGGAGGACAAAACACATGTTCAGTGGCAGAGGACAAAATGAAGGTGTCACATAGCTTGGAACAGTGGGTCAAAATGAACATGCCAGGGTTTGAAGGATGCATGTGAAGCCTGAATTTGATGGACAGATCAACTGTTCCCAGGCACCTGAGGGAGTCCTGGCTTGCCGGTGAGAAAAAACAGGGTGTGTTCGGTGCCCGGGAGCTCATGCGAGCTCACAAAGCCCACGGGCTACTCAAAAGCCGGGCCGTGATGAGGGCCGCTCTGACAGCATCCAGCACAGGCTGGAGACACACTGTCCCGGAGCGGCGCGGACAGGCTGCTCCGAGCCTCAGGGAGGTGGCAGGTCAGAGCTGTGCGGCATGTCATGGCAGGGCTGAGCGCCTGGCCCGTGTCCTGCACTTACAGAGTAGCCCACCGAGGCCGGGAGGGCGGGGTCTGCTGCGGGGTCCACAAGTCTGCAGCAGAACTGGGACAGCTCTCAACAGTCTTGAGTGACTGAATGGATGAATGAATGAATGAGATACATGAGTGAGGATAAATTACCTGCAGGGTCGGCAGTTGAGACTGGGAACATCCACGTCCCCTTCTCTGAAGCCTCCAAGAGGAAGGAATCGTGACGTCTCCCATCGACTGTTGCAGGGGTTCTCTGTGCTTATACAGAAAGGGGTCAGACGGGTGTGCCCACACCACGCCCCAAAGCCTACCTGGACCCCTGCACCCTCCTCCCTGCCCCAGGCTGGCGCTGAGGCCGTGGAGGAAGCACCGCTCAGCTCCCGCCCACCTCTCGCCAGCGCTCTGGGTTTTCTTTGCCCCTTGCCGGGTCCCTCCTCCAGGAAGCCCTCCTGAATCAGGGAGGCAACGGCACTGGCCTCCCGCCCAGCCAGAGTCCCGCGTGCTGCAGGACCCTGGCGGGGGGGTTATCCCGACTCACCCCAAGGGGCAGAAGCCCAGACGAGCCCCCGACGGTCTTGTTGCGCCCTCCGGCCCCCATCCCCTCGCCCCACCAGGCCGCGCCCTCGGCCCGTGCCCCCCTCAGCCCCCAGGGCTCCCCCGGGAGTCTCTGTCGTCATCTCTGGAAGCTGGGCCCGTGCATCATGATTAACGGGCTAAACAGCAGGGTCAGCGAGGCAGGGAACAGTCCACGCAGCAATTACGGCCGCGCCTCCACCCGGGGCCTTCACTCCCAATCCATCGCCCCTCATCACAGCGGTGCTGAGCCGGCCCTGCCTTCATTACACTAATCAGGCTAATTCCAACTTCGAGCCTGCATTTAATCGCCCAGCAGCCCGCGGGCCCGGGCCGGGGCGAGGGGAGAGCTGTCCCCCGAGGAAGGAGGCAGACGGGGAGGCCCAGGCTCGGAAGCCGGACGCCTGGCCTCCAAGGCCCGTCCGCCGGGGCCGGGCCCCAGACCTCGTCTGCATCCCGGATTCAAGCCAGGGCCAGACTCGATGCCCGGTTACAGGCCAGCGAGAATCCTAGTCCCGGTCTCTCTAAACAGACCGGCCACGGCCTCGTGTCCTGCCAGCGAGGTGGTGCCCCGAGCACACCAGGAGACACCACATTCGTTCTGAAGTCTCTGTGCATGACGCCCTCAGAGATGTGCAGTGTGCAACCTGCACAACGGTGCAGAGTGGCCCAGCTGGCCATCTCCTAAGAAACCAAGGGCCTGGGGAGGGTGAGAGGAGGGTGGAGACAGAGGAGAGGCCGCAGGGCCAACGTTGGGACTCAGAGAGTTCGCTAGAGGTGACAGAGGTCCACAGAGCCAGCCCCCACCAGCAGCAACGTTCTCACCAGCCATGACACAACGGCATCCCCCAAGGTTCAGCCCTCACCCTCCGCTGGAGACCCTCACCTGCCCCTGCCCCCAGCTTCCAATATCACATCGTGGAAGAGGACCGCCTTCCCAAAAGTCTTCCACACCCTGCCTTCCTTTTCCATGCTGACAGCTCCACACGGAAGGCCCTCCAACCACACAAAAACTGTGGTTGGGCCGGGCACGGTGGCTCACACCTGTAATCCCAGCACTTTGGGAGGCCAAGGCAGGAGGATGACTTTAGCTCTGGAGTTCAAGACTAGCCTAGGCAACAGCGCGAGACCACCTCTCTACAAAAAATTCTTTTTTAATTAGCCGGGCGTGGTGGCGCACGCCGGTAGTTCCAGCTACTCAGGAGGCTGAGACAGGAGGTTGAGGCTGAGGTGAGCTGTGAGGGTGCCACTGCACTCCAACCTGGGCGACACAGTGAGACCCGACTCAAAAACAGAAAGAACACCACGGTCGAAGAAGCACCTTTCCCCAATGCACGCCTCTTTCCCCTCTCGGCGACTTCCTCCGCCCCGTCTGGCCAAGCTGGACTCTTAGAAGTCCTCCGAGGTCCTTCCTGGCCTTTTCATTGGTTTCCTTTGGCTGCTGCAACCAGCTGCCACACACGTGGCACTTGAGACAACGCAGATGTGTTGCCTTTCAGTTCTGGAAGTCCGACGTCTAAGTGAGCCTCACTAAGCTCGGGTCAAGGCGTCGGCAGCCAGTCCCTCCTGGAGGCTCCGGTCCCCTGCCGTGTCCAGCTTCCAGACTACACGCCTAGGCTCCGCCTTTTCTCCATTTTCCAGACCAGCAGTATGGCGACTTCAAGTCCAACGCCGGCCCTCCTGCCTCCTCCTTCAATTTGGACCCACTCGATAATCAGGATAAATCTCGGAGTCGACGGGCGCCCTGGATAACCCCTTGCTCTGTGACATAACAAGTTCACGGGCTCTGGGGACTTGCACGCAGGCCTTGGGGAGCCGATGTCCGGCCGACCACAAGCCCCAGGGGCCGACGGACCCTCACGTCCAGCCGGTGCTCGGCCTCCAGGCGGCCCTCCGGTCAGGCCCTCCATCCCGCGTCCTGGATTGTCTGGACATGCATCGCCTCCCAGCGGCGTCTCTCCCTCTGGCCTCTCCTCTCCAGTCCGCGTCCCAGACGTGCAGGTGCTTCCGTTCTTCCCGGCGCCTCCTCCTCTCCGCCCACGCTGTTTCTGGCACGTCCAGCCCAGGAGAGGGGCCTCACAGCCTGGCAGCACGGCCAGCCAGGAAACCTCTGCCGTAGCAAGCCGTCCCCAGCCTCCTGGCCTGGAGGCGACAGTGCTGAAGTGCGTCCTGAGTGGTTCCTCGGAGGACCCCCGGGACCCAGCTTCAGCGGCCATGTCAGAGCTCCCTCCTCACGTCGCCCTTCCCGCTCCCTCACCCCTGCTGCCGGCCATCGCCTCCCAGACACGCCGCCCGCCGGGGTCCTTGTCTCAAGCTCTGACTGAAGGGGCAATCAAACGGAGACACAGAGTGACACCTCTAAGACGAAAACCTGATCTAGTCATCGCCCCTGCAGAAGACGGTCAATAGCGCCCTCCTCGGGGTTGGCGTCCAGAGCCCCTCACCACCCGACCCACGTCCCCAACTTGCCGTCACCTACACCCATCCGACCCACTTCCCCGGTGCCACCGTCCTCAGCGTCCAGTCACCTGCACTCCAGCCAAACAGGGTTTCCCCAGGAACCACCTCACCCCAAGCCTTCACTCACGCTGAGGGCTCTGAGCTCTAGGCGTGGACACCGCTGCGTGGCGCGTCAGCAGCCTCCCACGCGGCGTGTCCGCTCATTGAGCTCCCTCCTCAGCCGCGCTTGCGTCTTCCTCCTGACCTCCTGTCCACGTTCCCGGGTGGCCTGCCTCTCCAGCTCTTCCCGTGTCCCTTTCTTCCCCAGTCTCACACCACGCGTGGTCTCGGGCCTTTGCCCTCCCCCACCCCCATTTCTTGACTTGACGCCTTCCCCGCGTGGTTTCTCGCCTCCCGCGGCATTATTTGCCTGCTCACGCCAGAGATTCTCTTCTCACCCTCCGGCGGGGCCTCTGCCGGATACAGGCCCACGTGGGGCTGTCTGCAGACACCTCCACCCGGGTGTCCTGCAGCCCCCGAAACGCCACAAGTGTCGGACCGAGCTGTCACCCTCATCCCCCAGCGTCCCCTTCCTCGAATCGCTCCCTTTATGGAACCGCCTGTCACCGAGCTGTCCCCAAGCCCCGCCCTAGCCTTCTCGGACCTGTCTCTGCACAGCTGGTGGGCCCAACTACTCTAACACGCAAAGCCGAGAGCCACCTCCCACTTGGCCCCCTGCAGGACAAACCCACTTTCTTGGCAGAAGCCAGGCTCCTTCCTGCTCTGGGGTCCAACCTGCTGAGCGACCCCAGGCTCCCCTAATGGGACAGACACACACACACCGTTCCTTCTGGTTGTGACGTCTGTCCTATACCGTCACCCCACCAATCCCTTCTCAACTAGAAACTTATTTTTAAAGCCACCGACTTCAGGAGGTTTTGGGTTTTTTTTTGGGTGGGATTCATTCTGTCACCCAGGCTGGAATGCAGCAGCAGGCTCCCGACCACCGCGGCCTCGACCTGCTGGGCTCTGGCGATCCTTCCGCCTCAGCCTTCCAAGTAGCTGGAACTACAGGCACACACTACCATGCCTGGCTTATTTTGTCATTTATTGTAGAGACGAGGTCTTGTCAAGCTGCCCAGGCTGGTCTCGAACCCCTGAGCTCAGGCAATCCTCTCGCCTTGGCTTCCCAAAGTGCTGGGATGACAGGCTTGAGCCACCGCACCCCGGGAGGTCTTCCAGAACAAGAACAGTGCTCCCAGAGCAACCCACGCAGGGTGGGACTATAACTCTGGTGTTTATTTTTCAGTCTGTCTTCTCTGTTATACCGTGAGTCCTTGGAGCTGGGAGGCTGCTCTCCGTCCTCTTTGTCTCGAAGCAAACAGTCGAGGTGTCAATGCTGCAGGACGCTTGGTGGCTGGGTCCTGGTGCTCAGAGCGAGTTCCTTCAGCAGGTGTGCAGCTTTGCACAGCAAACTTCTTACCCCCATGACGGCACACGCACAGTCACTGTCCTCGCGGCTGCACGACAGGGCCGGTGACCCTCCCTCCCACGCCGTCCTATGACAGTCACGTGCCTCCAACTGTCCGTCACCCGCAAGCCCATGTCGACCAAGTTGCTCACAGTCACACCCACACACTCACGCAGGGTGGCAGCCCCACACGGCCACCGGCAGAGCACCGGCCACACGCACGTGGCCACACACAGCTCCAAACCCCTCGAGGGCACACTTCCTCTCCGGCGTGAGCAAAGGCGGTGGGCTTCCATCAATCCGCAGACGCTGCGCTCACCAGCCTCCCGGCCCCTCTCCCCTGCCCCGCGCTCTTTCTGCTCCGAGGCAGGTGAGCGCATCAATTTTCTCCTCGTCTGTGGCAGTTAAATTAAATGGAATCGGCCTGATTGCTGAAAATCAAAGGGAAGGCTGATAAAGCAATTAAATCCCTCTAATTCCTCGTCCTGAAAGGTGCAGCGGCTCCGGAGCTAATTAACTTCATAATGAAAATCCGTCTTCACCCTTTCAGGCTCTTCTCCCGGCCTCACTCCTTCTCTCCTTCTCGGAGAAGCTGGAGACAGAGGAAAAGCTGGATCAGCAGCATTCGGAGGTGGTGCCCTGGGGGGTCTCGGCGGGGGGTCTCTCTGGCTGCCCGCCCCCCACCTGCCTGCCCTCGGGCCCCCTCCCCGCCCTCCCCATCTGCCCCCCAGCTCCTCCCCTCCCTCTCCCACTCACCTGCCCGCCACCCTCAGCCCTCCTCCCCTCCCCCACCCACCTGCCCGCCCTCGGTCCCCTCCCCTCCCCCACCCACCTGTCTGCCACCCCTCAGCGCCTCCCCCTCCCCCCGCCCACTGTTTCCCCCTCCCCCAACTCGCCTGCCCACTCTCAACTCCCCTCCCCCACCCCACCTGCCAGCCCTCAGCCCCCACTCACCTGCCCGCCACCCCCCGCCGCCTCCCCCCACCCCACCCGCCGTTCTCCCCTCCCCCTCCCTCCCCCCACCCACCCTGCCCGCTGTTTCCCCTCCCCCACCCCACCCGCCTGCCTGCCCTCAGCTCCCCTCCCCTCCCCCACTCACCTGCCCACTCTCAGCTCTCCTCCCCCATCCACCTGCCTTCCTTCAGGTCCCCTCCCCCACCCGCCTGCCCCCCCATCGCCCAGCCCCTTTCCTGGCACCTCGCGTAGCTGCCCTCTGGCCTTGCTGTTGACATCACATTCCCGACACCCATCCCGCCCCTCAGCACCCGGCCCCACCCCACCCCGCTCCACCCCACCCACCCAGCCTCCCAATCCCAGCCTCACCTGCACCTCCAGGCCCGTCTCAACACCAGCCGCCTCCCAGGTGCAGCCTCCAGTACCCCTGACACGTGCCCAGAGCTCTGTGAGGGGGAAAAGTCCCTACCCCGGAGGATGCCTTCATCTAGAGGCAGAGACAAACAAAAAAACAACCAGGGCGCCAACGTGGTCTTCCCGCTGTCTTCGTCCATTCGGGCTGGGTGAGGGTGGGGGTACTTCCACGCCAGGGAAATCTGTTTCTCCCCGTTCAGGAGCCTGGGACGTAAGTCCAAGACTACAGCGCTGGCAGACTCCAACTGGCGCGTGGCCTGCGCGGTTCGCGGCCTCAGAGGCGCGCCCTCTCCCTGCATCCACCTGTGGCCAAAGGCCCGAACTGGCGCCCTGGCGTCTCTTTTCTGCCGGGCACTCCCGCTCCTGAGGACTCCGCCTATGACACGCACACCTCCCAAAGGCCTCCCCTCTCCACGTCATCACCCGGGGGCAAGGATTTCTCTTTTTGTTGTTGTTTTGTTTTGTTTCATTTTGAGCTGGAGTCTCACTCTGTCGCCCAGACTGGAGTGCAGGGGCCGCTCCCGGCAACCGCAGCCTCGACCTGCTGGGCTCCGGCGATCCTTCCGCCTCCGCCTTCCGAGTAGCTGGGACTACAGGCGCGCACTACCACGCCCGGCTAATTTTTGATTTATTGTAGACATGAGGTTTCGCCACGTTGCCCAGGCGGGTCTCGAATCCACGGGCTCAGGCAATCCACTCACCTCAGCCTCCCAAAGTTGCAGTATTACAGGCTGAGCCACCGAGCCTGGCGGGGCTAGGATTTCAACACAGACCGTTAGAACATAAGTGCTGGGGCCACAGCAGAAGCCCACGAGAGGGGCCCCAGTGGCTCCAGCAGGCCAGGGGAGTCTCCAGGAGGGAAGCAGCTGTCAGGAGCCGGTGGGCCGCCTAGCCAGGAGGGGAGAGGGTGTCCGGAGGGAGAGTTTGTGCAGAACTCAGAGGCAGAGAACGTGAGGGCTGGCGTGGGGTTGGGAGTTCCTCTGGAAAGAAGTCCCCGGAACATACGGGAGGCTTGGCCTCTGACGCAGCTGGGTAGGTGACTGGGCAGACCTGGATCCTCAAGGGCCTCGGAGGCCTCAGCAAAGAACCTCGGTTTCTTTCTTCCTTTCTTTTTTGAGTCGGAGTCTCACTCTGTCACCCAGACCGGAGTGCAGTGGCCGCTCCCGGCCACCGCAGCCTCGACCTGCGGGGCTCCGGCGATCCTTCCGCCTCAGCCTTCCGAGTAGCTGGAACCACAGGCGCGCGCTACCACGCCCGGCTAGTTTTTGCTTTATTGTAGAGACGAGGTCTCACCAAGTTGCCCAGGCAGGTCTCGAACCCGCAGGCTCAGGCAATCCACTTGCCTCGGCCTCCCAAAGGGCTGGGATGACAGGCTGAGCCACCGAGCCAGGCCTCGGTTTCTTTCAAACAGCGTCAGGAGCCAGCGAGGACTGGCATGTCACACAGAACCAGCGTTGGTTGGGATTCCCTTCCACCACCCCACATGTGGGGCCGGGCAGAAGCGGGGAGGCTGGCGGACGTGCAGTGTTCATGAGCACACGGGCAGGGACAGGACTGGGCGTGGGGCCTGCAGAAGCCAGTGGTCAAAGCATCTCAGAGAAGGCGGTGGAGCAAA
Source organism: Cephalopachus bancanus (assembly GCA_027257055.1). NCBI lineage: Eukaryota > Metazoa > Chordata > Mammalia > Primates > Tarsiidae > Cephalopachus > Cephalopachus bancanus. The sequence goes on from JAPVLO010000143.1 coordinate 3,310,764, forward strand.
AGTCCTGATGGCTTACCTGCCCGAGAGCAGGAGAGCCTCCCCTGAGCCACCTGCCCCAGCCCTGCCCTGCCGGTATCCAGCACCCTCCTCGCCCTCCTCACCTCTCCTCTGGGAAGCCCTTTCATGACCTCAGATGCCCCTCCCCACTGGCGGCCGTGAGCCCCGCAAGGGAAGGGCACAGCCTGTCTCCCTCACCCTTGCGTCCCTGGCCCAGTCTGTGCAGGTGATCAGTCCATAGAAGGCGGGCCCCCAAAACCCCGGAACTTATTTACTAAAAACTGTGTATTTCTTCTTACAAGTTTAAACTTCAGTCGGCCTGCAAAGTCCTCTGCGTCGGATGCAATACACCCATCGAGACGCTTTTTCCAGGCTCCAAACAGTTTTTGGGCGCGTCCCTGTCAATGCCTTTTAGTGCTTCTGCTGTGTTTTGTTTCACTCTTCCACATCGGAAAAACGTTTCCCTTGGAGGACTTTTTTCATCGAGGGAACAAAAAAAAAGTTTCTCTAGGTGAGATCGGGTGAATAGGGAGGGTGGGGCAGGGGGTCATGACTTTTTGGGTCAAAAACTACTGAACACACAGCATGGTGTGGGCAGGTGCACTCATAAATCACCCATCGTGAAATGGGCAACCCCACTGAAAGAATCTCCAGAAAAACTCACTGAAGCCGAACGCAGCCTCACAACAAAACGCTGGCGAGGACACGGAGGCCGATGGGTTCCCAGAACACTCGCCTAGCAGAAGAAGCCTGGACTACCAGGGGCTCGCCCTTCAAAAGATAATTCCGGATTTTTCGAGGGGCCGACTATTTGTCAACTGATACCAAAAAATGAACAGCCACTTCCACACCTGCCCGCAAGCTCCAGACTCTCGTATTCCTCCTCCGACGAACTCCGCCCACTTGGGCGTTTCCGCCGTCCACCCTCCAGTCCAAAACCAAACTCAGTACTTCCTCACCCCGCCTGGATCTCACGCCCCTTCTCAGTTTCCCACTTTCGTGAAGGGCACCACCAGCCTCCCTGCTGACCAGGCCCAAGGCCCGGCCGCTCCTGGGTCCCTGGCTCCTCCCCCCTCCTGTCCCCGCCCCTCTGCCCCCAGCCTGTCTCCAGTTCCATTCATCTGTCTTCCCACCAATGTCCCCCTTCCGCTCCCCCTGCCCTTCCTGTCACCTCTCATCATCTTCCCGCTTTGTGTCCCAACCGCTTCCGATCCACCCACCCACTTACCTCCCACCCGCTTACCTCCCCAACCTCCTCCGCCTGCCACGGGACCCCCAGGCTTCAGCACAGACGACTCCGGATGACAGTCACGCAGCCGGGATTCGAGTCAGGGGCACCTCTGCCTGGAAGGCTGCCTTCCCTGGCGGCCCCCAACCATCTCTCGAGACGCCCACTTCCCTGTAGAAGACGGACTCTGGTTCTGTTTTCCTGTGAGCTTTTCAGTGCCCTCTAAGCATCCTGCATGGAGCAAGCGTGATTCTTGTGAGTAGAAAGAGGGTGTTTTGAATACAGCTGAGAACACCCGTCTCTCCACAATGTCCGCAGCCCCACGCCTGGAATTCCTCCTCCTCCCGCGATCTCCCCGGCCCTCTGTCCCCGGCTGGAGCAGCATGTCCTGGCCTGTTTGCACCCCCGTCCTCTGTACACTGTGAGGCCCTCGAGGGCGGGGTGCGTGGCATCTCACTCATACCGGTTAGCTCGGTGCCGGGCACAGCAAATGCGCCCCAGGACTGTTGAACAGATGAGTGGCCAAGTGGTCTGAGATGGCGCCAAAGGCTTTGAGGGAATCGGGTGTCGGGGTGTGATCTGAGAGAGACGAGGAGCCCCCAACAAGCCGCCCCTGCCGCAGGGCCCCTGTCACGGTCCCACCCGCCGACCACCGCCAGGACCCCTGCCTCCCCGCCACGAATCCTGCCATGTCTCTGCCTCCGCCACGGTGCGTGTCTCTGCCTCTCCCTCACCTCTGTGGCTTTTGTCTCTGTCTCTCCGTCTCCTTCTGTTTTGGCCTCTGACTCCCCTGGAGGGGCCTTGGGCATGTCCGGCCAGAGGGCTGGTGCCTTCACAGAGGGGTGCAGGGGCGGGGAGTGGGGGTGAGGGGTCGGGCCGGGGACAGAGCAGAGCCGAATAGGAGGCATCAGGGACTTGGTGGGGCAGGGGCGTGGGGGACAGGCAGGTGGCCCGGGGCACCAAGAGGGCTGGAAGGAGAGTGGCCTGCGGGTGAAGAGGTGTGAGGAGGGTGGGGGCAACCGCACGCCCCCCAAGGCTCACTGGAGGCCAGAGAGGAGGGACGCCCCCCCATGGGGCCACTTCTCTCAGGCCTGGAAGGGTGGTCGCAGGACCTCCCAAGTGGAGGGGGCCGCCCTGGGGTCCCAGCCCTGATCTCCACCTTCAGAGACCCCCAGCGATTGGCAAAGGCACAGAGCAGTGTGCGGGGAGCAGAAACGTGGAGGAGAGGCAGAGACCACGAGAGCGGGAGGAGGGTGGCCTCAGGGGACACAGGGAGAAACAGAGAGATGGCAGCAGAGACACGGGAAGGGAGGAGGCGGCGAGGCCCGAGTGCAGCTGGGAGAGACCCCACGCCACGAACCGGCGCTGGGATGGGGGGCAGGGGTCTTGGGGAGTGGGGAAAGGAGAGCAGGTCCCCAGCCCTCCGCAGGTGCCAGCCCCATCCTGGGTGGGCTCCCCACCCCTTCCTGGAGCCAGCGGGCGGCACCCAGCAGGGGGCAGATGAGGCTTCGACGTGAGTGATGGGCGCCGATTTGGGCCCAGATTCGCGGCGCTTGGCGCGACTCTGAGACTCTGAGGGGGGCGGGCAGGGCGATGGGGAAGGGGGAATCTCTGGGGAGGGGGGCGCCAGGCTCCTTTCTCGGGGCGCCCAGCAGGGTCCAGGTGACCAGCAACTTGGACTGCAGCCGGGAGACTTGAGAGGGGAAGCCCTGAGGGGCCTGACCTGTCCGCAGAGCACAGGGTGGGTCCCAGAAGGGTGACCCAGAGACACATTCGCAGACACACACACCCCTCACCCCCCACCCGGCATCCACACCCAGAACAAGCCACACACATACTCAGCAGCACGTCTGAGCACCTACTGTGTGCCTTGGCCCGTCTGGAAGATTCACAGCCACAGCCCCACGCCTCTCAACCCGCCAACGCTCCCTCACCCCCTCACCGCCCTCCCCGTGCACCTCAGCCCCCGTCCCCGGCACAGACAGGACCTGCCACGCACGGCCGCGCGTGGTCTCCCAGACACCCCGCACACACCCACAGGCGGGCCAGGCAGGCGCGCGCTCACGCATGCACAAATGGTTACGTTTGGCAAAATGGCGGGGACGGCCCTGGGGGTCTGGGTCTCGGATCTGAAGAGAGGGAAAGACAGGGTCAGGTCATGGGGCTCACGGAGGCGGCTCTGGGGCGCAGCCCTCCAAGGGTCCACTGAGGCCGGCCTCCCGCCCCAGTCTCTCAGGAGACAGTCCCGTCCACCCGCTGGCTCGGCCCCGCCCACGCCGTCTCCAGACACCCGCCCCTGCCCTCCAGGGTCCGGTCTGTCCCACAGCCGCCCCCTCCCCGGCCCCCTCCTGTCAGCTCATTCTCTTTCCATCTGCATCCCTCCCCCCCCAGCCCCGTCCCCGCCCCCCAGCCTCGGTGATAAAAGAGCCAGATTGGAGCGGGTGCCACGCAGCTTCATTCCCCACCATATGGGCCCAAAAGCCAAATCGTCAGCTAAGCGATTAAATCAAGTATGTCGAACAAAATGTTATGAACTGACATTATGGGTATATAATTTTATGCCATTTGTTGCCATCTGTTTATCTAAACAGCCCCCGTTCCACACAGACATACAGACGCACACCTTCCCTCCTGCCCTCCACCCGGCCGCCGCACCCCCACCCCAGCCGGGGCCAGAGGTCAGTGGCGAGGAGACGTGTGCCTCCAAGTGGAAGGAAGGACGGGGGCTCCAGGCTTCTCGGGACGAAGGCGTCGGTAGCCCTGGAGGGCGGAGGATGGGCGAGTGGGGGTCAGGACGGCTCAGCGGCCGGCCAGGGACAAGGCCCTGTGGAGAGCCAGGAGTCTGGGCGTAAAGGCTGGGGCTGGAGCCCGGCGCAGGGCGGTGGACCCGGGCCAAGGAGGCCTCGCTGGCGAGCTGCCAGCCTGGCACGTGGCACGTGTGCGCGTGTGTGCGGGCGGGCACGAGACGGCAGCTGTGCACATCCGCGGCGGAGGGAGCCTCCTCTCCGCTGCCCCCTCCTGTCCCCGGGCCAGACGCTCTCGGAGCCTTGCGGGAGGGCTGGCTCCTCTGGGACCACCGGCCCAGGTCAGGGCCCAGAGTCTCTCCTCGGATGAGGCCGCAGGGCAGCGGCCCCAAGATGCCTGGAGGCTGGGACCCCCTCTGCACAGGCCCAAGCAGCTTCGGGGTCTGGGGCAGAACTTTGACCAGGCCTCTACAGCCCGCGAGCCTCAGCATGAACTCCCAGTCGTAGATGTGCAGTCTCCCACGGCCTGGCCCTGACCACTGCCTGGACACATCCTCCCATGTCTCTGCCTCCGCCACAGTGCGTGTCTCTGCCTCTCCCTCACCTCTGTGGCTTTTGTCTCTGTCTCTCTGTCTCCTTCTGTTTTGGCCTCTGACTCCCCTGGAGGGGCCTTGGGCATGTCCGGCCAGAGGGCTGGTGCCTTCACAGAGGGGTGCAGGGGCGGGGAGTGGGGGTGAGGGGTCGGGCCGGGGACAGAGCAGAGCCGAATAGGAGGCATCAGGGACTTGGTGGGGCAGGGGCGTGGGGGACAGGCAGGTGGCCCGGGGCACCAAGAGGGCTGGAAGGAGAGTGGCCTGCGGGTGAAGAGGTGTGTGGAGGGTGGGGGCAACCGCACGCCCCCCAAGGCTCACTGGAGGCCAGAGAGGAGGGACGCCCCCTCCCCACCATGGGGCCACCTCTCTCAGGCTTATTAGAACTCCCTCCCAGGGCGCACGGTGGCTCACGCCAGTAGACCCAACGCCTTGGGAGGCCAAGGCAGGAGAAGAATCACTTGAGGTCAGGAATTAGAGACCAGCCTGGACAACATAGCGATACCCTCATCTCCACAAAAAATATATATAAAAAATAAAAAGAATTCCCCCAGAAACACACACATGCGGTTCCTGGGCACACACCCGTGTCCTCGTGCACCGACACCCAGGGCCAAACGCTCACGCATGGGGATCCAGTGACCCCCCCATAGGAAGACCTCAAGGTCATGCACACTCACGCCCTCAGTCAGGGGCAGCGCTGCCAGCCAGCCAGGCGCCCCATGCCCTCCTCCCACGGGGCTCCCCGGTGTGTGCGCCAGGCCTGGGCTCACCCTACACTAACACATGGCCCCACACGGTGCCTGGCCTCGTGGGAGACGCGTGTCTCTGTCTCTGCTGCAGGAAGAGACCACGTCATGCAGGAAAGACCCCAAGTACGCGCCAGCGGCCAGGAGAAAGAGGCAACTGGAGAGACTCAGAGAAGACAGGCTGGGGCGGAGACAGCGTGAGAAAGAGATGGAAACCGGGAGATTGAGGCCGACAGAGAAGAAGAAAGACAAAGACAGGGCCTGGCAGGCCGAGGGGACAGCGGGACAGCCAGCGAGGGGCGCGGCGGGCGGGCGGCGGGAGGGGGCGCCCGGGACGCCCAGAGCCGGGAAGGCGCGGGTGGCGGCCGCGGCGGCGGCTGCAAAAGCTCATTTTGCTGGTAATTTACTCTCCTGCTTTTGGGCCGCTCCGCCTGCCGCTGCCGCCCGCCCGGGCTGCCTGTTCCAATATTAGATATAAACAAGTAAACTGTGTAATGGATCACATTAAGCAGGCCTTGCGTCTTGAGGCAGGATTTAATTTGCATGGCAGATTAGCTTGTCTTCCCAGCAAGGCACCCCGGGGCACCCCGAGCTGTAATAGGATCCCGCCTCTTAGAGCCCATTAAGGCAATTGTGAGCGCCTCCTAATCTCCCTCCCGCCCCGCGCCAGAATCCCCTCCTGCCGGACCGAGGGGCTCTGGAGCCGGACCCCTGTCTCCTGACCCCAGGTGGCGACCCCTCCCGGCCCGTCTGGCCCTTCCAGGGCCAACCCCAAGCCCCCGGGGGCCTCCTTCCCGCCTCTCGGCTCCGCACCCAACCTCAGAGAACTTTCCCTCCGAGCACCCCGACTCAGCTCCAGAGCCCCCCACCTGCTCTCAACCTGCCTCCCCCCTTCCTGCAAGTCTCCCCAAACTCCAGGCGGATGCTCTGACCCCCAACTTTCTCTGCTGCCCACGTGACTCCGCCAAGCCCTCCAGCGTCAGCGGGCTCCTTGGCTGAGGTCAGGGGTTAGAGTGTCTTCCGTCCCTTTCTTCAATGTTTAAATGGGGAGGAGGAAGCGACGGGGCTCCTGGTGTAGCCCGGGCTGGTCCTTGAACTCCTGGCCTGAGGCAATCTTTCTGCCCCAGCCTCCCAAAGTGCTGGGATGGCAGGCGTGAGCCTCAGCGCCCGGCCCAGTTGTTCATTCCCCAGCTGTTCAGGCACTTCTTCCACCCTTAACCATGTCATCGTGGGGTGGAATTAGCAGCAGGGCAGTATTCTCGTGACATTCACGTCACTGTGTGGCTCGAGTTGGGGCTGAGGTGAGTGGTTGCAACACCCCTCCTTGGAGGTTCCCTGTAGACTTGATGTGTTACACCCATCGGGCCATTCCTCCGAATTCTCAGAGGAACCTTCCGAGTCAGCCCGACTGCAAAGACGAGGAAATAGGCAGCAGAGGAGGCAGGACCTGCCCGACGTCAAACACCTGATCGGTGGCGGCAGCTCCAGGACCCGACCCAGAGTGCAGGAGCCCTTCGGACACAGCACAGGTGCCGGGGTCAGCGCTGAGGTCTCAGGTGAAGGTCGGCACAGCGTCTGGACCAAGATGGGGTGGCCTGCCCCAGACATCTGTCCTCTGCCCACCGCCCAGCCAGGGTAAGTGGAGCCCACGCCAGGGCTTGGTTTCCCCACTTGATTAACAGAAGGTGCTCCAGCCGTGGGGTACCCCAACACTCATGAGAAGGCTCGTGGCGTCGGAGGCCAGGGGGATTAGGGACAGGTGCAGAGATGGACTGTCAGTGGCCAGGTGGGGGGAGCTTCTGCTGGTCCCCTCCGCGCTGGTGAGCCCCTGAGCTGGATGGGGCTGGCTGAGAAGGGGCCGGGGAGCTTTCGGCGTTGGGGGGTGGCGGGCCGGGTGGGTGGGTACGGGGCCAGGCTGGTGGAGAAGGGTCAGCCCGGCCCTGCTTAGCTCACAAAGGGTCCTTGTTGTGGGTAATGGGACTCCCCTGGCAGCTTTATTTGCTTTTATTAAAGTCTCCAGTTTCAGACCCTCAACCTCCAGCCATTGTGCCTGCTCCCTCTGGGCCCGGCCCCCGCCCCCGGCGAGGCTGTCTCTGATGGGCCCCCCGGCCCTGTCTCCTGGGCCCCCTAACCCCCCGGCCCCCAGCCTCCACCTCCCAGCGAGAGGGCAGAGAGGCAGAGAGGCTCTGTGCTCAGGGGGACCGTCTCAGCCGCCGTCTTCAACACCCTAAGTGGACCCTCACCTCCCAGGTGTCGCGACTGGTGCCGGGGCCGGGCGGCCAGACGGCCAGACGGCCTGGGCAGAATGCACACGGAGAGGCACACGTGTGCGCGTTGTCCTTGAGGGGAGCGCCCCCATCCGTGCCCTCAGCCCAGGTCTGCACACAGACACCCTGGGAATGTGTGGCGCTTGGGGCTGAGAAGGGGGGCGTGGGGGCTGCCGCGTGCTGCCATAAGCATCTTGGGGCGCCCTCCAGCCCCCGACCCCCACCCCCGGGCACTAGGGCAGCGCTGGGGGTGAGAGAACGCAGGGTCTTCTGGCTCAGTCTGTCACCTGCATGCTTCCCTCCCCGCTGGCAGGGGATGGCGTTTGCCCCTGGAAGGAAGGGGACAGAGGGGCCCAGGCTAGGCCTTGACCCGGGTGGGACACTCAGATGTGCTGAGTAGCAGATGGAGGTGCAGCCTCACTTCACCCAGCTCCACGCCTGCCCTCCTTGGTAGCCCAGAGCCCAGCCCCAAAGGCACAGCCCAGAACCGTGCTTCTGCAGGGGGTCCCACACGCTTGCTTCCCCGAGGACACACAGGGGCTGGTGACCTGCTGGGCCTGCCGGCTCCTCAAATGCGGGCAGAGCTGGAAGTGAAAATGGGGGTTCGCTCCCAGGAAATCCTCACTGAGCAGGGAACACAGCAGTGAGCACAGAGGGAGACGCCCCAGGAGATCGCGCACGTGGGCTTCTAGACATGCAGGCCCACCCCCTGGGGGTAAGCGGGCGGCCATCGGCTCTATCGCCCATGTGGCTCGTGGCTGTGTCCACAGGCAATGGGGCCATAAGGAATGTGCACGTGTGTTCACATGTGTGTGCCTGCATGTGCGTGTGTGGTTGTGTGTTCCCAGGAGCGTGACCATCTGGAATCAGACGGCGTGTCACTGTGTGCTTGTGCGTGCCTCTCACGGGGCGTCTGCTCTGGAGAAAGCTCCCTGGGCCTGCGCGAGTCGGGGGTGTCCACGGGTGAAGGTGACTCCGTGCACGCGCTGTGGGATGTCTGTCCCGCGCATGTTTGAGTCTGTGAGACAGGGCAGGCCCAGGGGGTCGCCAGCCCTCCCCGGGGCCTCCCGAGCTCCCGGCTCGGCCTGTGCCAGGCCATTTGGGGAGCGCCCGTGCTTTATGGTGCGCGGGTGAAAAATGGAAATGCTAATAAGTAGTCGTTAAATTGTCTTGCAAAAATGTTAAATGATAAATTGGGTGATGTTATTGTTGAAATGAAATATGTAAAATAAATGAGTTATTTATTTCTAATAAATATTTTGTTTACGATACATTTGTAGGGGTGTTAATTATTTTCCCCCTCCGTCGGGGCAACGTATAAATCCTAATAAAGCGCAGGCCGTGGTGGCGCTGGCGGCGGCTCCTCCGGCCGGGCTGCCCGGGACCCCAGTCTTGACAGATGCCACAGTCACTGGCGGACCGTTCGGCTCTCTGCTGTTGCAGGCTCTCAAATGTAGCCTCTTTGGAAGGAAGGAAGGAAAGAGGGAGGGAGGGAGAGAAAGAGAGAGAGAGAAAGAGCAAGGAAGGAGGGAAGAAAGGAAGAGAAAGAGAGAGAGAGGAAGAAAAGGGAGTCGGGAGGAAGACAAACAGGCGAGGGCTCAATGATTAGTGCACGTGTCAGAGGCCGGGCCGGCTCCTCGTGGAGGCTGACGTGCTGCTGCCGGGAGAACTCGGGGCACGCCCGCCCGTCCCTGCTGTAGCTGCCAGGAAGCTGTGAGAAACGCGTGAGCAAACCCAGCAGCGACAGGGCCTCGTGTCCCTTAGACCCAACAGCACACCGAGCATTCACACCAAGCAGGCACCCACGGTGACATCCTGGGCGCCCCTGCCCCAGGGAGGGGTCTCCGGGGAGGCAGCTCCACCCCTGCTGTTTCCAGCCCTCCCTCCAGAGCCAGCCACGCCCCCCCCCACCTTGGTTCAGCCCCTTGGGGCCCATCTGCCCAGAGACAGGGCTGGGCCCTGGCCTGGCCCCCGAGGCTGGAGTATGGCAAGAACAGTCCCCTTCAGAACAGGCTGCCTCCCCTGGGGCCTTATCTCCTGGTAGATAATAAAACTGCTGAGACAGGACGGCCTGGTGGGCAGGGACAGGACAGCACGGAGGCAGGGCCCGTTCTGTCCCTGCCCCAGGCACCGCCACCTGCCTCTGGCCCCCTCCCCAACTCCTGGAGTGCAGCTAGCCCCAAGGTCTCATGCCAACAGCACATCAGCCTCCGGGATGAGGCTCCGGGCTGAGGGATCACTCCACCTTCCTCTGGATGGGACCGGGGAGGCTGCGGACGCCAAGGGAGCTGGGATCGGCGGACTTGGGGGTTCCTGTGGCTCCTTCAGAGTTGGGGGGAACCCGCCTCCCAGGCAGGGGCTCCCCAAAGCCCACCAGAAAGGGGGCCTGTAGGCCTGTGTCTCTTCCACCCACCCATGCCACCCACCTCCCGGGCTAAGCTCTCCCGGGAACCGCTCCTGCAAGCATCCCTCGTGGCAGGCGTGGCCTGTGTGCGTGTGTGTGCACGCGGACATGTGTGCACGTGCTAGCATCTGTGCAGGAGCGACAGACCGGGCACACAGGCTGGAGAGAGCCTTCCCAGGGGGCTAAGAGGGAGGTAGGTGACAAGAGACTGCCGCACACACGGCCGCGTTCATGTCACCACGCCCCACGCGCAGAAGCGGGACTTGGACGTTTGCGGTGTGCAGTCAGTGGCAAAGTCCCAGTTCCCACGACCACGGTGACACTTTCGGGGACTTGGAGTGAGGTCCGGGAGCTGGGAGGAGGCCTGACCAGACAAAAAGGGACGGACGTGACATCCTTGCCCGCCAGAGCAGGTGGAGGTGGGGGGCACCAACACTGGGGGCAGGGCGCCCCCTGCTGGACCGAATGGCCATCACCGACCCTGCCTCCTGGCCTGCCCCCTGAGCCCACCCAAGTCCTCCCCACCAAGACAGACCCCTTCGCCCCCCCCATGTTCTTGCAGGCCGCTTTCTGCCTGAGCCCCCGCCGGGCAGGGTAACTTACCCAAGTCCTCTTCAAAACATGTAAAATCCTTGATCATCATTTGTTTAAACTGTATAAATAATCTACCCGGTTCTAATAGGATTTTTCTATGAATCGGCAACAAAGCATGAAATGTGATATTTTCACCATGAGTAGTTGGGAAATTAGTCACCTCTTGCCCATGGCTCTCTGCTGGCTGGAGACCCCCCTCCCCTCCACCTCCGGCCAGGCCGGGTCCTGCAAATGCCATTCCCTCCACTCCTGCCTTTTTGGGGTCGTGGGGGTACCCTGTGGCACCCCTCCAAGGAACCCCCGCCGGTCATCTCCAGGTCTAGGAGCAAAGGCCAGGCTGCCCGGGGTCCCTGCCTCCCGGACCCCTCATCTGGGCTCAGGGTCTTTCGGGCCCTGTCACCGTGGCCCCGTGCAGGTTGGGGTGGGCTGCAGGACTGGCAGGGGTAGTTTGAGGGTAGGGAATTGGAGTCAGTCGCCACGTCCCCATCTTCCCAAAAGTCCTCCCACCCCCACACGCCCCGGGCTGTCTCGCATCGCATGACGCTGATCTGCTCCCACAGCGGCAGGACCCAGGCACCTGTCCCGGAGTCCCGTGAACGGCCCACCCTGCCTGGGAGCCTAAGATGCTGAGTCTGAGAGAAGAGCCACTTTTGGGGATCAGCAGGGGTGGGAAGGGGGCCCAGATCCGGGGAACCAGGAGCTGAGGGCTTCGGGGACCAGAGCCGGACGGGGATCAGACACGGCGGGACCAGAGACGAGGCCAGGACTCGGGAGAGGCGGGGACGGGGGAGGCACCACGGGTGCCAGAGAGGCTTTCCGTCCACTTCCAGACGACCCGGGCCCCAGCCCCCAAGCCGGCGCCCCAGAGCGTCCCTCCACGGCCTCCAGGCCCTGCGGGAGAGTCAGCAGCCCACGTCACTGCCAAGGGCCCGGAAGAGCAGGGCTGGCTCAAGCCACCCAGCCGGGCCTCAGGCCTCCCAGGTCTCGGGCCAGAGCCGGGCCTGGGCCGTGGGGGAGGGGACGTGGGGCCCCTCCCCGCAGCGAACCCCAGTCCACGTGCTCCAGCCAAGCAGGCCCCTTCCTCTCTGCCCCCTGCCCTGGCCCTGGATGAATAAAACTCAGGGCTGGAGGGAGCTATTCACAGAACCAGAGAATGTGTGAGCCGCCCAGCAGCCCCCTCTCATTAGGGGACCCCCATCAGGTGGCGCTCATTAACTTCAAGTTGTCTCTTGTTTTAAAACTCTGCTGAGGGGGGCAGGGTGGAGGGGCACATTGTCTGGCCGCTGCCCTAGAGAGATTAGGCGCCGGGGGGAGGGGGCCAGCAAAGGCCCTTTAATTAGTTACTTTCAAAGGTTCCCTGTCCCCTTTCTCTCGGGTCCCCTCCTAACCCCCGGCCGGGCCCAGCTTCGAGGGGGGCGGTCTTTTCTGCTTGGCAGAGCCGCCTGGTCACTCGGCTTAAATCCGCAGTCTTTGTTTCCGCCTGGACAATGGGCCCAGCGCATCAGCCGTGGAGGCCACAGAAGAAACGAGGCCTTCTCCTGTGAGGCCCGAAGCCACCGAGCGGGCGCATCCTGGCACTGGGCAGCCGTGGGGCCCCGGGCAGGGGGCTAGATGCCATGGCCTCTTGGCGAGGCCTGAGGGAAGCAGATATGGACACGCACGCACACACGCTTGCCAACCCCAAGACCCAGCTCTAGCAGAGGAGAAAGGAGAGACAGGCCTCGCCTGGAAACGTCCTTCACGTGGGATGCTTCCAAGTCCTCGGGAGACCTTGAAGCTGACTCAGGGATGGGCACACTTCCTTTCTACAGAGCGGGACAAATGGCTTGAAAGTCAGGCAGTCTGAGTCCCAATCTTGCTTTTTTTTTGAGTTGGAGTCTCACTCTGTCGCCCAGACTGGAGTGCAGTAGCCGCTCCCGGCCACCGCAGCCTCGGCCTGCCGGGCTCCAGCGATCCTTCCGCCTCAGCCTTCCGAGTAGCTGGAATTACAGGCATGCGCGACCACGCCCGGCTGATTTTTTGATTTATTGTAGAGATAAGGTCTCACTGCCCAGGCAGGTCTCGAACCCGTGGGCTCAGGCAATCCACTCACCTCAGCCTCCCAAAGGCGCGGGATGACAGGCTGAGCCACCGAGCCCGGCTGTCTTGCTTATTTTTGTTGTGCTGTGTTTTTTGTTTTGATTTTTGTAGCGATGGGATCTCCCTGGCTCGCACAGGCCGGTCTGGGACTTCTGGCCTCACGTGATCCTCCCACCTTGACCTTCCGAAGCGCTGGGATTACAGCCATGAGCCCCTGCGTCCAGCCTGGGTCCCAGTCTTGGCTCTGCCACTCATTCATGAGTAATTCCTCTCTCCAACCTCCATTCCCCTCATCTGTGCGATGGGGACATCCTGCCTGCCTCTTGGGCTGTGAGGCTCCAGTGACCCGCTGGAGGAGGGTCCAGCACCGCGCCTGGCACATGGTCCATGCTCAGTGTGTGTTAGTTTCTTCCTCGCTCGGCTCCCAGAGCCAGAGGCCGACTCCACATCCTCTCCTCCCAGGGAGCAGGTGCAGAGAACCCTCTCCACCCCGGGGGTGTGGGTGGTGGACACGGACCGACCTCCCCAACACAAAGTGCTGGGACACACAGGCCGGCAGAGCCTTGGGCGGCGCTGGGCGAGCAGACGTGAGAGAGGAGGAAGGAGGGGTCCAGGCTTCGAGCCACGAACTTGAGGGGGCACCACCACCCAGGGAGGAAGGGGAGCGTGCGCCCGCCCTGGGGAGGGGGACTGGGGGGTCCCAGGGTGGTCTGGGGGGAGGGCTCGCGAGGCTGCCTCGCAGGAAGAGTTGGCGATTTGCCTGGGTCAGCAGATTAATGGCACTAACGAAGTTTCAGCGAGCGCGGGAGCCGGGTCGGAGCGTCCATGTGGAAAGGCACATGACCGGGGATTGATCAGGGCTGAAGATGAAACAGAGAAAGCTTCCCGGCCGCGGAGGGAGGAAACGCCAAAACCAATTACGCCCCAGCCCCTCCAGCCTCCAGACCCCTCCCCCGGGGAGCAGAGAAGAGGCTGTGACCTCTCTCTGTGGGTGAGGTCACACACACACACAGGCCGCTCACGTGGGCAGGTGCAGGGGGGAGACCCTCCCTCGTGTGGAAACACGCAGACCGGGGTTGACGGTGTGCACTGTGGGTCTGTCTGCCCGCTCCTTCGTGTCACGGAGGGTCCCACGCCCCATCTAAGTGGCCCTGCCTGGCCAGCGCACATGTCCCCAGGAGCCGGAGCCCACGGGGACAGTACATTCGTCTCCTCTTCCTGGGAAAACCCACCCTTCGGAAATCATCGATTACACACAGGTCCCTTCGACCAGACCCTGATGTTTGTTGAATGAATATATGAGGCAGGTTGGGCAGTCCTCTCCAGCTTGAAGAATTCACAAAGGATATCAAAGAACGAGATCAAAGGGCAGACAAACATCCCTGGCAGGACTGGAGAAGCCCTTGGTTAAAAATCAACATTGAGAGGTGATTCCATGTGAGATAAGGGCCCTCCGAACCCACAACAGCCACCAACCTGCTGTCTACACTCGGGGTCCTGAAGGCGGCTGGGGGAGGAGAGGCCAGAGTGGTGCTCGCGGGGTGGAGGGTAGGATCCGCTCCCCCGGGCAACGTGGCTCTGTGCCGTGTCTGCACGTTCAGACTCAGGACAGAATTTGCGTTTGGTGCCATATGTTCTGTGGTGTTATTATAGTTATTAGCAATCATGTTTTATCATGAAATCACTTTTCCTTTAAATATGCGAGTAAAAAAAAAATCCGGCTGTTCTCTGAGTGAGCTCCAGCCAGTCTATTCCTCTTGGAAATTCCTGCAAGCTTTTGCATGCAAGTCGACAGGCAGACAGCCGGCCATGAGCCCTGGACCCCCGTGCGAGTCCCCGTTGGAAGCCTGATCCTTTCACTCAGGGAGAGACCACCACCACGCCGCGGGGACCAGATGGCCCTTCGACGGGTGGGGGCCGGGCCCAAACGTCCCGCCGCCTGTCCTCGGTGCTCGCCCGCCCCTTCCCCAGGCTTCCACCCCGCCCAGGCCGTCACTGGGGCTCCTGACCCGAGGGTACCTCCCCCTTCCCCATGCCCCCCATCCCCACCCCGTGCCCCCGCCACCACATCTACGAGGGAGAGAGGGAGACCGGCTCCTTGGGGGCCTGCGAGCTTTTGTTAGGGTTATGTGAGCCGCGAGTGACAAGGGCCCTGAAACCCAACTCGACCAAACTCATAAAAGGGGTCACTGTCTCTTTAATTAAAGTTCCCTGTTTGGAGGTTAAAGACAAACCCGTTTGATGGTGCAGGTGTGTGTGGGGGGGGGAGGGTGGAAGGGGCCGGAGGGAAATGGAATTCTATCCTTGGTGGGGAGCAGGGAGGGGCTCCCCAGGGGCCGACCACCGAGCCATGGAGAGGTCCGACGGGGGTCCCTGAGGGTCCCCCGTGTGGTGAGAGTCGCAAAGGGAGAAATCGGCAGGAACAGGGAGCCCAGGGTCCGGTGCTGCCAGCTCCCGACTCCCCTGCAAACACCCGAACCCCCGCCCCGCAGGCACCACCTGCCCCAGGCTCCCTGCGTCCACCCGTCTGTCCCTCCCTTCTCCATCCCAAAGTTCTCCGGCGGGAGAGGGCCTAATCCCATCTCCATGCAGAAGCAACTTCATCACAGTTTAACATAAAAAGATCAGCTGGTATCGACCCGTAATTTGGACCCGTGCCACGCTATTGGCAGGAAGACAGAATAAGTTAGGGTGGCCATGTTTCAAAAATTCTCTGTGTGCACTCAATCACAGCCCAGGGAAGGCGGGCGGCGCGTGATAACCCGGCCGGCTCTCCATTTCCCCTGTAGATCAATGCTAATACCAGGAGGCCCGGCAAGATGGATGGAACCGACAGGAGCCTTGAAACCCCGACACGGGGGCCGGTGCCTCCGCCGATAAAGGATCTCTCTGCTGCGGCTGGGGCAGGGACGCAGAAGCCCCAGGGGCCATGGCGGGGGGGTGGTCTGGTTGCGAACAAGGCAGTGGGGAGGGGGGCGGCCTCTGTTTCTTGCTCAGTGACACCCACGGCCACTCACGCAGCCGCTGGCGGATGCTCCCTCCAGAGCCGCTGACACGCACACCAACCACAGGCACCTGCCATCACACACGCAGCCGGCCGTGGCACCACACGGACCCAGAGGGTCTTGACCTCGTACGGCCCCACACACGGGTCCCAGCACACGCACGTGTACACAGACCGCAGAAGCAAGGCATGCCGACTGGTGGAGATACAGACATATGCACCCCAGGCGTCTGCACCCTACCCGGTGCATCCAAGGGACACCCGCACCACACACACCCACATCCCTGCCTTTCTTTTTTTATTTTATCTATGTATTTATTTTGACTCAGGGGTCGCACTCTGTTGCCCAGGCTGGAGTGTAGGGATGTACGTGATCACGGCTCATCACAGCCTCGGCCTCCTGGGCTCAGAAGATCCTTCTGCCTCAGCCTCCAGAGTCGCTGAGACTAGAGGTGCAGACCACCACACCTGGCTAGTTTTTACATTTTTGGTAGAGTCGAGGTCTCGCTATGTTGCCCAGGCTGGTCTTGAACTCCTAGGCCCAAGCTATCCTTCCAAGTGCTGGGATTGCAGGCGGAGGGTTGCTGGGATTACAGGCGTGAGTCCCCGTGCCCCGCCTCCTGTCCACTCTTCCTCTCTGGTCTCCCCTTCTTCCCAGCTCCTCCTGATTCTGTTGAGACTGACAGCCAGTCAGGGAACTCACCAGGACCCCTGGAAGTAAATCACTAAGACAAAGTGCACCAGCTGGGAGTCCACATGCTGGGCTGGAAGGCAAGAACCCAGGGTTCTGGGGACAGTTCCGCCACAGGCTTGCTGTGTGGCCTCGGGGGGCCACGTCCCCTCTCCCTGGGCCTCTCTCTGTTGCCTCGTCTATAAAACAGGAGGTTGAGCTGGGAGACTCCCCCCCTCCTTTTTTGTCGCAATGAGGTCTCGCCATGTTGCCCAGGCTGGTATCGAACTCCGGTCCCCAAGCAATCCTCCACCTTGGGCTCCCCAAGTGCTAGGATTACAATCACAAGTGGCAGCCACCACACCCCGACGAATTGGGGGGGCTCCAAAGCCCCTCCCAGGTCAGAATTTCTCTGCCTGTGGCAGACACAAATCCTCACCAAAAGTCACGCACAAACACAGGCAGCCCCGAGCGTGCACACCTGCCTAGGTTGGCCCGAGGCCACTCGCACCTGCCACGGACAGGACACAGGCATGCAGGGCTCTTCCCGGCAAGGGTGCCGGCCACTCCCCTGCTGCCCTGAGCTGGAGGCCGGGAGCCTTGGAACCCACTGCTGGAGGCGTGGGGGCAAAGGACCGGGGGCAGAGCTGGGAGTTGGAGCGCTGTCGGGAGTCTGAGGCGGGAACATAGGGCTGCACGCAGGGATGCCGCATGCCAGTCCCTCTAACGGCCGCTGTCTGATTCCCTTCCCTTTGAGCTCAGCCCTGGGACGGGAGCCATTTCTGCGGCCTCGCGCTGACATCTCGTGGCCGTCTTTGAGGACTGCAAGTGTCCCAAGGAGGCCGACCCCACAGTCCCCGCCAAAGCCGCACAGCCCTGTACACCCGGTGGGTCGATCCCGGCAAGACAGCGGGTCTGATCCCCGGATGCCTGCCCCGCCCTCAGCCGCCGGGAAAGGCATGGGGCTGGCATAGGTCCCAGCGGCAACAGCGGGCAGGACAGGGGGGTGCTTTGGGAAAAGGCTTCAAGCCTCTTGGTGACAAAATGCCTTGAAAGAATGGATGCTTGAGGGAGCAGCAGTCTGTGTAAACGTGCACCGTCCCGCCCTCTGACAGCCTCACTCTGAGGGCGGGAGACGTGACACGACCCGGGCCCCGGGGACCACAGTCTGAGGCAGGAAGCACCATCTTTCCCAGGATGCCAGGAGGAGGAGACCTGGCCTGGCCTGGCATGGCGGAGGGAGGGCAGCGAGAAGCATCTGAGCTTCCTCACAGGGAGCTTTGGCTTGGGGGGAGAGGGGGAAGGGTGAGACGGAGGAAAACCCCAGTCCCCAAGGGGGACCACAGTCTGATCCGAGGCGCATGGAATTCGGGGCCTGGAAGCCCTGGGGTGTCCCAGCCTCCTGCGCCGAGCCCTCGTCTGGGAGTCCGAGAGGAACGGGGTCCCTGTGTCTGCATCCGCAGCCTGGGGGCTGGGAGCGGGGGCTGAAGTCTGGGGAGCTGGGCCCTGCAGGGCTAGCCCCCTGATCTGGAGGGCCCTGCCGGGTGCAGGGTGGGGAGAGTCACACGTTCAGCTCCTCCCAGAGGCGGCCAGGTGGACACCCTGACTGATCCCCGGGCTTGCTGGGTCAGATCTTCCTGCTAGACAGAGCCTGCCGCCTCTCCCGGGCCAGGCCTCGGGCGCCAGGGGGTGAGCAAGCACAGGCGAGGTGAGCCGTGGGTTCTCAGCCTGGAGCCCGGGAGCCCCGGGGTGCTGGGCTGGACGAGTTTGTTATAAATTAGAGACTTGTTAGGAGAAGGTGAGCGGCTCAGCCCCAGCTTTCGGGCCCATCTTTTCGATTTCTTGTTTGGTTTGTTTATTGCGATTGTTCCTGTCTCATAAGCTTATTGCAAAACCAATAAAAATGATCTATTCAGAGAGGGGAGCTCTCTTTGGACTGGTGAGGCACCGCCTGGTCCCAGACCCCACACCCCCGCCCTCGTGGCCCGGCCTAGCCTGGTCGACCAGCTGTCTCCCGCCGCGGGGTCAGCAGAGGGAGCCAGATTCCTGCTCACCAGAAACCGTGTCCACCTGCCGTGCCGCCGCCCTGGGCTGGCCTCGGGCCTCCAACCTGGCCCCATCACCCCGATGACCGCTGCACCCCAGCCCTCCAGCTCCCCTCTGATGGACACACCAGGGCTGTCAAGGGGGCATGGGAGGCCGGGGTGGGATCCGAGACCGTCACTGGAGCCCGGAATTTCGGGCGGGGTTTTGGCTCAGGCCCCTTGCCTCCGAGTGTGGGGCCCTTACTGTGGGGTTCTCTACCCTGGGGTCGCCCTGAGGCCAACGGGTGGACCCAAGAGGCCTTGGGGACCCCCTGGAATCAGAAGTCCTGGCTTTGACCTTGACGGCAGAACAGAGGCCCCTGTCTCCCTCGCATCTCGGGAAGCTAGTCGCAAGGGAGGCCGGACCAGGAACCCCTGTCCCCAGCGAGCTGGCTCTCAGCCCCGTCCCTGAGCCTCAGATAACACCAGTTCTGGGTCGCAAGTAGGCCGTTCCTGAGACATCGCAACTGCCTTGAGCCGCCAAGGCTGGTTTCGGGGCTTCTCGGGTGATCATTGTGGGGCCACGGCGTTGGGGGGCAGGTAGGGGACAGCCTGCCGATGCCTTCACGGATTCACACGGCATTTCAGGGC
Organism: Cephalopachus bancanus; assembly: GCA_027257055.1. Taxonomy (NCBI): domain Eukaryota; kingdom Metazoa; phylum Chordata; class Mammalia; order Primates; family Tarsiidae; genus Cephalopachus; species Cephalopachus bancanus. The sequence goes on from JAPVLO010000143.1 coordinate 3,329,765, forward strand.
GTCGGAGCCGGGAGGGCCTTCTGGGATCACTCCGTCTAGCACTTCCTGCCTCGACACAGAAACGGGGTCAGAGACCTGGGTGACTTGGCCAATGCCCCACAGCCAGCGAGTGGCAGAGCTGGGAGCGGACCCCTCGGTGACAGACCCCTGCAGCCCCAGCCTGCTCAGGTCGGAGACCTCTGCCTCCTCCCCACGTGCCAATCCCTGCAGCCAGCAGGGGTGAGAGACAGTGCCCCCGCTCCCTGCGTCTCCTGACGGCCTTGTTTTCTCTAAAGCAAAGTCGTTCTGCTTCCTCAAGGCCGACGGGGGCCCCAAGGAGGGAGAAGCTTTGCAGGGAGGCGGCCTTTGGCGTCTCCCTGTCATTTCAGAGAGACCCCATCGACGACAGACTCTTCCTTTGTTTATTCTGGACAAGAAGGACGAGAGGTGAGGGCCGGTGGGAAACGGCCAAAGTTGTCGGGAGGCAGAGCGTCTCAAGGACTTGGCACGTCTTCAGAGAGAAGCGCACGGACACTCGCCCTTGACCTCTCTGTGTTTGTTTACGTGAACACACACACTCAGTATCGCGCGTACTGCGTGCCAGGCGCTGCTCTAAGTACTTTACATATTAACTCATTAGTTTAATTGTGAATTAATGCGTTATATGTCACCTAATTAATTTACTGAATCTTCTTAATAACCTTATGAGGATCGGTACCATTACTTGTCTCACTCTACGGATGGGGAAACTGAGTCACGGAGGGACAAGCAGCTTGCCCGAGGCCTCATCACCAGAAGCGGCAGGGTCACCAAAGCCAGGCAGTCGGGCTCGCGTCCACCATGCTAGCAACCTTCTCTTCACAGAAGCATCCATCGAGGGCTGCCGAGGCCCATGCCCTGTGGGGGAAGGAGGTTCTGAGCATCCAGAAGAGATGAGGCGGGCTTGGGGTCTGGCACCAGGTGCCCTGGAGCCCAGCTCTTGACGACCACCGTCCTGGCCACCTCTACCCTCAGCTCGTCTGAAGACCAATGTTTGACGGTCGGGGTGACCCAGAGACGCACGGACAGCCGGGACCTCGGGTCCCTCCCACGCCAGCCCAGTTTTGGGGCACTTTCTGCTGGGCTCTGGGGGCCGGGGTGGGGTTCGGGGCTGGCACCCACCGCCCGTGGCCCACAGAGCCGTGCTCCCTCCCACACAGCCGCCTGCACTGACACCTTGAGAGGGCCTTTGATTAAAGAGACAAGTGACTTTGCCCATTCTATTGATCAGAATAAATTACTAGGAACTAATTTATGGGCCTCCCCACTGCCGATGACATGGTGGATTGTGCGCTATTGGTCAGTAAATTGGATTGTCAGGCTAGATTATTGGTTCGTATACAGTTATCTCTCATAGCAATATGAGCGGCCCAGGTACAGGAGTGAAATCCTTTCTCTGCCACCAGCTGCCGGGATGTGCGCGGCCTTCTCGAGGACTGGAGGGAGGGCCGGGGAGGGGAGAGGAGGAGCAGGGAGGGGCGGCGAGGCGAGCCTTCGTGCAGGATGCTTATTAATTAGTGCAGCATCACGGCATTAAAAGAACATTAGTGTGGCAGCGTCTGCAGAGGGACGGGGAAATGGCATGGCGGGCCTCTCCGGCAGCGGCTCTGCTGGGGGGAGGCGCGGAGGGGGTTGATGAGCCCATGGGGGATGGGAATGGCGGCAGGGTGAGGGGCGGAGGGAGGGGAGGGGGAGGCCAGGCTTGCGGTGAGTTGCAGGCGGAGTGGGCCGCGGAGCCCCACGCGAGGGCAATGGAGTTGCATTCTGCTCCGTCCATCACAGCCAACGATGAAAAGTCCCGGAGCCGGGATTTCTCAGGCAATTTGGCCAGTGATGCATGGGGCGGTAGATCCTCGCGCGTTCCCGTGCTTCTGCCAAGCCAGCAATAACAAAAGCTTGTTTTTTTGCCAGGGAAACGGATATGAGTCAGGCAGCCCGTCAGGAGTTAGGGGGGCTTCACCACACCGCCGCTGCGATTTGTACCGCTCGGCTGTTTCCCCAAGCTCTAAAGACCTGCCAGGAGGTGACAAAGGCAAGACAATTTCGAGTTCACAGTCCTGTGTCCTCGAAGCATAACAGCATGCCATCCACGGGGACGTTCAGGGGCGGTGGGTTGCAAAGTCAGCGGTCCTTCGCCCCCAGCCCGCTGGGGGGGGCACGGGCTGAGGAGGAGGGCCACAGAGAGCCTGGGCACTGCTGGGGATTTCTAGAAGGGTTTCGCCCGGGATGCGGGGCGGCGGGTATTGGACTGCCAGGCCACTGGGGGTGGCGGGGTGGGCTGAGAGCCTCCATATCCCCAGGGGATGTCCTTCCACCCACCCAGACCCGGGTCCTGCAACCTCTAAGGGGTAGGGATGGAAACCCCATTAGCTGTCCTTTTCTCTCACTCTCTCTGCGTGGCATAAGGCCGAGGAGGCCAGCAGTTTCTTGGCGGTGTGATCGGGAACACAGATAGCCTGTCTAGGGGCTGCAGGCCTCAGGGCACTGAGCCCTTCTGACTTTAGCCACCACTCTTTTCACACTGCCAGGAAACGGGCAAGTAAACACCCACCAGCAGGGACCCAGGGCCTCCCACCCACCCCACTCACCACCCCACCCGCCACCTGCCGTGCTCAGAAACATGGCATGCCCATTCGGGTCCAGCACCAGGGACTCAGAATACTCTGTGCGCCCCAGCAGACGAGGGTCAGAGGTGTGAAGGGCAAAATCCCCTTCCTGGAGCCCCTCGAGGCCCCTCTGCCCACCCCCTGGCCTCTGTCCCCTCCGAGGTTTAGCCTGTGGCCTTTGGCCATCTCAGCTGGAGCTTCCCTCCTGGTCACTCTCCTTTTCTGCCCTCCACTGCTGAAGGGGAAATCAAAGAAGACAGACCCTTCAAGTCAGAGGAGACAGGGTCGGCTTCAGACCCCAGGTCCCAGGCACGGCTGGGCCCAGCTTCCATTCTGGCAGCCGTGTGGTGTGTGACCACACACCCCTCCACACCTCCCGCCCCCCCTCCCCCAGCACCTGGCCAGCCAGGATGGAAAGGTGGGCGAAGCTGGGAAAAGCGTGCCCGCACATCAGTCTATAAATTAGAGGCTCATTAAGGAGCAGCAGGAAGGGCTTTGGGGGCCTGTGTCTTTCGATTTCTTGTTGAGTTACTTTATTGCTATTGTTTCTATTTCATATGTTTATTGCAAAACCAATAAAAATTATCTATGAAGGGCAGGAAACTCATCTTTTGACTTGTTGGTCGAGGTTTCTACAGAACAGCCTTTAACTGGCCCAACGCGTCCGATGGAGGGGAGGAGGCCCGGGCGTGGCCTCCAGGGACCCGCCGAGCAGAGAAGGACGGTCCGGCCCTGGGGGAAGGGGCCCACGAAAACCAGAACCTCTCATCCAGAGCCCACCAGAGCAGAGGCTGCGGCCCCAGCCAGCTGGAGGTCATGCCGTGGTCACCTGCTCCACATTCCAAATGTTTTCATTTGTTGAAAGCATTTTAAAATGTGAGGGTTTTCAGGTGGGCGCGGTGGCTCATGCCTGTAATCTCTGCACTTTAGGAGGCCAAGGCAGAAGGATCACTTGAGCCCGGGAGCTCAAGACCAGCCTGGGCAACATGGCAAGACCTCATCTCTACAAAAACTGAAAAAGCCTGCTATGGCGGTACGTGCTGGTGGTCCCAGCTACTTGGGAGGCTGTGGAGGGAGGATCGCCTGAACCCGGAAGGCCGAGGCTGCAGTGAGCCGTTTTTGTGCCACTACACTGCAGCCTGGGAGACAGAGTGAGACTGTGACTCAAAAAATAAAAATAAAATTAAAATTAAAAATTCGAGGCTTTTCATCAAATCATGCCAATATCTCACTTCTCTTTTAAAATGGATGCAGTGGCTCACGCCTGTAATCTCAGCACTTTGGGAGGCGGAGGCGAGAGGATTGCCTGAGCCCAGGAGTTTGAGATCAACCTGGGCAACTTGGAGAGACCTCGTCTCTACAATAAATCAAAAAATTAGCTGGGTGTGGTGGCACAGGCCTATAGCTCCAGCTACTTGGAAGGCTCAGGCGGAAGGATCGCCTGAACCCAGCAGGTCGAGGCTGCGGTGTCCATGAGTGTGCCACTGCACTCTAGCCTGGGAGACACAGTGAGACTGCAACTCAAAAAAAAAATCAAGGGTGCGGTGGCACGTGCCTGTAGTTCCAGCTACCTGGAAGGCTGAGGCAGAAGGATCACTTGAGCCTAGCAGGTTGAGGCTGCTTGGCTGTGAGCATGCAGTTACACTCCAGCCTGGGCAACAGAGTGAGACTTCAACTCAAAAATAAAATAGAAATGGGAAGATCACACCAGGTGTCCTTCTCACCTGGCCACAACTGTTTCCAGCACAGAGACAGTGTCCCCGCCTCTGCAGGGCCCTTGTGTCCCCCACAGGGCCCAACCGGCTTGCTGTATACCTCTGTGACTTGCCTGGCACCTGAAACCGTGAGTCTGGAAACCCACCCTAGAGGAGAAGGACTAGGTCGGAAGGGGAGGCAGCTAGGCATTTAACTTATGGAGCTACTCTCGAAATAAAATCTGCCAAGAACGCTTCCAAATCAGACTGATAACATTTCCCTTCCAAATCCCAGAGGGCAGGTCTCGTCCCAGCTGGAAGGGAGGGGCACTGACGTTTGTTGCATGCTACTGAGCCAGGGGTGGCACCTCTTTTTTTTAATGGATGTTTTCCCCCTGCTGCCAGAAGGGGAATGGAGGCCTGGCCATGTCCGTGAGGGTCTCAGGGCAAAGGATGAGATCAGCCACTGCCTGAGAACGCCCCGGCCTGGAGGAGCCGTCTGAGAAAGAACAGGAGATCTCGGTGTAACTCTCCCAGGCCTCCGGGCCGCCCCGAGGAAAGATTCACAACCAACTGGGGGGGAAACGCGCCCAACTGTGACCCAAGTTAGAACTTGCCTCCAGAGTTACCAACACCCCTAAATCTAGTGAAAGGGAACACAGGGTCTTTAATAATCGCCCTGTCAGGTCACGGGATGGTGACTAATGGGCCTGGAGAAGGAGATGGTAAAAAACACTCTAGGAAATAAATTTGGGTGATTAAATTTCAAGGCAGTTCATGGAACAGCAACCTGCGGCCTAAACTAAGCCATCAAGTTACCAAGAGCATCGAGATTTCAATTTAACCTCTACAGCCCAGAGCCACGCCTGAGTCTGCACCGTATTCATGGGTCAAGACTCAGCAACCTCCCAAAACTTTCTGAGCAACCTTGACACCTTCTTCCAGGCCCCAGCCATTTCTTCCAAAGGGCCTGTTCTCAATAAATCAAGGAATTATTGGGTTTCCCTGATTATTTTAGAATTCCAAGTCTTTAAGTTAAAAAAAAAAAGTACCACCAGGCACGGTGGCTCACGCCTGTCATCCTGGCACTTTGAAAGGCCGAGGCGAGAGGGTTGCCTGAGTCTAGGGGTTTGAGACCAACCCGGACAACTCGGCGAGACCTGATCTCTACAGTAAATAAATTTTTAAAAATTAGCCAGGCATGGTGGCGTACACCTGTAGTTCCAGCTACTTGGAAGGCTGAGGCGGAAGGGTCTCCGGAGCCCAGCTGGCCGAGGCTGCGGTGGCCATGAGCTTGCCCCTGGGCTCCAGCCTGGGTGACGAAGTGAGACTCCAACTCAAAAAAAGGACAAAAAATCACAGCTGACTGAGAGAGGGAGGTGGAGGGTGGCGGGGGTCCAGCCAGGCACAGGCCAGAGCCACGCACAAGTCCCTGGGAGACTCTTAAGTTTACTAAACCAGCAGGAGAGGCCACACGCCGAAAGTCCTGGCGCCCTCGGCCGACGTCATGTCCGCCGATTGGACCCTCCCCCCACACAGTCCTGGTCCGGTGTCTGGGGCGTAATCCCTCCCCTGCTAAGTCACACCCAGGTGCTGTGAAGCCGTGTGGGTGAACCCAACCCAGGCTCTGAGGCAAGAGCCCTAGGTCTGATTCCTGTCAGACAGTCCCCGCCGGCTGTGGCTGTTGACAGTCCCTGGCTGGCCATCGCCACTCCTACCTGAGTATTTCTTTTGGAGTAGAGCCAGGGCGGGCGGGCTGGGCCAGGGGGCCCAGAGGGAGGGTCTCTCGGCTGCTCCTCTCTCCCCCCCTCACTTCCTCCCCTGCTGCCTCTCTCTTCCTCTCCCCCTTCTTCCTCCTCCTTCCCTCCCTCTCTCTCCGTCTCCCCCCCATCCCCATCTCTTTCTCTCTCTCTCCCTCTCTCTGTCTCTCTGTCTCTGTGTATGTGTGTGTCTGTCTCTCCCTCTCTCCCTCTCCGCTCTGGTTCCCTTCCTCCCTCTCCCTCTCTCTCTCTATCTCTCTCTCTGTCTCTCTCTCCCTCTCTCCCCTTCTCTCCCTCCTTCTCTCTGTCTCCCTTCCTCCCTTTCTCTCTGCCTCTCTCTCGATTACTCCCTCTCTCTCTCTCTCTCTCTCTCTCTCCCCCTCTCTTGAGATTTCACCTCTCTCTGCCCTGGCTCCACCAGCTGTTTCCTGCAAATCCAGCTGAGACAGCTGTCAGCCACACCGTGCTCAGTTTCCAGGGGCCCTGGAGTCCCCTTGGCTGTCTTGGCCCAAATGTGGGCGAATCTCAGGCGTCCAGACAAGGCTGAGATTGTTCAAAGAGTACCGCCCGAGGAAACTGGGGGGAAAGCCAAAAAAGTAAATTACAAAAGCAGAGAAACCGGCAGTCACAGAACCCAGATTCCTGCCCCGGAATAATTCGAGTGCTAGGAATGTGTGTTGCAAGAACAGGAGGGCCAGGGGGAGGAAGGAGGGGTCCAGCCGATGGACACTGGCCCTCCTTGCCCCTCACCCTTCCTCAGTCATTTGGGGCCTGGGTACAGAACAAAGATGCTCACACGTCAGCCTCAGATAGAGGCTGTTCCAGGAGAAGCCGTGTATGCAAAGCGGCCCCAAATGCCCAAGGAGCCGAGAGACCAAAGCACGGGTTGGACAAACCCAGTTTGTCAGTAAAGGGCGTTTCACTGGGGAAACTTGCAGACAGAGTGTGGCCTCGGGATTATATACCACCAGGAGGGCACACAAGCTCCAATGGGACAATGGGAGCCAGCCCTCCGGGCCAGGCAAGCATGTTCAGCTCATCACAGCCTACGATTTGCACGATACCACCAAGGTTGACCTCACGCTGAAGATAATAAATAAAATGGAGAACAGGAGGCATCCACGGGACTGGCACTGATCAGAAGCCAACATGGCAGGTTAGCGTCCAAGATGGCGTCACTCTCGTCTCCACAGCAGTGAACGCCCTGGCCGTGTCTGGTTGAGCTCTTGGCGGCTTTCAGAGCCTGCCACCCAGACTCCTGCCTGGATCTGGCTCCCAGGTCTGGGCTGTGCTGAGCGTCTGCCCGGCCCCTGGATGGGGGAGGTCTGCCCCGTCGCCTTTCTTCCTACATGGGCTCCAGGCTGCCCCTTCCGGAGGGCTCGCCGGTCCCGCTCCACTCACACACAGGCCACCTTCTCCCAAGGCTGCGTGTGTCTGTCTTTAAGGCTGAGATCTTGGTTGCTGGTCCGCTTAGCAGCCGGGCTGATGGCTGCTGGCAGGACCGAGGGCAGCCATCATCCCGGGAGTCTCTGTCTCTGAGCTCCCAGCCCTTGCAGTCCCCTCAGGGACCCCGTGCCACCCCTGTAGATGCCGAAGCCAGGTTCCTGTCCCCTATCACCACCCTGGGGCTAACACGCACAAATATTTGCCCACTCTCTGCAAGAATTCAGAAGCTCTCGGGCCCCTCCAGGGAGGTGAGGCCAGGGCCGGGGGACACCTCCAATCTCCATCCCCCGGCTGGGCTCAGTGGGACTCCAAGTCCACATGTCCCATCGTGTCCGGGAAATTCCCACCTGGCCAGTTCGTCAGTACCCCAGCGTCCATGATCAACTTGCCCCCATCCCAACTTGTCATCTTCCCGTCACCAGGGAGCTGAGATCTAGGAGGCTGAGCGTGGGCTCTGGGCTCCAGGTCTGGTCTGTCTCCCATTGGCTGGGTGGCCTCCGGTAAGTCATTGAACCTGAACTTCTCTGTGTGACACGGGAATATGTGTTTCGTGGCACCCTCTCGTGGCTGACATGAGGAATAAGTAAATTTGCATTTTAGACCCTCTAGCATGTGACCTGACCTGGGACAGAAATGTCAAAATAGACATAGGTATGCACATGCACCCCCTTTCCTGTGCAAAATGGCGCCCACACCACCTCTCCAATGTCCTTCAGTGACACCATCGTTCACGGAAAAGTCTGTCTCCACAGCACAAAGGTGATGTCCGCAGGACCCTGGGTCCGTGCGACAGACGGCTCATCACAGACGAATAAATGCCCATTCTGGTCTTAGGCAGTCGGTCTCTCCAGCCCGATGAATTCGCGTTAGCCACCAGGACAAGGCTCTGTCTCTGGTTACCCAGAAAATGAGTTTTCTGAGTCCAGGAGGCTGAGGGTCAGAGAAAATCCTCCCAGTCCGTGGCTGTCGCCTGAGAAACCCCCCCAGGAGACAGTGTGCTCCCCACCCCCGTGAGAGTTGGTCACCCCGACCTGGTGCCCCGAACTGGCTGCCCCTCTTGCGTTCGGAACTGTCCCACGCAGGGCGCATGCCGTGGGCGCCTGGGACCAGCTTGTTCTGTCAGCGTGTGGGTGGGTGGGTGGACGGTTGAGTGGGTCACAGGAAATGTGTGCCTCCTCTGGTGACAGGGAAGAAGCCGTGGTGGCCTAGCAACGGGGAATCTGCCTAGCAACGAGGGTGGGAGCCGCGGCGGGAGTCGGCTAGCACGGCTGGCGACCAGCAGACGAGAAGGAGATCTTTCTGGAGCTTGTCAAGCTGACGTCTCGGACCACAAGGAGGCCTGTAGTGATCAGGAAGGGGGAGGCAGGGTGGGAATAGGGTCAGTACATTCCGTCACAAGCCCGAACCCAAAAGTCCTTTTCCAAAGAGTGCTTCGGCCAAGGGGCGCCCACCCCGTCCCGCCTCGCCCCACAGCCCGGGGTACCCGGAGGGGATGGGTTTGGGGTGCACCGCCCCTCTGTCCAGTTCGCGAGGGTACCGCAGGACACACTTTGCCATGTCCTGTCAAGTCTGGAATGTGGTCAGCTCGGAAAGCCACAGCCCCCTGGAAAGGACAAAGACCTGTGTTCGCTGTTAACGAGCCCAGAGGCAGATCAAGCAACTTTCCAGCTGTCTGTCCAGAACAAGGAACCATTAAAGACTCAGGACGGGCCTGGCTCGAACCATTTCCCTCCTTCCTTCCTTTCCTCCCGTCATAGGATGAGGGCTTGGACACCCCCCCCCCTCCGCCCCTGCCACCCGTGAACTCTCAAGACCTCCCCCTGAAGAGAAGAAAAATTGTCACCAGCCTTTGACCTGATGAATAATTAAAACTGCTGAGTTTGAGCTGCCCCTGACAGCGAGGTACTCCAAAACCCCAGCAAACTTTCACCAACAGCCAGCCTGCTGGGGGGAGAGGAAGCTTTCTCCACCAGACAGACGGACAATTAGCTGCTATTCAAGTCTTCCTCCCGACTCAGCATCTTGGTTCTCCTTTGAAAGCGGCTCGCCATGGGGTCGAATTTTTGGCCTTGAGTTTAGAACTACTGTGCTGTACAATCAAAGTGGGGAGGGGAGCGGGGGGCAGCCACTGCGAACGGAGGCTATTGGGGGATTAGTGATTTCGGCGGTGGGTTTCTAATAACTCGGTGAGTGGTGGATCAGGAATGTCCCCAGGAGCATCATGCAGTCGGCACCGCGGGCCAGTCCTTGCGTTGAACTGGAGGGCCGTGGGTCATCACCCTAGAGAGCGGAAATACAGAATGGCCCGAAAGGACCACGACCCGGCAGCGCCGCACGGAACACGCCTCTGTCACTGTCGCAGACGGCGTCCCCCATGAGTCCAGCTCCAAGCTCGCTCCCCAAAGAGCCACAGGCACAGGCACCCCCACATCGGGGAGCACATTGGAGGAGAACAAGGCAGGAGGTGGGGGAGGGAGGGGAGGGGGCAGACATCCACACTGCTCATTCCTCCCCCACCCCTGCAGGCAGAAGGCCCAGCCGCTGCCCTGGGCGAGCCCCTGCGGTGGGTGACCAGAGCAAATTGGTGACAGGTGATTCAGAGTGCAGCACGGAGCCTGGGAGGCTCAGGGAGCATTGTCACCCTTCTGGGGAGAAGCACAAAGTCTCACTCCGTCGCCCAGACTGGAGGGCAGTGGCCGCTCCTGGCCACCACAGCCTTGACCCGCTGGGCTCCGGCCATCCTTCCGCCTCAGCCTTCCAAGGAGCTGGAACGACAGGCGCGCGCTACCACACCCGGCTGATTTTTGATTTGTTGTAGAGATGAGGTCTCGCTGCCCAGGCGGGTCTCGAACCCGCGGGCTCAGGCAATCCACTCACCTCAGCCTCCCAAGGCGAGGGATGACAGGCTGAACCACCGAGCCCGGCTAATTTATGGACCAACCAGGGGCTGCAGGTCAGAGCTGACTGGTCTGGCTCTGCCGCTTTTCCGCAAGACGGTACTGTCACCCATCGAGAGATTTTTTTTTTAACGTTTTTTTGGGGTTTTTTTTGAGTTGGAGTCTCACTCTGTCGCCCAGACTGGAGTGCAGTGGCCGCTCCCGGCCACCGCAGCCTCGACCTGCTGGGCTCCGGAGATCCCTCCGCCTCAGCCTTCCGAGTAGCCAGAATTACAGGCGCACGCTACCACGCCCGGCTGATTTTTTGATTTATTGTAGAGATGAGGTCTCGCTGCCCAGGCGGGTCTCGAACCCGCGGGCTCAGGCAATCCACTCACCTCAGCCTCCCAAAGGCGCGGGATTACAGGCTGAGCCACCGAGCCTGGCCATATTTTTTTTTAAGGAGCTGGAAAATCATGGCATGAGGAGCAAGCTCAGCAGCTGCCAGGTTGCTGCAGCAGTCTCGCCCAGAAAGCACTGGAAACCCAGTCTCAGGGAGGAGGCAGAACTGGAAGGCCACAGCCGGCTTTCTATCAAGCACCCTGAGGCAGCGGGCGGAGATTCTGGGAGGATGAGTTCACCTTTGTCCTTTCTTGTTTCGACTGAAGTGTGACTCCTGGGGACAGTAAAATGGGTGGTTCACCACGTGTGACTTGATGAAGGGCCACGGTGCGTGTGTTCGTGTATCACCAGCCAGGTCCAAGGTGAAGCATGACCACCAGCCCAGAAGGTTCCTAGGTGCCCCTCACAGTCAATATGCATCCACAGCTGGGCACAGTGGCTCGTGCCTGGGGTCCCAGCACTTTGGGAGGCCGAGGCGGGAGGATTGCCTGAGACCAGGAGTTCGAGACCAGCCCAGGCAACTTGGCGAGCCCTTGTCTCCACAATAAATCAAAAAATGAGCCAGTGTGGTAGTGTGCGCCTGTAGTTCCAGCTACTTGGAAGGCTGAGGAGGAAGGATCACCTGAGCCCAGCGGGTCAAGGCTGCCATGGCCAGGGGCGTGTCACTGCACTCCAGCCTGGGCGACAGAGTGAGACTCGGACTCAAAAATAAATAGATAAAATAAAATAGCCAGGTTTGGTGGTTGCACACCTGTAGTTCCAGCTGCTTGAGAGGCCACGGTGGAAGGATCATTTGAGTCCAGGAGGTTGAGGCTGCGGTGAGCCATGATCATGCCACTGCACTCCAGCCTGGGCGACAGAGGGAAAACTCTAACAACGACAACAAAAAAAGCATTCACCTCCCAAAGCAGCCACGTTCTACACTCTGTAAATCAGTCTTGCCTGCTTTTAAATTTTGTATCCATGGCTCACTTAATGGCACACTTTTGTGACACCTTCTTATGATCCATACCTACCCCATGTTATTGTGGGAATCTGTAGTTCATTCTTTGTCATTGCTGTGTGGTGTTCCATTGTATAAATATACATACCATGGTTTATTCATCCACCCTACTGATGGGACATCTGTGTTCCTTCCAGTCTGTCTAATATGAATTAAGCTGCTATGGGTATTCTTGTATGTGTCTTGTGGAGGGGAGGGTGTTGGCACTCACTGTTTTTTTCTAGAGACAGGGTCTCACTGTGTTGGCCCAGGCTGGAGTGCAGTGGCACAATCGTGGCTTGCTGCAATCTCGAACTCCTGGGCTCCAGTGATCCTCCTGCCTCAGTTTCCTGAAGAGCTGTGATTACAGGCACATGCCACCACACTCAAGATTTTAGGTGGCTGTCAGCACTCATTGCTGTCAGGTATATAGCCATGAGAGGAATTGCTGGGCCTTTGTTTATAAATAAAATATCCTAGACTAAAAGATAGCAGGGCCCATATCCTTCTTTCTCACTGCTATATTTTCAGAGCTTGTTGCAAAGTGGGTGCTCAGTAAATATCTTTGGAAAGAACAAAAGAAGATTGATTAAAATGACAATTTTTCCACAATTAATGTACACGTTTGATGCCGCTCTAATTAGGTAACAAGAAGGTTTTGATCTGGAGAGAAAATGGAGTCAAATTATCTTAGTTATATGGAAGAATCAGTGCTTTAGAATGACAAATAAAAAAATGTAAAAAGGAAAAATAAAGTGTGACTTGTCTTCCCAGATATCAGAATGTACTATAAAACCACTGTAATTAAATCAATTTGGTATTGGCATGGGAATAGATAAATGGATCCATGAAATAAAATAGAGAACCCAGAAATAGACAAAGTATATCTATGAGAATTTACTATATGACATGGTTGGTATTTCGATTCCATGAAAAAGAATGGATTATTTAATAAATGGTGCCAAGACAACTTCCATCTGGAAGAAAATAAAACAGGACTTATATTTTATACCACATACAAGTATAAACTCCATATAGATTAAAGACAAATGTAAAAAATAAGGTAATAGCAGTCTTGGAAATTTAGGAGGCTTCATGTTCAATACAGAGTTGGGGGGTGTGCAGGCGGAGACCTCATAAACCAAGACTGGAAATCCGGAAGTTCTAAAAGAAAATAAAGACATATTTTAGGCCAGGCTCGGTGGCTCAGCCTGTAATCCCGTGCTTTGGGAAGCCGAGGTGAGTGGATGGCCTGAGCCCGCGGGTTCAAGACCCACCTGGACGACTTGGCAAGACCACATCTCTACAATAAATCAAAAAGTTAGCCGGGTGTGGTAGTGTGCACCTGTAGTTCCAGCTACTTGGAAGGCTGAGGCGGAAGGATTGCCGGAACCCAACAGGTCCATACATTATGGTTCATACATTATGAGTCGAGGCTGCGGTGGCCGGGAGGGGTCACTGCACTCCAGTCTAAGTGACAGAGTGAGACTCCAACTCAAAAAAAAACCAAAAAGAGACATATTTTACCCTGTAACAATTAAAAAGCACTTTTGTACGGCAAAAGAGAAAATGAACAAAGCCGATAGGCAAACAATAGATTTGGGAGAAAATATTCATAATGTATGAACAGACAGAAACTTAAAACAACAGTGAACAAAAAGGTCTTATAAATGGACGAAAGGAAGACAAATAACTCATAGAGAAAGATGGGCAAAGGGCGTCACAAAAACGCGTCTTCAAGTGGTCACCATGCCTAGGAAAAGGAGCACAAAACTAGTAGTCTTCAGCAAGATACAAATTAAAACGCAATGAAATATTGTTTTATACCTTCCAGACTAGCAAAAACTACAATGAGGGTAATTTTCATTGCTGACAGGGATGCAGGGAAAACAGTGCGTATGTTGCTGGTAGAAATGGAAATTTCCACAGCCCTGTATAATCTGGAAACATTTTTAGAAACTGAAAATATACATTCCTTTTGATCCATCAGTCACACTGTTTTATCCCACAGAAATGCAAACACCAGTGCATAAAGAGACTACACACACACACACACACACACACACACACACACACACACACACATCAGCATCATTTGTTTATACTAGCCATTCCCGCTAGAACCTTGGGGAGAAAATAGAAACAAATTAAATCCCAATAATAGGCACCAAGTGGCATGCTGGTTAAAACCAGGAGCGGGGGGGGGGAAGCCTGGTTTTAGCGCTTGCAAATTTCTATGACGTAAATACTCCCATCACGCCCAGCTTCAGGCTACCAGGCTGGTGTCACTGAATGCCAGGTTGGGAAGAGGTGTGAACAACCAGCTCTATCTAGAAAGCCCAGAAATCCAGCACAGCCACACCGCTAACCACCATGCAGCTGTTAAAAAGAATTAAATGGGCAAGATGTGGTGCTCACACCTGTAATCCCAGCTCTTTGGGAGGCCAAGGCAGGAGGGTGGACTGAGCACAGGAGATTGAGATCAGACTGGGCAACAGAGCGAGACCTTGTCTCTACAAAAATTCCAAAAAATTAGCCGCATGTGATGGCATGCACCTGTAGCCCCAGCTACTCAGGAGGCTGAGGCAAGAGGATTACTTGATCCCAGGAGGTTGAGGCCGCAGTGAGCCATGATCGTGCCACTGCACTCCAGCCTGGACAGCAGGGTGAGACTCTAACTCAAAAGAAAAAAGAGGGGCAACCCCTTCGGGTCCCTTCCCACTGTGGGAGCTTTTCTGTCCTCTCAATAAATCCTGCTCTCTTTAAAAAAAAAAAAGAAGAAGAAGAAGAAGAAAAAGAAAAGAGAGAGAGAGAAGAGTACTGCAGCAGTGCACTAGGTGGCCTCCCAAGAGGTATCATTGAGGGAAAAAGCAAATAGCAGAAGCGTGTAAGATGACATAATCATATTTTTGTGAAATATGTGTTGACAAAAACCTACATATAGCCAGGTGTGGTGGTTCACACCTATAATCCAGCACTTTGGGAGGCCAAGACGGGAGGATTGCTTGAGCCCAGAGGTTCAAGACTAGCCTGGACACCATAGCAAGAACTCATCTCTACAAAAATTAAAAAATGAGCTACATGTGGTGGCACGCACCTGTAGTCCCCACGACTCAGGAGGCTGAGGTGGACCCCAGCTGAAAAAAAAAAAGAAACCCCAAACCTGTATGTGTTTTGCATCCTATCTGCACGTAATTATATGAATTTGAGAAGAGGCGGAGGAGCCAAGGAAAAGGATGAACAAGAAGGGTCCGTTTCTGCATTGCTCATGTCTGTGGAGGACTAGCATTCTTCTTAATTCAAAAAAGAAGGCGCTTGGGGTACCCCAGGCGCTTGGGGTACGGTGACCGCTGTGGTCTCATTCTCACATCCTGCTGGAAATAAAAAACCAGTCACCGGCAACTTATTATTTCCAAGAGGATGGCAGAGAGCGTCACAATGGAGGGTGGGGTTTGCCTTTGCTTGTTTTTACCTGAGCGCCCAAGGCCCTCGCCCAGGCCTCCCCCGCCCTGGCACCTTCACCTCGTGGGTGGCCCGGACCGCCTGTGCCTGTCTCCCCGGGCACCGCCTCCGCCAGCCTCCCGGCTCCTCCTTCCTGCTGCCCCCAAGACAAACACGCTGGATTTTGAAGCTTTTGCTGCTTCGCAGCTGCTGATTGACTGCTAATCACCATGGAAACAGCCGTGGAAAATATAAACAGCATAACACAATGGAGGAAGCCACACGATCCAGGGCCTCACAGGTGTCTGGGGCTGTTCCCTGGGCCTCCCTCCTGACTCCTTTGGAAGAGGTGGCTAGTGAAGCCGTCATGTCACCAGGTGCCACCTTGCCCTCCCATCTCTCTCCCCGCTCTGTCTCTCGCCCCCCCTTTCTCCTCCCCTCCCCCTCCTCCTCCCTCCCTCCACCCCTCTCTCCGTTTCTCTTTCCCTCCCTCTCCCTCCCTCCTTGGGTGGCCACTATTCATCCAGGGGGACCTGCCCTGGGTTTCCCTCAGCCGCACCTTGGGCAAGGGTCCCTTCTCCTCCCAGGAGTTCTGTTTTCCCAGGCCGCCATGGGATTGGGCTTTCATCTCTGTATAACGCGCTAACAGATAGGCCAGACAGGTAATCTGTGTGTCTCCCAGTCAAGGATTAGCTAAAGCCCAGTAAATCCCAGTGGGCCCCAGCAGCCTTTGTCTTCAGGAAGCCCCAGCCCCATGCATCCTGCACCCAGGGACGTGCACGACGGTCCGCCACCCCCCTGACGCCCCACCTCCCCCCGCAGTCTGCTTGCCCCCGCCAACTGGCCACCTTTGGTCTGGCTTTGCGTCCCAAGGGTTATCTCCATCCCAGACGGTCAGGAAGCTCCATGAGCATCTTCCACGGGGAGAGACTGGATTTTGCGGGTGTCATCGCCTCCCAGTGAAAGCCAGCTTGACGAAACTGTCTGTGCCCCACCGCTATAATTGCATCCACATTTTCCATCTTTCCAGCTTGCCAGGACATTTACACAAAGTTCCAAATCACACAAGAAAAGAGCCAGAGGGTCTGTTTACCCGGAGAAGAGCTGGGGGTTATTAGAGACTCTGAGGTCATGTCGGTTCCAGGGCTCAAGGCAAGCCGGAAAAGAGAAAAACAGTTTGAATCTTAATCACCAGATGGATGTCAAACGGAGCCCAGCGGGACAAGGGGACAGAGGTCAGAGGTGGCAGCAAAAGGGCACAGAGGAATCGGAGATGGGGCTGCAGCATGGGCAGCAGTGTCTCAGCAGCTTAAGCTGGAGGGAGAACACACACAACCACACGGTGACGGGCAGCCTTCCCAGCAAGGCCATGCTGCCCGCTGCCCTCAGGCATGCTTTATTTTGTCTCTAATCTTCACTTTTTTCCCAAAAGTAACTCATAACTCATACTCATTGTAACAATGTCAAAAGTCACAGACACATACATATAAGGTAGAAACTAAAATTCTGCAGGGTGCAGTGGCGTGCGCCTACAGTCTCAGCTGCTGGGAAGGATCGCTGAGCCCAGGAGATGGAGGCTGCAGTGGGCAAGGATGGCATCACTGCACTCCAGCCTGGGCAACAGAGCCAGACTCCATATCTAAAAAAGGAAAGAAAGTTAAAATTCTATCTCTCAGAGACATAACCACTTTTTTTTTTTTTTTGAGTTGGAGTCTCACCCTGTTGCCCAGACTGGAGTGCAGTGGCCGCTCCCGGCCACCGCAGCCTCGGCCTGCTGGGCTCCAGCGATCCTTCCGCCTCAGCCTTCCGAGCAGCCGGAATTACAGGCGTGCGCTACCACGCCTGGATGATTTTTTTTTTTTTTTTTGTAGAGATGAGGTCTCGCTGCCCAGGCAGGTCTCGAACCCGCGGGCTCAGGCAATCCACTCACCTCAGCCTCCCAAAGGCGCGGGATTACAGGCTGAGCCACCGAGCCCGGCTACCACTTTTTTTTTTTTTAAACCGGAGTGTCACTGTTTCACACAGGCTGGAGTGCCGTGGCATGCTTATGACCACCACAGCCTCGACCTGCTGATCTCAGGTCATCTTTCCACCTCAGCCTTCCGAGTAGCTGTAACTGCAGGTGCGTGCCAACATACCTGGCTAATTTTTTGATGTATTGTAGAGATGAGGTCTCGCCAAGTTGCCCAGGCTGGTCTCGAACCGCTGGACTTAGGCAATTCTCCCACCTCCGCCTCCCAAAGTGTTGGGATTACAGGTGTGAGTCATCATGCCCAGCTCATAACCACTTTTTTTCCCATCCCCCCTCCCCTCCAGAACCACTTTTAAGTTGAAGTGCATTTACCTAGATTGCTTTCTCTGTGTATACGAGCATTTATTATACATGCAAATATATGTAAACTTTCACAAAATTGGCATCATAAAATCATGGCCAGTCTTTGAACTCAAGCAACTCTAAGCCCAGAAATGGTTACTGTGTCCCCTGAACCTGCACAAGCGTAATTCAAAGTAAAAATACTAAACAATGAAACAATCAAAAAGTCAAAGCTTTCATTTTTTTAAACATTTATTTCAGTGTTTTTTGGTTGTTTTTTTTTGAGTTGGAGTCTCACTCTGTCACCCAGACTGGAGTGTAGTGGCTGCTCCCGGCCACCGCAGCCTCGACCTGCTGGGCTCCGGCGATCCTTCCGCCTCAGCCTTCCGAGTAGCTGGAACTACAGACGCACGCTACCACACCTGGCTGATTTTTTGATTGATTGTAGAGATGAGGTCTCGCTGCCCAGGCGGGTCTTGAACCCGCGGGCTCAGGCAATTCACTCACCTCAGCCTCCCAAAGGCGCGGGATTACAGGCTGAGCCACCGAGCCCAGCTAAGGTCTCTGATTTCTAAATTTGTTTTTTTGAGTCAGCTCTGTTGCCCAGGTTGGAGCACAGGGGCACGCTCGTGGCCACTGCAGCCTCGACCTGCTGAGCTTAGGTGATCCTTTCACCTCAGCTTTCCAAGTAGCTGGAAATACAGGCATGCACTACCACACCCGGCTAATTTTATATATATTTTATATATATATATTTATATTTATATGTATATATATTGTAGAGATGAAGTCTCACCAAGTTGCCCAGGCTGGTCTCAAGCCCCTGGGCTTTGGCAATCCTCTCACCTTGGCCTCCCAAAGTGCTGGGATTACAGACTTGAGTCACCATGCCTGGCCTGATTTCTAAGATTATTGTAGACAGAGAATGTCATTTGTATTCGATCTGTTTATTGACATCTGTGAATCCTGCTATGGTTTAAAACGTGGCCATTCTTTGTAAATATTGTAAATATATGTGCATGAAAAGAATGTTGTTTATTATTGTTATTATTAGTTGTATTAATTCTGCCATTCTGTCTACCATCCTGGGTGGAGGAAAAAAATCAGAAGACTAAACTTCATATTCCTATCTGAAATTAGCATTGAGAGACAAGCTTTCTTTCGTTGTTGCTGTTGTTGTTGTTTGTTGTTTTTTGAGTCAGGGTGTCACTCTGTCACCCAGGCTGGAGTGCAGTGGCATGGTCACGGCTCACCAAAGCCTGGTTTCTCAGTGCTCAGGTGACCCGCTTCAACCTCCTGAGTAGCTAGGATTGCAGGTGGATGCCACCATGCCCAGCTCATTTTTTTGAATTATTCTTTTTGGTAGAGGCAAGGTCTCACTATGTTGCTCAGGCTGGTCTCGAACTCCTGGGCTCAAGGAATCCTCCCATCTCGGTCTGGGAGACAAGCTTTTAACTATTATAAATCTTGGAATTTACAGGGCTGAAACCCTCCTAAGCCTTTTACAAAAAAATATTTTTTTGTTTCTTTTTTTTTTTTTGAGTTGGAGTCTCACTCTGTCACCCAGACTGGAGTGCAGTGGCCGTTCCCGGCCACCGCAGCCTTGACCTGCTGGGCTCTGGAGATCCTTCTGCTTCAGCCTTCCAAGTAGCTGGAACCACAAGCGCGCACTACCACGCCCAGCTAATTTTTTTTGATTTATTGTAGAGATGAGATCTTGCCAAGTTCCCCAGGTGGGTCTCGAACCCACGGGCTCAGGCAATTCATTCACCTCGGCCTCCCAAAGCGCGGGATTACAGGCTGAGCCACCGAGCCCGGCTGTTTTGTTTTTTTTTTTTTTTTTTCTTTTTAATAGAGACGAGGTCTATGTTGCCCAGACTGGTCTTTAACTCCTAGGATCCAACAATCCTCCCGCCTCGGCCTCCCCAAGTGCTGGGATTATAGGCACGAGCCACTTTGCCAGGCCAAAAAGAGAATTTTTAAAAGTTATAGTTTTTTAAATTTTCAAACAGAATAATAAGTATAAAGTTGTACCTCCCTTAATAAAGTCCCAATCCTGGAGGGCTGAGTGGGGGAGGCCCTGTCAGCAGTTTTGTGTATTTCCCTTCAGACCATGTCTACGTACCCACAAGTGTATGTCAGAAAACACTGCACATCTCTCATTAAGGAGCACACCCAAACGGATGTTCACAACAGCCCTGTTGTCACGCGCTTTGCTTTTCTCACGTAACGCATCTATCAGGCATCTTCTCCTAATGGTAAAAGAGGGGATAGTCAGAAACTGGTTAGGTAGGCAGAGAGGGAGGGTCTTGAGGAGACTTCACACCTGTGGGAACGCCCCCGGCACCATCCCCATGATTCGGTTGTTGGCTTAAAATGTGGTTAAGAGCATCCTGTCAATCCAGGATATGCTGCTAAAAGGGACTTTTTGCTGCTTAAACGCAGGCGCAAGAGCTTAACTAAATGTCCTAACTTGACCTTGGCTTATTAAAATATCATTAACACAGCATTAGCATTGAGGTTTTACCTCCCCCTGCCCCCTGTGGGGTTTTCTGTGGAACTTACGGGTAATATTCAAGATGGAGCAACTTTGGTCAAGGACCTGCGTACACAATAAGAATTGGGTACCATCGCTTTGTTCTCCTTGCTTTAAAATAAGCTGAAGAGCCAGGCTTGGTGGCTCAGCTGTAATCCCACGCTTTGGGAGGCCGAGGTGAGTGGATTGCCTGAGCCCGCGGGTTCAAGACCCGCCTGGGCAACTTGGCGAAACCTCATCTCTACAATAAATTTTAAAAATTAGCCAGGCGTGGTAGTGAGCGCCTGTGGTTCCAGCTACTTGGAAGGCTGAGGCGGAAGGATTGCCGGAGCCCAGCAGGTCAAGGCTGCAGTGGCCAGGAGTGGCCACTGCACTCCAATCTGGGTGACTCAAAAAAAAATAATAATAAGCTGAAGATAACTGCCAGAGTTTTTGATGGATGTGTGATAACCAGTGTTTTGATTTGTTATAATACCATAAAAATTAAGCAAGGCAAAAGGGAAAAAACATAAAAGAATTGGGTCTCAGGAAGTAAGGGACAGATGAGCTGTAAACGAGAGGAACACCCCATTTCGGGCCCCCTCTCTTCTCTGGAGAGCTTTGTTGCTTAATGAACTCCTTTCACTCAGCCTTTCGGTGTCCGCATTCCTTAATCTTCTTGGCTGTGGGACAAGAGCCTGAGATTGCTGGTTTAAGCTGACAGTGGAGTTCAAAACTCCTGCAACTACAGCGCGTGACTATGCTCGGTTTCTTGATGGCTGAATGGTGTTCCCTGGCAAAGCTGTTCCGTAATCTATTTGACAATCCCCTTGTGATGGACACCTGGGTTGTTTCCAGCTTGGCTGTTACAGACAGCGCTGCTACGGGCAACCTTCGTTCACACGTGCACTTGGCTGCTGTCCGGTCCTGCCTCTTCTCAGGACTCCTTGCTGCCTCCCTCGGTGGACCCCACCCGAAGCTCTCCTCTGCCGGGTGCATTGGCTCGCATCTGTCATTCTAGCACTTTGGGCGGTGGAGGCAAGTGGATTGCCTGAACCCACAGGTTCGAAACCAGCCTAGGCAATTTGGCGAGATTGTATCTCTACAACAAATCAAAAAACTAGCCGGGTGTGGTGGCACACGCCTGTGGTTCCGGCTATTTGGAAGGCTGAGAAGGAGCGCCTGAGCCCAGCAGGTCGGCACTGGGGTGGCCATGAGTGTGCCACTGCGCTCCAGCCTGGGTGACAGACTGAGACGCCAACTCAAAAAAAAACCAAAACTAAAAAACAAAAAAACAAAGCTCTCTCCTTCCTTCCTTGCTGCAGACCCCAGTACTCCTCATCTTCCTCTCCTGGGAGGCAGTTGCCTATCCCGCAGGGTCCTTTGCCTGTGAGCCCAGCTCCAAAGCGTCCTGTAAACGACAGGCCCTCACAAGCGTTTTTGGTTTTGAGTCTTCTGCCATCACCCCAAGAAGCGAACAGGGAGGAGCAACAGCAAGAAGCCGGAGCCAGACAAGCTGCCAACGTTTGTACATGAGTTGCCGCGGTCCTGGTCCTGTTTACCCTCTGAAAGAAAGCACGGAACGCCAGTCTCCAAAGCTCACCCGCCCCACTTCTGATGCCATGCCGATTCTCCTTCCCATGATACACGAGGGGAACCCAAAGAAACCAGAATTTCTCTATCAAAAACGGTGTATTTATTCTTACATGTTGAAACTTCAGCCACCTTCCAAGTCCTCTCTGTTGGATGCAATCCACCTCTCGAGACACTGTTCCGCTGCTCAGAACGGTTTTTGGACTGGTCCGTGTGGATGCTTTTCAGTGCTTCTGCCGTTTTCTGTTTCACCTCTTCCACATCGGCACCGCGTTTCCCTTAGAGGACTTTTCTCAGTCAGGGAACGACAGAAAAAAAGTCACTTGGGAACAATCAGGGGAATAGGGAGCGTGGGGCATGAGGGTCATGCCAGTTTTGGTCAAAAACTGTTGAACACTCAGCACGGCGTGGGCAGGTACCTTGTTGTCATGGTGGAAGAACCAGTCGCGTGTTTGCCACAACTCGTGACGCAACCTTCTCAAAACTTCCAGATAAAAACTTTGTGGGGCTTTTTGTTGTTTTGTTTTGTTTTGAGTTGGAGTTTTACTCTGTCACTCAGGCTGGAGTGCGGTGGCACGCTCCTGGCCGCCGCAGCCTCGAACTGCTGGGCTCCGGCGATCCTTCCGTCTTAGCCTTCCAAGCAGCAGGAACCATAGGCATGTACCACCACGTCCGGCTAATTTTTTGATTTATTGTAGAGATGAGGTCTCACCATGTTACTCAGGTTGGTCTCGAACCCCTGAGTTCAGGCAATCCTCTCGCCTCTGCCTCCCACAGTGCTGGGATTACAGGCATGAGCCACCACACCTGGTCAGATAAAAACTTTGGATGAGCCAGGCTCAGTGGCTCAGTCTGTAATCCTGCACCTTGGGAGGCTGAGGTGAGTGGATTGCCTGAGCCCGCAGGTTCGAGACCTGCCTGGGTAACTTGGTGAGACCTCATCTCTACAATAAATAAAAAATCAGCGCACGCCTGTAATTCCAGCTACTCGGAAGGCTAAGGCGGAAGGATCGCCGGAGCCCAGCAGTCGAGGCTACGGTGGCCAGGGGTGGCCACTGCACTCCAGTCTGGGTGACAGGGTGAGACTCCAACTCAAAAAAAAAAAAAAACTTTGAATGGCCGGGCACAGTGGCTCAGCCTGTAATCCCAGCACTTTGGGGGCTGAGGTGAGAGGATTGCCTGAGCCCGGGGGGTTTGAGACCAGTCTGGGCAACTTGGTGAGATCTTATCTCTATAATAAATCACAAAAACTAGCTGGGCATGGTGGTGTGTGTCTGTAGTTCAGCTACTTGGAAGGCTGAGGTGGAAAGATCACCTGAGCCCAGCAGGTCGAGGCTGCTGCCTGGGCAACAAGAGTGAGACTCCAACTCCAGCCTGGGCAACAAGAGTGAGACTCCAACTCAAAAAAACAAAACAAAGCAAAACAACTTTGAATGACCATTTGATCCAGAGGAAAAATATCTGAGTGTACTACAAGGGGCTTGCCCTTCAAAAGATAGTTCCATTTTTCGGGGGATTCCCCCCTCCTACCTTCTGCCCCCAAGTGTCATCTGTTTTAAGAAGTATTTTATGACTCTGAGGACCCTAAACTGGGTCCCCAGCTCTGTCCTGTTCGTCATGGTGGCTCCTGTGAGTCTGCTGAAACCAACATAAATTTTTGGTCCCTCTACAACATCTGTGGGTTGGCTGCAATGTTCCATGACTAACAAACAGCCTGGAACTGTCAGAACTTTGAGTCCTAAAGCCAGCTAATCCTGGCTGAGTCACGCATAACCTCCTGGCACCTGTA
The DNA here is from genome assembly GCA_027257055.1 of Cephalopachus bancanus. Lineage (NCBI taxonomy): Eukaryota > Metazoa > Chordata > Mammalia > Primates > Tarsiidae > Cephalopachus > Cephalopachus bancanus. The sequence goes on from JAPVLO010000143.1 coordinate 3,353,201, forward strand.
ACATCAGGGCCGCAGAATGCATTACTTCCAGGGCCCCGCGGAGACTGGGGGGTGGGGGCCGCACAGAGGGGACTGAATTCATGGGAAAATGCAATCCCAGAGCGAGCTTTGCATAGGACTGCCTTGTGGGCCCGTGCATCTGTGGACACCTGTTGTTTTGCCATTTGCTCTGCTGAATTGGAGACACCCAGAATCCTCCAGGCTGATCCCTTGACTCTCACACCTGTCCATGTCTGAATTTTTCATTTGTGATCTAAGCCTGCAGCACTCGAAGGGCCTCTAGAAAACCAGGCGTGGCATTTCTAGGCACGCTCTGCCAAACAAAAACAAAGGCCATTTTCCTTCTCCCAACGCCTCGGGAAGGTTTGTTTCTGCTCTGGTCATAAGAACCTAGGGTGAGAATTCTGTGCCAGGAAGAGTTTAGAAAGAAGGCTTGAGCAAAGAGCCCAGGAGGCCCCGGCGTGGGAAGCGAGAGATTCCGGGGCAACTCAGAGGGGGAGGTGTGGGTTTCCTACCCACTGAGACCTGGCCGGAGCCTGCTTCAAGAGAGAAGAGGAGGAAGGGGCAGATTCGGTGAGTGGCCTGGCATGGACTGGGGCGGAAGTGGCGCAGGGTGGCCACCCTGGGTCTTCACGATGCCAAGAATGTTCTCAGGCTCAGCTCCTGTGAGGCATGTCTCCAGCACCTCCAGGTATTTCTGGCTGGGCACAAAATGCCCAGGATGGGGACTGGGGAAAGCACGAAGGAAGAAGGGGCACCCCTGACCCCCACCCAGGAAGGGACAACGTGAGCAGTGAGGGCCCCTCCTGAAACTCCGGCCAGGGGTTCTCAGAGGCCCAGAGGCAGGCAGGCCCTGCTCCAAGGGCACCCTCGGGCCCGAGCACTCTCCTTCTGGGGAGTGGGCCTTGTGTCCGCAAGTCAGAGCCGTCACAACTGGGCAGGAGACATGCTGGGGGCGATGACCCAGCTGTAGGAGCCAAACCCAGGGAGGACATGCCACCCCAAGGATAGTGGCCCATCCTCAGTCCTAACTCTACAAAAGACATGACCCCAGGGCGGGCAGGCAAGGCATTCATGCAAGTATCCAAGTGCTTACAACTAAGTAATAGCTATTAGTAATGGGCTAATAAAAAGGGCTAATCAGAATTAGCCTTTACTGAGCACCCACTAGGTGCCAGACACTATGAGTATGTGTATATACTGACTTAATAAAAGCCAATGAGAGCCGGGCTCGGTGGCTCAGCCTGTAATCCCGTGCCTCTGGGAGGCTGAGGTGAGTGGATTGCCTGAGCCCGCGGGTTCGAGACCCGCCTGGGCAGCGAGACCTCATCTCTACAATAAATCAAAAAATCAGCCGGGCATGGAAGCACATACCTGTAATTCCGTCTACTTGGAAGGCTGAGGCGGAAGGATCGCTGGAGCCCAGCAGTTCGAGGCTGCGGTGGCCAGGAGCGGCCACTGCCCTCCAGCCTGGGCGACAGAGTGAGACTCCAACTCAAAAAAAAAAAAAGCCAATGAGACGCATGCTATCACAATCTCTAATTTACGAAAGAGGAGGCGAAGACATGGAGAGGCTAGGCACCTTCCAGAACAGTCACAGAGCTTAGATTCAAGCCTGGGCGGCTTGACTTCAGAGCCCACAGTCCTCACCCCTCCACCATGCTACCCTTTGAGAGCAACAGACAGAGCCCAGCCCCATGGTAGCTGGCGGTCTCGAGAGAAGACATGTACACAGGAAGTCACTTCAACTGGAGGCCACACAGATCAGTGGTATCATCATGAGTATAAAAGTTGAGCAAGGAGCCACCAGCTTCCTTTAGGAATGCCAGGGCAATGTTTACCAAGAGGATGAGTGGCGCTTCGAATGGCTTGTCCGAAAGCCCAGAAGCACGAGTGCGGCTGGTGTGTCAAGGAACGGCCAGTAATGCCCTCATTCTCAGCGCTCGGCATGAGGGGAATCGCATGACTACCCAGCACGGTGGAGCGGGAGCCCGGCATGGGTGACTCACGTTGCAGGTTCTGAAGTCCGCTTGGGGGGTTTTGCTTGGTTTTGGTGTTGATGCTGACGATGTTTTTGCTTTTGCTGTATTTGCCTGTCGGTCATGAGTTTGGGAGTGGTATGCTCAGATTTGCTTCTTTGAAAGGTCTCCCGGAAGCCAGGCGTGGTGGCTCGAGCCTGTCACCCCAGCACTTTGGGAGGAGAAGGCGAGAGCATTGCCTGAGCTCAGGGGTTTGAGACCAGCCTGGACAACATGGCGAGATCTCATCTCTACAATAAATCAGAAAAGTCAGCAGGGTGTGGTGGTGCATGCCTGTGGTTCTAGCCACTTGGAAGACTGAGACGGAAGGATCACCTGAGCCCAGCAGGTCGAGGCTGCGGTGGCCATGAGCGTGCCCCTGCCCTCCAGCCTGGGCTACAGAGTGAGACTCCGACTCAAAAGAAGAAGAAAAGGAAAGAACTCATGTGAAAGATTTTGTTAGAAAGTCGTTTGCTTGTTAGAAAGATCCTTGAATGAGGGATTGAAGGAAAAACTGAAGGCAAGTAGGCCAGCAGGAAGGCCGTCACAGGATAGCAAGGGCTGATGGGAACTGCCTGGGGTGCCGAGGGAAGGGTGGGAGTCTTGAGTGCTCAAAATGCCGATGTTCTAAAATGCTACAAACCAGTAAGAAAAATATGAACAGTTTAGTAGAAAATGGATAAAATCTAGACGTCGGCAATTAACCAAAGAAGAATCCAAACGGGCTCCCTCCAAAATGTACGATGAGACATTCAACCTCAAAATCAAGGGCATGCAAAGTAAAACTGAGAAACTACGTTCACCCTTCAGATTCGCAAAGCCAGAAAGGATGGTGCGCTCAAATACTGGAGCAGACGTAGAGCCAAACAGTGCTCTCGTACGTTGCTGGGGGCTGTCAACTGACTCGGCCGTTTGTGGAAAGCAATTCCACAAAGACGATGAACGTGATAATGCCAATACCCCATGCTCCAGTAAGTTCCCTCTGATTCTGTAACTCACAGGAATGCTTTCCATGGCAGTATTATTCGTGACGGACAAACAAAATGTGGGATGTCCACTGCAAACATAAGTAACTTAAATGTACATAAGTACATACGTAAAATGTATGTTTTTATAAACATACAAAGTAATCCTATACGTGCTTGATAACTAAATATGTAGGTATGTAAAAAATGTTTAGTGGGCTTAAAAACCACAATAGAGAGGAGAATTAAATTGGAGGGGACAGCCGGGCTCGGTGGCTTAGCCTGTAATCCCGCGCCTTTGGGAGGCTGAGGTGAGTGGATTGCCTGAGCCTGCGGGTTCGAGACCCGCCTGGGCAGCGAGACCTCATCTCTACAATAAATCAAAAAATCAGCCGGGCGTGGTCGCGCGCGCCTGTCGTTCCAGCTACTCGGAAGGCTGAGGCGGAAGGATCGCCGGAGCCCGGCAGGTCGAGGCTGCGGTGGCCAGAAGCGGCCACTGCACTCCAGTCTGGGCAACAGAGTGAGACTCCAACTCAAAAAAAAAAAAAACAAAAAAATTGGAGGGGACAGTGGGAAAAGGACCTGCATGTATTATCATTAAAAAAATGACCGGTTGCAGAGGCTCGTGCCTGACCTCCTAGCACTTTGGGAGGCCGAGGCGAGAGGATCACTCAAGCCCAGGAGGGCAAGGCTGTGGTGAGCTGCGATCGTGCCACTGCACTCCAGTCCAGGCAACAGAGTGAGATGCCGACTCGAAAAAAGAAAGACCAGACAAGAAGTAACGATAAAAGACTCACGGCTGTGAGCTCAGAGTGGCGAATCTGTGGTTGTAATATTATTCTTTGCATCTGTCTATACCTTTCCCATATCTGGAAAGAATCAAGTAGGGTGTGTGTGTGTAAGAGAGAAGACAGGATACAAGTGCCATGTGGGTTGCAAAGTCAGTGAGACTTGGGGGCTGGTAACATGTGGGGACCGAGGGTGGCAGAGGGAGGCGTTAGTGGGACTCCCAGGGGGTGACAGGGTCGGGTGGTGGGGGTGAGTGGCGTGGGGTGGTGAAATCGCTCCCTGAGATAAGAAAAGACACAGGGGAGGCCATTGTCTTGCTAAGCTCTGGTGTGGCCATGTGCTCTTTGAGCTATGGCCAGGTCACGTTTCCTAACTTTGGCTCCCTCCCCTACCTTGGGGAGGTGCAGCTCCTCTTTCTCTCTCTCTAATTTACTTTCTAAGCAAACTGTATTTTCTAATCTAAAAAAAGAAAAGAAAAGACACAGGGGAAAGCATCAGTGGAGCGTTTGGGGATGGGGACAGACTCCTGTTTCAGATACACCGAGTCTGAGTACCCAGCAACAAACGTTTCTGCTACCAAAGCCCCTATCAGGCAACAAACTGGCTGCCACAGAGCCCGCAGGGAGGAGTGGGGAGGCAGTGGAGACGGCCTGAGACGGAGCTGAGACCTGAGGCCAACAGAGATGGTGCAGGCCACCCACTGAGGTCTTCTCACAAAATATAACCCTTGGCACAGCTTTTCATGTAAAGCCACTGGTCCTTTTTCTTATGATACACATAAACATAAATAGACATAGACATGAATTTCTTTGGAAAAATTAGATACACACATGGTTAAACATCAATTTTACAAATAGGAGGAAAGGCTGGGTACAGTGGCTCACGCCTATAACCCCAGCACTTTGGGAAGCCAAGGCGAGAGGAGTGCCTGAGCCCCCGAGTTTGAGAACGGCCTGGGCAACTTGGCGAGACCTCATCTCTACAATAAGTCAAAAAATGAGCCAGGCATGGTGGCGCGTGACTGTAGTTCCAGCTACTTAGAAGGCCGAGATGGAAGGATCTCCTGAGCCCAGGAGTTTGAGGTTGCAGTGGCCATGAGTATGCCACTGCACTCCAGCGACAGTGAGACTCCAATTCAAAAAAAAAAAAAAGGGAAACTTCTCCAGAGACAACAGCTGTCATGAGCTTCTTTACCTGTGAGGAAGCTGAACATTTAAAAGGATTGATGGGGCCGTGAGCAGTGGCTTATATCTGTAGTCCCAGTTACTCAGGACACTGAGGTGGGATGATAGCTTGAGCCCAGGAGTTCAAGACTTCAGTGAGCCATAATCACATCCCTGCTCTCCAGCCTGGGAGACAAGGCAAAACTCTGTCTCTAAAATAAAATAAAAATGTGGCCAGGCACGGTGGCCCAGCCTGTAATCCCAGCACTTTGGGAGGCTGAGGTGAGAGGATTGCCTGATCCCGGGGTTTCGAGACCAGCCTGGACATCTTGGTGAGACTTTGTCTTTACAATAAAAATCACAAAAAACTAGCCAAGCAAGGTGGTGTGCGTTTGTAGCTCTGGCTACTTAGAAGGCTGAGAGAGAAGGATCGCCTAAGCCCAGTAGGTTGAGGCTGCGGTGGCTGTGAGCGTGCCACTGCACTCCTCTGGGCAACCGCACTGCACTGGGCAACAAGAGTAAGACTCAAAAAATAAAAATAAAGTGCAGGCACAGTGGCTCACACCTGTAATCCCAGTGCTTTGGGAGGCTGAGGCAGGAGGCTCACTTGAGGCCAGGACATCAACAACAGCCTGGGCAACAAAGTGAGACTCCATCTCTACAAAAATAAAGAAATAAATCAAAGGACCAATGGCTGATAGCTATCAAAACTATAAAGTGCACATGCCCCTTGGCCCAGCGATTCCCCCTTTGAATGTATCTTAGAGATATACATCTGTGTACACAAATATGTAAAAGTATTATTCGTTGCAGCATTCTTTTTTTTTTTTTTTTTTTTTTGAGTTGGAGTCTCACTCAGTCGCCCAGACTGGAGTGCTGCGGCCACTCGCAGCCTCGACCTGCTGGGCTCTGGCTATCCTTCCGCCTCGGCCTTCCAAGTAGCTGGAACTACAGGCGTGCGCTACCACGCCCGGCTAATTTTTGATTTATTGTAGAGATGAGGTCTCACATGTTGCCCAGATGGGTCTCGAACCTGCGGGCTCAGGCAACTCACTCACCTCGGCCTCCCAAAGCATGGGATTACAGGCTGAGCCACCGAGTCCAGCATCGTTGCAGTATTCTAAGTACCAAGAGACTGAAAGGGAACTAACTAGTTCAGCAAAGCGGACTGCACAGACGCGCATGCACACTGTAGAATGCTAGGCTGCAGTTGGGAAGTCACTTAGGAAGAAGAACATCTTTTCTGAGGTGGTCTCGGCATATTCATGCAAATAACCACTTTTACCTGTAGGAGCAATAGCATAATATATGCATCACAGTGGCATACGCTGTTCTGCAACTTAGTTGTGTCACTTAATGTCTCCCAGGGTTTATTCCACACGAGTTGACATGACAAGTAGCAACAGCACAACCTAACACTTATTGCACATACCAGGCACTGTCCGAAGCATTTTGCTGGTGTTGACTCATTTAAAAGTCACAAAAATGAAGAGGTGTTTACTACCTGAATTACCATTCTCTCTCTTACTTTTTTTTTAGTTGGAGTCTCACTCTGTCACCCAGGGTGGAGTGCAGTGGCACACTCATAGCCACCGCAGCCTTAGCCTGCTGGGTTCAGACGGTCCTTCCGTCTCAGCCTTCCAAGTAGCTGGGGCTACAGGCGGTCACCACCACGCCTGGCTAATTTTTGTATTTATTGTAGAGATGAGGTCTCGCCAAGTTGCCCAGGCTGGTCTTGAACCCGTGGGCTCAGGCAATGCTCTCGCCTCTGCCTCTCAAAGTGCTGGGATCACAGGCATGAGCCACCACGCCTGGCTATCAGTCTCTTTTACATATGAGCACAGCAGCGCAGAGAGGTTAGGTAACTTGCCCAAGGTCACAGCTCTGCTGAGTGTCAGGGCTGAGATTTGAACCTAGGCAGTAGAGCCTGGGGCGCACACATTTAACCACAACACATCCTGAGTATCTAACTCAGACTTCCTAACTTAAGCCTCGTATTCTGCCACGTGGATGCATACGTATTTAACTAGTCTGTCGTTGGACTAGTTAGTTCCCTTGCAATCTCTTTCTGCCTTTAGTGCTGCAATTAATACCTTGGCACAGCTACCTTGGCGAACATAGAAGCGTGTCTCTAAGAGACATTCAAGGTCAGCACGGTGGCTCACGCCTGCAATCCCCCCACTTTGGGAGGCCAAGTTGTGAGCTGCTTGAACCCAGGAGCTCAAGACCAGCCTGGGCAACATAGTAAGACCTTGTCTCTACAAAAAAAATTGCTTTTCTAATCCAAAAGACACATTCGAAGGGGAATTGCAAGGTCAAGGGACAAGTGCTTTTTATATTTTGTATCGCTTTCGGCTGCTGGTCCCTTAACATTCCCGTGGGTGTGGATCATAGGTGAAGTCTGGCAATTTCTTTATAAGAACCCCAAGCACGAGTTTTCCCTGCTCCCTGGGACACGCCTGTCGGCCCCCAAACACCCATACTTCCTCCCATTTGGCTCCAAGAAACATTTGCTTAGAGAGAACATGATCTCATAGTTCTATAGCATACACAAATGTTTGGGCATCTGTCCTAGCAGCAAGAGACCGCATGCTTTGACTGCAGGTCTGTCCTGTGTCACTCCGCCACTCTTGGGGGTCTGAGACCAAGAGGAGAGAGGTCCACACTGGTCTGGCATTCCCACATGGAAACTATAGCCCCGAGAGACCACCCCACTCTGTGGGAAATGCACCTCTGGTCACCCCCCCTCTTCCCCCTTGAGGCTCAGCGCGGGGCCAGTTACTACCATACTTGTGCAGACCCTGGACAAATGCCACCGTTTCCTAACTTGTAGGAATATGGTGAAGACTGAGAGTCCATGTCATGAAATGACCCACAGTAAGGCTCAGCATGTGTTTGCCATTGTCCTCGTTGCTAAGAAGTATTTCTGTTCTCAAGCCCGTAAAAGTTAGGAAAATGGACCTGATTTGCTTGCTTAGATGGCCTACCTGTAGGCATAAGTGTGACATCCCTCTCTGTACCTCTTGAAGTCAGAAATAACAAATCTAATTTGGTGAGAAATCTCCTGGTTTGGGGGGATTTTTTGTCTGTTTTTTAGAGACTGTTGCCCAGGCTGGAGTGCAGTGGCACGATCACGGCCACCGCAGCCTCAACCTCCTGGGTTCAGGTGATCCTTCCATCTCAGCCTTCTGAGTAGCTGGGACTACAAGGGTGAGACACCACGCCTGACTAATTCTTGTAGAGATGAGGTCCTGCTGTGCTGCCTAGGCTAGTCTCCAATTCCTGGGCTCAAGTGATTCTCCCACTTCAGCCTCCCAAAGTGCTGAGACTGCAGGCGTGAACCACCATGCCCGGGTTACAGCTTTTGATTTTTAAAAACTCTTGGCCTTGGTGTGATTCCGTCCTGCGTGGCTGTTCTTTGGAGCAGTAGTTGTCTACCTCCGTCCGCCTTCTCTCCCACCTAAGTGCGTGCCACCACCCCATGGAAGATTCGATGGACATGGACATGAGCCCCCTGACGCCCCAGGACTATCTTTTCGGTTGTGAACTAAAGGCCGACAAAAATGATCACTTGAAGGTGGGTCATGAAGAAAAAGCACCAGCTATCTTGAAGAACGGTCAGTTGAGAGGCTGCTGCAAAGGATGAATTGCACATTGTTGAAGCAGAAGCAATGAATGATGAAAGCAGCTCAATAAAAGTAACACTGACAACTCTGAAACTGTCTGTGCAGCCAACGGTTTCCCTTGGGGGCTCTGAAATAACATCGCCCATGATCTTGTGGTGGAAGTGTGGTTCGGGGCCTGCGCATATGAGTGGACAGCACTTTATAGCTGTGGAGGAAGATGCAGAGTCAGAAGATGAAGGCGAGGATGGAAAACGCTTGAGTATGTCTGGAAAGAGGTCTGCTCCGGGAGGTGGCAGCAAGGTTCCTCGGAACAAAGTAAAGCTTGCTGCTGCTGAAGATGATGATGATTTTGCTGACAGGGAAACTGAAGGAAAAGCTCCAATGAAGAAATCTGTACGAGATACTCCAGCCAAAATGCACAAAAATCAAGCCAGAACGGAAAAGACTCGAAACCATCAGCACCAAGATCAAAAGGTCGAGAATCCGAAAACAGGGAAGAGCTCCTAAAACACCAAAAGGACCTAGCTCTGTCGAAGACGCGAAGGCAAAAATGCACGCGAGTATAGAGAAAGGTGGCTCTCTTCCCAAGGTGGAAGCCAAGTTCATCAGTTATGTGAAGAGTTGCTTTCGAATGACTGACCGGGAGGCTGTTCGAGATCTCTGGCAGCGGAGGAAATCTCTTGACGAAGATAGTTTAAACAGGTTGTTAAAAGTTTTCCGTCTGATTTCATTTCTGTAACAGTGAATATCTGGGTGTCCTTTTTACAATGCAGACTGAGAACTTTCTCTACCGTGTTTGATAAACGGTGTCCAGGTTCCACTGCCAAGAATGTGCTGTCCAAAATGCCTGTTTGGTTTTTAAAGATGGAACTCCACCCTTTGCTTGGTTTTATGTATGGAATGTTAAGATAGTGCATAGTAGTAGTGGTGGTCAGACATGGAAATGGCGGGTAGACAAAAATATACATGTGAAATAAACTCAGCATTTTAATAAAGTAAAAAAAAAAAACAACTCTTTGGAGGCTGGAAGACACACGTCTTCAGGAGGCCAGCTGACAATGTCTGGCACGGAGGGTTGAGTATTTTGGTGGGATTTTCTTGTTTGAGTCAGAGTCTCACGCTGTCACCGAGGCTGGAGTGCCGTGGCATGCTCACAGTCACTGCAGCCTCGATCTACTGGATTCAGGTGATCTTTCCACCTCAGCCTTCCAAGTAGCTGGAACCACAGACATGTACCACCACGCCTGCCTGATTTTTGATTTATTGTAGCGATGAGGTCTCACCGAGTTGCCCAGGCTGGTCTTGAACCCCTGGGCTCAGGCAATCCTCTGGCTTCAGCCTCCCAAAGTACTGGGATGACAGGCATGAGCCACCGCACCCTGCTACTTTGGTGTTTTGAAGCTTGACGTGGTGATAGAGAAGGACCCTGCAGAGGCCACTCAGAGCCCGACAGAGAAAGGCCTTATGGGTCACAACAGGGGCATTGCAGTCTGGGACGAGCATCATGAAGGTGCGAGGTCAAATGTATTATCCCCAAGAGCACTCCAGTTCCGGAGTCACGGGGCTCCACTTGAGGGCTGTCTGCCCTTCTGCACCCTCCCCCCTTCTCTTCCATTTCTCACCCACAGTTCCTAGATTCCGAAGGACAGGGTGGGACCTGGCAGGGTCACCTCAGCCAGTCCTTGCACTGTAGAAGCTATCACCACACGAGATGGAGAAAGGTGAGCTCCTTTGGAAAGACGGTCCGCGTGTTCGTGGTCTCCCTCGGCAAGCCTCCCCGCTCCTGGAGGGTACAGCCATGAAAGAAACTTAGGAGGGGTGACCGAAGGAAGCCCATCTCTTGCCCCCAGAGGGTGTCTGCTGTTCAGGGCTACACATACACAGATGCACGAAACACGAACAAAGGTTATAGCAATGATTTTTAAATATTTCGGCCATGGCCCACAGCAGGGGCCACAGAAATACCTTTTACATCACCACCACATAAAATATGTATGTAAATGAAGAAGTAGTCGGGTTTGGTGGCTCACACCTGTCATCCCAGCACTTTGGGAGGCCAAGGTGAGAGGATTGCCTGAGCCCTATGCTTGAGACCAGCCTGGGCAACATGGCGCGACCTCATCTCTACAATCAATTAAAAAAAAAATTAACTGGACACAGTGGAGCACACCTGTGGTTCCACTCGCTTGGAAGGCTGAGGCAGAAGGATCACCTGAACCCAGCAGGTTGAGGCTGCAGGAGCCATGATTGTGCCACTGCACTCCAGCCTGGGCAGCACAGTGAGATTTCAATAACAACAACAACAAAAAGCAAAAATTTTGCAAAACAACACATGCCTATACACTGTATGCAGTGTACCATATTCGTTTTTTTTTTTTTTTCAATGCCGTTTGTGATCCCTTACATCAATTTTAAAACCCTCTAATAGTTTGCTAACCAGGTGTATGAAACACCTAACTGCATGCTGGAATCCCTAAAACCAATATTTCCCAAAGAGTTTCTTTATTTTATTTTAATTCAATTTTTTTTAGTTGGAGTCTCACTCCGTCGCCCAGGTTGGAGTCCAGTGGCACACTCATGGCCACCCCAGTGTCGACCCGCTGGACTCCGGCGATCCTTCCACCTCAGCCTTCCAAGTAGCCAAAACTACAGGCGTGCGCTACCATGCCCGGCTAATTTTTTATTTGTTGTAGAGACGAGGTCTCACCAAATTGCCCAGGCTGGTCTCAAACCCACGGGCTCAGGCAGTACTCTCTCCTCAGCCTCCCAAAGTGCTAGGATTATAGACTTGAGCCACTGTACCTGGCCCCAATGAGCTTCTAATGTTTCAGATGTACAAATAGTATCTATGCCCTATGATCACTGGTAGATGAGATGAAGAAACTTGGAAAGTTTCTTCTATAAAACTCTAGAAGAAACTTGAAAATATTTATATCTATTTAAAATAGTCACTTATTATCTATCAGTTTTCACAGTGATCTTTCATTTTAGGAAAGTGATATTGATTTTCCTCTTATGGAAATGATTTAAAGTTTGCTTCTAAAATAAATATATTTAAGTCTAAGAAGTGACTTAAAAATATTAAGTAAATAATAGCATAGGAAATATATGTCAGATATGTCAAAAATCAGGCTGGGTGTGGTGACTCATGCCTGTAATTCCAGCACTTTGGGAGGCTGAAGTGGGAGGATTGCTTGAGCCCAGGAGTTTGAGACCAGCCTGGGCAACATAGCAAAACCTCACAAAAAAACCAAAAAATTAGCCAGGCATGGTGCTGTGCACCTACTCGGGAGGCTGAGGCGGGAGCACCACCTGAGTTTAGGAGGTCGAGGCTGCCATGAGCCATGATGGTGCCACTGCACTCCAGTCTGGACCCTGACTCAAAAAGAAAAAATCGCAAATATGTCTCTAGCTTATCTAAAGTGTGAGACACTATCCTGCACCATTCCATAATGAAATAACCAGCACTGGACTTTCCTTAACGTCGCATCTGTTTTGTACGGCATTGCCATTGACTCCCAGGAAGTTTAGGCTACATGACACCACGCTGCATTACATGGGACTCGTTCCCAGCAGCCCCTTAAAACCATGCGGGTCCTTTGCGCAGGCACCTGTCGGGCAGCTTTGACTCGGGCACCTTCTCCAGAGGATCCGCGGGTCTCCAGGCGCTGTGAGCTCGCCACCCCTTCTTGAGATCATCACGTGGTCTTTCTTTCCCGGTCAGCCTTTCAAGTTAATGACTTCCTGTTTTTCTGAGCCTGTTCCTCACCCCACGTCCAGGTGGGCCTCTGCCCTCACCTCCACACGCTCTTGTCCCCGCGCCCCAGTTGGTTTTTGTCTCTGGGCCTGTCCCAGAGCACCTCCCAACAAGAGCCTTGATGTTAACTCCACAGTGTAGCGACTTGGGGACAAAAATGTGTCGTTGAACGTCAGAACATGAGAAGAGCTGTTCTCTGTTCCTTAGAAGCGCTGTCTGTACCGCACTGACCTTTTGTTCTCACTCCCTGCCTGGGAAGGTACTCCGTGAGCCCATCCGCCCTAGCTGCTTGCTCTCTCTGAGCCTGTTGAAGCTCTCTGGCACGGGCGATGCTGTCACTCCCTCGTGGGCTTCCCTTTCCCAGAAGACCAATCTGTTGTTCGCACAACACTGTTTCTGCTGCGGTCCCATCCCATCCCGTCCCATCAAGGCCAGTGGCCCTCTCCCCCTGCAGTCCTGAGCATCTGCATGGAGGCACAGAAGCCTCTTCACTCCTGCACTCTTGGCTTCCCAACCCCCGCCAAGATCTTCCCAAGCTAGCCTTTTATGGTCATCCAGCCTCAATTTCTCCTGATGTTTTGCCAATCCCAGCTGAAGTTTTGTCTTGAGTCTGTAATTCAGTCTTGCTCTCATTGCTCATCATCCTTTCCCCCAGCTTCTCCCCAGTTTTCTCTCCCTTCTTTTGAGTCGGAGTCTCACTCTGTCCTCCAGGCTGGAGTGCATGATCATGGCTACCACAGCCTCGGCCCGCTGGGCTCAGGTGAGCCTTCCGCCTCAGCCTTCCGAGTAGCTGGGACTACGGGCATGCGCACCCATGCCTGGCTAATCTTTTGTTTTATTGCAGAGACGAGCTCTCACCATGTTGGCCAGGCTGGTCTTGAAGCCCTGAGTCAGGCAGTCCTCCCACCTCTGCCTCCCAAAGTGCTGGGACGACAAGCATGAGCCACAGCTTCCGGCCTTCTCGCCTTGTGTCCTTGTGTGCACACACCTGAGCTTTTAGCACCTTCCACCTACTGGAGGGTTTTCTGGTCTTATACTTCTGGCCCACCACAAACGAAAGCATAGAAAGCATTGACAACAGCCATCTTACTGTGTGTTTGTGTGTGGTAGAGATGTGCACATTTACAGGGGGAGACGGAGGCCAGGTGCAGCGGCTCATGCCCGCAGTCCCAGCACTTTGGGAGGCTTAGGTGGGAGGATCGCTTGAGCTCAGGAGGTCAAGGCTGTGATGACCCGTGATCATGCCACTGCACTCTAGCCTAGGTGGCAGAATGAGACCCGACTCAAAAAAGATAACACGCGCGCGCGCGCGCACACACACACACACACACACACACACACACACAAATGAAGTGAGAGAAGGAGATATAAACACAAAATAGACTGTCCAACCCTATTTGGGGCAGGGGAGGGGGAGGGACTTGGGGCAGAGACCCTTAGAGACGGCCGGTCATTCCTGTTAGTATGTTGAACATATTTCACCTGCAACCCAAATCTGCACAATTTTCAATTTTCAAACACAGACAAAGAAGAGCCTTGAAGCTTATTGAGAATTTAGATAACTACTTCCCTGTTAAGAGATTTTTTGAATTGTGTTTTCATTATGACTCCTTCTCCATTTATTGATCAAAGGATTTCTTGCCTCACTTAACGCCACAATCTGCTGCTCAGATTAAGAAAATGTGAAAACTATTGTTTGGTAGCGTGAGTACAGATTTTAACGTGAGACCTTGGAGACTGAATTCGAATACTGTAATCTGAGAAGAGCAGCTAGACAATCACGCAAAATGTACTCCTAGGCATTACTCTTTATTGACCAAGCATGCAATGAAATGATCCAGGTTAAAGGTTCTGTGGATGCAATCTGCTATAGAAGCAGGAACTTCTCCGCGTGGAAACACCCAACAGAAAGCACCAAACTGAGAGTTAAGAAATGATACGCATAAAGGCCCTTAAGAAACAAATGTGGGAGTTGTTCATTCATCACATCATGAGCATCCATTATGCTCGTTTTCTTGTAGAAAATAAGACGAGATCTAGTAAAGTCTTGGTTCTTATGAGCAGCAAGGTGCCCTTGGCGGTGACATTTCCCTTCTTGTGCCACCACTGCCTGGTAGACAGCCATGCACATAGGCTCTGTGGACGAATGAGAGACCTGTGTGTTCTTGGTTTACCTTCCAGCGTCCACTCTGCCCACCTGTTGGTCACTTTATTCCTCCTTCTTTCTTCCTCCCGAGGGGCAAACGGGGAAGGAAGGTGAACGTGAGGTCAGCCAGGTGTGCCTAGCGCCCAGAACAGTTCCATTTCTACACAACAAGCTTGAAAGACCTGCCTGAATTCTTCTATGTCATCTCAGATTTTGTTTTACCCAGTAGATCAAACCCTGTCAATTAAAGCTTGGGCATCTTTATATTGATATTTTGGTGGTTAATAGTTACCACAACAGCATTTGAGCTATTTCTGGAAGGTCCTACAGGAAGTTAAATTCACCGCAAGCATCTGTCTGGAGAGTAAAGGAAAGAGATAATATTATTTGCTTAAATATAATTTTTTTTGAGAAAGCAGGACTTATTAAGAGGACAGAAAAGCTCCCAGAGTGGGAGGGGACCCGAAGAGGTTACCTGCTCAAATATAATTTGATCAGTTCTTATAACATGAGAGAATCTGAACTGTGCAGTTTACACTGCTTTTTTCCCCCTTTGGTTTACGATTACCCGGAAAAATGAGCCATATACCCATTTTAGAGATGGAGACTGAGGTCCAGAGGTACTCTGACCGGTCTCTGCATTTATATGGAAAGCCCTGGCCTCCAAAGCACAAGTCCTGTAGGAAGCAGGCCTGGCGACCCCGCAGCTGTGCCTCCTCTGAGCTGTCCACACTTCAACGGGAAGCCGAAAGCGGACCCCGTGTGCCTTTCCAAAACCTCCAGAGAGGCAGGCTGCAGGGACGGTGAGTCACGAGATACCAAATGCCTTTTGTGGAGCAAAAACTGTCTTCATTCCAATGCATTTTTTTCCCCCTTCTTACAAAAACGAGGGGAAAAAATCCACCACGCGCCCTTTGGCAGGAGCCCTCCCCGAGGAACAAGTCTTCAGACGACCCAGGAAAATGATGACTGCGCGGTGGCACTTTGGCCTGGGACGCTAAGGGGATGGTGCCGTGCACAGCTGGGGTTTCTACGGCACGATCGTGCGGCGCGGGGAGCCCCGGGGCCGTGACGGGCTCCAGCGGCCTCGCCGCCCACTGGCCGGGCCCCCGCCGCCGCGGCGCCCGCCCAGGCCGCCCGACTCGACGCGGCCCCCGCGCACGTGACGCGGCGGGGGCGGGGCTTCGCCCTCCCCCTCCCTCCCACAAGCCCCGCCTCCGCCCGCGAGGCCGCGGCTTCCCATTGCGCCAGCCCCGGAATGACCGCCGTGCCGGCCAATCGGTACGCGACGTCTCGAGTGGGGCCCGCCCCCTGCCGGTCCTCGGGTTCCTTCCCGCTCACACCGGAGTCACTTCCGAAGCGAGAGAACCGCCATGAAGAGAGAAGCGGGTGCCGCCCACCTCTGCTGCGACCGCCTCCGCGAGCCTCGGCAGCAAGACGGCAGCCACGCTCCCCGCTCCTCCGGCCACGGCTCATGCCGCCGTCGCCCGCGGCGCCGACATGACCAGGCGCTGCATGCCCGCTAGGCCGGGTTTCCCCTCGTCCCCCGCCCCCGGCTCGTCGCCGCCGCGCTGCCACCTACGACCCGGTAGTTCCGCCCCTGCTGCGGCGGGAAGGAGGACCGAGAGTCCGGGGGCCAGGTACCGTGCGGGGGTCGGAGGGGCCGGGGCGGGCGCCGGCCACGCTCCGGGTTCCCGCCATGCTCCGCGCGCGCGCCGGGCCTGCGCGCGGGGGCTTCTGGGAGCCGCGGTTTCCCCGGTCGCGGCCCGGAGCTGCTGTTGGGCCGGGGACGCCGGCGGCCCCGCGAGCGCGAGTCCGACGCCGGCGCGGCTGCCGAGGCCCGGCCGGGCCACTCTCCGTAAGTTCCGGCCGCGCCGATCGCGGGGCTCCGGGCGGGCCCCCGCCCCGCGGGTGAGCGGGCGATGCGGGCGCCCTCCCGCCGAGGGGCCGGACGCGGCGGCCGCGCTCGGTCGTGCGCGAAGGGACGCGCGGATCCGGAGCGGGGCCTGGTGTCGCTGCGGGAATTGCACGCCTGTCCGGGATCCCGGGCTTTCTTTTTCCTTTTGGAGTCGGAGTCCCACCCCCTCCCCCAGGCTGGAGTGCAGGGACACTCTCGCGGGCTCCGCGGCCTCGATCTGCCGGGCTCCAGCGAGCCTCCCGCCTCAGCCTCCCCCGTAGCAGGGACTACAGGCGCGCGCCACCACAGGCGCGCTCCACCGGCTAGTTGTTTGATTTATTGTAGAGACGAGGTCTCGTCCGGTTGTCCGGGCTGGTCTCGAACCCGCGGGTTGGAATGGCAGTCCTCTCGCCTAGGCCTCCCAAAGTGCTAGGATGAAGGCTGAGCCAAAGGACGCGTGGATCCAGAGTGGGACTCTGGTTTCGCTCCAGAACTGCACGCCTGTCCGGGAGGCCAGTCTTTTCTTGGGGGAAGGATTTGGGGGGAGCTGTGACATCCTCTGACATAAAACGTGCGGAAGTTCTCGAGGAGCTGGGTACTGTCTTTTTGGGGTTTGAAGGCCTGTAAGAGGCCTAACAGGACGTTCGTGCTCGAACGTTGTGCCGCAGGGTCCCAATGGCCCAATTCCTGGTCCTAATCCTGACCGCCGGGAAGCTGCGTTTTCAGGCGGTGCGGCCCCACGTCCTTCTTGGCAGCCAAGCCCGGCCAGCACCCGCGTGTGGCTGTCCAGGGTCCTCTTCCCCCTGTGTGAAGATCCAGGCTTTGCAGGAGAAGCATCAGTGGGTTTCGTTGCAGGTGGCCGCCCCACACCCCACGGGGCTTTACGTTTTGCATCCAAGTGGTCTCCTTTGAGAAATTCGGAGTGTTAAAACACACGAGGCCCCTGGAAGGTTCAGACGGGGACTTGTGAAGCGGTTCTCTTTGTTTTTTTAGCCAGTTATGAATAAGTGGCGAATGTTTCTGTGCACGTGTGAACGTAGGGAACTGTTACTTCTTGAACAGTGTCATGTTCATGGTTATTTGCAGGTTTCTCGAATGCTTTGCTCAAAACTGTTTTTGTCTGTCTGATGTGTTCATCAAAAAGGAGCCTGGATCTGATGTTTTAAGGAAGGGATAAGGCCGTACTTAGCAGCTAACATAGAAATGTACCTAGAATTGTCTTATCTTGAATACATTGGCTGCTCTGAGCCCTTTCCCATCTCTCTCCCACCAGTAACAAGGTGTCACCTTCTCCCCGTTCCCTCGCTCCTTTATACACTGGTGGAGCAGTCGGCTGGTCTGAGTCAGCTTGTTGTATGTAAACAAACGCCCATGCGCTCCCATGACTGTCACTCATGTCGTCTCACAACCACTTAGCTTCTGTACCAACACCTCGAGCACGCGAGCAACTGTGGCGAACTCTCTGCAGCCAGTCGAGCGGCACGCTGCTCTTCTAATGTGATGGTGGAAAGCACCCGAAGCTGAACCTTCAAGGGGCTTGACTCGTTCAGGCTTTCACTGAGTATCCCGAGCCCATAGTGGACCAATGTTTGGGGAGACCAGCCGTCTGCAGCTGACTCTCAGTGAAGTGAACACATGTTAACAGAATTTGCCAGAAAGCTAATTTCTTGCTGTGACAACATCTCCCTTTTTGCAGGTGACAATTCTAAATACATGAACAATCAGAATACAAATTCTGGTTAATATGGGCCTGCTTCACTTTATTAACAAACCAGATTGTGAAATCTGCTCTCTCGGGTACAGAAATCCTTAAGAATTAGAGCAGTTTGGTTTTTGTGATTCTTTACTTGTTAACTTCCTTTTCTCCTTGTGTTTTTCCCGGGCAGTGTATTATTTTTGTAAATATCGTAAGGATTCTTAGATTGAAAAAAAATTAAGAATGTGTAGCTACTTACTTAGTTGTGAAGGCGTTCCTGTTTCTGCTGTGTGTGCCTGGAGGTGGTATAAGCTTGTGTTTGGCGCTTCCTGCCTCTGTCCAGCACTCCCTTCACTTTCCTCCCAGACAGACCACCCCGACTGCCGTTCTACCATCTACTGTTCTGCTCTTGTGAAAGTCTGTTCAGGCTCACTCCATTTTTACGATGGCCATTATTCATTCACCATATACCTATGGAACGTTATTTTGTTTTCATCACTGGAGGGAACTACTGTGTCCCTATGCCTGTCCTCCAGAGCTCCTGTTCTGCCATGCAGCAGTAAGCATTGCAGTGCTAGGAAGCATTCTGTACCATGTCCCTGGGTCCACATTCCAGTCTTGCCATTTTAGTACTGTAGATTATCTCACCCCCGTTACATTTTTATAGATAAGCTGCTACAGGAAATGATGAATTGCATGTTCAGTTTCTTTATGAGCAGCTTAGCAGAGCATAATTGCGGTCATTACAACTTGATTAGTTAAACCAGATAGTGAAATCCAACCTATTTTTATAAATCTAACATTCTCCATTTGATCTGAATTATTGAGGTTTTAGCATTTGCTTATGTGATGCCGTATTAGTTATGCTTTTATTTTCAGGAAGCGGTCAATTCTAGATTTCTTCAAGCCAACTTCAAACCAGGGTATGTATACTGTTAATGCATTTCTTGTGGGATAGTTTAGGGGTAAGGCAAGAGACCAATTCAACTCTTAAGCCTACCCTAAACTTTGTTAATTTGATTAAACATGGTGTTCAAAATAGAAAATATAATGAAAATGTTTTTTGGTTTTTTTGTTTTTTTTGAGTTGAGGTCTCACTCTGTCGCCTAGACTGGAGTGCAGTGGCTGCTCCCGGCCACCACAGCCTCGACCTGCTGGGCTCCGGCGATCCTTCCACCTCAGCCTTCCGAGTAGCCGGAATTACAGGCGCGTGCTACCACGCCTGGCTGATTTTTTGATTTATTGTAGAGATGAGGTCTCACTGCCAGGCGGGTCTCGAACCCACGGGCTCAGGCAGTCTACTCACCTCAGCCTCCCAAAGGCGCGGGATTACAGCTGAGCCACCGAGCCCAGCAATGAAAATGTTTTTTACAAAGATAAACTTAAGTTCTAAATATCACAAAGAAAATCTTTGCTGTTATGCTTTCTTACATTTAAATTATTAGTCCAGCCAGCAATTTAATGTTCATAATGTTTACTATTTTGATTCTCTAATACAATAACTTATAGAACTATAGGGAGGTTGCATGATGTAGCAAAGGGGAGCTTTGTGAAAGCAAGGCTTTTAACAAATAATGTCTTAATTTCTCTTACACCTCCCCCCCATAAACATATATATATCATTATGTCATTGTCAAATGTTCTTGGTTTGATAATTTTTTTTTTTTTTTTTTTTTGAGTTGGAGTCTTACTCTGTTGCCCAGGCTGGAGTGTAGTGGCACATTCATGGCCACTGCAGCCTCAACCTACTGGGCTCAGGCGATCTTCCTGCCTCAACTTTCCACATAGCTGGAACTATAGACATGCCACCATACCTGACTAATTTTTTGATGAGGTCTCACCAAGCTGCCTGGGCTGGTCTCGACCCCCTAGGCTCAGGCAGTCCTCTCCTCTGCCTCCCAAAGTACTGGGATTGCAGGCGTGGCCAATTTGCAAATTTTTGTGGCAGCCTTTTTTTGTGGCAGCTTTAGTATAGTTCAGTATTTTAAGCATTAATAATTAAGATGAATATTAATATGAAATATAAGCTTGTTATTTTTAGTAATGTGCAATTTGTACGTTTCCTTTGGCTGTTCAGACAGACATATGTTGGATTCTCCACAAACATCGAACATCAAGTATGGAGGAAGTGAATTGTCCATCACCAGGACAGAGCAGTTTGAAAGGAAACTATCCTCACCAAAAAAGTCTAAGCCCAAAAGGTTGCCATCAGAAAAGAGCCCTATTCTAGAAGCTTTTGTGAAAGGTGTTAAAGACCACCACAGAGATCGGGGTGTGCACGAGTCACGGCAAGCGTGTGTGTCACTGGCCTCCAAATATTTATCCGAGGGAGCAGATATGTATGTTTCTTCGTACCACTTGTCAGAAGAGATGAAGGCACTTAAGAAAAAACACCGATCTCCAGAGAGAAGGAAGGCACTGTTCACTCATGAGAGTAGCAGGGAGAAGGATGATGGAAGTCGAGGCAAGACCAGTGGAGACTCCCGAGGGCGCGCCACGGTGGCGGAAGCCTCTGCCTTCAAGAACAGCTCCAGAAGCCTTAGCAGCAGGAGCGGCCTGTCCAGGCACCAGCCGGGAGAAAGCCCACTAGGGGTTAAGTTCCAGTTGTCACTAGCTTCTTACTGCAGGGAACGAAAGCTAAAGAGGCTGAGAAGGGAGCAGATGGAGCGGAGAATCAGCTCCGAAAATGCTTTCTTGGAAGCAAGCAGTCTTTCCTTAAAATCCTCTAGCATGGAAAGAAAAGATAAACCAAGGCAGGAACACAGCAGGCAGAATGATGTCATACCTGGAAAGAGCAAGCTTTCGAACCTGGTATGTGTAATCATTACTGAATTAGCTTTGCTGCTGCTAGATCTCTCTAGAATATTAAATCTAAAAAGATTTCAGAACTGTTGCGTCATGTCGGTATCTCTCATAAGGAAGTACTGACGCACAGTTAGTGTAGAAGCTGTTTTCATTAGGTTTTCTCCAGCTGCCCATCATGGAACTCAGTCAAGCAGATCAGAAACAGCTTTTTAAATCAGGAAAGTACTGTACTCATTTTTTTAAAAAAGCAAGTCTGGTCATTCTTAGGCTCTGCTGAAGGGAGATACTCGAGGAATGGAAAATCTAAACAAGCAGGGAAGGGTTTAGAGCACTGTTTACCAAGATGTGGTCCCTGGACCAATAGCTGGAGCATCACTGGGAACTTAGAAATGCAAAATCTCAGGTCCCACCCACTGAGTCCGCAGCTGTGGAGGTAGGGCCCAGCAACCTGCAATTAACAAGCCTTCCAGATGATTCTGGTACACCCTCAAGTTTCAGAACCATCGGTTTAAAATATATATGTCTCCTTTTGGGGGTTGAGAAAGTAGGATTTATTAAGAAGACAGAAAAGCTTCCATGGTGGGAGGGGACCTGAAAGAGGTTGCCCATTAAGTCTTAAATAATTCCGAATGGGTCTTAGAACGATCAGAAGAAGTTGATGACTTAGGAAACGGTCCACCTTCATTTTAGCATCATCAGATTTTTCTTTCCAGAATAAACCAAATTTAGATTAGCGTACAAAGCTGTCCCTTTGCCCTAGAAAGTCACACTGTTAATTTCAACGTGCTTTTCCACATACAAAGCAAATAGAAGATCAAATATCAAGGAAGTGAATGTTGATAAGGTGCTATGAAATTTTAAAACCAGATCAAAAACAGAACTGACATTCTAGGTGTGAATAGGGATGGTTGCACTGTATGTTACTAGAAGATCTATTTGTAACCCTAAAGTTTGTTTGCAAGGAGTTTGGTGCCTTTCCCAGTGAGATTTGTTAATAGTGAATAGAATTTAGTAGTATTTGGTCTACTTTCATAAAATTTTAGTGTTTGGGGCATCTGACCTTAAATAAGTTATTGAAGAGTGAGTTGTATTCATTTGATTGGCAAATATTAGGTTTGCTATTTCCTTGTCAAAATAATACCGTATTCTAATATAATATTAATCTTGAGGTATTGGTATAAATCTCTAAATCCACATTACATTTTTATGATACAAGTGCCTTTAATTTAAATGGTAAAACTTAAGATCTTCAAATATTTATTCTAGAAGCTAGATTTTTCCTCCAGATACAGTTGCTTGCTTTACACAGTCTAGAACCTTATGTTTAAGTGCTGTGAAGAAAAGTTCACATTCTTTACTGCCTCAACTCCTAATTAATTTTTTCTCATTTTGCTAATAGGAAAACGGACATTTCTCAAGAAAAAGATCTTCTTCTGATTCATGGGAACCTACTTCAGGTAGAATCAAAATTAAGTTTATGAATTTCTTTTCTTTTTTTTTGAGTTGGAGTCTCACTCTGTCACCCAGACTGAAGTGCAGTGGCTGCTCCCGGCCACTGCAGCCTCGACCTGCTGGGCTCCGGCGATCCTTCCACCTCAGCCTTCCAAGTAGCTGGAACTACAGGCGCGCGCTACCACACCCGGCTCATTTTGATTTATTGTAGAGATGAGGTCTCACCATGTTGTCCAGGCCGGTCTTGAACCCATGGGCTAAGGCATTCCTCTCACCATGGCCTTCCAAAATGCTGGTATTATAGACATGAGCCACTGCGCCCAGCCAGCACTGCTTTTTAAAGCAAACTTGTTTAAATATGCAGTTTCCTTCCTAGAGGTGAATTTTGAGTGTCTCGTATTAGTTAAGAGTTTGGTAAAATTATATTCCAAAAGAATAGTCTCTGAATTTAGCATGTACAGTTTTTGGTTTGTCTTGAATCTTGTCTGCCTTCAAGAGTTTCTGACAGTGTGTTTCTCATATTGATATTCAGTGTTTTACTTTTGAAATCTTGACTACATCAAGAGGCATGCCCTTAGATTCTTGGAATTGTGGACTATCTGAGGTTTTGGTACTATGTTAAAGATGCTTGCATAAGGTTGAAACTGTTAAGATCCAAACAGCATTTTCCAG
This sequence comes from Cephalopachus bancanus, assembly GCA_027257055.1. Taxonomy (NCBI): domain Eukaryota; kingdom Metazoa; phylum Chordata; class Mammalia; order Primates; family Tarsiidae; genus Cephalopachus; species Cephalopachus bancanus. The sequence goes on from JAPVLO010000143.1 coordinate 3,376,187, forward strand.
TATTTCTGATACAAAGATCCCTTATTAATATTACATCTCGAAGATATCTACGTGGTACTAGTTTATACTTTTAGTGTCTGTTGACTGAGAAAGTGCACAATAACAAACTTCTACTGTTAATTCAGTACTTTTTGAAGTATCTTTCCTTTTTTTAAGCTAGAAATTAAAATTCAAACGCTGCAGTCATATATAACACAAAATGAAAACCTCAGAAATAACTGTTAATCTGGTGTATCAGATTTCTTTTTCCTACTATGACTACAGACTGAAAAATTGACTTCTCAATTTCCCACATTCAGTAAGATACATTGGATATGATAATAATAACCAACATTTACTGACACTTTTGTGTGCTGTGCCTTGTTTTATGGACTTTTAATTTATTTGCTTCTCACGACCTTATAAAGTGGTTTACTTTTAGAGATGAAAAACAGAGGAACAGTTTTGACTCCTTCCTCTTTTGGTTTTTCTTGTATGGCTTAATTTTATTTATATCCTAGAGGTGTGTTGTATCATGATCAAGCACTCTCAACCTAAAATCAATCTTCACCCAAGGCTGAAGCCATAATTTATCATCATACAAGGAAATTTTAGGCTACAGGAATATATCTGAAGTTTCATGTCTTCTTTATTTTTTAATTTTTAAACTGTTGTTGATTTTATGACCAAATTTTAGTGAATTTTGACTATGTACCAGAGCAGTGGTTTCTCAGCAGGATCCTGTGCCCACGCTCAGTGGATCTCATGCTCCTGGTCCTAACTTGATGGCTACTCAGCACTGAGGCGAGTGGAAGAAAAAAGTTAGTAGGTTGCTTCTGGTGGTGTGGGCTGCTACTGCTGTTCTACTGTTTCCCAGCGTCTTTTTTCTCTGATAATCACTCGAGATAAGAAGAAATCTTCACTTCCTGGATTTGCAAGTTTCATCAGTGGTGGTTGGGATAGTTTCCTCTGTATCATCCCACGTGCTGAAGTATTTGAGCACTGCTTGAAAAAGATGCTTTCTGCATATTTTCAGAAGCAGACTTAAGGCAGTTGCCTTCATTCACATTTTTGTTTCTAATGTTCTTGCGTGTAATTTCATAATCACTAATAATTATGACATTATACTGTTTTGGTTTTTTTTTGAGTTGGAGTCTCACTCTGTCACCCAGACTGGAGTGCAGTGGCCGCTCCCAGCCACCACAGCCTTGACCTGCTGGGCTCCGGTGATCCTTCTGCCTCAGCCTTCCAAGTAGCTGGAACTACAGATGCGTGCTACCACGTCCGGCTAATTTTTTATTTATTGTAGAGATGAGGTCTTGCCAAGTTGCCAAGGCGGGTCTCGAACCCGCGGGCTCAGGCAATCCACTCACCTCAGCCTCCCAAGGCGCGGGATTACAGGCTGAGCCACCGAGCCCAGCTGCATTATACTGTTAATATACATGTATACCTATATTGGCTGACATCAACAGAAGTTCTTTCTTCTTTATTTTTTGAGTCAGTATTTCATTCCGTCGCCCAGCCTAGAATGTAATGACTCACTGAAGCCTTGACCTCTTGGCTCAAGCGATCCTCCAGCCTCAGCCTCCTGAATAGCTGGAACTACAGGCGCATGCCACCACACCTGGCTATTTTTTTATTTTTATTTTTACAGATGAAGTATCACTGTGTTGCCCAGGTGGGTCTCGAACTCCTGGACTCAAGCGGTACTCCTCCCTTGGCCTTCCAAAGTGTTGGGGTTATAGGTGTGAGCCACCGTGCCTGGCTTGAATTTCTGTGTATAAAAGATTTTTCACGCCAGCTGTCATGAGGAATGCTTACTTTATCTGATAGTGAATATTCATTAAAAATCCAATAATAGATGTTGTTTATCTTATTATGCGTATCAGTTGTGTGATGGTGATGTGTGTAATCACATGATCATCGATCACACACAAGTCTAGGGATTTCGGAAGTGTTGGCAGAATTATACACCTGCCTTGTCTGACTGCGAGAATAGATAAGCATGGTCTCTCAGATGCCTTCCTCCCAGTTTTCCTGCCTTTCCTGTTGCGCTCTGAACTTCCTCCCTCCTCCCTCCTTCCCTCCCCCTCTCTTTCTTTTCCTTCGTTTTTCTCTGCCAGGCTGTTTTTCAGACTTCTGTCACAGATACCCCAAGTGTTGGTATCTAAGAATATCTGTCACTCCTCTTAACTGGGGAGTGGCCTTTTATTTTTCAGGTGACTGTAGAGCTATTTTCAGATACATCTTCAGTACAGTTTTGAACAGCACCTTTTTAAGTCAACGTCCTCCAGTGTTGGGAAGGTGAGAAACGTCCCTAGGCAAGTCAGGGCTGCTGTTTTGTGTCTCCATCCTCTGTCACTCATGGTCCCTCAGGTGCCCCCCACCCCGAGTTTTGAGTTTTGGGTGTGCATGTATGGAACTTGTAGTGGGTGGTTGGTAGAACTCAACCATCTGCCTCACTAAGGGCTGCTCATGGAAGCTTCATTCTTCTCCCTGACCCTTTGCTTTTGCGTTCACCCTCCTCCCCACCCAGTCTCCTGGTACTCTGGACCGGCACATTAATCCCGGGAAGTGACTCCCTTCTTAGACTAAAGCATTTATCCCCTCGTATAAAGACAAGTAATGTAGCCACTGGTGTCCTGGGAAATTCTGGTAGGATTTGGTGCCCTGAGCCCTCTTATTAAGAGATCAGATCCAGTCGGGCTCGGTGGCTCACCCTGTAATCCCCCGCCTTTGGGAGGCTGAGGTGAGTGGATTGCCTGAGCCCATGGGTTTGAGACCCGCCTGGACAACTTGGTGAGATCTCATCTCTACAATAAATCAAAAATTAGCCGGGTGTGGTAGCGCGTGCCTGTAGTTCCGGCTACTCGGAAGGCTGAGGCGGAAGGATCGCCGGAGCCCAGCAGGTCGAAGCTGTGGAGGCCGGGAGCGGCCACTGCACTCCAGTCTGGACGACGGAGTGAGACTCCAACTCAAAAAAGATCAGATCCTAGGGTGAGAGTAACCGGCCAGTTGCCCAAGAAAGAAAGCTGTTTGTTTTTCTTTTGAACTATGAAAAGACCCCATTTGTGAATACATTTTAGAAGGAAAAGAAAAAGGATGACTGGGGAACTTTGTTCTGTTTTCTGCAAAAAAATGTGAACAGTTCAAGCCGAGCTTGGTGGCTCAGCCTGTAATCCCGCGCCTTTGGGAGGCTGAGGTGAGTGGATTGCCTGAGCCCGCGGGTTCGAGACCCGCCTGGGCAGCGAGACCTCATCTCTACAATAAATAAATAAATAAATCAGCTGGGCGTGGTAATGCATGCCTGTAATTCCGGCTACTCGGAAGGCTGAGGCAGAAGGATAGCCGGAGCCCAGCAGGCCGAGGCTGCGGTGGCGGGAGCAGCCACTGCACTCCAGTCTGGGCGACAGAGTGAGACTCCAACTCAAAAAAAAAAATGTGAACAGTTCAAAGAGTAAAAGAAGACCTTTTGTGATGGTTGATGTCTCAGGTATAAACTGGATCTGCAGTGTTTTGGGGATGCTTTGATTCTCAAAAATTGGTAAGGCCATGTCTCAGTGTGTGTGCGCGCATGTGCGTGTGAGCTTCTAGCATCTATAATCAGCAGAATTGGCTTGCTCTTCAGGGCAGTGGATTAGCTGCAGAGTTTTCATGACTCTTTTTATATCCCTTACACATGCTTGTATACATGTTGGATCCTCCTGCATCAGCCTCTTGAGTAGCTGGGAGTGCAGGCTTGTACCACCACACCTGGCTAATTTTTAAATTTTTTTGTGGAGACAAAGCTTGCTATGTTGCCCAGACTGGTCTTGAACTCCTGGGCTCAAGGAGTCCTCCCTCCTCAGCCTCCCAGAGTGCTAGGGTTACAGGCATGAGACACCTGGCCTTTCTTTAAAAAAAAAAAACAAAGGTCTTGCTCAGCCTCCCAAGTAACTGGGACTGTAGGCTCATGCTACTACACAAGGCTAAGCAGTGACTTTTAAATGAATAATTAGTTTTAAGACTAAATCAATGAAACATCACAGTTTTAAGCACAATATACATTTTAAAAAACTGGTTAACTCAAATATATGTGATTATTAAAGTGCTTCTGGATGGAGCTGTAATAAACATAGATAGCTTGTATTAGTTTCCTAGGGTTGTCGTAATGAAGTCCCACAACCAGGGTGCTTAAACAACAGAAATTAGGCTGTACATGGTTGCTCATGCCTTTAATTCCAGTGCTTTGGGAGGCCCAGGCAGGAGGATTACTTGAGACCAGGAGTTTGCGACCAGCCTGGGAAACATAGTAAGACCCTCATCTCTACAAAAAAAAGAAAAAGTTAGCCAGGCATGGTGGTTTGTGCCTGTGGACCTAGTTATCAGGAGGCTGGGGCAGAATGATGACTTAAGCACAGAAGTTTGAGGCTGTAGTGAGCTATTATGGCTCCACTGCACTCCAACACCAGCGATAGCAAGACCCTATTTCAAAAAACAAATAAGTTAGAAATTATTGTCTCATAGTTCTCTAGAAGTCTGAAATCAGGGCGTCAATAGGACCATGATCTCTCTAGCAATTCTAGAGGAAAATATTTCCTTGCCTCTTCTAGCTTCTGGTGTTTGCCTGCAATCTTTGACATACTTAAGACTTGTCACACAGTGTCTTTTCCTTATATAGTTTCAGTTGGTCTTCCCCTGTCCTTGTCTGTCTCTGTGTCCAAATTTCCAGTAAAGTCTCATTCTGAGGTCTGGGGGTCAAGGCTTCTCATTCTGGAGGACATAATTCAGCCCATAACACAGCTGGAGACTAGAGGGATACATGGACAAAAGGAAATGGTGACTAAATATTAGGGTGAGACTTGGGTTTTTTTCTTGTTTTGTTTTTTGTTTTGTTTTCTTTTTCAAAAAATTAAATTTGATCTGCCTCCAGCTAATTCTTTTACGATACCATTTAGATGTACATTTCTGGAGACAGGTGCAAGCCTACTGGGAGGAGAAGGGCCTGTGGAAGGCTTTCCTGGGGTAAACAGGCAGTTGTTGATGCTTGACCTCTACTTCCACATGACAGTGAACTTTTCCTAGCTTTGGAATGAAGTCGAGTGTTTGTCTCAGCTTGAACATTGAGAATTTAAACATTTCGTCAGGATGTTCTAGACACTCACTGAATAAACGTTAATAAGAGGAAGTATACTTTTCACTAATCTGGCAAAAATTAAATTTTAGCAGGCTCTAAGCAGAATAAATTCCCCGACAAAAGAAAAAGAAACTCTGTGGACTCAGATCTGAAAAGCACAAGAGAACCTATGATATCAAAGGCAAAAGAGTCCTTCCTTGAGAAGCGCCCGGAGGGACCACATCAGAAAGAAAAGTTTATAAGGCATATTGCACTGAAGACACCTGGTGGTGTGTTGCGCTTGGAAGATATATCCAGGGAACCGAATGATGACTGCTCTTCTGCAGACTTGGCACCTTCCAACTCTGGCCACCATTCTTCCAGGAATAGTGACCAGCTCCGTGTGGCAAGTACCAAAAAGACTAAGATGCAGAAACCCCATTTACCTTTACCTCAGGAAAAATCTGCAGTCAAAAAAGCTAGCAGCCTTCAGAAAAGTAAAACTGCTAGCCCTGTGACGTCAAAGGAGACAAAACTTCTGCCTTTACAGTCCCACGTTCCCAGCACTGGTTCCTCTCAGTTACCATTAAATGCTAAAAATTGTGCTGTGCCAGTTCCTAAAAGAGACAAAGAGCGTTCCTCCTCTAAAGAATGTTCTGGGCGTTCTACAGAGTCCTCCAAACACAGGGAGCACAAGGCAAGGACTAAGGCTGATTCCAGCACATCTTCAGGGAGCATTTCTGGGGGATCTTGGCGTGCAGAATGTGGCTCTCCCAACAAGTCTCCTGCGGCGGCCCCAGAAGTTGTGCCACGTGTCCCCAGCCCGCCAGCACCTTCAGATGAAGCCCCTTCGCATCAAGCGGATTCAGGAAAGTATGATGCAGGTAGCACGCTGAAAAGAAAACTAAGGGGTGGTTTCGATAGTGATGAAGAAAGTTTAGGTTACAACCTAGACAGTGATGAGGAAGAGGAAACTTTAAAATCGCTGGATGAAATCATGACTCTGAACGTCAGTCAGATGCCTGCAGCGACAGGAAAGCCTCCTGCCCTTTCCACGGGGCTTAGATCTCGGTCATCAGACTACTGCACAGTAAGTAGCTCTGTGACGTTTATCTTCACCTGAAGAGGGAAAGGTGATGGGTTAGTGAGAGAGGGATGGGGTGTCAGAATTTATTTTCCAGTTCAGTATTTATTACAACTCATCGTTGGATTGAAACTGGTGTGATTCTTGTTTGGTAAATGAGTTCCCATATCTTTAGTTTCATAACTGTAAATCAGTGGTCTCCAAACTTTTTTGGTCACATACACTTATTAGTAAAATCAATTTTTGAGCATGTAGCCCAATATATATGTATACTTATAGATTATATACATGTGCCACTATAATGCTGTGTACTTTCTAAAGCATATGCAAAAACAGTTTATAAGGAAGAAGTATTTTCCTGTAGAAGTTATGTGGAAGTTACTGTAGACTAAGTTCGACTGGAGTTTCTATGGAAGTTCCATGTAAATAGAAGTTGTATTATTTTCTTCCTGCACCCCAATGGATCACCTTGCACACCCCTGCTTTGGAGACCACTGCTGTAAATGAAGGTAGAGTGTAGAAATGTTGTTAATTGTGGTGTGCAGTTTTATTTATAAAGTGCTTCATTCTATCTTGGGAGTAAGCTGGATTAAAGTCTAAGATATGTGTAAAATTTGGTGGGGAAGCTGTTAGTATTCTGTGGTAACACCTACAAATGAGTACTTTGATTCCACTAAAATAGATTTTAAATTAAAGACCGGATAAGCCGGGCTTGGTGGCTCAGCCTATAATCCCGTGCCTTTGGGAGGCTGAGGTGAGTGGATTGCCTGAGCCCACGGGTTCACGACCCGCCTGGGCAACTTGGCGAGACCTCATCTCTACAACAAATCAAAAGTCAGCCGGGCGTGGTAGCACGCGCCTGTAGTTCCAGCTACTCGGAAGGCTGAGGCGGAAGGATCGCCGGAGCCCAGCAGGTCGAGGCTGCGGCAGCTGGGAGCAGCCACTGCACTCCAGTCTGGGCGACCGAGTGAGACTCCAACTCAAAAAAAAAAAAAAAAAAAAGACCGGATAGCCACAGAGCCCTTGGGTGTTTACAGTCGGATCTGAAGGCTAGTAGGATTTTTTAAGTTGTACCTTTCCTAGTAATGGTTGTTATGTAAAATCAAAGTCTGCAGGGCAAAATAGTAGATTTAAAGCATGATGGTGAAAGTTCTCCTTTAAGAAAGGTATCTTCCTAGCCCATGTTGTTGAAATAGTCTTTAGTACTCTGAATAACTTAAAGCATCCCAGTTCTTCCACTAAGATGTGTTGTGTAAAGTGTTTCTAAATTTTCTTCTTGTTTTAGGAACATGTTCATAGTGGAACTTATTCAAATACCTTAGAGCGCCTGGTGAAGGAGATGGAAGACACACAAAGGTTAGTCAGCGTCATTATTCATGTGCTACATTTACTATTCTGCTGGTTGGTGTGGCTTTTTGTTTACCCTTAGTAAAATGTGAGAAATTAGCATGGATTTTGCGCTAACACCATTATAATAGTTCTTCTGGGGCCAGGCACGGTTGCTCATGCCTGTAATCCCAGCATTTGGGAGGCGGAGGTGAGAGGATTGCCTGAGCCTAGGGTTTGAGACCAGCCTGGACAACTTGGTGAGACCTCGTCTCTACAGTAAATCAAGAAAAATTAGCCGTGTGTGGTGGCACACACCTGTGGTTCCAGCTGCTTGGAAGGTGGAGGCGGAAGGATCAGCTGAGTCCGGTAGGTCGAGGCTGCGGTGGCTGTGAGTATGCCACTGCACTCCAGCCTAGGTGACAGAGTGAGACTCCGACTCAAAAAGAAAGAAATAAGATGTGCTTTTTTGTTCATAGGCTGGTCAGAAGATCCAGGTTTTATAGTATTTTGCTTTAACTCGTAATGTGAATTCCTTGCCGTTTACCACAACTGGTGTCTAATTGATAGCTGAAATTCTTGATCAAAAGCATGGGTAGAATATTGTTGTGTGTTTTTAATAGTAAAATATACATAGCATAAAATTTCCCACTTCAGCCATTTTTCAGTTCAGTGTCTTAACATACATGCACATCCTTGTGCTGCCGCCACCACCATCCAGCGGCAGAAATGGTCCACCTTCCCAGTCTGAAACGCCGTACCCTCAGACACTGGCTCCTGTGCTCCCCTTCCGCCCTGCCCTCCACAGCTACCATGCTACTTTCTGTCTCGATGAAATTGACAGTTCTAAGTCCCTCGTAAAAGTGATGTCACCCAATATTTGTCCTTTCACCTGTTTGGCTTATTTCACATAGGGTGACATCGTCAAGCTTCATCCATGTTGTAGCATGTGTCGGAGTTTCTTTTTTCCGACTGATGACTCCATTGTATTATGCGACACTCTTTGTTATCTGTTCCTCTGTTGTTGGATATGGGTTGCCTCCTCTTTGTGACTGTCATGGATAGTGCTGCTGTGAACGCGGGTATGCAGATGACTCCTTGTATTCCTGCTTCCAGTTCGATGGGGTGTCTGCCCGTACGTAGGGTCCCGTGGTGATGCTTTGTAGTTTTCTAAGGAACCATCATGCTGTTTCCACAGTGGCTGTACCATTGCACATTCACACCAGCAGAGAATGGGGCTTCTAGTTTCTCCACCTCGTTGCCAGCACTCGTTCTTTGCTTTTTTTTGTAGCAGCCACCCTAGTGGGTGTAAAGGGCTTCTGCCTTACGGTTTTGATTCACATTTTCCTGGTGCCTAATGATACGAAGTTCTCGTTGTATGCTTATTGCCCGTTTTGTTCACTTTGGAGGAATGTCTTTTCAGATTATTTTTGTGTCTTTAACTGGGTTACCTGGGGATTTTTTGTTGCTTACATGTGGAATTTTTAAAAACCCATTTCAAGTTACTCTGAGGAAGAAGTTTTGAATCACAGTGAACACCCCAGCATACACTTACACACACACAAATCAGGAAGTCGAGAATCATAATGACCCTAATGAAAATTATGTGGCAAGTTGCAGGCTGGTTTTGCTCGTAAGAGGGATCGGTCTGACCTGGGGGTCGAGTGTTTTCTGCAGCGATGGAGCAGCACGGTCCGTAGTCACTGACTATTCTGTATTTGCCCGCTGTGTGGGCTGGGGTTGGGATAAGAGACCTGGTTCAAGTCACTCAGTCTTGGAGAGGCCGTCTAGGAAAGGACTCTGAGCCCGACTCTGGATGTGAATCCATCTTGCTGCATTGCTGGCTTGTGTGAGTTACAGCTTTTCTAATGTGTTTTCCTGCGTGTAAAATGGGTGATAAACTACTATATGAGGTTGTTGTAAGGATTAAGAGTGAGACATAAAGCCCTTACTACAGCACCTGTTACATATCAGGTGCTCAGTGATCGTCAGGTGTTGTGGTGGCGGCGGCGGCGGTGGTGGTGGTGACGATGACTGCTGCTAGAAAGCCAAGTGAGCATAAAAGATTAGAGAGGGTAATCAAATTAGTGACGTTGATTCTTTGCCATTTTCCCTTTCCCACTCTAAATGGTTTTGACAAATCATTCTTGAAGTCCTGGCTATACAGAAATATTCAGGTCTTCTCTGCAAGGTAATGCTATTCTAATACCATACTGGTAACTGGGTAGACGCCTAGGACCTAAAATAGACCTGTGTGTTTGAGAAAAAATAGTACACCATGACATATTTGAGCGACGTAGCTTAACCCTCCAGTATAGCAGAATTTGTCATGTAACAGGGTACTTAGAAAGGGTTTCCCTTGGTGCTGCTTTTCGATATAAACTAGAGACTTGTTAATTTTTAGGGTCAACCATTCATGCTAGCGTTGTTTCCTACTCTCAGGCTGGATGAGCTGCAGCAGCAACTGCAGGAAGACATCAGGCAAGGCCGCGGCATCAAGTCCCCGCTCAGAATCGGAGGTGAGGACAGCACAGATGATGAGGATGGCCTTTTAGAAGAGCACAGGTATGACGTTCTTGAAATGTACTTATGCTCGATTACGCCTTGGCCTTTTTTTAGTTTAGTTTTGGTTTCTGCATGAATGGCAACAGCCGTTGATGGCTATTGACTCAGTGGACAGTCTGTGATGGGTTTGAACGGCAAGCGTTGGGGCCAGGTTATGTCTTCGGTCTTTCTCGTCAGTATGGTTCTTTTCACACACTTTTGGCTTTTGACTGCTAGCAAAAAGAAGGAGAAGCAAAGCATGTTATCTCAGGCTAGTCTCCTAACTTGGGATTAACACGAGTTTCAAAAATAGTTTTCTTTGCACTCAACATGTTTTTACAAAACCGTATGTAATATAACTATTTGCTGTTCGTTGACTTTTTTTGTATTTCAGGGAATTTATAAAGAAATTTTCAATTACAGTTGATGCTATTCCTGATCATCATCCAGGTGAAGAAATATTTCATTTCCTCAGTTCTGGGAAAATTTTCAATCAGTATACCTTGGATTTAAGAGACTCTGGTTTTATCGGACAAAGTGCTGTAGAAAAGCTTATTCTTAAGTAAGTAGAAAAATAGACATTTTACTTTTTTATGTATGAAAAATTACCCTAAAGGACCTCTGACCAAAGTAGTTGTCTACGAGGCTCATTTCGGTTATGGAAAGCCAGTTTCCTGAGCCTCACACTCCTGCTGCTCCTGTGTTTTCCTCTTTAGTCAGAGGAGCTCATGTAGGATGGTTGCTCAGCGCATCACCCGACCTCACTTGTTGGGATTAGGATCAGTGTGTAATCACAGTGACTATCCACAAAACAGTGGCTTAAAAAAGAAGTATATTTCTTTTTTTCTTTTTTTTTTGAGTTGGGGTCTCACTCTGTTGTCCAGGTACACTCACAGCCACTGCAGCCTTGACCTACTGGGCTCCGGTGACCCTTCTGCCTCAGCCTTCCAAGCAGCTGGAACTACAGGCGTGTGCCACCACACCCAGCTAATTTTTTGATGTATTGTAGAGATGAGGTCTCGCCAAGTTGCCTAGGCTGGTCTTGAACCCCTGGGCCCAGGTGATCCTTTCTCGCCTCCGCCTCCTATAGTGCTGGGATGACAGGCGTGAGCCACTGTGCCCAGCTAGATTTCTTTCTTTTTTTTTTTTAAAGTTGGAGTCTCAAGCTGTCGCCCAGCTGGAGTGCCATGGCACTCTCATGGCAACCCCAGTGTCAACCTGCTGGGCTCCAGTGATCCTTCTGCTTCAGCCTTCCAAGTAGGTGGAACTACAGGTGTGCGCTACCACGCCCAGCTATTTTTAATTTTATTGTAGAGATGAGGGCTCACAAAGTTGCCTGGGCTGGTCTCGAACCTGCAGACTTAGACAATCCACTCACCTCGGCCTCCCAAAGTGCTGGGATTACAGGCTGAGCCACCAAGCCCAGCTTAGATTTCTTTCTTAAGTGAAAGAAGTGTAGAAATAGGAAGTCCTGACCGGGCGTAGTCACTCATGCCTGTAATCCCAGCACTCAGCAATTCAAGCCCAGACGGTCAACATAGCAGGATCCTGTCTCCCATTAAAAAAATCAGCCTGGTATGGTGGCATATGCCTGTAGTCCTAGCTACTTGGGAGGCTGAGGCAGGAGAATCACTTGAGCCTAGGAGTTCGAGGCTATAGTGAATCATGATCGTACCATATCACTCCAGCCTAAGCAGCAGAGTGAGACCCTGTCTCCAAGAAAAGAGGAAGGAGGAGGAAGTCTAGGACTGGTGTGTTGTTTCATCATCTGACCTTTCTTCTCCACCGTTCTTAGCCACCACCAGGTGCTGTTGGAGCTGCAGCTTTAGATTCTGATCCCCAGACATCCCACACTGCGCTCCTACTTACAGTTAGTTGGGTAGAACTTATCAAATTGTCCGCACCTGGCTGCAGGGGTGACTGGGAAGTGATGTTTCTTCCAGTCAGCCAGTGTTGCTAGCTAGAAATCGGGGTTCAGTTCCCAAGAAGAAAGGCAGAAACTGCCATCGGGAAGCACAGCCCGTCATCACAGCCACGGTGCCCCAACGGGTCTAGTTTCTCTCCGTACGCAGCAGCTCAGGTCTAGAGAGAACACGTGAGTTCTGGTGACAGGCTTTACGAAGTCTGCCCCCAGGCTGCAAGAGCAGGTGTCCTGGAGCTCCGAGGCTCTCTCCCAACACAGCCAGCAGACTAGCCTGGTCGACCAGATAGATGTGGAGCCAAGCTTGCAAGTCGGGCCAGCTGTAGGCTGTCTGTTGGGCTTCACGTGTGAGTAAACCATCCATGTTGGTAGAGTCCACGCCATGGATGAGGATGACTCACATCCTCGTTTCCCTGGTTCTGTCAAGGTGATGGTGGTAGAAGTGCTTTGCCATGAATGCAAGTCATGTTAATTTCACTTTGTTTTTTCAGATCCGGAAAAACAGATCAGATTTTTTTGACGACACAAGGTTTCCTTACCTCTGCGTATCACTATGTCCAGTGTCCCATACCTGTGTTAAAGTGGCTGTTTCGGGTAAGAGGAATGTTGGGGCGTCATAGTGACCCCTTCTGTATATCCAAGTCAGAAACAAACTTTGAAGTATACTTTTATTTGCACGTTACTAGGGAAAAAATTAATCTGGTACCTGAGACCCATGATTTCTTGGAGATCGAATGAGGAAGAGTCAACAACAAAAGGCAGTAAACTGTGGCTCGTGCCTGCAACCCCAGCACTTTGGAGGCTGAATGGGAGGATTATTTGAGGCCAGGAGTTCAAGACCAGCCTGGGCAAAATAGTGAGACCCATCCCTAAAAATAATAATAATAATAAAGAAAATTGGAAAAAAAAAGTAGTGAACTCTTGTGGTCTAACTACAGTTACTCAAAAAATCACAAAATGCAAACATCTTTATTATATCTTCACAACTAAATTTATAAAATACTAGTTAGGACTTTAGCATTAAAATGCATTCTACCTACTTTCTAAAAAATACAAATTGGTGACACCTCCCACCATGAAAATGAACTTGAAATGGAAAAGGAGAAATGAAACAAAGTGTCTAACACAGAGAAAGTGCTTAATGAATGATTATTAGTTTGGGTTTCAAAGAACAAATTCAAAGAGGGTAAAAACTCCTTAAATGAAGATAGGCTTGTGTGTCATAATATGGTTTTAAAGACTATAGTGATGGGCCCACATCAGCAAGATAAAAATTAACATAAAAACAAAGTCTTACTCAGAGGGTTAAGAAGCAAAACACACGGAAAATAAGCCCTGGTGTAAGCAGAGGCAGCTTTGAGTCAGAATCAATAGGAACACGTGGGTGGGGCCAAGGGGCAGGAGACTCACTGGAAGCCGAGCCACCTTTTACTGCCTTTTGTTGTTGTTGTTGTTGTTACAGTTTTCTAAGGGAATTTATGTTTGATTGTGGAAAGTTCAAGTAAAATGGAAAGATTAAATTTTTTTTAAAAGAAGCATGAATGCCTCTTAAATGCTAATTTCCAGAATCTGTTGCATTTTAATCAGTGTTTTCTCAAATGTTCTCTACATACAAAACATTTCTGTGTAACTTAACATAAACAGAATATTTGAATATGTTTTATAACTTGTTTATTTCAGGTAACAATGAAATAAAGTACTTTCAACTCTGAGCATTGTGGTGTCATCCTTTTTAATGGCTTCACAGCATTCCTTTGTCAGGCTATCCCGGGATTGACTTAACCCAGCCTCAGTTGGTAGACGTTAGACTGCTGTATATATTCTCTTTCACATTTATTTAATTATCTGAAATGGCTGTTTTTCACTCCCCACAAAGAGACTGATCCAAACCTTGTCCTGCATGCAGTGTATCTGTGGGTGGTGCTGCTCCTCATAGCAGAGCTTAATGACCAGGCATCGTAGCCGAGACTTTTTTTTACACAGTTTGTGTTCAAAATGGTGCAGACTGTGTGCCTAACTAAAAGGAGACTGGGTTATGCCTCCTCACATTTAGACTTACATTTATTATGATCATAATCCAAGGCCCCTAAGCAAATGAGAAGGAGCAATAGAAACACAGTATGAATTCCTCTACAAACCCACTTTAAAGTTACTTTCACTGTTTTATGATTTTTAGAAAATTTTTTTAACTTGAGATTTTGTTCCCAAGAAATTATCTTATATAAGTGATATTAGTTATTTGCCTCTGCATCTAAATTCCTGTATGTGAAAAGGCTGACTAGATCAAAATATAAATAAAGTAGCTTTATATAAATATTACCAAATCTCTGTAAAATTTTTACCCAATCGCATGTACGCTAGGTGTAAGACTGCTTCCTTCTTTTTTGGTGTTCTCGTGAACGCTGTGTGTTACCAGTAGTCTTGATCTTTGCCAATCTTGAAATCAACTAATGATATCTTGTCATTGTTTCTATGACAACTTTTTGATTACTACTGATACTGAGCATCTTTTTAAAAGTATATTGGTATATTAACTTGTATATTTATGTCTTATTCGGTTATGGTTTATCTTTGCCTGTGATCTGAGCAGGCTTTATTTTTTTTTAGTTTGCTAATATATGACTAGAAAGACATTTTTTGACAGTTTCAAGTGTTACTGACTGGGCACAGTGGCTCATGCCTGTAATCCCAACACTTTGGGAGGCCATGGTAAGAGAATAACTTGAGGCCAGCCTGGGTAACATAGACCCCTTGTCTCTACCAAAAAAAAAATTCAAAAAATTAGGATGTGGTGGCACACATCTGTGGTCCCAGCTACTCGGGAGGCTGAGGTAGAAGGATCGCCTGAGCCAAGGAGATCAAGGCTGTGGTGAGCCGTGATCACGCTACTGCACTCCAGCCTGGGCAGCAGAGTGAGACACCAACTCAAAAAAGAAAAAAAAGTATTCTGTTTGTCTAATTATAAATGGAAGCTGTAAAAACAAGCAGCATGTTAGGATGTAGAGAACCCTGACTTCAGAATCAGACTTGGATTTGAAGTCCACCTTCTCTGTGTGTCACACTGGGTAGGATAGTTAATCTCTGAACCTGTTTGTTGAATGTAGTAAGCGCCACTTCATACAGTTATTGTAGATAGTAAAGAAATGCATGTAAGACACCTTTATATGTGCCTAGTAATAGGAAATGTTCATGTTTTCTTTCTCATGCACTCTCATTTATCTACTTTTGACAGATGATGTCGATTCATACCGACTGTATTGTGTCTGTGCAGATTTTAAGCACATTGATGGAAATAACAATTAAAAATGGTAAGTATGTACATTTACTGTGATTTATAGTGTATTATTGGTTGCTATTTACATGGTATCTTTCATTTGCTAAATGTTAGCATATTTGGAAATATGGAATAAATATTCTTTTTGTAATCAAATCTCTTTAGCAGTGGAATGAAACTGCAGTCAAACACAAGAATCTGCATTTTTCTAGTTGCATTGAGAAAAATGGTATAAGATTTTATAAATTTGTCAGGCACAGTGGCTCACGCCTGTAATCCCAGCACTTTGGGAGGCTGAGGTGAGAGGATTGCCTGAGCCCAGGGGCTCAAGACCAACCTGGGCAACTTAGTGGGACCTCAACTCTACAATAAATAGAAAAATTAGCCAGGTGTGGTGGCACATGTCTGTAGTTCCAGCTACTTGGAAGGCTGAGGTGGAAGGATTGCGTGAGTCTAGCAGGTTGAGGCTGCGGTAGCTGTGATCATGCCACTGCACTCCACCCTGGGCAGCAGAATGAAACTCCAACTCAAAACAAAAAAGTTCTTGCAAGTGACAGCCATCGCCTAATATTTACCCAACTGTGGCTTACTTTTCTTGGGTTAAGTAGAAGTAAGTAGCTGCAAGTTGGTTTATTTATGTAGCCAGTTAATTTTAATTGTGTTACTGGTAAGCAAGAGTATTATTGTACTGCAGATTGAAAGCATTCATTGCAAGAGCATGGCAGCTGCTTTCTCGCCTGTGAGAGCCCTTACGATGAAAGCTGCGCTGCGGTTTACCTGCATCTTCTGTTTTGGGGATCGGGACTCACAGGCACCGAAGATGGGATCTTTCTGTGTTGTCCGTAGTTGGGATTTGACCATTGCTATGTCCAGTCATTCCAAAATGTGTTGCTTCCCTCTAACTTGGTCCTTCCTGAGACATGAAAGCCATCACTTTCAGATACTTTCTTCACAAATGTCATTTTCTTCACATTTATTGAGAAATGTTTAATTCCTTTGGTTATTGGTTTATAGACCAGTGATTTAGAATAAAATCCTTTCCTTCGTCAACTAGACACCTTCAGTGACTCGCCCCTGTGGCCCTGGGTCCCATCGCTGTCTGATATAGCAGCTGTGTTTCTCAATATGGGAGTTGATTTTCGATCTTTGTTTCCTCTGGAGAATCTTCAGCCAGACTTTAATGAAGACAGTCTAATGTAAGTTTTCTTCTTACAATTAGTTCCAAAAACAACATTTCAAACAACTTACATATAATTACAGTTAACATTAATTCATTAAATTCAATGTTTATTCTTGACTTTTAAATCTCTCACAGTTGAGATCATCAGTCTTGAATTTGATAGTCATAACATCTGCCTTAATCTAAAAACCATCATCGTGTTTGGCAGGGAAATACAGAAACATTCACATAAAAGTTGTAAAAAAGTAGTAAGACTTGCCGGGCTCGGTGGCTCAGCCTGTAATCCCGCGCCTTTGGGAAGCTGAGGTGAGTGGATTGCCTGAGCCCACGTGTTCGAGACCCGCCTGGGCAGCGAGACCTCATCTCTACAATAAATAAAAAAAAATCAGCCGGGCGTGGTAGCACATGCCTCTAATTCTGGCTACTCGGAAGGCTGAGGCAAAAGGATCGCTGGAGCCCAGCAGGTCGAGGCTGCGGTGGCCGGGAGCGGCCACTGCACTCCAGTCTGGGCGACAGAGTGAGACTCCAACTCAAAAAAAAAATAGTAAGACTGTCCAGTGTTATTTAACATTGTTTTGGAGGTATTGACCAAAGCAAAATTGGAAAGGAGTTAGTGAGAGATTGGTCATTTGCAGAAGTGATTTAATCTATACACAGAAGCCTATGTCAGCTGAAAAACTTGGTATGGGTGTCAGGGTATAAAAGTAATACAGATCAATAACCCTCAAATGTTTGAACTGTAACAAAAGATACACTGGAAATAAAGACTTCATTTACAATACTAAAAAACAAATACTTAGGGATAAATTTAACTGGAAGAAAGTTTGTGTGTGTGTGTGGTGTGGTGAGAGAGAGAGAGAGAGAGGAACATTACTGAAGGACAAAGAAAAGACCTTAATAACTGGAAAAGCGTACCATGCTTCAAATACGAAAGTTCAACATCATAAATAATAGACCCTAATAAGAAACATCAACAGGATTTTTGCACAGGAGGAGAGCTGGGACTATACACCTGATTCTGAAATCAAATGGAAGACATAGCAAGCTTATCCAGGAAAGTTATGAGGCAGGGCTGGCTTCAGCGGGTATAAAACAGTACAGTACAGTTGCAGGGGTGCAAAGCCTCATTAGTGGCACCATAAGGAAGTCCAAGGCAGACCCAAATGCACGTAGGTGCTTAGTGTGTGCTGAAGATGGTATTTCAGAAAAGGAGTGAACTTTTCAGTATCTAGAAAACCGGGTAGCCATATGGACAAAAATTTCGGGTACATACTTCAAGCTTTTAGATCAAAGACTTAAGTGTATACAATAAAAGCATAAACATAATGGAAGAAACTGGCAGAATTTTTCGTATAATCCTGGAAGAGAGGAAGCTGGTTTTCTGTATGACTAGTACCCAGAAACCATAAAGAGAAAATTAACTCATTTGACCAGTTTTTTAAAATCTGCATGACAATAATCACTGTAAAGAAAAACCTCAGAATGGAGAGAGAGAAAAAAATGTGTATATATGTGAAGCAAAGGCTTCGTTTCAAGTCACTAAGAAAAAGATCAATCACCTATCAGAATAATGGGCAAAGACAACGAATAGACTGCTTACAGAAAAGGAAGAACCCAGGTGTCCTGCAGTCTCGTGCTCTTCTGGTTCAGGCTACCCAGGCTAGTGCGAACCCACAGGGTGAGGGCTGGGTCCCCCAAGATTGTCCCCTGCTTCATGTGACACACAGGAGAGCCCTCTATGCCTCTGGGTTCCCACAACCTCTTCCTTATGTTCAGGAATTCGCTGGGATGGCTCCCAGAGCTCAGGGACACTTGATCGACAGTTGCTGGTGTATTGTGACGGGCACAGCTCAAGAAGTGGCACAGGGGAGAGATGGGCAGGTTGAGGTGGGACACACAGCTGCAGTCCCTCTCCGGGTGCCCCCTCCCGGCATTTCGTTGCTGCTTTGGCCAGCCGAGCTCTCTGAACTTCAGGGCTTGGATTTCCATTCCACAGGGACGACTGGTGAGCCAGGGTGATTAACTCCGTGTCCAGGCCCTCTGGGTGGGGCTGGAAGTGTCAGCCCTCTCTTCCTGTGGTTGGTGGCTTTGGCTCCCAGCCCGTGCTCGGAGCCGCTCATCAGCATACATTGCAGCATGGTGGAAAGGGGTTTATGTGAGCAACAAGAGGCTCCTCCTACCCCGCCAGAAGTCCCAACGGTTTTAGGAGCTCTGTGCCAGAAACTGAGGACAAAGACTGCTTGTGTTTTTCATTATCACTTCAGTGGGACATGTATTCATATTTGGGGAGGGAAGGACTAACACTAGTAGTAGTTGTGCTGGGTACGGTGGCTCACACCTGTCATCCCAGCGCTTTGGGAGCGGAGGTGAGAGGATTGCCTGAGACCAACTTGGCCAACATGGTGAACCTCATCTCTACATTAAATAAAAAATCAGCTGGGTGTGGTGGCGTGTGCCTGTAGTTCCAGCTACTTGGAAGGCTGAGGCAGAAGGATTGCCTGAGCCTGAGCCCAGCAGGTCGAGGCTGCAGTGCCCGTGAGCGTGCCACTGCACTCCAGCCTGGGCAAAACAGACTCTAACTCAAAATAATAATAATAATAATAAAACCAGTAGGAATGTCTTTGGGGACTAGAAGTGGGGGGCAGAAGAGGCACACTGGAAGAGTAGTTCATCGCAGCATGCTGAGCCTTCGTCTGCTCTGATTTTTTTTCCTAAACCATTTGAACTGTGTTCTTTTTTTTTTTCCAAAAAAATTTAAAGGATCTTATTTTTTGAAGGCCAAGTTCATGCAACTCCTCTTCCGTGAAGCTTCACTGATGA
This sequence comes from Cephalopachus bancanus, assembly GCA_027257055.1. Taxonomy (NCBI): domain Eukaryota; kingdom Metazoa; phylum Chordata; class Mammalia; order Primates; family Tarsiidae; genus Cephalopachus; species Cephalopachus bancanus. The sequence continues at coordinate 3,395,410 of JAPVLO010000143.1, forward strand.
CCTCAACCAGAACTGGAGCGCTTGGACTTGCTTCTTTATATTGCTATGGCAGTTTCTCGAGGCCGCTTATGAAGCCTTCACCTTTTAAGCATTCTTTGTAGTCAGCCACCTTCCACGTAGCTTTCTCACACCAAGGGCAGCGAGGGTACTATTTTATTAGAAAGAGCTGGTTCAAGGTTAATCAGGTCAGGGTTCGCCAAGAGTGGGAGCAGCAGATTGACTTGGGTCTGGCATGCAAGGACTTTTGGGGGCAGTGGAAATGTTCTCTTTTTTGGTTTATGTGGTGTCTATATTTGTATATATGTTGATCAAAACTTAAAATGGGGCCAGGTGGGAGGATTGTGTGAGGTCAGAAGTTTGGTGCCAGCCTGGGCAGCACAGCAACAAAACCCTGTCTCTATCAAAAAAATCTTAACGTGGGTACATTTCTTTTATTGTTTGTAAATTGTATCTCAGTAAAGTGTAGCTTTTAGAAAGTAGCCTGGTGTTTCTTAGAGAGAGTAGTTATTTTGTGGCTAACTTCACTTGCTATATTCACTTCTCAATAGTTCTGAAACACAGACAGCATCAGAGAAGGGGAGTGAAGATACAGCTTGGAAACCCATTTTTTCAACTCTTCCTGAAACCAACATTTTAAATGTGGTTAAGGTAGGAAAACTGTTTTGTGTGTCTTTTGCGCAAAGCTAGAATAATTTAGTCTGTGGTTTAAATCAAATCACTAATTTCTTATTGAGTGATTTCCAATCTCTGAAACTTCTAGCAGTAATCTTTGTATTAAACACTGCTTTTGCTGTTTTTATTTTTATTTTAATATTACAAGTGAAAGTTAACTTTAGGTCAGAGTTATGTCACTAAAATAGTTCTGCAACCACTGATTTTCTAAAAGTAGGACGTATGAGGAAAAAAGTGTTTCTTGCAGTATAACTTAGCAATCAAGAGTTAATAAGTGTGAAAACCGTTTAGTAGCTGAATGAAATTACACCAAACCATTAAGAAAACCTGGAAAATACCACTTAATTCAGCTTTTAACAATGAGTATTTCTTGCCTTTTTTGTTCCAGACAGCTGATGCTTGTTTTCTGTGTGGTTCTCGTTGGCATTTTTTGTTGAAAATATTTTGTAATTAAAATTCTTCAAGTAAAATATATATCCTAAAGTCTTTTTGTCTGTGCATTTATGCCACAAAGTTTCTAGGCCTGTGTACATCTATACATCCAGAGGGCTACCAGGATCGTGAAATAATGTTGCTGATTTTAATGTTGTTTAAAATGAGTTTGGAAAAACAGCTGAAAGAGATTCCCCTAGTAGACTTTCAAAGCCTCCTGATAAACCTGATGAAGAACATGAGAGACTGGAACACAAAGGTAATGTTACTTAAGACTTGAGGACTGGGTTTTTGTCCGGCATCACCGTTTGGCTTTCATAGTACGTTCGGAGCTAATCCTGTTTCTGCGCTCAGTTAACATCTTTGGTGGAAGGGACTGTGTTTGCTGCAGCTGTATTTAAATTCATTATAAACAAGTCTTTGCTAAAATTGCACTTACTCACTCCACAAAAACGTGTTTATTAGGGCTTTCCTAGGGACTAAGAATTAACATAGATGCTGAGATTCAGCCATGGAAAAGAAAAGCCTTTGCCCTCATGGAGCCTTTGTCCCAGTCAGAGGGTTAGGTATAAACAAGTAAATGTAGGTTGTTATAGCCCATCAGATTGTAATTAAGTGCTTGCAAATTAAAATAAAGCCGGACACAGCAGGATGTGGATATGAGTGACAAGGCGGAGCGCGATGCTGTGCAAGCAAGGCAGTCGGGGAAGGCCTTCTTGGAGTGGTCTTTGAGCAGAGAGACCTGAATGAAAGGGTGCAGTGGGTCATAGCTACAACAGGGATTTGAGCTGAACTTCTGAAACCATATGGTGGGCGAACATGTTTAATTTTTGTTGGTACATTTTATACTGGGGGGTGGACAGGATTTCACTGTTGCTGCCCAGGCTGGAGGTGGTGCAATCACAGCTCACTTCAGCCTTGACCTTCAAGCTAAACTTCCACCTCAGCCTCCCAAGTACCTAGGACTGTAGGCACGTACCACCATGCCTGATCAGTATTTGTGTTTTTTGTAGAGATGAGTTCTTGCCAAGTTGCCCAGGTTGGTCTCAAAATCCCTGGGCTCAAGTGGGTCCTCTAGCCTCAGCCTGGAGTGCAAAGGCACGCTCAGCGGCCACCACAGCCTCAACCTGTTAGGCTCAGGCGATTCTTCCACCTAAGACTTCCAAGTAGCTAGAACCACTAGCATGTATCGTAATGCCGGGCTAATTTTCTTTTTAAACTGTGGAGATGAGGTCTTGCCAAGTTGCCCAGGCTGTTCTCGAACAAGCAGTCCTCTCGCCTCCACCTCCCAAAGTGCTGGGATGACAGGCATGAGGCACTGCACCCTATAATCTTGTCTAGTGTTAACCCCACCCCATATTTTTTTGTCCTTATCAGATTATTTTGAAGCAACTGTTAGACTTTTTAAAAATTTGTACATATTTTGGGGGTGTTGGACTTTTTAAAATGCTGGATTAGGATCACTAAAGTACAAGAAATTCCAGATCAGGATCTTGTCTGGCTTTGTGCATCTCTCATACGCACTTGGAAGTGGCTGTTTATATTTAGATAGCTGATTCTTCCAAGAAGGCCTGTTTAAATAGAGGTAAGTTGCAGCACAAAACATAAAAAGCCAAATGAAAGTCTGATGAATGGATCTGTTCAGTCTGGTCCAGATAGTTTAAGATAAACTCGGTCTGTGTTGTGTCCATTTTAGTGTGTTGTAGACTCCACACCGCTTCTAAAAATGAGCGCCTGTTCTGTACTATTGTTTACATTGGGGAAGAAAGGATACAGGGATGTGTTGGAGGCCTGATTCTGCTGTCCGGTTTGGAAAGAAGCCATGTTTGTTCTCTTTCTTCAGGTCCCTGAACTCTGTCTGGGCATCAATGGACTCTCAAGTCACCCCCACAACCTGCTGTGGCTTGTGCAGCTGGTTCCCAACTGGACAGCACGTGGAAGGTATTGAAAAGTGAGAGTTAAATATACTGTCATCCCAGCACTTTGGGAGGTGGAGGCAAGAGGATTTCTGAGCCCTGGGGTTCAAGACCCGCCTGGGCAAATTGGTGAGACCTTGTCACTACAATAAATCAAAAAATTAGCTGCACGTTGTTGTGCGTGCCCTGTGGTTCCAGCTGCTCGAAAGACTGAGGCAGGAGGATCGCCTGAGCTTAGCAGGTCAAGGCTGCAGTGGCCGTGAGCATGCCTCTGCACTCCAGCCTGGGCGATAGAGTGAGACCCCGACTCAAAATAATATGAGTGAGAGTTAAACATGAAGTTGTATAGTGTTCCCATTAATGAAATGCTCTGGTCCTTTATTTTCACTCAGCATTCTTGCAGTGTCAGATCACAGTCTCTTACTCATACTTAGTTGCGGGGAGAGACCTTGGTAGCCTGATTCTGATTCTCAACTCAGAGCCTTCTGTTTTTAATTTGGTTTCTGTAAAAAGGAATGGATTTGCTTTTTTGGTTTTAGAACAAAGGAAGTCTAGCGAAGAGACAGATTTCCTGTTACTACATCAGCAGGGCCAGAGATGGCGGCTCTTCGTGATTTGTGCAGCTTCCGGCAGCTCGTCTGGCCCACGTTCAGGTGTTCTGTGCCACAGTGTTGCTGTTCTCTGCCAGCTGCCATGTCCTTAAGCAGCCACCTTCAAGACATGGCCCATGTGTCCAGTAGGACTGGAACGCCTGTTGACGCATTCATTGCTTCTCAAGCAGTGTTGGTTAAAACTCATTCTACATACCTTTTCATTCTGATTCCAGGCAACTGAGACAGTGCCTCAGTCTGGTGATGATCTCAAAGCTTTTGGAAGAGAAACAGGAGGATGTCCCTAATGCCAACAATCTGCAGGTATACATAAGGCCGCTTTTGTTTTGAATAAGTGGGAGAGGTAGTAAGAGGGAGGGAAAGTTGAGGAAAGTCCTGGGGGCGGAGCTCAACCCTCAGCCATGACACTTCCTGTAGTCTTTAGCAGGGTGAGATCAGTCTCTTCATCTGGGAAGTAGAAATGGTAATTTCCCAATTTCTACCGCGTAGGATACTGGTGGATAATATGATGAATTAGTGTATAGGTAAACACCTGGGCTGGGCTCAGTGGCTCAGCTTGTCATCCCAGCACTTAGGGAGACCGAGGCGAGTGGATTGCCCGAGCCTGCAGGTTCGAGACCCACCCAGGCAACTTGGTGAGAACTTGTCTCTACAATAAATCAAAAACTAGACGGGCGTGATAGCACGTGCCTATAGTTCTAGCTACTTGGAAGGCTGAGGTGGAAGGATCGCCAGAGCCCAACAGGTTGAGGCTGTGGTGGCTGGGAGCAAGCCACTGCACTCCAGTCTGGGTGACAGAGTGAGACTCCAACTCAAAAAAAAAAAAAAAACCACTGGGAAAATCATAGCATGCAATTATATGAATAGGGCATCATTTATAAGAACCAGCCAGGCACAGTGGCTCATGCCTGTCAATCCAACATGGTGAGACCTCGTCTCTACAATAAATCAAAAAATTAGCCAGACATGGTGGCACTCACCTGTAGTTCCAGCTACTTGGAAGGCTGAGGCAGAAGGATCGCCTGAGCCCAGCAGGTTGAGGCTGTGGTGGCCATGAGTGTGGTACTGTACTCCAACCTGGGAGATAGAGTGAGACCCCCAACTCAGACAAAAAAAGAAATTGCAGAACCAGAGCCAAGTGTGGTGGCTCACACCCGTAATCCCAGCACTTTGGGAGGTCAAGGCAGTAAGGTCACTTGAGCCCAGGAGTTTAGACCAACATGGACATCAAAGTGAGACCTCATCTCTACAAAAAAATATTTAAAAATTAGCTGGGCATGGTGTGATTTGCCCGTAGTCTCAGTTACTCTGTGAGGCTGAGGCAGAAGGATTGCCTGACCCAGGAGGTCAAGACTGCAGTGAGCTGTGATTATGCCACTACACTCCAGTGTGGGTAACCCTGTCTCAAAAAAAAAAAAGAAGAGAAAAATTGCAGAACTACCATGCATCAACTGCATCTCTTGCCTCTTTTAATGTTAGTTTTTTTAGATTGTGGAGCTTAAATTTGATTGTCCTTGTTCAGTAGTGAATATGTCACGCACATGAGAGTGTGTGTTAACATACCCTGGGGAGTCCCACTCTGAGGCATTCTGGAGGCTTTTTACAAGTGTTGACAGCTCCAGTGGGACCACCGTTGACTGGACGTGAACGCTCACCATAGGACCGGGTCTGGGTGTCCCTGTGTTCTTTGTATTTGATCGCAGTTCGGTACAAGGTACTCTAACAGGTCCTAGGGATTTAAAAATAATATGAACTAGATGCTCTGCCTTTGAAAAGATAGTCTAGTGATTGAAATGAGACGAACCAGCCTTCGTGGGTTTGTGTGGTAAGAACAGCATGTGCAGTGTGCGTGGGGCAGAGGCCTGGAGGGTCAGCAGGCTCTGCTGGAGCAGACCGGGGGCTGACTTGATAGCAGCTCTGTGCGGACCATCCTGGAGCCACCAGGGTCATCAGCAAAGAGCTCTTGTTGCTTTCAGTGCTACTTACTGCCATCAGGAAAGATCTGGGGATAGGATTTTGACCCATTTCCTCCTAACTTGTGCTCTGTTACCTTTTCCCTTTTTCCCCATACAAAATAGAACTACATGGATAGTGAACCCTCAGACTCACTAATTAGTATTCAGACACACAATCTAGTTAGGGTTTTCCCCCAGTTTCTCACGGTGCTGCTTTTCAGAATTTAGTGACTTCTGTCCACAGGGAGATTCACTTTGTTGACTTTCACATCATCTCACAGAGAAAGCCCTCCCTGTGACCTCTATTGTAATATCATTTGGTCTTCTCCTGAGGGTTGATCCTAAATTACAAGTGCTAGATCTTTCACTTAAAATAAAAATTACTTTTTAGATCAGGCACAATGACTCAAGCTTGTGATCCCAGCACTTTGGGGGGCTGAGGCAGAAGGATCACCTGAGGCCAGGAGCTCAGGACCTGCCTGGGCAACATAGTGAGACCCCCATCTCCCAGCGTGGTGGCACATGCCTGTAGTCGCTGCTACTCTGGGGGCTGAGGTGGAAGGCATATTACCTGACCTATATTCTTCTTCATTTAGTCGGGAAGTCAGTTGCTCTCATTCTTTCTCTTCTGCTGTCACCGAGCTTGGGTCCGCATCTCCCCATCTCTTGTAGATTTCAGTCCTGCATCGCTATCTCGTGCAGATGAAGCCCTCTGATCTGCTGAAGAAAATGGTCCTGAGGAGAAAGGCTCAGGAACCAGACGGCACGATTGATGACAGTGTCCATCTGGAGCTTGAAAAGCAGGTATTGGGGCGGGAAGTCTCAGAACAGGCACGCGACCCTGACACCGCAGCTCCTAGCCTCAGACAGGTGGCACAGGGACGCCTGGGTTAGACACCAGGCACTTTCTAGCAAACATAATTGCAAAACGAATGGTGGTTTTTTCTGTATCGCCGCCATGAAATTCATCAGCAAGCCCTAGAGCTAAAAGTTGGGGTGGAAGGATGGCTGTCAGTGAGTGTTTTTGTCGCTTTTATTCGGCAGTCATGAGGTGGCAAAAAGACCACGCTGGGCTTGGACAGGAATGCCCTGTTCAGCCCCTGGCTTCTCGCTCGCTGGCCGGGTAACCACAGTGCGACCTGTCCTTCCCTGGCTGCTCTTCTGATGTGTAAGCTGGAATGACGTCTGCGCCAGCTGGTTCGTGGGAGTTAATTCTGTTCATTTCTAATTCAACAGGCATATTACCTGACCTACATTCTTCTTCATTTAGTCGGGGAAGTTAGTTGCTCTCACTCTTTCTCTTCTGGACAACGGGTAGGTAGTGCTCGGCTTTCTGCTGTTTGTAAATAGGTGCGCTGTTGAAGGAGCGAACGGGCATCTGTGTGGAGGGGAAGGCGTGTCCCGGCTCGCTGGTTTTGCTGCGGCAAGCGGGGAGGACTAGCGACCTTGCAACCCATCACCTTGGGAAGAAGTACTGTCGGGAAATGTCAGCTCTGTTGGCTGGAGTGGAACTTAGCCGTGGTCACGCAGCCACAGCGTCTGACATTGCTGAGATGCGCAGGCAGCAAGTACCAGCGGACCAACTCCCAGCTGGTTTCTTCCCTCTCTTCCCTCGCCCCTCCCCCTTTGCTTCTTTTGGGAGGATATTTGCATTAAAAATGAAACCGATGCTAAGTCGGGCTTCTTGGGAAATGCATTCTAAATTATCTCCCCATTCGAAGGCTTTCATTTTGTATTATTCTCTTCTTCCCATATTCCTGGGGAAAGTTCTCACTTAATTCCCTTGTTTCGTAACTATTCCAGTTCCTGTTTTGAAACTTCACGTCTCCGAGGCATGATAGAAGGGACACTGTGTAGACTTGTTCACGTGTTTTTATAAATGCTGTTGTGTGGAATTAGGTTTGTTCTCCAATTGGAAGCCCATATCCTCCTTTGTCTGCAGTGTTCTTACATGGTTTTTGTAGTCTGTAAGTTATTTTTATGATTAAAAGCAATCATTGGTTATTTTAAAACTATATAAGGTAGAACATGGAAGACTCCTACAATCCAGTTCCCTCCTGTACATTTCTCCGTAATTTATGCATATGCTAACAAAATGGTTTTAACAAAAATGTAGTCATATTGTCAGTATTATTTGCAACTTGTCTTTTCTTTCCTTTTGAAGACATTTGCACTTCTGTCCGGTAACTGTAGTATTTCAGAATCTTCAATGGTGCACATTATATTTTTGTGATTAAACATAGTGCTAACGTGAACATGCTTACTCGTGTATCTCTGCCCACTTGTCTGTCTGTCCAGTAAATTCTAGAAGTGGAACTGCTGGCTTCAAGGCTATAATCAACTCAAATTTTAATCATTTTAAATAGTTGTTATCACACTTCCTCTCCAGAGTGTTCAGTACGTTCTCACTAACTGTGTGTGAGAGTAACTGTTCAGGGCGCCATGCTTCTGAAACTTAAGATACTGGATTCTTCAAAGAATTAAATGTGCTCCTATGTTAAAAGTTTGCCTTGTTCATAGAGAAAAAAAGTAGATTAGCTTATTCGTAGATTAGTATATTCGTTATTCAAATATCCCATTAGTGATTGTGCTAAAGGAACGACTTCAAATTATATCACCCAGTTGAACAGAGTTCTGGGGTTGATTTTCATTAATGTGAGTTAATACATAGCAAACCCCTTAGGTTTGTGTGTGTGTTTTTTTAAACTAGCAGTCTCACTGACATGGAGTGCCCGTTATGTTGGGTGGTTCGTATCAGACACCACACACTGCTAACTTGGCTTGGTAGATTTTAAATGACCTTGTGGCTCTAACTGCATGACCCTTTCTTTGTTAACTGTAATGCTTCAGAGTTGTCTCATCCCTTGCGTTTGTTTTGCACAGAAACACTTCGTGCTTCTCTGTGGGGCTCTGGAAAAGCATGTTAAATGCGATATTAGGGAAGATGCAAGACTTTTTTACAGAACGAAGGTAGGTGTGTTTTTTCTTACATAGTTTTTTGTTTAATCTTGGTTACATTAATACTTAAGAGAAGCGTATAAGCATATAAGCCTCTTCCCAAAAAAAGAACCTATAAAATTAGAAATATGACTTTCTCCTTTAATAAAGAAATCTGCCTCTGCTAGACGAAAGGGGAAAGGGAAATTCACAAAGCAGATACACTTCTCACTTTACTTTCTGTTCTGAAACTCCTAAGGAGAAATATTCTTGCAGTACTAATGAAACCTTTTAGTGTCTCCCCATTATGCAAATCAAAACCTTGTGCTTAAGTTAGCCTCAGGGATGGAAGCATTGTTTAAATAAATAGGCAAGTCGTGAGCCGGTGCTTATGAAACTTTGTGACGGTTGAAAATGTGTTTTATTCAAAGAGAAGAAATAGGTTAGCTGGTGTTTTAATATTCTGTGGAAGAATGTGGCCAAAGAAAGACTCTTCAAATCCTACATCTCCTATCCTGAGCTCTAGGAGAGAAATAATTCCACAGTAAGCTTGCTAATAAGCTTTTTTTTCTTAAAGGTTCTGTACTCAGAGACAATAGAAAAGCCAAGTATGTGAGGGTGGGTAGGAAAGCAACATTAGTGTTGATAGAATGGCTTGACAGTTTTTCCTAGAATACAAAATTAGTCACATTTTTAAAAAACTGTTGTCTAACTTTGTTCTGTTTTGTTTTGTTTTTTGAGTCTGGGTCTCAGTCTGTCACCCAGACTGGAGTGCAGTGGCATGATCACGTCATGGTTCACCACAGCCTTGACCTTCTGAGCTCAGGCAGTCCTTTGCCTCAGCCTCCAGAATAACTGGGACTACAGGTGTGCACCACCACATCCAGCTAATTTTCTTTTTTTCTTTTTTCTTTTTTTTGTAGAGATGAGTTTGTGTAGAGATCTCGCTGTGTTGCCTAAGCTGGTCTTAAATTCCTGGTCTCCAGCCATTCTCCCACCTCGGCTTCCCAAAGCGCAGGGATTAAAGGCTTTTCTAAGGATTTTTTTTTAACTCCCAGATCATCTTTTAGCTTTCATAATATAATACAGTGCTGATTCTTTTTGGCCTCTTATGTTTAGCTAGTCATTGGATTGACATCTCAGCTTTGTAACTTCATATCTTAGTTGGAAAATTAGTCCTGTGAACACCATCTGCTTACATTCAGTATTCATATCTGCTTTAGTAAATTTAAGTTAAATATGAAAATAAGCGACAAGTGATGTCATATCAGATTTTCAAGTACACGCAGGGGAGACCTTTTTGCCTTAGAGTAGAAACTAGTTTCAGGAGCACATTCTTTTGAATATTAACCAGAGTTACTGGCCCGTGAAGCTTGGTAGTGGCTACTGCTGACAGACATGCTAAAAGCAGACCACCCAGGGTCTGTGTTTCTTAAAGCCAAGGGCCGGGAACAGACTGGGACCAGGGCTCCTCTTAGTGACACGGTGATCTGTGGAAACTGCTTCAGGGGATGGTCCTGCTGAGACAGATGTGTTGCAGGCCTCTCCAGAAGCCTAGGAGAGCTGGCGTCGTTTTGGAGAAATTTGATTTGCTAAACTCTGGATAGAGAAAAAGCAGAGGCTACAGTTGACTTTATAAACTGAAAGCGGCTGCACAATTCCTGACTTGCTTAAATCATGTTTCTCTCAAGCCATTATGTTCAGTAGCTGCATGAGAACTCTGGAGTGGGAGGGTTTCGTTTTTGTGGTAAAGTTTGAGTTTTGCATGGAGACTTGCTAAACCTCCAAAGATAGGAATGTGCCAGATGTTTAGAGAAGAGTCATAGTAAAACCACTGCAAAAACATGGAAGAGTCAGTGAATTTTGGGTCTTCTGACAATGCAGAGAGAGGAACACATGACCACCACCTTTCGTGGCCTTGAGTCCTTCAAATGGAAACTGGGGAGGCTGGGAACCGCCAAGCCATGGCCCCGTGACACAGGCCACCTGCAGCCTCTGGGTAACTGACAGGAAATTGAATTCTAAGCATTAGGTGTTGTAGAGTGTGGTGATAAAGGGAAGTCTTATTAATTGCTGTGATTTGAAAGCCCATCCACAAAAGAGAGTACTTTGTTTTCTCTTTCTTGACAGAAATCAAACTGAGTTGTGGGTGTGGGTCTGTCTCAACTATCAAGTCTTTGGTATCAAGTATTAATTGATTTTTGCTGAGGATGTTCTGATCTGATCCCCTTTCCCCTTTTGATATTTTTAAGGTGAAAGACTTGGTTGCCAGGATACATGGAAAATGGCAGGAAATAATCCAGAATTGTCGGCCTACTCAGGTGTCATCTTGTTAACCAGTTTTATTTATTCTAAATAGTTTTGCTAATTGCTATTCTTCATACTGCTTAAAACAAAATATGGTATAACAGAGCACTTGCTTCCAGTGATATCAAGATAAATTGAAAATTTATCTATGTAATACATGGTTTGTGTATGTTGTTTAGTTCTTGTTTGCTTTATATTCATTTATTTACTTCCAGCAGTGGTTAAGCTCATATTAAAATGTGACGTTACATCAAATGGAGATTATTCAGTGAAGCACATTATTTATTTATGTATTTAGAGTCGGAGTCTCACTCTTTCGCCCAGGCTGGAGTGCAGTGACACTCTCACAGCAATCGTAGCCTTGACCTGCTGGGCTCAGGCGATCCTTCTGTCTCAGCCTTCCACGTAGCTGGAACTACAGACGTATGCCACCACGCCCAGCTAATTTTTTGATGTGTTGTAGAGACAAGTTCTCGCCAAATTCCCCGGGCTGGTTTTGAACCTGTGGGCTCAGGCAGTCCACTCGCCTCTGCCTCCCAAAGTGCTGGGATGACAGGCTGAGCCACTGAGCCCAGCCAGTGAAGCACATTTTTAACCGAGCTGTTGAGATCTAATGTTGCCCACTTGGCGTGTGTGGGCTGTCATGTGCTCACAGTGGGTGCCATCACCACGGTCTACTTCCAGAACGTTTTTGTCATCCCAAAAAGAGATCCCAAGCCTGGTAACAGTCACTCCCTGCTGCCCCATCCCCTCCATGCCCCATCCCCTCCACACCCCACCCCAAGCCGCAGGCAGACACAGACTTATTCTCTGCCTGTGCAGATGTGCCTCTTCTGAATCTTTCCTAGAAATGAGACACGCCATAGCCTTTTGTGACCGACTCCTTTCACTCACATCGCAACGAACGAGTCCATGTGGGGGCCATAAGTCCCTTCTGTTGCTGATAACACTGAATGTGCGGATGGGTCACATCTCCCTTGGGTCAGGTGGACATCCGAGCTGGTTCCACTTTCTGCCTGTTACAAGTAATGCTTCCGTGTACACTTACATGTACAGATTTTGGTGTGAAAATGTGTTTTCAAGTGAGAACATGAGCATCCGCCTGGGGTAGAGCTGTGAGTTGTGTGGTAGCTCTGTGGTAAGAGCTGTGAGGAGTCGCCAGACGTTTTTGTGAAGAGGCTGCATCGTTTCACATCCCACCGGAGCGCGAGAGCTTTCTGACTTCTCGACGTCCTCACCAGCACTTGCCGTTGGCTGTCTTTTTGACTAAAGCTGCGGTAGGGTGGAAGTGGGATCTCGCTGTGGTTTCAGCTGGTGTATTCCTCCCTGGTGACCGGCGACGTTGAGCAGCTTTGGTGCTTGTTGGCCGCTGGATTCGCTTTTTGCAGAAATGTCTGTTCAGATCCTTTGCCCGTCTTTTTTCATCCCATACTTCACTTCAGAGTACTTTTTTTTTTTTTTTGAGTTGGAGTCTCACTCGGTCGCCCAGACTGGAGTGCAGTGGCCACTCCTGGCCACCGCAGCCTCGACCTGCTGGGCTCCGGCGATCCTTCCGCGTAGCCGGAATTACAGGTGCGCGCTACCATGCCCGGCTCATTTTTTTATTTTATTGTAGAGATGAAGTCTTGCCTGCCCAGGCAGGTCTCGAACCTGTGGGTTCAGGCAATCCACTCACCTCAGCCTCCCAAAGGCACGGGATTACAGGGTGAGCCACCGAGCCCGGCAGAGTACTTATTTTTTAATTGGATTATTTATCTTTTTATCATTGAGCTGCAAGAATTCTCCATGTTTTCTGGATGCAAATCCTTGATCAGATGTGTAATTTGTAAATATTTTCTCCCATCGTGTTGTCTTTTCATGGTCTTGATGGGGGCATTTGTAGCATAAAAGTTTTGCCGTGAGATGGAGTCCAGCCGAGAGGGACGTTGTAATTCCTGCTAATAGGCTGCCATCCTGCTTATTTACCAACAAACAACTAACTGCAGGATTGTCTAGAATGCCGCTTCTCCCAGTTGGAGGCACCCGCTGAGTGGGTTCTGACCGTGGGTCTGGAGTGGACCAAGGACTTCTGTCTTGCTCTTCGTCCACAGGCTGAAGCCAGGGCTGCTCGCCCAGGGACTCAACCTAGAGTAGCCAAGGCCTGGCCGCTTCTTCTGTCCGACGTCAGAATAACACTCTAACCTTAACTAGGAGACACAGTCTCACCGTCTTAAAAGTCTTTGAGAAATCTTAAGCTTGTGGTCTGTTATTTTTGTCTTAGTTTCTTAGGATTTTTTTAGGCTAACCATCTGCTAATACGGCATTAAAGCAGAAAATAATTGAATAACAAAATGATATTAATCAGCTTAGCATATTAATCTCCTTAACTATGTCCCTCCATGTGTGTGGTGGTGAGAAAAACATCCTGCCCTTACTTTATACTTTTTAAAATTGACCACAAAATAAGAGATTTGAATCTGAGGACTATAAATTTTTAGAGAAACGTACAATTTAGAGATTTAGATTATTTTCCTTATCAAAGCTCATTGTCTGATGATTAGTAGCTTTATAAGGATTAGTTCATAATCTGAGTAAATTTTCCTTTATCCTCTTTTCCTTTTAGGGGCAGCTTCATGACTTCTGGGTACCAGATTCTTAACAGGAGTTGTAACAACAAAAAGATGAATCAAGAGAAATTCAACAAGAGCCTTTCCTGGAGGAGAAGAAAGGATTATTACAGACTCCAATGGAATGCTAAGAAAATGTGCTGCAGATGTGCCACTTGAATATCTAGGATGAAGCTGGTAATGAAGAAACTGCTATTTCTGAAGCAGATAGTGAAATGTGATCTGCTTGATTGTTACAGCAGCTGACCTAGTAAAACAATGGCTTCTTTAAAGGCGGGAGGAGTAGGAGCGGCTGAGAATCACGTGTCTAACCTGCCCCTGAACTCCTCTTGTGAAGTTGTGAGCCAGTTATCTTTTTTAGGTAGTGTCTGTGGCACTTGGATAACCACAGGAAATGTGTAAGAAAAGAGTTTGGACCAACTTGAGTTGGACTTGGAAACTAAGGCCAAGTTGCAGTTGGGTTTAATTTTCCCTCTTGGTTATTTTAGGGCACAAAGGGAAAGTTCAGAACTGCATTTAGTAATAAAAAGCATAAATCTCTTCTGTAACTCATAACCCACAGAGATTAATTTCAGTCCCCGCATTTTCCTTCCCTATTCAAGATTATAAATCTGTTGGGTTTTTTAAGTACATTAAAGAAACAGCTGAGAAGCAGAAGTTGGCATATTGGCATATGCCCCGAAGGGAAGGCGGTTCATCTGTTAGGTAGTGGCTGTTTCTATGCTGTTGACTTTGGGTTTCTTTCCGGCGCATGTATTTTAAATACTGTTGACATCTTGGAATCGTGGCTAACTCTTAGAATTCTGGCTCTTGGTAACCATATTACAGAAGTCTGTATTGTGAAAGCCTAAGACTAGAACAAGTTTCCCAAAACCTGTGTCCATGAGTATATAACTCGGGCAGAGACGTGAATGGTGTTTATTCTTTGGGACACTGTGTCTGTGTGTGTGTGCGTGTGTCTGTGTTTGTATCTTGAAGTTGTTGCACTTGAAAACCACAGCTGCTGTGGATTCTTAAACACTGGAAAGCCATCCTTTGGTTCAAATGGTGGAAGGCCCAGCGAAGTGCCCGTGCTGGCGTTAGCCCAGGGGCCCACCAAAGCCTTGCTTAGTGACCAGCTCTTACTAGCCAACTGAAAAGTTCTTGTGCCACCTGAGTGTTCCTTTCAGGAGGGTTTGTTTTCTGCAAGAGAAACACGTGCCGTGTCGTGTTGTTCTTTCAGTACTGGTATGGCGACCTGTCCTGAGCATGCTGGTGTCCTCTTGGGGGAGGGAGCTCTCAGAGGGAAGGGGACCCTGGGCTCGATGCTTGTGGTTTGAGAGGGGAGGAGATGAATTTTTCAAAATAACTTTCTACCTCTAGATTGAGGCTTAGGAGTAAAAAAAAAATTATCTTAAATTTATTATTTAACATCGCATCAGTAACTCTGAGCTCATGCCAAGCGTTGGGCAGTGAGAGGTTCCGTTGGGAAGATGAAGTGAACCCAGTTTCCGAGCACCTAGGCCGACCAAGGCTCCAGGAGTCAGATCCACAAAAGTGTTATTCTGTGTTGAGTTTACTGGTGAGAATGTTCTCTGATACTACCTCTCAAGGGTGTTGTTCAAAATGCCACTTAGGGTTAAAGAGATAGATACGAAGAGTTGTGTCTGACAGAAGCTTAACGCTCTGGCATCTGTCTGCCCAACAATGGGGCTTTCACTCTGTAATTTACTACTTTGTAGATATATTCTTTGTGTGTAATTTTATAAGTGTTCATATTTTTCTCATTTTGCATTGTGTAAAGTGTACAAAATCTCAAAGTATAAAATACTGCTTATATTGCTTGTAATTACTGTGTGTAAATATTTTCTAATCGTGTACATTGATGGGGGACAAGTGGGTTGTTCAGGTTTTTTTTCAAGTGACCCTTTTGTATTGCAGTTTCAACAGGTAACCGCCCATCAAATTTAAAACGCCTTTGGTACATTTTTTTTTAAGCTCCAGCAAGAAAAATCTGTTTTTAATTGTCTTTCTCTATTTGAGAAAAATAGTTCATCTGTCCCTCAAAAGTGAAGACCCGACGTCAGTGCAGGCCCCGCTGGTGACTCTGGTGGGTCCTCAGTCTCTGGGGCACAGTCCAGTCGGTATTCACGTCTGGGTTCTCATGAGAGTTCTGTCACTCTCAGCACAAGCAGCCTGGGGTTTTCTCCCAAGTCAAGCCTGTCCTTCCTCCCAAGTCCCCGGGCTTTGCCTCCCTGTGGCTCAGTGAAGGGGGCGGAGAGGGGAGGAGGCATCTGCCATGCGGCATCAGGCGCTGTGGGACCTGGCGGATGGAGCTTGTGCTGGGTGGTCCTGGGCAGTATCGCCGTGCCAAGTTACCTTGTCTAATTGCCGGGGGGTGTGTCCCACTTAGGCCCTTCTCGCCGGCTGAAGCTTAAGGTACTCGTTGGTGTGGAGGCTTTTTGTGTGACCGTTGCCCCGTCTAAACAGCTTTTCCTGTTCCCCGAAAAGGCACCTCTCTCCATTCTGTTATTTAAGTGCCTCTGTCCGCCCTGGGCGGCCGGCAGGTGAAGCTGGCTCTTGGCGTCACAAAGGCCCCGATGGGAGGGAAAGTGTGGGGTGTGCCCAGGCTCAGGTGGCGCGTGCGCAGTGCCCTCAAAACAGATAGAATCCCGGGGAGCTGCAGGTGACAGCATGTGGAGTCTTCAAGGCAAGAGTCGCTTTCCAGTTAAAAACAAGGGTGTGAGGAGGTCGCCCAGAGGAAGTGACTTGGGTCGAAGATCGGGGATGACTGCCCTGGTGTGTCTCCAGGAGGCCGGAGGGGGCGCCCGGGGCCACTGGCTGCTTCTCCCTCCAGCCGAGTCTGTGCTTTTGCGCCCCAGGCAGCCGTGCTGGCCAGATACCCAGTGTGCCAGCTCCTCCACGGATGTAGGCTGCCTTCTCTTTTTCTTCGCTTTACTTGTTTAAGGCTCTACACTACATCCTGTTTATGTCCTATGAATGTATGTGTGTGTTATTAAAGCTGCTTCTCTCAGTTTGAACCTGTGTTTGGGCTGTGTGCTTGGGGGTGGGGTGGCCAGGTGTCTGGAGTCCATTTCCTCCCCTGCCCGTGCCCTGGTTTTTCACCTGAGGGCTTCCTTGCTCCTCTAGCCTCAGGTTGTCCACTTTTTTAGCCTGGCTCCTGTTTCTGGAACACACAAAGCCACCGTCATGCACAGTTCACTTGCGCGGTTCGGCTACGGACTCGCATACTTTGAGTTGGGAGTCAGTCTCGTTCTGACCTCGGTTGCCACGCCCATGCGGCCATCCATTCGTCCTGGCAGTTAACTGAGGACTGCTCCCTGCTAGGCACTCCCGAGGGGGCTGTGGAAAAGCACAGCGATCTCATGGCTCCTACTTGCTGGTGGCCAGGTTGAAACACTGTTCTTGGGCACAGAGAACTAGAACAGGACACCCGTGGTACAGCTCCCATGCCGGAGCCCGGGACGAGAGGCGGGGCCTCGTGACACAGGCAGGGCTGGGCCTCCTGCCTGCCGGGCAGGCACAGCCTGGGTGTGCCTGTGCAGAGACAGGCTGTCACCCCTCCCAGGAGAAGCTTCTCAGTCACCCGTGGGCGGGCAGGGTGTTGTGGCCAGAGACCTGGAGCTGCAGAACTGTGCCGCGCCTCGCCCTCCCCTCTGACAGGCCGTGAGCATCGTTCCCCGACAGAGGCTGGGGGACAGGGAGGTGGCAGCCAGGCCGAAGCAGGGGCCTGCCGACTTCCACAGGGGAAGCTTTCACTCGTGGAGCCCAGCGTGCTGAGGCGAAGCCAGCGGCGGCGGGTGGTGGCTTTCCGCACCGGACGCTTCCCGACCTCCCCTCCCACCGGCCATTCCGGGCTGCAGCCATGAGTGGGCAAACCTGAAGGCCCAGCTCCGGGTCTGACTCCTGGACGACCGGCTGGGAGCAGAGTTTGTCAGGCAACACAGGCTTCCGAGGCTCCGCGGAACGGCGAGAAGGCATGTTGGGGCGCTGGCAACAGCCCCTCCTCAGCTGTGTGCCTGGCCCCCGTGAAGACCGTGCCACCCGCAGGGACGCACTGCCGGGGGAGCCCCTGGAGGCAGGTCACCTGGGCCAGGCCGAGCTCTCCAGGAGCCTGCGGGTATCCGGTGCTCACGCCCACCCCTTCCCCCCTGGGATTCTGCTGCAGGGAGTGACCGCTCGGTGCAGAGCCCGGGGCTGAGCCCCCCGAGCAGGGAGCTGAGAGCGCTGACCACAGTCCGGCCGGCCTCAGCCACACCCTCAGGTGGAGCTGGGGAAAACGGCCCGCAGAGCCAGAGTGATGTGTGTGCGCGTGTGAAGTCCTCCGGGGGTTCCGCACGGGTCCTCGCCCAGCCGCCCATCGGGCAGCCCCGGGAGGGACTCTGAGGACGAAGGACAGCCGCTCGACAAATGGCCTGTGTCCCACGTGCTCACGGCAAGGCCAGGACTAATCCTGGTCTCTTCCACCATCAGCATCTCGCTCACGTTTTACCAGCCGGATTTGCAGAGAGAAGAGCTGTCAGTCCGAGGGGCTTCCCGGAGACGTGCCCAGAACTGCCTTTGCCTTGACAGGTGAAGTTTTCAGGAGGGTCGGACAGCGGAAGGATGGGTTGTGGCCTGACTGTGTCACCGTCCAGCAGCAGCTCAGTGAGTGCCGCACGGGAACCACTGTGAAGTCAACACACGTTGCTCATTTAAACACATCGGAAGGGCTCAGGCAGGTGATCCCGCACTTTGGGAGCGAGAGCGTTGCTTGAGCCCGGGAGTTCTGAGACCAGCCTGGGCAACATAGCCAGACCTCATCTCTACAATCCCATTAGCCCGCTGTGGTAGTACATGCCTGTAGCCCCAGCTACTCGGGAGGCTGAGGCCGAAGGATGGCCTGAGCCCAAGAGGTCAAGGCTGCAGTAAGCTGTGCTTGTGCCGCTGCACTCCAGACTGGGCGACAGAGTGAGACCCCGACTCAAAAAGTCTGAGTTGCTGTCAGCCTCCCAGGAGCGACGCTGAGTGAGATGTCACACCCGCCCCGGGGTCCTGCTCTCCACCACCGTGGTGTCCCGTCTGAAGTCAGCGCTGTGGGTTCTTTGGAGGCCTGGGGAGCAGTGCCCCAGCCCACTGGGCCACCAGGGCCACCGTGTGATCTCTCCTGTCTGGAACCGGGGGTCCCACCCGTCGCCCCCAGGGCCTTCCTGGCCCTCCCAGCTCAGACTTCCTTACTCCCGCCAGCGCCGCACCGCGCTCAGGATTTTCTTCGGTTCCCCCAGGAACTCGCGGTCTCCAGTCAGACTCACTGTCCTTCCATGCCTAGCACAAGTCTCTCTTTGCTGAGGAGATTTTCCCCTTGGGCCCACCCTGCTTTCCCTTATCAGACTTTTCCAGGCTTTTTGTTTGTTTTTTAGAGGCAGGATCTGGCTCTGTCACCCAGACGCAAGTGCAGTGACCTCCAGCTGCTGGGCTCAACCGATCCTCCCCCCTCAGCCTCCCAGAGTCCTGGGATTGCAGGCACACGCCACCACACCTGGCTATGACTTTGCCAGTCTGAAAAGTCCTCTCTGTAAACACAAGAATGAATTTCAAGGCAGGTTACTGAACCCTTTAGAGCCTGCTCCCCCGTCTGTAAAATGAGGCTATCGATTTCTCAGAGTGGCATGTGGGTGCAGATAGTAAACGCAACAAGACATTGTGTAAAACCGTGTGTGCACTTTCTAATGCTCCCTAGCTCCCCCCGTCACAGACATCCTATTCGTGGTGCTGGGGCTTGGCAGCGTGGCGTGGGCCGCGTCTAGCAGTCTGCCGGCACACACGGCAGCCCAAACTACGGTCCGTGTGACGGAGTGCCGGCGGCGAGCTTGGGGGGCTCCAGAAAGGAGGGGGAGGCGTCTCCAGGCCCCTTCGGTGAAACACGGCACTTGCTCCCGCTCAGACTCCCGGGTCCGGGTGCTGTTTCTGTGGCCCCACACCAGGCCTGTCACCGGTGGAAGAGGGAGGGCAGGCCGGTGGTGGCCTGAGCCAGGCCTCATCTGGACCTCGGGGCTGGACTCGGCCAGGCCGGGGACGAGGCAGGGCCCGACTGCACAGGACCGCCCTGGCTGAGGGAGAGGGGTTGGGGGTGGGCCCTCAGTGGCTGCCCGAGAGGCGACCAGGAAGGACAGGAGGGCTGACGGCCCTGGAGGACGTGCGGGGGGCACGGACCTCCTCAGCCGTCGCCAGGGTGAGGACGACAGCCTGGGCTCGGGCAGGAGGCCGTGGCACAGGAGCCTGCGGCTTGTTTATCCAGGGAGCGCACGTGCTGTGCGCACGGCGGGTTCCCGCCAGGCCGACTGTCCCACCACGCAGACCCCAAGCCACACCAGGACCCCGTCCTCCCCACCTGCCGTGGCCTCCGCACCCTAGGCCCGGGCAGAGGCCGGCGGAGCACGAAGCGAGGCCCCGGCGCGGGGACGGGCCAGAGGGCCCCCCGGGAGGGACGCCCCGCCCGACAGGCCGCGCGACCCAGCAGCGGGCCAGGCGCAGGGGTCCTGGGCGTGCGGGGGGCGGGCAGGGGCGCGCAGGGGGTGAGGCCAGCGCCAGGGGCCGACGCCGGGGCGCGAGGGCGCGCGCGAGCCCCGCCCCGCGCGGCCTCCTTTGTGCCCGGGCGGGGGCGTCGGGGAAGCGCGAGGCGGCGCCCCGCCCCCGCCGCCGGCCCCGCCCCCGGCTCCGCCCCGCCCCGCCCCGGCCGCGGCCCCTTCCTCTGGCAGCGGGGCCGCGGGGCCGCGGATCCGCGTCCTCGTCTCCACCGCCCGGATCCCGGCGCGAAGGTGAGCGCGGCGCGGAGGGCGGGCGGCGGCCGGGCCTTCCGCACCCCCGCGCCGCCCCGGGCTGCGCCAGGCCTCGCTCCCGGGTCCCCGGGCCTGCGCGGAGGCTCCGAGGGCGCGGGCCGGGCCTCGCCGCGCCGGGCAGCCCCGCCGGGGGTCGGGCCGGGGCGGGGGCCGCGGCGACCGGGCTGCCCGGATCTGGGTCACGTCCCGGCGTCCGGCGGGGTCGAAGGAGAGCGCGTCCCCGGCCGCAGCGGCGGAGGCTGAGGTTAGACCTGGCGAAGGGGGGCCCGCGGACGGCCCGGGACGCGGAGGGGTCCGGGAGGGCGCCCTGCCGCCGCCAGCCCGCCGTCCCCCGGCAGGGGCCGGGCCGCCCGCCCTGGGCGCGGACCTCCGGATGAAGGTCGAGCCCGCCCCCGCGGGTCCTGCCCGGCCTCGCCTCCCCAGCTGCCCTCGCGCGGGGTCCGGGAGGGGTGGCCGGAGTTCAGGGGCCTGGCCTGGGGGACCCGGACTGCGGAGCTCGGGCTGGAGTGCGGGTGTGGACCGGAGACCTTGAACCCGCTCGCCGCTGGGGTGGGGGTGGTGCGCTCCGCCCCGCCCACTTGGCCCCGCCCCCCATAGGTTGGGTGGGGGCTGAGCCGCCCACCCGCTCGCTCGCGCTCCACCTGCGGTGTGCCCGGCCCGGGGCGAGTCCACCCTGGGTCGGTAACCCACGTCCACCTTGCAGGGCACCCTGGACCCGGGCGCCCACCGCCTTTGAGCATCCGGGTCTGAAGCTCCCGTCCCCAACCCCCTACCCCCACGCACACCCACACTTGGAATCCGGCCTCGGAACTGGGCCGGTCAGGGAGGGAGGCGGGCTCTCTGCTCCCAGCCCCCTGAACACGCAGCCTCTGAGCCCACAGCGAGGACCAGACCCTGTGTGCCCGTGCCGCCCTCTCTGCACGGATGCGCTGTCTGGGCCCTCGGAACGCACAGGTACCTGACCTCCGTGAACACGCCGAGTCGGTGGGCAGGGTGCAGTCCCCACGTAAACCCGCCTCGTGGCGCGTGCCGCCTTGTCAGCCCCGGGCTGCGTGGCCTGAGCACAGCACGTGAACACTACTTGCACAGGAAGGCAACGGCTCCAGGCGGCATGGCCTTCTGTGACCGTGTGCATGGTCCTCTCTTTAGTGTGTTAATGTGTGTGTGCGTGTGCACGTGCCTGTGTACACACCTGCTTCCTCTGGGCCAGCGTGACGCTTAGAGTAAGCCTGCACAGGTGCAACCTGCGGTGTGTCCTAGAGACGGCCCCTCCTAGGCATAGGCTCCCCCTGCACTGAGCAAACAGGCGGTCCCAAGGGTAAACAGGCATGCCTGTAGGTGGGGCATGGGCCGTGCCTGGGGCCTCCTGCTGTCCAGCCCCCCTGTTGGGAGCTGGCAGGACCTTCTCGCCTCCGCCTCCCCTTCTGTGCCACTCTGCCCTCCAGCTCAGCCCCCAAAGTGCCGACCTTTACCTTTTGGGGGAAGCTCTGATTCCTGTTACCCTCGGGCCAGCTCCTGGTCCCTCCCTCTTTCCAAGGCCAGAGAGTTAATATTTGACCTGGAAGGGAGGGACCATGCCAGGCACCCTCTGGCCCTGGCTGCGGGTGACGGGAGGGGTGGGATGGGTCCGGTCAGGGCGCCTGTGACGGGGGCTGAGGGAGGCCTGTGCCCCCCACCCCATCCCCCACTGGCTGGCTCAAGAGAGGTCCCAGGTGTGGGAATCGTCTGTGCCGGGAGGTGGCCCGGAACCCGGAGATCCGCCATGTTCCCCGCGTCACAGATGTCCAGCTGGCCCCACATGCCGCGGCTCTTGCACAGACCTGTGCCTGCGAGCTTGAGCACCCGGCCCCTGCCCCCACGCCTGTGCATGCCCGCCTGCAGGTGGGCACGTGTGTGGATGCCAGCTGGAGGACTCAGTGCAGACTCGCAGGGCAGAGCGGTGCAGCCTGAGAAGTTATCATTAAGGGGACGTTCCGGAGGGAGCGCCCAGGCCAGGGGGAAAGAAACTAGGAAAACAGCCCAGGGGAAATAAAGGCCCCTGGGACGGCTCTGGTCAGGCCTTTTGCGCGACACACGAGGCCGAGGGCAGAGCTCCCAGCAGGGCCTCACTGTGGGAGGAGCAGGCAGCCTCGGAGGACCTGGCCCAGTCAGAGAACCTTCTGACCCGACCTGGAGACGACTGCTCCTGTGGGCCTGAGTGGGGGTCCAGGGTCTTGTCCGAGGGTGTGTTCCAGCCCAGCCTTCTACCTTAGAGCGACCGGGGACACAGCATGGAGGGAGGCGTCGTGGTGTGGCCCTTCTGTGGCCTCCCCCCGCCATGGCGGCCTCCTCCCTCGGTGCCCACTGGAGTCAGCAGTGGCCTCCGTCTTCCACCCACACACGGATCAAAGAGCTTTTCATTCTCGTTTTTCTTTAGAGCACAGACCTCAGAAAGCCTGGACTGGCTCTGCTGTCGGGGGCGGGGTGACCCGTCAGCCACCGCAAGTGTCACGACACGCTCTCGCCACGGAGTCTGCGTGTGATGCAGCCGGGCGAGTGGGCCCTCCCTCCCTCTGACCTCCCGGGGGGGCGCCCATGGCCACGCAACCCCCGGGCTCCATGTTCCCCCGATTCCAGGACCCTCCCTGGCCCCATGACTCCCTGACCCCCGTGGCCTTTGACCCCTGACCTTCCAGGTGACCTCCTGGGACTCCAGCCCCGTGACTCTTCTTCCCGGCCCCCCCGCCCCGACTCTGGCCCTGGCTCTCCTGGGGGGTCTCGTGGGTCTGGGCCTTCCCCGGAAGATGTGGGGGAGGTTCTGGCCCCTCCTCCTGGGCGTCCTCGCGGTGGCTGCCGTCCCCGGACCCTCGCTGCGGAGACCGTCCCGAGAACTGGACGCCACCCCTCGGACGACCATCCCCTACGAAGGTCAGGCCCTGGGGCCCGGCGGGGCGGGGAGCCAGAGCTGGCCGGGAGGCACCTGCCGCCGGGCTCACTGCCCCCGCCCCGCAGAGCTCTCCGGGGCCCGGCGCTTCACAGGCCATGCCCGGAACTACTCGACGCTGCTGCTGGAAGAGGCCTCGGCGCGGCTGCTGGTGGGAGCCCGCGGCGCCCTGTTCTCGCTCAGTGCCCGTAACATAGCGGATGGCGCCCACAAGGAGGTCAGCCCTGGGAGCCCGGCCCCCGCGGCTCCATCCTCGTCCAGCTCCCTGGGACCGCGCCTTCCCAGGAGCCCTTCACGGCCCCGGCCACACAGCACCACCCTGCCCCCACGTCCCCCTCGTCCGGGGCTCCTTTTTCCTTGGAGTTAGGGTCTCACTCTGTCGCCCAGGCTGGAGTTCAGTGGCACACTCATGGCCACCGCAGCCTCAACCTGCTGGGTTCAGGCGATCCTTCCGCCTCAGCCTTCCAAGTAGCTGGGACTACAGACCCATGCCACCTTGCCTACCTAATTTTTTTGACTTGTAGAGACGAGGTCTCGCCAGGTTGCCCGGGCTGGTCTCGAACCCACGGGCTCAGGCAGTCCTCTCACCTCGGCCTCCCAAAGTGCTGGGATGACAGGCGTGAGCTACCGCGCCCGGCTCATCCAGGGCTCTTGAATCCATTGTCACCTGTCCCCAGCTCCCTGGGCTCTGCGAGGAGCAGGCAGGGGGTCAGTGCGTCAGACCGTTCCCTTTACCCCACCAGATCCGTTGGGAGGCCTCCCCAGAGATGCGAAGCAAATGCCATCAGAAGGGGAGAAACAACCAGGTATGTGGGCGCACGTCCCTCTTCCTCCTCCTCCTCCATCAGGGATGCCCGGGGTGTTGGGGTCTCAGGTGGGCACGCTCGGCTAGATAGACAGTCTCAGCCACCGCAAGAAACACAGTGAGTGTTGCAGGAGGGCCAGGCCCAAGCACAGTACTTCTGGTCCAAACATCCAGCGGCCTATTAGCTTGGTCTGCAGCACCATCTTTTCTTTTTTTTCTTTTGTTTGAATCAGGGTCTCACTCTGTACACCACAGTCTCCACCTCTTAGACTCAGGCATGTGTCTCAAGTAGCTGGGACTACAGGCACACGTCCCAGCTAATTTTTACTCTTTTTTTTTGTAAAGATGAGGTCTTGCCAAGTTGCCTAGGCTGGTCTCAAACTCTTGGCTCAAGCACTCCTCCCGCCTTGGCCTCCCCAAAGTGCGGGGATTGCAGGCATGAGCCACTACACCCACCTGTAATGGCATTTAATTTCCTCTGGGCTCTCAAATAATCATAACAATAAGTAACCTCTGCAAATGCTCCTTGGCTTACTCGATGGGATTACTTTTCTTTTTTTTTTTTTTCTTTTTTGAGTCGGAGTCTCACTCTGTCCCCCAGACTGGAGTGCAGCGGCCGCTCCCGGCCACCGCAGCCTCGACTTGCCGGGCTCCGGCGATCCTTCCGCCTCAGCCTTCCACGTAGCCGGAACTACAGACATGCGCTACCATGCCCGGCTAATTTTTTTTATTTATTGTAGAGATGAGGTCTCGCTAATTTGTCCAGGCAGGTCTCGAACCCGCGGGCTCCCAAAGTGCAGGATTACAAGCTGAGCCACCAAGTCCGGCCGGGATTACTTTTCAATAAACTAATCATGATGTCAGAAAATCATAAGATGACCAGGTGCGGTGGCTCAGCCTGTCATCCCAGCACTTTGGGAGGCCAAGGTGAGAGGACTGCCTGGGCTCGGGGTTCGAGACCAGCCTGGGCAACTTGGTGAGACTTTGTCTCTGCAATAAATCACAAAATCTAGCCATGCATGGTGGTGTGCATCTGTAGTCCCAGCTACTTGGACGACTGAGGCGGAAGGATCTTATAAGCCCATCAGGTCGAGGCTGCGGTGGCCGGGAGCATGCCCCTGCACTCCAGCCTGGGCAACAAGAGTGAGACTCCAACTCAAAAAAAAAAAAATTGTAAGCTGGGCTGTCTTTAGTCAGAGACCGCCTGCAGCAGGGGTCCCCAACCTTTTTGGCATCAGGGACTGGTTTCGTGGAAGTCTTTCCACGGACGGAGGGTTGAGGGGGAAGAGATCACCAGACATTAGATTCTTAGATTCCCATAAGGAGCCGCAACCTAGATCCCTCGCGTGTGCAGTTCACAGTACGGTTTGCGAGAAACTAATGCTGCTGCTGCTCTGACGGATGACGGAGCTCCGCCCGCCACTCACCTCCGGAGGGGCGGCCTAGTTCCGAACAGCCCCAGTACTGGTCCGGGGGACGGGGACCCTTGCTCTATAGCAAATGCCGACTTGGCTGTTAGCTGCTTCTAAAACAATGAGAAATGGGGCTGGGTCCCCAGAGAGCTCGAGTCCCCAGCATTCCACGGAGGGCATCAGTGCGGGCCGGCCCTCGCTGCCTGCAGGAGTCCTGTGGCTGGCTGTGGGACTGATCCGTCGGAAGAGCTCTGGGGAGATACCCACTCCGAGGTCTCCCGGCCGGGGCCCTGAGTCAACGGTCTGTGGGGTGAGGGGACAGCGGCGTCTGAGGAGGGGCCTTCAGGAGAGTCTGTCCAGGTGGCCCTTGGCAGTGGGCAGAACACGGGCCTGAGAGGCCGGTGGAGCCAGGTCGGGGAGGGCCCAGGTGCCAGCTGGGAGTGTGATGTCGCTCCGTGATCCCGGCCACTGTAGAGGCTCCCAGCTGTCCACACGGGTCCCTGGGTGGGTCACAAGTGTGAGGCTGACTCAATATGTCGGGGAGGACTGAGGCTGCGGCTCCCACAAGCTCCCAGGCCCGGCTGTTGCTGCCCCCAGGCCTGCTTGGGCCGTAGGGATTTGGGAGAACCCTTCCCAAAGCCCGGTCTGAGGAACACTGATTTTCAAAAGGGGTTTCATGGTCACGTGAGGGTGGGGCTGGGTGTGGTGGCTCACGCCTGTAATCCCAGCACTATGGGAGGCCAAGGCGGGGGTGCGGTGGGGGGGGTGATCGCTTGAGCCCAGGAGTTTGAGACCAGCCTGGGCAACATAGTGAGACCTCATCTCTATAAAAAAGTTAAGTAAAATAATAAAATGAGGCTGGAAAGTATCCCACACACAGCCCCACAATTCACAGTGGCACCCCGAGGCTCTGAGAAGGCTCCAGAAGAGACAGGTTTTGCATGGCTTCCAAAGTTATTTGACCTCAGGGTTCCTTCTTGCCCCCTCCGAGAACGTCAGCATCTCGGCCAAACATCCCCTTAGGAATAGTCACCTGGCTGTAGGCGCTGGATGGCCAGCGCGGGGTGTGGCAGAGCAAGAGCGGCGAGGCGAGACTCACACCCGGTGACGGGCACCCAGGCAACTCGGCCAAGAGGGCAGCGGGAGGGCGTGTGGGCAGGGCGGCCCAGCGTGGCTGGAGCCGGGCGAGGGGAGGACAGCGGGCCCCACCACAGGGGGCCGGGAGCCTGCGGGCGCCTGCTCGTCCCTGGGGCCCACGTACACTCTCCCTGGGGCCCGCGTACACTCTCCCTGGGGCCCGCGTACACTCGTGGAGCTCGCCTTGGGGAATGGCTGGAGAGCAATAAACACGCCCGTGGGCAGAACATCCGCGGAGGGAAGCCGGCCACTGTGCGGGCCCCAGACGCCTCGGCGGGATACCCTCAACAGGACTCGGGAAGAAGTGCTAGGCAAAGTGGTCCTGGGAAGGAGGGCGGGGAGCGCCGTCAGGTGGCCACGGCAGCTGGCCCGGGAAGAGGGGCAGGGAGGCGCTGGGCAGGACGGGGAGCTCGTCAGGGAGGGCCTCACGTGGGGGCGAGGGCAGGAGCAGCCGGACAGAGGAGTAGGGTGGGAAGACGTGACCGGCAGACTCAGGGGAGATGCAGGCGGGGAGGAGGGCTGAGCCCCGCTTCTGACCCAGCCTGTCTCTGGGGTGCAGGTGGAGAGCCAGCTGAGCCGGCATGGCCTCAGGGGCACCGCCCAGCAGGAGGGGAGCCGGGGGGGGGGTGTAGTTGCTGAGGAGGCGCGCCTTGGGAGAGGGCGCCTGACCGGGGGTGGGGAGAGCCGCGGGACACGCAGGGTGGCGGCGGGTGACCCGAGGGACGGGAAAGGGACGTGTCCCCGGGCGGCCGGAACAGCGGGCTCCGGGGAACGGTGTGTTCTGGGCTGTGCGAAGGCCCACGACCCTGGGCAAGCCGCTTGTCCTGGGCTGGGGGCCAGCGCCCAGCTGCAGAGCCGGACTCAGGGAGGGGGCTGGCCCGACGGGCTCACGCGCGTCCCCGTCCGCAGACGGAGTGCTTCAACCACGTGCGACTCCTGCAGCGGCTCAATGCCACCCACCTGTATGCCTGCGGGACTCACGCCTTCCAGCCCCTGTGCGCCGCCATCGTGAGTGCCTGCATCCCTCGTGCCCTCCGACCCCACCCCGAGACCCCCTGTGCCACCGTCCTCGGGCCACTGACCACAGCCTTCACTCTCCAGGATGCCGAGGCCTTCACCTTGCCAGTCAGCTTCGAGGAGGGGCGGGAGAAGTGCCCTTACGACCCGGCCCGGGGCTTCACCGGCCTGGTCATCGGTGAGCAGCTCCCTGCCCCCACCCGCGGCACGGCCGCTCGAGGACACAGGCCTCATCTGGAGGGCTTGCCTCCATGCGTCAGGGGCCCCGCTGGGTGGGACGTGTCTCTCATGCCTGGCGTGCCGCTGTCCCAGATGGAGGCCTCTACACGGCCACACGGTATGAATTCCGGAGCATCCCTGACATCCGCCGGAGCCGCCACCCACACGCCCTGAGGACGGAGGAGGCGCCCCTGCACTGGCTCAATGGTTAGGATGAGACACAGGTGATGGGGTAGGGACCCCGCCTTCACCCTCGCTCCATCGGGATGGGGGACCCCGCCTTCACCCTCGCTCCCTGAGGGCAGGGGACTCCCCTCTTCACCCTCACTGCCTTGGGCAACTGCCGACCCCCCAGCCCTCCGATGAGCCTCTGTCCACTCCCGTGTGGCCGAGGGAGGGTGGGGCCAGGCTGGGGAAGAGTCCCGGCCTGTGCCCGAGCCTCCGGCGCCCCCTGCCACAGATGCCGAGTTCGTGTTCTCCGTGCTCGTGCGGGAGAGCGCGGCCAGCGAGGCCAGAGCGGCGGGGGACGACGACAAGGTGTACTACTTCTTCACGGAGCGCGGCGCCGAGGAGGGCTCTGGCAGCCTGGCACAGGGCCGCAACAGCCACCGTGTGGCCCGCGTGGCTCGCGTGTGCAAGGTAAGCAGGGCTGAGGGCAGGGCGGGCGCGGAGGCCGGGCCTCTGCCTCCGCGCCTGACTCCACCGCCGCTTCCTCAGGGAGACCTGGGAGGGAAGAAGATCCTGCAGAAGAAGTGGACCTCCTTCTTGAAAGCGCGCCTCGTCTGCCACGTCCCCCAGTACGAGATGCTGCGCGGGGTCTGCAGCCTGGACGCTGACGCCTCGGCCCGCACGCACTTCTACGCGGTCTTCACGCTGGCCACGCAGTGGTCAGTGCCGGGACCGTGGGAGGCGAGGACCGGGCCGCCGGAGGCCGGCGGCGATGAGGAGGGCCCTGCGAGGGGAGGGCGGCTGCGGGGAATACGAGCGCGTCCGTCCGTGGGCCGGGCCAACCCCCGGGGCCCTGGCGAGCGAGCACCGAGCAGAGCGCGGCCGGGGGAGGAGGGGGCTCGCTCAGGCGCTCAGCCCAGCATCCCATCCCAGGAAGACCCTGGAGGCCTCGGCCATCTGCCGCTACGACCTGGCCGAGGTGCAGGCCGTGTTTGCTGGCCCCTACATGGAGTACCAGGACGGCGCCCGGCGCTGGGGCCGCTACGAGGGGGCGGTGCCTGAGCCCCGGCCTGGCTCGGTGAGCCCCGGAAGGGCAGGGCAGGGCGGCCTTGTGGGGTGTGGGAGCCTGGGGCTCACCCCTCCTCCCCCCCAGTGCATCACAGATTCGCTGCGCAGCCGAGGCTACAACACGTCCCAAGACTTGCCGTCCCCGGTCCTGGACTTCGTGAAGCTGCACCCGCTGATGGCGCGGCCCGTGGTGCCCACCCGCGGGCGCCCCCTCCTCCTCAAGCGCAGTGTGCGCTACACACACCTCGTGGGGACGCCCGTCACCACGCCAGCTGGGTCTGCCTACGACCTGCTCTTTCTGGGCACAGGTGCTCTAACCCGAGTTCTCGGTCCCCGTTGGCCCTGGCCACTGGTGCTTCCGAGCCTGTCCTTCCGGCCATGACCGGTCGGAGCCCCCGTGTCCCGAGGGCCCCGCCCCGAGGCCTCCCGTGCGGTGTCCAGGGCAGCTCGCGCTCAGGCCTGACGCTGCTCTCCCCACACCAGCTGACGGCTGGATCCACAAGGCTGTGGCCTTGGGCTCCGGGATGCACATCATCGAGGAGATGCAGGTGTTCAGGGAGCCCCAGGCCGTGGAAAACCTCATCATCTCTCAAGTGCAGGTAACCCCCACCTGGGGCCCTCGGCAGGGTCTTGCTGGAGTGGGGGAAGGCTGGGCAGGGGCTGTGTCTGTTCCGGGTGTAGGGCGCTGCCAACCCACGTCCTCTGGCTCCCAGCACAGCCTCTACGTGGGGGCCCCTGGCGGAGTCATCCAGCTGCCACTGTCCCACTGCTCCCGCTACCACTCCTGCTATGACTGCATCCTGGCCCGGGACCCCTACTGCGGCTGGGACCCCAGCACCCATGCCTGCACCATAGCCAACAGGTCCCAGGGCGGCCGGAGGGTGGTGGCGGGGTGAAGGGTCACGCGCTGTCTGCGTGGAGGAGGAGGGCCTCCCAGCCATTGGGGGCTGGTTGCTGGGGACGGCCCTGTCGACCCTTTTGCTGGGAAACGGAAGCCCAGTGCCCCTCACTCATGCACCCCGATCTCTGTCCCCAGGACAGGCCTGGCGCAGGACATAGAGAGAGGAAACCGAGGCTGTGAGGGCAACGGGGACACGGGTAAGGGACACTCACAGCTGCCCTCTTCCCGTACGCTGTCATGGAGTGTGTGTGTTGGCATGAGAGCTGTGTCCCAGCGCTGTGGGTGGGGCGACCCCACACAGAGCTGGCACAGAGTAAGCTCTCGGCAAACATCTACTCCTCCACGGATTAGAAATAAGGAGACGCATGCTGGACGGGAAGTGTCTTGTCCCTTCGGGAGCTCACAGCCAAGGGGTGGTGGTGACCGGGGCGAGGGTGGGCGGCCGAATGGCCACCCAAGTGACTCATCACAGCTGTTCACAATGACCAGGATGACAAGGCCGGGGGTGCTGGGCGGTTCTCTGAGGTGGGCTGACCGCGGAAGGAGGGGCCAGGTCGGTCGCCGCGGCCAAGGAGTGCTGAGCACCCCTGTGTGCCGGACCCGGGCCTGAGCACGGCTGTGCTCGACACCACCATCCCATGGCAGTCCTCTGAGAAGGCCGTCAGTGGCTCCCCAGGAGGGACGCCCTCTCCGAAGCCCGGGATGGAAGCGAACCGCTTGGACGCGCCCAGCTGTGGGCAG
Source organism: Cephalopachus bancanus (assembly GCA_027257055.1). Classification (NCBI taxonomy): domain Eukaryota; kingdom Metazoa; phylum Chordata; class Mammalia; order Primates; family Tarsiidae; genus Cephalopachus; species Cephalopachus bancanus. The sequence continues at coordinate 3,426,055 of JAPVLO010000143.1, forward strand.
CAGGGTCAGAACGTGGGCCCCACCCCCAGCCGCCTGCGTGTGGGCTGTGGATCTTGGGCAGGCCCTCTCCCACGGGGAGCAGTCAGAGGGGCCAGGCATGCTGAGCAGGGGGAGAGCAGGAGGCCAGGTGGGCGGGACCGGGCTGGGGAGTCTGGTCATCTGCAAAGCAGGGGGACCTCTGAAGAGCTTCAGGCAGGACGTGGCCTGATCAGACTTGTTTGTAAAACGCTGCCCACGGGCGCGGACTAAATGGGGCCGGAGGGCTACAGTCACAAAGGCGAGAAGCCAGCAGGTCTGAGATCATTCTGGAAAGAGTCTCAGTGACGGCTGGACACAAAGGTGAGGAGAGGGAGAGGCGAGGGAGCCTCAGGGACGCACAGGCAGACGGTGGGAACGGAAGCCACGGGGGCGGGATGAGAGCTGGAGAGCCTGGCCGTGGGCCTGCGCACCGCCCGCTTCCTGGAAGGGCCGGGTGAGCCTCCCGTGGACGCGCGGGCAGGGCCTGCCGGCGTCCCAGAGGGTCCAAACTCTGCGCTTGGCGCCAGGACTCAGCAGTGCGGCGTCTGGCCCGCGTCTCCAGCGCCTTCAAGGTGCGGCGGGCACCGACCTCAACCTCCCCCGCAGGGCCGCCACCACCGCTTAAGACCCGCTCCGTACTCCGGGGCGACGACGTCCTCCTGCCTTGTGACCAGCCGTCCAACCTGGCCCGGGCCGTGTGGCTGCTCAATGGAAGCGTGAGCCTGAGCGACGGGCGGGATGGCTACCGCGTGGGTGTGGACGGGCTGCTGGTGACCGGCGCGCAGCCCGAGCACAGCGGTGCCTACGGCTGCTACGCCCAGGAGAACGGCCTCCGTGCCCTGCTGGCCGCCTACAGCCTCACGGTGCGGCCGGCCACACCAGCCCCCGCTCCCCATGGCCCTGACGTGCCCGGGGCACAGCTGGCCCCTGGCGTGAGGATGCTCTACGTGCTGGCCATCGCTGCCCTCGGCGGCCTCTGCCTCCTCCTGGCCCTGGCCCTGCTCTACGTGGCCTGCCTGCGGGAAGGCGGGCCGGGGCGCCGCCGGAAGTACTCCCTGGGCCGGGCCGGCCGGGCGGGGGGCTCGGCTGTGCCGCTGCAGACGGTGTCGGGCCAGTGTCCCGGGGAGGAGGACGAGGGCGACGACGGGGAGGGGCCCGGGGGCCCGGCGGGCGGCGGCCTGCAGATCCTGCCTGGGGAGGGGGCGCCGGCCCCCCGCCGCCGCCGCCGCCCCCGCCCCCCGCCGAGCTGACCAACGGGCTGGCGGCCCTGCCCAGCCGGCTACGCCGGATGAACGGGGCCAGCTACGTGCTCCTGCGGCAGGCCAGCAACGGCGCGCCCGCGGGGCCCTGCTCCTTCGCCGAGGAGCTCAGCCGCATCCTGGAGAAGCGGAAGCACACGCAGCTGGTGGAGCAGCTGGACGAGAGCTCCGTCTAGCCGCTGCCCCGCCCGCCCCCACCCGCGGCGGTCGGCGTCCCCGTCGGGCTGCCGGTCAGGCCCGGCCGGAGCCCCCGCAGCCTCTGCAGACCCGCCCGCACCTGAGCAGCCCAGGCCCGCCGGTGCTCCCCAGAGGTGGGTGCCCCTCGGACTGGCTCCTGGCCCGTCGCCTGAGCATCAGGAGGGGAGGACTCCGCGCCTGCCCGCCTGCTGCCCAGCCCTTTCCTTCCCACAGGCAGGGCTCTGCAGGCCCAGATGGCCGCCGGTCACCGCCCTCTGCACTGCCCGTGCGCCGGAGGGTCCCGCAGCCAGACGAGACCGCGCCGCCACCGCGCCTGCGCTCGTGCCCGTGCGCCCTGGAAGAGCATCTGTCGGCTGGGCTGCGGGCCCGCCCTCCCCCCAGCGCTGCCTTCCCATCCGGCCTGTTCTGGACTCGGGCAGCCTCCCCACAGCGCGTCCCTCCCGGGTCCCCTAACCCAGCCCCAGCTCCACGTGGTGACTTCCTTGGCGAGGGCCTGGGGGCAAGGCTGTCAGGCTCTTGTCTATCCTTCCCACCCCCGCGGCAGCCTCCCTCGCCCACCGTGGTCTTTCCCGAGTGTCAGGCCAGCCTCCGCTGTCCCTGCCCCACGCACACGTGGCAGCACAGCTGGACACGCACACCCTCGGAGACTCCCCCGCCGCCTCGGGCCTGGCCCGCTGGGTCTGGTCCGCGGACGTTTCCAGGGAGTGTGCCCCCCACGCAGCTGTCCTCCCAGCCCCTGCCTAGGATGGGGGCAACACTGCACACGATGAGCCAGTCTCTCTCTCGGGGGGACCAAGCGTCTACTTCCCTGACTCCTGTGGGGAGGGGGCGAGACGCGCCATCGCCACTGGCACATGCCGCCCGTTCTTGGAACTATGCAAAGGGCAGAGGCCGGGAGTTGGGGTGCTGGGCTCCCACCCTGTCCTACCTCGACAGGGCACCTTCGGGGCCAGGGTCCTCTGTCTCTAGGCCACATGGGACAATCAATCCTAAGCTCCCCGTCCCCTCGGGTGAGGATGACTGTTATTTTTGTAGCTGAGAACGTGGAATCCCACGGGTTTTTACTGCCCTTTGCCCGGCCGCCCACCTCCGCCCCTCGATGAATGTATTTATTGTGAAAACGGCTAAGCTTCTCCAGGAATGCCGCGTGCCACCCAGTGGGCGGGCAGGCATGTGAGAGGGAAGCCTGGGCTCAGCTCCTCCCCGTTGGTTAATAAACACCCTCTTTCCTCAGCTGAGTGGTCTGCTTGGTGTGGTCTGGCCCAGCCCTGGTCAGCAGGAAGGCTCCCAAGCCTAGGGAAAAGGTCCTGCAGGGACTGGTGCCACGGCCGGCTGGAGCTGGCCCTGCTCCCAGTCCAGCCATCTGCAGGCACGCAGGTCCCCGGCATGCACGCGCAGAGGCCCTCGTGTGAAGGCACTGGGGCAGGACAAAAAAGTCAGTGAGTTTGAGAATTCATCCGGCAGTTTCCAGGTTTTCTCTTCCTCTCGTTTCCACGCCATCTCTCCCTTTTTGTTTTATTTTTTTTGGCTCAGAGGTGTACTCATCACCAAGGCTGGAGTGCAGTGGCACACTCATGGCTCACTGAAGCCTTCGTCTCTAGGGCTCAGGTGGTCCTCCCACCTCAGCCTTCCGAGTAGTTGGGACTACAAGCATGCACCACCACATCCAGCTCACTTTCAGACTTTTTTTTGTACAGACGAGGTCCCGCCATGTTGCCAGGGCTGGTTTTGAACTCCTGGGCTCAAGCAATCCTCCTGCCTCGGCCTCCCAAAGCGCTTGGGACTACAGGTGTGAGCCACCGCACCTGGCCGTCCTCTTCAACAGCCCCTGCCCAGCCCAAGGGAAGACGGATTCATTTCAGCACAAGGAGGGGCCTGGAAAGAGGCCGGTGTGCAAGTGGAATGAGGAAGGCTTGTTACCAGGACCTGGTCTGACTCCCTCCAGGGGTCAGGCCTCTAAGACTCTCCGCCCTGAAGGACTAAGTTCTGCTTCTCCTTTTAGAATAATGAAAAATGGGGCTTACGCTTAAAACAAGCACACGCTTCAAACACCTCAGGTGTGACCATAAGTTTATTAACCTACTTTCTCACCTGCACACAAACATTCACACACAGGTGAGGCACCTTGCCCAGTGCCAGTCTCACAGCAGAAACGGCTCTGTAGCTCGATAACTGTGCCATCACGGCCTCAGCGACACTGCAGAAGCCAGCCTGGAGAGCCTCATCGTGTCTGGAGAGCACCGTTGCCAACTGGAAACCAAGGACCCCATAAGACCCTCGAGGGCCGCCTCGGGCGACAGGGATGCCAGCTAGACGGACATCAGGGGCCTCACGCGGTCCCTGCCCCGAGCAGGCGGCGCCGGCGAGAAACAAGCAGCTCCTCCGTGCCCAAGCAAAACCTGGAGTCAGCGTCCCGCGGGGCTTCAGGACGTCTGCCTGGGCTTGGAATCCCGGAGGAAGAGCGGGCTCCAGGAGTGCCGGTCCAGAGCCCGGGCGTGGGGCCGGGCCGCTGCTCACTGGGCCGAGGTGGGCTCCGGGGGCTCTCGGGGGCGCCGCCCGTGGATCGCAGTGGGCTTGTTGGTGAAGGGGTGCCACTGGCCCTGGACGCTGGGGCTGTCGGTGTGGAAGGGCTTGCGGATGCGGATCACGTCCAGGCCCGACTGGCCGGCCAGCTTCTGCACCAGCGCCGAGATCTCCGCGGCCGACTTGCAGTGGACGCTCTCCTCGCGCACCGCGCCGTTCACTGGCGGGAAGGGGGCGCGGGCGGGTCAGGCGGGGCGAGGACAGAGCAGGTCAGGGCGCGCCCCCGGCCCCCGCCCGCGCCCCCCACTCACGGTATTCGGCCACGACTCGGGGCACGCAGCACGGGCGCGAGTTCACGTAAATGACGACCCCTGGGTTCCGGCGCGCGAAGTCGGTCACCTCCCGCTCCACGAACTCCCTGAGCACCGGGAAGGGCGAGCCGTGACCCCGCGGAGCCCGCCCACCCCGGCCGGCGACCCCGCGGAGCCCTCCCACCGCGGCCCGGGCGCCCCCGCGCAGCCGTATCCGCCCGGCCCCGGCTCACCTGGCGCCGCGGGACGAGGGGCCGTCGCGGCTGAGGCTGAGGCTGAGGCGCTGCAGCTGCTGCACGTAGCGGCCCAGCCCGTTGTGGAGGACGCTAGCCAGGAAGCGGCTGGGCGTCCCGCGCCCCGTCATGGCCGCAGCGGGCGGCCGCGGAGCCGAGCGGCGCGAGGGGGCGGGGCCGTGCCGCGCGACTTCCGCTTCCGGGCCAGCCGCCGCGAGTTTTGCTTCCGGGGTCGGCGGGGAACGCGTGCGGCCGCCTGGCGCCGCGGGCGAGGGGCCGGGGCCGGGGCCTCGCGGAGGGCGCGAGGCGACCCGGGGAGGGGGGACTGCCGCCGGGGCGCGATGACCGGAGACGGGAGGACGGCGAGGAGGCCGCGATCCGGGGCCGCCGGGAGCTGCCGAGGGGCGGAGGCGTGAGGGGGCGGGCGAGAGAGACGCCGCGGGGTCCCCGGCGTCCCGGCTGACGGAGGCGCCGGGGCCAGGCCCCGAGGCGCGTCGAGGCGAGCCCTCCCGCCTCGCTGGGAATGTGGGTCCTCCGAGGCGCGTGCGCCCTCCGGACCCCGCCGCCCCCGCGCGGGGGGTGGGTGGGCCGGAGGGGCCTGCCCCGGAGCCCGGGCCCTCCTCGCCGGCGGTTCCGGAAGGAGGCCCTCCCGGCCTTGGAGGTGCCCGTGCCGCCCGTGACCGCCGCCGAGATCCGCCAGTACTTGCGCGGGCACGGCATCCCCTTCCAGGACGGCCACAGCTGCCTGCGGGCCCCGAGCCCCTTCGCGGAGCCCGAGGACCGGCCCGGCGCCGCCGCCCCCTTCAGCCTCTTCATCGACAAGACCACAGGCCGCTTCCTCTGCACGGCCAGCCTGGCCGAGGGCAGCTGGGAGGACCTGCAGGCCAGCGTGGAGGGGCGCGGGGCCGGGGCCCGGGAGGGCGTCCTGCTCAGCCAGGCCCCCGACGCCGAGGACGGAGAGGAGGTCCGGAGGATCTGGGAGCGAGCGGTCCCGCTCTGGGAGCTGCCCGACCCGCAGGAGGCTCAGCTGGCTCGGCTGATGTTTGGCCTCGACAAGGTCACGGACGGCACGCTCAAGCGCTTCAGCGTGCGGTACCTGCGGTCTGCGCGCAGCCTCGTCTTCCCTTGGTTCTCCCCGGGGGGCTCGGGACTGCGAGGCCTGAAGCTCCTGGGGGCGGAGAGCCAGGGGGATGGCGTGCGCTTCGAGGAGACCACCATCCCGCGGCCTGGCGCCTACCACAACCTGTTCGGATTACCACTGATCGGCCGTCGAGACGTGGAGGTGGTGCTGACGAGCCGGGAGCTGGACAGCCTGGCCTTGAGCCAGTCCACGGGACTGCCCACCCTTGCCCTGCCCCGAGGAACGGCCTGCCTGCCCCCAGCCCTGCTCCCTTACCTGGAGCAGTTCCGGCGCGTGGTGTTCTGGCTGGGGGATGACCTTCGGTCCTGGGAAGCTGCCAAGTTGTTTGCCCGAAAGCTGAACCCCAAGCGATGCTCCTTGGTGCGACCCGGGGACCAGCAGCCCCGTCCCCTGGAGGCCCTGAACAAAGGCTTGAGTCTTTCGCGTATTCTTCGCACGGCTCTGCCCGCCTGGCACAAGTCCATCGTGTCCTTCCGGCAGCTTCGGGAAGAGGTGCTGGGAGAATTGGCCAACATAGAGCAGGCCGCTGGCTTCCGCTGGAGCCGCTTCCCCGACCTCAACCGGCTCCTGAAGGGCCATCGCAAGGGCGAGCTGACGGTGTTCACAGGTAGCCCTGGGAAGGCACTGCGTGGGCCGCAGGGGCAGGGCAGAAGCGTGTGGCTTTGGGCCCCTGACCACACTCCTTTGCAGCCCTGGTCTGTGGCGCAGTTTCCAGAGTAGGCCTTCCTCCTCACCTGGGTCTGTGTTCCACCCCGTGCAGGGCCCACCGGCAGCGGGAAGACGACGTTCATCAGCGAGTACGCCCTGGACCTGTGCTCCCAGGGGGTGAACACGCTGTGGGGGAGCTTTGAGATCAGCAACGTGAGGCTCGCCCGGGTGATGCTGACGCAGTTTGCTGAGCAGCGGCTGGAAGAGCAGCTGGACAAATACGACGAGTGGGCCGACCGCTTCGAGAACCTGCCCCTCTACTTCATGACTTTCCACGGGCAGCAAAGCATCAAGTGAGACCCCAGCTCCAGGCTCTCGGCTTCCCCGGCAGATCCCACACATGGGACCTGTGGTTCCTTTTCTACCTCCAGTGGGCACTCCCAGGTCTCCTTCGGCGCCTCGAAAGGATGGAGGGCTGAACACGGCCTGGAGAGTCCGTAGGGTGCCAGCTCTTCTGCCTGCGTTGCCAGAGAGGGCTTGTGAATGGCTCTTGAATTCGTTGCCTTTTTTCTTTCTAGGACTGTGATAGACACGATGCAACATGCGGTCTACGTCTATGACATCTGTCATGTGGTCATCGACAACTTGCAGTTCATGATGGGTCACGAGCAGCTGTCCTCAGACAGGTGACACCCTCCTCTTGCCTGGCTGGTCTCTAGACACACAGGCTCTGGTTTCCAAGCTGGGTGCAGGCACAGTCCGGCCTGAGTGTGTTATGTGGCGGTCTGGGCTGTGGCAGCAGGCACCGTGTGTGGGTCTCTGGGTGGAAGAAGGTGAAAGGCCCGGGCTGGGGTGGTTTGTGGGGAGATGTGAATGAGTTGGGGGCACGCGTGTGTCCTTGTCCTCTGAATCCCATACTCTCTTGGGGGATGGGGCAGGATTGCAGCTCAGGACTACATCGTTGGGGCCTTTCGGAAGTTTGCGACAGACAATAGCTGCCACGTGACGCTGGTCATTCACCCCCGGAAAGAGGATGATGATAAGGAGCTGCAGACAGCATCCATTTTTGGCTCAGCCAAAGTGAGTAGCGTGCGGAGAAGCTCAAGCTTTAGAGAAGAGAGGGCCAGAAGCACCAGGGACAGCTCTCCTGCCTTCAGTCATCTTGACTGCCATCTGGAAGAGGCTGGAGTGGTGCTTCTGGGCCATGACATGAGGCGTGTGTGTGCCGGGAGCTCAGAATCCTGGCAGCTGGTCCTCTGCCCTCCCGGAGCACACATCCTAGCGGGGAAACGGTGAGACCGTGACGGCGACTCAGATGGGCAGGACAGATGTGTGGGCAGCAAAGAGAAGGGCTGTGTGACTCCGCCTGGGCCAACCTCGGGGAGGCGTCCCACCAGGGGCGGCAGGGGTTCGGCTAGGGTCCGGCAGGCAGTAGGTAGTGGGTCATCAGGTAAACGGGGCCTGTGGGCCGCAGGAACACGCGGAGCACCTGCTGATGTGCCAGACCTGGGCTGGGCACGGGAATTCGGGGCAAGGAGCGTGAGTCGTGGCCACAGTGGAACAGACACGGAGCTGGGAGAGAGGGAGTGCAGAGTCCAGATGGTACTTTCTTCCTTTAGGGGAATCAAGAGGGCTTCTGTGAAGTGTGACGTTGAGGCAGACCTGGGTGGCGGGAGGAAGCTGAGGTTGAGGGGAAACACTGGAGGAGGATGTCCATGACGCATGGCGCGGTCTCAGCGGCCAGCTCAGGGCTTGAGGGGCTTAGTGGCCCAGCGGAGTGGCTGAGCCTTGGTGTGGGGGCGGGGGCACTTTCCTGCCCCTTCTGGCCATGCTGTCCTGCACGTCTGCCTTCCCTTCTGCTTCGCCTGCGCGTCTTTTTTTTTTTTTTGAGTTGGAGTCTTACTCTGTCGCCCAGACTGGAGTGCAGTGGCCGCTCCCGGCCACCGCAGCCTCGACCTGCTGGGCTCCGGCGATCCTTCTGCCTCAGCCTTCCGAGTAGCCGGAACTACAGGTGCGCGCTACCACGCCCGCCTCATTTTTTGATTTATTGTAGAGATGAGGTCTCGCTGCCCAGGCGGGTCTCGAACCCGCGGGCTCAGGCCATCCACTCACCTCAGCCTCCCGAAGGCGCGGGATTACAGGCTGAGCCACCGAACCCGGCTCCTCCGTGTCTTCTTACTCCTGCCGTCCTCCTGTCCCCTCTCTCAGGCGAGCCAGGAAGCAGACAACGTTCTGATTCTGCAGGACAGGAAGCTGGCGACTGGGCCGGGAAAGCGGTACCTGCAGGTGGCCAAGAACCGCTTCGACGGAGACGTGGGCGTCTTCCCGCTGGAGTTCCACAAGAGCTCCCTCACCTTCTCCATCCCACCCAAGAGCAAGGCGCGCCTCAAGAAAATCAAGGATGAGAACGGAACAGCGGCCAAAAAGCCCTCTGCCAGCAGAAAGGGCTCCGGGCCACAGAGCTCAGAGGCCAGCCCGGGCCAGGTCCCCACTGCCCACCAGCCAGGCACTGCCAAGCCTGCGACGTGACCCAAACTTGATGGCAGTGCCAAGCTGGGCCTGAGCTGAGCCTGGCAGGATGGGCTGGGCGGAGCCTCTGCTGGCTCCTCTGTCCTGTGGCCGAGCCACAGGCCCCTCTGTCTGGGTGGCCTGGTCAGGGGCAGCGTTCCGTGGGGAGAAGACTGTGTAGCAGACGGTGGAGAGCCTCCTCTCGCACGCCGGGCTTGGAGCCCCCGCCGGTGGGCCTGGAAAGACAGGCGCGGCCTTGCTTCCCCAGGACCTGTGTTCTGGGGCAAGAGTCAAGCAGGCCGTGGGCAGATCCGCAGGAAACGTGGTCAGCGTCCGCGAGCAGTGCTGTCGAGGAAGCAGGAGCGCAGCAGAGAGCCTGCAGGCAGCGCCCAGGGTCTGGGAGATGCCTGGGGGGCGTGCTGGGCCTGGAGGGCGAGGAGAGCACCACGGGCGCCCGCAGACTGCAGAGAGAAAGGCCCAGGAGTGAGCCACCTGACTCAAGGCAGGGGCAGCCCCTCCGCCTGCCGGGGAAGCGGACCTCATGCCAACACCAGCCTGAGCTTGCAGAGCCAGGTGGCGTGGTGGCACCACGCCCCTCTGCCCCCGGTTCCCAGAGCCTGGCGTGAGACGGCACTTCTTAGAACTGGGTCCTAGGTGCTTCCCTGTGGCATCGGGGCCCGGGAAGCCACCTGCACTGCGTGGCCTTGGAGTCCAGCGTGCCTGCCACCGCGACACTGATACCGCCGCGGGCGCCTTCCACAGAGCCTTTTCCAGCGACTAAAAACGTGCGGCCTTCGTCTCTGTGCTTCCGTGTTTGTCCACCAGGTGTCTCCGCGGCCTGCGGCTGGGCCGCCCTGGAGCTGGGAGTGGATGGCCCCTCCCCCAGCCTCCCAGCTGTGGGCTCCAGGAAGCCGGGCCTGAGGGCCTGCGCCCGCCTCCCGCCTCTTCCCGCGGCCTGGAGACAAGATGGTGTCCTTGCCCCTGACCTTTTCCCGCAGCTCTCCGTGTGCTTTCTGGCAGAGGAGAGGGTCACCAGTCCACACGGCAGGCCCTGTCTGCCCGAAGCCACGCCCAGTGTGGACCGGACCTCGCACTGGCGTTCTCCGCCCCCCCCACCGTTTCTCTCGTGTCTGTGTGTGTATCCGCCAGAATCCTGGAGATTTGTTAAAAGTGCAGAACGTAGCCCGGCGTGGTGGCTCACGCCTGTCATCCCAGCACTTTGGGAGGCGGAGGTGAGAGGATTGCCTGAGCCCAGGGTTCGAGACCAGCCTGGGCAACTTGATGAGACATTGTCTCTACAATAAATCGGTTTTTTTAATTAGCTGCACGTGGTGGCACACACCTGTGGTTCCAGCTACTTGGAAGGATGAGGTGAATGGGTAGCCTGAGCCCAACAGGTCGAGGCTGCGGTGGCCGTGAGCGTGCCGCTGCGCTCCAGTCTGGGCGACAGTGACTCTTAAAAAAAGCAAAGCCCAGGCTGTGCATCCCATTCTAACCCCCAGTTACCCTCACTTTTAGCAAGGCCTACAGGTGAGAGCAGGTGACTCAGAGGCCCTGTTGGATTCCTCGTGGTGGCACGTTCTCGCCTCTCCTGGTCCTCTGAAGCCCCAGTTTCCCTTGGGATGTGTCTGAGTTCGGAGAGCGCAGTGTTCCCAGGGGTTGGGTGAAGCCTTGGTGTGAACAGAGGTTTCCCCTCCCTGGAAGCAGGGCTGCCTTGTCAAGTCTTCTGTCACCCTGAGCAGGGGCTGTGGCCTCCGGCCTGTGGTGTGAGATCTGTGGCCACCAGCAGACCCGGAGCAGAGCTGTTCTCTGCGGAAGAACTGGAGGTGGGGCCGCTCTGCCAGGGCCTCCCTCCTTGGGGGTCTCTCCCAGACTGGCTGGAGCCAGGCCTCCCTAATCCCGGGTAATCATTCCCAGCCGGCGCTTGGTGCAGGCCTCACCCAGGGTCTGGCTCTGAGTGGCGAGTCCCAGATCATCCTTCCCGCACGGATGGGGGTTCGTCCTGGCCTGCCTAGAAGGCCCAGGCCGGCAGGTTCTCGGGATCTTCCAGGGGCTTCCAGGAGGGGACTTGGTGAGGCCTCTGAACTGGGGAGACAGGAAGGCAGACCAGCCTGTCTTGTCCCGCCCTCCTAGTCGACACCCCCACACAACCAGGAAGGGGGGGAACTCAGGCCCCGGCCCCGCCCCTACACAAACAAGTCCGCTCCGTACCTGCCTCGGCTCCCCGCCCTGCGGTCTGGCTGAAGCCGGCACCGGGGTCCCGGGCCTGTGTGAGCCGCCGGGGAGGGGCCGGGCATGTGCCCGGCCGGCCCGGATGCTGAGACTCCCCGAGAGGCCAGGAAGGGCGGCCGCCCCGTCCCCGGCTGTGCTCCACGCGGCCGTGGGGCCGGCAGCCGCCTCCGACCGTGGGTGCGGATGGGCTTGAGAAGCGCAGGTCACAGAGGCCTCCCGCGGCCCAGGTGCCCGGAGGCCTGCGCCGTCCACGGGCGGCCTTGCGTGCGGGGAGCGAGGGAGGCCTTGGTGCCTGCCTGCCACACCGGCCGGCTTCCTGCCTGTGCCTGTGCGGGAAGCCCGGCGTGCCCTGTGGGGGCGGCGGCATGCTCACCTGGGCCGCCACCCAGGCAGGGAAGGGGCGGGCCGGCTCTGCCGGGGCGGCCCCGCCGGGCGCATGTGGGCCAGGGTGGGCGCTGTTTCGGCGAAACCCGAGGCGCCTTTGTCTGCCACCCGGGGATTCCCTGTTGGGACAGCGGGGAGAGGGGACCCGGCTGGGCCCGAGTGGGGCAGGCAGGGTGGCAGAGTGAAGCCCTCCGGCCAGCGCGGGGCGGCAGCTCCTGGGCCCTTCGTCACGTGCTGGCCGCCCCTTCCCCAGGTCGCAGGCCGGGTCCTGCAAGCCGTGGTCAGGGCCAGAGGGCAGCCTCGGCCAGCGCCGAGGTGCCGTCGGGCTGGGGCCCGGCTCGGCTGTGGAGGGGTGCGGGGCAGACCACTCCCCTCCCTGGGTGGGGGGCGCGGCCTCGGCGCCCCGCCCCGTCCCGCCGCACCAGGTCCGGCGGGGCGGGCCCCGGGAGCCCGGACGGGCTGGGGAGCCGGCGCGCGCGCGGCGGGAGGGCGCGCTGGAGCCGGGCCGGGCCGGAGCGGCGGCGCAGGTGGCGCGGGGTGAGTGGCCGAACCCCGCTCCCGCGCGGCCCCGCTCCGGAGCGAACTTTCCGCGGCAGGGGAAGCTGGGGGTGGGGCGAGGCGGGGGTCCCCACTCGGGGGCGCGCGGGCGGAGCGTCGAGACCGAAGCGACACGGGCACTCCCCCGCCGGCCCCCACGCGTGCACCGCTCGCGCACGCACTGAGGTCGCAGGGGCACACGTGCGCTCGGGCAGGACGCGCGGTGGGCGGCCCTCGCACCCGGGGCAGCGCCCCGCGGCCGCGCGGACCCCCGGCGGGCAGGGCTCCCGCCCCCGCGCGCGCTGGGTGGGGCACGCGGCTGGGTGGGGCGGGTGGACGCGTCCGGAGGGTCCTGCGTCCCGGCCGCGCGCAGGTGAAGACCCGGGCGTAAACAGGCGCGGGCACGTGACCGCTCCGCAGACCAGTGGCCGGCGCCCCCCACCCCGCCACGGGCGGGCGCCCCCCCGGCCCAGGGCGCGTGTGCCGGGTCCCGGTTGGCCCGACTGTGCTCCAGTCTCCGCCTGGAGCGAGGCGAAGCCTCGCCCCGAAACCGGAGCACGACGCCCCCTGGAGCGGGGTGGCGCGGGAGGACGCGAGACGGGCGGCTGCGGTGGGCTTCCTGGGGGCCCGCCTGCCTTCTCCCGAGCGGGGTCTCGGTGTCCGCATCCCTGGAGGCTTCGGGGAGAGGCCCCCGATGGCGGGGGACAGCTGCCCCCGCCCCTCGGCGCCGCCTGAGCGCCTGCCGGTCGCCGCCTACCCCCCACCCCCCCACCCCCGGGGAATGCTTGAAGGTAAACCTCCCCGGCACCGGAGTGGGCCGACACCCCCGTGGAAGGGAGGACGAGCCCCCTCCCCCCGGGGCGTGAGGGGGGCAGCGGCTCCGTGCTGCCCTGCCCGCCCCACCCCCACCCCCGCACGCCGGCCCAGCTGCTGCCTGAGCCGGGCAGCCTGCCAGCAAGGGGAGGCGGCTCTTGGTGCCCCGGGAGGCAGGGATCAGGGCGAGGCCAGAGGAGGGTCTCTGCTGGGACGGGGGCTCAGTCTTTCCTTGGGAGCCCGAGGGTCCGGGATGAGCCGGAGGGTGGTTGGGCAATGTTTCCCTTTCCAGGGAAAAAGAAAGAAAAACAACCCTTTCCAAGGAGCTAAAAATAGCGCTGAGCGCTGGCCAGGGCTGTGGCCTGGAAGGGGGGGGGCACTCCTTCCTGGGGCCTGGGCAGCTCTGGCAGGCCTTGGCCCTGTGGGGGAAGAGGGGGCATGAGGGGGAGAGAGCTGTCCTGGCCTGGGGGTGTGGGCATCAGCTGGCCTGGCCAGGTCACCAAGAGCCTCAGGGCCGGGCTGTGCGCGAGCGTATTTGTGCAACTCGATTTGTGTGCGAGAAGTTGTCGGTGTGAGTGACAGGAAGGCCGCCAGTGTGGAAGGAGGGAGGAGGCCAAGTGGGTGCAAGGGACTGCGCTGTCCTGGAAGGCAGCGTCACAGGCCCGTGGCACCGAGCGTGTCTGCATACGAGGTGGCCTGGAAGGCGGTGGAGAGAAGGAACATGGACCCCCTGATGGCAGAGACCGACAGCGGCTGCGTGGTGAGGCTGGGTGCGGGAGAGGCCTTGTGGGTGCGAGCAAGGCTTGTGGCCTGCGAGGGGGCCAGCGTGTCTGTGGCCCTAGAAGGTGGAGTGTGGGCTGCGCCGCTGGTGTGGGCCTGGATGTGGGTCTGGACTGCGGATCGGGACTGGGGGCGAGGAATGGAGGTCGGGACCGCAGGTCTGAGTTCGGGTGTGGACTGGGGTTCTGGACTCTGGGCCCGAATGTGGGCCTGGACTGGAGGTTTGGATGTGGTTCCGGACTGTGGGCCTGAATGCGGGCCCGGATTGCGCGCCTCCACTGTGGGTCAGGGATGGAGGCCGGGACTGCGGGTCCGGATGCGGGTCTGGGCTGCAGGTCTGGATGTGCTTCCGGACTGTGGGCCTGAATGCGGGCCGGACTGCGGGTCTGGACTGCAGGTCTGGATGTGCTTCCGGACTGCGGCCGGACTGCCCGCCTCCACTGTGGGTCAGGGATGGAGGCCGACTGCCTGGATGCGGTCTGGCTGCGGTTGGATGTGGTTCTGGACTGCGGCTGAATGCGGCCCGGGCTGCGGGTCTGACTGCAGGTCTGGATGTGCTTCCGGACTGCGGGCCGGACTGCCCGCCTCCACTGTGGGTCAGGGATGGAGGCCGTGACTGCGGGTCTGGATGCGGGTCTGGGCTGCAGGGTTGGATGTGGTTCTGGACTGCGGGCCTGAATGCGGGCCGGGCTGCGGGTCTGGACTGCAGGTCTGGATGTGCTTCCGGACTGCGCGCCTCCACCGTGGGTCAGGGGTGGAGGCCGGGACGGCGGGTCTGTACCGCTCACCCGTGAGCGCAGAGGTCCAGGCCTCTGTCGCAGCAGGTGGCTCCGAGGAAGGTGAGGAGCGCGGGCCGCGCGGGCCGGCCCGGGCTTGGGGGCGTGGGGTCGGCCCGGTGGCGAGGCCGCGGGTGTTCTCCCGGCGGCCGCCAGGGGGCGCCGTCCCGCAGAGCCGCGCGTGCCGCCCCCAGCCGCCGAGCGGGGCGGGCCGGCCGGAGCCGGGGCCCCGACCGCGCCGGGCGCCGGGCAGCCGGGGCGGGGGCCGCCGACCCCGGCCTCCCCTGCGGCCTCCCCTGGGCCTCCCCTGCGGCCCCGGAGCTGGGCCGAGCCCCGGGAGGCTGCGGCCGGGCCGCGGGGCAGGGGCGGGGCCGCCGCGGCCCTTTGTGCCCGAACAATGACCGGCCACCGGCCCCGGGGCCCGGCCTGGCGCGGGGGCGCCCGGCGCCCCGCGGCCCGCGCCCCGCCGCAGCCCCGGCCTCGAGGGGGCCTCGCCCGCGCGCCGGCGGCCGCGCGTGGCGAGGCGCTGGCGCGTGGCCCCGGCCGGGCGGGGCGCGCCTCGGCCTCCCCCGCGGCCCCGCCCCTCGGCCGGGCGGGGCGGGGCGCGCCGCGGGGGCGGGGCGGGGCGAGGCCGCGCGGGCCGCAGCCGGCGGGCGGCGGGGCCGAGCATGGAGCGGCGCGGCGGAGGTGAGGGCCCGCTTCGGCGCGGGCACGTCCGCGGCCGCCCCGGGGGTGCGCCCTGGACGGGGGCGGGTGGGGGCGCCCGGCCTCCGGCCGCCGACGCGAACCGCGACCCGGGCGCCGTCCGCCGGCCGGTCCTCGGCGTCGGGGCGCTTTCCCCGACTCTCGCGCCCGGCCGCGCCCGGCCGCCAGCCCCCGCCGCCGAGGGCGCCGCGCCGGAGCGCCTCGTGGGGGCGCGGGCCCGCGCCCGCAGCCGCTCGCGCTTCTCAAAATGGAGCCTCCGCCGCCCCTCCTCCCCGGGCCAGGGGCGGGCCGGCGGCTGGGCCCGGCCTCGCGGACGCCCGGCGGGCTCCCGGCCGTCTGGCTCCCGCCCCCCGTCCCTCTGGGCGCAGGGCCCGGCTCCCTGGCCGCCGTCGCCTCCCGGTCGGCCACCGGGCCTTTGTCTCCGTCCCCGGGCCCTGGCTTTCTCTGCGTCCGTCGCTTCCCTCCAGTTCTCACTTTCTCTGTGCTCACTCAAGGGGGAAGCTGCAGGCAGGCGCGGCCCCCCCCCCAGAAGACCCTGCCCCTTCTCTCCGCGCCTGGAGCGGCCCGGGAGAGGGGCCTCTCCGCCCGCCTGGCCTCGGGCTGGGGGCTGGGGTGGCCTCGGCCCACCCTGCAGAGGGGCCTGTGAGTGCCCCCAGCTTGCAGGGCTCACCCCTCCCCCAGCTCCCATCAGCCCCTGCCTCCCTCTGGCCGCTTCTTCCTGGTTCTGGAATGTTTCGCCTCGGGTCGGGAGGAGGGGATGGACTTGGCGGACCCCAGCAGGCGAGAAGGCGAGCCGGTCTCCCCAGGCTCCAGAGAGAGGACCGACAGGCGCCCGCCCACTCCCACGTGCCCACACCCACGCAGTGTCCCCCTGTCCCCTAGTGCCACCC
Source organism: Cephalopachus bancanus (assembly GCA_027257055.1). Lineage (NCBI taxonomy): Eukaryota > Metazoa > Chordata > Mammalia > Primates > Tarsiidae > Cephalopachus > Cephalopachus bancanus. The sequence continues at coordinate 3,442,011 of JAPVLO010000143.1, forward strand.
CCGGGGGAGTTCACGCGTGAACTCTAGCAGGTGCCGATGGGCCTGACACCTGTCCCGACATCCTCTCAGAGCCCAGCCCGGGCTCACTTGTCACATGCGTGTGTGTCTGGTAATGACCCCTGGGAACCTACATCCTCTTGTAAGACACGCATGGGGATTCACACCTGCACCCGTTGTCTGTGTGAACGTCCTGGTGCGTCTGTCCGGTCCCAGACGCTTCCCTGCACAGTCACACACAGCAGCACACACACATGCCGACTCCACGCAGCTCTGTCCGCGTCTGGGCCCCCCCTCTGCATGATGACTTCAGCAGATGCCCACGTCCTGGTCATCGGCGGCCCTGGGATGGGGCGGGAGTTCCGGGTGGAGGCTTGGTGTCCCCTTCCAGGAAGGAGCAGGGCTGGGGAGGTGGCGCGCTCTGGCCCGGGCTCTGGGGAAGGGAGGTCTTGCACCCCGGCCCGCGGTGATGGGGGGGTCCTTGAAGCTGGAAGGTTTTGTAGAGGTTAGTGGCAGGACACAGGACAGGGCCTGCGGGGGCTTCTTGGGCCCCCATTGTTGGGGTGTGGGGAGGTAGGAGTTGTCGTGGAAACCAGCCTGTGCCTGAGCCCGCCTCTGGGAGGCAGGAGGCCCCAGGACACCCGTGGACTGATTCCCAGGAGCTGTGGGTTTCTTGTTTGGCTGGATGCACCCTTGCCGCCTCCCTGTCTGGGAGAAACTGAGGCCCGGCGTGGGGAGGCAGGGCAGTTCCCGGCTTGGCTCTTTGTTGTCTAATTACCAGGTGCGTGTCGATCGGTCCCTCAGGCTGCATCTGCCACACTGCCCTGTGATGAGGCCACCTGTCCCAGAGGACCAGGGCCGTGCTGGGAGTGGTGGAAAGGGCTCCCTCCCTGAGCCGAGTGCGCCCTCCCCGGGGGTGGGCCTGGGCTTGGCCTGGCCCTCTGCTGCGGGTAGCCTGCCCCCACCCAGGCCTCCGTGCCTCGTCACCCCTCTTGGTGGATCCCGCCCTCGGCCCTGCTCAGACCCGAGTCAGGCCGTGGTCTGGCCCCCGAGAGGGTTGAGGCTCAGGCCGTTGCCTGGAGGTGGAGACTTGGGGGTGGCGAGGGGCTCTGACACGGCCGCCCTGCCCACAGGTTGCCCCCGAGGCCCCCGGCCAGGCCTGAGCCTCTGCCACCATGGCCATCGTGCAGACCCTGCCGGTGCCGCTGGAGTCCGCCCCTGAGGCCGCTACCGCCCCGCGAGCTCCCGCCATGGGCAGCGTGAGCAGCCTCATCTCGGGCCGGCCCTGCCCGGGGGGGCCAGCTCCTCCCCGCCACCATGGCGCCGCGGGGCCCGCCTTCTTCCGCCAGCAGGATGGGCTGCTGCGGGGTGGCTATGAGGCCCAGGAGCCGTTGTGCCCGGCCGTGCCCCCCAGGAAGGCTGCGCCCGGCGGCGTCTTCACCTACATCAACGAGGACTTCCGGACGGAGTCACCCCCTAGCCCCAGCAGCGACGCGGAGGATGCCCGTGAGCAGCGGGCACGCAGCGCCCACCTCCGCGGCCCTCCGCCGAAGCTCGTCCCTGTCTCCGGAAAGCTGGAGAAGGTGAGGACCGGCGCCTGCCCGGGGCCTGGGTGGGCTCGGGGCCCCCTTGGAAGCTGGAAGCGTCTGTGGAGGAGCGTGCCGGCCCGGGTTCTGATCCCAGCCCTGCCTCTGGCTGTGCGACCTCTGAGAGGTCACGTGACCTGCTGGAACCTCAACTTCCGCCTCTGTGCAATGGGTCAGATGTGGCTCAGCAAGTGCCAGCTGCTGGACGGTGGCCTTGCAGTGGCTGTGTGTCTGCCGTGGGGCCAGGCCTCCATTTCCCCCTGTGGCGTGGGCGTGAGGGGCCCTGAGCTAGCATGGCTGTCGTGAGGATGGGCAGCAGGCCCCTCACGTAGCCGGGCATAAAGCTTTGCTCAGGAGGCCCCCGCCAGGGACGTCAGTTAATGTCGGGGGACTGGGGACTCCCGTGGCAGGGCAGGGAGGGTCCCAGAGCTTGAGGACCAGGCAGCTCATCCCGGGTCCCCGGCGCCTCATTTCAGAACATGGAGAAGATTCTGATCCGCCCGACGGCCTTCAAGCCCGTGCTGCCCAAACCACGGGGGACGCCCTCTCTGCCGAGCTTCCTGGGCCCTCGGGCCGCAGCGCTGTCCGGGAGCCAGGGCAGCCTCACTCAGCTGTTTGGGGGCCCGGCCTCTTCCTCCTCCTCTTCCTCCTCTTCCTCGGCCACCGACAAACCCCTGGCGTTGAGCGGCTGGGCCAGCGGCTGCCCGTCCGGGACGCTGTCCGACTCTGGCCGGAACTCACTGTCCAGCCTGCCTACCTGCAGCACCGGGGGTGGCGAGGCGGCCACCGGCTCCCCGGGCGGGCACCTGCCCTCCCACGGCCCTGGGCGGGGGCCACTGCCCGGGCCAGCTCGAGGGGCCCCTGCTGGGCCCTCCCATTCAGACAGCGGCCGGTCCTCGTCCAGCAAGAGCACAGGCTCCCTGGGGGGCCGCGTGGCCGGGGGCCTCCTGGGCGGTGGTGCCCGGGCCTCCCCGGACAGCAGCTCCTGTGGGGAACGCTCGCCTCCACCCCCGCCCCCACCGCCCCCCTCTGACGAGGCCCTGCTGCACTGTGTCCTGGAAGGAAGGCTCCGAGACCGTGAGGCAGAACTCCAGCAGCTGCGCGACAGTCTGGACACCGGCGAGGCCGCTGTGGGCCAGGTAGGGTCAGCCGCGAGCCACGGGGCGGAGCGCCCCAGGGCCGGGGACCCCGAGGGGCGTTTCCGTTTTGGAGAAAGGGAGCAGGCAGTAGCAGCGTGGCTCCTGCCTGGCAGAATCCAGATGCGTGGATTCGAAGCCAACACTGCCATTTACTGTCTTTTGGGAAAAAGAACTTTATTTTTTATTTTTTGAGTTGGAGTCTCACTCCATCGCCCAGGCTGGAGTACCGTGGCATGCTCCCGGCTACTCCAGCCTCGACCTGCCGGGCTCCGGCGATCCTCCCGCCTCAGCCTTCCAAGTAGCTGGAACTACAGGTGCGCACTACCATGCCCAGCCAATTTTTTGATTTATTGTAGAGATGCAGGCTCAGGCAATCCTCTTGCCTCAGCCTCCCAAAATGTTGGGATTATAGGCTTGAGCCACTGCACCCAGCCGAAAAAAGACTTTTTTGAGAGAGAGAGGCTCTCACTCTGTCACCCAGGCTGGAGTGCAGTGGCACGATCACAGCTCACCACAGCCTCGACCTCCTGGGCTCAGGGGATCCTTCTGGCTCCTCCTGAGTCGCTGGGACATAGACGTGCTCCTCCATGCCTGCCTACTTTTTTCATTTTTTGTAGCGACGAGGTCTTGCCGTGTTGCCCAACTTCTGGGTCTTGAACTGGGCTCAAGCGATCCTCCTGCCTTGGTCTCCCAGAATGCTGGATGGCAGCCGTGAGCCACTGTGTCTGGCCTCATTTGCTGTCCTTTTTTTTTCTTGTTGATCCAAGGTTCCCCATTGTCACCCGGGCTGGAGTGCGGTGGCATGATCATGGCTCACGGTAGCCGTGTAGGCTCACCTCCTGGGCTCAATCCCCTTGCCTCAGTCACTCGAGTGTCTGGGACTACAAGGGCATGCTACCACGCCCAGCCAATGTTTTTTTTTTACAGGGGTGATCTTGCTAGGTTGCCTAGAGTGGCTTTGAACTCCTGGGCTCAAGGGATTCTCCCTTCTCAGTCTCCCAAAGAGCGGGGATGACAGATGAGCCATCATGCCTGGCCTGCTTTCGCCGCCGTCTTTTAGATTTGAGCAGTTACCTCACTTTACTCAGCCTGTCTTCATCTATAAATGGGGTTGTTCTGGCCTCATCCGGTTGTGAGGAGGGCGAAATCACGTAGAGGTGTCCAGCGCCCAGACTAGTGCCCTGCGCTGGGAAGGGCTGGCCGTGTGCATGCTGTTTGGCTGTTTCTTCTTTTGTTTTTCTTGAGTCAGAGTCTCACTCTGTCGCCCAGGCTGGAGTGCAGTGGCACGCTCATGGCCTCCCCAGCGTTGACCTGCTGGGCTCTGGGGATCTTTCGCCTCAGCCTTCCAAGTAGCCGGAACTACAGGCGTGCGCTACTACACCCAGCAATTTTTTTTTTTATTATTTTTTTTATTGTAGGGACGAGGTCTCACCAAGTTGCCCAGGCTGGTCTCGAACCCCTGGGCTCAGGCAGTCCTCTCGCCTCAGCCTCCCAAAAATCTGGGATTACAGGCGTGAGCCACCGTGCCCAGCTGCAACTAACTTTAAAGACTACCTCTTACTGAGTTTGAGTTGGAGTCCCTCACTGTCACCCAGGCTGGAGTGCAGTGGCACACTCACGGCTACCGCAGCCTTCTCCTCCTGGGCTCAGGCGATCCTTCCGCCTCAGCTTTCCAAGTATCTGGAACTCCAGGCATGTGGCTCCACGCCCGGCTAATTTTTTGATCTACTGTAGAGACGAGGTCTCGCCAAGTTGCCCAGGCTGGTCTCGAACCCCTGGGTTCAGGCAATCCTCCCGCCTCGTCCTCCCAAAGTGCTGGGACGACAGGTTTGAGCCACCACGCACGAGTCCTGAAAGTCTTCTGGGTCGGCGGCCGCGGGGCGTCATGAGCTCCGCCTCTCCTGCGGGGCGGGGCCCTGGGAGCGGGGCGGGGCCCTGGGAGCGGGGCGGGGCCCTGGGAGCGGGGCGGGGCCCTGGGAGCGGGGCGGGGCCCTGGGAGCGGGGCGGGGCCCTGGGAGCGGGGCGGGGCCCTGGGAGCGGGGCGGGGCCCTGGGGGCGGGCCTGGGGCGGGGGGGCCCTGGGAGCGGGGCGGGGCCCTGGGAGCGGGGCGGGGCCCTGGGAGCGGGGGCGGGGGGCCCTGGGAGCGGGGCGGGGCCCTGGGAGGGGCGCCCTGGGCGGGCGGCCCTGGGAGCGGGGCGCCTGGGCTTCTGCCTTCTCGCCCGCAGGCCTCCGACGAGCGGCTGCGGCCCTGGCCCCGCGAGGCCCCACGGGAGGACGGCGCGGCCCGGGCGCCGCGGGCGCAGCAGCTGCTGCAGCTGCAGGTGCTCCAGCTGCAGCAGGAGAAGCGGCAGCTGCAGGACGACTTCGCGCAGCTGCTGCAGGAGCGCGAGCAGCTGGAGCGGCGCTGCGCGGCCCTGGAACGAGAGCAGCGGGAGCTCGGGCCGCGGCTGGAGGAGACCAAGTGGGAGGTGGGCCGCGGGGGCGCGGGGGGCTGGGCGGGAGCCGCCACCTGGCCCCGTGGGCACGCCCTGCCATGCCCCCGTGGGCGGGGCCTCCTTGCGCCTGCGTGGGAGGCCCCTCGTTGGCCTGTTGGAGTGGCCCGTGGCGCCGCCTCCTAGCCAGTCCTGAGCGCGTGCTGCTTGCTGCAGGCCTGTCCCCTGGGGTGTCCCAGGCGACCCTCAACACAGCCCTGGGAGGTGGGTGCTGTTGCAGCCCCCATTTTATCGGCGGGTACCCCGAGGCCCAGGAAGGGCGAGCCCAGAACCACACCTGACCGCGGCGGAGCTTAAGTTGAAACCCCGCCTGGCTCCGGTCTCTGCTCTTCCCTGAGACGCAGCCGCGCGTCTCCCCGGGATCGCGAGCGTCGCCCCGCTGCTCCCACTCCTGCCGCCACCCGGTCCCCGGGCCTCGGCACTGCTTCCTCGGTGTCTGTGGATGGTCTACTTGCTTGGCAGGAGGGAGCCCGAGGCCTGCCCTCCACCCTGGCGGCATCCCCAGGCTGCGTGGCCTTGGACGTGGACGCGCTTCAGTGTCTGGTCTGCAAGATGGGGTAGGATCGGGCCTCCTCTCCCGGCCTCACCCTCTCCCTCTCCCGGCGCCTCCCGCCCCAGGTGTGCCAGAAGTCGGGCGAGATCTCCCTGCTGAAGCAGCAGCTGAAGGAGTCGCAGGCCGAGCTGGTGCAGAAGGGCAGCGAGCTGGTGGCGCTGCGCGTGGCGCTGCGGGAGGCCCGCGCCACGCTGCGGGTCAGCGAGGGCCGCGCGCGCGGCCTGCAGGAGGCGGCCCGGGCGCGCGAGCTGCAGCTGGAGGCCTGCGCGCAGGAGCTGCGGCGGCACCGCCAGGAGGCCGAGCGGCTGCGCGACAAGGCGGGGCAGCTGGACGCCGAGGCGGCCGGCCTGCGCGAGCCCCCCGCGCCGCCGGCGCCCGCCGACCCGTTCCTGCTGGCGGAGAGCGACGAGGCCAAGGCGCAGCGGGCGGCGGCCGGCGCGGGGGGCAGCCTGCGCGCGCAGGTGGAGCGGCTGCGGGCCGAGCTGCAGCGCGAGCGGCGGCGCGGCGAGGAGCAGCGCGCCGGCTTCGAGGGCGAGCGGCTGGCCTGGCAGGCGGAGAAGGAGCAGGTGATCCGCTACCAGAAGCAGCTGCAGCACAACTACGTGCAGATGCACCGGCGCAGCCGGCAGCTGGAGCGCGAGCTGCGGCAGCTCAGCCTGGAGCTGGAGGCGCGCGAGCTGGCCGAGCTGGGTCTGGCGGAGCAGGCGCCCTGCCTCTGCCTGGAGGAGATCGCGGCCACCGAGATCTAGCCGCGCCGCGCAGCCCGGGGCGCCCGAGTCCGCGGCGTCGCTCTGCCCGGCCGGCCCGCCCGCCCGGAGGCTGGGCCCCTCCACACCACACCCGTCCTGAAGCCAGAGAGAGCCAGAGGGCACCAGCTGTGCCCCACGTGCCTGCCCCACGCGCCCCCACGGGGACAGGGCTGGGCCCGGGCGCGTCCTGGGCGCCGGCCCTGCAGCCTCCCTGAGCGGGGGGGCTGACGTCAGACCAAAGGAAGAACTCAGCCGTGTCTCGTTTATTTGTGTTTTGACCAAGCCGCGCCCCCCTCCCCGCCCGTATATGGCCTCGTTTTCACGTGTATATTTTTCACACTGTAAATTTCTTGTACAAACCCAAAGAAAAAATTAAAAAAAGGTTTTTGTTTGTTTAGAAAAAGCGGCTGCTGGAGGACGAGCTCGGGATCCCTGGGACCCCGTCCCGGCTCCGTCCGCGCGCTGCTCCCCGCCCCCTCAGAGAGAGCGTGATGGGGGGCGGACAGCCAGGAGAGAGTCTGAGGTCCCAGTGGACCCCCACAGGAAGTTCTCTTGGGGTCTGAGGGACCGGAGCAGCTTCCATCCCGTTCCTTGCGCGAGGCCGCCTGTGGCTGGGTGACGGTGCACCGACCCCCCGCGGGCCGCCTGGGAGTCCGCGTCCCTCGGTGCTCAGGGGCATCCTGGGAAAGCGCCCGCCGGCCGGGCTCCGGGCGGTCTTCACCCCTTTCCTGTCTCTGGAGGTCGGGGAGCAGGGCGTGTGGGGGACACAGGCCGCCCCCTAGCACCTTGTCCTTGGACACCGGGTTGAAGGCAGAGCCTCAGGGGCAACCGAGGTCGAGGGAGGGGCGGGGGGGAGCCCCCACCTGCTTGGGGGCGGCATGGCAGGCCGGCCCTGGGCTCCTGAGTCCGGGGGAGGAATCTGGGGTTAGTGAGAGGGTTGTGGGCTCAGTGGAGGCTCGGAGAGGGGGTGGGGACTGGGAGTCGGCTGGGGAGCCTGGCACAGGGCGGGGCATCGGGGCGCGGGCTCGGTGTTGGTGGGAAAGGCACTGGGGGACAGGCTCTGGGCACCGATGGGAGGTTCTGGCAGCCTGAGCGTGGGGACAGGACTGGCATCACGGGGCTGGTGGCCCGGGGCACGGTCCGCAGGAAGGCGGCCATCAGCAGGGGCCGAGGGCTCCCAGGGCACCCTGACCACGAGCTCCATAGGCTCCCGGGCCTTGTTCCGGTACGCCCGGCGGATGGTGTCCACGGCCCGCTGGTGGGTCACCTGCTCCAGGCTCTCGCCGTCCACTGCCACCAGTTCAAAGCCGGCCTGGGGAGCGGGGCGAGTCACAGCCCTCCCGCCCGTGTCACCCCCACCAACCTGAAAGCCGTGTCCTCGCACCTCCACCAGGGGACACTCCTCCCTGGGCTGGAGGGCATGGACAATGGGACTTTTGTGCCCAGAGCCGTTGGGGGCAGGGCGGGGCCAGACAAGGGCGCTTTGTCCCCCGGGGCTGGGGTGGAACAGCCGGCCGCGTGGGGCGCAGGCGGCGGGAGGGGATGGGCTCCTCCCGGCGTGGCCTGCTGCTGACCGCCGGCCCGAGCCTCCGCCCACAGCCCTGCCTCCACTGGGGGACGCTGGGGCCAGAGGGGCGGGGGCCTCACCCACCTGCAGGGCCCCGCTGAGGGAGGCGGCGCCCCCGGGGAAGATCTTCTCGATCTTCACCATGGGCTGCACCTTGGACTCGATGCCCCCGGAAATGCTGATTCCTGGAGGGCGGGAGTCGGGCGGGAGGGGCCCGCCCACTCAGAGCTCCCGACGCGCCCCAGCCGCCGTCCCACTGCTGCTCCCGGCCAGCCCCGTCCCAAGCCACCAGGTCCACCCCCTCGAGTCTACCCCCGATTGCCCCCACCCCCGAGACTCTTCCTCGGCCCCCGCCATCGCCCACTACCAAGCTGCCCACCTCGCCCAGACCCCGCCAGGCCCCGTCCCCGGGACTCACCCAAGGACTGCTTCGTCTTGGACAGCGTGACCGTCTTCAGCTCGCCCCTGGGAGCTCTCGGGGCCGCCGTCCCGCCGCTGCCGTTCTCCGAGGGCCCCTGCCCGGCCCCCGCCTGGGCTGCCCGCCCGTCCAGAGGTCGTGGCAGAGGGGGTCTGGCCCTCCGGGGCTTGTGGTAGCGCCCGTTGGACATCCCGGGGGTGGGGGCCGGGGACGGGGAGCGCCTCCGGCCCGGGGACTTGCCTCGCCCGCGGCTGCGGCTGCGGCTCCGGGCCGGGGCCTGGCTCTGCCGAGGGGCCTCGCGGCCCAGGGGCTCTGTTAGAAGCCAGTTAGGCCGCGGGGGCCGGGGAGCCACAGGGGGCGGCTGGGGCGGGGGCGTGCGGGCGCTTCCGCGGGCCGCGAAGTCATCCACCGGCACGTCTTGGAGAGGGGGGATCCCCTGGTGGGGGTGGCGGGGGGCAGGGGCACTCGGGGAGAGCTTGAGGCCCCCCAGACGCTCCCTCAGCTCCCGGGCATCGTCCTCCTCGGAGAAGCCGTTCACGGGCAGCAGGTAGAAGCCTCCGCGGCTGTCTGGGGAAGAGGCCCGAGGTCAGGCGGGCCTTCCACCCAGGCCTGGCCCTGTGCGTGGGGCCGGGAGGACCAAGCAAGGGACACTGCCCACGGGGGAGGGAAGCGGACAAACCTCTCCTGCCACGACAGCATTTTCCTACTTAATTTTTCTTTCTTTTTGTAGAGATGGGGCTTTGCCATGTCACCCAGGTGAGTGCTGAACTCCTGGGCCCAAGCAATCCTCTCTCCTTGGCCTTTTTTTTTTTTTATGAGTTGGAGTCTCACTCTGCCGCCCAGACTGGAGTGCAGTGGCCGCTCCCGGCCACCGCAGCCTCGACCTGCTGGGCTCCGGCGATCCTTCCGCCTCAGCCTTCCGAGTAGCCGCAACTACAGGCGTGTGCCACCACACCTGGCTGATTTTTGATTTATTGTAGAGATGAGGTCAAGCCAAGGTGCCCAGGCGGGTCTCGAACCCGCGGGCTCCGGCAATCCACTCACCTCGGCCTCCCAAAGCGCGGGATTACAGGCCGAGCCACCCAGCCCGACCTCGCCTTGGCCTCTGAAAGTGCTGGGACGACAGGCACGAGCCGCAGTGCCTGGCCGCATTTTCATACCCTACTATAATAGTTACGCTTCTATTTTCACGTTTCTAAGAAAAACTAGGACCAGCGTGGCATGTTGGCGATTTCTCAGCGCTCACGGCATAGGATGGGCCTGGGCCTTTTTAAGCAAGTGGGTTCAAACCGACAATTAAGGAAACCATAGTCTGTAGCTGGTGAGCAGATGGGATCAAATGGCTCTGGTGTACGAGGGCTGTCGCCAAGGGAGCCACATTGTGGCCCTGAGGCCACCCCCGCCCCACCTAGGACAGGCATGGAAGGGTCGCCCTCCCTCCCTCCCCACCCCCTCATGGAGCCCTCCCTGGGCTCCGGGACTTGACTGACCAGGCACAGGGGTGACCAGGTGGCGCTTGGGTGGCGTGTCCTGCCGGGCTGGGCGCAGAACAGGAGGCCGCACTGGTCGAGAGTGGACAGGTCGGTGGCCAGGTCCCCCTGCCTCCGGGGCCGCCCTCCACCCCTCTCACCCCGGGGCTCGGGCTGGGCGTCCCGCCGCGCTGTCCACCTGTCCTGCTCTTGAGGGCCTCGAAGGCCTCCAGCTCCACAGGCGTCACCATGCTGTCGAAGCGGCCCAGGTCCGTGGGGGCCACCACGCTCCTGGGGGAGGACGCGAGATCGTGGCGGGTCAGTCCCGGGGGCGCAGGACGACCCTCCACCCTGGCAGCTGGGGGCGGCCTGGGCGCCCCACCCTCCCCACCTGACATCTCGCAACAGCAGCAGCTTCTCTGGCCTGTCCAGGATGGCCAGCAGCGGCCTCACCAGGTCCTCCACGCCTCCCTCGTGCACGTACTGCAGGCAGAGGACAGACAGCAGTGGGGACTTCCGGACCTGGGCGAGGGCAGCCGCCAGGATGCGGGGGACCCTGGCGCCCCTCCAGCCCTCCGAAGGGCCCACCCCCAGGCCCCACAAGGCGGTCTCGTCCTGGTGACCCCGCAGGAGCCTACGATCACCGCAGACCTACGGTCCAGGTGCAGCGACCACGGTCACCGGGCGGCACAGACCCTTTCCCGAGCCCTTTGCCCACGATGCCTCGCTCAGCGATGGCTCCGAGCCAGGGCACGGGGCACCCCCCTGCTGCAGATGAAACTGAGGCCCAGAGAGGAGACGGACTCCACCTGAAGCCAGATGAGGAAGTGTGACGAGGGCCTGGACCCGAGAAGTCTGGCTCCCACCGGCTCCGGCGCCGGAAAAGGATGCGCAGGGAGTGGACTCCCGGCTCCCCGCCCCCCACTCCCGGCAGGAGGAAGGAACCCCAGCCAGACCCGGGGCTGCAGGCTGGCTGTCCCCACGGGCGTCTCCGCGGGCACACACGGGGCTTTGTCAGGGCTGAGGGTGGGGCTTGGGGCAGGGGCAGCAGTCAGCGCCCGGGGGGGAGCCCCCTCTGCCTGGCACCGCCGGGATGCCACCAGCCACGCCCCACGGACCCTGAGGACCCGGGAGCCACCCTGCCTGGGTGGCCCAGCGCCCCCTGGTGGCCAAGCAGAGATGACGCGGGGACACGCACCCTCGGACCCAGACAGGCCCTGGGGGCCAGCGTGACTCACTCGCAGGAAATAACGTGAACTGTGCGTGTGGCCCTGACCCACACCCAAAGTCGCAGCGACTCACACGTACACACCACAACGCTTCCTTTCTGCCTGGAGAGGGTCGCGTGCGTGGGACGCAACAGCAGCCACGGGCGTGCACAGGCCTCACCCCACACACCCACCTGCCGTCCGGGACCCCGTCTCAGGACTTCGGTCCAGCGGGGAGGAGGGGCAGCCGGGTCACGTGCCCCAGGGCACTGCAAGCCGCGGCCAGGGGGCAGAGAGTCCCCGGGGAGGGTGGGAGGACCGAGTGGGCTCCGTGGACAAGGTGGCATTTACACAGCCTGTAGGGGCCAGCAGGGCTGTGGGAGGAAGCCTCCGGGGGTGGTGGGGGTGACCAGCAGAGGCGTCACGCGGTCTGAGTCCACGAAGGGGCTCGGGGTAGGGACTGCTGTGCCCGCAGCTCCTCTCGCCCCGGGCAGTTCACAGCCTGTGTCCCCCTGCACAGTGGCTGGGACAGCTGAGGCTGGTGGGCCAGGGCGTCAGATGGGGGGGCTCCGACGTGAGGGCAAGAGTTTGAGCCCTGTCCTGCACGGAGGGGGTCGCTGGGTGGCTCGGGAGTGCGGAGTGACCAGAGCGGGGTTTACGGCTCCTGGCCTGATCTGCAGGAGGTGGTTGGAGGGACGAGGAGGTGGCCTTGGTTGGGGGGCGAGGGCTCAGGGACCCCTACCCGTCCCTGGCCAGGGCTGGGTGGCAGAGGGTCTGGCTCTTGGCGACGGGGCTCCTGGATGGCGGCCAGGGGGGCCTGGGACGGTGGCGCGTTCCGCCGGCGGGCCGGGGGCGCAGGGCGGGGAGTGGAGGAAGGGGGGGAGCCCCAAAAGACACGGGCACAGAGCTCCACCTAGTGGGCAGCACCAGCACTGCGGGCTCACCCCGGCGGAGACACAGGACCCACGTGGCACTCCGAGGGAGGGTGACCCCTGCATCCAGGCTCGGCCGACTGCTCCAGCCTGCACCCCATCCGCAGCTCCGCCGGGAGCCAGGCCCCTCGGCACAGGGGCGTGCGAACGACCGTGTCTCCGTCTCCAGGTGACAATGCACAGACACGCGCTCCTGGGCAATCAGGCCCTCATGGCGACACAACCCAGCGGCCCCCAGCAGGACGGGGGGTCCACACGTGATCTGGTGCCCCCTCGCTCGGTGTACCCCAGCGCACGGCCCTCACAGGGAGCCCTACACAGACACGGGACCATCCTGAGGGCAGGACAGGACCTTCTGGTCCCCCAGGAGGGGTGAGACGCACCAGCAGCCTCTCCACACCCAGGCTCCAGGGACTCCCTCAAGGCGGACTCCCACCTCGCCTGGGCCCTCTGCTTCCCTTTGAATGGAAGGGAACGGAGAACAGTGTCGTGGCGGGAGGGAGGATGGCTTACCTGGGCAACAGAGGAGGGGCCTGCTGGCTCCCTCAGAAGCAGGAGAGGATGGGGGACAGTGGGGACTCAGAGAGGCTGAGGCAGGTGACCAGGGGGCTCACTCCCCCACCCATCCTCTGTCTGGCTCCCTCTCGCCTTAGCTTAAACATCACCTCCTCCAGGAAGGCTTCCCAGACCACACCACCTCATGGGCGTCTCTTGGGTTGTCCTCGCATGTCCTTTCCCTCCATGACACTTCATGCGACCTGACCCCGTGGTGTTTAGGTTCTCGTGACTGCCTATTTGCCCTTCGCGACTGCGAGTTCGGCGGGGCACCGGGTGACGGGGCGACTTCTGCTCTTACTGGCCACTGGCCTCCTGCCTCGAGCCCAGGTGCTGGCCGGTGGCCCGGGTGACCGCGGGGCCGGTGCAGGGCTTACCCGGGAGCAGTGGCGGGTGACGGCCAGCACCTCGTCGTCAGTCAGCAGCCGCCGGGCCAGGTCCTGAATGAGGTCGCGGCGGCCCTCCCAGGCCTGCACTCGTTCTTCCACGCTGGGCAGCTGGCCGGAGGGGCTCCCGGACCTGGCGGAGAGCAGGGCCCGGCCCCTCTCCCGGTCTGCAGGGCGGAGCAAAGCTTGTGGTGAGGAAGCCACGAGGCAGGGGGAAGGAACCCCCTTCAGCCGGGGGACAGGGGCCCTAGCCCAGCCGGTGTGCACCCACCGAGGCCGGCCACAGCGACCCTCACCTGTGGGGTGCCAGACCCGGCCCCTCAGCTCCTACACGACCCCCCTACCAGAGGCAAGCCGTTTCTTTTGTTTTTTAGAGACAGGGTCTTGCTCTGTCTCCCTGGCTGGGGCGCAGTGGTGCAATCATAGCTCACTGCAGTCCGCCTCTACCTCCTGGGCTCAAGGGATCTTCCTGCCTCAGTCTCCCGAGTAGCTGGGAATACAGGTGTGCACCTCCATGCCTAGCTAACTTTAAATCTTTTGTAGAGATGGGAATCTCGCTGTGTTACAGGTCTTGAACTCCTGGCCTCAAGCGATCCTCCCACAGAACTGGGATTACAGGTGTGAGCTCCACACCTGGCCCAGGGTGGTTCTTTTCTTTTTTTTTTTTTTGAGTTGGAGTCTCACTCAGTCACCCAGACTGAGTGCAGTGGCCGCTCCCGGCCACCACAGCCTCGACCTGCTGGGCTCCGGCGATCCTTCCGCCTCAGCCTTCCAAGTAGCTGGGACCACAGGCACGTGCCACCACACCCAGCTCATTTTTTGATTTGTTGTAGAGATGAGGACTCGCCAAGTTGCCCAGGTTGGTCTTGAACCCCTGGACTCAGGCAATCCTCTCACCTCCGCCTCTCAAAGTGCTGGGATGACAGGGTGAGCCACCGCATCTGGTCCTTAATGGAGTCACCCCTGAACACACACCACCACTGCAGCCTGTTCCCCACTAGGGTCCCAGCCCAGGAGCCCCTGCCACCCCAAAATCTACCGTTGGGTGTCCCAGCCCCCGCCCCAGCAGGCACCTGACATGTCCCATCTCTCCTAGCAAGCTCAGTCTGGTTATTCCAGCTGCCCCCCCGTGCCGTCTCCAGCCGCCTGGCCCTCAGGCTGGGTCCAAAGCCCCTTGGCTGTTCTGCGAGCCCGCCCATCTGCCAGACCACGGGACCCGGCCTGCGTGACCTACCGCGCCTCAGTCTCCAGGTGACAAACTTCTGCACGGGCCCCACGCCCCCTGCTGTGGAGAAGAGAGAGACCCCACTGCAGGTCCCCCCGAGTCTGCAAATGGGGGTTGGGGGCTCAGGGTTCAGGCCGCAAGTAGGCGGGGCAAGGAGGCCAGAGGCGGGGCTGGCGGGGCTTGAAGACCAAGCTCGGGGGGGCTTGATTCTAGGCAGTGGGGAGCCCATGAAGGCTCAGGAGGAGAGGATGCAGCCGGAGCCCTGCGTGAGTGGATTCATTGGGCAGCAAATGTCCTACGGAAGAACCCATGGACAGTGGGGGTGGGGGCACCTACCTCCAGGGGACAGGGGGACAGAGAGGAGCCGGCAGAGGGCAGAGAGAAGCCAGAGAGGCAGGAGGACAGTCTGGAGGGAACAGGGCCCCAGGAGCTGCAGAGAGAGGGAGTTGAGCAGCGGCCAGGACCGTCTCTCCCAGGGGCCCTGGAGACCCCCAACACCCCGGGGCGGGTGGGGTCCAGCTCCCGGTCCTCTGGCCCTTTTGCCCACCCGACACCGATGCCCCTTCCTGGAAAACAGCACCCAATGTTCCCTGGGGACCCGCCCCACCCCCATTCCCAGCCCACGAGCTCCAGGGTGGGCACGCGAAACTTCTCCACCACGCCTCATCCAGCGTGGCCAGGGACCCCACGACAGCCACCCTGGGCTTCACCAAGCAGCGCCCTCCCCGGGGCTTAGCTGGGCAGCTTTTCCCTCCAAGTTGGCCAAGCCACGCGGTGAAGAAGCCAACTCCAGGGAAGACGAAGGAATTGCCTTGTTCAGACCAGTGGCTGAGTCAGGAGGTGGTTTTTTGTTTGCTTGTTTGAGTTGGAGTCTCACTCTGTCGCCCAGACTGGAGTGCAGTGGCCGCTCCCGGCCACCACAGCCTCGACTTGCTGGGCTCCGGCGATCCTTCCGCCTCAGCCTTCCAAGTAACTGGAACTACAGGCGCGTGCTACCACGCCCAGCTTTTTTTTTTTTTTTCTCTTTTAATCGTAGAGATGAGGTCTCACCAAGTTGCCCGGCCTGGTCTTGAACCCACGGGCTCAGGCAATCCACTCATCTCAGCCTCCCAAAATGCTGGGATTACAGGCTGAGTCACCGAGTCCAGCCCTTTTCTTCTTTTAACTTAATTTTTGGGGGTAGAAACACGGTCTAGCTATGTTGCCCAGGCTGGTCCTGAACTCCTGGCCTCAAGGAATCCTCCCACCTCAGCCTCCTGAGTAGCTGGGACTACAGGCCTGAGCCACCGTGCCTGGCTAATTATTTTGATTTTTTGTAGATACGAAGGCTCGCTACGTTGCCCAGGCTGGTCTTGCACTCCGGAGCGCAAGCAAACCTCCTTGCCTGGGCTTTGCGAAGTCGCTGGGCTTCCAGGTGTGAGCCCCGGCGCCCGGCCTGAGTCTGTCCTGTGCAACCCCAGGAGTCTGAACTCACCCACGCGTGGTCTCTGAATGTCCGCAGACACAGGAGAGGGACCCACGAGTGCCCAGCCGCCTCGGACCCGAGCCCAGCCTGGGCGGGGCCCGCTGCCCGCGCTCGGACCTGGATACGGCCTTGCGCCTGGAGACGCCTCGAGCTGGGCCGGGTCAGGGAGCTCTGGCCAGGGGCGGAGGCGCCAGGTGCCCCAGGGAAAGGGCGCCCTGCCGCCGCCGCCGCCCCCGAGGGCCCCGGCGCCTCGTCCCGGCTCCCGCGTCCCGGCTGCGCGGTGGCTCGGTTTCCCCTTCCGCAAAGCGGGGCGACGCGGGGCGTGCCGCGGACCCCCGTCTCCTCGCCTCCCCCGAGGAAACGAGCCCCCCCGCAGGGGACCCGAGGGACGCGAGGCCCGCGGGCGCCGCGGCCGGCGGGCGGCGCCGCTCACCTCTCTCCGCGTCCGGGCGAGGCCGGGCCCTGGCCGGGCGGCCGCCGTCCGGCGCGCGGGCCTCCCCGCGCCCGTCCGCCGCCGGCCGCCCCTGCCGCCCGCCCTTGAAGAGGCTCATCAGCGTCTTGGAGCGCTGCAGGGCGCCCTTCTCGCCCAGGGAGCCCGGCCGCTCCTTCCGGCGCTGCTGCTTCTCCTCTGCAGACACGAGGGGGCACCCGGGGGGCTGGAGGGCGGGCAGAAGGGGGGGCGCGGGGCGGGGGTGTGGGCCGGGGCCGCGAGAGGGGGAGGGGCGCGCGGGCTCTGCGGGGGCGGGGCGGGCCGAGGGCGCCTCTTCCGACTGCCCACCCGTCCCCCTCCTGCGCCGAGGCCACGTGCAGGAGCGCGTGCGCGCGCGCGCGCGGCCACGCGGCTGGGAACGCCAGGACCCGGGCCCGGGGCGGATCAGACCCCCGCGCAGGGGGCCGGGGCCCGGGACCCGTGAACGCGGGGCGCTGAGCGGCGCCGCAGCGCAGGCCGGGGCTGGGCCACGGCCGGCCGAGGGTGGTTCGAGCCCGGGACAGGGCGTGGGGCGGGCTGGGCGGCCGCCACCGGCCCTCACGTACCCCACAGGGTCAGGTGGCTCTGGGAGCGCGTGATGGGGGGCCGCGGCCGGCTGAGCGCCAGCAGCAGAGCCGTCTTGGGGGACTCGGAGAGCGCGGTGTCCAGGCGGCGCGCGGCGGGGCCGTCGGAGCGGATGGCCGTGTCCCGGAGGATGACCGTGGGCCGCACGCTGCACCAGGTCTCCACGCGGCCGCCCGCGTCCGGCTCCGTCTGCATGGCCGTGTCGGCGCGCCCCCAGCCCGGGCCGAGGCCGCCGTGCCCCTCGGCGCAGGCCTCCGTGGGGTCGGAGGGCAGGGAGCCCGAGCTGGGGTGCGCGCTGGAGGCCCACGAGGACGCGCTGGAGCTGCTCTCGGAGGCGGGGGCCAGCTGCCGCGGCGCCCCGGGGCTCACTGCGGGGTGGGGGCGGCCTCTCAGGGGCGGGTGGGCTCCAGGCCCGCCGCCCCGCAGACCCGGCTGGGGGAGCGGCCTGCAGCGGCCGGAGGGGAGAGCCATCCTGCCGCTGGGTTTCCCGGGGGCGCCGAGTCGCCCCAGCACCCCTGCGACCCTGCACCAGGGCACGCTCTGCGCTGTGGGATGGCCCAGAGGGAGACCCCGACCCCACCCCCGCTAGCCCTTCCCAACTGCCTGGGGACAGGGGCGAGCCACTCACAGCGGTCCAGCCAGCAGTACTCAGACACCATCTCCTTGTAGGCAGGGTACCGGCCGGTCTCCTGGGAGGCACAGGAGGGCGTGAGGGGTGGCCAGAGTGAGGGTGAGGATAGGACCAGAGGAAACTTTTTTTCCCTTATAGAGATGTAGCCTTGCTATGTTGCCCAGGCTGATTTAGAATGCCTGGCCTCAAGCGATCCTCCTGCCTCCCAAAGTGCTGGGACTACAGGTGTAAGACACTGGGCCCGGCCTAGGAGCAAACTTGCAACCCTGTTTCTCCCTTCCAAGTTCATCATGGCCGAGCCACACCAGTCACTGCGTTTCCGGATATGCCAGGTTCCTTGGAATCTCAGGGCCTTTGCCTGGGCTGTTCGCTCTGGATACTCCCTTCAGTTCATCGTACGGGGAGCTCCTTCCTGCCTTTCGAGTGTCTTCCCCTAGAAAGGCCTGACAACGCCTCACGCCGAGCTACAGGGACCGTCCACATCAGCCCACCCCTCTCTCCACATACCCACCCCCCCCTCCGATCACCCATCCTGCCTCTCCGTTCCTGTCCTAACAGCATGAGTCACATCTGCAGGCACCTGCTGTGTGTGACTCTCCCCAGCTGAGACCCGCCTGCTCTGCTCACTGGGGAAGCCCAGCCCCTGGCATAGGGCCGGCACAGAGTAGGTGCTCACTCTTGTGAACGGTGCAGGGCCGAGTGGGGGTGTGGGGGGTGTAGAGAGACGGGAAATGGCGGCGGGGGTGGAGGAGGCACTGACGGGCAGGTGGGGGAGGGGGCTCCAGCCTCGTGATGCTGGCGCTGCCTCCCGGGACACCCAGGCCCGGCGTGCCCGGCTCCTGCCCCGTGCCAGGGGTGTCACACCGGTCCTGCCCTTCACCACAGTTGCCAGCCCCCACCGACAGGACACTCACCCCTCCCCACCCGGCCTCTGCCTGTACGGAAAGGGGAGCAGGGCTGAGACCACCCGCCTTCGACCAGAGGAGGAACCTGCGGGCTCGTGAGCTCCGGGGCCTCTCTGGACCTGTTTCTTCTTCCTCCAAATAGGGAAGGGGAGGACGCCGAGCCCTGCCTCCCGCGAGGCTGCCGAGTGCCGTGAACTGCCGCCCGGCGGGTCCCCACGGCCTCCCGGACCCCAGACCCCGCCCACCTTGATGGTCAGCATGATGTGCGTCTGGCCCTTCAGCACCTCCACGGCCTGGCTGTGGCTGATGTCCTCGAACCTGACCCCGTTGGCTGCCAGCACCTGGTCCCCCACCTTGACGCCGTGCTCCTCAGCCAGCCCGCCGCGGTCCACTCTGGAGCAGACAGGCGGTGGGCAGCCGGGCCCGGCCGCCCCCCAGACCCCCTTCACCTCGACCTGCGGATGCCCCCTTAGGCCCCGGGTCCCCAGGATGCCCCTCCCTGGGGCCCTGACCCAGGCGTCGCCCGACCTGCCCGTCACCCTCACTTGGACACATAGATGCCCAGGCCGAACTCCTTGCCGCCGCGGATGTTGAAACCCAGGCAGGTGTCGTCGGAGGTGGTGTACAGGTGCACGAAGCGCCGCACGCCGTCCTCCGAGCCGCTGTCGGGCGGCGTCGAGCCGCACTTCTCCACCACCAGCCGCCGGTTCACCACGTCCACCCTGGCGGGCACAGGGCTTCAAGCTGGGTCCCCGCCGCTGCCCATTCCAGCAGCACTGGGGCCAAGACCTCAGGGGACCGAGGTCTCATCGAGCTTGGGAACCCATCCTGGTCACTGCTTTTTTTGTGAGCCGGGGCCTCACTCTGTCGCCCAGGCTGGAGGGCGGTGGTGCCACCACGGCTCACCGCAGTCTCAACCTCCTGGGCTCCCGCGATCCTTCCGCCTCAGCCTCCCAAGTAGCCAGAACTACAAGCAGGCACCACCACGCCTGGCCCGACTCACTTTTTTTCTTTTTTTGAGTTGGAGTCTCACTCTGTCGCCCAGACTGGATTGCAGTGGCCGCTCCCGGCCACCGCAGCCTTGACCTCCTGGGCTCCGGCGATCCTTCCGCCTCAGCCTTCCAAGTAGCCGGAATTACAGGCATGCGCTACCACGCCCGGCTGGTTTTTTGATTTATTGTAGAGATTATTGTAGAGATGAGGTCTCACCAAGTTGCCCAGGCGGGTCTCGAACCCGCGGGCTCAGGCAATCCGCTCACCTCAGCCTCCCAAAGGCACGGGATGACAGGCTGAGCCACTGAGCCCCGCTCCGGCTCACTTTTGACTGAGCAACTGCAAAGTGCCAGCTGTAAAGTTTCTAATACTCCCTGTGCCTCTGGGGAGGGGCGGGCTGTATTGTCCCTGGGTTTCTCTGCTGCAGCCATGTCAGGGCAGGGCAGTTTGGCGAAGGAAAGACAGGCTCTCCTCACTTCTGGTCAGGCCTTGGGGTCCCTGTGTCCTGCCCCCATGTGGGCAGAGCAGAAGCCCCTGCTATCAGTGGGTTGTGGGCTGTGGATGGGGCCGGGGCAAGGCTGACAGTCCTCCCACCTCAGCCTCCCGAGTAGCTAGGACTACATGTGCCCACCATCGTGCCCAGCTACCATTTTGCATTTTTTTTTGAGTTGGATTCCCCCCCTGTCACCCAGGCTGAAGTGCAGTGGCAGTCACAGCTCACTGCAGCCTCAATCTCCTGGGCTCAGGCAATCCTTCTACCTCAGCCTCCCGAGTAGCTGGGACTATGGGCTAACCGCCATGCTTGGCTAATTTTTTAATTTTAATTTTTTTTTTTTTTGAGTTGGAGACTCACTCCGTCGCCCAGGCTGGAGGGCGGTGGCACACTCATGGCCACTGCAGCCTCAACCTGCTGGGCTCCAGCAATCCTGCCTCAGCCTTCTAAGTAGTCAGAACTACAGGCACATGCTAGCACACCCGGCTAATTTTAATTTTTTTTTTTCTTTTTTTTTTTTTGAGTTGGAGTCTCACTCCGTTGCCCAGACTGGAGTGCAGTGGCCGCTCCCGGCCACCGCAGCCTCGACCTGCTGGGCTCCGGCGATCCTTCCGCCTCAGCCTTCCGAGTAGCTGGAACTACCACACCCGGCTAATTTTTTGATTTATTGTAGAGATGAGGTCTCGCCAAGTTGCCCAGGCGGGTCTCGAACCTGCAGGCTCAGGCAATTCACTCACCTCAGCCTCCCAAGGCGCAGGATTACAGGCTGAGCCACCGAGCCTGGCTTACTTTTAATTTTTTTGGTTTGTCTCACCATGTTGCCCAGGCATGTGGCAGCATCATGGCTCACCGCAGCCTCGACCTCCTGGGCTCCGGCAAGCCTCCCGCCTCAGCCTCCCGGGCAGCTGGGACTACAGGCGCCTGCCACCATGCCTGGCTAATTTTTTTTTTTTAATTGTAGAGACGAGGTCTCCCCAGTTTGCTCGGGCTGTTCCTATGGCGCATTTCTACTTTTTGTGGAGATAGGGTCTTGCTGGTCACCCAGGGCCGGGGCTGAGCGGGGCGGCGGGGGGAGGGAGCCGGCGGCGCACTCACCACGTGGTCTTCTCCTTGGAGAACTTGATGCCCGGCACGCGGCCCATGCGCCTGACCATCAGGTGCAGACGGCTGCTGCCCGTCAAGACCCGCACTGCGCTGTTCATGGTGGTGCTCTCCAGACTCAGCCCGTTCACCTCGGTGATCTTGTCGCCCACGCACAGGCCGGCCCGCTCTGCAGCGGGGAGGGTGGCACGGGGTGGGGTGGGGTGGGGTGGGGTGGGGGCGGGGGCCCAGCCTCCCCTGCCGACGGGGTTCCCGGGGTGAGACGGCGCTTCCTGGATCCCGTGGGGGTCCTGGGAGCAGGGGCTGAACGTCCCCAGGGCCCCTGGAGCAGAGGGCCTTCCCAGCCCAGGGGCCGCCTCTCGGGGCTCACCCGCGCTGCTCCCCTCTTCCACTTTGCTGACGAAGATGCCCAGGCCGTGCTCCGCGCCACCCCGCACGCTGAAGCCCAGCCGCCCTGCCGGGCTCTTCGCCACCCGGACCGCGTGGATGATGTCGCTTTCATCGCTGCTGGCTGTGGGGCGGGGCGGAGGTGGGACCCCGCGTTCATTCTGGGCACCAGGACCCCCTGGGGTTCCCTGCCGGGGCCTGCAGAAGCTGGGTTTCTGGGCATGTCACACGGGCACCTAGGGCCCCGAGTGGATGCGGGACAGCCTGTTTCCTCTTTTTTTTTAAGTCGGGGTCTCACTCTGTCACCCAGGCTGGTGTGCAGTGACATGATCATGGCTCACCGCAGTCTCAACCTCCTGGGCTCAGGCGATCCTTCCACCTCGGCCCCCTGAGTCGCTGGGACTATAGACTCATGCCACGACACCTGGATAATTCTTGTTTGAATTCTTTGTGGAGACGAGGTCTTGCTCTCTTGCCCAGGCTGGTCTCAAGAGGTCCTCCCGCCTCGGCCTCCCAAAGTGCCGGGGTTACAGGCGCGAGCCACAGTACCTGACTGAGACCGCCAATTTCTAAGTCCCCGCTGGGTGACTTGGAGACCAGAGGTCAGGGAGGGTTTGGGCAGGACAGGGCTCCATGCTAGGAGACACGGTCTCCTTCTCTCCTGAGACGGGAATGTACCAAGGCATACTGAGCTCCGTGGCCTGCAGGCCTGAGGTAAGCCAATTCCTAGAATCCTCCACTCTGAAGGCTCAAGATTTCCTCCTACGGGACCCAGTTGAGGGAGTCTGGGCTGTGTAGCTTGCAGCAGCGGTGAGTCTATCAGCTCTGTCTCAAAGAGCTGTGGAGGCCTCCCTTGGGAGGCACCGGGTGTCCTTGTCTGAGTGACCCACAGGGCAGAAGCAAACCCACATGGTGGAATCAGAGGCAGATTTTGTGAGGGAACGCTTTCTATTTTGTGAGTTGGAGTCTCACTCTGTCGCCCAGACTGGAGTGCAGTGACTGCTCCCGGCCACCGCAGCCTCCACCTGCCGGGCTCGGCGATCCTTCCGCCTCCGCCTCAGTAGCCGGAATTACGGCACGCCTACACGCCGGCGATTTTGTGAGGAAACGCTTTCTATTTTTTGAGTTGGAGTCTCACTCTTGTCGCCCAGACTGGAGCGCAGTGGCCGCTCCCGGCCACCGCGGCCTCGACCTGCCGGGCTCTGGCGATCCTTCCGCCTCAGCCTTCCGAGTAGCCGGAATTACAGGCACGCGCTACCACGCCCGGCTGATTTTGTGATTTATTGTAGCGATGAGGTCTCGCTGCCCAGGCGGGTCTCGAACCCGCGGGCTCAGGCCATCCACTCACCTCAGCCTCCCAAAGGCGCGGGATTACAGGCTGAGCCACCGAGCCCGGCTATTTTTTTTTTTTTTTTTTTTTAGTTGGAGTCTCACTCCGTCGCCCAGACTGGAGTGCAGCAGCCGCTCCCGGTCACCGCAGCCTCGACCTGCTGGGCTCTGATGATCCTTCCACCTCAGCCTTCTGAGTAGCTGGAACTATAGGCACGTGCTGCCACGCCCGGCTAATTTTTGATTTATTGTAGAGATGAGGGCTTGTCAAGTTGCCCAGGCGTGTCTCGAACCCGTGGGCCAGGCAATCCACTCACCTCAGCCTCCCAAAGGCGCGGGATTACAGGCTGAGCCACCGAGCCTGGCTAGGAAAAGCTTTCTAGAGCACTCAGCGGTCAGACAGTGCAATGGGTTTTCTGGGACAGACAGTGAGCTTCCCATCTTTGGAGGCATGCAAGCTGAGACCTGGTAGTTACCCGTCTGGGATGTTATGGAAATTCAAGGCCTTGGGAACTACCTGGTTCCCTGGGGAGAGAAACCCCAAACAAGCCCATGTGTGCCTGGAGGGGCTCTCTCCGTCAGCGCTGGAGAGGTGGAGGGGTCCCTTGTTGGAGCTTCAGGGAGGGTCTCCTGATGGGTAGACTGAGGGACTCAGATGGGTAGGGTTTGGTGGGGGGAGGGACAGGGGATGGAGGCTGCGGGCCCCCGAGGCCCTCTGGTTAGAGGAAGGCAAGGAGAGCCAGAAGGCGGGGTGTAAATCAGTCCCAGGTGAGAAATTGAGATTTCTTCCTCTCAGGCAAGGGTTACGCTAGAGGCGTCTGAGAGAGAAATCACACAAGCGCACGCGCACACATCTCAGTTCGATCCTGGAGAAGTCGGGTTACAGGGCACAGCCGGGCAGCTGGGAGAGAAATCCCCAAGGCCGGCCATGGGCCGGGACGGGCAGGACAGACGGGGACCCGGGGCTTCCCCGCCGACTCCAGTTACAGCTCAGGCCTTTCAGCCTCGGCCAAGGAGGCTTCTGCTCCCTCACCCCAATCCCCTCTCCCCCTAGGCCCTCCCGGGCCAGGGGGCGGCCAATCCGAGGGCTTGAGCCTGAGTCCTGGGAGGATGGAAATTCTCTACCTCCCTGCCCTGCCCGGACTAGCCTTCCTCCAGCACTCCAGGGCCATCTCCTTCCTACCCTCTTCCGCCTGCCTGCCCCCACTCCCAGTCTGGGGCTTTTCTTTTTGAGACAGGGTCTCACTCTGTTGCCCAGGCTGGAGTGCAGTGATGCAGTCATAGCTCACTGCAGCCTCGAACTCCTGGGCTCAAGCGATCCTCCTACCTTGGCCTCCTGAGTAGCTGGGACTACAGGTGTGTGCTACCACACTCAGCTAATTAAAAACAAACTTATTTTTTTTTGTAGACAGGGTCTCACTCTGTCGCCCAGGCTGGAGTGCAGTGGTGTGATCGTAGCTCACTGCAGCCTCAAACACCTGGGCTCAAGCAGTCCTCCCACCTTGGCCTCCCAAAGTGCTAGGACTACAGGCACACACCGCCACATCCTGCCTGCTGTATTCATTCCCTACACGGTTGCCACAGTTGTTTTTTTTTTTTTTTTTTTTTTTGAGTAGGAGTCTCACTATGTTGCCCAGGCTGGAGTGCAGTGTCACGCTCACAGCCACCGCAGCCTCGACCTGCTGGACTCAGGCGATCCTTCCTCCTCAGACTTCTAAGTAGCAGGAACCACAGGTGCATGCCACCATGCCTGGCTCATTTTTTGATTTACTGTAGAAACGAGGTCTTGCTGTGTTGCCCAGGCAGGTCTTGACCCCTGAACTCAAGCAATCCTCTCACCTCTGCTTCCTTAAGTGCTGGGGTGACAGGCATGAGCCACCGTGCCCAGTTCACAGTTGGCTTTTTTTTTTTTTTTTTAGTTGGAGTCTCACTCTGTCGCCCAGCCTTGACCCGCTGGGCTCCGGCGATCCTTCCGCCTCAGCCCTCCGAGTAGCCGGAATTACAGGCGCGCGCTACCACGCCCGGCTAATTTTTGATTTATTGTAGAGATGAGGTCTCACCAAGATGCCCAAGCGGGTCTCAAACCCACAGGCTCAGGCAATCCACTCACCTCAGCCTCCCAAGGCACGGGATTACAGGCTGAGCCACCGAGCCCGGCCACAGTTGACTTTTATATTAGAGCATGTCTTTCCCTGATTCAAAGCCCAAGCACCTGCCTCCCCCCAACTTTTCCGGCCATCACAAGGCCAGCACCTTCTCCTCACTCCCCTCCTGCCCAGACGCCACTTCCTCAGAGAAGCCTTCCTGGAGTCCTGCCCTGCCTCCCAGCCGTCCCTAGTAGGGTGGTCCTCAAAGTGGTGCCCAGACCAGCAGTCTCTGAGTCCTGAGAACATGTTGAAGACGTGAATCCCTGCACTTGGCCGCAGAATCAGAAGGTCTGGGGGCCCAGCAATCCCTCCTGACAAGCCTCCAGGCAAGTCCCATGCGTCTAACCCTAGCCCTAACCCTAACCACTGTCCTGGTGTTTCCTCTGGATCCTTTGCAGCCTTTGTCATGATCTGCTACCTGTGTACAACTTGTGATCTGTCTCCTGTCACCGGCCTGTGAGCTCAGTCACGGCAGACCACACAACTCTCTCTCTCTCCCACCAGGACGTCCCCAGTACATTGCACATTGCTTGGTATTTGATAAGTATTTTTTAGTAAAATGCAAGAATAAAAACGGCCGGGCGTGGTGGCTCACACCTGTAATCCCAGCACTCTGGGAGGCTGAGGCGGGAAGGGTCGCTTGAGCCCAGGGATTTAAGATCAGTCTGGGCAGCATAGCGAGAACTTGTCTCTACAAAAAATTTTTAAAATAGCCGGGCGTGGTGACTTGTGCCTGTAGTCCCAGCTTCTTGGAAGGCTGAGGCGGAAGGATCACCTGAGCCCAGGTGGTTGAAGCTGTGGTGGCCATGAGTTACCACTGCACTCCAGCCTGGGAGACAGTGGGTTTCTGACTCAAAAAAAGAATGAACTGGGAGAGCTGGCTTGGAGTCAAGGTAGTACAGTTGAGTTTAAGGAACTGGTGGGCCTTTGGGGGTGACGTGGCTGGCAGTGTGCCCTCCCTACTGCCTGGCCCTTAGCGGCCACTTTATTCCCTGTAGCAGCTGATTAAGAACACGGGGCAGGGCCCAGGCTTTGAGACTTGGGGCATGTTTGAGCTCAGAGGCTGCCAGGCTGGTCAGGGTAGGGGCCAGCTGGTCAGAGCAAGGCTCCAGGCCTTCAACTGCTAGGAGATACTGCTTCCAGCTGCATGGGGACCCAGCATGGAGAGCAATGGAGAAACTTCTGGAAGGGACTCATTAGAGGGACAGCACGAACAGCCCTTGCCCCATGCATGGGCATGGTGTGCTTGTGTGTGCTGGGGGAGATATGGCTTAGTCCTTTTTGTTTTGTTTTGAGTCGGGGTCTCACTCTGTTGCCCCGGCTGGAGTGCAGCAGCCCCATCGCAGCTCGCTGCAGCCTTGACTTCTGGGCTCAGGCGATCCTTCTGCCTCAGCCTCCCTAGTTACTGGGAGTACAGGAGAGTGCCGCCATACCCAGCTTTTTACTTTCATTTTTATTTTTTGTAGAGACAAGGTCTTGCTGTGTGGCCCAGGCTGGCCTCAAGCAATCCTCCCCTCTCGGCCTCCCGGAGTTGCTGGGATGACAGGCAGGAGTCACCCTGCAAGGCTGCCTACCGAACCAGACTGGCAAGGGGCAGTGCCACAGGGCCTGCATTCCCGTCCCAGGGTCTCCTGCTCCTTGGGGACTTCTGCTCTCTGCCCAGAATGACAGTGGCACCCTCCACTGTGCCCTGCTGCCTGTCTGAGGGCGAGGCACAGACCGGTGGGTGACCAAGCTAAGCCGCCAGGCCCGGGGGGACAGACCTGCTCCCAGAGCCAGGGGCCGCCCGCCGCCCGGGCCTGTCTGCCCCGGCAGTTGCCTCCCCCACCCCCACCCCCCACCCCCGGGCTCACCAGGGCTTGGTCGCCTCACATCTGTCACTGCACCAGCTGTCACCTGAGTGCCTGCCAGGCTCCACGCTCCACCCAGCCCTGTGGGCGAAGGCCCCACCCACCCCCTGCTCCCACTGCCCTGAGCATCTCTGGAAGTGGAGACAGAGCCCCCGACCTCCTGGGGCCTGAGGACCTGTCCAGGGCAGGGAGGGAGCCATGGAGCAACTGCTAAGCTGAGGCTTTCCGCGCGGCCCTGGCTCCCACCCTGACCCCCCCCCGGCCTCCTCCCTCCTCCTCTGCTGGACACGGGCGGCTCCACCTTCCTCCCTGTCTGCCCCGAGCCTCGATTCTGTCTCCCCCGGGCAGCGCAGCCAGAGCACGACCCCGGTGGACTGGCTGGTGGGGCATCCCCCTCCGTCCCGCCCGCCCCTGGCATAGCCTGAAGGAACTGGAGAAAGACAGAGCCCACCCGCCCTGCTCACGGGGGACGCATCCCACACAGCTGTGCCTGGGCCGTGCCGACTCCGACCCTTCCGCAACCCGGGGGGGGCGCGGGCGGGCGAGCAGGTGTGTGGGCGCCCAGAAGCCCCCCGAGGCGCCCGGCTCGAGCCTCCCGCCCCGCCCCCGCCCGCCCCAGGCCCGGGCCGGCCCCGCCCCCACCTTCGATGGGGGAGTTGATGAGGATGACGCGCCCCATGGGCGACGAGGCTCGGATTCCGCGGGGGGGCCCGTTCGGCAGCCGCTGCTGCTTCCTCAGCAGGTATCGCGTTGCGGCGGAGCCCGCGTCGCTGCCCAGGTGGCCTCGGGAGGAGAGCGAGCTCAGGGAGCCGGAGCTCAGGTCGCCGGGGCCCGGCGGGTCGACGCCCCCCGCGGAGCCGTGCGCCATGGCGGCCGGCGGCGGCGCCCCGCGGGGCCCGCCGGCGCCGGGGGGCGCGGTCCGGGGGGCTCCGGGCCCATGGGCCTCCGGTGCCGGGCGGGGTCTGGGAGCGCGGGGCCCTCCCCGTGCTGCCTCTCGGCCGGCGCGCTCCAGGCCTGGGCAGGGGCGGAGGAGGGGTGAGTGCGCCGCGCTGCCCCCAGGACGCGCGCCCTCCCCGCTCCAGCCTCCGTCCGACCAGCCCCTCTCCCCGTGTTCGAGCCTCTGTCCCCCGGCCACCCTCCCCGCTCCAGCCTCCGTCCTCGCATCCACCCTCACCCTGCTCGAGCCTCCGTCCTCCCCTCCACCCTCCCCTGTTTGAGCCTCCGTCCGCCCATCCACCCTCCCCGTGTTCGAGCCTCTGTCCTTCCATCTACCTCCCCTGCTCCAGCCTTCCTCCCACCCACCCTCCCCCGTTCCAGCCTCCGTCCTGCCATCCACCCTTCCCCTGGCTCGAGCCTCTGTCCTCCCAGGCCTGGGCGGCCCACCTCTCCCGCCCCAGCAGAGCACTGCCCCGCCGGGGCACCCTTGCAAACTGTCGCTGACTCGACACAGCCCAGCGGGTGGGAACCTCTGGTCCACCCCTCCTTCCTGTCTCAGCTGAGTCATCTCGCCCCCTGGCCCCGAGAGGTTGAGGGTGGAGCGGGGGTGACTGCGGCCCGAGCCCCAAGCGGCGTGAGACCCTGCGGGCCAGCACGGTCCACACCGCGCTTCCCAGCATTGCGGGCGGGGTCAGCCGGAGTTCGCTGGGCTTCAGGGCGGCGCCCGCCGCGGCGAGGCCCTCGCCGGCCGGGCTCAGGCCGCCGCTCCGGGTCCTAGGAATTCGCGGAAGCCCCCTCGCCCCAGTGCGGAGGGACGATTTGCGGGCAGGGGGTCCCACGACAGCCCACGCAGAGGCCAGGCTGCGTCCCTCGAGACCCCCTGGAGCCCAGAACGCCGCGCCCCGGCCCCCTCTCGGCCCTCCGGACCCCAGCTCGCGCGGCCCGCTCACCTGCTCGTGGCCCGCCCGCGGGCGCGAGTGACCGCAGCCGCCCGCCCCGCCCCCGGGCCGGGCCGCGAGAACGGGGCGGGCCCGCGCGGCCCGCGCGCCCATTGGCTGCTGGAGCGCCGGGCCCCCTCCCGGCTCCTGCCCGGGCGCCCGGGACCGCCGCCACACCTGGCCCGGCAGCCGGTGCCGCCCGCGCCTCCGAGTTCCGACGGCCCCTCCCGCCCCCTCCCGCAAACCCGGGGCTCGGCTCGACCCCCTCCCGCTAGAACCGCGGCCGGGACGCGTGGAACCGCCGCCCCCGGGCCTCAGCGGGGATGTCGCCCGGCAGAGAGGCCGCAGCCTGCGTTTGCGGGAGCGCGCTGGGCGCGGTGACTGGTGCGTGGCGAGCGCGTGGCCGAGGGGCGTCTTCCGCCCTGGCACCCTCCTTCTGCGGCGGAGGCGTCTCTCCCGCCGCCCGGTCTGGAGAGGTCGGGCGGGAGCAGCTGGGACCCGGACCCGGGACCGAGGACTCCCAGGGGCCCTTTCGACGCGCTCGCTCGGCAGGACCGAGCTCCCTGAGCCCGCCGTGCCGGCTGGGGCGGAGGTCTCTGGAGCGGGCGGGGGGCCATCGGGAGCCGGGGCAGGGGGGGCGGGGTCGCGAGGGGGGGGGAGGGCTGGGGTCGCAGCAGGGCACGGGGGCGCCGGAGCCCGAGCGGAGGGCGGCGCGGCCCGGCAGGAGGGGCTCGCGGGCGCGGGGCGGGAGCGCGGGGGCCCAGGCCCCGGGGCCATCGCCAAGGCAGCCGCCGAGTAAACAAGCGCGCGGTAACCCGAGTCCTGCGCGCGCGCCTCGGAGCGCCGCCTCCCCGCCGCCCGCCTGCGCCCGCGCCCTGCGCCGCGCCCTGCCCTCCGCCCCGCCCGCCGCCCCGCCCCGCCCGCCGCGCCCGCCGCGCCCGCGCGCCCGACCCCTCGCGGCGGCGCCGGTGCCCCCCGAGGCCGGCCAGGGGACTGCAAGCCCGGCGCGCGCCCGCGGCTCCGCCCCTCCTCCGTCCGGCCGGGGCGGAGGCCGGAGCGGATCCCGCGGCACGCTCGGCTCCGAGGGGCCGCGCGGGTCTGGCCCCGGCGTCCGGCCGGGGGCGTCGCCTCAGGTGACACCCACCACCCCGGGCTCCGCCAATCCCCGGGCTCGCCGGGAGGGCGCGGCCGGGGAGCCCCCGCCCCTCCCTGCAGGCCGGCGTCACGCGTGACGTCCCGCGTGGCGGCTGGGAGGGCCGCGGCGACGCAGAGAGGAAGGCGGGTCTGAGCGCCGCGGAGAGCCCGGAACGCGTGAGTGCTGCTGTGCGGGACTCGGTCGGGGTCGGGGTCGGGGGCCGGGTCGGGGGTCGCGAGGAGGGGGCCGGCCTTGGAACGCGCTCTCCGTCCCGTCGGAGTCGGCCGGCCCTCCGGGGACACAAGGGAGGCAGCCTGGGGGAGCCGCGCCGGGCGGGGTTGTGTGCGGCCTCGCGTTCAAGGGTCTGCAGGTGGGCAGAGTGTGTGTGCCAGCCTGGGTAACGGTGCCCGCGGGCGGGCGGGCGGGGCGGGGTCCGCCCTGTTTGTGCGTCTGTGTGTGGGGGTATGTGTGTGAGGAGGGCGTGCCTGCCTGTGGGAGGAAGTGGGGTGGAGGGGATTAGTCATTCCGTAGGATTTTGCCCAACGCGGCCAGATGGCGGCCTGGCTTTCCTGCCTCTGCGGTGGAGGGGACCCGCTGATCCTGCTTTTGTCTGGAGGCGGGTGGCGCTGGTGCGGAGGCCGGCGCGAGCCCGGGCACAGGGAAGCCAGGGTCATGCGGTGTGTGCTGGGGAAGACGGTGTGGAGGGGAGTTGTGCATGCCACGGGCACACGCGGCTGGCACCACAGTCCCCAGCTGAGATCTGGAACAGACAAGGCCTGGTGGCCAGCGGGCTCTGCTGTGCTCCAACCAGGCGCTGGAGCGTGGGTGCCTTTCGCCATTTCCTAAACATTCCCCCCCGGGGGGGTTGCATCCGGGTCTGGGGCAGTGCGGCCTGCAGCTGCCGGGGTGTGTAATGCAGGCATCTTGCATTTCTGTTCTGCTGTGGCTCTTGAGCGGCCGCAGGGGAGTTAGTTTCTGCTCCTGCATCAACCACATACATGTAAATCCTCACTCGGGAGTGCACCAGGCCAGAGCACGGAGAGACCTATGTTTCTGGTTCTGTCCCCCTCCCACTCCCCCAGTGGGGGCAGGTCCCAGGCCATGTCACTGCCTGGGACCACCTCCTCCCCACCCGTGCTTGCCTACCTGGAGTCACCTTGAGCTGTTAAGGGACTGGCCACAGGCTCGGGGACAGGGCAGGGCCGCCAAAGTTTCCCCCAGGCGGAGCCCTGGACCTTCCCAGGAGTCCTCTAACCCCTGTCCCTGCCCCGCAGAAGATGGGTGAACTGCCCTTAGATATCAACATCCAGGAGCCTCGCTGGGACCAGAGCACGTTCCTGGGCCGAGCCTGGCACTTTTTCACTGTCACGGATCCCCGGAATCTGCTGCTGTCTGGGGCCCAGCTGGAAGCCTCTCGGACCATCGTGCAGAACTACAGGTGACCTCCCCCATCCGACCCTGCACCCCAGGCTCTCACCCCTGATGTCCAGAGAGTAGGTCTTATACCTGCCTCCCAAGCTTGAGGCTGACTCTATCCTCCTCCTCAACCCCCGGCTCTCTGGCCCCCTCTGCTGGCACCACGAGCAATGGCACAGAGCTGTGACCCAGAGAATTTTAGGGTACAGTATTTGGGGTGAGGAGCTGGCACTGAAGTTTACAGGTGGGGGCTGCCCTGAGTTTCACAAACCCTCTACAAGGACCAAGCCCACTGCAAGGCTACCCTCTGCAAGGACAGGGACTCACAGTGACATTCCAAGAAGATAGGAGGGCATCCCCTTATCCTTTGGGAGGAAAAACTCCTGCAGTCCTCAGCCATTTTGGGTGTTTTTGTTATGAGTCGGGGTCTCACTGTATCACCCAGGCTGGAGTGCAGCAGCACAACTGTGCTCACCACAGCCTCGACCTCCTGGACTCAGGCAATCCTCCCGCCTCAGCCTCCCAAGTGACTGGGATGACAGGCATGCACCACAATACCCAGCTAATTTTTTGATTTTTTTTTTGTAGAGATGAGGTCTTGCTGTGTGGCCCAGGCTGGTCTCAAACTCCTGGCCTCAAGCAATTCTTCTGCCTCGGCCTCCTAGAGTGCTGGGATTACAGGCATGAGCCACCAAGCCTGGCCCTCCAGCCATGTTTGACCCACCGGAAACCACCGTCACCTAACATCTGGGCAGAAACAGAAGGGCACCCCTCTTTGTGCGGCTGACTAGATGGGAAATGAAATAGCTGCAGGCCTCCCCAGAGACAAGAAGTGCCTTTATTCTGAGACCGGAGGTCAAAGTTTCCGCTCCTCTGCCAGGGCTCCCTGGGCAGCAGGCGGGGTCTGGGGGGCACATCTGCCCCCTGGAGTAGCCTGTCCGCTTCTCGCCACCCTCTGCAGGGCCGGCGTGGTGACCCCGGGGCTCACCGAAGACCAGCTCTGGCGGGCCAAGTATGTGTACGACTCAGCCTTCCACCCGGACACGGGGGAGAAGGTGGTCCTGATTGGCCGCATGTCGGCTCAGGTGCCCATGAACATGACCATCACAGGCTGCATGCTCACCTTCTACAGGCAGGTCTCCGCCCGCCCCTCCCGGGCACTGCAGACTAGAGCGGGGCTGGGTGCTGGGTGCCCATCTGGGCTGATGGGGCTCAGGGGAGTGGGGTGGGGGGAACTTGTGTTAGAATCCCCCCACACCTCGGAACTCAGCCTCGGGTCCTCGCCCCCGACAGTGGGTGTGCTTGGGGAGTGACCAGAGCAGGTTCTGGGGTCGCTGGCCGGGCCCTTTCTTAGGGCTTGGGCTGGCCTCTGGAGTTCCGCCCCAGGGTCCAGGCGAGGGCCCCTGGCAAGGGGCAGAAGCAAGCATCCTTGCTCCCCCAGGAAAACCCCCACCGTGGTGTTCTGGCAGTGGGTGAACCAGTCCTTCAATGCCATCGTTAACTACTCCAACCGCAGTGGTGACGCGCCCATCACCGTGAGGTGAGCGGAACCCTTCTCCCCGGCCCGTCACCGTCTCCCTTCCAGGATTCCCCGAGGCCTGTGCAGCCAGCCGGCGCCCCTCAGCCGGCCCCCTCCCTGCTTCCCCCAACCGAGGGCCTCAGGTCCTCTTCTGTCCGCCCGGGGGACCCCTCTCTTCCAAGGGTGGGGCCAGGGCTTCCCTGAATTCTGCCCTGGCCTGGGGAGGTTTCCTCTGCAAGGCCACCCCCACGCTGCTTGTCCCGAGGACTTGACGTGTCCCTGAGGGAAGGGGCCGCCTGTGGGACTCTTCTCCTCAGGCTGCGACTGGCTCTTCCACCCCCAGGCAGCTGGGGACGGCCTACGTGAGTGCCACCACGGGCGCCGTGGCCACGGCCCTGGGACTCAAGTCCCTCACCAAGGTAAAGACGCCCCTCCTCCTCAGCCCCCAGTCCTGACCCGGGGAGTCCCTGAGCCCCCGTGGTCCTCGGGGGCTCTGAACACCAGCTTTCCCCTCAGCACTGCCCGCCTTCTCCCCCCCCACGCCTGTCCGCTTTCCCCAGCACCTACCTGCCTTGGTGGGTCGATTCGTGCCCTTTGCAGCCGTGGCAGCGGCCAACTGTATCAACATCCCCCTGATGAGGCAGAGGT
The DNA here is from genome assembly GCA_027257055.1 of Cephalopachus bancanus. Classification (NCBI taxonomy): domain Eukaryota; kingdom Metazoa; phylum Chordata; class Mammalia; order Primates; family Tarsiidae; genus Cephalopachus; species Cephalopachus bancanus. Next base: position 3,475,234 of record JAPVLO010000143.1, read on the forward strand.
GAGTGTCCCTGGACCCTGGCACGTGGGTGCCCAGCGTCCAGCCCCGAAGACCAGTCCGGGGCGGGGCGGGCCTCTCCCTTCCTGGACACGGGCTCCTGGCCCCTCTCGGGGTGACCCGCAGCCTCTGGGTGGGGGAGCCAGGCTTGGCATCGAGGGCGTGGGGGCGGCTGGGGCGGTGGGGGCATCCGGGCCGGCAATCTGACCCCAACCCCCGTCCCAGGGAGCTGCAGGTGGGCATCCCGGTGACGAACGAGGCAGGGCAGAGGCTCGGCCACTCGGTGACTGCAGCCAAGCAGGGCATCTTCCAGGTGGTGGTCTCCAGGATCTGCATGGCGATCCCTGCCATGGGTGAGGCGGGAGGCTGGGTGGGCCTGGTAGGCTCCGGGGCCAGGCGGGCGCAGTTCCTGGGGGCTGCTGAGGCTCGAGGGCCAGGGAGAGCGGGGAGATGGACGGAGCTTGAAGCGGACCCCCCCAGGGCTCCCGACGTGGCCTCCACTGACCCCTGCCTCTGCCCTCTCCCTCAGCCATCCCCCCGCTGATCATGGACAGGCTGGAGAAGAGAGACTTCCTGAAGGTAGGCCGCGTCCTCTCCCACCGGAGGCGGTGGGGCTGGGAGAAGCGTCCCTGAGCCCTCCCGTCCGGCCCGGGCCTGAGACTCGCCCCAGGCTCCTGGCTCCTCTGCAGCCCTCTGCCTCCTTTCATTCATTCGGCAAGAGTGAACTGGACCGGGTGAAGGGACGCCGGAGGACAGGCAGGGAAGACGAGGACAGGCAGGAAACGGTTTCTGTCCTGAGGACACTGGCGTCGCTCCAGAGGCCTGGGGCGCACACAGGAGGGAGCTGTCCCCGCCGTGTTTGATATGTGTATTCTGCCACCCCGACACCCCCCTGCCCAGGGACACCACTCTGGCTCACCCAGCGAATCATTTATGCACAAATACTGACTCGTGCCAGCTGTGCCCAGGCATGCTTTAGGGCTGAGGAGACAGCAGTGAACTAGATGGCCCCGGTCCCGGTCCTCATGACGTTCTCAGTCCAGTGCGGAGTCTGGCAAGCCAGGAGGCCGCCAGGGGGTCTAGCAGCCTCGGGGTGTGTGTGCGCACGGCAAAGTGTTCCCTTCACCAAAGCCACACACAGGGTAGTCTACTTTTCAGTAAGTTAGGCTGCAAGTCGTGTCCATGCGTGGCGCGCTCTATCACCTGGGGGTCACAAATGGAGACAGAAACATATCCCTTCACTTTTTCCCAAAGGGATCTTGATAGCATCTGTCTCTGCCAGGTAGATCCAGTGAGTTGACGTGGGTGATCGGGCCATTTTCAGTAAGTTGGCTTAGAACATTTCAGGCACGGATTTGACTCCCAGCCTTAGTCCAGACGCACAGCGAACACATGCCTGTAACAGAGCCCAGAAGAAGCTTGCCATCCTGGTTTTCTCTCGAAGTGTTAACTTCGTGGAAATAAAACAACCATAAGACATTCCACCTGTTAGCATTCAATAAGAAAAACCACAGTAGAACGCGCTTTGTAGAAACTAGGGCTCGGGGTGTTCAGGACCAGGAGGGGAAAGCTGTTAGGTGCTCGGAGAAGGGGTCTCTGAAGACCCAAGGGTGAGAAGGAGACAGCGGGCAGAGAGTGCAGAGAAGAGTGTTTGGCAGAGAACCACCCACCAGTGCAAAGGCCCTGAGACAGGAATGGGCTTGCACATTTGCGGGGCAGAATGGTGGTCGCTGTGGCTGCAGCAAACCGCCAAGGGTGTCCCGGGCAGGAGATGTGTCTGGAAGGGGCGGGTTCATGCCTCTGGGTAGGAGGGAGGCGTGCAGGTCCAGTGGAGAAAGCAGTTCCTGGAGGAAGTGGGAAGGGAGGAGAGTGGGGAGCGCCACGGGAACACGTTCCAGGGCTGAGAGTGGGGTGGCGGGATGCCGGGGCGGGTGGCTGGCGGCAGGCCTGGCTGGAGAGGAGGCTGCCACCTGGAGGCCCCGCCCTGTCGGGGGCTTGGGAGGAAGGAACGGGGTGGGCAAAGCGGGTGGGGTCACAGAGGCAGGGACGCCCGCCTTCACTGTCTCTCTCTCTCTCCCACAGCGCCGCCCCTGGCTGGGGGCGCCCCTGCAGGTGGGCCTGGTGGGCTTCTGGTGAGTGTGCCGGCTTAGCGGGCGTGTGCGGGAGGCCTTCAGGGGTGCGGGGTGCGGACGTGACGCTTGCACAATGCTCACAGACATCACATTCATACCCCCAGCGGGGGTGCGTCCCGCCTGTGAGTGAGGGGTGGTCCCTGTCCCTGGGGTCAAGGGTCTCATCGAGGGGGCGCCAGGCTCCGACTGCAAGAGGAACCACAGCCTATGCCCTTCGGCGCCTGCCAAAGCGTCACGCCCTTTGGCCTCCCGTCCACCCATGCTGGCCGTGGGCTTGGGGTCCCTGTGTAGGGGCTCCCTCTGCCAGCGCTGGGTGTCAGGGTCGCTTCGTGCCCCTGACTCCTCTCCACCCCTAGCAGATGCCTCCAGGCAGGGGTGGGTGCGGGAGGGCACACCATCAGTGAAGCCTCACCCCTTCGACCTCTCTCCGCAGCCTGGTGTTTGCCACGCCCCTGTGCTGTGCCCTGTTTCCGCAGAGGAGGTGAGTGCCCAGGCTGGCAGGGCCTCCGTGGGCTCCAGGGCGCAGTGGGCCCTCTGGTGATCTGGGAACCAGCTAGGGCAGTCGTTGGCGGGCAGTCGGAGGCGGATGGGCCCCGGGGACAAGGGGACAGTCCCTGGCACGTGCCATCTCGTTGCAGCTCCCTACCCGTGAGCAGGCTGGAGCCGGAGCTGAGTGCTCAGATCCGTAAGCACGACGCCAGCCTCCAGGTGGTCTACTACAACAAGGGCCTCTGAGCGAGGCCAGCCTCGACCTCCCTCGCCTCTGTGGGCTGCAGCTCTGGTGAGGCCTGTCATCACTGCCACCTGCCACCCGCCTGGTTCTGGGCAGGGGCCTGGTGGGCAGACGGCCATGAAGGCAGCTGACTGTCAGGTGGGGGAGGCCCCCAACCCCGGCATCTCCCTCTTCTCTCTGGTGTCAAAGAGCCAGGTTCCGCAGCCCCTTGCTCCTTGCCTCGGCGTTGAGGCATACACACCCGTGCGTGTGTGTGCGCGGGTGTGTGCGCCCGAGTGTGTAACCCAGCCCTGAAGGCTTGAGGCCGTGGGCTGTCCTGGGGTGCTCTGATATCCAGCTTCCCCTCTTGGCCTCCTGTTCCCCGCCAGCTGGCCAGACCCCAGGTGGGACGTCCTTCCCTAAACCGCACCACCAGCTACGTGACTGCCGACAGCACCTGTCCCCTACTGGAAACAGGGGAGCCCCAGGGCCTCAGGGTGGAGACTTGGAGACACCAGCACGCCAGTGGCGGAGGGCTCTGGGTTCCTGATGCCTGGCTTCCGCCCCGGGCTCAGGACTGGGCAGCCGAGACGACATGCCGGGATTAGGGGGCAGAGGGCTTGGTGTCCCTCGGAGCCGCCCCACCTGGGCTCGCTCCGGCCCACCACCTCTTCTCTGCCAGACAGGAGGAACGGGTCCTGCTGCCCGTGGGCCAGGCCCAGCCTTGGGTGTCCTGGGTCTGTTCTGACACCAGGACCTCAGATCTAAAAGCTACAATCCCAGCCCCTCCCCCAGCCAGAAAAGCCTCAGAGGCAGAGGCAGCACTCGCCGAGAGCACCCACCGCGTGCTGAGGTGGGGGTGTGGTCGGCTGGGGAGGGTGCTCGCACTTCATGTACACCCGGTGGGTGTGACTGGGACACCCCAAAGGTGACGAGGCCCCGGGGTGCACAGTCTTCAAACAGGGAATCCGGCGTCCACTGACCCTCAGGTGTTCGGCAAAGTCTCCGCCTTGGTGCCCCTTTCCCGAGACTTGGTCCTGCCCACCCCGCCCCAGCCCAGGAAAAGGAAGGGCCCCCACCAGCGGCTGGCCCCGTGGAGGCTGGACTCGCGGATGGAGAGGGTGGTGGCAAACCCGCAGGGTGCCATCAGATGTAGCTCCCACGCTCGTGAGCCCCACCGGGCGTGGGGGTGGGCAGGTGGGGCCTGCAGGCTCCTCCCAGGGGACCTCCACGCTCCTCCCAGGCACCCACCCCATGGAAACAGCTACAAAGCCATCGCTGCTCAATAAACCGCAGACCTGTCTACTTTCTGTGCGTCCCTGTCCCGAGCGCCAGAAAGCCTCTGGCCTGCAGACCCCCGATCCCACTGAGTCCGGTCCTGGCCGCTTCCCCTTCCTTGTGTAGGGAGCGCCATCCCCAGCAGAGGGCGCACAGAGATCAGAAAATCAGTCCTCCCTGGGCGCCCCGCCAGTGTGCCCAGGTGGAGAGGTGGCGGCCAGGCCACCTTCCGTTCTCCGGGCAGAGGGAGTCCTGCCCCCATTTCCCTCCTTGTTACGGGGGCTCGTCACAGTTCAGGCATCTGGAGAGAAGGTCAGAGGGCTGAGGACAGCCAGCGCCACCAGACAAACCGCAGGGCACCAGGGCACCCTCCACGCACATCACCCGCCACGGGGACAGCCTGGCAGCGACCCCTCGCCAGCGAACACCTCTTCCCACACCCCAGTGCCCTCCACGCCTTCCCACCAACTTTTCTGGGGAAAGTGGAGCCAAAAGTTCGTACCTGGAACAACTGGCATGAGCTACGATGAAGCGGTTTTGAGCCACTGCTCTCTCCCCCAGCTTTGGTCAATGCAAGAGAATAAACACGAGTGCATCTATGGTAAAGTCGGTGCCCCATGCCCTGCAGGGAAATGCCCGCTCCCTTCTGTCAGCCCACCATGCTGCTTCCTCACCTGCCTAGCCACCAGCCATGCTTGAGGTCCTTTGGACAGTCCACGCTTTGGTCAGTTCCTGGGCCCAGCTTGCTCACAGACCAGCAAAACTGACAAGACTCCAGGTGCACACAACCTCACGACAGCCACTGCGGAAGGTCCAAACTTGAGGGTTTTATGGCCGGAGTATAGGCAGAGGTCCCCATTTTTGAGTAAATACAGGATAACATTTAGATAGCCAGACTCAACCCCATCCCGTCCTGTCCATCAGATCAGTGCCTCCCGCTACACCCACCAGGTGCTGGGCCAGCTCTCAGCTCTCTCCGCAGCGGCACCTCTGGCCTCCGGTAATCCCCTTGAAAATAGGCCTTGCAGGTCAAGCGTGGTGGCTCACGCCTATAATCCCAGCACTTTGGGAGGCCAAGGTGAGAGGATTGCCTGAGCTCACGGCTTCTAGACCAGCCTGGGCAACTTGGGGAAACCTCGTCTCTACAACAAATCAAAAAATGAGCTGGGCGTGGTGGCACGGGCCTGCGGTTCCAGCTGCTTGGAAGGCTGAGGTGGAAGGATCGCCTGAGCCCAGCAGGTCGAGGCTGCGGTAGCCGTGAGCGTGCCGCTGCATGCACTCCAGCCTGGGTGACAGAGTGAGACTCCGACTCGAAGAAAAGAGACCTTGCACTCTTCTTGGAAAATCTATGTAAGATACATCCGTCTGGGGAGTGAGGTGCAGGCCTCCCTGCGAAATGAAACCCATAAGGACGTTTCTTAGCAGCCATCTGTGCTCACAACACCAAGACGTGTCAGGGACTAGCCAGGGCAGCCGTGGCGGGGCCGGCTTTCCATCACCTGCCCTTCCTCGTGTCTCACCCGTTTCTCAAACTCGCCAAGAGTCAGCTGCGGGGCACTTCACAGGCCCTCCAGGGACGACTCCCAGCCAGGCACACCTTCCAAACCGCCTCCAGACTTGCAATCCTCCTCAGCAGGTGGCACTTGCCACTCTTCTCAGGTGAAGGTCTCTGCCCCCCTGGGTGGGCCTCCCCTCTCCCTCCGGAGCTCAGACTCCAGACCCTGCTCTCCCGGCCCCGCCTCACCTGCTCCAGAGGCCGCATCCTCCCTCTTGAGGGGCCTGGCACGACCACAGCCCTCCCCCTGCCACCGTCCCAAGCCTGGGGGCCAGGTGAGCGTGCCCTGCTCCCTGCCCGGATCCACCGGGCCAACGAGGCCGGCATCCTGAGGACAGGCGGCCGGGCCAGCCTCGGGCCCGGCCCTGTGGGGTGACGCCAGGCTCTAGCCCGGCCCGCGCGGCCCGGCGTCCGCCCGCCAGCCCCAGGCCTCGTAGCCTCGCGCGAAGCCCGTCACTTTCGCGACGGCAGGCGGAGGCAAGCCCCGCCCCCGAGGCGCGGCCAATCAGAAAGAGCCCCGCCCCCGCGCGCCCCGCCCTCAAAGCTGGGCTCGGCCCCGCCCCGCCCCGTCTCCCGGGCAACGCCCGCCGGGGCCCCGCCCGGCGCCCGCGAGGCGGCTCCGCGTCCCGCTGACCGCGGGCCGGGACCCTCCCTCCCGTCCCGCTTCGCGGCCCACGCGCTCGCCGGCGCCCGCCCTTGCCTTCCCGGCCAGGAGCCCGCGAGGCTTTCGAGGACTCGCGCGAGGCCTCTCCGCGCTCCAAGCGGGTTTTTTCATCCGCCCGAGGCTTTGGTCCGGCGTCCTCCCGGCCGCCTGCCCCGTCGCCCCCGCGCCCTCTTCTCGCCCCGCCGTCCCCTCCCTCCAAGCCGCCGCCCGCGCCCCACAGGCTCTGAGGCGCCTCTCCCCGGCCCTCCTCGTCGTCGCCCCGCGGGGACAATCGTGGGGGCCTGACCCAGCGGGATCGACCCCCAAGGGAGTCTCCTGGGCCTCGCTTCTCCCTTCACACGCGTCTCCTTCCTTCCTGGGGTCCTCTCGGCCCCCCGTCCCAGCCCAAGCCCCCAGAGAGACAAAGGCAGCCCCGGCTCGAGGCTGTGGCTTCCCCCTGCCATCGGCACAAGCCCATCCCGCCCCCGGGAAGAACAGCCCCAGCCTCCAGCAAGCCTCAGGGACTTCCTGGGGGAGGCGCCAGCCTACAGGGCGGAGAGGCCATGCTGGTCCGTCACTCTCCGACTCACCACCCATGCTATGCCCTGGCGGAAGGCCGCCCTCCCCATCCCAGCAAGTCCCCAACCGGCGATTTTTAGTCCCTAAAGGGAGCACTTCCGGTTGAGGCTTTCAGGGCGGTTATTTTGTGGAAAGCAAGAGAACAGTTGTGGCTAGCTGCAGTAAACAGCGGCCCAGGTGGGCAGGGCTCGGTGGCAGCTTCCAGACTTGAGACGAGCCGGCCGCCAGGGCTGGGAGGGCTTGGGGGTCTGCAGCTGGAGGTGTGGGCCCTGCCTTCGGCCCCAGGCAGCCCAGTCTCTGCTGTCCCCCATGAGATTTCAAAAGCAGGCACAGCTGAGGTCGGTTGTCTACCCTTGGGCGGTGGCCAGTGCTGGGACCAGCTGCACTGACACTGGACTTTCAGGTTTTCCTCTGAGTTTGGGGCTTGTCCCAAAGACGTGCCATTGCCGTGATCTGGGAATCATCCTGGGATTTACGATGGTGACAGGCATATTGCCTGCCGCAGATGTCTCTCTCCAGCTGAAATAAAACCCCCCAGAGGGCAGGCACTCTAGCCTCACTTCTTTTTAAAATTGTGGTAAAAAACATGTAACATGAAAACTGCCATCTTGGCAAGACATGGTGGTTCACATCTGCAATTCCAGAACTTTAGGAGGCTAAGGCTGGAGGATCATATGCACCCAGGAGTTTGAGACCAGCCTAGGTCACACAGTGAGACCTCGCCTCTACAAAAAAAATTAAAAATACAAAAATAGGCCGGGAATGGTGTCACGCTCCTCTAGCCCCAGCTACTGGGGAGGCTGAGGTGGGAGGATCGCTTGATCCTGGGAAGTTGAGGCTGCAGCAAGCAGGGATCACACCACTGCACTGCACTCCAGCCTGGGTGACAGACCCCAATTTTTAAAAAAATAACCATCTTAGCCAGGATCGGTGACTCAGCCTATAATCCCGCTCCTTTGGGAGGCTGAGGTGAGTGGATTGCCTGAGCCCGTGGGTTCGAGACCTGCCTGGGCAACTTGGCGAGACCTCATCTCTACAATAAATCAAAAAATCAGCCGGACATGGTAGCGCATGCCTGTAATTCCGGCTACTCGGAAGGATCGTCGGAGCCCAGCAGGCGAGGCTGCAGTGGCCGGGAGCAGCCACTGCACTCCAGTCTGGGCGACCGAGTGAGACTCCAACTCAAAAACAACAACAACAAAAATTACCATCTTGTCCATTTTTTTTTTTTTTAATTTTGAGAGACAGAATCTCACTCTGTCACCCAGGCTGGAGTGCAGTGGTATGATCACAGCTCACTGCAGCCTCAAACTCCTGGGCTCAAGCATTCCTCCCACTTCAGCCTCCCAAGTAGCTGGGGCTACAGACATATGCCACCCTGCCTGGCTAAATTTTTGACTTTTTTGTAGAGTCAAGATTCTCACTATATTGCCCCAGACTGGTCTTAAACTCCTGGGCTCAAGCAATCCTCCTGTCTCGGCCTCCCAAAGTGCTGGGATTACAGGCGTGAGCCCTATCTTGATCCTTTTAAAGCATATAGGAGTGTTAGGTACATTCACATTATTGTGAAATAGAGTCTAGAACTTTCTCATCTTGAAAATATGAAACTGCATACCACAAAACACCAATTCATAGCTCCACTCATACGTCCACAGCACCTAAAATACTACTTGGTTTGTAATAGATGCTCAATACTTGTTTGCCGAACAAATGAATGAGGAACCCAAAAGTGCCCCAAACCGCACCCACAAACACAGTGATTCTCAAGCCGTTCTGTACCTCAACAGCCCTGAACTGGACCATCCTCAGAAACCAGGGCTCATAGCTGTTGTGGACTTTCAGCCTGGGGGATGGGACATGTCCTCCCAGGAGGCATAGTGGTCTTGGGGTTGTGTGGCCTGAAGCATCCCTGCCACAGTGAAGCTTGATCCTCGTTATTACACAGGCAAGAGGTGAGCTCTGCCCGCCCCCTTCGGGTGTCTCTGGGGTCTTCATGCAGGGATGGGGTGTGGAGACTCTCATGTGTCATCAGAGCCACTCTCTCGGAGTGTGGTGTTGGTCTGTTGCCTGGCACGAGTCGATGCCTGTTTCCTCTGGCAGTTCCCTGTGGGGCCAACCTACCTCTCACCCCTGCGGCTCCATGGGGCTGGCCTAGCTGCCATCACTTGGGGCCTGCCACAAGGGAGAGCCTTCCCTGCCACCCACTTCCTGTAGAGCATCCCACAGCTGAGTTGACTGGGCTGGTGACATCGTTCCATCCTCACGCCTCTCTCCAAAACCCCAGGGCATGCGGGTGGGAAAGGGGTCTAGGCAGTGGAGGTGTCAGGTGCAGATGTCACCCTCCAGTGACAGGGCATGGTGGTTTACACTTGTAATCCCAGCACTTTAGGAGCCCGAGGTGGAGGGATTGCTTGAGCCCAGGACTTTGAGATCAAACCTGGGCAACATATTGAGAACTCATCTCTACAAAAAAAATCAGCCGGGCATGGTGACATCCACCTGCTGTCCCAGCTACTTAGGAGGCTGAAGTGGAAGGATCACTTGAGCCCAGGAGGTCGAGGCTGTGGTGAGCCATGACTGTGCCGCTGTACTTCAGCGTGGGCACAGAGTGAGACCCCAACACACACACAAAAGTAAAAAACAAGAGAACCAACCCAAACCCTGCCCCACAGTGTACCTGGAAGCACCACCGTCTGCGAAACTCAGCCTTCTTCAGAGGCTGGCTTGTCCTGCTGGATTTGCTCCTTGCTGCCAGGGATTTTTCTCTTGGGCCCTATTTCTGCAAGCTGGCTTCCCACGCTGTCAGATTCCTCTGCCTATACTTGACTCTTCCAAACTGTGGCCCCAGTGCTTTTCCTCTGGCTGAATCAGATGACCTCTGGGCCACTGTCGCCAGCTTTCTCAGAACACTTGAGGAGGCCCTCTGCACCACAGAACAGGCGGGCTCCCTGAATCTGTGGTTTCCAAACCGTGTCCTGAGGTGCCCCCGAGCCCGCATCCGCTCACAGGACCCTGAAGGACACTGGCAATGAGTGAGGGCAATGGCGACACTCGGCAACCTGGATGCTGCGTGAAGCAGTGCGGCGTTTCCGCGTTGGATGTGTGGCGTTGCGTTCACGTGGCCTTGAACAACCTGGCTTCGGACGGCTGCTGTGATCAAAAGAAATACACAAACACCGATGGGGAGCAGGGAGCGAGGGTGCCGGTGTCCACGGCCATCCCGGTAACTTTGAGACGTTTTGCGGCGCCCAGGAGGCGACCTCATCCCATTGCTGGTATATTTCACTCATGAGAGCGAAACAAAACGATTCTTTTTTTCTTCGGAATCTGTGCGTATTTATTTTTCAAACAGCTACAAAGTTACCGTTTGGACCTAAAGGAAACCCTCAGCTATTTCCTTTAGTGTTGGGGGCAGTGAAAAGGTGACTGAAAAACCAAGGGTTCCAGGAATGAGGAAAGTTTGGGAAACTCGTCCTAAATAAACAAGGGACGAAATGAAGGAACAGCCCTGGGTCGTGTCTGGGTCTCTGGCCTGCCCTCTGCAAACTCCCCAGGTACTCGCCTCCGCGAGGAAGTGTCATGAATGTATGTACTGAGTCAGGGTCTCACTCTGTGGCCCAGTGCAATGGCACGATCCCGGCCCGCGCTGTTTGCCATCGTTTGGACTCAGGTGACCCTTCTCCTCAGCCTTCCAAGCATCTGGAACTACAGGCACAGGCCACCATGCCTGGCTCATTTTTTGACTTTTTTGTAGAGACGAGAGCTTGTTATGTTGCCCAGGCTGCCTTCAAAGCAGGACGCAAGCAATTCTCCCACTCCGGCCTCTCAAGGTGCTGGGATTACAGGTGTGAGCCACCATGCCTGGCCACTTTTCTCTTATTGGATCTTTAATAATTCCACGTGGGAATTTTAATATTATTTCATGGCCAGGTGGTCCACAGTGTGGTCACAAGGTATGAGGGGGCCCCTGGAGACTGGGCGTGGAGGACGGCAGAAGCCTGGAAGTCAGAACTTCACTGGCCAGTGAAGCCAGTTCAGAGGGTCAGAGGCAGAGGTGAGAATGGAGGCTGAGGCAGAGGGGTCCCTCCTTGGCTCTGCTGGGCCCCACCTGCTAAGCCGAGCCTCTTCGGCAAACGCCATCCCCAAGACCTGCTCCGAGTTGTGCCCACAGGGCCATGCTGGTCCTGCTGTCCCCGGGCACCGGAAGTCTGGGAAGGAAAGGGTGGTGCCACCTGGCGACACAGGTCCACAAACCCTCCCCCTCCCGGGCATCCCAGGCGACTGGCAGGCGCCACCCCGGTGAGGACCGCAGCGCCCGGGTCCCCGGCTCCCGGCTCATCCATTAAAGATGCGGAAGCACCAGGACTGCGGTGCCACAAACAGGAAGACAAATTTTTAATCCCGAGCAAGAAGATGCCGGGAGATGGGGGGCGCGGGAGAAAAATGAATTAGGTTTTTATTATGTGTTTTATTATGCTGTAATTGAACAGGACTAGGTGAGAATACAATATGTCTCTGATGCGCTGGAGGCGGAGGCGGCGGGAGAGGCTGACAGCCCGCGGAGCGAAGCCGGGAGAGGCCGGGCTCCCAGGGGAGGCCCCGGGCGCCGCGGGCGGTCCGCAGCTCCTTCCCCCCGCAGTTTGGGCCAGGGCGGGGGCGGAGTGGCGACCGCGTTGGGAGGACGGGGTGGCGACAGGTCCCCCCAGGCCAGGCTGCAGCAGGGGCTGGGCTTGGGAGCTGGAGGGCGGGGGAGCTCACAACCCTCCTCAGGGGGACTGACTCCACACCACCAGGGTGGGGGGCCCGAGGCGTCTCACCTGCCCCTGCCCCTGGCAGGGACCTCGCGGTCAGGTCAGGACATTTCTGGGCGGGCACTCCGTGTCGGGGCCTCACTTCTCGCAGGGCGACCCGTGCCCCAGACCCTCAATCCCGCCCAACTCCTGACACCTCTGAAAAGCCCCACGTCGGCGGGCCTGGCCCCGCACGCCCCGGCCCCCGCACCGCGCCCCCAAGGCCCGCCCAGGGGTTCCCGGCCGCCGGCGGGGGCCGTCCGCTCGCCCCCGGCGCCGCCTCTCGCCCGCGCGGGCATCTCACCTGCGGCGGCCCGGCCTCCCGGGCGGCTCCTGGCGGTGATGGAGAGGCCCATTAGCCGCGTCGGCCGCTCGGGCGGACCGGGCGCTCTCCCGCCTCCCAATTAGACGTTAGAAGCCGTCAGCCAAGATTAATCGTCGCCCGGCCCCGGGCAGGGAGAGCAGCCCAGGCGCCGCCGCGGGCCAACCCGGCCGGGCGGCGCACACCTGCCGCCCCGCCCCGCCGCGTCTTTCCCTCCCGCCAGCGCCCACCCCGCCCCTCCCGCCCCCGTCAACCGCAGCTCCCACCTGCCTGTCTTCGTGCCAGCGACCGGGCCGCGCGTGTCCGGGCCTCGGCGCGAGGGGGGGCCGGCCCTCTCCGCGGACCCCGGCTCGCCCGCAGCCCTTCGACGAAGGCTGATCCCGCCTCGCCCCAACTCGGCCCTCTGCTCCCGCGTGTCCCCCGCCCCCTCGCCCGCGCTGCGCCCACGTTCGCGCCTCGGCCGCGGATGTCTGTGCCTGCCGGACTGCGGTCCTGGCGGGAGGAGGCCACGGCGCTGCTCAGCGGCCGGGACGCCGCGGCGGCGAGGGGCAGCAGGCGCCCGAGCTTGCGGCCGCGCTCCCCGGGCCGGCCTCCCTGGCTCCCACGCACCCACCCGCCCTCCTCCCAGCTGGCTGCGACTGGCCAGCCTCTGCTGGTCAGACCCGTCTCCTCCTGCAGCCATGGCTCCCGAGGGCCTCACAGCCGCACCGCGAGGCCCCCGCAGGGCGGAGGCATCGCGGGTGATGGCGGCCAGGGTCCCGGAGCCTCAGGCGCTGGCCCCTTGAGGACTCCCTGGCGGAGGCACAGCGAGACTCGCCGAAGCCACACAGCCAGCTAGCAGAGCCAGGACGCAGACCTCCTGCAGGGTCCCTGGGGCCCCGAGGACGACCCCCCGGCCTCTGAAGGCTCTAAGCCTTGAGGAGCCTGCAAGGCGGTCCGGGGCCTCTCCCTTTGGCTGTGAGGGGACCCAGAACTGAGCCTCCCTGACCCCGGGGATGCCCCACGCCGCGTCGGCAGTCAGCAAGGTCTCTGGCTTCTCTTCCCTGGCCGTCTCTCCCCCGCCGGGAAGACGGCGGACCTGTGTGCCGGCTGCCCCACCCTTCCCCACGTCAGAGGAAACCTGGACAGAGACGGAGTGGAGGAACCGCAGGGCAGGCCTGGGGGGCGGGCCTGGTGCTCCCCATCACACCGCGCCCCCCGGGAGCCCCTCACCCGAGGGGCTCAGCATCCAGGCATCACCGGGCGGTGACGACCGCAGGCTTCACCTTGCAGATAATGGGGTGAGCAGGGGTAAAGTCTCCCCGACAGAGCGGGCTCCCCCGGCCTTAATGAGATAATCAATACTTGTTCTCGGCTTAATTTCCATCTAATTGCTCTTTAACGACGCCGGATAATGGGCCGCCTCCTGTGAGGAGGGAGCTGGCTGGGAATCCGACCCGCCTGGACCCCGCCTCTCCCCCCCACGGGTGCCCCACACAGGTGGGCAGGGGTGCCCCGTGCCAGCGGCCCGGGGCTCCCTCCGCCGCCTCCTGCCCGCGGTGCCCCCCCGGGGGGACGCTCCAGCCCTCGACTCCGGGACTGCATGTCTCTGGCAGGCCCTGCCCCTGCCCACCTGAGGTCCTGCACAGGGCGGGGGACCGAGGGAAGCCTGCGTGTCCACGCCCCGGGAGGTGTGGCTTTCTGCTAGAGGACCCTGGCTGCCCTGGCAGACGCCCAGGCAAGGGGGGGTCTCAGAGAGGCGCACACATCCCCCACCCCCTGCCCCCACTCAGAGAACACCCAGCTCCCCACCCATGCCGGGAAGTTTCCTGAACAGCAACTCAGGCATCGGTCAACCTCAGCTCCCACCTGCCTGTCTCAATACCGGACACACCTGAGGGGGTTCCCCAAGGCCTCACCGACATCCTAGCCCCCCAAGGCCGGACCCGCCCTCCCCTCCCCTAAAGTTCAGGTCTCATCTTCTCTTTTTAAGGATTTCTTTCATGGAGGTGGAGAACTCAAGATGTTCCCCAGGCTGGTCTCAAACTCCTGGCTCAAGCCATCCTCCCACCTCAGTCTCTCCAAGTGCTGGGCTTGCAGGCGTGAGGCACCAGACCCTCACCCTCGTCTTCTCTAGATGCCAACCCCGGAGCACTGTGGCTTCAGGTGGCCAGATGCTGTGACCTGTGAGGTCCCCAGGTGTCGTGACCTACCACGTCTCCATGACCTCCAGCTGCAACGGAACAGGTGGACAGCGGCGCAGAAACAGCGTCAGAACCGCGTGCTGGTCAGTCACGCCTTGTGCCTGGGCAGCCCCGGGTCCGAGTCTGAGCTCTGACCCTCAGCTTTCTCGTCTGAAAATCAGGTTAATGATCCCGCCTTGCGAGGCTGTTAGGTCTGGAGCAAATTCATGTTTTAAGTGGCTTGCCACGGTGCCTGGAACTCCGTGGCCCTCTGGCAAGTGGTGGCTGCTACAGACTGCTGTCATCATGACGACGGCATGTCAGAGCTGAGGGAACTGTCTAGCTCCAGGAACGCGAACCAAGGCTGGCGGGCTGGCGAAACGAGCTGGATAGCCTAGGCGAGCCGCACGGGACCCTGTCTAAAACAGCGGCAGCCCCCCTCCAGCGGGGTCCCCTCACCCTCAGGGCCATGATGGAAAAGGCTCAAAGGTGCCTGGGGCCCGGAAGGCCGACATGTGCCACGGAGGCTCGGCCCGCGAGCATGGCGGCGTTATACTAGCCACTCAGATGCGTGGTCAAGTCTCCAAGGAGCCAGGTCAAGCCAAGGCGTTTCTGGCTGGCAGTTGGTGCCCTCTATTTCCCATCAGCCCTGGAGAAGGCACCCACTGCGGCCTGCCCAGAGCTCTGGGCATGTGCACCGGGTCCTTCCCTGGCTTTAGCAAGTGGCTCAGATCCCGATGGTGACCAGCTTCCCGGCTCTCCACGGAGCCCAGTGCAAGGTCCGTTCTGCCTCAAGAGAAGAGGTCACAAGGGCAGAGGTTCTCCTCCCGGGCCTCGTGGTCTTGGCACTGGGCCGGTGGTTCCTCCCTTCCAGGAGTTGTCTTGGTTTGGGTTCCCCAGAAAGCAGCTCCTGAGGTAAGGAACTTGGCCCAAGCAGCTTATCCCAGAAAACACAGCGAGGGATGTGAGAGGGCAGAGAGCCCCTGAAGGCTGCAGGAACAGGCTGGCACCGGGGGCAACTGGGCTGCCTCTCGCAGGCCTTCTGCCAGGTCGAGCAGAATACACCCGAGACTTCTCCCACCCCAGGGAAAGGAACAGGGGTCAGTCCTCAGTCCTGCCCCCTCGTCAAATGCGCGTGCTCCCAAGCTGCTACCTCTGCACATTTCCCTGTGCATCAGCCGCACCCACTCTAGGGCCAGAGAACTCCCCTGGCAGAGACCCAAGAGGTCACACGGAAACTGCCTGCAGGTAAGCTTTGGCATGAGCAGAGGGGAGAGTTGTGGCCGGTGGTGGTCACTCCTTGGCCATGGGCTGAAGATCCTCTGAGCTCGTCACCCAAGCAGGGCCAGTAAAAGGTTTCCCAGGGATATGGACGCTTCTTCCGGAACTGTAAGTGTGATGCGGGCGGCAGCTGTCATCGCCTTCTTCCCAGGACTTGGGAAAGGGGATCAGGAGAGGCTTAGTCAGTTTGGGTAGACTGATGTTCAGGAAAGAGGTCTGGGCTAGAGACAGAAATCTGGAGGCTGGGAGTGGTGGCTCACGCCTATAATACCAGCACTTTGGGAGGCCAAGGCGGGAGGACTGCTTGCCCGGAAGTTTGAGACCAGCCTGGGCAACACAGTGAAACCTTGTCTCTACAAAACATTAAAAAAATTAGCTGGGTGTGATGCATACCTGTAGCCACAACTACTCAGGAGGCTGAGGTGGAAGGATCACCTGAGCCCAGGTCAAGGCCACAGTGAGCCACTGCACTCCAACCTGGGTGACAGAGATTCCCCCCCCCAAAAAATTGGTAATACCTGGTGGAGGAAACAAGTACACTGTGGTATCAGCAGAAAGCACGTCAGCCTCACCTACAGAAAACTGTCTACATGTAAGAAGTGTATGGCCTGATGCAGTGACTCATGCCTGTAATCCCAGTGACTCATGCAGTGACTCATGCCTGTAATCCTTTGGGAGGCAGAGCCTAGCAGACTGCCTGAGCTCACTGGTTCAAGACCAGCCTGGGCAACATGGCAAGACCTCATCTCTACAATACATTAAAAAATTAGCCGGGCCTGCAGCTCCAGCTACTTGGAAGGCTGAGGTGGAAGGATCATCTGAGCCCAGCAGGTTGAGGCTGTGGTGGCCATGAGTGTGCCCCTGTGCTCCAGCCTGGACAATAGAGACTCCAAGTCAGAAAAACAGAAGTGCTTGAAAGGCAGAAGTCAAGATGAATGTGGACTTCAGCCAGTGACCCTGGGACTCTCCCCGTGCCCACAGCTTCCCTCGGGTAGATACACAGTGTGCAATGTGAGATGGATGGCAGTCTTGCTATGTTGTCTAGGCTGGTCTCAAGCTCCTGGGCTTCAGGGATCCTCCCGAGTAGCTGGGATTACAGGCACAACCATCACGCCCCACTGTGTGACTGCCACTATGACAGCTAGCCACCTCTCCCATCCCAACTTCTGGTCATGATTTTAAAAGCCACTCATGTGTCAAATGTCATCGTGTTTGGTATTGTAGAGTCAACCAGTTTTGCCCTTGGCATCAGCTTTACCCTGTCATACCCAGAAGACCCATTTACTCACCTCATGGGCACACAAGCCTGTACAGGTGATACAATTTCAACTCTAGACACACACACACACACACGTACTATATAAAGCAGTGAAATCTGAATAAAGGTCACTGTTTAGTTAACAATATTGCAGTAATGTCAGTTTCTGGTTTTGATAGCTATACTATGGTTATATGTTATCAAAATGTTACAGCTATCAAAATATGTTATAATGGTATCACTGGGTTAGGCTGGGTGAGGATTAAATGGGAACTTTCTGTGCTATTTTTACAACTTCTATACAAAACTAAAATTATTTCCAAAAAAATTTTTTTTAATCCAGGGGAGGAAATCCTTGCAGAACTAGCCATCGTAAAATCTTAGACTCTAACATTTTTTACATAATGGTTAAAATGTAAAAGACTGACAATGCAAAATGTCGACAAGGATGTGGCACAATGGGCACTCTTGCAGACTGCTGGAGACCCCATAACTTGATGCATACCTTTGGAGAAAGGGTAGGGTGACATCTACTAATGTTGAACTATGCATATTGCAGGAAGCACTGATTCCATCCCAGGCATGTCCCAATTTACATAAACATCAAACCAGGTATTACAGAGTCAGAAATGGCTACCTGGGGGAAGATGATTGGGAGAGGGGCACCATGGGGGCTTCGGGGGTGTGGGCAATATTCTATTTCTTAACCTGAATAATGGTCACCTGAGTGTTCATTTGGTAATAATTGAGCTATTTTGTGCACTTTTCTTCCTGCCTGTGATACCTCATAATGGGAAAAAGCTAGCAAAAAGAGAACAAAAAATGCAGGATTTAAGCATCTTCCCAGGTTTATCCATACAAAATGTGGCCATTAGGCTAGAGAGAGCTACTGTCCCCATCTCAGAGGAGGATGGGACCCTGGAGGTGGGGGAGAGTTGCCTGCTGACATGGGAAGAAAGGCCCACGGAGGCCTGAGGTCCTCCAGACGGCTTCAAGTTCACTCAACTTGCCTTAACCCCTGGGAATTCCAGAGAGCCGGTTCCTGGCTAGCCCAGTCTTCACGGTGGAACCTTTTTTTGTCACTGAGTTGCAGTGTTTGCCTTCCTTCCTGGCTGTCCCAACTTTCCACACTTACCTCGATATTCTAATTTACCTAGAAAAATAGCCTCTACTTTTCACAGAAGAGCAGCGAGCATGACACTCCGCCGTCACTCAGTCCCACTCCAGATTCCCATGGTGATCGCAGGTGTGATCAGTATCCATGAACTTCTCTTAAGCTGACTTTCCCACATGGCCTTTTTACTTTGACTGAGGTCGCCTATTTGTCATAGTAGGCAGCTACAAAGCTTTCCATCTTAATCATCTGTGCTGAGCTTATTTGGACTCTACTGATTCTAATATTCACAGAAAGCACACTTTCTCTGTATCGGTCTCCAATAGGTCCATATGCACCAATTGTTTAACTTCTGCTTCTTCCTCAAAGCTGCAACCCTTTTTCGGAAGCTGTTAAATAGGGTTCATGAAGTGAAAGGTTAAAAGATGTGGTTCCTTCCAAGTGCTCTGTGTTTTTGTTTTTGTTTTTGAGTTGGAGTCTCACTCTGACGCCCAGACTGGAGTGCAGTGGCCGCTCCCGGCCACCGCAGCCTCGACCTGCTGGGCTCCGGCGATCCTTCCGCCTCAGCCTTCCGAGTAGCCGGAATAAGAGGCGCGTGCTACCACGCCCGGCTGATTTTTTGATTTTATTGTAGAGATGAGTCTCACCTGCCCAGGCGGGTATTGAACCCGCGGGCTCAGGCAATTCACTCACCTCAGCCTCCCAAAAGTGCGGGATTACAGGCTGAGCCACCGAGCCCGGCTTGTTTTGTTTTGTTTTGGTTTGAGTTGGAGTCTTACTCTGTTGCCAGGCTGGAGTGCAGTGGCATGCTCACGGCTCACGGCAGCCTCCACCTGCTGGGCTCAGGAGATCCCTCTGCCTCAGCCTTCCAAGTAGCTGGGATTACAGGTGCACCATCATGTCTGGCTAATTTTTTGCTTTATTGTAGAGATGAGATCTCGCTATGCTGTCCAGGCTGGTCTCCGACTCCTGGGCTCAGGCAGTCCTCCCGCCTCGGCCACCCAAAGTGTTGGGGTCACAGGTGTGAGTCACCACGCCGGACCCTGAGTTTTTTTAAACCAGGTTACACCTCACTATGTCTTGTTTCATCTCTGCTGTTCACAGGTATAGATGGAGTCCTTTTCATGCGGTCATTACATTTCAGCTATTTCGCGCGTCAGTGGCTGAACGTGCAGGTACGACAGCCTGACCACTAGCCTGGGACTCCCGGAGGAAAGCAAACGGCATCCGGTACCTCCTTCTCCTCCAGGACAAGCATCTCGCGAAGCAGGAAGAGGGAGGACCACCCCTCCCACGGGTTTCCAACGCCCTCTTCGTCTGAATCTCGTCTCCCTCACGCCTGCGCGAGGCGCGGCCGCCTGGCTTCTCTGGCTGCACTCACCTCGTCCGGACCAGCGACTCCTTCCCCTTCGGCCCAGCGCCTCGGCGAGAACCCGGTCACACCGAGCCGACGGCTTCCAAGGGTGACCATGCGCCGCCTCCTGCCGTTCCCCCGCTGGTCATGGCACGGCGTCACCGAACGCGTCCGCGGCCCTGATGGCCGAAGTGTCGAGGGGGCCCCGGGCACTCTGGACTTTCAGGTTTGCTCGGCCAGCGCCCTTCGAGAAGCTCCTGCACAGCGCGCGGCGTTTCCCGGACCAGGTCGCCACCGGCCGAGGCGGACCCCGCCCCGCCAGCACCCCCGGCGCCGGCGGCGCGCACGGTCATGCGCGGGGCCAGCCACGGCCCAGCAGAGGGCGCCCGCTGCCCGCCTGGCCCGTCGGGTCGGCGACGCCGGAAGTCCAGGTTCAAGGCCAGGAGGGCTTGCGCGTGTCGACACGGCGCCCGAGCCGCGCTGTCTCGCGGCGGAGGCGGCACGGCTCCCACGACCGGAGGGCGGCCAAGGCCGAGGGGGCAGCGGCCGCGCGCGGGGAGGGGGCGGAGCTCGCGCCGTGGAGTCGGCGGCGGAATCCGGCCGGCAGCCTCCCTTCCCCCGCGGGCGGCTCCTGCGGCCGCCTGCTGTCCAGGCCGGCCCTTCGCCTGTCCTCAAAACGAGGACAGGGGCCCACGCGCGACCCTCGGCCACGGCCGGCCCCGCCCCCTTCTCCTTCCGGTTTAAAACGCGCGGGCTTTTCCTGCCTCAGTTCCGGGATTTGCGGACTCTCGCGGGAGTTGCGAGCTCTCGCGCGACGTGCGCCGCTCGTCCCTCCTGAGTTCGAGACGGGGGCTCGTGCGTCAGCCGTCGCCCGCCTCGTCGGAACTGGCTTCTCGGGGCCCCGTGGAGGGCTCGGCAGAGCTCGGTCGCGCCCTCCCCGGGGGGCGTCCGGGCGGCGCCGGGGCGTCTCCGGGCCGCAGTGCGCATGTGCGGCGGGCCCCGCGGGGCAGGACAGCTCGGCAGCGCCCCCTCCCGGCACCAGCCGCTCCCTCCCCGCGGGCTCGACGGCGGCGCGGCTCCTGCGAGCGCCCGGGCGGGGCGGGGCCTGGCCGAGCCGGCTTGGCGGGCCCCCAGGAGGGCTCCTGTCCCCGCCTGGGCCCGGAGTGCCACGGTGGCGCCGGTGGCGGCCGCGAGCCCCGCCCTGCCCGCCCGCATCCGCAACCTGTAATCCCGACCCGGCGCCGCCCGCCGCCCCTCCCTGTGGCTGCTGGCGGCTCCGGCCCCTCCGCGGGCCGGAGCACCTGCCGGATGTGGGGTGGGGGGCAGCCGGCGGCCAGGCGGGGGAGGCCGGGGCCGTCTCGGGTCCGCGCCCCCGGGGGAGCCGGGCCTGCGAGCTGCCGCCTCTCCCGGGAAGCCGGCCGGAGCAGCGGGGAGACCGCGTGGGTCGGGCCTGCCCCCCCCGGAGCGCCCCGGCATCGACGTGAAGTGGCTTGGCACCAGCGCGCGGCGCCGCCCCCGTGCAGTGCTCCGGCGCACCCAGGGCCTGCAGAGTCACGGGACACGGCCCGGCCGTCCAGCCGGCACTCGGCGCTTCCCCGCCAGTCCTCCTCCCCTCTCCCGTCCTCACACCGCCCCTCCCAGCCTCGGTGTCCGGTTACGCCTCCCTGCGCTCACTTGGTGACTCCGGGCCAGGTTAAGGGGGAGCGGCCCGGGAGGGTCCCGTGCGGCCGCGTGAAGTTGGCAGCCTCAGGACGAGGGGAAGGCGGGCGGGCGACGTCGAGGGGCGGGGAGAGGGGCGGAGGCGCCGCTCGAGTCCCAGTCGTGGGCTCGCTCAGAAAGCCTCGGCCGGGCGGGGGTGGCGGGCGGGCGGCCGGCTGACTGCGCCCCTGCTCTCCCTGCCTCGCCGCCTCCTTCGGACTGGAGTCACGCCTGCCCCAGGGGCCTGGTCCCGGACCCGAGGTGAGCGCCGGGCCCAGGCCCCACGCCGGGGATCCCCACGAGCCGCTTCGGACTCTGGGGCCGTCCGCGCCCTCCGGACGGGGATGCTCGGGCAAGGGGCGCGGCGGTGGCGCGCGCGCAGGCCTGAGCCGTCGTCCTCCCCTGCCTCCCCCGGCCGCCCCGTTCCCCGAGGACGGCCGGTCCTGGCGCCACCGGAGAGCCCCGAGCGTCACCCCGGAGGCGTCCGTCGCGGGCTCGGCCGGCGCCGGGCAGCGGGGGTCGTGCCAGGCGCGGGCGTCGGCACGCGCGGCGGGGAGCCGGCACCGGGCCGGGCGCCCTCCTGACCTCCCGACCCGGCTTCCCTCCCGGCAGGCTGCCACGAACGCGCCGACGCCCGAGCGCCCGCGGGCCTGCCCGCGAGCCATGCCGCCGCCCCTGCCGCTGCTGCTGCTGCTGCTGGCGCGGCCGCCGCCCCCGGCCTGCGCGCGGCCGCCCCCCGGCCCCGAGCCCCTGCGGCGCGGCTGGCTGCGGCTGCTGGCGGAGGGCGACGGCTGCGCCCCCTGCCGGCCGGAGGCGTGCGCCGCGCCGCGGGGCTGCCTGGCGGGCCGCGTGCGCGACGCGTGCGGCTGCTGCTGGGAGTGCGCCAACCTCGAGGGCCAGCTCTGCGACCTGGACCCGGGCGCCCACTTCTACGGGCGCTGCGGCGAGCAGCTGGAGTGCCGGCTGGACGCGGGCGGCGACCTGGGCCGCGGGGAGGTGCCCGAGCCGCTGTGCACCTGCCGCGCGCAGAGCCCGCTCTGCGGCTCCGACGGCCGCACCTACGCGCAGGTGTGCCGCCTGCGGGAGGCGGCCCGCGCGCGGCCCGGCGCCAACCTCACGGTGGCGCACGCGGGGCCCTGCGAAGCGGGTACGCGCTGCCCGGGTCCGCCCCACTCCCCGCGCGCACTCGGTCTTCCTCGAGGCCCTGCTCCCCGCCCCGCCCCCCGACGGCATCGGGCCGGTAGGCCTCGGGTCCGAGACGCTGCTCCCGCCGCTGGTCCGCGGGGGCTGCCGCTCGGACGTGGGGGTCCTGAGGTCTGCGGGCGAGCTGCGTGCGCCTCTGAGGGTGCGGCACGGTGCCTGTGGCTGGCTTAAAACCGAGACAGTGTGGAGACCCCCGCGCTTTGCCCGGACCGCTGGAGCCCAGGCAGCAGACTCGGCTCCTGGGAGATGCACTCCGGTTTCGCTGGCGGATTCTTAGAGCCGGCTGTTCACCCATCTCCCCGCCTCTCCCTTTCTCCGGCGTTCAGGGATTAGTGGGGGGGGCTCCTGTAGCTCTCCCTCCCCCGTCCCTGGGGGCTGCGGGCCATTCAAGCCTCAAGTTTTCTTTGGCGGCTTTAATAGCTTTCACTTCCTGAGCCCCTGCTCGGGGTCTGGCTTGGCTGGGGCTGCCAGAAAACAAACACCCCGCGGGGGTCCCAGCAATCTCCTCCGCTCCCGCGGGCTTCCTGCCCGCAGCCCGGGTCTGGCTTCAAGTTCTCTGCCTTGGCCAGGCCCCCGGGGG
Source organism: Cephalopachus bancanus (assembly GCA_027257055.1). Classification (NCBI taxonomy): domain Eukaryota; kingdom Metazoa; phylum Chordata; class Mammalia; order Primates; family Tarsiidae; genus Cephalopachus; species Cephalopachus bancanus. The sequence goes on from JAPVLO010000143.1 coordinate 3,497,890, forward strand.
CGGGTGGGGGAAGGACTGCTCTCCGGGCCTTTGGGACCTGGGCCAGGTTAGGCGAGGGGGAAGGGGAGGGAGGTGTTGGTTACAGGCAGGCAGGAAAGGGGCCCGGGAGGGTGGAACGAGGACAGGGGAGCAGTCGGGGACAGCGTGTGGCTGCCAGGCTGAGGTGTGGTCTGCACGCCTGTGTGTGTGTGGTGTCTGCACGGCGCTCTGCGCACGTGCGCGCGCTCGTCTCTCCCTATCTGCGTGCACCCGCGGTGCGCCAGCATCTGCGCCTGCATGTGTCCGTGTGTCACGCTGTTTGTGGACGTGCACTGACCTCGGCCCACAAGCACGCCCACAGTCGTCTGTGCCACGCCATCGCGGGCCGCGGGGCCGTACTGTCCTCAGGCCCCCGCCTCTGCCCACAGAGCCCCAGATCGTGTCGCAGCCGTACGACGTCTGGAACGTGACCGGGCAGGACGTGATCTTCGGCTGCGAGGTGTTCGCCTACCCCATGGCCTCCATCGAGTGGAGGAAGGACGGCCTGGACGTCCAGCTGCCCGGGGATGACCCCCACATCTCAGTGCAGGTCGGCGGGAGCAGAGGCTTTCCTGGACCGGGCAAGGCCCCCAGAAAGCCCCCGCTGACTCCTTGTCTGGCTGCAGTTTCGGGGTGGGCCCCAGAGGTTCGAGGTGACCGGCTGGCTGCAGATCCAGGCCGTGCGTCCCAGCGACGAGGGCACCTACCGCTGCCTCGCCCGCAACGCCCTGGGTCAGGCTGAGGCTCCCGCTAGCCTGATGGTGCTCACGCCAGGTGAGGGCAGCCGGAGCACGGGGCGGGGGGAGAGGACTGAACCAGGCCCTCAGGCGCAAGTCTGTGCACAGGGGGCCGTGAGAGCATGGCCTCCCTCCCTCCCATTTCCCCTCCTTGCCCTCGTGTTTGCAGACCAGCTGAACGCCACAGGCATCCCACAGCTGCATGCCCTGAACCTGGCTCCTGGGGAGGAGGTGGAGAGTGAGGAGGGCGAGGACTACTACTAGGCCCAGCGCCCCGGCCCGCCGGTGGGTGGGTGGGTGGGCGGCCAGCGCCACGCCCAGCCCCGACGCGGGAAGACCCAGAGGGGGCAAGCTCCTTCATGACTGCTTTCCTGGGCTGGGGGTCTGCTGGACTCTAAGGTGGCGGGGTGGTGGGGGAGAGGCCACCCCGGAGAAGGGGAGGGAGAGAGGTGGGTGCAAAGGGTCCCGTGCAGGAGGCGCCCTGGCGCGGAGACCCCAGCAGACTGCTCCCAGGCCGGGCGGGGCCCGAGCCTACGAAGAGGGGCTGACCACCCCTTCCAGCCCACTCAGCCCGCCCTCCTGCTGGTCCCTCTCCACAGGCCCTTCTGCGTCTTCCTGGTCCCCAGCGCTTATCCAGCCTCCGTTAGCCCTTCCTCGAAAACACGTCTTCCAGAAACGTTCCCTCCTAAGTCCCAGTCGCACGTCCTGGCTGTGGTCCTCTGTGCCGGTGGCCATCTGGACGAGAGCACGGAGCTCAGCTCCGTTCGGTGCAGCAAGCCGGGCAGGCCGCTCGAGTATCACACCCCTGGAGGGACAGAGCCTGGCACAGGCCTAGGCACCAATAAAGATTTTGACGGAACTGAGCCTCACCACTGCACACAGTTCCCGCAGATGAGCGCTTGAAGACTCAGGGCCCCTGGGCCTCCCAGCCAGAGGACTCTGGCTTCCCAAGCGGGGCCCCTACCCCCAGCACATGCCTGCCAGATGTGCTGGGAAGGCTGAGCTCTGGCCCACACGAGCCTCTCGGGAGGGAGGCTGGGCATCTGGTTGGAGGGAGGGTGCCCTCCCCCGGGCAGGAGACAGCGACCTGCTCCTCTGCTCGCTTCAATCTGGTCCCCTCCTGGACAGAGTGGGGTCTCGGATCTATGTGGGTAGGACCCCAAACGACAGCATGAACTGGACAGAGGTGGGGGGGAGCTTGGCCGCCCGTGTGCGCCCCGCCCATCCTCAGCTCCGTAGGATGATGCACTTCCCGGTGAACCCATGGTAAGCCTGTCGCCTGCCGGTCCCTAGCGTGACCTTCTGGCTTGGGGTCCCTCACGGAGACACACTCTTTGGCACGCCAGGTCTCCTCGCTGGTCCTCTCTACCCAGCCCAGGGACACTGGCGAGACCCAGCGTTCACTGGGTGGCAGAGGGGGGAGAATGAGAGCCAGAGTCGGCCGTGTGTGGACGGCAACGGCCTCCCACGCGCCCGGGCCCCGCCCGCGCCTGGCGCCGCGGCGGGAGGGAGGCTCTGGGCTCGGCCCTGAGTCTGGGTCTGGGGCCCGGCGCAGGGGACGCGGCCTCCGGGGAGGGGCGTGGCCCAGAACCCCCAGCCCAGGGCGTGGCCGCCCCTCCCGCCGCTTCGGCTCCTCCCAGGCGCCCGCCCCAGGGCCAGACGACGGTCCCCGCCGCGGAGCCCCGCTGGACCCGCGCGCGACGGCGAGGGCGGACCGGATCCTGGGAGCGAATCCAAGGCGCCCGCGCGCGGGGGCAGGAGCGGGCGGGGTGGCGTGCGGCTGGCGTGGGGACCCGAGGCCTCCAGCGTTCGTGGGTCCGGGTCCTGCCTCCGCCGCGGGTCCCGCCCCCCTCCCCCCGCGCCCCTCCCCCGCTCGCTTGTCGCCCGGCGGGGCTCGAGGGCGCCCCCTGGCCGGCGGGGCCCACCGCGCCCCGCGCCAGCCCCGCCCGGCCGGAGTCCCGGGGAGCCGCGCCGTCGAGTTTTGGGGGCTTTTGCTCTGCGGCGAGTCGCGGTCCCGGCGTGTCGCCCAGGTTGGAGTGCAGTGGCGCGATCACGGCTCACCGCAGCCTCCAACCCCTGCGCTCAAACGATGCTTCTGCGTCGGCCTCCCAAGCAGCCGGGACAGCATCGCGCCCGGCTAATTTTTAAACTTGTCTTGTTTATTCAATTTTTTTCCGGTAGAGTCGAGGTCTTGCCCAGGCTGGTCTCAAATTCCTGGGCCCAAGCGATCCTCCCGCCTCGGCCTCGCGAAGGGCTGGGTTGAGAGTCTTGGGCCACGGCGCCCGGCCCTCGATCGCGTTTGCACTTTTCGGGTGTGCAGGAACAACCTCCTGGCAGCCTCAGTTTCTCCCTCCGACGCCAGCCTGGGATGGGAGGAGCCCCTGCCGCCCACCCTACCCCCGGCAGCCGGTCTCTGCCGCAGCGACCGGCTTTAATAACGTCGCTGGAAAGTGACACGCGATTTATTATTAAAGTAACGCGGGCGCGGGGACGGGAAAGGTTTAATAAACGCGCCGCGATGCTGGGGATTATTCACCGCAAATAAATGAGAGCGCGGGCGGCGTTTTAATAAATAATTTCCCGCCGCTCCCAGGGGAGAGGGGAGGAGCGCTGCCGGGTCCCCGCCCGCCCCTGCGGGTTCCAGGCCTCCTCGCGCGCTTCTGGGCTGCTTGGCGCCACTGGGGGTCCGGGGCCTGCAGGCGGGCTCGACCCCCTCCCACCACCCACCACCCCCGCCCACCTACCCCGCCGCCTGTGTGTTTCCTTGGCTTAAGACGCGGAGGGTCCGCAGATCCGGAGTCAAGACCCGGCAGGAAGGGTTAATCCGCCCTGCCCCTCCAAGCCCGGGGCTCCGGGTCTGGGACCAGGCCCGCTCCCCCGCGTCCGGCTGACCCACGCTGGGTGTCCCCTCCTCCGGGGCAGGGTGGGGGGTGGCCTAGGGGCGTGTGTGCACGCAGCCCTGCCCGGGCCGTCCTCGGGCTCCGGGCCGGGAGGCCGGTGACTGCGCGGGGCCCTCCAGCCGCTCGGGTCTGAGCCGGGGGTGTCCCGCCCCCCCAGGCCCGGCGCGCGGGTGACCAGGGCGCACTGCCCACCGGGCGAGCTGGAGCCCCAGGGTTCCGTCCCTCCGAAGGAGACCTGGAGGCCGGACAGAGGCACCACTCGGGAGAGCCCAAGACTGCAGACTCTGGGACCCAGGACATCCGCCCCGCCCTGGCCGGCTGGGCAGGTGTGCCCGGGCGTGCCCGGGGTCACCTGGCCCGGCAAGGTTTGTGCCTCGGGGAAGCCGGCGACAGCTCTGGCAAGGCTTGGGAGTACAGGGAGTGGGGAGCGAGGGCCACCTGGCGGTCGTTTCTGATGGTGGCGGTCAGGCCTGGGCCGGGGCCTTGAGACTGTCAAAAGGTGCTGGGACGGGCAACCATTTAGTGAGTGTGCGTGCGGCAACTGCGTGTGATACTTGTGTGTGCCACCTATGTGTCATAGCTAACATAGTCACACATGAGTGTATGTCACAATGCATGTCATGTGTGTGGATTATCTTTTTTTTTCTTTTTGAGTGGAGTCTCCCCGGCTGGAGTGCAGTGGCACTCTCGCGTCCACCGCTGCCTCAACCTGCTGGGCTCAGGTGATCACTCCACCTCCACCTTTCCAGTATCTGGAACTACAGGTGTGCATCACCACGCCTGGCTAATTTTTTGATTTATTGTAGAGATGAGGTCTCACCAAGCTGCCCAGGCTGGTCTTGAACCCGTGGACTTCGGCAAGCCTCTCACCTTGGCCTCCCAAAGTGCTGGGATTATAGGCATGAGCTGCTGAGCCTTAATGCACATATATGCTTGTGGATAGGCATGTACATTATACGTGGCTGTATGTCCATAAGCATTATGTACATGAATGTCTTGGGTTTTTTTCTTTCTTCATTTTCTTTTCTTTCTTTTTTTTGAAACTGGGTTTCACTTTGTCACCCAGGCTGGAGGACAGTGGCACAGTCATGGCTCACCGCAGCCTCCAACTCCTGGGCTCAAGCCGTCCTCCTGCCTCAGCCTCCAAGTAGCTGGGACTACAGGCACGCCACCATGCCCGGATGTGTTATTCTTTCTGCAGATACTTGCTGTGTACCGGCTCTGCTGTAGGGACTGGGGCTACATTACGGGTGTGGGGGTGGAATCCCTACCCTCATGGTACTTACATTTGAGCCTAAGTGTGAGTGTGTCTGTATACGGTTACATTAGTGATCTGTGTTTGCATTTACTGGATTCTGTGCACATGTGCTTGTCACTATCTCTGCTGGGCCTGGCCGTTCCCTGAGTTTTCACCCAGAAGCACAGGCCCTGTCACCTGGAACTCTATTCTGAGCTTGCAGACAGCTGAGGGCAGAGAGGCTGAAGCCAGGCCCGTGGCCTCCTAGGATACATTTTAGCTGTTCCCTTGGCCCTTTCTTTGGATCAGGGAACGGCTGTGTGTGTCCCCGCGTGGTCACACAGTGTTGGTGATCATTTGTCTCTTCTCTGCTCAATGCAGAGCTCCCTCGGGGGAAGGACGACGGGCTGGACGGGGTGGGGGGTAGGAAAAGGCTCCCTGCAGACTATCATGGGCTAGGGGGAGACTTCGAGGAATCGGGCCTGGGGACAGAGCCCTGGGAGTCCCTGCAGATAAGGGGGTGTGGGCTGAGGACTCTCGGGGAGGGGGGAGGTGGAGCTGGGATGGAGGCCAGTTCAGAGGAGTCAGGCCTCCCTTCCTCCCACTCCCCTTCCCCACACCCCCACACATTTTTTTGAGTTGGGGTCACTCTCTGGCCCTCTCCCTGCGCGAGCCTGCTCTCATGGGCGGGGGGCAGAGGAGGGCAGGTGAGGCTCTGTCACCTAAGTGGTGGGCGAGTGGGGTGGCGCTCCCGTGAGGCCCTGTCCCTGCTACCCGGGTCACTGCCCACCCACCTTGCAGCTTGGGCTCAGCCCAGGGGCTTCGAATGAGGGTGGGGCATGGAAGTGGCGAAGGCCACAGAATGCCCACCCGCCCCGCGTCTAGGGCTGGCTGGGAAGGGGCTTCTGAGTCCTTCTTTCCTTCCTCCGTCACTTTTTTCCAGATGCAGCCAAGCCCAGGATGGAAGGCGCCATCCTGATCCTTGATCTGTGGCGACACCTCTCTCCTTCCTTCTTGCCCACCCTTGCTGCGCAACGTCATCCTGAAACCAGGTGCCTGGCCCTGTTCTTCTGCCCCTTGGCTGCCCGGCCTCCCTTCCTTCAGCCCATTCTCCCCTGGGTTGAGACCTTAGATCCCAGGCTGGGCAAGGGACAGGGAGGGAGGGAGGGGCTGAAAACACGGACTCGTTCTTGGCCCGGGTTTATTTTTCTTATCGCTTTTATTTCTTTTTTAAAAATTATTTTTACAGATAGGGTCGTGCTATGTGGCTCAGGCTGAACCTGAATTCCGGGCTAAAGGGATCCTCCGGCCTCAGCCTCCAGTGTGGCTGGGACTACAGGTGCAGGCCACTGTGCCCGGGTTGGGCTCATTATTGACATTTCTTCCACCATTTGGGTGCCTGAAGTCTCTCTGGGCAGGCGAACAGTTATGAAAGCCCATTTTTGGTGATATGAGTTGCCTGCAATCACATCTCATGCCCCCGTCTTGGTGGGGAGCAACTTGGGGGCAGGAAGGCCCTTCGGGAGTTCCCTAGGAGAGAAAGTGGGGTCTCTCTGAGGGGTGGCGAGAGCCCAAGGGGAGTGGTGGAGGCCGGGATGAGGGCTGAGGACCAGGGAGAGCTGCCTCCCACTGCCCACTGGACCCCCACCCCCAAACTGGAGAAGGCTCCACCGTTCTCCTGGGCTCAACTCCTTGGCGTCAGAGGGGTCAGGTGCTGGGGCAGAAGTGGGGTCCCTGGGGACAGCGGGTTCTGCAGGGTGGAACTGGGCCACGCTGGGGATGCGAACTGGGCCAGGGGGTCAGTGGAGACAGATAAAGCTGGGAGCTCCAGGGTCAAGGATGAGCTGGTGAGGGGCCATGACATCTTGCTGTGTGAGTTTGAGTCTCAGTTCGACTGCCTTTTTTTTTTTTTGAGTTGAGGTCTCACTGTCCCCAGGCTGGAGTGTAGTGGCACAATCACAGCTCATCAGAGCCTCGACCTCCTGGGCTCAAGTGATCCTCCTCAGCCTCCCGAGTCGCTGGGGCTACAGGCATGGGCCATCATGCCCAGCTAATTTTTTTGGATTTCTAGAAGAGACGAGGTCTCACTGTGTTGTCCAGGCTAGTCTCGAACTCCTGGACTCAGGCAGCCGCTTGCCTTGGCCTCCCAAAGTGCTGGGATGACATGCGTGAGCCCCTGCACCTGGCCTCTGCTGCTTTTCACGTGTAGTTTTCCCAGGCAGGTTTCTTAAGCTCCATCCTGCTGTGTCCTCCTCTACCATTTCGTGCTAAAACTTACTCCATGGGGCTTGTGGCGAGGCTTAGAGCTCGTTTAAGGAATGTGTCTGGGACACAATAGGTGTTCCACAAATGTCCGTTGGCCACCATTACTATTTCTAGGCAGAGGGTGTTCGCGGAGATGGGGACAGGGTATGTAGCACAGAGCTGTTTGCTGGAGCGAGTGGGCTGGAGAACGGGGTGGTTGCAATCTTGGTGCCTGCCTGGAGGAGGTCTGAGGCACTGGGCCTCAGGAAGAGGGAAGGGCAGAGGCGGGTGGAGGTGGGCAGGGCCTGGTCTTCCAGAGAGCTGGGCAGTCTCCACCCCACCCCCGGCCTCCTCAGGGAGCCCCTGCAGAACCCAGGGCCTAGCGCTGCCGGGCTCGCGAGGAGGGCCGGCCCCCAACTCCCCGCCATCCATCTCTTTTATCGGGGCTGCTGAAGGGCCGGAGCTCCGATGGGGCCTGTGATGGGGAACAGACACAGGCCGGGCGGAAGCGGCCGGCACGGGGCCGCGCTGGGATGCGGACTGGGCCAGGGGGTCAGTGGAGACAGATAAAGCTCAGAGCAGCCGGGACATGGTGGTGCAGGGGCAGCTGTCCCGGGAGGAAGCCAGGCCGGAAGCGCCTGACAGGGACCAGCGTCCGCCCGGGACTTCAGAAGGCCAGACCGGGCCTCTGGGGACTCCGGGGAGGGGGCGCGGGAGGGCCAGGCTGCGGGGCGAGGGCGGGTCCTGGGAGCAGCTGGGACCCAGGAGCAGGCAGGTCCCCGCTTACCTGCAGGCTGCGGTGGGGGGGGCGCGGCTTTAGTTCCTGTTTTAATTAACTTGGAAGGGCTCGGGGCCTCCCCGAACGCTGGGCGGGGAGCAGGGCAGACGTTTGTTTTCCTCTTTTTCCTTTTTAAAGACAATTTTATTAAATCACTTTGTTTTCATTCTGGCTTGAACATGGGGCGTTTAAATGGGAAAGTAATTATTTCACCTTGTTTGCTGGTGGAGAGAGGAGAGGCCGAGAGGGAGGAACGTGGTGAGGGGAGAGGCTGCAGCCTCGGGCCAGTGCACACACACATGTGGGCACACGCACACAGCCTGGGCACATGCAAGCACATGCCACACATGCGGGCACACGCATGCAGCCCAGGCACACTCGGGCACACACTGCACACGTGGGCACATGCCACACACCTGGGCACACACATGCAGCACAGGCACACTCGGGTACACACACATGGGCACACACCACACGGGCACACACGCAGCACAGGCACATGTGGGTACACGCACACACAAGCACACACCACACGTGGACACGCACGCAGCCCAGGGACACTCGGGCACACACGTGGGCACACGTCACACACCTGAGCACACACACGCCGCACAGGCACCCACGGGTACACACACATGGGCACACACCACACGGGCACACACGTAGCACAGGCACACGTGGGTACACACATACAAGCACACACTACACACGTGGGCACATGGGCACACGACACACACGGGCACACACATGCAGCCACACACGACGGCGCTCACACTCACCAGAACCTGGCCACACACACCTCATGCTGGCACACATCGTGTTCCCCTGGAAGGACACACCTTGCCCCTTGCTTCCAGGGCAGGCGCCTCGGTCCTCGAAGCACGCACCCGCATTCTCCTGGCCACGCGCCTTAGCCTCACGTGCAGTGGGCGGGCCCTCGAAACACCCACAATGCCCTCACGGACAAGTGCCCTCTGCGCCTTCAGACCCCTTCCGGGCCCCCGTGGGTGTGTATGCACGCACACACACACACGCACACACACACACACGCGCGCGCCCCGTGGGCGAGTGCCTCCAAGTCCACACAGGGGCAGACACACTCACGCAGGCGCTCCGTCCCGAACGCACAAGCCCACCTGAGGAGCCCCAGCCGGATGCGGGAGGGGCGGGCACCCCTCCAGCAGGGCTCCCCGAGCCTCTCTCTCTGGGCCCGTAAGGCTCTCCCCCTGACTGCAGGGGCCGTGAGTCTGGGCCCCGCACTCCGCCCTCTGCCCCGGTCCCTGGAGGGGACAGCGGCCCCCAGGGCTTCTGGCCCAGCGGCCCTCGGCCCGGGTTCCCACCACCTCCCTGCCCCACCGGTGCACCGCGGCGGCGGAGGGGTTAACCCGTCCGGCTCCCCTCCCCCACCAGCTGGCACGCGGAGGGCCGGTCCGCGGTACCTGCACTTTGTCTTCATCTGTCACCCCTCTGACAGTCAGATACATCTTGTGGGGGGGCGTGGGGGTGGGGAGCGATAATTAACCTCTCCCGCCGCATCCCCCAAATGCCGTCGCCTCTGCAGGTTCAGCGGGGTCTGCGGGCAGGAGGAGGGGAGGGGCCGGGAGAGAGCGCGGGAGAGGGGAGGGGGGAGAGGGGAGGGGAGGCCCTGCCAGCCTCCTTCCAGCCCGGAGGGTCGAACCAGGCCGGCTGAGCTCACGCTCACTGGGTCCAAGGCCCCTGGGGGTGGGCTGGGAGCGGCCCTTCCTGCCAGAGCCCTGCCAGGGGCCTGCAGCCCCCAGAGTGTGGGGTGCAGAGATGCGGGCCACCCTCCAGCCATGGCAAAGGAGCACAGCTGGGTTAGGGACCGATGCTCCTTCCAGCCAGCCGGGGTCTTGGGCCACTCCTGGAGCAGGCGAGGGGCGCCAAGGCCAAGGGTCTGCGGAGCAAAGGGGACTCCAGGTTTGGGATGGGAGGCGGGGACACTTCAAGAAAGGGAAGCCAGCCCTGGGGGCCGGGGTTGGCTGGAATCAGACCTGGGTCCTCGGATGTGAGGCAGGCGGGACTGAGGGGCCCAGCATGGGACCCGGGGTGGGGGAACGTCCCAGCCAGATGGCTCTCTGCGGCAGGGTGTCCCAGGGAGGGGCAGTCCTGGAGTCCCTGCGGCAGGAGAGAAGCAGCTGATGGAAGGAGAGGCTCCACTGTCACTGCCAGGCTGGTGGACGTGGGGACACGGGACCCTGCCTGTCCTCCGGGCAGCCCAGAGGCCGGAGAGTCCGGCCTCTGCTGCCACTTCAGGGGTTGTCAGCCCAATCTGTCACGTTTATGGTGTCTGAGAAGCAGTGCCTTCTCTCAAGTCCTCTGAAGAGTCACGGACGCAACGTTGTCCACAAGACAGGATCCCTGGCTTTAATTCTGGTTCTGTTGTGTGACGGGAGATAAGTTACTCAACCTCTCAGGACCCCAGCGTTCCCATTTATCAGTGAAGGGGGGTTGATCAGACAAGCTGTGCAGACACCTGACGCTGATGTCCTGAGAGCCCCAAGATCCCAGGAACCTTCCGTGTAGGGACAGCTATGCCCGCCTCCAGTGTAGACACCCTCAGACCCCTCCCACCCTGGCAGCACACACAGACACCCCATCCACACACGCTCTCTTATTCTCTCTCATAGACTTTCTGTCTCTTTCTCTGTCTCTCCCTCTTCTTTCCCTCTCTTTCTCTCTCTCTGCCTCTCCCTCTCTCTGTCTCTTTCTGTCTCTGTCTCTCTCTGTATCTGTCTCTGTTTCTCTCTCTGTCTCCCCCCATCTCTCTCTCCCCATCTCTCTCTCTGTCTTTCCACCCCATCTCTCTCTGTTTCCCTCTCTGTTTCTGTCTCTGTCTCCCTCTTTCTCTCTCTCTGTCTCTGTTTCTCTTTGTCTTTCTCTGTTTCTCTCTCTCTGTGTCTCTTTCCCCTGTCTCTCTGTCTCTCGCCCATCTCTCTCTCTCTCTGTTTCTCTCCCCACCTCTCTCTTTCTCTCACTCTATCTGTTTCTTTCTTTCTTTTTTTTTGAGTTGGAGTCTCACTCTGTCACCCAGACTGGAGTGCAGTGGCCGCTCCCGGCCACCACAGCCTCGTTTTGGAGCCTGCTGGGCTCCGGCGATCCTTCCGCCTCAGCCTTCCAAGTGGCCGGAGTTACAGGCATGCGCTACCACGCCCGGCTGATTTTTTTTTTTTTTTTTTTATTGTAGAGATGAGGTCTCGCTGCCCAGGCGGATCTCGAACCCGCGGGCTCAGGCAATCCACTCACCTCAGCCTCCCAAAGGCGCGGGATGACAGGCTGAGCCACCGAGCCCGGCTTCTGTTTCTTTCTGTCTCTCTCTGTTTCTGTCTCTCTCTCTGTCCCTCTCTCCCCCATCTCTCTGTTTCTCTCTCTCTGTCTCTCTTTTTTCTCTCCCCCATCTCTCTCTCTCTCTGTTTCTCTCTGTCTCTCTATTTCTCTCTCTCTGTCTCTGTTTCTCTTTGTCTCTATTTCTCTGTGTGTGTCTGTTTCTCTTTGTCTCTATTTCTCTCTTTGTCTCTTCTTCCCTGTCTCTTTCTCCCTCTCTCCCTCTCTCTCTCTCTCTCTTTCTCTCTCTCCCCCCTCTCCTTGTCTCTCTCTCTCTTTCTTCCCTGTCTCTCTCCGTTTCTCTCCCTGTCTCTCTCTCTCTATCTCTCTCCCTTTCTCTCTCTGTTTCCCTTTCTCTCTGCCTCTCTCTCCTTCTCTCCCCCAACTCTCTCTGTTTCTCCCTCTCCCTGTCTCCCTCCATCTCTGTCTCCTTGCCCCATGTACTGTGCGTCCCTGGACTCGCGATCATCTGTAAAATCTGCTGTGTTTGGGAAGGAGCAGAGGGGCCGGGACGCCCCAGCAGAAAAGCTGACTGTGTGTTTCCGTGAACAGAGGAGGGAAGAGGCCGCCGAGCCGGGAAGCCGAGACAGGATGGGGAGAGGGCCGGCCGGGAGGACGTCAGCCTGACAGGTGGGGAGAGAAGGAGCCGGCAGCCTTGCGCAGGGCGAGGAGTGACGCCTGCTGACAGCCTTGTCAGGAAGTCACCTCGATGGTCCCACACCCCGGCTGTCAGCTTCCATCTCCCCAGGGGAGGAGCCCCCCTGGGCCAAGCCGCCTCTGCCCCCGCCCCCCTGCCAACGCACACACGCAGCCCTGCTCGGGGAGATGGAATTAATTTCTGGCTATCATTTTCTTCACCTGGAGAGATGCTGGGAGCGTTGACAGCATGAGGGAAGAGGGGGGAGGCAGAAGAATAGGGACCGCCTCGGTGGGGCCCCCAAGGCTGACGCAGGATCACCCAGGGCTGAGCTGGTGCCCCGAGCTGGCGTGGCACTTGAGGAGAGGTGGGCCTGGGGTCTGGAGCAGCGGAGGGCCACCTGGGGCCTAGCTCGGCCCTGTGCGGAGAGGGTTGGAGCCTGAGGGGTGGTTAGGGCGGCCTCATGTGTGGGACAGAGACCTTCTCCCTACTTGGGTGTCAGAAGTGATTTCCACCCCCTCAGTCACACTCGGAGGTCTTCTTTGGCCCTTCCTCCTTCCTCCCAGCATGCCCTCAGGTGGGGACAGGGCTCCAGTTGCAACCCCAGCCTCCACTTTCACCCACCCATCAGGGCCTCACCTTCGTAACCCCTTAGCCTGTCTTTCAGAAGTCCTTTGCTGAAGCCAGATGCGGTGGCTCACGCCTGTCATCCCAGCACTCTGGAAGGCCGAGGCGGGAAGACCACTTGAACCTGGGAGCTCGAGACCAGCCTGGGCAACATAGTGAGACCTTGTTTCTACAAAAAAATCAAGAAATTAACTGAACTTGGTGGCATGGGCCTGTTGTCCCAGCTACTCGGGAGGCTGAGGCGGAAGGATCGCCGGAGCCCAGGAGGTCGAGGCTGCGGTGAGCCATGATCGTGCCGCTGCACTCCAGTCTGGGCGATGGAGTGAGACCTTGACTCCAGAAAAATTTTTAAATCCTTTTGGTTGGCCGGGTTTGGTGGCTCAGCCTGTCATCCAGCACTTTGGGAGGCCGAGGTGAGTGGATTGCCTGAACCCATGGGTTCGAGACCTTCCTGGGCAACCTGGCAAGACCACATCTCTACAATAAATCAAAAACTAGCCAGGCGTGGTAGGGTGCACCTTGGAAGGCTGAGGCGGAAAGCTCGCTGGAGCCCAGCAGGTCGAGGCTGTGGTGGCCAGGAGCATGCCACTCTACTCCAGTCTGGGCGACAGAGTGAGACTCCAACTCAAATAAATAAATAAAATCATTTTTGTTGTCCTTTACTTTAAAAATTCAGTCTGCTGATTGGCTGGGTGTGGTGGCGCACGCCTACGGTTCCAGCCATTTGGAAGGCTGAAGCGGAAGGATCGCCTGAGCCCAGCAGGTCTAGGCTGTGGTGGCCGTGAGCGTGCCACAGCACTCCAACCTGGGTGATGAAGTGAGACTCCGAGTCAAGCAACAACAACAAAAAATTTGGTTTGCAAACTCATGCTTGTAAAATGTTCCACTTCTAACTCTTCAGGAGAGGGAAGAGAAGCAGAAGCTGTTCCCCCCTCCCCTAACCCCATTCCTTTTCCAGAAGTCACTGCTGTGAGCGACTCGGCAGCCATGTCTTGCAGGTCCGCACCTGTGGCTGGACCTCAGCACGCGTGGATATCCTTTGTGCACTGCTCCAGCATGGACGAGCCGGTTCCTCGCCAGCGGCCCTGTGGGGCGTTTCCAAGTTTGGCACACAGTGCGTGCCATCCTGCACCAGAACGCGTCTTCCTCAGACTCAGACTTCCACAATGGCGGCACTGGGTCGGAAGACGTGCCCCGCGCTTCTGGCCCTGACTTCTCTTTCGGGTTGGAAGCACCCATTGCCAATGAGCACCTGTGGTGCTGGAAGAGGGTGGCCGGCCGGCTGTTTCCAGGCAGGTGACCGTGACCGCCTGGGCTCAGCAAGTCCATCGCAGGCTGATGTCCCCTTTGCCCACCCTGCCTCTCTGCCTCTCGCCTCCTTTCCATGGTCAGCCTCATCTTTAGACCGAGGTGTCTGTGTGTCCACGTTTGCCCGGGCTCGTCCTCGGTTCTCTGGTCCTGGTAAAACCACTGTCGGGCCTCGGGCCTCGCTCCACACGCTCTGGACTGGATGGTGAGTGACCTGGGCGCGCCATGCCTCTGCAGCTGGTGTCTGCCGCTCCTCACTGGGTCCCACCACTGCGGCTTACTCTCTTCCCAACTCTGTCCCTTTCCCCTGGTGCGGCTCAGGACCCTGGCGGCAGGCTTGACTGACAGCAGGCTCCCGACTGGCTTCCCTGCACCCCACCCCTCCCAGCTCTCTTCCTCTGCACAGCCAGGCTTGTCTCTTTAAACCACAGGACCCTCTGGCTCCCGTTGCCTGCAGCACGGAGTCCACTCAAGATCTGTCCACACGCCGTGGCTCGCCAGAGCCCCACGGTTGGGAATCTGAATCGTCGCATCTAGGGAAGGGTGGTGATCGAATGCCGAAAGCACGGGTCCGTGCCACCCACGCCCGCGGATAACCTGGCATGAGAACGACAGTCCAGCAAGGGAGGACTCCGCCCCATGAGCTTCGGAAGGCGGCTGGCGTCCCTCCGAAGGCGAGTCTGGGGGCTCCCTGGGAAGCCCCTGGCAACTCCTTCCAGCACATTCTCTCCCTGCCCACTCGCGGTCCCTGGCTCCACCGCCCGGGGCCTTCAGGGACATCTTTCTTCATGTCGGGCAGTTTCGGGTTGGCTCCTTGCACTCTGTGCCAGGCTGGGGCAGTGCCAGATGTGACCCAAGACCAGGGGACCCCCAATCTCTCATGACCAGGAGGATGGAGACACAGAGCAGCACACACATGTCACAAGGATGGATCCTCAAGCCACTTCCGGCCACCCCCAGGGGACTGCCCTGGGGAGTCTGCAGGGAGGCCTGGTGAGAAATTCCCACCACCCGTGTCACCCCGTCTGGGTCTCTAGGACCAGACTCTTCGCCCCTCCCCAAACCCGAGGGCACCTGCAGCCTCCGCACCCCCACCCTGGCATCCCCACCGCTCACGCCGCCGCTGCCAAGCGGCTGGCGAGCTTGGATGGTCCTGTGGCTGGACTCCAACGGAGTGGGAGGCATCCTGGCCCCCCGCCAGCACTCCGTCCGCGGTAATTTGGCAGAGAAACGCCAGCTGCACATAGCCACACATCTGTTTATGCCTCTGGCTTGTTGTTGATTCCCTGCCTCTCTGGGCAACAGAGCCAGAGCACACCTCAACTCTTCCCAAGTTAGATTAACTGGGAGAGAAGGCTGGGATGCCCAGGCACGCTGATTGCTGCCACCGCAAAGGGCACCCCACCCCGCACAGCTGCTCAGTCTTCACAGAGAGAGGGAGAGGAGGGGAGAGAAGCGGGGGTGGGAGGAGAAGGGAGAGGAGGGCGGGGGGCGGAGTTGGGAAGAGCCAGCCCCTTTGCAGAACTCATCTCCCCTCCTTTTCAAAAGCGGCATGCAAGGCTGGGTGCGGTGGCGCACACCTGTAATCCCAGCACCTTAGGAGGCCGAGGTGGGAGGATTGCTTGAGCCCAGGAGTTCGAAGCCAGCCTGGGCAGCATAGCGAGACCTCGTGTCTGCAAAAAAAGCCAAAAGGTGGGAGGAGAGGAGAGAGGGGAGGGGAGGGGGTGGTGAGAGAGGAGAGAGGAGGGGCGAGGGGAGAGGAGAAAAGGGGGAGGTGGGAGGGGAGGGGAGGGGAGGGGAGAGGGAGGTGGGAAGGGAAGGGGGTGAGGAGTTAGAGCCATAGTCCTGCAGGGAGTACTCAGATCAGGTGGGCTGACCCTGGGCCCTACCGGAGAGGGCAAGGTGGCCAGTCCTTCCGAAACAGTCACCTTGACCTTCCTTGCTGCTAAACACAAGATTTCAGCATGTGTGTGTTCTTGTATGGTACGGGCAAGAGTCACTCATGGGAATCAGGCTTTTGGCAGAGGCTGGGGCTCCCGCCTGTAATCCCAGTGCTTTGGGAGGTCGAGGCGGGAGGATCGCTTGAGACCAGGAATTTGAACTAGCCTGGGCAACCAAACAAGACTCTGTCTCTATAAAAGGTTTTCAACACAATTAGTCAGACATGGTGGCTCACACCTGTAACCCCAGCTACTCGGGAGGCTGAGCTGGGAGGATCACTCTGGGCCTAAGGACTTCGAGGCTGCAGTGAGTTATGATTGTGCCACCGCACTCTAGCCGGGACAACAGAGCCGGACCCCATCTCTAAAAACAAACACAACAAAAAACAAGGTTGGGTGGGGTAGGCTTCTTGAGATGCTCAAGTCACTTTTCTTGAGGGGTTTCTGGGCGAAGTGCCCGGTGGTAAAAGCCGGGCCCTGTCCCTGGGAGGAAGGACAGGAGTGCGGGTGGGTGAAGAGGAAGGAGCGAGGGGGTGAGAGGAAGGGGAGGAGAAGGAACAGGGAGCAGGTGTTCAGGAATGGGGGCGTACGTGTGGCCGGGAAGAGAGGGGGATGGGGACAGTGGCAGTTTGGAGAGCCGCAAAATGGCGGGGTGCTGTCCTTGGTCCTGACCGACGCGGGACCAGGAGCGCCAACCCGGGTGGGGCCCCCAGGCCCTGGGATCCCGTGAAGGTGGCTGGGTGGCTTTGGAGGAGGAAGGCGGGGCGGCGGCCTCTGGCGATCACCGGAGGCCACATCCGGCGTCTCCGCTCTCCTGCCAGCTCCACGCCTGCCTCACCCCAGGGCCCTCCAGGTCCAACCGGTGCCCCTCGCCAGAGGCAGACAGCCGGGCTGGAGGGACTCCGGGCAGGGTCCTGGGGAAGGGCGCGGGGCCCTGGGCCCTGGAGAGCCTTGGCCTGGGTCTGGTCTCATGAGTAGGTTGACTGGAGCATGGGGGTTCCCTCGGGTGCGGAGTGCCGGCCTGGTCAGATCTGAAACGACCAGACCCTGCCAAAAGTCTGTTTCCACTTCTTCTCCTGCTCTTTTGATACCAACGTCATTTCTCCTCCTTTAAAAAAGTGACATCTCGGGCTCGGTGGCTCAGCCTGTAATCCCACGCCCTGGGAGGCTGAGGTGAGTGGATTGCCTGAGCCCGCGAGTTCGAGACCCGCCTGGGCAACTTGGCGAGCCCTCATCTCTACAATAAATCAAAAAATTAGCCGGGCGTGGTAGCGCGCGCCCGTAGTTCCAGCTACTTGGAAGGCTGAGGCGGAAGGATGGCCGGAGCCCAGCAGGTCGAGGCTGCGGTGGCCGGGAGCGGCCACAGCACTCCAGTCTGGGCGACGGAGTGAGACTCCAACTCAAAAAAAAAAAAAAGTGACATGCAAGGACTGGGCACGGTGGCTCATGCCTGTAATCCCAGCACTTTAGGACGCTGAGGTGGGAGGGTTGCTTGAGTCCAGGAGTTTGAAAGCAGCCTGGGCAACATAGTGAGACTTAAAGTCTACAGAAAAATTAAAAAAAATTAGCCAAGCGTGGTGGTGTGCACCTGTAGTCCCAGCCACTCAGGAGGCTGAGGCAGGAAGATCACTTCAGCCCAGAAGTTTTGAGGCAGTGATGAGCCATGATCATGCCACTACACTCCAGCCTGAGCAACAGAGTGAGACGCCCGACTCAAGAAACAAAAGTCACATGTCACGAGCTGCTCTCAGGCAAGGCTCGCACAGATGGGGGTTTAATCAGCTGAGTCTGAGCACACGGCGTTCCAGCCTAATCCAATTCCCGCCCGTTCATTAGGGGAAATATTCATCACCCAGAGATTACAGCAGGGCCAACGCTCCGAGTGGATTCTAAGGAGCTGTCAGTAGAGGGGCGGCCGCACCAGCCTGCTCAGGCAGCCAGGCGGTGTGGAGGGCACAGGCAGCTGGGCCTGCTGGCCACTTCATGGTACCTTGTTCTGAGAATCGCTGTTTGCAGACCTCAGGTCCAGGCATGGAATGGGGAAGACGAGAGAACTGTCAGCTGCCGGTGGGTGTCCCTGTTTAGGGGGTGACCCCGGTTTCTGCCTCCAGGGAGCCTCCAGGCTGATGAGGGAGACAGCCCCCGCCCCCCCCCAGTTGCTCTCTGAGCTCTCTCAAGGGAACTGACTGATATTTTTGTCCTGAGCCGGCATTTTGGTCCTGGAGTCCAGCACGAGGCAAGAAATGGTCTCCTCACCAGGACAAGAAGGGACGTGCTCCCGCCAGATCCTGCAGTACACTGGGTGCGGGAGCTGGGGACAGAAGGCAGGTGCGCCTCCAGGCCACGGGACACCATCACCTCCTCCCGCTGGGGACCAGGCCAGGTGAGAGGCAAGAGGCCTCTTCTAAGCCGGACTTTCTCAAGTCGATGAGACCCTCGTTCGTCTCGGGGCCCTTCGCGTCTGGTGTGGAGACCCCGAGTGTCTCCTGTGTGAGGCTCCTGCCGGCATCCCCGTCCGGCTCCGGGGAAGTGTGTTGGTGTATCACCTCGGGCCTCCCCAGGGCCATTCCCTGCCTGGCATGCTGGTCCGGAGGTCTTTTTGCCGTGGGCCGCTCCCACTCCCCCCATGGAGTGTCTGAACCAAGGGCAAAGCCCTCACAGGGTTGACCGTGACCTCCAAGCCCGGCAGAGCTTCCTCCGCCCCGCCCTTGGCTTCAGCCCTCGGCGTGCCCTTGGGCTGAGGCACTCTGGCCACCTGCGAAGCCAGGGCTCGCCTGGGCCGGGGCAAAGGATGAGGGAGAGGGCGCGTGTGGCCTGCCCTCACCCAGGGGTGAGGAGTATGTTGAGGCAGCCTAGCAAGGGCCAGAGGAGAAAGGCCACCCTCATCGACCCTTCTGCTCCCAAGACTCCCTTCCTAGACTCCTGGGCCACTCTCGGCTCAGTGCCCCTCAGCCCAATCCCCACGAGGCCGCCCCTCCCCTCACACCTGGCCCAGCCTCCAGCCTCCCTGGGGCACCCTCGGCTCCAGGACAATATTCCACAGGGTTTCAGTGGGGGGACTTCAGGCCTGGGGGGCGGGGCCTGCGTGCTCTTCAGCGGGACCAGCCAGTGCCTGCCAGCAGGTGGGCTTTCGGCTGCGAGGTCTCGTTCCTGGGGTAGTCAGAGGGAGCAGAGCCAGAGCCAGAAGAGGGACCTGCTGGAGGGGACAAGATCCAGGCACAGCACTCGAGAGTTATGAGGCGGCAGGACCCACACATTTCTGCACTTGGGCACAGGGATACCCCGCCTTGAACTTGGGCGCTGGAGCCAGGTCCTGCCACTGGAGGGGTAGTGGTCACTCATTCGGGGCCTGGCTTCAAGCCCTGTTTCCTCACTTACTAGCTGCGGGGTTGGGGTCAGCCGCTGTTTTGTTCTGATCTGGAGCCCTCACCTCCAAAAAGGATGTATCGGTCAGGCCGAGAACCCAGGGTAAGGACGGCTACAGGGGGTTGGCTCGGGTGATGGGGAGGCTGGCAGCCCAGGTTCTTTCCTTTCCTTTTTTTTTTTTTTTGAGTCGGAGTCTCACTCTGCCACTCAGACCGCTCCCGGCCACCGCAGCCTCGACCCGCTGGGCTCCGGCGATCCTTCCGCCTCAGCCTTCCGAGTAGCCGGAACTACAGGTGCGCGCTACCATGCCCGGCTAATTTTTGATTTATGGTAGAGATGAGGTCTCGCCAAGTTGCCCGGGCGGGTCTCGAACCCGTGGGCTCAGGCAATCCACTCTCCTCAGCCTCCCAAAGGCGTGGGATGACAGGCTGAGCCACCGAGCCCGGCTGCTTTTTTTTTTTTTTGAGTTGGAGTCTCACTTCGTCACCCAGACTGGGGTGCAGTGGCCACTCCCGGCTACCGCAGCCTCGACCTGCTGGGCTCCGGCGATCCTTCCGCCTCAGCCTTCCAAGTAGCTGGAACTACAGGCGTGCGCTACCACGCCCCACTTATTTTTTGATTTATTGTAGAGACGAGGTCTCGTCAAAGTGCCCAGGGGAGTCTCGAACCCGTGGGCTTAGGCAATCCACTCACCTCGGCCTCCCAAAGCACTGGGATCACAGGCTGAGCCACCAAGCCCGAACTTCCTTTTCTTTTTCTTTCTTTTCTTTTTTTAAGTCGGGTCTCGCTCTGTGGCCAGGCTGGAGTGCAGTGGCCCAATTACGGCTCACCACAACCCCGACCTCTTGGGCTCAAGTGATCCTTGCTCTTCAGCCTCCCGAGTAGCTGGGAGTACAAGAGCACGCCACCACACCTGGCTACATTTTTTAGTTTTTGTAGTGATGAGAGCTCTTGCTGTGTTTCTTAGGCTGGTCTTGAACTCTTGGGCTCAAGTAGTCCTCCCACCTTGGCCTCCCAAAGTGCTGGGATTACAGCTGTGAGCCACTGCACCTGGCCTGGCATCCCACGTTCTTTGTTTTATTTTGTTTTTTTGAGTTGGGGTCTCACTCCATCGCCCAGGCTAGGCTCCGGCGATCCTTCCGCCTCAGCCTTCCACGTAGCTGGAAC
Organism: Cephalopachus bancanus; assembly: GCA_027257055.1. NCBI lineage: Eukaryota > Metazoa > Chordata > Mammalia > Primates > Tarsiidae > Cephalopachus > Cephalopachus bancanus. The sequence goes on from JAPVLO010000143.1 coordinate 3,518,191, forward strand.
TACAGGCGCACGCTACCACACCCAGCTAATTTTTTGATTTATTGTAGAGATGAGGTCTCACCTGCCCAGGCGGGTCTCGAACTCACGGGCTCAGGCAATCCACTCACCTCAGCCTCCCAAAGCGCAGGATTACAGGCTGAGCCACCGAGCCCAGCTCCCAGGTTCTTAATGTGCTGACTTCTTCCTAAAGAGACAGGCTTGAGAGGGTACACACACACACACACACACACACACACACACGCACACACACAATACCAATTTTTGTTTCATGGAATTGGTTTTTGCAATTGTGTGGTTGGCCAAGCATGCCTGAAATTCATAGGACAGACAGACAAGAAGGGAAGATCAGGAACAAGCTGGAACCCCCAGGACCCTGGCAAAGTTGCTGTCCTCAGCACGTCAGAATGGAGGGGTCTAGCACGAGGAGAACCATCCCAGGTCCAGCTGCTGTTTGGCGTCTCCTTTGTCGGGAAGACCCCAGACCTTGGTGTAGGCTCACCTGATTGGGTCAGGCCCCCGCAGAGGATAATCTGGGTTAAAGCCACTGGCTAGGGACTCTGATGACCACTTCAAAACCCCTTCGCCATAGGCCCCAGAGCAGGGGCTGTTGAGTACCGCGAGAAGGTGTACGAATGCCCCAGATGCCCTTCCCTCACCCCTGTGCCTCTCCGACCTTCATCTGGCCTAGCTGACACACAGGTACAAATGCCACATGGGGAACGTGATTTTTTTTTTTTGAGATGGAGTCGCTCTCTGTTGCCCAGGCTGGAGTGCAGTGGCACACTCACAGTTACCACAGCCTCGACCTGCTGGGCTCAGGCGATCCTCCCACCACAACCATCCAAGCAGCTGGAACTACAGGCGTGCGCCACCACGCCTGTCTAATTTTTTGATTTTTATAGACACGAGGTCTTGCCAAGTTGCCCAGGTTGGTCTCGAACCCCTGGGCTCAGGCAATCCTCTTGCCTCTGCCTCCCAAGGTGCTGGGATCAAGTATGAACCACCGCACCCTGCAGGGAATTGTGCTTTCTGTGACAACTAACAGATTCTCTTTGGGGAAGTTCCTGACTTGTAGGAATCTCTCAAGGAAGCTTGGCCAAACCCACTTGCAGGAATTCTACCCACGAAGACGCCGGGGCTCCCCTTCCTTACAAAAGGAGGTTCTCCTCAGTCAGAAGGAAGGGTGTCTCCGTGAGGCTCCCAGGGTTTGTGGACCCTAAGATTAACCAGCAGTCTGGGGGTCCCCTGCCCTGGCTGTTGGGGCCACCGGAGCCAGAGTTCCAACAGCGCTTGATGGCAACAACCCTCGGTGACCAGAGGGGCTCCTGCAGGCAATTACCCGGGAAAAGCTGGGAACTGACAGGGTAATTATTGGCTTCTAATTGCAGGGCAAACCCAGGCCGGGATCCCTCTCTCCAAAGCAGAGGGCATTACTATTTGCATAGCAATTAATTACTTTGGGAGCTATGGAATTTAATTACCCACCAGTCCGCAGGAGCCAATAATTAAATTACTCTCAGAAACGGGTATTTATTTCCCAGTCAGGCTGAGCAGGTAACTCCTACCTTGGGGAGGATGATGGGTGGTGACCGCTGAACTGATGGTCCTTCTCCTGGCAGAGTGGCGACCTGGGTGCCCGGCAGGGAGCGCCCGCTCTGGGGTGCAGACGGACCCACAGCACACACAGATGCCGGTCCTATGGAGCTCGAGGCCACACAGCACCCGTGGTAGCGTGTCTGTGGACTGGCGCTCGGACTTATGGCCGTGAATTGACGGGGGCACACGTACCCACAGAGGGTCACACACACACTGAGGACGAGGACACAGAGACCAGAGAGGGACTCTTCGCTCATTTTGCCACAGCTGCCTTGCCTTGCGTGGGTCAAATGTAAAGACATGTCTTTAGCATCATGTGATTTGGCCGACAGACCGTGACTCCAGCTAGAATCCCATCTCATCTTCATGGGGACAGGATTTGGGCGGGGACAGGCTCAGGACAGAGTGGCTTCAAAAGAACTGGGAGTGTCTGTCTTGAACATCACTCGATAAGAAAAAGTTCTGGCCGGGCGTGGTGGCTCACGCCTGTAATCCCGGCAATTTGGGAGGTGGAGGCGAGAGGACTGCTTGAGCTCAGGGGTTTGAGACCAGCTTGGCAACTTAGCAAGACCTTGTCTCTATAATAAATCAAAAAATTAGCTGGGTGTGGTGGCATGCAGCTGTAGTTCTACTACTTGGAAGGCTGAGAGGGGAGGATCATCTGAGCCCAGGAGGTCGAGGCTGCGGCGGCTGTGAGTGTGCCACTGCACGCCAGCCTAGGCGTGAGACTGAGACTCTGACTCGAGAGAAAACAGTTCTGAAAGTCTAATGTTCCTGCACCTAAGTGTCATGTACTTCTGAAAGACGGGAGCCCCTAAGACCCCACGGCCTGGGGCACCTGGAGACTTCCAGGTGGAAGTGGCCCCAGGGCACGAGCAGCCCTCCCTCTCCCTCTTCATAGAAATACAGCTGAGAGCCGGGCTCCGTGGCTCAGCCTGTCATCCCGCGCTTTGGGAGGCTGAGGTGAGTGGATTGCCTGAGTTCGCCGGTTCGAGACCCGTCTGGGCAACTTGGCGAGACCTCATCTCTACAGTAATTCAAAAAATCAGCCGGGCGTGATAGCGCGCGCCTGTAATTCCGGCTACTTGAAAGGCTGAGGTGGAAGGATCACCGGAGCCCAGCAGGTCGAGGCTGTGGTGGCCGGCAGTGGCCACTGCACTCCAGTCTGGGCGACGGAGTGAGACTCAGACTCAAAAAAAAAAAAAAAAAGAGATACAGCTGAGGAGGCATCAGGAGAGGATGGGGACCCCAGCAGGGGCAAGTCTGGGACCCCCAGTCTCCCAGCCTGAGGCCATCAAGAGCGTCCCCCAGGTCCCCCATGCCTGCCCACAGCATGCCTCCCTCTGGCTGCCTGGGGCCTGCGGCAGAAGGGTCCGGGGGCAACGTGGCTCTCACCCCACCCGCGAGCACAGAGTCAAGTCCTGGCCTCGGCTGGAGAATTCCGTGTGGGGCAGACTTGCCGCCCGCCCGGAGGTGGCCTGGTCCCCTGGCTGGCACTGCCCCTCTGAGGAAGGGCGGAGGGACTGGGCCCACGTCCATTCTCTCAGCTCCTTCATCCCAGGAAGGGGCTCGGGCAGACCGGAGAGCTGGCTATTCTGTCCCGTACTCTTCCTCCCTCCCTTTCCCTGGTCCAGGGCCAGGCCAGCCCGCCCTCCGCCTTGAGCGAGTTCCCAGCTGATGGTCGCCGCCAGGCCCTGACCCCTGGAGTTCCCCTCCAGGACACAGAGCCGAGGCACCGCCCCGCCCTCCAGCGTGGCCTCGGCCTCCCCAGGTGGGGTCCAGTCCCAAGGCCGCTCCTGATGACGTGCTCCGTGTGTTCGGGCACCCACCACCCGAGGAAGGGCGCGCGGCCGGCCCAGCCGCGCTGACAGCCGCAATCCATCTCCATCACGGTAATGGCGTCCCCATTAATCGGCCATAAACTAATAAAGCAAGCACTTTCCACCCCTCACCCTGGCTTCATTAAGTCTTTAGTACATTAATACGTCTTACTTAGTGTCAGCTCAGCCCCTGTTTCTGTTTGGGGCGGAGCGTGCTGGGGTGGGCACCTTGCGCGGGGGGGGGGGGGACTCGAACCCACCCGAGCCGGGGCAGGGGCTGCCTCCTCAGGGCACCTGGCCCTCTCCCTTCTCCCCTCCACCTCTGCCCCCCTCGGGGAAGCAGGAGTGGGAGGAGCCAGAGAAGTGGGGGGAGAGGAGGGAAGGGGAACGGAAGAGGAAGGAGGAAGGAAGGGGGGAGCAGGAGGAGGGCGGGGCCGGGGGCTGCACACCTCCAAATTAAATTTGTGATTCAGGCATCAGATGGGCCTGCAGCCAGAGATTAATTCAACTGATCGAGTTATAAAGAGCGGAGCCCGGTCATCAATCTTGCAGCTGTCAGGCCGACAGGCAGGAGTATTAACCTGGCGAGACGGCGCGTTCAGGGCTTTTTCATTTCAGTCAGCCCGACCACGTCCCTGACCACCCCTGGCCTGACTCTCGGAATAATAATAATTGCGGCTGTTAACGATGACAGGGACAGGGTGAGGGGACAGCGCCTCTCCCGGGCCTCCTCCCGGCTCCCTCCCGCGGCTCCGTCTGGCCACGCCCAGGAAGTAGAGCCAGGCCGGATCCTCCAGAGGGGGAGCAGGGCTGGGAAAGTCCCGGGTGAGAACGGACAGTGTCCTGGATCCCGCTGGCCACCCGGGGAAAGAGGGGGCCCCGACCGGCCCGCTTGGCCCCGGACGCTTTCGGCTTTGGCCGTGGACGCTGGGGTCGAGAAGGTCAGAGGGGTCCCCTCCTCTGGGCTCTCACGCTCCTGGCCACAAGTCAGCCCGAGGGCGGCGTGAGCGGAGGTCCCTCCCCGGCGTGGGCCCCTGGGCTGGGGCAGCTGCTCCTCCTGGGAGCCCCGTCCTCTCCTCCACGCCTGACAGTGTCAGTCGGCACCTGAGGGGGTCTCCCTGCAGAGACTTGTGGAAACGCCATCCCTTAGGTGGGGAAGGGGTGGGCCTGGGGGCACCGCCTTGAAGTTGACACCTCTCTCAGCTCCAGCTAATTCTCACATCCTTCAAACTCTGAAGTCTCTTCCTCCCTCCTGGCTCCAGGGAAAGGAAGGGAGAGAGAACACTGGGTGCGTGTGTGAGTGAGTGAGTGTGCGTGTGTGTGTGTGTGTGTGTGTGTGTGTGTGTGTGGAGGTAAGGAGGTGCTGGGCTGCCTTTAGGGGTTCCTGGAAGTGAGCCAGGACCCAGGCAGTACCCTGAGGCCAGCGTGCCTGGGGGAGGGGGTCTTGGAGGGTCGTAGAGAGAAGCCATGAGTTCTTTCCTTCTCTTTCTGTAGGAACCAGGCCCAGGGTTCAAGACCAGTCTGGGCAACATGGCGAGACCTCATCTCGAAAAAAAAAATCAAAACATTTTCCAGGTGTGGTGGCGCACACCTGTAGTCCCAATTACTCAGGAGGCTGAGGCAGAAGGATTGCCTGAGCCCAGGAGGTTGAGGCTGTGAGAGCCATGACTGTGCCACTGCGCTCCAGCCTGGGGGACAGAGTGAGACTCCAACTCAAAAACAAAAAACAAAAAATACAGGCTCAGGGTTTGTTGAGGGGACTGTGGTCCAGGGTACTCCAGCGATGCTGTCTATTATTATTGTTGTTGTTCTTACCAGCCTCGAGGCCACCCCTTCCCAGACAGCAGTGCTGCATCGCCTCTCCCTGCTTGTGCTCTGGGTGTCAGAGACTTGCTAAGGGCTTTCTATACATCACCGCTTTGATGTTCACAAAGGCCTCGTGAAGCAAGTTCTGTGTTCAGCCCCATTTTACAGATGAAACACTGAGGTCCAGCGAAGCTGATACTCACTCCCCAGCCAGAGCCGCAGAGGGGTTCGCTTTCCCCCCAAGGTCCCCCTAAGCTCGGGCCCCCACCCTGAACCCATTCGCCACCAAGGCGCCTCGTTCCCTGTTGGCTGGTTCTGGATTTCTCCAGCTGAGGTCACCCGGGTGCCAGGTCCCTCCAGCGGTGGGGAAGGTGGGGAGGGCAGGCTGCTGTTTGTTCAGAGGGTGGGGTGGGGGCGCTGGTGTCAGAGAACACTCATCCAGGGCGGAGGAAAGATTGGGCGCCCCGCCCAGGGAGACTCCCCGGGGCTCTGCCCTGGAGTCACCCAGGCAGTAGGATCTGCCCCCTCCCCAGGCCCCATGGCCCGGCACCCACCTTCTCCCGTCCCTCTGCAGGGTTGCCATGCTGGGTGGGGGTGGGTGGGTCTGAACTGAGCTGGGCCCAGAGAGAAAGCTCTCACCCCCTGACCCTGGGCCTGGTGGGAGGGGCTGAGGACAGCGCCTGGCTGGGGACAGGAGTTGGAGGCTGGAGCCAGTCAGCCCCTCTCCCAGGCTCCCTGGGACCCATCTCAAGTGGCTGCTTCCAGGCCAGGCCAGCCTGGGGGAGGCAGCGGGAACATGCAGCCGGTTTCCAAGCAGAGGTTCAAGGTCTCCTTTCCTGAGCCCCTGACCCCTCGCCCAGGGCAGCCACTGATTCCACCCCGTCAGTCTTGGTGGTGACTCCCTATCCGCAGCCAAGGCCACATGCAGGGACTCCAGTCCTTGAAGGCTTGCTGTGTGCCACCAGGGTCCATCTTGAGGTGCTGTGTGGAGAAGGGATGGATGGAAACTCTTGGGGACCGGAATCCCCAAGTCTTAGTTTAATTTATTTGCCATCCTCCCCTTCCTGCTTCCTGAGTAGCTGCCACTGTGCCTGTCTTTTTTTTTTTTTTTTTAGAGAAGGAGTCTCACTATGTTGCCCAGTCTTGAACCCCTGGCCTCGAGCAATCCTGCCTTGGCCTCCCAAAGTGCTGGGATTACAGGCGTGAGCCACGGCGCACAGCCAAATCTTTGGGTTTGGCTCACTGGGGCGGCTGGGAGATCAGACCTGCTGTGGCTGTGCCCCCTGCCCTCCGCCCCCTGCCCCATCTCATTCACGCAGGGTCCTGCATCCTGGTCTCCGGTGGCATCAGGGGCGGGGGCGTTCTCTCCACCCGTCCAGGTGATTGTGGAGCTAGACCCCAAGGGCATGGTCACCACGGCCGTTCCTGGAACTTCCTCTGCGCCTCGACTCTCTCTCCGCAGGTACCGGGGCGCGTCCTCTCCCTGGTTTCGCCGCCCTCCTCGCCTCTTCTGCCTTAGGATGGGGCGAGGAAGGAGAGAGGAGAGACGGTTCCAGGTGAATCCCACAGAACGCCTGTTTCAAAAACAGGCCATCTCTCTGTGCCTCAGTTTCTTCACTTGTAAATAGACAAAAACAACACAATAACCACGGGTTGTGGTGAGCACTGTGTCTGGCACCTTGAGGGGTGTCTGCGTATCCGAAGCGATCCTCGGATGTGAGGGAGAGACTCCCTCGTCTGCGGTCCTCCTTGTCTCCCGGCCCTCGGACCCCGGGGGGAGCTTGTGGACGAGGCTGGGGGAGGCCGGGCGCGCGGCGGGTTGGGACGCGATTCCACGTGCCTGTTTCGAGGAAGGTGCTATCTGGACACCAGCCAGGCTCTGTGTGCGTGTGTGAGCGTGTGCGCAGGCAGGCGGGGAGGTTCAGTGGCTGGCACCAAACACTTGCCGATTAATCTTTGTCTTCCGAGCGCCCGCCCTGGTCCCCGGGAGCTCCAGGGCCTGAACTGGTGTCCAATGGGCCTGGGGGGCAGAACCAGGCCCAGGAAGATGGATTCCCCTGTCCCCTCGGCCTCCACCCAGCAGGGAAGGGGGGAAGGCGGCTTCCCTTTGTTTAGTGGGATTATTGGGGGGGACGGTAGTCATGGGGCATTAACTGCTAATTGGGTCCATAATAAAGTTAATAAAGCACTTATGGTCTTTGCCATTAAGTGTAATTAAGGGGGTGCGCTGTGCGAGGAGGCGGGTGCTGGCAGGGAACGGGAGCAGGGCTCTCGCCGCAGGAAGGAGCCAGAACAGGAGCAGGTGATGGGGAAGCTGGCAGCCGTGCCCAGGCCCGGCGCTCCCGGGCTTCTGGGGCCCACCCTGGCTGGGCTTCCCAGCAGCTCCTCGGGGACGGGAGGGGACGAGGTGGACAGAAAGGGAGGAGGGGTCACTCTGTGCCGCTCACAGGGGCCCCCACCCTCAAAGAGGCTCCGGACACAAGAATGTCAGCTCCCAGGAGAGAGCGTGAATGAGCCGTGAGCTTGTGAGCGCGGGACAATTCTCCAGCTTGTGTGTGCCGTAAGACCCTGGGAAACTGCATAACCGCTCTCTGCCTCGGTTTGCCCCTCCGTAACATGAGGGTGATAACCACGTGGCTGTGAGGGCTCCAAAAGCCGTGGCAGGCGGCGCAGTGAGTGACTGGCGCTGTTACTCTCATGAGCTCCTGTTTGTTTATGTCGCAATTCCACAAGGAATGCCCGATGGCGTCTCCTTACACACACAGAGGGACCCATTCCACCTGGTCGTCTGTCACCGATGTGGTGGCTTTTCCCAGAGATCTGGGGACATATTTATGTAGCATATATGGACGTGGGGAAACACATTGTTTTCTTTTTTTCTTTACATAGGCGGAATGGTTCTTTTTTTTTTTTTTTTTTTTTTTTGAGTCCAAGCCTCACTCTGTCACCCAGGCTGGAGTGCAGTGGCACACTCCCGGCCACCACAGCTCTGACCTGCTGGGCTCTGGTGATCCTTCCACCTCAGCATTCCAAGTAGCTGGAACTACAGGCGTGCGCTGCCACTCCTGGCTAATTTTTTACGTCTTGTAGAGACAAGGTCTCGCCAAGTTGCCCAGGCTGGTCTCGAACCCCTGGGCTCAGGCAATCCTCTCGCCTCGGCCTCCAAAGTGCTGGGATGCCAGGCTGAGCCACTGCCCCCGGCCGCAATTCAATTTTTTTCGACATTTATCCCTGTGGTCCTTCCACGCCAGTGCACATAGCCCTGCCCTGTTCCGCACATGCCGGCCATTCAGTATTCTACAGTATGGCGATACCATCACTTACGTCCTTACTTATGTGTTTGTTTTTTAGAGGAAGGGACTGGCTCTGTTGCCCAGGCTGGAGTGCAGTGGCACGATCATAGCTCACTGCAGCCTCCAGCTCAAGGGATCCTCCGGCTTCAGCCTCCCAAGTAGCTGGGACTCCAAGTGTGCACACCACCACACCTGGCTAGTTGTACCATCATTTATTGAAACAATTACCCATTGTTGAGCATTTAGGTTGTCTCCAGTACCCTGTCATTGAAACAACAGACCATCCTCGTATTAACTTTGTGTACTTATATATTTCTGTAAGCTAGATTTCTGGGAACCGAATTGTTGACTCCAAGGATACCTGTATTTTATTTATTTTGTATGTATAGTAGATTTACTTTTAAAAGGTAAAATATGTGCAGAGTTACAAAATTAAAAGAGTACAAAAAAGTATAACGTTAGAATGGTCTTCCTCCCACTCCAGATCCTCAACCCCTCTTCCCACAGGAAGACTTTTTCTTTTTTTTAAATCGAGGTCTCACCGTGTCCCCAAGCTGGAATGCAGTGGCACAATCACGGCTCATCACAGCCTCGACATCCTGGGCTCAGGCGATCCTCCTACCTCAGCCTCCCAAGTAGCTGGGACTACAGCACGTGCCCCCATGCCCAGCAAAGTTTTTGACTTTTTGTAGAAACAAGGTCTCACTATGTTGCCCCGGCTGGTCTCAAACTTCTGGGCTCAAGCAATCCTCCCGCCTTCGCCTCCCAAAGCGCTGGGATGACAGGCGTGAGCCCCCGTGCCCGGCCTGGAAGACTCTTTCAAAGATATTTTCAAAGACAGGTGAGCGCCTGTTTGCTTCCCTTCCTCCCCCCACATGTCGCCCAGTCTCTGTCCACTCAGTTCCGTCCCCTGCTTTGGTCTCCCTGCATCTTGCCACCCTTCCATCTTGAAGATCATTCTCGGTCGGCACGCGCACGTCGTTTTTCCGAGCGGCAGCGCAGTTTTCCCTGGCAGGGCTCCGTTCGTGCGGCTTGTCCCCGGACGGAGCCCACACTGTTTCTAGTCTGGGCCATTCCATGGCTGCAGTCAGCACCCCTGAAGCATTTCTCTGAGCACAAGTACAGGACACAGGGAGACAAACTCCAGGAAGTGGTGTGGCTGGGGTGCACAGCGGGTTTATGGGGCATTTTGCCAGCTACACCCGAAGATGAATGAGGGCATCCATCCACCCTCAATGTTCAGCCCGCAAGGAGCCCGTCCCAGCACTTGGTGGCCACTGGATGGGTCGCCCTCAGCACGCTCCGGGGCACCAGTGGGTTGTCCTCAGCACCGTCCCAGGCACCGGGCAGGCTGCCCCAGTGCGCTCCTGGGCACGGTTCTTCTGGCATCTCCTGCGACGGGGCGACCCAAGGAGAGCAAGCAGGACACAGGATGGGAGTGCAGCTTCCTCTGGGAGAGGCCAGGCCCTGGCGGGGGGGGGTGACTCTCCCCTTTGTCTGGACAAGCCGGAGCCACTGGCAAACAGTTGTCAGAGAGGAGGGAGAGTTGCCACGGGGTCATGGGTTAATGCAGATGGAGCTACTGGGACACGCTGCGCAAACACAACACGCTGGGGGAGGGGAGGGCCAGCCCGCTGCCTGCCATGGGCCGTCAGCCTGGACTTGGCTGTCCCCTGGGCAGCTGCCCCCGTGGGCACAGGCTGCTGAGGGCCCTGTGGCTGGGCCGCAGGGCTCCGAGGCCGAGGGGGTGGCTCTCCCTTCCTATGGCCGCCCCAGTCCAGAGCCAGCAGCCCTACCCGCCTCCAGTCCCGCCCCGGGTAATCCCCGGAGCCCCGTCTGGGAGGCTTTGGGAGGTATTAGAGGTGAGCCAGGCCCGGCGCTGAGAGCATTCCTGGGCATTAGCGCCTGTCGCGGCCCAGCCTGGCCCTCGCCCACCGAGCCCTGGGGGCTTCTCCCGTGCAGCCACGCCTGCCTAATTACAGGTGTCCATGTCAGGGTCAGCAGCGGAGTTAACTTGGGGCTTGTCCTGGGGTGGCCCAGGCTCATTAATGGGGTTCCAAGGAGTCCGGGGGCTGAGCGGGGCAAACAGGGGATTAGGGGCTGAGAACTGCAGGGGGCAGGGGGGAGGCCGGGAGTGAGGCAGGGCTGTCAGGGGGCCCAGGCGGGGCCAGTTGCAATGCACATTCACACACTCCACAGGCGGGTGCTCTCTGGCTCGCCAGACACACACGGACTCACACACACATCCCGGCGGGACTCAGAGCTGCCTCCGCCAACCCCGGGGCGTGCAAGGGCTGGGGGTGCGGGGAGACGAGCCAGAGACGCTCTCCAGCCAGCAAACTCTGCCCTGCCAGCCCACCCACCCCGTGCCCCGTCCCACCCTGGCCAGGGCCGAGCTGTCCTCTCCCTTTCTCTCGGTCCCTCCTCCCACCCTGGACTGGAATTCCGCGGCACTGGCCCGTGGGTAGAATGACTTAGAGCAAGCTCCCGGCCAGGCTGGGCTGGCACTGGGGGACGGGGCGGTCCCCACACCCACCCTGTGCCTCATGACAGCCCCTGGGTTCTGAGGGGAGGCAGGGTCACACTGTGCTGAAGTCACTGAGGAGGAAGAAGAGGAGGAGGAGGAAGGAGCTGACAGGAGCCAGGGCTGGGCAGGGGGAAATCGCTTAACCCCGAAGCCGCCACTGGTCTTCAGAACCCCCCGCACTGATGGCGGCCAGCTGGAGCTGGCTGAGGACAGGGGCCCGAGTGTGGGACTTCAGGGAGGAGGCCTCCTGGGTCAGCTGGGAGGGGAGGCCTGTGTGTCCGCCCCCCCCCGGCCGCCATCCCTTCCAAGCGTGTGGAGACAGACAGGACTCCCTGGCTCTGTCGCTGTTGGGGGCTTTTCCCAGCATTAGCCACCCACCCCCTCCCCAGGCCGGCTGGCTAATGTCCCTGCACTCCTAGCAGGTTGCTAGTGGCAGCCAAGGGCAGGGGCAGGGACATGCGACTCCGGGAAAGTCCGATCGCCCAGGGCCGCCTCCTTCCCTCGTGCCCCCTGCCCGATGCACGTCCTTGACTCAGGCTGAGAGGTGATGGGGAGAGGGGCAAGGTGACTCGGAACAGACACGCCCGGCTGCCCCTTCCAGCTCAGCCTTCTCATCTGACAAGGTGGCCACGGGCCAGGCTGCCACCTGGTGTCCTCTCACCTTGGTCCGGGCAGCAGGCATTCCCTCCCCAGGCCCCCGACACACTCCAGGCCCATAATTGAATACACAGGCCCAGAAGCCGGGGAACAGCCGCATTAATCACCGGCAACCTGGCAGCCCCGCCATAGATCTTTCTCGCATGCGGAGGAGCGCGTGTTAATCATTGGCGCTGATTTGTCGTCTCCCCCGCCTCGTACATAAATTATTCACCGCGGCCGGTGCGGAGGAATCCCGTAATGAGGGCGCCCGCCCTTCTCCTGAGGCGGGTCCTCGGGTCCTCGGGCCTCGGGGCACCCAGCAGCGCGTGCCCGCCGGGGGCGGAGGGCGGGAGGGGACGTGGGGGGGAGGGGCCCCACTCCAGAGCGTCTGTCCCCCCTAGGAGCACAGGTGGGAGCTGGTCAGCTCCGGGGAACAGGGCTGTGGCCTCGGACCGCCCGGCCCTGGACAGGAGAGGCAGGGCGGAGGGGGTGGGGAGGGTGGGCGGAGGGGTTGGGGGTGGCCGCCGCGCTTCCTAAGCTCCGAGCGAGCGGAGCAGGGGGCTTTACCTGCGAGTTCCTGCCCAGCCCCTGAGAGGCTCGCCTGCCAATCAAGCCCAGCCCCCGGAGCACCCGCCACCGCCCCGAAGCAGGATGGGGGCTTGTCCGTGGGGCCGGGAGCCCCGCCTCCCGCGCGCCCGTCCCCTCCTGGGGTCCCGGCTGCGCTCTCTGGCCACGCCTCCGAGGTGGCCTCGGTCTCAGAGGGCGGTGGCCGTAGTCACGGCAGTGTCCACCAGATGGCGACCTAAAACCCGGACGGCAGCTCCTGGCGGTGGAGGTGGCACTTGGGTGAGGAGTGTGAATGCCTCGGGTGAGGTGGGAGCCGCGGGGGTCGGGGGGCTGGGGAGTGGGTGGAGGTGGCATCTGGCCAGGGGGAGAGCCCTTAGCCCCGGGGGACCAGAGGACGGGGCCCATTTCACACATCCAGCCACGCATGGAGCCATCCTCAGATGGGATCGTCTCAGAAAAGTGGGGGAACCAGAAGGTGTCTGTCCGTGGGCAGCGGGACCCCAGAGGGGTGGCTTCACGCCCTGGCCTGGGTCCCCTGAAACGCAGCCAGCCTTTTGGAGCTGTCCTGCCTGAGTTCACAGCCGTCGTGCCCCCATGCCTCTCTCTGGCTGGGAGCAGTCTGGCTGGAGCTGCTGGGTACTGTGGCCCGTGGGGGCCCCATAGGGTCCCCTCAGGACCCTGAGCACTTGCTGTCTCACTGCCAGTGGGACTGTGAGCTACTTGGGCCTGGTCCCCTCAAGGACGCCTGTGCCCCGCAGAGGCCACCCCTTCCTCCCTTCCCACCTGTAGAGTGGGGGCTGCCCAGGGCCTCATATGAGCCCTGAGATCCGGGTCTCTGGCTGCAACGCTGGGCGGACCTGAGGGCCCCGGATGGGAAGCCTCTCAAAGCCCCCACACCCCATCTACACCTTGAGGGCACCGTCTTGGTGCTCTTGCTGAGGCTGGGTGAGCAGTACTTGCTGTGCAGTGCCATCTAGCCCAGGCTGCTCCCCACAGGGTGCAGGGCTCGGGCCCTTCAAACACCCTGAGCCCAAGGGTGGAGCCGCAGAGCCAGACTGCAGGGCAGCCAAGTCGCCTAGGCCCCCTCCACCTCCTTGGGAGTCCCACGGAAGTATATGGAACTTCGTGGCTCGGTGGCACTTCTGGCGGAGGGGTCCCTGCTGCACACACCACCCCCCAAGCTCCCTGGAGGTACCAGCTGGATTCTGGGGCACCCGCCCGGATCCCAGCAGGTCCTCGGCATCCTGCAGCCCCAAAGACCAGGGTTCCTCCAAGGACGACACCTGTCCCACTTCAGCCCCACTGAGCTGCAGACCAAATTGTCACCATGCCTCCCAGAGCCCAAAGGCCGCGGCACAAGGGTCTTCCCCGGAGCCGGGCACCAGGCCTCAGCAGGCTGAGCTTCCTGCGGGCAGCTCGGGCCAGGAGGAGCTTTTCCCAGCTGGCCTCCAAGTATTGATTTCTCCGTGGTCCTCTGGCCTCCTGCCTGTCCTCTGCCCTCCCGCCGGCCCTCCGGCCCTTCCCACCCAGCCTGCCTGGCTGCCCCCGCCCCGCCGTCTTCATGTCTGTCTTCACAGCTGCTCCAGGGCTGCCCCGGCCCAGCTTGTTTATTCTTCGGGGGGTCCGGGTGGGTGTTTAAACCCCAATTATGCTTTGACCACAGCCACCACAGATACCAAAACAAACGTCCTGGGCGTCGAGGGGTGGGGGGGGCTCAGACTGGCTGGTGCCAGGGGGCCTGATAAAGGGGCATCCGCTTGGACCTGGAGGTGATGAGAGCTGCTCCCAGTGATAGGGCCCTGGGGAGCAGGGGCTCGGGGCCACTGGCCTCCTCCGCACGGCCCAGGCCGCAGAGGGGATAGCGTCTTGGTCTGTGCCTCCTCCTCCATCCCCCAGCTTCCCTGGGGTCTCATCTACCTCCTGGGGACAAGGGTCTTGAGTCCCCAACCCGGCCAGCCCATCCAGACCTTTCGATCCCCTCAGGCCTTGTGGTCAGGGCTGGGGATGGAAACAAAGTCAGGGACCCCAGGCCCGGCTCTGCCGGACCACTTCTGCCGCTGGGATTGTGGTGCTTAGTTTCCCACCTCTGGTCCTAGAAGAGGCTTCCGAGTCTGACCCTCGGGGTGCCCCCGGGAGCCTGGGGGACACAGTGAGGCCTGTCAGGGAGCTATGGGAAGCCAGACACAGCGCTGGTCAATGAGTGGGTGCTGATTTCCATCTGGAGGTTCGATGGTGGGATGCCAGGCGCCCACGGCCAGGGCAGGGGCCCAGCTCCCATCGACCTCTATGGCAGGAACCAGGGGGCACAGCAGAGGCCGTGCTCGGCGCCCCCTCCCCGGCCAGTCCCAGCAGGAAGAGCCCCCAAGCAGTGCCGCCCTCTCCGGCTTCTGGCCCCATTCCTGCTTTTGCCCCCGCCCTTGGCCTTCGGCTCTCGATGGAGTGGCCGCCTCGCCCCCGCCTGTTGGCTGATCTCACTGGGAGCGTCTTTAATATAGCGATGGTGGCAGGGTGCCGGGTGCAGAGCCCTTCCCACGTGCTGCGCCAGATGCGTTGGCGAAGTGATCTTCCCGTCAGTCCTGCGAGGCAGACAGACACGATGGCTTTGTTACCTAGCCCCAGCTGCTTCCCCCAGGACACAGGGCTCGGGCCCTTTAAATACCCTGAGCCCAAGGGTGGGGCGGCAGAGCCAAGCTCTGCAGGGCAGCTGGGTCCCCTGGGCCCCCGGGGAAGCGGGCTGCTGAGGCCAGACATCTGCTCCCCCACCATGCACACACACAGTCGGTGAGGATGGGCAGGGCCCCACACGCTCTGGGGGAAGGAGGCCCACCAGGGCTCCTGGGGAGTGAGTGTGTGTGCTGGAGACGGGAGCGTGCGTGTCTGCGACTCTGTGTAGGTGTGTGAAAATGTGAAGGTGTGGTTTTTGAAAGAATGGGTA
This sequence comes from Cephalopachus bancanus, assembly GCA_027257055.1. Classification (NCBI taxonomy): domain Eukaryota; kingdom Metazoa; phylum Chordata; class Mammalia; order Primates; family Tarsiidae; genus Cephalopachus; species Cephalopachus bancanus. The sequence continues at coordinate 3,533,374 of JAPVLO010000143.1, forward strand.
TATGGCTAGGCACGGTGGCTCACACCTGTCATCCCAGCACTTTGGGAGGCCGAGGTGGGAAAATCACTTGAGGCCAGGGGTTCGAGACCAGCCTGGGCAACACAGTGAGACCTCATCTCAACAAAAAATTTAAAAATCAGCTAGGTGTGATGGGGTATGTCTGTAATCCCAGTCCCAGCTACTCGGGAGGCTGAGGTGGGAGGATCTCTTGAGCCCAGGAGTTCAAGACCAGCCTATGCAACATAGCGAGACCTCGTCTCTACAAAAAAATATTAAAAGATCAACTGGATGTGGTGGCGTATGTCTGTAGCCCCAGCTACTCGGGAGGCTGAGGTTGGAGGATCGCTTGAGCAGCCCAGAAGGTCGAGGCTCACACCACTGCACTCCAGCATGGGCAATAGAGTGAAATCCTGTCTCAAAAAAAGAAATAAAGCATGAGTGTGACAGAACAAGTGTGCTCACTTGGTGGAGGATGGCACGCGGGCCGTGGGAGCTTGGGCGTGTAACCGCTTGTGTGAGGGTCAGACACCACTGGGACAGGCAGTGGCTGTCTGTGTATCTTCCAGGGAAAATCCCAGAGCCCCAGGGGCCAGTGTCTGCTCTGCCATGAACCCACTCTGGGCTTTAGACACGTGCCTTCTCTAAGTATCCATCTGCAAATGGGTAGGACACCCCTCCCAGGGACGTCATGGGGCCCGAGTGCGGGGGGAAGTACTTTGTAGCCCATCAAATGCGGGTCCTTGGGAACCACCAAGCCATGCCATCCTCCACCTCTCCCCTCTTCTAACCCCACCCCCAGCTCAGGCCCCAGGCAGGTTTCACGCTGGGTGGGTGGCATCCCCGGGCTGCAACCCACATGGCCAGGAGAACAGGCTTGGCAGCTAGGGACGGGGTGGGTGAGCAGGTGTGGCAACACACCTGTCCACACCGGCTCCACGTGTCTGACACGAGGCTGCCCGCCCACCGGCATGGCCATCTGCACCAGCATGGCTCTGATGGAGAGGACGATCCTTGCCCCACCCAGGCCAGCACCCTGTGGCTTCCGCCGTCTCCTCCCTCTAGGGAGGACAAGGCCCGCCGGGTTGGAGGCTGTCACCCCAGTCCTCCTTCTGTTCTCCTGCAGGCCATGTCCCACTGAGACTCCACGGTTACCAGCCCAGTCTCACGCCCACTCCCCGGTTCCCCTGTGCTTCTTGGGGTCCGGGGTCCCTGGTCCATGTCCCTACATTTGGAAGCCATCTGGTTCTCCATTCCAGCTGCACACAGCCAGGAATCACCTGGGAAGGACTCGAAAGATCCAGAATCTCTGGACTGGCACCCACGCAGTAACATAAGCTTTGGCTGGGTGCGGTGGTTCACGCCTGTGGTCCCAGCACCTTGGGAGGCCAAGGCAGGAGGGTTGCTTGAGCCCAGAAGTTGAAGACAGTTCAAGACCAGTCTGGGGCCAGACTCGGTGGCTCAGCCTGTCATCCCAGCACTTTGGGAGGCCGAGGCGAGTGGACTGCCTGAGCCTGTGGGTTCGAGACCAGCCCGGGCACCTTAGCGAGACTTCATCTCTACAATAAATGAAAAATTAACTGGGCGTAGTAGCATGCGCCTGTGGTTCCGGTTACTTGGAGGGCTGAGGCGGAAGGATCACCAGAGCCCAGCAGGCTGACACTGGGGTGGCTGTGAGTGTGCTACTACACTCCAGCCTAGGTGACAGAGTGAGACTCCAACTCAAAAAAAAAGACCAGTCTGGGCAACATAGTGAGACCTCATCTCTTCAAAAAATAAAATAAAATTTAAAAAACATGTACCCACTCTAGGTTAAAACTTTCCCTGGTGATTCTAATATGCAGCCAGGCTTGAGATTCACTGACAACGTTTCCCGAATATCCCTGGTGATAAGAATCACTTGGGATGTCTGTTAAATACAGTTTCCCAGACTCCTTCCCCTGGAAATTCTTATTTGGTGGGTCTAGGAGGAGGCCCAGGAATGTTTTTTTTTTTTTTTTTTTGCAGGATTTTACTCTGTTGCCCAGGCTGGAGTGCAGTGGCACAATCACGGCTCACCATAGCCTCCAACTCCTAGGTTTAAGCAATCCTCCTGTATCAGCCCCCTGAGTAGCTAGGACTATAGGCACGTGCCACCATGCCCAGATATTTTTTAATTTTTTGTAGAGACAAGGTCTTGCTATGTCACCCAGGCTGGTCTCGAACTATTGGGCTCAAGTGATCCTCCTGCCTTGGCCTCCCAAAGTGCTGGGATTATAGGCATAGGCCAATGTTCCCAGCTGAAATAGCCCGGCAGGGTGCAATGGCTCATGTCTGTAATCCCAGCATTTTGGGTGCTGGAAGCAGGAAGATGGCTTGAACCCAGGAGTTTTGAGACTAGCCTGGGCAACATAACGAGACCCCCATTCCTAAATGTATATACATGAAGTTCTGGCCAGCCAAAGCGTAGATGATGAAATGGAGAAAGACAAGACCAGAGGGGAAAAACGGGCCTTACATACCATGACAAGGACCTTGAATTTGACCCCAGGGCCATGAGGCACCACAGAAGGGTTTTAAGCAGAAGAAAGCTGGTCTAGATACATATTTTAGAAAGATTTATTCTCGTGGCTGCGTGGGGGATGGATCACAGACTGCAGGATCAGACACCAGCCTGGGGCGGTGGCCACGGTCCAGGTAAAAGGTGTGGCCTGGGATAGCCAGGGAGATTTTAGTGATCCCCAGGAGGACATAGTGCTTAGTCGCGGGGGGGGGAGGGCTAGGGGGCCTGAGGGAGGCTCTGGAGTGACCCTGAGTTGGCTGACGTGGCATCTGGGAAGAGGGGTGCCCACCCCTTGTTGGGTCCTGGCGCTACCTTCCACATCAACCATTGTTTGGTGTAGTCTCCCATGGGACGAGGCCACCTGGAACACATCAGGGACCTGGGATCTTTGAGAGCCCCTCTCCTTGACCTTGGGGAACTCTGGGTCTTTGCTGGCAGCTGCCAAGCCACGGAGGCTGCGCTGGTGGTCTGGCCTCCTGAGTCCTTCTGCGCTCCGGCGCAGCCCACTGGCTTCTTCTGGACGAGGAAGGGTGACCCGGGCCCCAGAAACGCCCTGGCACTTGCTCCCATCTGGCTGACTCTCCTTGAGACCCCTGCATGCCCCCAGAGAGCTCCCCCAGCCATTCTTCCTGGCATCTCTGGCACAGTGGCCCCAAGCTGCCTGTGACCATGGCCCCCGGCCCAGGTGGAGCTGCGCCCCCCGGTCAGATCACCCGCTCGAGGCACACTCGGCTGCTGCTTGGGTCCCCATCTCCCGCTTTCAGCGGCTGGAAGCTGGCTCCACAGCTCAAATCCGTGGCTGCCCTCGGGCACTCAGCCTCTCGGTCACTCCTCCCCATCAGAGCTCTCTCGAGAGGCACGTGGCAGTGAGGCCGGTTCCCAGTCCCGCTTGCCAGGCGGGTCACCCCTGGCGCCATGGGCTTGAGTACCTAGTGGAGCTGGTCAGATGCCAGGCAGCAAGCTAGGGCCCTGGCGTGTGAGATCCCACTATGTGTGTGCCACACTCTGAGAGACAGCGTCTCTTTTGACAGTGAGGAACAGGCAGAGATGGGAAGTGACTTACCCAAGGTCACCGGGCTAGGAATTGAGACTGGAGCCCCAGTACCCTTGGCCTTCACCTGGCCTCTTGTGGGCCTCGTCCCCCACCAAGGCCACAGGTAAGCCCCCTGCCTGGGAACACTGCAGCCTCCCCAGAGAAAATATCAGGCCGGGACAAGGGCCATGTCCAGAGAAACCAACACAAGAGCAGATGGTCACCCCAGAAGGGATCTTGTGGCAACAGAGAGTTAGGGATCGGGGTCAAGGGGACCGGAGTGGATCCTGCTCTGCCTCTTGTTCTTGGAGTGAACCTGGCCAAGTCATCGGCCTCCCGGAGCCTTGGTCTCCTCATCTGTGATGTGGTGACAGCAGCGTCACAGGGATGACGAGGAGCCGACGAGGGTCTGCAGGGCGGGACCGGACCCACTGCAAGGCTTCCAGGCGTCAGTCACGCGCTATCTGCCATGAATTGCCAGGACCGAATCCAGGGGTCGTGGGTGCAGCCAAGAGCCCCCGGGCCTGGACTTGCCCTCAGAAGGCCATTAGAAGTCAGCCAAGGGTACTGCCAACCTGCCCCTCACTGCCTTCCTTTCACCTTTTGCGAGCTTTCTGTCGCTGTGATATGGACCCTGGCCACCTTTCCTTACCTCTGTTAAATGGGGGACTCCAGCCCTCCCACGATCGAGACAGCCCCCCCCAACATCCCAGGGTGGAATGGAAGGCGGGCCCTTGTGACATTTGCCAAAGCAGACTCGTTGCCAAAGAGGGCCCCTTTTCTCTGTGCGATGAGTAAACGTCTTGGTGCCTCGTGTTTGTGTGTGCCACCTCTCACGGCTGAGTCCTTTGTTAATTCATGTCACACATACCTCTATTAGAATTTATTTTACATTTCTAAAGTAAACCATGAATGCATTCTTGCTGTAAGAAATACAGGGGGCCAGGGGCAACCCTCTTTCGGGTCCCCTCCAGCTTGGGAACCTTTCTGTTATTCTTAATAAACTCCTGCTCTCTCACCAAAAAAAGAAAAGAAAAAGAAAAGAAATACAGATGACTAGGCATGGTGGCTCACATCTGTAATCTTAGCATTTTGGGAGGAGGAGGCAAGAGGATTGCCTGAACCCAGGGATTCAAGACCAGCCTGGGCGTCATAGGCGAGACCTCATCTCTACAACAAATCAAAAAAGTAGCCAGGTGTGGTGGTGCGTGTCTGTGGTTCCAGCTACTTGGAAGGGTGGAAGCAGAAGGATCATCTGAGTCTAGCAGGTCGAGGCTGCGGTGGCCATGAACTTGCCACTGCACTCCAACCAGGGCGACAGAGTAAGACTCTGACTTAAAAAAAGAAAAAAAGAAAAGAAAAGAAATACAAGTGGAGGCTGAGCATAGTGGCTCACGCTTGTAATCTCAGCACTTTGGTAGGAGGACCGCTTAAGCCCAGAAGTTCGAGATCAACCTAGGCAACATAGTGAGACCTGGTTTCTACAAAAAAAAAAAAAAATCAAAAAATTAGCCGGGCATAGTGGTGTGTGCCTGGAGCTTCAGATACTTGGAGGCGGAGGTGGAAGGATAGCCTGAGCCCAGGAAGTCAAGGCTGCAGTGAGCTGTGATCATGCCACTGCACTCCAGCCTGGGTGACAGAGTAAGATCCCAAAATTAAGAAAGGAAGGGAGGAGGGAAGGGAGAAAGGACGCCAGGGAAGCAGGACAGAAAGAAGGAAGGAAGAAAAGCTGAAACTTCCTTCCTGCTCCGGAACCCTCCCCTAAGGTCACTGCTGTGGTCCACTCACCGTACGTTCTTCCAGACCGTTTCCTGTGCGTTTGCATACATGTGTAGATTTTTTTTTGAATTGGAGTCTCACTCCGTCGCCCAGGCTGGAGTGCAGTGGTGCACTCACGGCCACCCTGGCCTCAACCCACTGGGCTCCGGCAATTCTTCCGCCTCAGCCTTCCAAGTAGCCAGAACTACAGGCGCGCACTACCACGTCCGGCTAATTTTTTATTTATTGTAGAGACAAGGTCTCGCTGAGTTGCCTGGGTGGTCTCGAACCCGTGGGCCCAGGCAATCCACTTGCCTCAGCCTCCCAAAGTTCTGAGATGACAGACTGAGCCACAGAGCCTGGCCCATGTGTAGATTATACATAAAGAAATCCACCAGTTTGGAGTTTTTTTTTTAAATCTTGGCACGGGAGTATTTTTATTTTTCTTCAATTTGCTTTTCTAACTGAAAGCTTGGCTTGGACTACATATGGGGCGTGGGTAGCTTCCAGAGCCAGTGTGCACAGAACCACTCACTGTCTGGCCGCAGACAAAATACTCCATGCGTGGGGCCTGGTGCACTCAGCCGTTCCCACCCGGAAACTCCCGGGTCTCACGCCTCACGGTGGCGGACATGCTCAGAGAACTCCCAGGCATGTGGCTCTGTGGGCATGGCTGACTCGTCAGGAGAATGGGCACCCAGGAGCAGAGCTACCGAGATAGGCGTTGTCCATGTTCACAGAAGTGACCAAAATGCCCACCAGGAAGACGTCGAGCCAGGTCCCTTCCGAGAGCGGCAAGAAGACCTGCGTACCTACACGTCCTCGGACGCCTGGTGCTGTCCGTATTGTGAATTCTGGCTAACCTACAGGAGCAAGCAGCAAGCAGAAGCGAACCTTCCGGTGCTCGATTGACATTCTTCTCATTATCCTTGCGTTTCTCTCATGCTGGTATGTTTTCCTAAGTTCTTTGGACATGTGTTTCTATCTCTGCAAATTGTCTGTTCACAGACTTTGCCCATTTTTAAAAAATTGGGTTTCTAAAAATCTTGTTAGTGGTATGTTGGAATTCTTAATTCCAGATGTTATATTTGCCGTGTTTTTAGCTGTGTGTCTGTCAGTGTCCCTCACTCTCTCCTACCGCTCAGAGTTTTAAGTCTAGAGGTAAGATCTTTGTCACTGCTTTCTTTCATGGCTTTGTAGTTTCTGCCTTTATGTTAAGCAGCCTTCTCGAACCTGAAATTATTTAATTCTTTTCTTTTACAGGATTTATTGAGAGGACAGAAAAGCTCTCATAGTGGGAGGGAACCCAAAGGGATTGCCCTGAAATTATTTAATTTTAACTTATATTTTCTCCGTACATTTTTTAAAGCCACCTCTTCATTTCCCTGAAATCTATTTGTGAATGACGTCGTGAGACAGAGATAATCCTTTTGGTTTTTGTTTGTTTTCTGGGATTTTGAGTTGGGTCTCACTCTGTCACACAGATTGGAGTGCGGTGGCACACTCACAGCCACCCCAGCATCGACCTGTGTGCTCCGGCGACCCTTCCGCCTCAGCCTTCCAAGTAGCCATCATACCTGGCTAATTTTTTGATTTATTGTAGAGATGAGGTCCTGCCAAGTTGCCCAGGCTGGTCTGGAACCCATGACCTCAGGCCATCCTCTCGCCTCTGCCTCCTAAAGTGCTGAGATTATAGGTGTGGGTCACTGCGCTTGGCAAGATCATCCTTTTGTAAAGTTAGAGAACCTTCCCCCACTACAGGCATCTGGACTCTGGTCGTGTTTCTATAATTTTTTTTATTTTTATTTTTTGAGTCAGGGTCTCACTCCAGCTGTCACCCAGGCTGGAGTGCAGTGGCACGGTCACAGCTCATCGCATCCTCGACTTCCTGGGCTCAGGTGATCTCCCGCCTCAGCCTCCTGAGTAGCTTGGACTATGGGCATGTGCCCCCACACCCGGCACATTTTAAAAAATTTTTTGCAGAGACGAGGCCTGGATATGTTGCCCAGGCTGGACTCAGATCCCTGTGGCACGGGGCCACACTTCTGTGTGCTTGGATTACGGTGTGAGGGCACATGCCCGTGCTGAGCATGCACGTCTAAACAGCCACGTGCCCATGTCATGGGCAGTGTGGGCATGTGCGCACTGGGGGTGCACCTGTGCCCATGCGCAGAAGCACATGTGTGTTCTCCTTTCCTCTCCACCAGCTTTCCCGCCTCCACTTCCTTGGGTCAAAAGAGGCAGGAGCCTCTCTCCTGGTGGGTGGGAGGAGTCTTTTTTTTTTTTTTGAGTTGGCGTTTCATGCTCCCGGCCACCGCAGCCTCAACCTGCTGGGCTCCGGCGATCCCTCCGCCTCAGCCTTCCAAGTAGCCGGAACTACAGGTGCGCGCCACCACGCCCGGCTAATTTCGGATTTATTGTAGAGTCGAGGGCTCGCCAAGTTGCCCGGGTGGGTCTCAAACCCGCGGGCTCAGGAAATCCACTCGCCTCGGCCCCCCAAAGTGCTGGGATGACCGGCTGAGCTACGGAGCCTGGCCGGGAGGAATCTCAACGGGACCACGTCAGGACACCGCAGCTGGGTCTTTCCTCAGGTCGTCCTCTCTGACCCTCCCCCGCCCCTTCCTATCTCCTATCTCTCCCTGGCCCCTCCGGGAGGAAGCTCATCCGAACTGGCCTTTGCTGCAGAGGCCACTTGGGCCCATTAGCAGTCTTCTAATGAGTCAGTCGCTGCCTTCCCAGCCGTCTCCCACCCTGCTGGGAGGGAGGGATCAATTAGCTGCTGCTGTGCTCACAACAACCCCCCACGTGTCCTCATGCCGCCACATACATGTGTACACATCACATGCCGTCTACAGTCAGTTACGCTCATAGCCGACACGTATGCATCCTCTCCTCTCGACCAGTGATATTCTCTGGGGTCCCCGCCCCCGAGAGAGCTTTCCAGCTGTGAGCACCCATCACCACCCGCACACCCCGGGCCCTCCCAGGCTCCCACCACTCGACACAGAGTCCGACTCTCCTATTTGTTTTATTTGTCTGCTTATTTGTTTTTTTAGAGATGGAGGCACACTATCTTGCCCAGGCTGGTCTCCTGGCCTCAAGCGATCCTCCTGCCTCTGCCTCCCCAAGTACTGGGATGACACCACACCCGGCCCAACTCTCAAATTCTACAGGTGGGCAAGTCGAAGCCCCGAGTGGGGCCGTGGCTTGTCCAAAGTCCTTCGGTCAGTTAGAGGCCACGCTAGGACAGTCCCGTCCCCTCTGACTCCCAGTCCAGTGCTCTTGCACCCAAGAGGCAGGAATGGGTTGTCCCACAAGTGCCACCCGGCTGCAGGGCTTCCGAGGTAGCAAGTCCAGGGCAAGGCGTGTGGAGACCACCCTGGAGGAAACGGGGCCTGGGAGGCTCTGCCTGGGCCAGGGAGGGAGGGGTGAGCTCTCGGGGAGGCTGACCTTGCCGGGTCAGACTGGCCCCGGAGTGGCGGGGAGACCGGCCTAGCTTCATCCTTCTGTGGCTCCTGCAGGCCCCATGTGGTTCTTTCCCCGCGAGCCCTGGCAGGGGATCCCCTGCTCCCATGAGTCCCTCTTGGCTGGGTAGAGAGGGCGACATATCCAGGCTAAAGGGTGTCCCTTGAGGATGGGGAGGGTCCCAGCCTGGCCCGCCTGTGTCCTGCTCTCCAGATCCTGCACGAGGACAGGAGGCGTGAGAGCCAGGCAGGACCCAGCAGGGACAGGCCAGGCCGCCCGGGTCAGGATGCCCTGGCACCTCCGTGGCCAGCTGCTTGGAGATGTCCACGAAGCTCAGCAGCTGGGGCCATCACTGCGACACAGCAATCATGTCTCCTAAGGACCCAGCCCTGCCGAGGACCTGACCTTGTCCTCAGACTCAGTGTGAAAGAGGGAGACCTGAGACACCCTTCTGAAAACGTGGGGTCTCAGCAGGGGCTCCTAGCACTCCCGTAACCCCAGAAGCTGGCAATTGTACTGTCTTCGTCTGGTGTCCCCCAGAGCGGGGGTGGGCAGACTGCAGCTCTGGTCTCCAGGCCCTCTTCTTCCTGGGATCCCTGGGGGTCCCGGGCAGACGGCGGCCTGTCTGCCCACCGCCCTCCATCACCCTCAAGGCCTCAGGGCAGTCTGTCACAGGCTGAGGGGCCTCCTGGGAGCCCATCCCTGGCGATCTGGGCGCGGCAGCCATCCCAGTCAAGGTCCCAGCCCGCTCCCGGCCTCCACCCCCAGCTGGGAGCCCCTTGGCAAGTCCGTCCCAGGTTGTGTTCCAAGGGGTGTCCTTTTCCAGCACGACCCTCACCCTGAAGGGAGCAGGGAGCCCTGGCTGGGGGTGTCCAGCCGGCCAGGTGCCCACAGGGGACAGAGGGGACACTGCGCCCTGGGGCGGGGTAGGTGACACAGAATCCAGGTCAGGAAGTCTTGGGTTGGAATCCGACTTCCCCACTCAGTACTCGAGTGACCTGGAGGACTCCCTACCTTCTATCCCTAGAGAGCGCCTTAAAATGCAGCACCCTGCTTCTAAGGGGTCTCTTAATCTGAAAAGTGAGAGGACGAGACTGTCTCCGCCAGGACGTCCTGCGAGGTAGACGCCCCAAGCAGCCGCAGGTGCCACAAGCTCGTGTGCCTTGTGGTTTTGGAAGGGTGTGTCTTGGGGAATGGGGTCACAGGAGGGAGGAGGGAGACTTTTCCTCTCACTTATTCCCTTTTGCTCTGTTTTAATTTTACTATGCAGCAGGCTTTACTTTTATTTATAGAAAGGAAGGAAAGAAGGCCAAGTAGGGTGAGAGGCCAAGGTGGAGGATCTCTTGAATCCAGGAATTCGAGACCAGCCTTTGAAACATAGCGAGACCTCGTCTCTATAAAATTTTGTAGTCCAGCTACTCGGAAGGCTGAGGCAGAAGAATCGCCGGAGCCCAGCAGGTTGAGGCTGCGGTGACTGGGACCGTGCCACTGCCCTCCAGTCTGGGCGACAGAGTGAAATTCAACTCAAAAGAAAAAAAAATTTAAAATGGGGCTTGGTGGTTCAGTATCCAGCACATGGGAGGCCGAAGGGAGTGAATGCTGAGCCCCGGGTTCGACCCGCCTTGGCAACTGCGGCCCGTCTCTCCCTGGGCGATGTGTCTGCGGGTGTAAGTGATTTGTAAACAAATTACAGTATAAACATAATGCTGTGTTTCTGTGCACGATTCTTATGTGAGGTGGCCAGTCCCAGCTATGAGTGGGTGTGAATGCCCGCCGGGCGATCATGCAGGTGTGCTGTAAGTGGGGTGGTGAGCACAGCAGCCGGTCGCCTGGGCTTGAATCCCAAACCCACGACTTCCTGGAGATACAATCTTGGCCAAGTTACTTCACTTCTCTGTGCCTCACTTTTTCCTGTCTTTAAAATGGGGATAAATGGCTGGGTACCGTGGCACACACCTGTAATCCCAGTGCTTTGGAGACTGAGGCAGGAGGATTGCTTCAGGCCAGGGGTTCGAGACCTATCTGGGCAACATACTGAGACCTCATCTCTACAATAAATCAAAACTAGCCGGGCGTGGTAGCGCGTGCCTGTAGTTCCGGCTACTTGGAAGGCTGAGGCAGAAGGATCGCCGGAGCCCAGCAGGTCAAGGCTGCAGTGGCCATGAGTGTGCCACTGCATGGGCGACAGAGTGAGACTTCGACTCAAAAAAAAAAAAAAAAAAGGAAGGAAGAAAAGAGAAGATACGCTCCTCCAAGCCACACAGCTGAGCCCTGTAAGGGCAGTAAGGTGGCCTCCGTTGTTGTCTGTTAAATGGCTAACGGCCCGTCTCTCCCTGGGCGATGTGTCTGCGGGTGTAAGTGATTTGTAAACAAATTACAGTATAAACATAATGCTGTGTTTCTGTGCACGATTCTTATGTGAGGTGGCCAGTCCCAGCTATGAGTGGGTGTGAATGCCCGCCGGGCGATCATGCAGGTGTGCTGTAAGTGGGGTGGTGAGCACAGCAGCCGGTCGCCTGGGCTTGAATCCCAAACCCACGACTTCCTGGAGATACAATCTTGGCCAAGTTACTTCACTTCTCTGTGCCTCACTTTTTCCTGTCTTTAAAATGGGGATAAATGGCTGGGTACCGTGGCACACACCTGTAATCCCAGTGCTTTGGGAGACTGAGGCAGGAGGATTGCTTCAGGCCAGGGGTTCGAGACCTATCTGGGCAACATACTGAGAGCTCATCTCTACAAAAATATAAAAATTAGCAGGGCATGGTGGCGCACGCCTATAGTCCCAGCTATCGGGAGGGTGAGGTGGGAGGATCGCTTGAGCTCAGGAGTTTGAGGTGCAGTGAGCCATGATTGTGTCACTGCACTCCAGCCTGGGAGACAGAGTGAGACTTTGCCTCAAAATAAACTGATAGGTAGATAGAGATAAATAAAATAAAATAAAATGTGGCAATGACTATATCTACTCCATAGCATTGCTGGGAAGCTTATCACAAAGTCACGTCAAACTCTTAGAACAGCCCCGGTACACAGTGCGGGTCCAACCAGTGCTCCCACTTTGTGTGTCTGTGTGCACACGGCCTTGTTTCTCCAGCCTCTGACAGGAGGGCCACTGTCTTGCCCTTCTGCCCTCCGAGAGGGTGAGGGGCCACGTGGGCCCATCGGTCCTTTCTGAGTCCGTGGACACCTAACTGTGCGTCCAGCGTGTCTGAGAAGATTGGGCTTGCTCTGAGCCGAGTCCCTCCTCAAGGGACTCTGGGGGAAGAGGTGACCTCGCTTCCCTTCCACGCCTCCAGGACGCTCCTGGGAGTGGCAGAAGGGAGCCATTGTGGGAGGGGAGAAACAGGTCCCTCTGAGCTCTGAGGGGCAGGGAAGGGGTGCAGGGGGAGGCGGCCTGCGAGTTCGGGTCAGGGAGAAGTGTCAGGGTGCTCCGGCAGCAGTACCAGTCCCGCCCCCCATGTCCTTCTCAGGGCCCGCCCCCCACCCCTTCCCGGCTGGGCTGCCTCTGCCGGGGTGGTGCGCCCCGGCATCCCGCCTCTAGAGGCACCCCTGGGAGATGCTGGCTGCCGGGCAGGTTGAGGGGTCGGGGGGAGGGTGGGAGGACCTGGGCCCGGGGTGGAGCCAGGTTCCTGGGTGCCAAGGCAGGCACCAGCCTGCGAGGGGAGATCAGAGCGGGAGCCCAGCCCGGAGGGAGATGGGGGGATGGAGACGGACCAACCCCTCCCTCGGAAGCACAGTGCCTTCGGAAGCACGGTAGACCTGATGTCCCAGAGACCTGCAGAAATCAGAGACTTTGAACCCCAAGCTGGACCCAGGGCCAGGCCAGTGCTTGTGAGAGCCACGGGACAGAGTAATTTGAAATGAGATCTACCTTCTCTGTGGGGCATGGGCATGGGCACACACGCTGGAGTCGCACCCAAGAGAACTCACACATGCTGTGGGCCCAAGCACACATCGTCACGCACGTCACCATAGGCACACACACGCCATTGTGAGCATACAGACACACGTGGGCACTCCAGACACACAGGGACAGTGCTGGGACCCAAAGTGCTTTCTCCCACGTCACAGATTAAAAACCCACATTCTAGCCGGGTTCGGTGGCTCAGCCTGTAGTCCCAGCACTTTGGGAGACCGAGGTGAGTGGATTGCCCGAGCCCACGGGTTCGAGACCAGCCTGGGCAACTTGGCGAGACCTCATCTCTACAATAAATCAAAAAAAATTAGCCGGACATGGTAGCGCGCACCTGTAGTTCCAGCTACTCGGAAGGCTGAAGTGGAAGGATCGCCAGAGCCCAGCAGGTCGAGGCTGCGGTGGCCGGGAACGGCCACTGCACTCCAGTCTGGGCAACAGAGTGAGACTCCAACTCAAAAAACAAAAACAAAAAAAAACCCCCACATTCTGGGTGCTGCAATCATGTGACCAGGGTCTGCTGGAGGGGTCCCCGAAGAGAGGTCCCTATGGCTCTTCCCCGCAAGACACCATCCTTGACTACACCAGCAGCTGCCTGCCCCTTCTGCGCGTTTATTCCTCTGTGAGTGGCTGGCCACGTGGGTGTGCATGCCCCAGGCCGGACCCTATCCAGAATTCCAGCTGGGAGGTGGGGGTCCTGGTGGGCGGGGCCACACCTTCCCCATCAGAGCTCGGCCAGCAGGGGCACCGCCCCAGAAAAGGCACGATGAGTGAGGGACACAGGGGAGGTGCAGGTGATCATCTTCATGTTCTATTTTTTGGGTGAATGTTTTGTTGAATTGTAACACATATTCCGGCCGGGCACGGTGGCTCACGCCGTCATCCCAGCACTTGGGGAGGCAGAGGCAAGAGGATTGCCTGATCCCAGGGGTTCGAGACCAGCCTGGCAACTTGGCAAGACCTTGTCTTTACAACACATCAAAAAATTAGCAGGTGCAGTGGTGCACACCTGTGAGTCCAGTTACTTGGAAGGCTGAGGCGGAAGGATTGCCTGAGCCCAGCAGGTCGAGGTTGTGGTAACCGTGAGCGTGCCACTGCACTCCAGCCTGTGTGAAAAAGAGTGAGACTCCAACTCAAAAAAAAAAACAAACAAAAAAACTTATTCCGGCCGTACATCCATGATATGTGTACTGTATGATTTATTACTATATGTGAATATGAAGCATGGCTCTTTACGAAGTGGACACACTGACATGTCTGTTGACAAGACAGACAAAAGGAGAGTGTTAGCCGTGCCAGGAGTCCCTCCAAGCTCCCTCCCAGGGGCTGTCCCTCACGGGTGACGCTGTCTGACTTCTCACACCACAGGTGGGTCTGCCTGTGTCCATGCTTCGTGCAACAGGCTCGTAACTTCCCTGTCTACTGTCCGTCACCCAGCATTATGGTTCTGAGATCCAGTCCTGTGGGGCTGGGACACGTGTTCTTTTGGGGATTTTTGTTTTGTTTTGTTTTGTTTTGAGTTGGAGTCTCACTCTATCACCCAGACTGGAGTGCAGTGGCCGCTCCAGGCCACCGCAGCCTCGACCCGCTGGGCTCCGGTGATCCTTCCACCTCAGCCTTCCAAGTAGCCCGAACTACAGGCGCGCACTACCACGCCCAGCTAATTTTTTGATTTATTGTAGAGATGAGGTCTCGCCAAGTTGCCCAGGCGGGTCTCGAACCCGCGGGCTCAGGTAATCCACTCACCTCAGCCTCCCAAAGTGCGGGATTACAGGCTGAGCCATCGAGCCCAGCTGGACAAGCGTTCTTAAACACCATTCCCAGGCAGGAAGCGCTCACCTGTGGGCTCACACTGCAGGCCATGGGCACACGGTAACACTGCCCACACCCAGGTGCACATACAGGGCACTGCCTGTCTAGTCCTCAAGCACACGTGCCCACGCCTGTTAAACGCACGTGTAACAGATACCCAAACACAGCCTCACACGCTCACAGCTCGGACACACACAGTACGTCTCTCATAACCACCAGCTGCCACTCACAATTTCATATACATATTTAAATGCACATACATGTATTCTTCATATAACGGGCGTGGGTGAATGCCTGCCCCCAAACATCCAGGCACATGCACACTCAGGCAGGTCCTCTGTGCCTTGGTTCTCCCCACAGACGCCCGCTCCCCAGCCTGCACCCTCAGCCTCCCAAGCCCACCCCCACATGCCCACGCCCACCTCGCCCGCCCGCCAGCCCTGGCTTCTCTGGCTCAGGCTCTGAACAGCCAGGAGAATGTGATAAAATCGACAGCTGAAAACTGTCCTGAGAGCAGAGCTGGACTCTGTTGGGAAACTTGAGTCCTTCCTGGAGGGATGCGAGTGTCTGGAGCTGGGGAGGAGGAGGAGGGGGCCGCGCCCAGGGCGCCTGTAGCCAAGGGGCTGTTTCCACCATAAAACATGATGAAAGGACCAGGCAGTGAGAGCGGCTGTGAGTAAATAAAGCCGCCACCTCTGACCCTGGAGGCCAGAGCTCATCCCTGGACGAATGTCATTAGGGAGGGGTGCTCAGGCCCAGCCCAGGGCCCCGGCCCCAGGCCAGACTCAAGGGGGGAGGGGACATGAGAGCCCCTGTGTGAGGTAGGGGACACGCAGAGAAAGCAGGGCGTGGAGACAGGAATAGGGGGCGCTGCAGGCGGCTAGGGACCCCCCGCCAGAGCCCTGACTTCTGGTCCCACCTCCCCCGACTCCCGGCACCTCTCCCCTTCAGCTCCTGGGCCCCGACACAAGCAGACATCTCTCTTCTCGTGTTTAAGGCTCAGTCTGCTTGTTTTTCTAACCACCAGGAACTACAGCAAAAATAACAAACACGGCACACTGCAACCCCCAGGAGTCCCCGGGAGCTCGAGCCATGGCTGGTTCTGGCTTTGATTTGGAAGTCAGAGTGTTGCTGGACCCACGTCCCGACCCCCTTTCCCGGGACCTGCCAGCCCAGCACCGGGCACAATCCCTGGCGTGGCGCACAGCTCCGGGACGCTGGCTGCACGGTGGCTTCACGGGCACACACGTAGTCGGATGGACGAAAGGAGGGGCTGGTCATCCACCCAGCTCTGGGTTCAAGTTCTTGGGATGCACAAACGGGCTGGCCTCACGTGGGGCCCGCAGGATCCTCAGCCCCTCTGGGTGTCCTCCTCCTCCTCTCTGCGGCTGACCTCCGGGGCCCCCTCCCAGGCGGACGTCCCCTTTCTCTGCAGCCACCTTGGCTTCCAAGGCTCACCCGTGCCGGTCTTGGGAGAGGGGCGCCCCGCCCCGCACGGGACCCAGCAACCTCGCCCACTTCTCCTCCCAGAAGCCACTAAGTGGCCACTCAGCAGGCCCTGGGAAGTCCTAGCTTGGCTCATTTTCATGAGTGGTATAATGAGAAAATGGAACCATAAACAGAATTTTCACCAAAAGACGGGAAGTCTCCCAGATTTTTATGCGCGGGACACCCAGGGGAAGGTGACCAGAGCCACACGGCCCCTCCTGCCCCCCCGCCCCATCTGCCCCTGACTTGGGAAGAGGAATAGAGAGAGAAAGAGCAAGGAACGCACCCCGTTTCTCCGCACCCCGTTTCTCCGCAAGTCTGGATCCGCGGCTTGAACTGACCGAGCAACTGCAGGAAGGAGCCCGGCGGGAACACCCCAAGCAGGAGAGCGCAGCCAGGGACAGGTGCTCCGCCGGGAGCGGCCTCGGCCAGCCAGGCAGGCCTGGGCCAGGTGCCCAGAATCGGACACCTCCTTTTCCCCACGGACAAAGCCTGTTTTCCCTGAATCCCCGATGGTGACCCGATGGGTCCTTTGTCCCAGACGGTGGGGGCCAGATCCCCATGGGAGCTGAGCCCTGAGTGTCCACACTGGATGCTTGGTCTGCACCAAAGGCCCCTGTTGGCCGAGTCTTTCTTGCCTGGTGAGCTGAGATGAGGGAGAAAGCCAGAGGGGCTCCGCTTCAAAGCCAGCCGGAGACCTAGACGGCTCAGGCATCATGGGGGTCAGCGTCCCTCGACCCCAACCCAAACCCCAACCCACTTCTCCTGAAGAGCTCCTCTGGGACAGACACTGTTCTGTGGGCTTTACCTGAATGAACGGATCCTTACAACCATGCGACGAAGATGGGCTGTTATGATCCCACTTTACAGATGAGAAGACTGAGATTCTGAAAGGTTAAGTTCCTGACCGGGGCCACCTGGTTTTTGAGTGGCAGCCTGGGATTGGGACCCAGGCCGTCTGGCTCCCAGGGTACCTGAGTCTGGTTTGGGGGCAGGAAAGCCCAGGTGAGGGGTCGGATCAGAGGCGGGTGGGGATTCCCAGCTAGCTGCTGGGTCTCTGCTGTAGGGGCCCATCTGGCCCAGAGAAGGCAGGGGCCACACGCTCAGTCAGGAAGCACCAGCTCTCTTCCCCTTACCAACCCCCTCCCCCTCCATGATGGCAGAGGGGAAGCGCTCACACCCCTCCCCCCCGCCATGTCCTGAACACCTACCTCACAATTCCATCAATATGAAACACCAGCTGTTTACATCAACCATGCTGCATTTCTTGATGCTTATCAAAGTTAAAATCTGTGCTTTTCTGGAGTTTAGTCTGTAAGAATATACAATCTAGGACGGGCATGGTGGCTCAAGCCTATCATGCCAGCACTTTGGGAGACCAAGGTGAGGGGATGGCCTGAGCCCAGGGGTTTTGAGACCAGCCTGAGCAACTTGGCGAGAACTCATCTCTACAATAAATCAAAAAATCAGCTGGGCATGGTAGCGCACGCCTATAGTTCTGGCTACTTGGAAGGCTGAGGTAGAAGGATCGCCTGAGCCCAGAATGTCGACAATGGGGTGGCCATGAGTGTGCCATTGCACTCCAGCCTGGGTGATGTAGTGAGATTCCAATGTAAAAAAAATATATATATAATCTTCAAATTTTTAAAATGTAACATTGCACTGGGTGTGGTGGTTCACACCAGCAATCCCAGCACTTTGGGAGGCTGAGGATAGAGGACTGCCTGAACCCAGGAGTTCAAGACCAGCCTGGACAACTTAGAGACACTTTGCTGATACAAAAAGTAAAATAATTAGCTGGGCATGGTGGTGCACACCTGTGATCCCAGCTACTTGGGAGGCTGAGGTGGAAGGATCACCTGAGCCCAGGAGGACGAGGCTGGGGTGACTGTGATCCTGCCACTGCACTCCAGCTTGGGCAACGGAGTGAAACTCCAACATAAATAAATGAATAAAATAAAAGGTGATACTGCATTGTACCACACGTCCCTGCATCTACGCCTGCATCTACCCTGCCTTGTAGTTGTCATTTTAATCCATTTTTCAGTTTTTTTGAGTTGGGGTCTCACTCTGTTGGAGTCTCACTCACCGACTTCAATGTCAGTTTCGATGCCTACCCCACCGTGTAATTAATTCCACGACCACGAAATGTTTTAACACCTGGTCGAACTTACTCTTCTCTAGAAAATGATTTCTTCGCCTATGTTCTCTTTCACGGGAAACTTAAAATCTCTTTTTTCCCCCTGAGTTCCAAGAAAATCCCCAGTCTGACTTTTCATTACTAGGGCAATGAGTCTATAACTTCTCCTGGGGAACACTGACATTTTTATATTTTTTTAAATAATGTTTTAAATTTTGAAAGCTTTTATTTTTTTGAGTCAAGAATCTCACTCTGTCGCCCAGGCTGGAGTGCAGGGGCACACTCACGGCCGCCGCAGCCTCGACCTGCTGGGCTCAGTTGACCCTTCTGCCTCAGTCTTCCAAGCAGCTAGAACTACAGGTGGGCACCACCATGCCCAGCTAAGTTTTTGAGCTATTAAGTAGTTTTTAGCTATTATAAATGGCACTGCTATCAACAACTTTATACTAACAGCTTTTTTATTTCCTTGGCATATGGCCCCAAAGTGGAATTGTCTGATCAAAGGATAGGAAACACTCTCATGGCCTTTGCCACACAACCCAGGGAGGATAGAGTCAATTTGCCACAGCATCGGGAGAAACAGCCCGTTTCCCTTAACAAACCCTCGAAAACCAGGCACGGTGGCTCATGCCTATTATCCCAGGCGAGGGGATTGTCTGAGCCTGCAGGTTCAAGACCAGCCTGGGCAACTTGGCAAAACCTCGTCTCTAGAATAAATCAAAAACATTAGCCAGGCATGATGGTGGGTGCCTGTCGTTCCAGCTACTTCGAAGGCTGAGGCAGAAGAATCACCTGAGCCCCCCAGGTTGGGGCTGCGGTGGCCATGAGCATGCCACAGCTTGGGTGACAGTGAGGCTCTAACTCAAAAAAAAAACCCTCAAGCAGCCCGAAGATTTGAAAGGGTAACTTTGGATGTGGTGGCTCATGCCCGTAATCCCAGCATTTTGGGAGGCTGAGACAGAAGGATCACTTGAGCCCAGGAGTTTGAGACCTGCTTAAGCAACATGGTGAGCCCTTGTCTCTACAAAAAGTCAAAAAATTATCTGGACATGGTGATGCACGCCTGTCGTTCTAGCTACTCAGGAGGCTGAGGCGGGAGGATCGCCTGAGTCCAGGAGGTCGAGGCTGCGGTGAGCCGTGATGGTGCCACTGCACTCCAGTCTGGGTGACACAGTGAGACCCCAACTAAAAAAAAAAAAAAAGAAGTGAGCCGGGCTCGGTGGCTCAGCCTGTCATCCCGCGCCTTTGGGAGGCCGAGGTGAGTGGATGGCCTGAGCCCGCGGGTTCGAGACCCGCTTGGGCCACTTGGCGAGACATCGTCTCTACAATAAATCAAAAAATCAGCCGGGTGTGGTAGCGCACGCCTGTAGTTCCAGCTACTCGGAAGGATCGCCGGAGCCCAGCGGGTCGAGGCTGCGGGGCCGGGAGCGGCCACTGCACTCCAGTCTGGGCGACAGAGTGAGACTCCGACTCAGAAAAAATAAATAAATGAAAAGAAGTGACTTGTTCCTCCGATAAACAAACCAAGCTACCTGAGGAAGAAAGAAGAGTTGGAGAGACCAGGTCCTGAGGCGTATCGACCTCCCGGTCAGAGGGGCAGGCTGCCCCTCCCTCCAGCCTGTGGCTGCCCGCCACCCTGTCCTCTCAGTCCTGGTCCTCTCAGTCCCCGTCACCGGGGAGCCCGCCTCCTCTTCCCTGTCAGCACACATTCACGCAGCGAGATGTTATGTGGCAGGTGCCATTCTGAGCTCATTTCCTTCTCATAATAAGGGCACAGGGCAGACCCTGTTAGTGCCATCACCCCCACGGTCCTGGTGAGGACACGAGTCCTCGAGAAATCTGCGACGGGGCACGTGGTGAGCAGGGTCACACTCAGGCAGTCTGACGCCAGGTGACGAACCGCTGTGCCCTGCCCCCTGACTCGCTGGCAGCTGGACTTCCCCTTCCGGGTCCTGCCTGGGTCCCAGCAGTCCCAGCCCTAAGGACGGTCCCACACGGTCCTGCCCTGGGCGTCAGGCCTTCTCCCCCCAACCTTCTTGCTGTCTCTTTCTCATACATGAGGGGGACCCAAAAAATCCGGAGTTATCTTTTGGAGGGTGGTCCCTTGTAGCACAGGTTTTCCCTGCTGGGTGAGCGTTCTAGGAACCCATCGGCATCCGTGGACCAGCTGGTGTTGTTGTGAGAGGCTGCGAATGGCATCAGTGAATTTTTTTTTAGATTCTTTCAATGCTGAGTGCTCAGTTTTTGACCAAGCAACCACATGACTCCCATGCCCCACCCTCCCTATTCACCTGATTTCACCTCAAGCAGTTTTTTTTTCCAATAAAAAAAGTCCCCAAAAGGGAATGTTTTGCCGATGTGGAAGAGGTGAAACAAAAAACAACAGAAGCACTAAAAGGCCTCAAAATAGATGAGTTCAAAAACTGTTCCGAGCAGTGGAAAAAGCATCTCGATAGGTGTATCGCATCCAACAGAGAAGATTTTGGAGAGGTGACTGAAGTTTAAACATGTAAGAGTAAATACACAGTTTTTACTAAATTCTGATGTTTTGGGTCCCTCCCGGGACAGCCACCATCTGTGGGAACCTGCCAAGCGCCAGCCACTGGGCTAAGCACTTTGACATCTTTCATCTTCACCACAACCACACTGGGCAGGTAGCACATTCTCACTTTGTAGAGGCAGAAACTGTGGATCAGAGCAGTTAAGTGTGTTGCCTGAGACCACACAGCTAGTGGCAGAGAGAGAATTTGAATCCAGCCGGCCAAACATTGACACCTGGGGCCTTGCTATGATACTGGGCTCCACCACTCTGGTCCCTGAAGCCCTGCCCTATACCCAAGCCCATGTTTCTTCTCCCCGATGATGGATTTTCCTCGAGTACACTCAGACGGAAACATACCCTCTGCTGCAGATCAGCTGCTCTTCCTGGCCACGGTCAGGCCTGGCTTTTTCCAGGCCCAGGTGGCCACGCCTTCTGCGTTTTGGAACCGAGAGCCACACCCCGAGAGGCACCCACACGGCTCCTTCCTGTCCTGCCTGGGAGTCACCCCCTTGGAGCCACCCACTGGGTGCCTGCTTCCTGTCTGAGGATCTTCCCGGGTTTCCAGCGTGCAGGTGACAGGCGGGTCCTGTTTTCACGGAGCAGACCACACCCCTGGGTCGGCCAGTTGCCCTTCCCCCTTCTCCAGGTCCTCTGGGATGACTCATAGCTCAGGTGCCTTCCGGGAAGGGGCTGTCCCAATCCTGTCACACAACTGCACAAGCCCCGAACACCCTGGACACACATTCTAATAGGTACACAGAATTCCCGCCGAGGACAGGAGAAGCCGCTTTCCTGATTCCAAGCAGGGGGGCATATTGGACGGCAGCTTCTATTAGGAAACCGCCTGGCATGTTGGCAGGTCGTGTATCTGTGCGTGTGTGGCCTTCACGTCTGCCGGTCGTGTGCATGTCCGAGGCGTGCTTCTCAGTGGGGGATGGGGCATGTGCGCGCGTGGACCCACAGCTTCCATGACGGCCTGATGGGCTGTGCCCATGAGCTCGAGAATGCATTTCGGAGGGTGGGGTGTCTGTGTGTAACTCTGAGCGCGTGTGAGTGTGTCTATGGACACACTATGCACACACCCGGTAAAGAACCTGGTTAGGGGCCGGGCTCGGTGGCTCAGCCTGTAATCCCAGCACGTTGGGAGGCCGAGGTGAGTGAATTGCCTGAGCCCGCAGGTTCGAGATCTGCCTGGGCAACTTGACGAGACCTCATCTCTATAACAAATCAAATAAATTAGCCGGGCGTGGTAGCGCACACCTGTAGTTCCAGCTACTTGGAAGGCTGAGGCGGAAGGATCGCTGGAGCCCAGCAGGTCGAGAGTGCAGTGGCCGGAAGCGGCCGGAAGCGGCCACTGCACTCCAGTCTGGGCAACAGAGTGAGACTCCAACTCAAAAAAAAAAAAAAAAAGAGCCTGGCTAGGAAGGCTTCCCAGGCCCAGAACACTGAGAGAGGGCTCAGGAGGAAGGCTGGTTGGGAGAGGTGAGCTAGAGAGAAAGATGGAAAAGTGTCAAGTCTAACACCTCATAAAGAAGCCAGGGGACATTGGGAAGATCAGGAATGCCCCAGACAGACTAGGGCAGGTTTACAGCATTCGGGAGTCGCTTGCAGCCCTGGGCGGGGATGGTGGGTGGGAGTCAGGGTAAGTGTTGCTGGCCTGGCTAGGTCCAGCCCCAGGGTTTTTTGTTTTGTTTGTCTTGTTTTTGAGTTGGAGTCTCACTCTGTCACCTGGGCTGGAGTGCAGCCTTGATCTGCTGGGCTCAGGCGAACCTTCTGTCTCAGCCTTCCAAAGTGCTAGGGTTATAGGTGTGAGCCACCACGCCCAGCCCAGCCCCAGTTTTAAGGGACAAGGGACCGGAGAATGGAAAAGCGCTCTCTGTCCCCCATCTGTCGGTCAGGCCCTGGGCCCCACCCTGCCCCCACACACCCTTTGGTCTCCCAGAGACCAGGACACTTTGGCCTTGATGGAGAGGCGGGCAGCCGGAGAGGCGCTCCAGACGGCCCTTCGGGGGCCCTGGCTGCGCCCCTCACCCTCCTGCCTGCTCCAAAGGCCTTCTGCTTCCAGAAGCTGCTTAAAGTTTTCGCTGACTTCAGAGGGATGGGGGAGGCAGGAGGAAGGCGGGCGGCCCCTGAGGTGGGGAAGCTTTTGCTGAGACTGCAGGCTCCTCGGCCCCTCCCCGGTTCCTCATTACTGAGTCCTTGGGCATGAAATATCTTTTTATGTGAAGGCCAAGAAGAACTTGGGGTTGCGATAATGACCAGCCAGTAGCAGGGTGAGAACAGAGGCAGGGGGCTAGCGCCCTTGACCTTGAAACCCTGTCTGCATGTTCTTGCTGTGCAGACGCCTTGCTTTTCCAGAGCAGCGTCTCTGTTGTCTTGGCCCTGCCCGAAAGAGGCCCAAGGAAGAGGGAGACGGTGTGGCGAGGAGGGCACCAAGTACCTCTGAGGAGCTCCTTGACGGAGTTTGCAGACCGAGCAGGGCTGGACAGCCCCAGAGAGACGAGCATTTTACGCAAACAGGGATGCAATGATAAGAAAGAGGCTCAGTGGCTCAGCCTGTAATCCCAGCACTTTGGGAGGCCAAGGTGAGTGGATTGCCTGAGCCCACAGGTCCGAGACCCGCCTGAGCAACTTGGCGAGACCTCATCTCTACAATCAATCAAAAAATTAGCCGGGCGTGGTAGCGCACGCCTGTAGTTCCAGCTACTTGGAAGGCTGAGGCGAAAGGATCGCCGGAGCCCAGCAGGTCGAGGCTGCCATAGCTGGGAGCGGTCACTGCACTCCAGTCTGGGTGACAGAGTGAGACTTCAACTCAAAAAAAAGAAAAAGAGGCACCGGGAATTGGGACACTTTGCTTCCTTTCCATGCAGGTCCTGATGACTCAGGAACCACAGGTAGAACTCACCATGCCTCTTCCACAAACAAGACAAGAGCAGGGAAGTGAATGGATCTGTTCACCATCGCACGAATGAGGGCAGTGTGGCTCCAACCCGAGGCTGTGTGACTCCAGATCGATGGCAAAGAAGCAACCTTGAAAACCGTGTGCCCTGGGCAACGTAGGGAGATCTCATCGCCACAAGGGCTCAAAAATTAGCCAGGCGTGGTGACGCCCACCTGTCATCCCAGCTACTCAGGGGTCTGAGGCAGGAGGGTCGCCTGAGCCCGGAAAGTCAAGGCTGCACTGCGCTCCAGCCTGGGCGACAGTGAGACCCTGATTTAAAAACAAAAACAAAACTTGTGTGCTGTTGGGTGCTTGAGGAGGGACCCAGGAATTATGCTCCGAGAACATCAGGGGTGGCAGAAGCTTGACCTAGTTTTTAAAGTAGGAGTAGGAATTTTCTTTCCATCGTTAGGTGGCTGGGAGTGGGGCGAGGTAGTCGGAGCTTTGCACCCAAGGGATGACAGAAGGAGTGAGAGTGTGTCTGTCCTGTCGGTTGGTTCACACAGCGAAGGGTCGCCAGCGACTGGGGGAGGGTCCACAGGTGAAGTGGGGGAGGGGAAGCTCGGGGCCTTGAGTGCTGGGGAGAAGAGATGTAGGTACCCCCTTGGCAACGCAGAGCCTTGGGGGGTTTCTGAGCCAGGAAGCTCGTGCCTTGCGGCCATTTAGGGGAGAGAGGCTGGAACTAAGCTGCTGCAGGAGCCTGGAGGAGGTGAGGGTGTCCCAGGGCCCCTGGTTTGGGGGAGGCCGCCGCCAGGCTGCAGCCACTCCTACCGCGCGGCTCCGTGGGCCTCGTGCCTCATTGAGAGGTTATTAATAGGGACTTTGTCTGGTGTCAGAGCGCAGGCACAAACTGCATTAGCATTACCCTGTAATCTTATTTAGAAAACTCGTGCCGCTTGTCTCCTATAATTGCATCGGGAAGATGCAATATTTATGAAAGGGAGAGGGGATGTCACGGCTCATCTCTGAGCTGCCGTAAAAGTCCCAGGAAGTGCGCACCGGCCCCAGGTCCGGCGGTGGCCTGTCCCAGCACATTCCTGGCATCCTGGCTGGGCTCCCTGGCCCAGAGGTCCCCCCTCAGCCTCCCGAGCCTTGGGCTGCAGGGCCAGGGGTGCGGGCAGAGCCGGCTGCCACTGCTGCCCTTGGTGTCCCCCCTCCCAGGCAGCGGGCAGGTAGGGTGCACAGACCTCAGGCGCCGAGTCCTTCTGTGGGGCCGGAGCTCCGGGCTTTGATTTGCTCCCACCCTGGTGGGGACTTCCTTTTGCCAGAGCGGAATGGAGCCGTGGGTGGACCCAGACATCTCTGCATAACTTGGGCCACTTGGTGAGGGGGGATGCAGGGGAGGGGGTAGCAGGTGCCAGGGGTCCTGACTGAGCCAGCGCCGGCCACCGGAGTGATCCCCCAAGCCCACCACAGTCTAGATGTCTGGGTTTGTGGCCTGTCCTATGTCCTCCCCCCCCCGGGAGGCAAGAGGCTGGACCCTGGGACACCTCCCATGCCCACTCTGGCCAGAGCCAGGGCTCCTGCATGCCATGGAGGAGGCGAAGTCCACTTTGGCCGTGTGTCTCGCCTGAGCACCCTGGCCTGCACTGATCTCGGGGAGCTCGACAGCCAGTGCCGAGAGCACCTATGGGTGGGTGTCTGCGGGAGGACAAGCCGGAACTCTGGCAGTTTAGAGGTGGGACAGATGCAGACGAGCCCTCTGTCCAGGAGTCACAGGCCACCGGGGACAGAGGAGCCCCTTCCCAGCCACAGACGGGGACTTCCTGTGTGAGCCCAGCCTCAAAGGGCCATGAGGACCCGAACAGCCCAGACATCCGCAGCAGGAGAGCTGAGAAATCCTGCAGCGGCTTCATGGGGGTTAGGGGGGAAGGGATGGGAGGGGTTGGCCATCAGGATGCCACCGTCAGGCACTGGTGGTCGGGTCCAGGACGAGGCAACTACAGAAAGCTGGGCTGACAGGAGGGCAGGTGCCAAGTGGGGACTTTCTGAAGGACCCAGGGTGGGGGCCTGGGCGACTCACACAGTGTCTGTGGTGCACACAGCCCCCGCTGCCGCCAGCGCACTGCACCCCTCCCAGCTCAGGCTGCCTCACAGGGTCCTGCAAACCACCGTCTACCTCCCTGCCGCACTCCCCTGCCGCACTCGCCAAGGCCCCCAAATGGTCCCCGCAGCCTCCCCTCCCTCTCCTCCTCCCTCCCTGGCTCCGATGGGAACTGGAGACCCGGCACTGGAACCCAGGGCAGCTGAGAACTAGATGGGGTGGGGGAGCCGGCCCCCAGCCTCCTCCCGCAGGCCCATTCATCATGTGCCCACCCGTCACAGTCCAGTTGGGGACCCGGCCCGTCCCGATGGCCCCCGGAACAATGGGATTATTTCCAGGGGGAGAGGCCGCCTGGGGCCGGGCGCAGGCGGCGCTGCCTCCATCCCTCGGCCTGTCCCTCGACACCGGCGAGCGCCCGCGGCGGCCGGGGCGGGTGGCAGAGCGGACGGACGGGTGGCTGCGGGTGGCAGGCCCGGCCAGGCTAATTCAATTAGCTGGGCCTCCGCCTCCGACTCCGCTGGGCTCCCTCGGGCAGCTGCTCGGCGGGGCGGAGCCCATGCATATGGATACGCCCCCCCCCCCCCCTTGCCCCCACCCCCACTTCTGGCACCTGCGGCTTCCCCTCCCCCTCTGAGGGCGCCCGGGCCTCCCCGGAAAGTTGGGAACTGGCTGCTTTTGAGTTCGGGCAGCCTCGGAAGCACGTGCCCGGGGGAGGGGCTGCTTTTGTTTCTGGTTTTCTTTCTTGGGGGTTGGGGGTTTGGGTACCTGTGGGATGCAGGAGAGGCTGGCGCGCCCTGTGGGCCTGTGTGCCGGCCTGGGCTATGGGCAGGAAGGGACAGTCGGCTGGCGGGCTGGGGCACCTGTGTGTGGATGTCCGGGGGGCTCCACCAGCCCCAGCAGGGTGGTGGCCGGAGTGCGTGTGAAGTCGGGCGTCTGGCGGAAGAGAGCGTAGCTGGGGCCAAGGCTGTGTCTGGAGGCCTGGGGGCCTGTGTCTGCATTGCCATTGGTGCGTGTGCTGCGCCTGGGTGTGCAGGCAGGACGCCGTGCAGACCACCTCGGGCCACCACGGCACCGCCAGTGCGCCTATACCACAGCAGCTGGTCTCTCCACCAAGTCCTCCCCCCCCCCAATCCTGCTGGGGGTGGAGCTTCGTGAGTTCCTTTCAAACCCCAGCTCTAGCTCTGCGCATCCATTCCACAGAGGCTTCCCGGATCCACCCTCTGGGGCGAGGCCGAGGCCCGGGCAGTCAGGTGCTCCTACCCCGCTGCGGGGTCCCAGCCAGCTTTCCACCCCAGGCACCATCTGCCTGGCTCCTGCAAGCTGAGTCTGGGCACCTCCCTCTCCTCCCCTCTCCCAGATAACCTGACCTGCCCAAGTTCAGGGCCCCAGTACCCAGGAGCACTCAGGAGGGACCGCGAGACCCCTCCTCGACCACCACTGTCACAGTCCAGAATTGGGGCCCAGGAGCCACCCACCCTTACTCAGAGGCCAAGTCTATGCTCTGCAGCGGGCAAGGAGCTGAGAAATCTGGGGTCGCCGCCCAGTGAGAAAGCTTGCCTCATCTCTGGTGTTATGCACAGACGGAGAGGGGGTCCGCACAGCACGGGCAGGAAGGGAGTAGGGTGCTCTGCCCTTCTCTTCCTCCCCAGACCCAGGGCTTGGCTGCCCCAAGTCCCTGGGACCTGGCACCGACTTACCTGGCCTGCAGGGCTGAGCCCAGGGGAGACATGCAGGACCGGGGGCTAGCACCCTGCTGAGCTCACTCCGAGACACACCCAACTCCTGCCCAGGGAGCCATCCGGGAGGGCAGGGCCACGGGGTCTGTCCTGCCTGAACGTTTTCTCAGCCCACCTCCTTCCCGACCCTGACCCTCTCCGGGGCCCTGGTGTCTTGGGACGAGACTCTGCATGGATGGCGCTCCAGTCAAGGGCGCCCAGGTCAGGTGGAGCCTGGGGGCCTCTGGGCTCCACTGGGAGGGAGTCAGCCTGAGAGAGGCCCTCCCAGATGCCCGGGGACAAGGGACCAACAGCCTCCTCCAGGGCCAGAAGCCTGGGCAAAAGGAGAGCTCCCAGCCTTATCCACCCGCTGGGCTCCGACACTGTGGCTGAGGGGGTGGGGGGATGGGAGGTGCAGAAAGTTGCCACCTGAGTGGCAACTGAGGGTGACAGCTGAGGCATGGCCCACAGCGGAGACACGTCTGTACCGCCCCCCGTCCTCTGCCCAGTTGGGTCCCTTCACTGATGGGAAAATGTGTGTCTGTCCTTTGGCGTAGGAGAGGTTCTCGGTATCGTATGAGGCTCCCAGAGACCCTGGCCCCCCACCCAGGGCTCCTGGGGCCAGAGCACCCTTTGCTGGGTCTCCAAGTCCCCAAGTCACCATCTGCCCCTGCCTCCTTCGCAGCAGGGAAGGGCTTCTGCCCCCTTCCTGAGACAGAGGGCCAGGCAGGGGGGATGCCTCTGGCACTGGGAATGCAGACCACTCCCCACCACTGATCCCAGGATCCCACCGTGGACACGCCCCTTAAGTATCTCTCCACCCCTTCTGCCCCTCCCTGCTAAATACTCATTGGGCGTGCCGGTTTCCCCCCCACATCCGACCCCCCTCCGGCACACACCCACCACCGGCAGCATGCATCTGCATCACGCTGTCACACGGCAGCAGTGACAGCCTCACCCATCACCACGCTCACTTCAGAGAACAGTTAGACACACGCATGCACTATTACCTGCGTTCTCAGTGGCACCGGAGGCTTCATGAGACTCAGATTCTGTTCTCTTCCCCAACACCCCTGCCAGTGACCTGACAGCACGCACAGCGCCTGCCATGTACCAGACACGCAATGCATATTCACTGAATGGATTTTTTTAATATAAAAAAAAGTTTTGAGTTGAAGTCTCACTCTGTCGCCCAGGCTGGAGTGCAGTGGCATGCTCACGGCCACCGCAGCCTCAACCTGCTCTGCTCAGGTGATCCTTCCGCCTCAGCCTTCCAAGGAGCTGGAACTCTAGGCACGTGCCACCACACCAGGCTAATTTTTAAAATTTATTTATTGTAGAGATGAAGTCTCGCCAAGTTACCCAGACTGGCCTTGAACCTGTGAGCTCAGACAATCTCACCTCGGCCTCCCAGAGTGCTGGGATAATAGGCTTGAGCCACTGCGCCTGGTTATAATTTTTTTTTTTTGAGTCGGAGTCTCACTCTGTCACCCAGACAGGAGTGCAGTGGCTGCTGCCGGCCACCGCAGCCTCGACCTGCTGGGCTCCGGCGATTCTTCCGCCTCAGCCTTCCGAGTACCTGGAACTACAGGCGTGCGCTACCACGCCCGGCTCAGTTTTTGATTTATTGTAGAGATGAGGTCTCGCCAAGTTGCCCAGGTGGGTCTTGAACCCGTGGGCCCAGGCCATCCACTCACAGAAGTGGGGTACAATTCAGGGTGAGGTATACAGATGTTCATTACGCAGGTACCCTTTAGGATGAGATGTGTTCCCACCCCCCCCCAGCAGTTTCCCACCACTGTCAATCCCGCCCGCCCCCAGGATGAATTTCAAAAGTGACTCCTTGAAAATGTGCAGGACGTCGGCATGGCCTCCTCGCCGCCTCGCCCTCACGACCCGCACATTCCCCATCCGTGTCCCCTCGCGGGTGAGCAGGCCCACAAATGCAAAGCAATCGGTTTCCACACACACCCCCAGCTAAAGGACAACCCCTGGCCCGGGGTCTGTCCCAGGGAGGGGAGGGGAGCTGGCGGGGCCCTTCCTTCCCCCTCCCCCAGCCCCGCCCGGCCCCAGCTGCTCCTCCCTTAATTGGAGGCTTTATTCTGCTGGGGGCAGGGGAGGGTGAAGGGGGCCTGGCCTGAGGGAGGGGCGTTGCCAGGTGGCTCACCACTGGTGAGAGGGGTCTGCAGCTCACCTAGGCATCGAGGCCCCAAGGAGTCCAGCGCAGGGTTGTTCCTTTCCAGCTTGCAGTGCCTTGGTTTTCTCATCTGTAAAATGGAGATGAAAACCACATGGCAGGACCATCAGAGGATGGGAGGAGCGAACTTTCTGGGCGGCAACACCCTGCTCAGTGAATACTAGTTCCTTGGGGGTGGGGCACAGCAGGTCCTGACCCTCTGGCCTCCTCTTTCCAGGCAAGGAAGGGACTGCCCCCCACCCCCAGCAAAGACCCCCCCCCCCGGAAGACAAAGACTGAGGTCGGCTGACTCCTAGAGTCCCAGCACCTCAGACGAAAGGGTGGCAGAAAGGAAGGAAGAAATGGGTCAGGCCAGCGGCTGTGAAGACCCGGGAAGTCCACGGATCCCGGGCTGCTGGGTTTTAATGAGAAGAACTTGACAGTCTTAGTGGACACAAGGCAGTTGTGACCTCTGGCGGGGCCAGTAAGGACAACGTCTCCTCCCAGGTACCCTGGACAACTGAGCCGGATCTGAGGCGTTGGAGGGGTGGGTCAGACAGATGCCAAAGGGCGGGAAGAGGGAGGGCGCTGTAAGCAGGCGCCCGCCCGACGGGGAAGGGGGAAAATGGGAGAGCGCAAAGAACACTTCCGGGGTTTTCTGCACATGCCAGAGAGGGGCAAGGAGACAGGAGACGCTCACTGTTCTGAGGATCACCTAGGAAAACACGGTTTTAATTGCAGCAGGCAGAAAGCCGGTGAGACTGTAAGGAGAGGGCCATGAGCACCCAGCCCCTGAGAAGGTGGCAGCAACCCTCCCCATCGTGTCAGCCTCAGGCAGGGAAAACAGTCCAGGTTCAGGGGTCCCAGACCCATCGTTCCTATCTATGGGACTCTGGGCAAGTTTGTTCTCTTCACCGAGTCTCCGTTTCAGGTGTGTTGTTTGTTTTTGAGAGATGGGGTCTCACTATGTTGCCCAGGCTGGTGGTATGATCATAGCTCGCTGTGGTCTGGAACTCCTGGCCCCAAGCAATCCTCCAGCCTCAGCCTCCCGGGACTGCAGGCTCATGCTACTGCACCCAGTGTTTTTTCTTTTATAAAATGATATACAACTCACATACTATTATACTCACCCCTATAAGACATGCAATTCAGTCGTTTTTAAAAAATATTTTCACACAGTTGCACAACCATCACCTCTATCTAATTCCAGAACATCTTCACCGCTCCAAAAGGAATTCTGTTCCCATCAGTGGTCAGTTCCATTCCCCACTGCCCCCGGGCAACCACTAGTCTACTTTCTGTCTCTGAATGTGCCTATTCGGGGCATCTCTGATACGCTATGTGGTACAATCTCGACCTGCTGGCAACTTTCCGCCTCAACCTTCCAAGCAGCTGGAACCACAGGCATGCACCACCACACCTGGCTAATTTTTTAGTTTATTGTAGGGATGAGGTCTCGCCAAGGCACCCAGGCTGGTCTCAAGCCCCTGGGCGCAGGCAATCCTCTGGCCTCAGCCTCCCAAAGTGCTGGGATGACAGGAGTGAGCCACCGGGCCTGGCCTTCTTTCACTTATAATAGCTTCCTGGGTTCCTCCATGTCATAGCATGACCTAGCACTTCCTTTTCATGGCTGAATAATATTCCCTTGCCTGGATGGACCACATTTTGTTTATCCATTCATCGGCTGATGGACATTTGAGTTGTTTCCCCTTTTGGGCTATGAGCATTCATTCGAGTTTCTTAGTTATAAAATAATCGGGGCCGGGCTCGGTAGCTCAGCCTGTCATCCCATGCCTCTGGGAGGCTGAGGTGAGTGGATTGCCTGAGCCCGTGGGTTCGAGACCTGCCTGGGCAACTTGGCGAGACCTCGTCTCTACAATAAATCAAAAATTAGCCGGGTGTGGTAGCATCTGCCTGTAGTTCCAGCTACTTGGAAGGCTGAGGCGGAAGGATCGCTGGAGCCCAGCAGGCGAGGCTGCGGTGGCCGGGAGCGGCCACTGCACTCCAGTCTGGGCGACAGAGTGAGACTCCAACTCAAAAAAAAAAAACAAAAAAAAACAAAAAAAAAACCAAACAAATAAAATCATTGGGATATTTCTATTCACTTCACAGGGTTGTTATGAGTCTTAAATTAGTTAAGAGTGATGCAGTGCCTAGGACACAGTACATTTTTCAGCAAACATGGATGTGTATTTCTACTTAATTCTCCCAAGGTAAGAGGCAGGAAAGAGACTCGTTCATGTTCAAACAAATTCCAAAGGAAGTTAAGGGACCTCCGGGCAGGGTGTGGCCAGGGGGGGCGGCAGGGAGGGGGGCCTCTCCTCATGTTCCTGATTCTTGTTTACAAACAACTGCTTCATATCTGACTTTGTCTTCAGTGGGCTTTTGTCCACCTGGCTGGAGTTCAGAGAAGGTGTCCCCCACACAGAGGGGCCTCCAACCAGCAGCCGGGGCTCCAGGTTAACCCACAAAAGCAGGCTAAACCCAGCACCTCCGCCTCCATACCCTCCAGCCTCGGCCTCTCCGAAATGTGGCCTCCTCACATCAATAAGATGGGGAAGATTCTCATCTCAAAGGGCCTGTGGAGACTTTATACTGTCTCCCATTATACAGACACTTGCTGTGTGTGTGTGTGTGTGTGTGTGTGTGTGTGTGTGTGTGTGTGTGTGTCTTCCTGTCTGAGCCCCCTCATCCCCCCACTATAGCACATAAGCTTCACGGGGTCAGGAGCCTGGTCTTGTTCACCGCCGTGCCCGCAGTGCCCAGAGCAGTGTCTGACATATAGCGCAGGACTCCATAATTGCGTGCTGACTAAGAAGATACTCTCACACGTGAGTTGCCCAAGAAGAGCATATTCTGTTGGTTGGGACTGCGCCTTTGGGGGGAAGCAGAGACGAGGAAGCCCCTCCCTGCCTCTGCAGAGACCTTTTCAAGTGGAGGTGACAGGCGTGGCCAGAGCAAATAGATTGCCACAAGACTGGAAGGAGTGCGAGAGCCTTCACACGCTGGCCTCCTGCAGGATCGAGACAGACCTTCCCTGGAGGCTGAATCTGAAACCGACCAGAAACAGATCCCGGGGGACTCACGGTGCGCCTTCCGGGCACCTTGGAGGGAGCAGCCCTTTCCTCCTGGAGGCGGAAAAGAGGAAGAAGAAGAGGGAGCTTCCTCCTTGTCTCTTGGCCTCTCAGCCAGGCAGCCAGTCACAGGCAACACTGGGAAAAGGCCCTACCAGCCCCACTGCCTGAAGCCCCGGGCCTCCCTCCCAAGGGTCCAAAAGCAAGAAAGTAACTCCTTCCCCTCACCATCACCCAAAGGCTTCCTGCCTGGAATAGCCAGTCCCAGGTGGGAGCAACCCGGCTGAATGCATGCAAACACTCTAGGAAGTGCTTTTAGTTTTTATTTTTTCGAGTGGGGTCTCATTCGGCCGCCCAGGCTGGAGTACAGTGACACAATCATGGCTCACTGCAGCTTTGACCTCCTGGGCTCAGGTGATAGTCCGCCCAGTAGCTGGGACGACAGGCAAGCACCGCCTTGCCCGACTAATTTTTTTTTATTTCTGGTAGAGACGAGGTCTCGATATGTTTCTCTCCTGGGCTCAGGCAATCCTCTCACCTTGGCCTCCCAGAGTGCTGAGATTACAGGTGTGAGCCACCGCACTGGCCAGGAAGTATTTCTTTTTCTTTTTCTTTTCTTTTCTTTTTTAACTAGATCTCAAACCACTAATTGCAAAATTTTTATCCGCAGGAAGTGCTTCTTGAGGCATCTGTCTATTTAAAAGGAAAGGGGTGTCTTGAGGCCACAGCCCCCAACCTTGACGGGGCCTGCCTTCCAGGGGGTCTTCCCTTCCTTGGCTTCTCTAAAGAGGCTGAGCTGGGTGATTGCTGATCTTAAGAACAGCAGCATACAGCCAGTCGTTCACAGGCTCGTGCTTTGAAGAGGGACAAGCCTGAACTCAGCGCCTGCCTGGGGGCCTGGGCTCCATACCTGGGGAGTCAGTCTTCTACTTTCTAACCAGCCGGACTTGAAGCTGGCGTAACCGCCTGGTGAGTGACAGGTGTTTCCCAGCTGAGCCCTTGGGGAGATTCTCCAGTGGGGCAGGGACGCCCCTTCCCCAGGAGCCTGGTGGGCCAGCTGGAACGCGGAGCTGGCTCCCCGCCTGGGCCCCCTGACTGTCCGCCTGGGAACGGTCTCCTCCCGTCTTCCCTCTTCCTGGAGCGCGTCCGGTGCGCCCGCCTCTCTCCGTGAACTGCTCCAGCCTGGCCTCCGCAGCTCGGTCTCTGGCTCCGGCCTCTGTCTGGGCTCCCGGCCGCCCTCTCCCCCTCCCCTCCCCCGCGCTGTCATTCACCGCGCGCCTCTCCGCGCGCAGCCAATGGAGAGACCCGGCCGAAAACGGCGAGGCTGGCGCGCACCGGGCTCTTTCGCCTGGTGATTGATGTCCCAGAGTCAACCGCGAGCGAGCAGCCGGAGAGGGGAAGCAGCCGGCGCCCCTCTGCCTCCCCTCCCCCCGCCCCAGCCTCCTGCGCACCTCGCCGGCCGCCGAGTCTCCGCGCCGCCCGGCCGCCGTCGCCGCCGCGCCCTGCCCGCCGCCGCCCGGACCCCCCGTGGGGCCGGGCCAGCATGGAACACCTGGGTCCGCACCCCCTCCACCCGGGCCACGCGGAGCCCATCAGCTTCGGCATCGACCAGATCCTCAACGGCCCGGACCAGGGCGCCTGCATGGGGCCCGCCGCGCGCCTGCAGGACGGCGAGTACGGCCTGGGCTGCCTGGTCGGCGGCGCCTACTCCTACGGCGGCGGCGGCTCCGCGGCCGGGGCGGGGGCCGCGGGCGCGGGCGCCTACGGCGCGGGCGGCCCGGCGGGCGGCGGCGGCGGCGCCTGCAGCATGGGCCCGCTGGCCGGCTCCTACAACGTGGACATGGCCTTGGCGGGCGGCCCGGGCCCCGGCGGCGGCGGCGGCGGCGGGGGCGCGCTGAGCGCGGCGGGGGTGATCCGGGTGCCGGCGCACAGGCCGCTGGCCGGGGCCGTGGCCCACCCGCAGCCCCTGGCCACCGGCCTGCCCACCGTGCCGGCCGTGCCCGCCGTGCCGGGCGTCAACAGCCTCAGCGGCCTCACCTTCCCCTGGATGGAGAGTAACCGCCGATACACAAAGGACAGGTTCACAGGTGAGTCCGGCCCGCGCGCGCCCCGCCCGGCCGCGGCCCGGCTCCGTTTCGCGCGCCCGCCCCGGGCGCCGCGAAGCCCCCTGTGCGCGCCAGGTCGCCCGGCCCCTCCGGAAGCCGCCGCAGCCCAGCCGCCGCGATGCCCCGCCGCAGGACCGGCCCCGACTCCCCCGGAGGACCCCTGCTCCGAGCGACGCCGCCGTCTCCTCCCGGGGTCCCCGGTCTTGGCCAGGCGGAGGAAAGGGGCTGCGGGCGCGGGTCTGCCTTGCGCCGGCTTCGGGGCTCGGGGCCTCGGAGCCGGGGCGCAGGTCGAGCAGACTGCTTCTCCGTCCCGGCGGCTGCTCCCGCCCCGGAATCAGACCCAGGAGAAGGGCAGGCTCCCGCACTCCGGTCCCTCCCTGCGCCCTCCGCTGGGAGCTCTGGCGCCCTCGCGCCGCTGGCCGGGTCGGCGCCCGCGCCCAGGGAGAGCCGCGGGGCCGGCGGGCCGTTCTCGGCGTCGTCGGGGTCGGCGGCAGCGCGGGGCGGAGCCGCCCGGACAGCGGGCGCTTGGTTTTCGTTCCGTCCCGGTTGGGCGTCCTTCCCCTGCGGTCTGGCGCGAAGAGCGCGCCCACCCGTGCCCCTGCGCTGTCGCACTGGCTCGCTCTCCCTCTGGCGCGGCCCTTGCCCGCTCCTCCGCTCCTCGGGGCTCCCAAACCCCGCTGGAAGGCGGCCGCTGGAGCCCCGGTTAGCTGGCCGGCCTTAGAGCGGGGAGGCGGAGGCACAGGCCGCTGGGACTCCCGGGCCCAGCAGTGAAGGGCAGAGCTACTGCGGGAGACGCCGCGAGGGCTCGCCTCGAGGCCGGGAGGCCCCCAGGAACGCGGGGCGCCCGCTTCTGTCCCGGCAGCACAGGCCGGGAGCCTGCTCCTGGAGCCTCCGACCGGACTCGGGCCGGCAGGAGCGCAGTGGGGGCCGGGGCCAAAAGCAGAACCGCGGCCTGGCGCTAGGCCTTGGGAAGGGCCCGCACAAGGGGTCCCCCGTGACCCAGCCCAGGGCTTCTCCGGCCTGGGGAGGCAGGGCCTAGCGCCACACACCCCCCACCCGGCCAGACCGGTCTCCAAGGCTCTCCTGGACGCCGCAGCCGGAGCCCACCGGCCCCGGTCTCTGGGGGAAGGCTGCCCGCCGCTGGCTCACCTGGGAGCCACAGCCGGCCTAGTCCTGCCCGCTTCGGGCCCGAAGAAGGGAGTGCACGGCGGGCCGTGGCCTTGTGTCGGGCGTCCCGTGTGCTCATGCCGGTGCCTGTCCGTGTTGTTCCGTTGAGTGTGTAGTTCCAAGCCTGCGCCGGCTGTATGCTGTCCGTCGGTGTGGGCTGCTGTGTGGAGTAGGCCCAGGTGGGGACCCAGAGTCAGGGGCCCTGAATCCCCTGGGCCCCTCAGTGCTGAGCGGCTCCTTGGAGCCTGGGGCCTGGTTCCATGAGCTCGCCGTACAGTGTCCCTGGAAGGGGAGCGGGACCGGAGCTAGGAAGGCCTCTGTGGGAGCGGCGGCGGCCTGGCGGGCGGGGCGCTTTCCGCGGGCTGGGCGCCGGGCCGGGCGGCGAGGGGCTCTGGGTCCGGCCACGCGCGGGCTGCTCGCGGGGTGCTGGGCCCGGGCCACCTCCTGACGTTCTGCCGCTTGCCTCTGCCGTCTGTCTCCCGCTCCAGTGGCCCTCTCACCCTTCACTGTAACACGCCGTATAGGTCACCCCTACCAGAACCGGACGCCCCCCAAGAAGAAGAAGCCGCGCACGTCCTTCACGCGCCTGCAGATCTGCGAGCTGGAGAAGCGCTTCCACCGCCAGAAGTACCTGGCCTCGGCCGAGCGCGCCGCCCTGGCCAAGGCGCTCAAAATGACCGACGCGCAGGTCAAAACCTGGTTCCAGAACCGGCGGACCAAGTGGAGGTGGGTGAGTGGCGGGCAGCGGCGGCGCGGGCCTCCCTGGCCTTGCCCCGGCGCTCGCGGGTTCCGGCGTCTCGGGGAGCTGGGAGCGGCCGGGCCCGCGGCCGGGCTGGGGCCGGCCGCCGGTTTGGCCGCCCGGAGGCTTCGGGGCTGTCTGGCTGGCGCACCCTTGCCGGGTAGACGCGGCGGGTGTCCGCCGCGTGGACGAACGGCCGGGCCAGATCGGTGTGTGCAGTCAGGCTCGTGGCAGCGCGAGCTCGCGCTCCCGGCGTCCCCGGGTCCGGCGCCGTCCCGGAGCCCAGGCCGCGGCACCTCGGTCCGCGCGGCTACTAGGCTCGGGCAGAGCGTCCGCCCCGCCGCCACCTCCTCCCCAGACGCCCGCCTCGGCGCAGCCGGCCCCACCGGGAACGGGAAAATCAATCCGCGCCGGCTGTGGCGGGGCTTCGCGGGGGCTCAGAGCCGGGAATCAATTAGGAGCAGATGGGTGTGCGCGAGGGAGACGTGTCCCCTCTCCCGGGCGGCCACTGTTTCACGTGCGTGGATCTCGACTCCCCTGGCGGCGCCTCCCTGCTCCTTCGCGCACACGAGGCCCCTCGCTTCAAGGCGGCTTGCGCTCCGCACCCACTGGGCTTTCTCCGCTGCACCCCTGCACCTCCAGCACCGCGCACACCTGCACCCCCCTCCACAGCCCTGCACCCTCGCACCCCTGCAGCCCCCAGCCTCCACACAGCGGTCGCATACTCGCTTCCACGCCGCCCTCCGGGAGCTCCTCCCTAGCCTGGGGCCCGCGGGGAAGCTGCGGGAGAGTCTCGGCAACGAAGTCAGCCGTGGGCGGGCCTTGGGGCAGGAGGAAGGAATTGGAGTTTCCTCTTTTTGTGAATGAAGGCGAAGAATCTGCCTGGGGTTCCGCCGCCTTCGTGGCCGCAAAGGAAGCTGTGGCCCCGCGAATCGCCGCCTCCCCCCATTCCCGTGGCTGGGGCAGGGGTGAGGGACCGCTGTCGGCCAAGGGCCAAGGAGGAGCCTGGCTCCCGGAAGGCGGTCCAGGCTGCTGGGGGCTGCGACCAGGAGGGGAGGGAGCCCCGCAGGCCCCCAGAGGGCAGGGGCAGAGAAAGCAGCAGGCAAAGAAGACAGAAAAGGGGGCGGGACAGACACCCCTCCAGGGAGAGAAGCAGGCGGCTGGGGTCCTGTCCCCCATGGAGAAAAGCACGGAGAGCGGTCATTTTCGTTTCAAACAAATTCCCTTGGTTCGGAGCGATCGGCGGGGGGTGGGACGAGAGCCAGCAGGAGAGGACCCAAGTCTGGAGGAGGAGAAACACCCAGGCAGGTTGCAACGTGGGAGAAGGGGAAGGCCAGAACCCGAGAACCGCACAGGCCAAGCCGGGGGGGGGGGGGGGGTGCCGACAGGCGCGCGGGCCCTGGAGGCCGCGGGCTGCATCGATCGCCTACAAATTGCTTCTGGAGGCCCCGGGGACCCCCATTAGGTCTGTCCACCTTGGAGACAGACGCTTGATCTCAGTTGACAGGGTGGAGGGTCGGCATTAAATGGAGGGAGTGAGTCATCGCCTCCGCCCTGCCTGGGAGGAGGCCTCTGGGTCCAGCGGGGCCTTGTGCCCGCGCGTGCGGGAGGCCCCAGCCTGGAGAGAGAAGGGAGAGGCGAGGGTTCCAGCTGGGCCTCTCTGCCTGGTCCTTGCGTGGAGGGCGAGCACCCCCACCCCGGCCTCGGGACAGCGCCTGGTCTCCCTAGGGGCTGGGAGAGGGGAGACACACCATCCTGCCCCTGGCCATCCTGCGGGGACTGGCAGGGCTGCGAGCCCCGTGGAAGAGGCGGCGCCCCCCTGTGTGGGCCTCCTGGACCTTCCCGCTGCTTCTCCAGGACGTCTGGGCTCCGTGCACTTCGGGGGTTTCCAGTCTCTGTCAGCTGGAGTTGAGCGCTGGAAGGAGGCACAGTGCCGCTCGGTTCCCTCCCGTGCGCGCCGGGATCACGGGGTCGCTGGGTGCCGGCCGGTAACCGCTCGTTCCCGCAGACGGCAGACGGCGGAGGAGCGCGAGGCGGAGAGGCAGCAGGCGAACCGCATCCTTCTGCAGCTGCAGCAAGAGGCCTTCCAGAAGAGCCTGGCGCAGCCGCTGCCCGCCGACCCGCTGTGCGTGCACAACTCCTCGCTCTTCGCCCTGCAAAACCTGCAGCCGTGGTCCGACGACTCCACCAAGATCACCAGTGTCACATCGGTGGCCTCGGCCTGCGAGTGAACCTGCCGGGACCCCAGGCCCGAGAGCCAGGACTCTCCCCCCGCCTCCCTGCCTCGGACAGCGTGAAGGGGGACACCAGCGCCCCTCACCCCGGCCCACGGCCTCTGCCAATGTCGGTCGCAGAGGGCACGCACGTGGGACAGGGACCCGCGGCCCCCTCCCTGACGCCTGTGCGGTCCCATGCCCGCCAGAACTGTTAAGAATCCTCTCCGTGTGTGTTGGTTTCAGTTTAATTTTTAATGTGGGACCAAGAGAGAGGCAAGGGAGGTGGGGGAGGGAGCACTTCTGGGGTCGCCAGGGCTGTCATCTGAACGCCCCCGGGAACCCCCTCTCTGTGTCCCGCTTCTCACACACATGGATGCCCCACAGGGCCACAAGAGGCAGTGTCGCCGTCCCTCCGGTGTCACCCCAGAGCCAGACACGGGGTCTGTGGTGGCGCCGTGCACTCACAGGGTCCTCGCCCCCTTACTCATGTCCCCACTATCAGGCAGGGCCAGGGGTGACCCAGAGTCATCCTGAGCAGACTGGCACCCCCCCCACACACACACGCGAGGCCTCGGCCACACTGTGACACTCCCCCCACGGCGGCCACGACAGCCTCACCCAGCCTGCCCGGCCCCAACCCACGTCGCAGCCGAACCCAGGTACGCACAAACAGGTTCTCACACAGATGGCGGCTGTTCCTCCTGACCCTGTTTGTAAGGGGGTTAAGTTATGCACTTATAAGGTGTTTTCTGTGTAACCATTTTATAAAGTGCTTGTGTAATTTATGTGGAAAAAAAGGAATAAAACCCTCCGGATCCGGAGTTCGGGCGGGCCTGCTCCTTGCCGGGCCCGGCGTCCTTCAGCTACCTGGGTTTGGTGTGAGCTGGTGCTTGTGGGGGCGGCCGCTGGCACTGGGCTGAGGGACATATGGGGACAGGACCCTAGGCTCTGGAGAGGGCAGGAAGGAGGAGGACAGCCCGAGAAGGCCGAGCTGAGGGGCGGAGGGAGAGCCCGGCTCTCCTGGGATTGCCAGTGCTTGAGAGGTGGTGGATTTCCTCGGGTGTGCGAATCGTGTGTGTGCCTGAGGGTGTGGTACTCGGGCTGTTAGTGACTCGAGAGTTTGTGATGGTGGTCAAGTGTGCGATTGCGCTCGCAATTCTTGGGTTTCGATGCTTGCTTCTGCTTAAGTTGCAAACCGAAACTATCATTGTGTACGCGGGCTTGTGTGGTGTGTGTAACGTGACTGTGTCTCTTTGGGTAATTGGGACTGGACTGTGTGAGTGTTGGTGAGAGCGGGTATTAGTTCCTCCACTTCTGTGGTGAATGTGCAAAGGCTCGTGGAGAGGGTTCCCTTCAGTCGTGCGTCACCCTGTGTGCCGTGGAATCATGCGAGCTGTGTATTTCAACTGTATTTGTGTGTGACTGTGTAGCTGGAGTGAATGTCATGGGGAATGTGGACCGTTGTGGGAGACTGTCCCTGTGTGTGACGGGAGTAACTGTGCTTGTCTGTGTGAGGGGGCCTACGGGGGGGGGTGCAGGTACATTGTGGGGGAACCAGCGTCTGCTAGGAGTTCTGGGGTTCTGGACCCTCACCCGGCAAGCTGCAGAGACTGGAGCACACTGAATCAGGAAGGAGGGCCTGGATCCTCTCTAGTGCTCTGCGTAGGACTTCCCGGCTCCCAGAACTAGCCTGGCCTAGGAGAGATCTAAAGAAGTGACTTCCTGGGGACCTCCAGGGAGCCCCAGACCACTCTGGCCAGAACGGCAGCCACCAGTATACAGACTTCCATAATATCTAGACCCCAACCTATCAGGCCAACCCTGTGGGCACAAAACTGACTTGGGTCTGCTTTTCTGGAAGAAGCTGAAGGGTGGAGGGGGGGATCTGGGGAGCTCACCACCCTCCGGGTGAAGTGAGTGGGGGTAGGAGCCTTTTCCTTTGGGATAGGAGAGTGAGAGAACTTCTTGGCTAGAAACTAGAAGTCAGTGAGGGGGGGGTTTGCGGGTCTGCAGAACTGTGAACACGGAGACGGAGGGTGGGCAGAGTCCTCCCAGCCGTCACAGCCACTGTCCTTCCTGCCCCGGCAGCCATCAGGGGCTGTGACACAGGGACAAAGCACAGCCATCTTCCACCAGGGAAGCCCAAGGGGAAATCGGGCTGAGTGGGGGGTGGGCTTGGCCGTCCAACCTCCCCCCCACCTGAGATTTCTTGGATCTCAACAAGAGGGGAAGGTCTGGGTTCAAAGGAAGAGGCGGTTTTCCTGCTGGGGCCTTCAGGCCGGGAGCGCTCAGGCCAGCCCTGAGCTGGAGTCGGTTGGGGGGATCTGGCAGGCAGCAGGTCGCCCGCGTTCACCACGACAGCAGCCAGCGCCAGACCGAGCGAAATCCAGGAACAGCCTCCCAGGATCTCCCAATCCCTGTCGGTCTACCTGGGCAGGCCTGGCTGTCTCCACCGCTGCCCCGGGTCGAAGGCGCCCGCGCCGGGCGCCGTGTCTCTTCCAGGCGTCTCTGGCATCACCAGTGCTTGGCTGCCGGATCCCACAGCGCAGGACGGGGAGACGGGTCTTCCTCCCGCCCCCCCTTCCCGGAGACCGCCCCAGAGGCTGCTGTGTCCGTAGGGCTGGGGTACTCTGTCCAGCCGAGGCGCAGGCGTGGGGCGGGAAGCGCCACCCGGCCAAGCGCCACAGCCCAACTCGGCTGCAAAGCCTGGGTTCCGCACTCCACTCGCGCCGCTGGAGGAAATGCTTCTCCCCAAAGCTCCCTCCCGACCCTCACCCGCAGCCAGGGCTCACTCTCAGCCGCGCCGGGCAGACGCAGGCCCCTGTCCGGCTGCGGGGACGCGGCTGCCCGGTCCTCTGGCACTGGGGTCCGGGCGCCCCGAGCCGCGGCCACCGCGGATGCCGGAACCCGCCCGCTGCGCCCCGGTCGCACGCTCTCCCGGGGATCCCCACCCCGGGCTGCTAGACCCCCCCCCCGACTGCTGGGCCCGGGGCTGGGACCCCAGGGTGCCCGACTCCCGGGAGTGCCGGGACCCTGGGCGCCGAGGGACCGCGCAGGACTCTCCGATCCCCGCGCGGAATTCGTTGGGCCCGAATCTCAACGAACCCGCGTCCGCCGAGCCGCGGCCGCGGAGAAAGGCCCGAGGGCGCTGGGCCTGCGCGTGGCTGAACTCGCGCGCTCCGTCCAAAGCGGGGCGGAGGCTGGGAGGGAGGGGGGTGGGAGGGGGGGTGGGAGGGTCACGGCCAAGGCCGCCTCTCCCCAGGAAAGCTCCGAACCGCCGGCCCCACCGCCCCTGCCGGAAATGAGCCGTCTCCGCTGGAGAACAGAAAAGGAACAGGCCGAGTCGCTGTGTCCCGGGAGCGGGACAGGAGCGCGCAGACCGGTCTGGGCAGAAGGGGCTTCCCTCCTTGGCCGCAGCCAGCCGCCCGCGCTGCCCAAATCCCCGCAGCCGGCGAGCCCTGCTCAGCCCTCGAGGGGCATGGAGGCGAGCGGGTGGTGCCCCCGGGCCCAGGACCCAGGCAGGGCTGGGGTCCCCGAGGCCCCGCTGCGCGGTGGGCGGCACCCGAGAATCCAGCCCGACCTGTTAACTATAATACAGGCTTTGTGTGGCCGCCTGGGGGGGGGCGCCTCCCGAGCGCGACCTGCCCTGTGGGCGTCCTGTGCCAGGCTGGCGTGGGGCTGCCCGAGACTCAGATGGGGACCCTGCTTGTGACTAGAGGGACTCACAGGCGGACGGGGTGGGCTTCAGAGCGTGGGGAGAGCCGGCAGGGGACCCTCTCGGGCAGTGCAGGGGCTCGGCAGCCGGGTTTGGCGGCCTCCCGCAGAGTGCTGGGAGGCAGTGGCCCTGGCGGTCTGAGGGTCCCACACTCTGACAGGAGGGGAGGGGAAGAAACCCCCTGCTCAGCTCAGGCTCTGTCCCAGTTGCCCCCTGCTCAGCTCAGGCTCTGTCCCAGTTGCCTACTTCCATGGGGTGTCCCTCCCACGCAGCCCATTGTTGGAGAAGAGACCCACCAGCCCTGCACCCTCCCAGGCCCTGCCGGGTCAACTGGGCCTGGAGTTCGGCGCCCAGGCCCAGGTGCTGTCCAGGCGACCACGGGAGGGGCTGCTGCCACTTTCTCACGGCTCAACACGGCCCATCCAGGGCCTCCTGACCCTTGTGGCCACGCCCATTGGCCCAGGGACCTCCCGGTCCCCCACCCTCTGCACCCTCGCCCGGATTCTTACGCGACCCGGCAGAGCCAAGGCTGGAGCCAGGTCGGGTTTTCCAAGGAGCTCAGAGCGCGCTCTGTGTGCCATGGGGGTGGGGGCAGGGAATGGGGGTAGAGGGAGGGTGTGGGGGCTGGAGAGGAGGGTTGGGAAGGGGCATGGGGAGGGGGTAAGGGTGCAGAGTTTGGGAGGCGGCTGGGGCTGGGGGGCAGAGGGGCTGGTGAGTGGGCGGGGTGGGGGTGCCGAGTCCGGAGGGCTGGGGGTGGAGAGTGGAGGGGGGGAAGGGGGGTGGGGTGCAGAGTGGGCAGGGGGCGGGGAGTGGCGTGGGGCGGGAGAGGCGGGGGACTGCGAGGAGCACGAGTGCCCACGTCGTGCTGAGAGGCGGGCACAGACCCGCACCCCCACCCGCGGCCTGGCCGCGTGCGCGTCTTCGCCCCGC
Organism: Cephalopachus bancanus; assembly: GCA_027257055.1. Classification (NCBI taxonomy): domain Eukaryota; kingdom Metazoa; phylum Chordata; class Mammalia; order Primates; family Tarsiidae; genus Cephalopachus; species Cephalopachus bancanus. The sequence continues at coordinate 3,576,886 of JAPVLO010000143.1, forward strand.
CCTCCGCGCGCGCAACAGGCGGCCGTGCGGCGTCACCCGGGAGCCACAGGTGTGCAGGCAGGACACACGACCCGCACGCTGGCGCGCGCCCGGCCGGGCCCCCTCCGCCTCCCCCCGCTGCCCAGCCCGACCCGGCCCGGGGATGGGGAGCTCCTCGGCCGGCGCGAGGCTGGGCTCGGGCCGGCGCCGCCCCGCATTCCGGCCCAGGACCCGCGCGGGCCGCCGCCGCCTCCCCGAAGCCTGCGGAAAGCTGGCCTCCTGCGCGCAGAGCGCGGTGGTGAGGGCGCGAGGGGAGGGCGCCAGGCCCCGCCCACGTGGCCTCCGCAGGGGGAGGCTGGGCGGAGGCTGGGTGGAGCTGCGCCCGCCCCGCCCGCCTCCCGCCCGGGGTCCCGGAGCCCGCGTTTCTCTGGCGGCTGCGGGCGGAGCCGCGGGACCACGGCGGGGGCGGCGGCGGCGGCGACTCCGCGGCCGCGCGAAGCGGGAGCCGGGCCGGGCCTGGGCGCAGAACGCCGGGACCAGCGAGTTCCGGGCGCCCTCTAGGGGCCGCGCGGGGAGAGGCGCCCGGGCCGAGGCCTGGGAGCTCCGCGTGGGCCGAGGCGCCCTTGGGAGCGCAGGGGTGGCTGCCACCCCGGCCGCGGGGAAGCCAAGGACGGCGACACGGCGGCGCGTCTGCTGCGTGCCAGGCCCGGCCAGGCTCCGAAAGTACTCATCCACTCCTAGCCAGCCATCTTAGGAGGCAGGCGGCTGGTGCCTTTTTGCTGCTTGTTTTTGTTTTGAAACAAGGACTGCCCCCACCCCCCAGGCCGGCGTGCAGTGGCGTGATCACAGCTCACTGCAGCCTCGAACTCCTGGGCTCAAGCCATCCTTCCGCCTCAGCCTCCCAGGTAGCTGGCATGAGCCCCCACCCAGGGGCTGGTAGGGGACATTTTTATCCTCTGCTTTGTAGATGAGGAAGACGAACGTGCAAAGAGGTCCAGCAACTTGCCTAAGAGCTGGGGCTGGTAACAGGGGACAGCGTTCCCACCCAGCATCTCGCCCTAAAGCAGGGTCTTTGGGAGGATGGGCCACTCCAGGGATGCCACAGATTTCAGGAGAGTTGGAGAAGAGACCCACCGGCCTCCTGTTGGGGCCTGGCTTTGTGGAGGGAGCTCTTAGCCGAGGTGGCCAGCTGTGGGAATTGGCCTCTCTGGGAGGCCTCCCAGGCAACCCAGGCATCTGCCCCCCCCCGACTCTCCTGCTTCCTGGCCCTTCTGCCAGGCCTCTGAGGCCACTGCCGCCCACTCTCCAGGCCTGAAGGAGGCTCTGGGCATGTCCACCACCCCTCCTCTGGGTCAGCGAGATGGGAGGCCTCAAGCTAGCAGAAAATTAAAAACAGAAGCCAATGAATCACACTTTATTAGACAAAGGAATGAGAACCAGGAAGGGAGCCCTTCCTCGCCCTTTCTGCTCTGTGGGCTCGGAGGCGAGACGTGAAGGTCAGGGAGCTGGCAGCGGCGTTGATGGTGAACTTCCAGTCAGTCAGAATCCATCAAAATCTAAGACAGGCCTTCCCTGCTGCTTTCCTGATCCAGGATGGCAACGGAGGCAGGGGCAGGGGAGGCTCTTTGGGAGACCCTTATCCATACTAATAAGGGGCATTCATTCTGGCACAATTAGCTGCCCCCAGGTGTCTTAAATTGTCACGTGGTGTGCAAAAGTCGCTGGAACGTCTTGCTAAAATGCGGATTTCCTCCATTAGATCGTGGTGGCCTGAGAGCCCACCGTGAAACAAACTTCCATTGCAGAGGCTGCTGCAGGCAGCGGGGTCTGAAACCCCCCACCCCATCTCCGAGGTCCCGTCCTCGGTCTCTAGGTCACCTGCCAAACATGGCCTGCAGTCGCGTGTTCTTTGCTTGTATTTTTTTCCATTCTATTTAACGAAATGAAAAATAGGGACACACTGAGAGCCTTTGATGGGTGTATTTGATGATGCACTCTCGGGGCCCTGGGCCTCCCCACTGCCTGTGCCCTGGGTCCCACGCAGCCCCTCTGACCCGGGGCCCTCTGCACCCGGCCCCCAGGCCGCTGTGGAGCATCTTGGAGATCAGCCCGGGGTTGAGCCCAGCTTCTCCTCTCCCTGACCTCAGGCGAGTTCATGAAGTTTTAGGAGCTTGTTTCCTCGCCCACGCTCCAGGGCCAAGCCTTCCAGGATTACCCAGGGGATTACGGAGATCACTCAGGTGAGCATCACTCAGGCGAGCGCTTGGCTCTCCGCAGGCGCTCCAGGAATGCTGTGATCTGGGTTCTCCCACTTGGGCAGGGAGGAAGGGGTGGGGGGGGGATGGGAGGGCAAGAGGGGCGGAGCCTACAAACCTCAGTGGCCCTGCCCTAAGCAGCTCACTCCTGGACCCTGGATTTGGTGTGGGGGGAGTCAGGGGCGGTTTTTTTCTGGGTGCGCTTTCCCTCCGCAAGGCTTCCAGGGCCTAGTCACTTCAGGTGTCGGGCTGTCCGCACCTACTGCGTCAGGTTAGGGATTCACAGGCACCCACGGCCAATGGGGTGGGCAGAGTAAAAGCGGATATAGACCCGAGAAGGTGAGTGGAGACCTGAAAAGGAGGGCCGGGCAGGGTTGGGCTGCTGTAGGTATGCCTGCCACTCCGCATCACACACACACACACACCCCTCCGCATGTGCGCATAGGCAACACGGCTGCTCCGTCCCTTTTGGACTGACCTGGGCAACCACACATGGGGCGGTCACACTCATGTCTACCCGTCACCTCCCCTGGCTCCCTCCCAGAAGGCTTGGCTATGCACACGTGACAAGAGCAACACGTGACATCCCAGGCCTCCCCACACGTCTACTCCAGCCCAGGGAAACAGTGCCACGCAGCCCTACCTCTTCCCACGTGGCCACGGGCCACGCCTGGTAGCACGTTTGGGAGGCCGGTCCAGCAGGTTCACAGAAACGCACTCAGGGCCTCGGCTGGCATCCTCTCACCATTCACACTGTCCATCAGGGCCAACCAGCTCCTGTGGTCGGTGGGCGGCCTGGCACAAGCCAGCCACGCGAGCTCACCGACACGCAGTCTGGCCCAAGAGCCATTCCAGGAGCAGGGGGCTTCGTGTGCGTGGGCCTTGACTTCTCTCCCTTTCTGCCTCAGGCCAGTGACGGGGCGCTTCCTGGTCAGCACAGCCTGGTTATTGCCCTGGGACAAATTCTTCAGGGGGGTGAGTAGACGAGGGAGGGGCCGCTGTGTTAGCACCACCAAGGCCCAAGTGGGTGCTGGGTCCTTAAGGTGCCCGGTGCCTGTGGGACACCGGCCAGCCCAGACAATGGAGGGACGGGGCTGGGTGAGCTTTGTGGGAGTTGCTGAAGAAGCCTGCCTTGGGAAGGCCGGGGGTCCTTGGTTACAGGAACTAAGCCCACCCCCGGTTCCAGGGAGGCACCCCAGCAATCTCCCAGCCTCTTCCCTGGGGTGGCCCTACTGTCCCCTTCAGACAGCAGACCAGCTTCCTCCCCTGCCACGGGGTGTGACCGCCCCACACACCAGGCACAGGAGTCCCAGGGCTCCAGTGAGCTCCCCCGTTGCAGACAGGTCCTGCGTGGAGGGGACAGCGTGGCTTCCTGGTGGCCTCAAGCCAGGGGATGCTCAGGCAGCCCTGCCTCCCACCCCGGGAGGGAAGCTTGGAGGATGGTTGATGAACCACCCAAAAACGCCCACTCAGCCCAGCCCCAGGGACTGTCGCCAGGCCTGGATGCCAGGGTACGGGTTACCCGACGTGCGAAGCCTGGCCTGATGGCATCTAAGAGCCGGATTGGGAGGGAAGGGACATCTCGCACCATCACCCCCTAATCTGGGCCTCTGGGGGTGTCAGAGAGCAGGGTTGGCAAGGAAAAAACCCACCACCCACAGCCATCTCTGCCTGTAGCCTCTACTCAGCCTGGACTCCAGACCAGAACTCCACGGGGTACAGTGTGACCTACCTGCCCCGCAGTCCTGGAGGATTTGTCCAATTCGCCCTTTTTTTTTTTTGAGTTGGAGTCTCACTCTGTCGCCCAGACTGGAGTGCAGTGGCCGCTCCCGGCCACCACAGCCTCGACCTGCTGGGCTCCGGCGATCCTTCCGCCTCAGCCTTCCGAGTAGCCGGAATTACAGGCGCGCGCTACCACGCCTGGCTGGTGTTTTGATTTATTGTAGAGATGAGGTCTCGCTGCCCAGGCGGGTCTCGAACCCGTGGGCTCAGACAATCCACTCACCTCAGCCTCCCAAAGGCGCGGGATTACAGGCTGCGCCACCGAGCCCGGCTTCCAATTCGCCCTTTTGAGGAGCCGAGGGGCCCCGCGGCCGCTGAATGGGACGCCGAACGTGAAGAGACTGGCCTGCTGTGCCCTCCTGACCTGAGAGTCTGTGCTGCACCCAGCAGAAAAGGGCACCTCTTCTTCCCAGGGGTGCAGCTGGTCCTGTTGGGTTCACCCACACCCCTTGCTGGGACCCAAGACTGGCCAGGGCCGCAGGGACGCCTGGGCCTTGCGGCAGGACAGGAGAGTACGGGGATCTCCTCGACTCTAGGGATGGGGAGGACTCCCTGGGCTGAGGCCTCCCTGGGGTCACTGCAGGGCACCAGGTCCTTCCCCGCTGGCCTGGCCCACATGCTCCCGAGAATTCAGTCCCGATGGGATTGCAAACCTCCCCCCAAGGGCTGGAGAATTCCTGGTCTGGAGAAGGTCACAGGGTTCCCAGGGAGACCCATGAGGAGACACGCATGCTTTCGCGTGGCTCTCAGTGCAAATGAGCACCAGCCTGGCTTCCTCACCTGTCCTGCCTGGTCGTGGGCAGGCTCCAGGAGGACCCGGGGAGGACGACTCCCTGCGCCAGGAGCCCTCTGTGGCCAGGCGTTGCCTCCTCACCTGAGCCCCGCATTCCTCAGCACAGCTGTGGGAACAGCCAGGACCCCGGCTGCTGCTCCCCAGAGAGCCTAGCCTGCCCCTCTCTGCCCTCCCGGTCCTTGGGGAGGGCAGGGGTCAGGGGCTTGGGGCCCTCGGAATCTCTGGGCCACAGGCCTGGCAGCTTCACAGCTCCCCTACAATCAGGTCTTCTTAGTGACAGTGTCCACGACATGGACCCGTAGGAAACGGGGTCCTCTCAACCAGCACAGGGATAGAGTCCTTCCCGTGCTTAAGGGTTAGGGAGCACCGCCAGCTCTGGATGCAGGGAGCACTCCCTTCCTCGAATTCTCCATTTTCTCTAGTCCATCTGGGGTCAGCGAAAGAAAATTAGGTCGGGCCCAATGGCTCATGCCTGTCATCCAAGCATTTTGGGAGGTTGAGACGGGCAGATGGCTCGAGCCTAGGAGTGTGGGGCCAGCCTGGGCAACATAGCAAGACCTTGTCTCTACAAAAACAATAAAAAAATTAGCCGGGCGTGGTGGCACATGCCCTTAGTACCAGCTACTCAGGATGGTGAGGCAGAGGGATCCTCTGAGCCCAGGAGGTTGAGGCTGCCATGAGCCGTGATCATGTCACTGCCGTCCAGCTTGGGCAACCGAGACTCTGACTCAACAAAAAAAGGAAAATTAACAGATTACTGGGATATTAGCTAGTTGATGGGGTCAACGGGAAGGCCAATGAATTAAAGAGATCCGTTTCAGGAAGCACAGTCAGTCACACTCGCCTCCCAGGAACGCCAGGTCACACACACACAACGCACAGCTGCCAGTATCGGCACCAGGCTCCTGGCACCAACACACTAGTACTTTCCTGACTTTTCATCCATTTCGGCTTCACTCCCTCTGGATTCAAAGTTCACAAGGGGTCATTTGACTGGCTAAGTGCAGGCCAGGCGTCCGGGCAGGAACTGGCTGACAGAGAGGGGAGAGAAAACACAGTCCCTGAGATCTCTGTCCTCAAGGCTAAGACTTTCAGTATGACCCTGTTTGGAGACAGAACCCTCCAGCCAGGAAGAGTGCTCAAACGCCAGGCTTAAAACAAAAAAGGAAAAGGGGAAATACTATAGCCCACCCCCTGGCTGCCCAATATCCACTTGTCTCTTTCCCTAAGTTGGCAGTCCATTCCCCAGAAAATGCTCGCACCCACCCTTATGCCACAGTCACCCCTGCAACAGAAAACACATCCAGCTGGGCTCCAGAGAAACTACCTGAAGCCTCTCAGTGCAGAGCCCTGGATCTGGGTCCTGCTGCCTCTCCAGTGCTGCTGGCATCCTGTCTCAGTATTCTGCAACCTGTAGCTCCAATAAAGTATGCAGTTAACACTCATTACACACGATGTCACAGCAGCAAGGGAATAAGAGCTGGAAGAAAGTGTGAGTGAGTTAAAATAGACAGTAGGCCAGGTGCGGTGGCTCAGCCTGTCATCCCAGCACTTTGGGAGGCTGAGGCGAGTGGATTGTCTGAGCCCGCGGGTTCGAGACCAGCCTGGACAACTTGGCAAGACTTCATCTCTACAATAAATCAAAAAATTAGCCGGGCGTGGTGGTGCGCGCCTGTAGTTCCAGCTCCTTGGAAGGCTGAGGTGGAAGGATCGCCGGAGCCCAGCGGGTCGAGGCTGAGGTGGCTGGGAGCGGCCACTGCACTCCAGTCTGGGTGCCAGAGCAAGACTCCAACTCAAAATAAAATAAAATAGACAGTGTTTGCCATGACTGGCAGGTCAGGAGGTAAAGGCCATTCTCTCTTTTTGCAGCACGAGACCATCTTTGGTCTCTTCGCCACCTCCCCCCCTTTTTCCATCTCAGGTTTCTTTTACCTACAGCTAGCACCCAAGCTGGTTTGGGCTTTTTGCCCAGGGGAGAGCCAAGCCCGTGTTCCTGAGGGGACCACGCCCTTGACTGACCTGCCCAGGAAGGGGTGCGGTGGTCTTCTGGAACTTTTACCACTTGACATTGCAGCACTAGGACGGGGTTGCCGTGATTCCACGAATACGACTTTTTCCCTATCGTGCAGGAAAAAAAACGCTACCAACCTTGATATTCAGAATGAATCACTTTGGCCAAGCCCACAGGCCCCTTAAACCTGTCCATCCATTGGACATGAGCAACCAGAAGGGACCAGGTGACAATTTCTGCTCCCAGTTCCGCGAAAACATTGTTTCTCCTGCTGGGAACTTTCCTCCCTCGGGCATGCTGATCTAGCCGAAAAAAGAGTCGCTGAAAGTGAGGGTGTCGCTGGGACTTGTGGAAGGTGCCACCCTCCCCTGGGCCCTTCCTGTGGGTCGGATAGGAAGTTCCAGGTTCCAGCACGCAGCTCGCCCACATCCGGCTCCATGCTGCCGCCAAGTGCACGCCGAGCTGTTCCAACAGGCCCCAAAGATACAGCGGCGCAAGCAGGATGGAAGGTAGTTTTTCTCTTACATCCGGGGAAGGCACTAGCTCTGCTCCCAGACACGTCTGAGATGCAGGCCAATGAGGGGCCTGTGCCACCCGCAGCAGGGGCCTTCCAAACGCTGTCAGTCCTTGACAGCAGGAAGGAAGGAGGGTGGCAGCCTCCCGGCAAGCTCTTTAAGAAGATGCTTGGAAGGTTGTGCGTGTCAGTTTCACTCGCCTTCTGTTGAGGACCAGCGGCAAGGGAGGCTGGGAGCTGTCGTCTGTGGGTGAATCTCCTGGACATCAGCCCCTGTGGTCTTTAAGTAATATTTCTTTTTTTCTTTCTTTTTTTTTTTTTTGAATCAGAGTCTCACTCTGTTGCCCAGGCTGGAGTGTATGGGCAGGCTCCTGGCCACCGCAGTCTCGACCTGCCAGGCTCAGGTGATCCTTCTGCCTCGGCCTTCCAATTAGCTGGAACTACAGGCATGCGTCACCACGCCCAGCTAGTTTTTTAATTTATTGTAGAGACGTGGTCTCGCCAAGTTGCCCAGGCTGGTCTCGAACCCCTGGGCTCGGGCAATCCTCTTGCCTCAGCCTCTCAGAGTGCTGGGATTACAGACGTCAGCCACTGCGCCTGGCCAATATTTCTTCTTTATAAAGAGATGGGGGTCTCGCAATGTTGTCCAGGCTGGTCTCGAACACCCGGCTTCAAGCAGTCCTCCCACCTCGGCCTCCTAAAGTGCTGGGATTACAGACATGAGCCGCCACACTCAGCCAACATTAGCCTGTTTTTTACACTGCAAAATGAATTCTTGTTCACAGCAGCAGTGTTGTGTGGGAAACCAGATGATTACAAAGCGCAGAAGTCCCTGGATGGATATTGGCAGAAGCTTGATGCTCGGTAATGGTGACCTGGCAAGCCGTGGTGACATGCGGCGTTCATGCGTGACTTCATCCTGACCTTGGGGGCACCCTGAGCAGGCCCAGGTGTCCAGGAGGGAGCTGGACAGGCCCACAGTGGGTCATCTTGGTCACCTGGTCACTGGGAGCCTTTGAGTGTGACGCCTTGGTGACTGTTTCCATGTTTTCACACTTGGTATCCATCCCCAAAGATTCTTCTGTATGTTCTCCCTTCTTTCTTTTCCCAAATCTGTGGCCTACAGAGAAGCGGCCACGGCAGCACTTTTCAGGGGTTCCGTCATTGCCTTGACCAAGGTGTTTTTTTCTTCTTCTTCTTTCTTTTGAGATGGATCTTACTCCGTCGCCCAGGCTGGAGTGCGGTGGCACGTTCACAGCTACCCCAGCATCAACCTGCTGGGCTCCGGCGATCCCTCTGCCTCAGCCTTCCAAGTAGCTGGAACAACAGGCGCATGCTACCAGGCCCTGCTAATTTTTGATTTATTGTAGAGGCGACGTCTTGTCAAGTTGCCCGGGCTGCTCTCGAACCCGCAGGCTCAGGCGATCCACTCGCCTCAGCCTCCCAAAGTGCTGGGATGACAGTCTGAGCCACCGAGCCCGGCCAGCTTTTTTAGGTGTTTCTGGGAAGAAAACGTCCTCTGAGACCCTCTCCAGGACACGATGGCCGGTGGCGAGGCAGCGATCCTCCCCGCTGCTCCACCTTCGAGGGCTCAGGCTCCCTTCAGGCTGTGCTGCTGGCGTGGTCACTTTAGAGTCTGAGATGGGAGCGCGCTCCCCAGCGTCCAAGGGTGGTGATGCCCTGAGCGTCCCAGAGTGCAGGCGTCCGTCAAGCATCTCTGCTCCTTCCGTCAGCCTCTCCCCGGGCTCCCCCAGGGCTCCAGCTGCAGCACCGACCGTAGACTCCTTGGCAAGTGCTCCTCCATGCTTCACTCTGTCCAAACTAAAGTATGTTAGCGTGTCCTTGCTGGAGTACTCTTGCGTCCCTGGGGTTAAAGTCCTGCGTGGTCCTGACGTGGGGGTCTTTTCATCTGGGAGCTGATATAAGAGGAGAAGGCATTGGGGGGATGAGGGAGAGGACACACGGCGTCCTCTTGCAGGGTCCTCCAGAAACAGTCTCCACCTCACCAGACACGAGAGGAGCCACGAAGACACAGGGGAAGGATGCTTCAGCCAGTCAACGGGGCTCTGTGGTAGCTGCGGTTCGAGCAGTCTGGTCTTCTGAACATCCCTTGCCTGTCCCAGTCCTAATTCTTGCAGTTCTGCATCTTCTTAATCAGTGTTCTGATTTAATGGGGCTGTGGTTTGTCTAATATCATCATCATTGTCCAAGAACCATCAGGATCAGACTTCCAGGATGGTTCTCATGGATGTCATCCCTGTGCTACGAAGGAGGTGGTGTCATTTCAGCAATGATAGGACGTCCGACTTTAATCCATGCTTAGCTCTGACTTAGACTTGCAATCTCATTCCTACAAGCAGCCCTGAGGTTCTGGAAGCAGGCGCCCCATTCCACATGGCCTCCCGAGGCCTGGCCTCCATGGCCATTTCTTTTCAGGTGACCACAGGCAGTCACTTAACGAGCTGGGCTGGCTCACATGACAAAAGCTCCCACTTCCTGGGCCTGGATTCCTGACACCCCACATCCCCGGCAGAGCAAAAGATGGCCCCAGTTTCCACAATTCTCTAATGACCTTTCGCCTGCCTGCATTTTTCTGGTTCAACTTATAATATCCCAGCTAAGGTTCTTGACAGCAAGCACAGAGGTTAGATCTGGCTTCCCTAGAGGTAAAAGTAAGTGGAGTGTTTGGAAAGCTTTCAGCGAGCTTGTAGGAGTCACATAAATGCCAATGAATTTGTGTGCAGGTCCAGGAAGGCAGCAAGTGCAGCCAAAGTCAAACCACAAGAAAGTTCTGGCTGGGAGTCACCACTGAGCACTGAATGCTGTGGGCCCTAGCTTTAAGCAGCAAACTAACCCTAACCCTAACCCCTAACCCTAACCCTAACCCTAACCCCTAACCTCTAACGCCAACCCCAACCCCAACCCTAAACCCTAAACCCTAACCCTAACTGAACACTTTGAGCACTGAATGTTACAGTCCCACTTTGAGCAGTTTCTTGGCCGTTCCTGCATCTTTGAGCCACCCGGGGGGCATGCATTGGCATCTTGGATCTTGCACCACAGGCTAGGGGCGATGGGGGGTGGTAGACAGAGGGAACCCTGGGCCCGTTCCTTCTATGGTGGCAGGCGAGTCTGCCCCTGCCAAGACACACACAGAGGGGCTTCTTCCCACGTGGGAAGGGTGTTTGGATGTGGAGTAGCCACACGGACATACACACATGTGTGTGCACACATAGACACACACCCACACACACGCGTGCACAAGCACACACAACTATTCCTGCAGCTGGGAACTTCCTGGCTTTCCACCTTCTCTGTACAGCCTGGACCCCGCTCCCCTCACCACCAACTGCAGCCCTGTCCTTTCTCTTTTTTTTGAGTCGGCATCTCACTCTATTGCCCAGGCTGGAGGACAGGGGCACACTCACGACCACCACCGCCTCCACCTGCTGGGCTCAGGGGATACTTCCACCTCAGCCTTCCAAGGAGCTGGAGCCACAGGCACGTGTCACCACGTCCAGCTAAATGTTCTTTAATGTACTGTAAAGACGAGGTCTCGCCAAGTTGCTCAGACTGGCCTCGAACCCCTGGGCTCAGGCAATCTTTTTGCCTTGGGCTCCCAAAGTGCTGTGATGACAGATGTGAGCCCCGCCCTTTCATCTAGGCCCCTGCCCCAGCCTGGTGCCACATCCCCACCATGTGTCTTCTCTCTTTGCCAGGCACAGAGTGCTGCTGGGAAACACAGCTGCAGGAGTCGCCCAGCCTTGGTTGGCTCTCCAAGGGCTTAGAACCTCTCGGTGGCAAGCGGCATAGGAGTTACCTGTGAAAACCAAGAACCTGTTCGTACGTGGCTAAAATTAACCTTCCTTCTTTCCTTCCTTCCTTTCTTTCTTTTCTTTTTTTTTTTTTTTGAGTCGGGGTCTCATTCCATTGCCCAGGCTGAAGTGCAATGGCACTCTCTCTCTCTCGGCCACCGCAACTTTAACCTGCTGGGCTCCGGTGATCCTTCCGCCTCAGCCTTCCAAGTAGCTGGAGCTACGGGCGCACACTACCACACCCGGCTAATTTTTTAGTTTTTGTAGAGACGAGGTCTCATCAAGTTGCCCAAGCTGGTCTTGAACCCGTGGGCTCAGGCAGTCCACTCGCCTTCGCCTCCCAAAGTGCTGGGACGACAAGCTGAGCCATCGAGCCTGGCCTCTTTCTTTTTTTGGGTCAGGGTCTCACTCTGTCATTCAGGCTGGAGTGCAGTGGCACGATCACGGCTTACCACAGCTTCTAACTCCCGGGTTTAAGCATTGTTGCCCAGGTTGGTCTCGAACTCCTGGGCTCAAGTGATCCTCCCATCTTGGCCACCCAAAGTGCTGGGACGGCAAGCTTGAGCAACCTTCTCACCCGCCTTTCTGCCGCTCTTGGGTGTGGGCAGGAACTCTGGGAAGCCTATCTGGGCCTGGGTGGGCTCAGCCACTCCGTGGTTCCTATGTCCTGGGTTCACCTTCACTCCAGCCAAGTTCCAGTCTGTGGCCATGAGGTCCCTGGGGCCTCCCTGACGAAGAGGTGCCCTGTCCTTGCAGGTCTGGGCCCGTGGGGGGTGGGGGAGAGCCACGAAAGGTCACCGTGGTGGGTGGAAATCAAGCAACTTCAGCTCCTGGTTCAGCTCTTCACTCTGCTGCCTGGTGGTTGTCTGCCTCAGGCAAGTTACTTGCCTTTCTGTGCCTCAGTTGTTAAAATGGTGACCATAAACAATGACACAGGGACATAATAGGATGGTATAACCATTGTAAGGTGGCACCAGATGTTGGCATCAGCCAGGTGTTGGCATCACGGAGAAAAGCTTGTGGCTTCATGCCCCATGTGGCCCCAGACTGAGAGGGTCTGGCAAGGAGAGCCCTCAGCCCCTCACCCTCGGCGCCTGTTCCCAGGGCGTGGCCCAAGGGCCCCAGGTCTCCCCTCTAACCCGTCCCCTGCCTCTCCACTCCCTCATATTGTCCTTGTCTGGGACACTTCAAGCAGACAGACAATTTGACAGGCACCTCCTGAGTGCCTGCGATGCACAGACGGGGTGGCGAGCACCCAGAGACCGTCTGGATTCATCACATCCAGCGAGCGACCACTCAGCGGCCACCGCACCCCATGAAGGCGCTGGAGGGACTTCACGGATCTAGGGGGACGTCAGGATGGCCTAACTGAAGACGCAGGTGAGTGGCATGAATGAAACTCCTCCGAAGGGAGGTCCCTTAAAGAGATGGGAGTCCGCCGCCGGCGAGACCCCAGGGGACATCTGGCAGGTGTGTGAGACCAGCGGTGGGGCTCCACGTTCCCTGCAGAGCTGCAGTAGACAGGGCAGGCACCAGCCCGGTCCCAGCTGCGGGCGGACGCTTGCTCTGTGGGATGGCCTGCTTCTCACGCTGTCCACAGGTGGTTCTTCGTGGTGTGTGTGGCCAGGGGCAGGCTTGCCCTCAGTGCCTGGGGAGGGCCCCTGGCGAAGGGCAGGCCGTGTCCTCCTAGAATTTAGGGATGGAACGTCCTGTGTTCGTGGTGAATTCATGACTAAGAAGGGATAGCACTGACACTCAGCAGTTCAAGACAAGAGTTTCCTCCCAGTTCTGTGGGCCAGAGGTCTTTGGGCAGCTTGGCTGGTGCCTCTGCCTCGAGGTCTCACAGGGACATGTCAGGGCATCCCCTGGGGTTGAGGTTCCAGCTGGGGCTGGCCTAGGGGAGAGTCCACTTCCAAGTTCACGGATGCGCTTGTGGGCAGGTCTGGTTCTTTGTGGCTGTTGGACTGAGGCCTGTTTCTCACTGGCCGTGGGCAGGCGGCCTCCCTGGGCCCCCACCACAGGGCAGCTCACAGCAGGCAGTTGCTTTGCCAGAGCAAGTCTCAAGAGGGCCCGGGGCAAGCGAGATAGAAGTCATGTCTTTGGGCTGGGGTTGGTGGCTCACACCTGGAATTTCAACACTTTGGGAGGCCAAGGCAGGAGGATCGTGTGAGACCAGGAGTTCAAGACCAGCCTGGGCAACATAGCAAGACCCTGTCTCGACAAAAATTTTTCTTAAAGAGTTCACAGCGGGCATGGTGGCTCATGCCTGTAATCCAAGCACTTTGGGAGACGGAGGCAAGAGCATTGCCTGAGCCCAGGGTTCAAGACCAGCCTGAACAACAGAGCGAGACCTCGTCTCTACAGTAAATTAAAAAATTAGCCGGACATAGTGGCGCATGCCTGTGGTTCCAGCTATTTGGAAGGCTGAGGTGGAAGGATCTCCTGAGGCCAGCAGGTCGAGGCTGTAGTGTCTGTGAGTGTGCCATGGCACTCCAGCCCGGGTGACAGTGAGACTCCACGTCTTTTTGGAACCTAATCTGCAAAGTGACATCTCACCATTTTTTTGCCACATTCTGTTCCTTAACAGCAAATCTCTGGGGACAACGCTCACTCGAGGGAGGGACAATCCTCAGGGAATGGGATTCCATGGGAAGCGAGGTCGAAGCGGCGTCCCCCCTGTCTCAGAGACTGCCTGCCACACCCTCACATGTCAGGGTGCCCGGGAGCAGGGCTGACTCCGTGCTCTCCTTGCTTCACCCCTGCCCCTGCCGCCGCCGGCTGCCTCTCCCAGGTGAGGAGCCAGGACAGCCTCAGAAGCATGTTGGCCTCAGGAGGCAGGGACCAGGGCTTCCCAGTTCATGAGACAGATTTTCTTCCTTCCTTCCTTCCTTGATGAGGTCTCACTCTGTCGCCCAGGTTGGAGTGCAGTAGTACAATCATGGCTCACTGCAGCCTCCTCCTCCTGGACTCAAGTAATCCTCCTCCCAAGTAGCTGGAACTACAGGCATGCACTGCCATGCCCATCTAATTTTTTTTTTTTTTTTGAGAGACGAGGTCTTACTATATTGTTGAAGCTGGCTTCAAACTCTTGGGCTCAAGTGACCCTCCCGCCTTGGCCTCCCAAAGTGCTGGATGATAGGCAGGACCCCCTGTGCCAGGCTGATTTTCTTTTTCTCTTTTTTTCGAGTTGGAGTCTCACTCTGTCACCCAGGCTGGAGTGCAGTGACACACTCACAGCCACCCCAGGGTTGACTTCCTGGGTTCCAGTCTGTAGTTGCAGCTACTTGAAAGGCTTTGGTGGAAGATTCGCCAGAACCCAGTAAGTCGACGCTGGGGTGACCATGAGTGTGCCACTGCATTCCAGCCTGAGTGACAGAGTGAGACTCCAACTCAAAAAAAAAAGAAAAAAAAGTCGGGCTTGGTGGCTCAGCCTGTAATCCCGCACTTTGGGAGGCTGAGGTGAGTGGATTGCCTGAGCCCACGGGTTCGAGACCCACCTGGGCAGCGAGACCTCATCTCTACAATAAATAAAAAAAAATCAGCCAGGCGTGGTAGCACATGCCTGTAGTTCCGGCTACTTGGAAGGCTGAGGCGGAAGGATCGCTGGATCCCAGGAGGTCGAGGCTGCAGTGGCTGGGAGCGGCCACTGCCCTCCAGTCTGGGCGACAGAGTGAGACTCCAACTCAAAAAAAAAGAAAAAGAAAAAAAGAACCAGACACAGAACTGGCCACGGCATGGTGGGGGGGGAGGAGGCACGGGGCGGGGGGAGGCACGTGGGGGTGCGTATGTACATGGGAGGAGTAACTTGTCCACATTTGTATGGGGAATCTCGGGGTGCCACCTGAGAGAATGACGTTGCTCTCCAGGGTGGGTGACAGGGTGCCTAGCAGATGGGGGGGAGGCTGCCTTGCCACTGTGTTGGACTGTCTGCGTTTGGAATTGGGTGAGTATATTGTTTATTCAAAGCATTTAAAGAGCACGTGTCTGGAATCACAGGCTTGGATGGTCGTCCCAGCTCTGCCACCCCCAGCAGTGTGGCTGGGAGTACGTTATTGAGACCCTTGGAGTCTGATTCTTCGCCTGTAAAAATAGACACCCGGTGCCCTGAGCGTGTGTGGAAGGTGTCTGTGGGGCACGTGGGGATGCCATTTCCATCACTATGAATGGGGAGAAACTTCTGGCTGGGAAGGGCTGAGGTCACTTGTTAAAGCCTCATAAGAGGCTATGCCCGGTGGCTCACACCTGCAATCCCAGCACCTTGGGAGGCTGAGGTGGGAGAATTGCAAGCCCAGGAGCTCAAGGCCAGCTGGACAACATAGCAAGACCTCCTCTCCACAAAAAAAATCAAAAGCTTAGCCAGGCGTGGTGGCACATGCCTGTAGTCCCAGCTACTCAGTACGCTGAGGCAGGAGGATGGCTCGAACCCAGGAGCTGAGGCCGCGGTGAGATTGATCGTGCCACTGCACTCCAGCCTTGTTGACAGAGTGAGACCTTGACTCGACAAGCAAAAACAAACCAACAAAATACCTCATAAGAGATGACACCGAGATCGACGTGTGGTCCTGACCCTGCTAATCTCAGCCCCAAGCTCAGGGAGCCAG
The DNA here is from genome assembly GCA_027257055.1 of Cephalopachus bancanus. Lineage (NCBI taxonomy): Eukaryota > Metazoa > Chordata > Mammalia > Primates > Tarsiidae > Cephalopachus > Cephalopachus bancanus. Next base: position 3,592,636 of record JAPVLO010000143.1, read on the forward strand.
CTCACGTGCCCTCTGGGGTCACCTACTGGGTGATGTCGTCTGACGGCCCCTCCCCCTCTCCGACCACCAGGGCCCGCAGGGCTCGGTCCTGGCACCAGACGGCTGTGTCCTACAGTCCCTCCGGGCTTCCCCTCTTCCTTGTCTTGCCCATGAGGGACTGGCGGAAGGACTATGAAGGAATACGCCAAGTGCTCCCATGAGTTCCCAACGGGGAGGCTCCGATTTCCAGGCGCAGGGTCCTAGGAGGCGTTCTCTCCCAAGGGAGGGGCCGGTTGGGCGTCGCCCGACTCGGATACTCCCTCGGGCTCTGAGGGCACCCCCCTGGCAAGCCCCTGCCCTCCCCTCCGAGCCCCTGGGCCCTCTGCACGTGCTGGGAGTCCTCTGGCATACATCGCATATTCACTTGATAAGAGGTGGGGAGAGCAAGCGCCTGTGGGCGTGGCGGCCTAAATACGTGGATCAGGGACCGCGCGGCAGGTATCCGAGGGCCAGCCTGTGTCGGAGCCCCACGCACAGAGGCACCGGCCCAGGGCAGGGGTCCGCGGAAGCTGGGCCGGCGCGGCGGGTGACCCAGATGCCCGAGGCCAGGGCTGCCACTCCCGGAGCCGCCACGCGGGGGAGCTCGCCCCTGCTACTGCGCGTCCAGGCCCGGCCGCCACGTGCGGCTCTGGCCATGGGGCTGGCTGGCGCCTTGCCCCTCGGAGGTGAGCGGCGCCCAGGCCTCCGCGGCCCCTACTGGGGCAGCGTGTACCAGAGCCACGGTGGCCCCCGGCAGCCTTATCTCGGTGTCTTCTCTTAGAGCCCAGATTCTTTCCTCTGACCTCTCACGCCCCAAGAACCACGGGCCGGTCCTTCCATCCGTCCTGGCCTTTTCCGGGCACCCATGGGCCCGTCGTCCTCTGAGGCAGCACCCAGTGTAGGCCTCCGAGCCCCTGGGCCCTCTGCACCGGCCTACCCCAGCCAGGCCCAGCACCTCCCCAGGGGCATGACGGGCATTCTCCCTCCAAGTTAGGAATGGGCTCTTGTCATTTTGAATCCATGGTCTACGCCCCCATGGCCTCGGAGAGAGTTCAATGGCCACGTGCCATCCAAGTGGACAGACTTGTTGTCCTGTCCTCTGCCGGTGACCTCGGGCGAGTCACGTCACTGCCATGGTTGTCACCCATGAAGCAGGATGAAAAGAAGACCTACTGTCTAACGTACTGGTGGCTGAAAGGACCAGGGGTTCCAGGAAACAGGGATATTCCCGGAATTCCTCTTCTCCCCTCCCCTGTGGAAATCTTTAAGGGCATGCTGAGGCTGACACGCAGGTGACTCAAAGGGAGGATGCACCGCTTCGTGACAGGTGGCTTCAAGCAGAGAACATAGACTGGTTCAGCTGGGGCTGCCAGGAATTCAGACATGCCCCTGCCCCCCCTCCCCAGCAGCATCAAGGTCAGAAGAGGGGCAGGAGGCATTCTGGGGAGGAGGCACAGACACTGCCCAGGTCAGCTACTGGCTCCTGTCCCCACTCTGGGGAGTAGTAACAAGGCCTCGCCCCCATACCCAGCCCGAGACCTGGCACAGAAGGCAGCCTCCTGGGTCTTGAACAATCAGGGCCTTATGCCCCTGACATGGGTTCCATCAGGACCCATCATGGTCACCTGATGATTCAGCCACCTGTGGAAGGTGACAGAGGTCATCGGGTGTCCCATATGAACTGCTGTTTGCTACTCAGTGAAATAAGAGATATGGGCGGCCATGATGATATACACCTACGCGGTGTCCCAGGTATTTGGAGACTGAGGCAGGACGATTGCTTGAGCCCAGGAGTTGGAGGCTGCAGTGAGCTATAGTCATGCCAGTGCACTCCAGCTTGGGTGACGTAGAGAGCTAAAGAACAGTAAAAAGTCCATACAACTTGTGCAGTTTACAATTCGTTATAAAATGAATAAAGCCCTGTAATCCCAGCACCCTGGAAGGCCGAGGTGAGGGACTTGTCTGAGCCCATGGGTTCGAGAACAGCCTGGGCAACTTGGCGAGACCTCGTCTCTACAATAAATCAAAAAGTTAGCCGGGCGTGGTAGTACATGCCTATAGTTCCGGCTACTTGGAAGGCTGAGGCAGAAAGATCATCGGAGCCCAGCAGGTTGACGCTGGGGTGGCCGTGAGTGTGCCACTGCACTCCAGCCTGGAGACAGTGAGACTCCAACTCAAAAAAAAAAAAAAAAAAAAAGAATAAAGCCAGGCGTGCGTCTGGAGTCTCAGCTACTTGGGAGGCTGAAGTAGGAGGAGGGTTCCCGGAACCCAGCAGTTGGAGTCCAATCTGGATGAGACCCTGTCTCAAAAATAAAAAATAAATTATATCCCTGAAAACTGAATACCCTATCAGGCGGGTCAAGAAGCAGAACATGAGCTCCAGCCCAGGTCTCCCTGTGTGTCCTCCCCGGCCCTTCCTTCTGGACGTGACCGTGAGCTTCACAGATGGGGAGGGCTGCCTTTCTTTATTATTGTACTTTGGATGGATGCATTCCATTCCAATAGTGTGTTTGTATCTTTTTGAAATTTACAAAAGAGGAATTGTACTACGATGTTAAAAGGATGTTGGCCAGCACGGTGATGACACCTGTCATCCCAGCACTTTGGGAGGCCGAGGCAAAAGGATTGCCTGAGTCCAGGGGTTCGAGACCAGCATGGGCAACTTGACAAGACCTCTTCTCTACAATAAATCCAAAAATTAACCGGCTGTGGTGGCACTCATCTGTGGTTCCAGCTACTTGGAAGACTGAGGCAGAAGGATCACCTCAGCACTCTAGCCACTGCACTCCAACTGGGGCAACAGAGTGAGACTCTGACTCAAAAAAAAAAAAAAAGAAAAAAAGGAAGTGCTCCTTTCTTTTAACATTGTGGGGGGTTTTAGACTTCTTTTTATGGTGGTAAATTATCCATCACATAGGCTCACCATGTGAACTCCACCCCTCCCTGCCTTTCCGAGGTGTAATTGACAAATAAACACTTTATATGTAGAAGGTGTACAGTTTGACACTTGGTATGTGTGTGGTGTCAGGTGAAGAATGAGGAAACTCATACATTTGGAAAGAGAGTTTTCTTTCTCATAAGGAGCTGCGGCTGCCACTGGACCTTTTGACGGGCTGGAAAGCGTAGCCTCCGGCCAGAAGCCAGAAGCAGAGTCAGAAGAATAAGACAGAGATGTATGCTGAGCAGGCTGGCCAGATATACATATTCAATAAGTTGTGGGCAGGGTCATGAATATTTACAAGGGGAAATGCACACATGTGCAATTCAGCTTTCTGCCTCTCCATGTGTCCCAAGTTCAAAAAATGTCAAAGTTAGCACAATGCGAAGGTGGAGATTTGGGGCCTCTGATGTCAAAAGGTGAAGCAGAGGACACGAAAACCCTCAGTGTGCATCCTCTGTGGACCAGCCAGACTGCTTTGTGGTCAGGGGTCTCTGATCAGGAAGGGAGGCTGGCGGGTCCTTGTGCAGAAACCACAGAAGGGAGGGTGGCGCCAGGCAGGTGGTTAATGGCTTCGGGTGGGGCTGGTCTTTCCAGGGGGCTGGTTTCTGGTTAGCCCCGTGGTCAGCAAGGGCGGGCGTATAACGAGGTGGGTTTGACCTCATCAACGTCATGGCTGAGACCTCAGTTTTAAGGTTTCTCTGGGGTCCCCTTGGCCAAGAGAGTGTCCTTTCAGTGGCTGGGGTGGGGGCTTAGGATTTCGTTTTTCTGTCTCATATACATTGTGAAGCGTCTCCACTATCAAGTTCATGAATGCACCCATCACCTCAGTTACCATCTGTGAGGGTTCAGGACACGAGTGCCACCCTGTTATCACACTTCAAGTACAGGATTTGGTCTTGCTAAGACAGTCACATGGCTGCACATCAGATCTTCGGAACATGTTCGGTTGGCAAAGCCAAAACTCTGTGCCCCTGGACACCATCTCCCCACCCCCCAGCCCAGTCCCTGGTGGTCACCACTGTCCTTTCTGCTTCGAAGAGTTTGACTATTTTACATTCCACATATATAGAGATCATGGAACACTTGCAGTCATTCCCGAAATCAGAAGTGTCTGGGTGCTGATGGGAACCGCTCTGAGCACCTCTTGGAACTGCAGAAGTCACACGTGACTTGGATTCCTCTTTTGTTATCGGTATCTATTCAGTATTAAAATTTTGATAGTTTTTTCCTTTCTTAAAATGTGTGTGTGTGTGTGTGTGTGTGTATATATATATATATATATTTTTTTTTTTTTTTTTTTTTTTTTTGAGTCGGAGTCTCACTCTGTCCCCCAGACTGGAGTACAGTGGCCGCTCCTGGCCACCGCAGCCTCGACCTGCTGGGCTCCGGCGATCCTTCCGCCTCAGCCTTCTGAGTAGCTGGAACTATAGGCATGCACTACCATGCCCGACTAATTTTGATTTATTGTAGAGATAAGGTCTCACCAAGTTGCCCAGGCGGGTCTCAAACCCACGGTCTCAGGCAATCCACTCACCTAAGCCTTTTTGGCACCTTCTGTACGTGTGTGTGTGTGTGTGTGTGTGTGTGTGTGTGTGTGTGTGTGTGTACTCCCAAACCACTGAATGGACCCCCTCTTGGCTAGAGAGATCTTAAAAACTGAGGTCCCAGCCACAGTATCGACGAGGTCAAACCTGCCTTGTTATACACCTGCCCTTGCTGACCTAGTGCTAACCAGAAACTAGAAAGACTCCACCCTGATGCTATCAACCACCCGCCTGACCCACCCACCTGTACACACACACACACACACACACACACACACACAATGGAATGGCATGAGGGGGGACCCCCCAAAAGACTGGAAAGTATTTATTTAAAAATTGTATATTTATTCTTACATCTTTAAACTTCAGTCACCCTCAAAGCACCCTCTGTTAGATGCAATACACCTATAGAGACGCTTTTTCCACTGCTCAAAACAGTTTTTGAGCTTGTCAATTTTGATGCCTTTTAGTGCTTCTGCCATTTTTTTGCTTCACCTCTTCCAAACTGGCAAAACATTTCCCCTGGAGGACTTTTTTCATCCAGGAAAACAATAAAAAGTTGCTCAGAATGAGATTGGGTGAATGGGGAGGGTGGGACACGGGGATCATGTCGTTTTGGGTCAAAAACTGCTGAACACCCAGCGCGGTGTGGGCAGGTGCGCTTGTAAATCACCCATCATGAAATGGGCAAACGCGTTGAAAGAATCTCAACAAAGAAAAAATTCACTGAAGCCGAAGGCAGCCTCTCACAACCATGCCAGCTGGTCCACTGATGCTGATGGACTCCTAGAACACTTTTCTCGGGAGGAAGCCTGTGCTACAAGGGGCCCGCCCCCCAAAAGATAATTCCGGGTTTTTGGGGTCCCCTCCTCATATGTATATACACACCACATTTTTAAAAATCCCATTAGAACCATTTTTATCTAAACATTTTGGGGCATCACGTTTATTCACCCTGTTGTGTAACCATCACCCCTCCCCATTTTCAGAACTCTTTCACTATCCCAAACAGAAGCTCTGTATTCATCTAAACAGCAATTCCACATCCCCCCTCCTCAGACCCCCAGTAACTCCCATCCTGCTTTCTGTCTCTATGAATTTGCCTATTTCAGGTACCCCATAAAAGTGGAATCCTATGATACATTTCTTTTTATTATTATTTTTTTTTTGAGTGTGAGTCTCACTCTGTCACCCAGGCTGGAGGGCAGTGGCACACTCTCGGCCACCTGCTGGGCTCAGGAGATCCTTCTGCCTCAGTCTTCCAGGTAGCTGGAACTACAGGCACGCGCCACCACGCCTGGCTTTTTTTTTTTTTTTTTTAATTGTAGAGATGAGGTCTCGCCAGGTTGCCCAGGCTAGTCTCGAACCCGCGGGCTCAAGCAATTCTCTCACCTCGGCCTCCCAAAGTGCTGGGATTATAGGCGTGAGTCCCCGCCCCTCGGCCTGATACGTGTCTTTTGTGTCTCGGTGTTTATTCCACTTGGCATGTTCTCCAGGCCCACCCGTGTAGTAGCGTGCATCAGAATTTCCTCCCTTTCCAAGGTTGATGAATATTCCATTATGCGGAGAGAACACACTCTGTTCTTTCACCTGCTGATGACACCTGAGCCGGCTCCACCCCGACTGTCGTGAACGATGCAGTTGCCAGCGCCGGAGTCGCCACGTGTGCGCGCGTCCCTGCTTTCCCACTCGGGTACGCACCCAGGGGAACTGCCGGGCCTCGAGCAAGTGCCGTGTTGGACTTTTCCAGGAACGACCTGACTTTCCAAAGGAGCGCGACCACTTTACATCCCCACGCCTGTCAGCCCAGCACTTCTGGGAGGCTGAGGTGGGAGGGTCATCGGAGGCCAGGAGTTCAAGGCCGGCCGGGGCAACATAGGGAGACTCATCATCGAAAACAATAAAATTTTAAAAATCATTCCCCCCAGCAACGCTTCTCCACATGCTCCCTAATACTTGTAACTAGACTGGGTCTGCAGCCCGCTATGCAAGACACCGGGTTGCCGCAGAGAAAGAGGCTTCATCGCGGAGACCCGGAGCGAGCAGAGGGAACGAAGCGTCCCATTTGTTTCCCTGAGGAGTCTGGGGCTTGGAATTTAAAGGGCCTTGGCGCGCCGAGGTATGGAGCTCGCTGATTGGTGGAAGCGTGCAGGCGCGCTGGAGTGTGGAGCTCGTCGATTGGTGGAAGCATGTAGGGTGGTGCGCCGAAGTATGGAGCTCGCCGATTGGTGGAAGAGTGCGGATGGTGCGCTGAAGTGTGGAGCTTGCTGGTTGGTGAAAGCGGCCTAGGCCCCCGAAGTGTGGAGCTCGCTGATTGGTGGAAGCGTGCAGGGTGCGGCCACGAGGGTGGACCGGGAAGAAGGTGTGTTTCCCCGTGGCCCCGTCCCCTGGGGGCTTCAGGCGGGTTGACGTCACCTGGTCTTGGAATTTGGGATCTGAGCCTGTTGTTTAAGCAACCCTTAAACAAAAGCCTAGTGATTCTGATGTCAGAGGCCGTGTCTGTGGGCACAGTGGGGATGCAAGCCAATTTTCAGACCATCTTGGGGTCCCGGATCGCGTCTAGGAGAGCCGGGGGCCAGCCCAGCGCCCTGTCTGGTGTCACGTGACTTTCAGCGTCGAACAAGAGGGCTGGAGCGCAGCCCCACTCAGGCTTCATTTATAGCTATATTCCTGGCTGGGCGTCGGGGCTCACGCCTGCATCCCAGCACTTTGGGAAGCAGAGGCGAAAGGATTGCCTGAGCCCAGGGGTTCGAGACCAGCCTGGGCAACATGGCGAGACTTTGTCTCTACAAAAAACGTTTTTTAAATTGGCGTGGTGGCACGCGCCTGTGATTGTAGCTACTTGGCAGGCTGAGGCGGAAGGATTGCCTGGGTTCAGCAGGTCAAGACAGTGGTGGCCATGAGCATGCCGCTGCACTCCGGCCTGGGCAACAGAGTGAGACTGACTCAAACAAAAAAAGAATAAAAAAGAAACTATAGGCCGGACGTGATGGCTCAAACCTGTGACCTCAGCACTTTGGGAGGCCGAGGCGAGAGGATTGCCTGAGCCAAGGGGTTCAAGATCAGCCCGGAAAACTTGACAAGACCTTGTCTCTACGATAAATACAAAAATTAGCCAGGCATGGTGGCGTGTGCCTGTGCTCCCAGCTACTTGGAAGGCTGAAGCGGAAGGATCACCTGAGCCCAGCAGGTCAAGGATGTGGTGGCTGTCAGCATGCTCCTGCACTCTGGCCTGGGCGACAGAGTGAGACTCTGACTCAAAAAAAGAAAAAGAATAAAAAAGAAACTACAGGCCAGGCGCAGTGACTCAAGCCTGTAATCCCAGCACTTTGGGAGGCTGAGGTGAGAGGATTGCCTGAGCCAAGGGGTTCTAGACCAGCCTGGGTAACTTGACAAGACCTCATCTGTACACTAAATCAAAGAATTAGACAGGCGTGGTAGAGCGCGCCTGTAGTTTCAGCTACTTGGAAGGCTGAGGCGGAAGGAGCGCCAGAGCCCAGCAGGTGAGCGTGCCCCTGCACTCCAGCCTGGGCAACAGAGTGAGACTCCAACTCAAAAAAAAAAAAAAGAAAGAAAAAGAAAGAAACGATATTCCTGTCCAGTGTCCAGCATGCAATTCTTGTCAATCCTGCAGGGATGGTTTTATGTTATTTTCTGTTCTATTTTGTTTTAAATGTGACACCTGTCTTAACTGGACGGAGGGAGGACTGGGGATTATTGCTAAGCTAATTAACACTGTCTACCCCCCACAACCAAGCTTGACTATCTTTAAGCATAAATAAATAAATTGAATAGCCATCCTAGTGGGTGTGAGGTTGTCACCATTGTGTTTTAATATTCCCCTGTGTCCCATTCATTTATTTTCATTCACTGTGTAACATTCCATCGAATACGCTCTCTTCATTCAGTTTGCAACAGAGGCGCGCGTGGCCAAGACAATAAACAAGCACAAGATATTGTGAGAGGCGGAGGATTTCGTCCCAAAAACTGGCAGACGGGGCAATGGCTGGGCTCTTGCCTTGGAGATACCACCTCAGAGTCTTAGGCTGAGGAGACTTGGTGTGCGGCATGGCACAGGGTGTGTCTTGGCCCATCTTGGGCAGGGCTTCCCGAGGGCTGGTAGGAGTTATCTCAGCAGCAGTCAGGTGGTGGGTCAGCTTCCCTGGACTCCACGAAGGTGGGAGAGTCCTGCCGTCAGGCTGGTTTAAGATGAGCACCTGACATTTCCAAACAAGCCTTGGATCAGATGAGCGTGCGTGGTGAAAAGAAGTTTCCAAAACACGTTTCAGGCCTTAAGGTTAAGGGGAGGGGGAACAAAACTTTAAAATGCATTTGAAGGCTGAGATGCTTGGTTACGGTTTTATGTTCATCGACTGTTAGGGGGTCTCCAGTTTGGGGTTCCTGAGGCCTGATCCACACGCACACATTTCACAGGACACAGGACAAGGAGAAAAGCGGGTAGTGGTGGGAACATCTCCAGATGCCTCATTTTTAATTTTTATTTATTTTATTTATTTATTGAGTCGGGGTCTCACTCTGTCACCCAGGCTGGAGTGCAGTGGCACAATCATGGCTCGCCATAGCCTCAACCTCAGGGATCCTCCCACCTCAGCCTCTCGAGTAGCTGGGGCTACCGGTGCACGCCACCACCCTCCAGCTAATTTTTTAAAATTTTTGTAGCGACAAGGTCTCACTATGTTGCCCAGGCTGATCTTGAACTCTTGGGCTCAAGAGATCCTCCCGCCTCGACCTCCCAAAGTGCTGGGATTATAGGTCTGAGCCACCGCGTCCGGCCCCCAGAAACTTTTACTGATGCCAAATTATTTTCCAAAACAACGGTGGAGAGTTCCAGTTGTTTCATGACCTCGCCAAGTACTTTATTACAATTACATAGTATAGTGTAAATCATGGTGAGTTTTCATTTTTTGTTTTTTTTTTTTATAGAGACGAGGTCTCACTCGCTATGTTGCATGCTGGTCTCGAGCTCCTGAGCTCAACCAAGCCTCCTGCCTCAGCCTCCCAAAGTGCTGGGATGACAGACACGAGCCGCCATGCCTGGCCATTTTTTAAAAAACATTAGTCACATAGATGCTTGTGTGGTGCCATCTCACTGTGGCTTTGTGGACTCACTGAAGCTGAGTAGCTTTTTTTTTTTTTTTTGAGTCAGTCTCACTCTGTCACCCAGGCTGGAGTGCAGTGGCATGCTCACAGCCACTGCAGCCTCGTCCTGTTAGGCTCAGGCAATGCTTCCGCCTCAGCCTTCCAAGGAGCTGGAACTACAGGCATGCGCCACCACACCCGGCTAATTTTTTTATTTATTTTAGAGATGAGGTCTCACCATGTTGCCCAGGCTGACCTTGAACCCCTGGGCTCAGGCAATCCTCTCCCCTCCGCCTCTCAAAGTGCTGGGATTACAAGTGTGAGCCACCATGCCTGGCATTGGGTAGCTTTTCATAGGTTAGTTGGCCCTGGCATTCTCTGGCTTTGGAATCACGGGAGCTAGTTGCATCTCACTTTTCTTTGTGCCGTTTTGGGTTGGCTTTCTGTCTCTTGCAACTGAGAGAGTTCTGAATGCACAAGGATTTTGGAAGAGAGCACCGGAAGGAGAAGCCAGAGGTCATTTCCCCCCGGGAAGCCCGCAATCCTCTCCAGCAAGAACCAGATGTCTCCAGTGGGCTGGAAGGTGGTGTGCTGTAGGTCAGGCTCAGGCTTCAGGATCGGTCTCTGACCCAGGAACGGGCGGCTCCTGGGGACGCGGCTGTCAGTCAACAGGCAATACCAGGCTACCTGTGCCGGGACCCCTCAGCCAGATCCCTCTCCTTGATGCCACCCAGCCTGGGCAGACCCTCAGCCCTGAACTGAGTTATGGATGGTGGAGAGGTCTGGAAGGGGCCAGGGAAATGAGAGACCCCTTTGGGAGGAGCCTGCTGGGCCTTGGAAGGTCCCTGTCATGCTCTGGGGAAGTTTCTAGAGCTTTCCATCACGTCTGGCTTTCACTTTCAAACGGGCCGTTCCCTGTCCCTGTGAGGAATTAAGGAACAATCCTGGGCTGCAGGGGAAACCAGTTTCGAGGGGCAGCAGCCCCTGGGACCGTAGCGAGGGGAGCAGCCAGTGCCAGGTACAGTGTGGTCCCCTCCCACCTGCCACCTCAGAACCAGCAGGTGCAGTCCGAGATGTAACTTTTGCGTGTCTGTTTGGCCAGGACCGTGCGGGGCCTTCTCCTGCTTTCTTGTGCATGTGACTTCCTCCCTTTTTCCTTCAACCCTGCCCGAATTTTCCCTCCCTCCCAGAGACACCTACTGCTTTATATTTGGCCCGTGACCTCGGACACAGAGTCACACACCACATAATGATGCTTTGTTCAGTAACAGACCTCGTGCCTGGCAGTGGTCCCATGGATTGTAACACCTTATTCTTACCGTGCCTTTCCTACGTTTGGATACACAGACACTCACCATTGTGTCACAACTGCCTATGGTGCTCAGGACACTAACGTACCGTGCAGGTGTGTCGCCGGGAGCAGTAGGCTGGACCCCGCAGCCCAGGTGTGCAGGAGGCCAGACCACCTAGATTGGTGTGACTGCAGCCTATGAGGCATTTCTCAGAACCTGTCCCCATTGTTCAGCATCACGTGACTCTGTCCGTCTCTTTGAACAATCGGGTGTGTGTGTTTTTTGTTTGCTTGTTTATGTTTGAGTCCGGGTCTCACTCTGTCACCCAGGTTAGAGTGCAGTGCACGCCCATGGCCACTGCAGCCTCGACCTGCTGGGCTCAGAGGATCCTTCCGCCCCAGCCTTCCAAGTTGCTGGAACTATGGGCACTTGCTACCACACCCAGCTGATTTTTTGATTTACTGTAGAGACGAGGTCTCACCAAGTTGCCCAGGCTGGTCTCGAGCCCCTGGGCTCAGGCAATCCTCTCGCTTCGGCCTCCCAAAGTGCTGGGATGACAGACGTGATTCATTGCACGTCTGATGCAGCCCCCATCAGTTTTAGACATTGCAGTGATCTTCTCCCAGTCTGCGTCTGTTATCCATCTGTTATTACGTATGGTTTCCTTCAGGAACAGGATCCTTAAGTTTGATGTAGTGAAATCCATCCGTTTTTTAAAATTTCATATTCTTGAGACCCAGAGTTTGAGATTAGCCTGGACAATACAACAAGACCTGTCTACAAAAAACTAAATTAAAAAATCTTATGTTTGTACTTTTGGGGTCTTATTTTAGAAGTTCTTCCAAGCCCCAAAGGCACAAATTCTTCCTGAATGCTTTCTCCTATGGAATTCATAGTGTTTTCTTTTCTTTTCTTTTCTTTTCTTTTTTTGAGTTGGAGTCTCACTCTGTTGCCCAGACTGGAGTGCAGTGGCTGCTCCCGACCACCGCAGCCTCGACCTGCTGGGCTCCGGCGATCCTTCCGCCTCCGCCTTCCAAGCAGCCGGAATTACAGGCATGCGCTACCACGCCCGGCTGATTTTTTGATTTAAGATTAGAAAATATAGTTTATTTAGAAAGAAAATTTGAAAGAGAGAGACAGAAAGAGGAGATTCATCTCTCCTAGGTAGGGGAGGGGGCCGAATCCAGGAAACATGGCCTGGCCATAGAGCACATGGCCACACCATAGCTTAGCAAGGCAATGGCCCATAGTGTTTTTCTAATACTAAAGTCTAATACATCTGGGTTCATCATGATCCTTTGTGCTGTCCTTCTCTAGCTGCTCTGAGTGGGAGCATCCTGTGATCCTTTGTCACCTGTCCTTCTCTGGCTCCTCTGAGAGAGATCTTCCCATGATCCTTTGTGAATGTCCTTCTCTAGCTCCTCTGAGCGGGATCTTCCCATGATCCTTTGTGACTGTCCCTCTCTAGCTCCTCTGAGTGTGATATTCCCATGATCCTTTGTGACTGTCCCTCTCTGGCTCCTCTGAGCGGGATCTTCCCATGATCCTTTGTGACTGTCCCTCTCTGGCTCCTCTGAGCGGGATCTTCCCATGATCCTTTGTGACTATCCCTCTCCAGCTCCTCTGAACGGGGTCTTCCCATGATCCTTTGTGACTGTCCTTCTCTGGCTCCTCTGAGCGGGATCTTCCCATAATCCTCTGCAAATTCCTTTTCTAGCCCTTCTGAGCAGGATCTCCCCATGATCCTTTGCGGATGTTCTTCTCTAGCTCCTCTGAGCGGGATCTTCCCATGATCCTTTGTGACTATCCCTCTCTAGCTCCTCTGAGCGGGATCTTCCCATGATCCTTTGTGACTGTCCTTCTCCAGCTCCTCTGAGTGGGATCTTCCCATGATCCTTTGTGAATGTCCTTCACTAGCTCCTCTCAGTAGGATCTTCCCATGATCCTTTGTGACTACTCTTTTCCAGCTCCTCTGAGCAAGATCTTCCCATGATGCTTTGCGAATGTCCTTCTGTAGCTCCTCTGAGTGGGAGCTTCCCATGATCCTCCAACTCCCTTCCAACCTTTACGCCAACACTGGCATAGACTCTAGCTCCTATGTGGCTTCTCTGCTCCACGACACTCACAGTGGCTTGCTTCCCTGGTGGAGCCCTGGCAGGTGCAGTCCCTGAGGATTCATGGAGCGGAATTTCTGCATCCCCCTGCCTCCTCCACCCCGGGTCTCGTGTGCGTGTGTGCCTCTACTGTTCAGCCCCCTGGTGTTCTCATCTGGCTTCACAGAGTCGACCTTCCATCTTTCTGACATGGTGCATGTTTCTGTTTCTTTTGGGCAGGAACTTGGCCTATCGCTTGAGTAAATTCTCTCTGCATCTTCCACCCTTGCTTTCATCTGGATCGATCCTACTCACCATCCAGCCCTTTTGTCTGATTTTACCCACGTTCTCCCAGTTCCCTGGGCCTCCCTCCCCAGAGCACCCATCACCGAATGAACATTTGCTCCATGACTGCCTCCTCCATCAGGCCAGACCCTGCTTCTCTTGTTCCTGCCCTGCTCCTGGCACATGACACAGAAGTGACACACTGCCGGTCCCTGACTGAAAGGTCAGGTAACCAGAACTACAAGTGCACACACACTACCACGCCCAGCTAATTGTTTGATTTATTGTAGAGATGAGGTCTCACCAAGTTTCCCAGGCTGTTCTTGAACCCATGGTCTCAGGTAATCTCCTCACCTTGTCCTCCCAAAGTGCTGGGATTACAGGCTTGAACCACCACACCTGGACAATTTTTTTTTTTTTGTAGAGACGGGGTCTTGCTATATTTCCCAGGCTGGTCATGAACTCCTGGACTCAAACAATCCTCCCGCCTCAGCCTCCCAAAGTGCTGGTACTACAGGCGTGAGTCACTATGCCTGGCCTTCTTGAACTAATTACTAAACACTGGGAGCTCCACAGCCACTTATGCACATGAAGAGGATGGTATTACGCTCCCCTCAAGGCCACCGAACCCACCCCACTGTGCTTGACGTGTACAACACTCCTCTGCGGCATGCCTCACCCATGCTATCTTCTCTAAGAACTGCCTCCCAAACCCTTCCCTGCTGAGTGGGTCCCTAGGACACGGGACACGTGTGTGCTTCTTAGGGGAAAGTGCCCCTGTCTCAGCACTTTAATGCCAGCTGCAACCATGGTCTCATTATGAATATACAAGGGAGGACCCAAAAAACCCTGAATTTTTTTTAAATTGTGTATTTATTCTTACACATTTAAACTTCAAAATACTCTTTGTTTGATGCAATACACCTATCAAAATGCTTTTCCCACTTCTCAACAGTTTTTGAAACTGTCGATCTTGATGCCTTTTAGTGTTTCTGCCATTTTTTGTTTCACCTCTTCCACATCAGCAATACATTTCCCTTTGAGGACTCTTTTTTCTTTTTCTTTTTCTTTTTTTTGAGTTGGAGTCTCACTCCTTCGCTCAGGCTGGAGTGCAGTGACACACACGCTCACAGCCATCCCGGCATTGACCTGCTGGGCTCCGGCGACGCTTCCGCCTCAGCCTTTCAAATAACTGGAATTACAGATGTGTGGTACCATGCCAGGCTATTTTTAATTTTATCGTAGAGACGAGGTCTCGCCAGGTTGCTCGGGCTGGTCTCGAACCCGCGGGCTCAGGCAATCCGCTCACCTCCCAAAGTGCTGGGATTACAAACTGAGCCACTGAGCCCGGCCTGAGGACTTTTTTTCCACAGGGGAAACAAAAAAAAGGCCACTCGGGGCGAGATCAGGTGAATAGGGAGGGTGGGGCGTGGGGGTCATGCTGTTTTGGGTCCAGAAATGCTGAACACTCAGCTCAGTGTGGGCAGGTGCACTCGTAAATACGCCATCATGAAATGACCAAGCGCATTGAAAGAATCTCCAAAGCAAGAATTCACTGAAGCAGATCACAGCCTCTGCCAGCAACACTAGCTGGAATATGAATACCGATGGGTTCCTAGAACACTCCCCCAGAAGGGACGTCTGTACCACAAGGGGCCCACCCCCTAAAAGGTCATTCTGGGTTTTTTGGGTCTTCCTCATAGGTGTTTACCACATCTGTAATGCGAATGGTGCCCCTTGGGGTCTACACCACACTGTCCGCTCCACAGCCTTCCCATGGCGTCCTGGTCCCTGCCCTCTTCTGAAGCCAAGCTGAGGGCACCAGGAGCCGGTCCCCACCTCAGCTGGCTGGTCAGACCAGTGCTCCTGGGAGTGGGAAGGTGGGATCAGAGGATCCAGCTTGTCCATATTGCTCTGGGAGAAAATGCAGTCCTGGTGGGAGGACTGTGTCCGGGCATGGGTCGGCGCGTTCCCTGATTGCAGGCAGCAGAGATTGGCTTAAACCCACGTGGCTGACTTGACTTAAAACGGAGCGGGTTAGGAGGCTCTGAAAAGCAGAGAACCAGGGGCCAGGAGGAGGGAGGAGCAACGGAACAGCCTTAACCAGAGGCTTCAGGGCAAATGGCCTCAGTCCACCTCGTCCCCTCCCGTGCCCAGCCCGCAGGACTCATTCTTGGGAGAGTCTGGCCAGTCACACATCACTCAGGTGCCTGGCCCTGGAGGACAGTGATGGAGAGAGCAGTCCACCCATCGTTCTGTTCTCCTTAAGCCAAAAAAACTTTATTATTCATCTATAAAAGTGTTTTTGAGGCTGGGCGTGGTGGCTCATCCTAAAGCCTTGAACCTCTTTCTTTTTCTTTTCTCTTTTTTTGTTTTTTTGAGTCAGAGTCTCAAGTCCATGCCGCTATGGGAGGCCGAGGCAGGAGGATCGCTTGAACCCTGGAGCTGGAGACCAACCTGACAACATAGCAAGACCTCGTCTCTAAAATATCAGAAAATTACCTGGGTGTGGTTGCCTGCGCCCGGAGCCTAAGGTGCTTGGGAGGCTGAAGCGGAAGGATCCCTGAGCCCAGAAGGTCAAAGCTGCATGACTGTGCCACTGCACGCCAGCCCGGGTGACCGTGAGGCCCGGACTCAAATAATAAAAGCATTTAGAACATATAAAGCAAGGCGACCTTTGCTCCTTTTTCTCATCTTCTGGGGCGGGGTCTGTCAGGGTGTGTCTGGCTCCTTCCTTTGTACCACCTGCCCCGCGGCCCCTCACCTCATCCTGGGCGCAGACCTGCCTTCCCACCACCTGCTGCCTTTTCTTTGAGGTGTGGGACGCCCTTGCTACCGTCTCCTCTCCCTCGTCTCCCCTGCGGGCTCCTTCTGCGCGAGGAGGCTCCGATGGCTCAGCTCCCTCGTCGGCCTCTTCCTCATCTGTGGCCTCTTCCCCCTCTGCAGCCTGTTCCGCCCTCCACGACCTCCTCTCTCCGCCACCTCCTCCTCCCTAAGCTGTCTCCTCCCTCCTCTGCTGCCTTCCCCCCCCACCGTGGCCTTTCCCCCCCACCCCCCTGCAGCCTCTCCCGGTCAGTGCCTCTGTCCATGGCTTTCGGCTGCACGTGTCTCAACTTCCACCTTCAACCCACACGATGGCCATTTTTTTCCAAAATAAAGTCTTACGCATCTTATTTAATAAATGTCATCATATACCCTTCCAGGTAGAAGCAGCTTCTGCAAGTTTTAAAGCAAAGGGAGTAGAAAGGTCAGGAGTGCCACCCGGTGTCCTGGCAACATGGTGGTCTGAATATTTCCCCACCACCACCCCTGCACTGCTTACAGCCCCCGGGCCACCCCAGACAGTCATCAAAGAGCCGTGAGCTCCCCAGACTCCAGCGGGACCCAGGAGCCCTTCCAAAGCAGCTTCCGAGTATCCCCCAGAAGTACCGGTGGCAGGCATTGTACAAGGGGAGGACCCACAAAGCCCAGAATTACCTTTTGGAGCGAGGCCCCAGTGGTACAGGTTTCCCTGCTAGTTACATGTTCTAGGAATCCATCAGCATCCGTGGACCAGCTGGCGCTGTTGTGAGAGACTGCATTGAGGAAAAAACACCCCGAGTTGTGGTGTTATAGGCAGATAACGAGAAAGGAGTTGTCAACATGCAGAGAGGGTCAAATTGTGAGTCTTTTATTTAGGCCGGCGACCGAGAGAACTATTGCCGTAAAAGCTCTTGGCCCCGAACGGAGTGAGTAGAGGGCATATAATGGCAAAAATTGCATAAGCTGTACAGTTTGATTTACATTTTCTTGGCAAAACATCAGGCAGTTAGATTAGATACAGAATTTGCAGCTATGGAGTTTCCAAGAACCGAGGGGAACAGGAATGTGGGTGTGCAGTGTGATTATGGGAAGGTCATATAAGGGGGTCATTTCTGGGTTAAGATGGAAGATTCAGCTGGGCTCGGTGGCTCAGCCTGTAACCCCGCTCCTTTGGGAGGCTGAGGTGAGTGGATTGCCTGAGCCCGCGGGTTCGAGACCCACCTGGGCAGCGAGATCTCATCTCTACAGTAAATCAAAAAATCATCTGGCCGTGGTAGTGCATGCCTGTAATTCCGGCTACTTGGAAGGCTGAGGTGGAAGAATCGCCGGAGCCCAGCAGGTGAGGCTGCGGTGGCCAGGAGCAGCCACTGCACTCCAGTCTGGGTGACCGAGTGAGACTCCAACTCAAAAAAAAAAAAAAGATGGAAGATTCATTACAAAATGGAGTTACTTATGTCAAGCAAGCTATTACAGGTTATTATAGGTTTTGCAGATAGATATTTCTTTTTTTTTTTTTTTTTGAGTTGGAGTCTCACTCTATCATCCAGACTAGAGTGCAGTGGCCACTCCCAGCCACTGCAGCTTTGACCTGCTGGGCTCTGGCGATCCTTCTGCCTCAGCCTTCTAAGTAGCCGGAACTACAGGCGCACTCCACCACGCCCGGCTAATTTTTGATTTGTTGTAGAAATGAGGTCTCGCCAAGTTGCCCAGGCAGGTCTCGAACCTGCAGGCTCAGGCAATCCACTCACCTCAGCCTCCCAAGGCGCGGGATTATAGGCTGAGCCACCAAGCCAGCTGCAGATAGATATTTCAGTGACAAACAGGCAACTGGTCCTTCTACCAGGACAACATACCTGCCCATATCACGCTGAGGGTTCAGCAGTTTTTGACCCAAAACAACATGACCCTGTGCCCCACCCTCCCATTCACCCAATTTCCAGGTTTTTCGGTGGCCCCCTCGTATACAGACGGCTAACAAGCATTGAAAGAAAGCTCATCATCACACATCATCAGGGAGCTGCACAGTGAGACAGTGAGGCACCGTGACCCACCTGTTGAGATGGCGACATCCAGAACACCGACGACATCAAATGCTGGTGAGCCTGTGGTGACAGGAACTTTCACAGGGAGGTGAAACGGCACAGCCACGTTTGAAGACAGTTCGGCGGTTACACACAAAACTAGACGTGCTCTGACTGTGGAATCCAAGGATCACACCCCTGTGTATTCACCCAAATGAGCTGAACATGTGTATTCACACAAAAATCTGCACACAGATGTTTATAGCAGCTTTCTTTGTAACTGCTAAAACTTGGAAGCTACCAGGATGTCCTGCAGTGGGAGAGTGAATACATCAGCTGATTTATTCACAATGAAATATTATGGCGAGACCTCATCTCTACAAGAACTCAAAAAATTAGCCAGGCATGGTGGCGTGCACCTGTAGTTCCAGCTACTTGGAAGACTGGGGTGGAAGGATTGCCTGAGCCCAGTGGGCCAAGGCTGCGGTGGCCGTGAGCGAGGCCCTGCACTCCAGCCTGGGAGAGAGACTCTGGTTCAAAAAAGAAGAAGCACGTTATCAAGCCACAAAAAGGCATGGAAGAACCTTGGATGCACATTACAGGGCGAAGCTGATCTGAAAGGCTGCACATTGCATAGCTCTAACCACAGGACCGTCTTAGACAGCAAAACTACCAGGGATCAGGTGAGGAGGAGGACACCGAGGAATTTTAGGGCAAGAGAGCTACTCTGCATGACACTACAGTGGTGGACACACATCCGTCCAAGCCCACAGAGTGGACAGCACCAAGAGGGACCCTAGCATATAAGCTGGACTTTGGTTGACCATGCTGTGTGGATGTGTATTCACTGATTGTGTAAGTTCAGCCCAAAGCTGCCTCCTTGCACGTCTTGGCTGGCCTGAAGGTTTCTCTGACCTTTCCCACGGTGAGTGGTCACCTCGCTGGATGTGTAAGCAGACTGCCACCCACTCGTGTGCCAATCACCTGGTTTTGGTCAAAGGTGCCCACCTATTCAAACCTGGCCCAAATAAGGCACATGCTGAGCTGTAACCAATCCGACTGCCTCTACATCTCACTTCCATTTCCTGTCCTTGGCTTCTGTTTTCCTGTCCACAAATCTTTTTCCCACCACGTGGCTGCGCAGGCATCTCTAAGCCCACTCTGATTCGGAAGGCTGCCCAACTGGCAAATCATACTTTGCTCAGCTGAGTTTTGTTCAGCTTGATTTATCTTAAGTTTTTTTTTTTTTAACAGATGTGTCACTCTGATGCATATTATTTTTTGTTTTTGGGGGTTTGGAGTCTCACTTTGTGGCCCAGCTGGAATGCAGTGGCACGCTCATGACCACCCCAGCGTTGACCTGCTGGGCTCTGGTGATCCTTCCGCCTCAGCCTTCCAAGCAGCCAGAAATACAGGTGTGTGCTACCAAACCTGGCTAATTTTTTTAATTTATTGTAGAGACGAGGTCTCACCAAGTTGCCTGGGCTGGTCTCAAACCCACAGGCTCAGGCAGTCCACTCTCCTCAGTCTCCCAAAGTGCTGGGATTACAGGCTGAGCCACAAAGCCCAGCCCATATTGTTGATAATGGGAAGCTGAGGGCTATGGGAGTATAAGGAATTCTCTCTGTTTTCCCCTCAATTTTGCTGTGAACCTAAAACTGTCCTTTAAAAGTCTATAATTTCTCACAATGGATAACCCTAACATTCATCTGCTGTGGTCAAAAAAAAAGTTTTTGCAATTGGCCAGACATGGTGGCTCATGCCTATAATCCCAGCACTTTGTAGGGCTGAGGTGGGAGGATTGCTTGAAGCCAGAAGCTCAAGACCATCCTGGACAACATAACAAGACCTGGTATCTATCAAAAAAAAAAAGTTGGGCACAGTGGCTCACACCTGCAATCCTAACACATTGGGGGGCTGAGGCAGGAGGATTGCTTTGAGCCTGGACGTTCTAGACCAGCCTGGGCAACACAGCAAGATCTTGTTTCTATAAAAAAATAAAAAAATTAGCTGGCATGATGGCATGGGCCTATAGCCCCAACTACTTGGGAGGCTGAAGCAGAAGGATTGCCTGAGCCCAGGAGGTCGAGGCTATGGTGAGCCGTGACCATGCCACTGCATTCCAGCCTGGGCAACAGTGTAAGAACCAGACTCAAAAGAAAAAAAAGTTGGCCGGGCTCAGTAGCTCATCCTGTAATCCCAGCACTTTGGGAGGCCGAGGAGAGTGGATTGCCTGAGCCCACAGGTTCGAGACCAACCCAGGCAACTTGGTGAGACCTCATCTTTACAATAAAAGACAATATTAGCTGGGCATGGTACCGTGCACCTGTAGTTCCGGCTACTTGGAAGGCTGAGGCGGAAGGATCACTGGAGCCCGGCAGGTTGACTCTGGGGTGGCCGTGAGCATGATACTACACTCCAGCCTGGGTGACAAGAGTGAAACTCCAACTCAAAAAAAGAAGAAAAGAATAAGAATGTCTAAAACAAATAGATGTGCTGTTGTCATCAACACCTGGGTCCTCAGCAGCCTGAGTGCCGGAGAGGCTCTCTGCCCTCCGAGTGAGACCTCCGTGAGATTCTTCCTCTGACTCAGCTTCTGCAGGACGCAGCATTTATCCAAGCAAGGTGTGTGGGGAGCCACGCTCGGCCTTTGGAGATCCCTGTTCCCGGCCTCTCCATATCTGCCAAGAGGTCCTGGTCTTCCTTCGCAGGCGAGATCTCCCCACGTGCCACGACAAATCCTGCCGAGCTCCCACCACCTAGACAGGGGTGGAAGTCTCTCCTCAGGCCAGGCCTCTTCGGTGCCCTGCGTAGGGTGGCTTGCCCTGGGGGTTCCAGAGTCTAACGGCAGCGGTCGCCCTGCCCCATGGTTGGTGCCCGGTGCCCTCCCGGCCTGCAGCTGTGGCGGGAGGGACTACCGCATCGGTGTGAGCCTCAAGCCCCGCTGTGCTGGGTGTTCAAGTCGCAGGCACCAGGCGGGAAGTGGGGCCCAAAAGAAGTTTATCCATGCTTTGGAAGAAGGATTTGAGCCGGGCTCGGTGGCTCAGCTGTAATCCTGCGCCTTTGGGAGGCTGAGGTGAGTGGATGGCCTGAGCCCGCGGGTTCGAGACCTGCCTGGGCAGGTGAGACCTCATCTCTACAATAAATCAAAAAATCAGCCGGTGTGGTAGCGCGCGCCTGTAATTCCGGCTACTCTGAAGGCTGAGGCGGAAGGATCGCCGGAGCCCAGCAGGTCGAGGCTGCGGTGGTCAGGGGCAGCCACTGCACTCCAGTCTGGGCGACAGAGTGAGACTCCAACTCAAAAAAAAAAAAAAAGGAAGAAGGATCTGAAACTCAGTGGGAAGAGGGTGCACCCATGACCTGCCCCGCCTTCTTGTGCAGTAGGGGGAGGGAGATGCCAGGGCCTCCTGCCTCCCAGGGTCTCCTGCCCCCAGGGTCACGTGGAAAGAGGGTCACAGCTCCTTGTACGCATATGCTCTCTTATTCTCTGTGTTGGTGACTCTCTGGCATCCAAAGCTCAGCTGGCTCTAGACAGACAGTCCAGGTGACCCCGGGAGCTTGGGGCGCCTTTGAAGCCCGAGTCAGGCCAGAGCCCAGACCTTCAGCCTCCTCTCTCCGAATGGGCAATCCCAAGGCCAGGCCGGACAGCTAGAGCCCACAGCCCCTCCAGCCCAGAGTCCGCAGATGTCACTCACATGAGCTGAGCCCTAACCTGCCCACCCTGACTCCACCAGCCTTTCCGCAGAAACCACAAGAAAGCCTCCTGCCATGGGATCCCCTCTACCTCCTGACAGAGACTGACCCTGGCGCCTGCAACCTGCCTTCAGGGGCGCTCTTGGAATCCGTCGGCCTCCTCGCACCTGAGCGGAGACTGAGTCCCAGGAGCATAAGTCTTCCACAGGAAACTGGGGTGCTGACAGGAGGGGGACAGAGGTGCTGAGTCACCCCCACATGATGGGTGTCTGCTCCACAGAACAGGGAGAAGCAGACGGGATGGTGGGGGGAAGAAGGAGGGAGAAGGAGGGATGAAGGGAAGGGGAGGGAAGGAGAGAGACAAGGGGGGAGAGAGAAGAGAGAGCGGAAGTGGAAGAGACAGGGAGACAGAGACAGAAAGATAGGGACAGCCAGAGACAGGGAGACAGAGAGAGAGAGAGAGAGAGAGAGAGAGAGAGAGGAAGAGAGAGAGAGACAGGAGAATGGCCAGGATCCTTGAGAGAGCACTGGGGTGAGTATCCCCATCTCACCTCCGGCCTCCTGTGTCTGCCTTCAGAAGGCCCAGCCCCAGCCCTGCCTGTGACCCTGTCCCTTTGCCCGCCGGAAACGCGGCTTGTGGCCCGGACGCCAGCGCTCTGCTCCTCCTGGCAGGGCCCGGCAGCAAGGGGCCTCCTTCCAGTCCCCGCCACGTCCGTCCAGGCACCCGACCCCGTGCCCCTGAGGGACCCTGCTCCTCTGGGCTGGGGGTCCCAGCCCCAAAGCTCCCTTCCCTCCTGTCCAGCCGCCCCCACCTGGGTCTCCCCGACGTCGGGGTGCGGAGCAGGAGAGGAGGCTGGCAAGGCTGGCGGAGGCTCCTGCGCCCCCAGGCTCGCTGCCTCACCTCTTTGGCCCAGATCTCAGCCCCCGGTTTGAGGAACTGTTGTCAGGTTCAGTCCTGCCGGGAGGAGACCCCTCCCGCCAGCGGAAGGGATTCCATTACCGCTAAGTGCCGGTGAAGTAGCTAGCAGGAAGGGTGACAGAAAGGCCGTCAGCCGGCCAGGCTTGCCGAAACCTGGGTGTGGGGGGCGGTGACCAGCCTCCTAAGGAAACCTGAGAACCTGAACTTGGAGGCTGGGACGGACCCTCAAGGTGAGAGGCAGGAAGTGCGTGGGGGAGGGGCAGACACAGCCTGGACCCCTGGCCCGGTGGGTGGTGGGGACCTGGAGTCCCAGCACTTTGGGAGATGGAGGTGGGAGGATGGCTGGAGCCCAGGAGTTGAGTCCAGCCTAGGCAGCACAGCCAGACCCCAGCCCAATACAAACAGAAGTAGAAAGGTAGAGAAGGACTCCCAGTGGGCGGAGGGCAGGAGCTTCCTGGTCCAGACGGAGGCAGGTGGCCCAGGGATGTCTGGACTGTGTGGGGTGGACCGGTGGGGTGGGGATGCGCAGGGAGGTGAGAAGCAGTTTTACTCTGCCAAGCCTTTCAGCCTGAGGCCCCAGGCTCCTGGACCCAAAGAAGAGAGACCCCTCCGGAGAAGAGAAGGTGTTGGCTCCAGGGGAGAACTAGGGAGGCCTCGGCCCCAAGCGTGTGGGCCAGGGCGAGCCTAGCCCTGGAGCAGGGACTGGAGAGGCCGGCAGGACCCAACAGGGTTTCCCTGGTCCCTTCTCGGCGTCCCCCCCCTTCCCCCTCCCCCGCCTCCCACCCAGTCCCAGACTCCCCAGTCTCCCTCCGGCAGGGATGGTCTCCCCCGACTTCCTCCCCCATCCCATCCCCACCCCTCATCTCAGTGGGCTGAGGCCCCGAGGAGCCCTGCAGAGCCTTTCTGGAAGCAGGTGCCAGACAATGTCAACAGGAACTGGTGAGTCATCACACCCCCACTGCTGGCTCCCCGGGCCGAGAGTTCCATCCCCTCACCCCAGAGCAGAAACGTCCGCCTCCGTCTGGCCACCGGGCTCCTGAACCCCCTGGGCTCTCCAAACAGGGCTCCTCCCCACCCCAACCACCACGCCTTCCTCCTCAGCTCCCCAAAATCCGCAAGGCAGGAACCCACCGGGCAGAGCGCCTCACACAGACTCCGTGTCCTCCGCAGGACGGCCTCAGGAGCGGAGCATTTCACAAGGTGCATCTTCATGAGGTGCATTTCACAAGCCACAGAGGCAAGGCCTGGAGAAGTCACGTGTCCGAGGCAATGCAACTCGGGGGTGGCCAAGCTTCCAATCCTGGCAGTCTGCACTTAAGCACTGCGTCTCCTTCCTCGCTCTCCCCTTGCTTCCTTCTAGAACTCCGAACCACACATGCATGCTCACGCTCACACTCACACACACTGTTCTCGCGTCCCAACCACACCCCCCCTCCCTGCACAAAGCCCTGCTCATTCCCATATGCCCACGCCGTCTATTGGCCCATCTCCAGGTGGGGAGAAGAGAGAGCCCTGCAGCTCTGGGGGGTGGTATGCGAGTGAGTGTGTGCTGGGGGCAGGGCCAGATCATCCAGGTGACTTCTTCTGAGACTTCGGCTCCGATGCCAGGTTTCGGAAGGTGCATGGGGGGCGAGAGGCCAGGCTGGAGGACGGTGAGGCTGTGACCAAGCCTCAGCCTCACATTTAGGGAGGGAAGAGAGGAGGGGGGAGTGGGGAAGAGAAGCGTGCAGCAGGCAGACGGAGGCGGGCCTGCGTGACAGGCCTGAGTCTGAATCTCACTGCTCTGTAGCCTTGGGTAGGTTACTTGACCTTTCTGGGCTTCGGTGACTTAGCCAAGAAATGAGATCCTGAACAGCAGCTAATTCTGTTGAGAGGAGTCATTTCTAACTCACAATTGTCATAGTAACCGCTGAATCAGGAACTAGTCATCAAGGGATGCTAAAGCTTTTTTAAAGCTTTTAAAGCTCCTGACCACCGCAGCCTCGACCGTTGGGCTCCGGCGATCCTTCCGCCTCAGCCTTCCGAGTAGCTGAAACTACAGGTGTGCGCTACCACGCCCGGCTGATTTTTGATTTATTGTAGAGATGAGGTCTTGCCAAGTTGCCCGGGTGGGTCTCGAACCCGCGGGGTCAGGCAATCCACTCACCTCAGCCTCCCAAGTCCTTGTTCTTAAGAGCTGCGTGCTGAAATGCTGAGGGACAAAGGCTTTTGATGTCTGAAACACATCCTCAAATGGCTCACAAAAAATAATTACATCTCTGCGTGTGCATGCATGTGCGTGTAGGGGAAAAGGCAGAGAATAAAACACATGTAGTAAAACAGTAGTTATCAGTGAAAAAGGGGCCGGGCGTGGTGGCTCACACCTGCAGCACTTTGGGAGGCTGAGGTGGAAGGCTCGCTTGAGCCCGGAGTTCAAGACCAACTTGGGCAGCAAACCGAGAACTCATCTCTACAAAAAAAATAAAAATAAAAAAATAGGCTGGGCACAGTGGCTCATGCCCGTGAATGACTTTGGGAGTTGGAGGCAACAAGAGTGAGACTCCTACTCAAAAGAATAAGAAAAGAAAATTGAAGAGCCTGAGCCTGGGGGTTTAAGATCAGCCTGGGCAACTTGGCAAGACCTTATCTCTACAATAAATTTTTTTAAAATTAGCCAAGCATGGTGTTGCATGCTTGTAGTTCCAGCTACTTGGAAGGCTGAGGCGGAAGGATCACCGGAGCCCAGCAGGTCAAGGCTGTGGTGGCCGGGAGCGGCCACCGCACTCCAGTCTGGGCGACAGAGTGAGACTCTGACTCAAAAAAAAAAGAAAGAAAAGAAAAAAAACCCTGGACTCAGTGGCTCAGCGCTTTGGGAAGCTGAGCTGAGTGGATTGCCTGAGCCCGTGAGTTTGAGACCTGCCTGGGCAACTTGGTGAAACCTCATCTCTACAATAAATCAAAAATTAGCCGGGAGTGGTGGTGCGCACCTGTAGTTCCAGCTACTTGTAAGGCTGAGGCGGAAGGATCGCCCAAGCACAGCAGGTCGAAACTGCATTGGCCAGGAACATGCCACTGCACTCCAATCTGGGCGACAGAGAGAGACTCGAACTCAAAAAAAATAAAAGGAGGAGAAGAAAACGACAAGGTTTTTGAGAGTTTGCTATACAATTCCTTCAACTTTTCCACGGGTTTAGATTTTTTTGCAAAATAACCATGTTGTCAAGAGGGCATTACTGAATTAACACAAGCGGCATGTCCAGCCTGGCACTTATGAGACCTGTCTCGATGCCAGTTCCCACCCGGCAGGACTGTGGGTCCCCCGGGCAGCAGGAGGCGGGTCAAGATCCGTCCCCGTCACCTGCCTCCACGGAAATCCCCCAGCTCTGCTCCCTGGTGTCCACCCAGAGCCTCCCAGGCCAGAGCCATGCCGTGAGGACAGGAAGCGGTGCTGAGGATAGTGGAACCATTCCTCCCCTCTCCTCACCCCCAAGAGCGGGTCCTTGAGGCGTCTGGGCAGGCCTGTCCTCGGGTCTCAAGTGGCAGGTGCTGAGGGATTTAGGACAGAAGAGGCGCTGATTGAGAAGCAGGAATGCGTCCTCGCAGTGGCTAGAGCAAGGCGCTGGCGGCCCGGGGGCGACACGCAGCCCACAGAGCCAGCCGGGTGTCAACACCCGAGAGAGCCGCGCCAGGATGCTTATTTGAAGATGTCTGCGCAGGCCTGTCTGAGAGACAGCGGGGCTTGTGAGTAATCCCGGCGTCTCCCGCGCCTCCGTGGCAGAGGCGGGCTCTGCCCCCCGGGGCTCTGACCTCCTTGGCCCTGCTCTTCAGTTAGCAATTGAGGGAACCCCTTTAAGATCCGGGGATGGCAGATGTCAACACAGGGGCTTATCGTTGCTACTGGAAGGGATTTTTTTTTTCTTTGAGGCAGAATCTCACTCTGTCACCCAGGCTGGAGTGCAGTGGCGTGATCCCAGCTCACCACAACCTCCACCTTCTGGGCTCAGGCGATCCTCCCGCCTCAGCCGCCTCAGGAGCTTGGACTACAGGTGTGCACCACCATGCCCGCCTAATTTTTGCATTTTTTGTAAAGACAAGGTCTCACCACGTTGTCCAAGCTGGTCTCGAACTCCTTGGCTCATGAAATTTTCCTGCCTTGGCCTCCCAAAGTGCTGGGATTATGGGCGTGAACCATTGCCCCCAGTCAAGAAAGGCTTCTCTTAAGACTCCGCCTCCACGGGACAGAAGCCAGCTCAAGCATGGGATCTTCCAAGCCAGAGACCATACCAGGGACACACCTTCCACAAGCCGACCTCTTCCGGGAACCCAGGCCTCCAGCCCCCGTGGGCAGTGCCAGCCCCAGGAAGAGTGGCAGGTTCTCATTCAGAGCCCACTTCTGGAATTTGTGGATGCTCCAGGGCCATCCCTGAGCCCAGGCAGGATAAATCCCGGCAGGCGACGAGTGTTCCAGGGAGAAGACAGGGGAGAACAGGAGGCTGGAGGCAGAGGGACGCAGGCCTGCAGGTCTGCAAAGCCGGGCCACGGGCAGGAGCTGGGCCGGGCCACAGAAGAGGAGGGTCCGGAGCCCTCCTTCCCCCACCCGCTTCCCGGGAGTCTGTCTACCCCACCGCAGCCCCTGAGACGGGTGTCACACTGCAGACCAGGCACGGCAGCCAGCACCCTCCCACCAGCCCTCCGAGAACCCTGCACGATGTGGGCCTTGGGGGCGGGGGGCAGCTGGTCACAGTGTGCTGTGCTTGCACCCAGCTACGGGGACCAGCCCAGGCTGACCTGTCCCTTAGCGGGGGTTTTGTAAACAGGCCAGAGGAGCCAAAGGGACTTCCTTTACCCCAAAGTCTCCAGTCCCCAAAGCGACACAATCCTGGGCTGACAGTCCTGAGTCTTGCCGTGTCCCATGTGACGGTCCACCATGAGGGAATGAGGCCGACAGAGAGTGGGGCTCAGCGTCCCAGGGACGCTGCTGGTGGTTCCGGACCCGGTTGTTCCTGAAACCCGCCCCACCCTGCTCCTCTCAGTTCCTGGAGCTCAGCCATGTCTGCATGTTTGCTTTGCCCTTGAAGCTAGTTTGAAATGGACTCCATCTCTTCTTTTAAAAATAATGGGACCGGGAGCGGTGGCTCGCGCCTGTAATCCCAACACTTCGAGAGTCGCTTTGAGCGGTGGGAAGACTGCTTGAGGTCAGGAGTTCGAGACCAACCTGGGTGCCATACCAAGATCCTGTCTCTGCAAGAAATTTTTAAAAAGTAGCCAGGCTTCATGGCTTGTGCCTGTAATCTCAGCACTTTGGGAGGCCAAGGCCTGAGGACTGCTTGAGCTCAGGAGTTTGAGACCATCCTGGGCAACCTTGTCTCTACCAAAAAATAAAAAAAGTAGCCGGGCATGGTGGCACATGCCTGTGGTCCCAGCTACTCAGGGCTGAGGCGGGAGGATCGCCTGAGCCCAGGAGGTGGAGGTTGTCTTGAGCCGTGTTCGTGCCACTGCACTGGGAAACAGAGTGAGACCCTGACTCAAAAAAAAAATTAATTAAATTAAAAAATAAATGAAGAAGGTAGAGATTACTGTCCGATGGCTGAACTAAGGCAGTATAGACCCAAGACCAGGACAGTGGTGAGGCTGGAGGCTCATTGGTGGGAAAAATGGAAGCTGGTCGGCTGGGATGGACAGAATGAGGAGAGCACGGGGTAGACAGGCTGGGGGGGAGAGGGAGAACCCCCCAGGTTGACTTGGCAGGAGGGCAGGGTCTCCCGGAGCCCTGCGGCATAAAGCCAGGTGGCCCCCCTCTGTCTGGGCTTCCGGGCTCAAGCTTTCTACTCGCACTGACGTCTTTCCACCCTCCACAAGCCTGAGGCTGAGCCCGGCGCAGATTCCGGTGGCCGCGGGCACATCTGCTCCCCTTCTAGCCCTCATCCAAATGCCCAGGAGAAAGGCCCCAGTAGGCTCAGCTGGAGTGGGTACACCTGCTCATCAGCAGTGCCTGGTGGAGCGGGAGGGTCACAGGGGACCCTGTCTGCCCAGTCCTGCCTTCAGGGAAGGGTCAGAGAAGAACTGTCCACAGATGTGTCAAATCTGGTGACACTGGGCGGGATTCCATCCCCTGCCCGCGCACAGAGCGGACTAAGCAGCTGCTAAGGTTTGGCCGGGCAAGGCGACTCATGCCTGTGATCCCAGCACATTGGGAGGCTGAGGCAGGATGATCGCCTGAGCCCAAGAGTTAGAGACCAATCTAGGTAACATGGAGAGACTTTGTCTCTACAAAAAAAAAAAAAAAAAAAATCAGACCCAGGCATGATGGCTTGTGCCTGTAATCTTACCACTTTGGGAAGCAGAGGCAAGAGGATTGCCTGAGCCCAGGGGTCCGAGATCAGCCCGGGCAATTTGGTGAGACCTCGTCTCTACAATAAATCATAAAAATTAACAGAGAGTTGTGGCACATGCCTGTAGTTCTAGCTATTTGGAAAGCTGAGGCAGAAGGATCCCCTGAGCCCAGCAGGTCAAGGCTGCATTGGTGACCGTGAGCATGACACTGCACTCCAGCCTGGGTGACAGAGGGAGATTCTGTCTCAAAAAAAAAAAATCAAACCATTATCTGGGTATGGTGGCACAGGCCTGTAGTCCCAGCTACTCAGAAGGCTGAGGCAGAAGGATTCAATCTTCTGAGCCCAGGAAGTCGAGGCTGTGGTGAGCCGTGACCGTGCCACACTGCGCTCCAGCCTGGACCAGAGTGAGAACCCGACTCAAAAAGATAAAGCAGCCGGGCTCGGTGGCTCAGCCTGTAATCCCAGCGCTTTGGGAGGCTGAGGTGAGTGGATTGCCTGAGCCCGTGGGTTCGAGACCCGCCTGGGGAACTTCGCGAGACCTCACCTCTACAATAAGCCAAAAATTAGCCGGGCGTGGTAGCACGCACCTGTAGTTTCAGCTACTCGGAAGGCTGAGGTGGAAGGATCACCAGAGCCCAGCGGGTCGAGACTGCGGTGGCCGGGAGCGGCCACTGCACTCCAGTCTGGGTGAAGAGTGAGAATTCAACTCAAAAAAAAATAAAATAAAAAAGATAAAGCAACTGCCAATAGCTTTGGGGTGCCCCATTGGGAGTGTGCGGCTCAAGGTAAGTCTGGCCAGAGGGAGGGGACGCTTCCTTCCACAGTGCTGAGGACATTCTTCCACCGTGCACCTCCTGTGAGTAACTAGAACTCATGGAGAGGGCGGCTGACACTCCCACCCCCGCCCCCCATCTTCCCTGAGGAGAACTGGTCAGCGACATTTTTTTTTTTTTTTGAGTTGGAGTCTCACTCCCTCGCCCAGGCTGGAGCGCAGTGGCACGCCCAAGGCCACCCCAGCGTCCACCCACTGGGCTCCGGCGATCCTTCCGCCTCAGCCTTCCGAGTAGCCAGAACTACAGGCGTGCGCTCCCACACCCAGCTAAGTTTTTGGTTTTTGACTCACTGTAGAAATGAGGTCTCGCCAAGTTGCCCAGGCTGTTCTCGAACCTGTGCGCTCAGGCAGTCCCCTCACCTCGACCTCCCAAAGTGCCGGGATGACAAACTCGAACCACCGCGCCCGGCCTACCGGTGACATGCAGCCTGTGGAGGGCCGCAGAGGCTCCTACAGAATGTTCTAGAGGTAGACTCCCACTTGGTGTGCCCGTGACTATTGATTGTGACTTGTCCCTTCAGAGTGCTGGGATGGCAGGTATGGGCCTCGGCGCCCAGCCCAGGTAGGGACTGTTATTCCAACTTTACCGATTAGATGCCCAGACAGGAGGAGTGACCTCTCTAAGGCCACAAGGGCAGGGTTTGATCCCAGGCTTCCCGACCCCTGAATCTGTGCTGTCGATTGGGATGACACCCAGAGCAGAGGCCTGCAGACCGTCCCAGAGAGCACATGGGCCTCTTTGTCACAGCAGCCAGACACGCCTTCCATTCAGGAAGGACAAGTCTCAGTACTTCACCACCTCTGAACAATCCCAGAACCATGCAGTCCTGACACTGGATGGGGGATTCTAGAAGCTGAATGTGAGGCTGTGGACTTCATCGGGGGTGGGCGGGGCTGGTGGGCAAGGGTCCTGGATGCCGTCCTCCACTGTGAATTTGTTTATTTGAGACGGGGTCTCACTCTGTCGCCTAGGCTGGAGTGCAGTGTGTGATCACAACTCACTACAGCCTCCAACTCCTGGGCTTGAACAATCCTCCCGCCTCTGCCTCTCAAGTAGCTGGGACTACAGGCAGGCGCCACTACACCCAGCTAATTTTTTTGATTTGTTATAGAGACGAGAGCTTCTATATTGTCCAGGCTGGTCTCAAACTCCTGGGCTCAAGCGATTCTCCTGCCTCAGCCTCCCAAAGTCCTGAGATGACAGGCGTGAGCCACTATACCTGGCTGCCTCTTCCACTTAGAACTTGAAAGACGTCATGTCCACTCAGAATCCTCCTTTCTGAGCATGACGCTGGCATGGAGGGACCCTGGGGCGTCTCCAACCTCTCTGTCTTCCGCAACCACTTGGCAGCTGGCCGTCCGGGATCTGGGGTGCGACAGAGCTGCCTTGCAGTGCCCGGGCAGCTGGGAGGCTCAGGGTGGGGAGACCAGTGCCTCCCACTCCGGCTGCCCCAAAGGGAAACATGTGTAGTGTGTCCAAGCATCACAGAGCATGGCCTCACACCACTGGAAGGGATGATTCAAAATCCAAAATAGGAACAAAGGCTCGCAGGCAGCCAGACGCTTTCCCTCTTGCCCGGCGAGGCCTGCTCCCCATCACCCTCTGGTCCAGCATGAATGTCCACCTTCAACCCATCGGAATACACGTCCCCAAACTGTCCTGAGCACGTCCTGGCCTGTCCAAGGCTCGGGCTCCTTTGGCCTCCAGGAGCCTGCCTGTGACTTGTGGGTGTCCTGCCGGCAGGCGACACATGACTGTGTGGCTGCTTCTATGGCAGAGGAGGTCGCTGTAGCCTCGCCCCGTCGCGGGTGACAGTGTCGCAGCCACAGCCCCTGTGACAGAGGGAGGGATGGCCAGGGGTGGGAGGCGTTATAGTGCCAACATATCAACTGCCGCTAAAACAATGACGGAGACAGTGGCGAACAGACACCAGGAAGGAAACTGCAGAGGCCAAGGGAGAGAGGAAGGGTGAAAGGTGAGGCCCAGCCAGGTGTGGTGGCTCACGCCTGTCATCCCAGCACTTTGGGAGGCTGAGGCAGGAGGATCGCTTGTGCCCAGGGCCTCAAGACCAGCCTGGGCAACTCAACAAGACCTCGTCTCCACAGTAAAGCCAAAAATTGGCCAGATGTGGTGGTGCGAGCCTGTGGTTCCAGCTACAATCCCAAGTAGCTGGAACCACAGGGGTATGCCGACCATGCCTGGCTGAGGCTTTCACTCACCAACACACAGGTCAGCCTGGTGCACCGCACGCGCCCTCACACTGGCCCAGACTGACCCTGTCTATTGACACGGATCTCCTGACCCTGCACGGCCAGGGTCACCAAGACCCTCTCCTGCAATCCGCTGTCATGTGCTGCAGGATGCTCTCCAACCCCAGACACCCAGGAGAAGCAGGGGCCGGGGAGGACAGGACCCCAGGCGGGTGTGGGGGAGATGGCCCTCAAAGGGCACCCTGGGTCTCTGTGGTCAACTGTGGGACTGTCCCAGAGGAGGGGGCTGTGTGCGCATGTGCCTGACAGGAGAAGTGGGGGTACGGGCTGCAGAGTGGTGCTGGGTCTGACCCAGGCCCCTCCCACCCCGCCGTGTCCAGCTCCCACCTGGACACCGGTTCCATGAAGTCACCAGACACAGGAATGTCCCTCACCCGCAGAGAACAGAGGGCCCTGGGCCCCAGCCTGAGTGGGACAAGTGAAAGGGTCCCAGTCCTCCTCACCCACTTGGGTCCTTTCTCTCTGGGGCCCTCAGTTCTCCGTGGGGGGTGGGCGTGATCCTTCCTCCTCTTCCCTGTGTGGATGTCTTGGGGTCCTTGGCATCACTGCCCTAGAGCCAGGATGCCCCGTGTCCCCTCCTTTTCCCCAGGTGCAGGAGGAGAGGGCAGAGGGGATGGCTGTGCACGGGCCTGGCTGCATGCTAGGCTGGGCTGGAGAAATGCAGGTTCCAGGGCCCGGCTCCCAAGTCACCAGGAGGGACTTAGTGGGGGCGGCTATGAAGCTTCCCTTGGGTGACATAGCTGCCCCTTCCTCGCCCATCCAGGACCTTGAGGACACCACCATGCAGGGGCTGAAGGCTGGCTTTCCACAGGTGCGGAGTGCATGCCCAGGCCTCTGTGCCGATGGTCTGGAGGGAAGGAGGCGTGTGAGACCACGGGCGCCTCTGCTGCTGAGCCCAGTGGGATGGGGTCCGCTCTGATCCTCAGTATCAGACAGCCCCAAGGAAAATCGGGGGCCTCGGCCCCCAGAGAGCCCCTCAGAAGCCTCTGGGAGCCAGCCAGCATGGCCCCGTCCCAGAGGGGCTCCCACTCACAGACTCTGGGCCAGGGAGACCTGTGTGTCCCCCTGGCTGGCACAGAGGGCAAGGTAAGGTGTGTCTGGCTGCTGTGACAAAGAGGCCCGTGTGCTCGCTGAGTCCATCTGCTGGTTTCTGCGCTAGGTGCCATCCTAAATGACAGCACAGAGTCTGGGGCCAGGGAACCTGGGCTCACATTCTGCCCTTGGTGACCATAGACGGAAGGGACAGCTGCGTCACCCAAGGGAAGCTTCCCAGCTGCCCCCAGCGAGTCTCTCTCAGTGACTTGGGAGCCGGACCCTGGAACCTGCATTTCTCAAGCCCAGCCTAGCATGCAGCCAGGCCCGCACACAGCCGTCCCCCTGCTGCCCTCTCCTCCTGGACCTGAGGAGAAGGAGGGGACACGGGGCATCCTGGATCTAGTGCAGTGACACCAAGGACCCTAAATGACCCTTGGTGACCTCAGACTCCTCTACTGGTAAAGTTGGGATGATAATAGCATCTACTTAGGCCAGGCGTGGTGGCCCACACCTGTCCTCCCCGCACTCCGGGAGGTTGAACTAGGAGGGTTGCTTGAGCCCAGGAGTTCAAGACCAGCCTGGACAACATGGCGAGACCTTGTCTCTACAAAAATATCAACGAATTAGCCGGGCGTGGTGGCGCATGCCTGTAGTTCCAGTTACTTCGGAGGCTGAGGCAGAAGGATTCCCTGAGTCCAGCAGGTCGAGGCTGCAGTGACCGTGAGCATGCCCCTGCACTCCAGCCTGGGCGACAGAGTGAGACTGACTCAAAAAAAAAAAAAAAGAGGATGTAATATTTATTTTATTTTTTTAGGTCTTGCTCTGTCACCCAGGCTGGAGTGTAGATGTGTGATCATAGCTCACTGCAGCCTCATACACTTGGGCTCAAGTGATCCTTCTGCCTCAATCAATGGATGTGAAGTTTTAATTTATTTTTAAGAGACAAGGTCTTTCACTCTATTCCCGGGCTGGAGTTCAGTGGTGCAATCATAGCTCAGTGCAGCCTCAAGTTCCTGGGCTCAAGCGATCCTCCCACCTCAGTCTCCCAAGTAATTGGAGCTACAGGCATGCTTCACCATACTCAGTTAATTTTTTTTTCAATGTTCAGTTTCCTTTAATGACCCCCATCTCCCTGAATGGCAGGTGCAGGCAGCTAGGTGGTGGCAAGAGAATTTCACTTGAAGATCTTGCCTTGCCAGGCTCGGTGGCTCAGCCTGTAATCCCACGCTCTGGGAGGCCGAGGTGAGTGGATTGCCTGAGCCCGCGGATTCGAGACCCACCTGGGCAACTTGGTGAGACTTCATCTCTACAATAAATCAAAAAAATTACCCGGGCATGGTAGCGTGTGCCTGTCGTTCCAGCTACTTGGAAGACTGAGGCGGAAGGATCGCCGGAGCCCAGCAGGTCGAGGTCGCAGTGGCTGAGAGCGGCCACTGCAGTCCAGTCTGGGCGACAGAGTGCGACTCCAACTCAAAAAAAAAGAAGATCTTGCCCTGACTGAAGGCTCTGCCCACGTGCTGGAAGGCCCCCTCCCCGGAAAAGTACTCTCACCCAGTGTCTGGGCCTCCTCGCTGCCAGGATCCAGTTTCCACCATGTGTATGACTCGTGGTCCACCTGCCAGTCTGGACTCAGCGGAAAGGCAAGCGCCTGGCCTCGGAAGACCCAGACTCCGGAAGTGGAGCCGCTGTAGTTGGTTCCAGAGAGGACAACACTGGCAAGGGCATTCTTCCCCAGCTTGTCCAATCACTGGAACATTCCAGCAATGAGGGCGCAACTGATAAAGATCTGGGTGAGCTCCTCAGGGAAGCGGTACTCAGAATACCACCGGGACCAGTCATCCGCATCAAAGCGCTCCCCCAAAGACGGCAGCGCCACAGAGAGTGTGTCCTTGGGGTACTTACGCTCAAATTCATCCAACACAAAGGGACTCTTGGGCAGGGGAGCAGAAGGGTCTTTGGTTTGGGGCTCAGCAGCCAGGGCCTGCTCTCATTCGCCCGTCCCCTCCTCAGGACCAGGGGCAGCCACCGTTTTCTCCCCCTTCCGCTCCGTCTGGGCCTTCTGCTTCTCTTCCCATGAACACTTGTCTTTTCGTGGGGTGTCCTTTTTAGGCTGGCTCTCGGCAAACTTTTTCGCATCCAACTGGGCCATCTTCTCACGAAGCTTCACATCCCTCAAGGCAGCACAGAACCGGGGCTGATTAATGCAGGTGAGGAGCCTGCGGTTGGTCTTGGGAAAGACCTGGCGGAGAGAAGGCTCCAGGACCTGCTTGTAAAGCCACAACAGGGTGCAGACAACCGTGACGTCAGCCAGTGTCACTGGTTCGCCCACCGGAAGAGTCTTCGTCTTCAAGTGAGCATCCAGCAGCCCCGGAACTCCCCTCACCTCCTCCTTTGCGTTTTCGGTGGCCTGTTTGTTGTGATGCATGAGGCCCAAAGTGGGGAACAGCCAGGTACGGGCTGGGGACCCCGTATCGCTATCAGCAAAGCTCACCGGCTGCACCACCGGGGCCGCTGCCTCTGGAGTACTGCCACGCAGTTCCTCACTGCTCACACAGCAGGCAAGGGCACTGCTCTCCAACACACAGAAGTTGTCATCACCCTCAAATGCTGGAAGCTTGCCCGCAGAAAATCTGCGAAGAAATTCAGGGCTGCAGTTGGTTTGGCCAAAGTGGAAGTGGGGTGGTGCGGAGAGCACACGGGTCTGAGCCCCGCTGTACTGAGCAGCAATGAGGTCCTTGAAGGTTCCCCAGTCTTCAGAATGTGTGTACAGGGTCCCAGCCGCCACGGTGATTCTGCAGAAAAAGCTCAGCTAATTTTTTTCTTTGAGTTAGAGTCTCGCTCTGTCGCCCAGGCAGCGGCACGCTCCTGGCCATCGCAGCCTCGTCCTGCTGGGCTCTGGCGATCCTTCTGCCTCAGTCTTCCAAGTAGCCGGACCTACAGGCGCGCGTTACTACGCCCAGCTAATTTTTGATTTATTGTAGAGATGAGGTCTCGCCAAGTTGCCTGGGTGGGTCTCGAACCCGCGGGCTCAGGTAATCCACTTGCCTCGGCCTCCCAAAGTGCTGGGATGACAGGCTGAGCCACTGAGCCCGGCCTCAGCTAATTTTTAAAAAAATATTTTCTGTAGTCTTGGAGTCTCACGATGTGGTCCAGGTTGGTCTTGAACTCCTGGCCTCAGCGGATCCTTCTGTCACAACCTCCCAAAGTGCTGGGATTATAGGCATGAGCCACCACACCCCATTCTCACCACTTTTTTTCTTTTAAGCTTGAGTCTGTCTGTGTCTCCCAAACTGGAGTGCAGTGACTTTTTTTTCTTTTTTTTTTACTTTTTG
Source organism: Cephalopachus bancanus (assembly GCA_027257055.1). Classification (NCBI taxonomy): domain Eukaryota; kingdom Metazoa; phylum Chordata; class Mammalia; order Primates; family Tarsiidae; genus Cephalopachus; species Cephalopachus bancanus. The sequence continues at coordinate 3,629,128 of JAPVLO010000143.1, forward strand.
TACAAAGTATTGCTATATTGCCCAGGCTGGTCTTGAACTCCTGGCCTCAAGCAATCCTCCTTCCTTGGCCTTCCAAAGTGCTGGGATGACAGGCGTACCACCATGCCCATCCTCTCACCACTTTTTATCTGCCCTGAACAATGTGGCCCAAGAGCCATGGCCCGACCCTGGCTGACACCCACTCTTCCCTGGCCTTCCCATCTCTCCACAGTCTGCCCAAGGCAGGCGTGACAACCACACTCCGACACAAGTTGTTTACTTCGTTTTTCTATTGTGCATTTTGTTGGTTTTTGAGTCGGGGTCTCACTCTGTCGCCCAAGCTGGAGTGCAGTGGCATGCTCATGGCTACCCCAGCCTCAACCTCCTGGGCTCCGGTGACCTTTCTGCCTCAGCCTCCCAAGTAATTGGGACTACAGGTGCATGCCACCATGCCCAGCTAATTTTTTTTTTTTTTTTTTTTTTTTTTGTAGAGACAAGTTCTCGCTGTGTTGCCCAGGCTGGTCTCGAACTCATGGGCTCAAGCTATCCTGCTGCTTTGACCTCCCAAAGTGTTGAGATGACAGGCATGACCCGCACTGGTCTTGCTTAAAACTGTGACTTGTTTTTTTTTAGTCGGAGTCTCGCTGTTGTTGGGCCCAGGCTGGAGTGCTGTGGCACGCTCACGGGCACCACAGCCTCGACCTGCTGGGTTCAGGCAATCCTTCCACCTCAGCCTTCCAAGTAGCTGGAGCTACAGATGCACGCCACCCCGCACGGCTACTTTTTGTGACTCATTGTAGAGACGAGGTCTCACCAAGTTGCCCAGGCTGGTCTCGAACCCCCAGGCTCTGGCAATCCTCTCGCTTCAGCCTCCCAAAGTGCTGGGATGACAGGCTGAGTCACCGTGCCCAGCCTGCATTTTTAACTGCCAGGCGGACACGGGTATACTCAGGGTGTTTGGGGGTGCCAGGTGCACACAGTGGCGCACCCTCACCTCGCAGGCGCCGCGTCAGTCCGGGCGCGCTGAGCCCGCAGCAGGAGGGAAAGAGGCGAGGTGAGCGCAGAACTGGAGCAGGGGGTGAACCCCGCAGCCCCGGCGCCCTTCCCGGCGGGATCCCTCGAGGCCCGGGCCGCTTCCCAGGGCCGGGGCCTAGGACGGCGCGGGCCCGGCGGGTCCGGGGTCCCGCGGCCGCGCGGGCTCCGGGCGGCAGAGGGCGCTCCCGCCTAAGCTTCCAGCGCGCGGCCGCCACTCGCGGCGGCCGGGGCCGCGGGCGGAGACCGGGCCGCGTGGGGACGGCGACGCGCGCGGCGCGACTCTCCCGCGGCCGCTCGCGACGGCCCGGAGGGCCCCGGGAGCTCCCGCCGGCGGACACGGGGCCTCTCCGCAGCCGCGCGCGCCCCGCCCTGGAAGAGCGGCCGCCTCTGCGGGTCCGGGCGGAGCCCCCAGGCGTTCCACGCCGCGGCCCCTCCGCGCGGGGAAGCAGGGGCGAGAGCCCGGCGCGGGGGCCCACGCCTGGTGCCCCTGCCCTCGGGGGGGCCGCGGCAGGGCGTCGCTGAGCCCAGCCTGCGCAACACGCGGGGACCCCGTCTCTGCCCAGACGGGCGCGCCGGCCGGCGTGGCGGTGCGCGTCGTGACCCCGGCGACTCGGAGGCTGGGGCGGGAGGACGGCTTGAGCCCCGGAGTCGGAGGCTGCAGTGAGCGCTGCCGGCGCTGCTGCACCCAGCCTGGGCGACAGAGCGAGACCCTGTCTCTAGACGGAGGAAGTGGGCTGGCGGGAGCCCACGCAAGGGCCCGTGGCGTGCGATGGGGTCGCGTGGGGGGTGAGGCCGAGGCTCGTGGGGGGGAGGACGCGGTCGGCGGCGCGCGCCCCGCCGGGCCCCGCCGCGGCCGCTAGGTGGCGCGCGAGGCCCGTCGCTGGGACCCCGGGCTCGGGGCGGAGGGGCGCGAGGCCCGGCAGGGCGCGGGAGGGGGCCGGGCCCGGGGCTCCCCGCTCCACGAGGCGACGTCGCCGCGCACGGGGCCCGCGCGGCCGCCGTCGCCCCCGGAGGCGGGTGGAGAGGCCCGGAGGCCGGGCGGGCGCCGCGCGGGTGGAGGCCGACCCCGACCTCTCCGGGACCCGGGGGGCGGGGGTCTTCGGTCTGCGGCTGGCACCCCAGCCCCTCCGGATGCGGGGAGTCCGTGGAGGCCGCCGGGAGAACTCGGGGCTCGAGTCCGGACTCGGCCCTGGAGTCGGGGCCGAGCTCAGGCCCGGCCGGCCCCAGGATCCGCGGGTCCGAGGAGCGCGCCCGTTCCGGGCCTGGGGGCGCAGGGGTGGGTCTTTCCCCCGCACCCCTCGGCTTCCCCTGGCGCGGGGAGCCGCCCCGGGGCCCGCGGGCGGGGCTGGGACTCCCTCTGCGCCAGCGCCCTCCCCGGGACGTCGTGCCGCCCTTCGCGGCCCGGCGGAGACTCCTTGGCGCGCCCCGCCCTGAGGCCCGGCCAGGGCCCCCGCGCCCCCCGCCCTCCGAGTGCCGTCGGGCCGGGGGCGGGCGGCCGGCGCGCGGAGAGCCAGGGGGCGCGGAAGCCGGCAGGCCCAGGCCGGCGGGAGCCCCGGGGAGGCCTCGCCCTCGGCTCTTCCCTCGAGGCAGGGCGGCGGCGCGCGCGGGTGCGCTCCCGCGCAAGGGAGGCGGCAAACGAGTGGACTCCGCGGGGCGCCCCGACGGCACGCACCGCCCGCCCGCCCGCCCAGAGGGGCCTCCGGGACCCTCAGGGCTGCCCCGCCCTGGGAACGACGCTGGGCTCCCTGCCGGGCGGCGGGGCCCCCTCGACCACCCCGCCCCGCCGGCGCCCGTCCGCGCGGCCGGGGCGCGGGTCGGCGCGCCGGGAGGGGCGAGCCTGGCCTGCCGGTGGCGGCCCCGCACGGCGCGGACCCCCGGGGCCCGCCGGGCGTGGAGGGCGGGGTGCCTGCCGCCCCGGGGTGCTCCACCCGCCCGGCGGCTGCGGGCCTGGCTCCTGGGACGAGCCGCCCTGGAGTCCCCGCCCCTCCCCGGCCGGAGGCATTAGTGCTGGTTGATCAGACCTCATTTCCTGCGAAAATGGAAAACATATCCCGGGTCCTTGATAAAGTGGGCGAGAGGCTCGGCGTAATTGGGCTCGGGCGGCTGCTCCTTCAGCCGACGGCGGAAAACACGGAACCGCAGCGCCCGGGTGCGGCCGTGCGGCCGTCGAGGGGACGCGGCCCGGAGCCGCGGCCCACCGTCCGGGCTGAGGGCCCGGAGCCCGAGCGCCCACCCGGCCGCGCCCCGCGCGCCCGCAGCCTCCGCGCCCCTCCCGGCCCGGCTGGGCCGGCCGCCGCCTCCCGACCACGCGGGGCCTTCACTCACACGCTGGGCGGGCGGGTCTTCTCCTTCCGGAGCGACGAGCGTCCCTGGCGCGGGGCGGCCGCAGACTTCCGTGCGTGATCCAATTTTCTCCCTGACTCTAGTTAAACTCTTCAACAACAGCTACATAATTAGAATTTGGATTCCCATTAATTTTCCTTGGGCCTCGAACCATTTGCAGCTCACACTGGTAATTAATGCGATACATCACTAACTTTCCCCGGCGCGGGCCGGCCGGCTCGGGTCGCCCCGCGCGGGACCCCCACCCCGCCCCTGCCTCCCGGCGGGGCCGCTCCCCGCCCCGCGCCGCCGGGCGCCTGGGCCCGCACACCCCAGGCCTCCTTTCCAGGAAATTTCACAACTAAAAATATTTATCGGGAGCAGATTTACGTTTCTGGGTTTCCAGTCTCGGGGCGTCTGGGTAGGCTATTAAGAGTAATTAGCATCTTTTGCGCATGCAGAGTTACTTCGCTCACTGCCACATAACTCATCCCTAAAAGCCGGCGCCGGCGAACGCGGGCGCCGCCGTCAGAGCCGCCGCCGGAGCCCCCGCCAACGCCCGGGTCCGACTCGGCCCCCGGCCCCTTCCCCCGCGGCCGCCCCCGGCCGCCCCGGCCCGGGCGTCCGGTCCACGCCGAGCGAGCGGGGCTCCCGTCCCGGAGGCGAGAGGCGCGACGGCGGCCTCGGGCGGCGGGGTGGCCCAGGCCGGGCTGCCCGGGCTGTGCCGTCTGGACCCCGGGCGCGGCGACCGAGCGCGCGTGCGCGCCGGCGAGTGGGCGCTGGGGTGTGTGCTCGCCCGCGCGCGCGCCGGCGCATGCACGTGGCGCTGGCGCGCGCTCCTGGGAGTGCGCGAGGGCGCGCGCGGAGAGCGGCTGGAGCCCGCCCCCTCCCCCGCGGCCCACAGGCTCCCAGGACGGCGCTCGAGCGCCGGTGCGAGGCCACCCAGCCGGGACACAGGGGCTCCGGCCGTCTTGCCTCGATTTCCCTGCGACAGAGCCGGCGCTTTCCCACCAGGCGGCCTGGGAGGCCCCACGCCCGGGAGTCCAAGCGCGCGGCTCGCCCGGCACCGCGGAGAGGCCCCGGAGGAGGCGCAGAAGGAGCGGGGTCGCCGAGCAGAGACTCTGGGGCCAGGCCGGTGAAGGGCGGGGGGCCCGGGGAGGGGCAGGGGACGGAGTGGCGGCGGAAGGGCCGGGCCAGGCCGGCGCGCGGCGGCTTCCCTGGGCCGAGGCGCCCACCCCTTCGTTCTGAACGCGCTGGGAAGAGCGCGAGCGCCCAACTTTCTTCTTTAATGAGCCTAGAAGAAGAGGCTGCCCTGAAGGGGTTTGTTCATTAAAGATGTAGCTGGAGGAATATTGTCTCATTAATTATCTGGTTTTAATTACACTCCTACCCTTTGAATCCGGAGACGTGAAAAGTTGAGGTGGTGGCGCCGCCCCCTTCGGCTCAGAGAGGCCGGGCCGCGGGCCGGGGAGGGCGTGGGCGGGTGTCTGGGGTCTGTCGGGCCAGCAGTCCCCCTGCGAGGGCGTGGAGGGGCGAGGGCTGGTGGGGCCTGGACATGTGAGCGTGAGTGGCCACGTGCGCCTGAGAGGCCGTGTGGACGTGACTGGGGTGTCTATGCGGGCTCCCGCCTGTGTGGCTCTGCTGGCTGGGTGTGCCGGCGGAAGCTGAGTGGTCTGCAGACAGGCCGAGCACGGGGGTCTCAGTCACAGCAGTGTGGCCGGGCAGCTGTGTCTGCGGCAGCTAAGACGGTGGCTTCCTGCCCGTCAGCGCGAGTGACAGAGGCTGATCGTGTCGCTGTGGCTGCATGTGCCCGCCTCTTCCCACACATGGGGGGGTCCGTGGCTGGAGTGTCCCAGAAGCCAGACGGCTCCAAGGACGCGATTCGGTGTCCAAAGGTCCCCAGAACCGAAGCGCCACCCAGAAGCCACGGTCCGTGGGGAGGAGGAGTTCTCGAAGGGGGTGCTCGTCCCTGCCTCGTCCCTTGTCAGGCCCGCGCGGCGCTAAAGCGGGGGCCGGTTTCCCTTTAAATCGCGGACACTTTGACAGGGGACATTAAGGACCCGGCCGCTCAGGCTGAGCAGATCATAAAACCGGACAGGCAATTTCTGCTCCCGCCAAATAGCCGGGCAAACCCGTTCTGCATCTTTGGTTTTAATGCACTAAACTGGCAGCTAAGCAGGGAGCGAGCAGAGGGGGCGGGGAGCCCCCCACACGGGCGCACACACCGGCCCGCGAGCCGCCACCCTGCGCCCCTCGCGCCCCCCGCCCCGCCCCCGCCGCCGGAATTATCAACTAGAATTTGATTAATATGCAAATCGCAGGCAAACAGCTCCATATAATTCTTTCAGTGGAGAGTAATTAATCACCAGTTAAAGCAAATTAATACATATATCAATTTTGTCAGAAACATGCTTAGTTCAATCGCCCGTAAAATTGAAGTTTGAAGTATTAAGAGGCTCTGCAGAAACGCCAGGACTAAAACTTTCAAATTGATCCTATTTAGTAATCAATCAGGCTCTCCCCTCAGGTTAATCTGCCTAATTTTTCATCTCAAATCATACACTTTACTGACACGCCATCTAGCAAACAGTCGATAAAAAGTTAACAAAAATGATAACGACTCCAGCCTGAGCCATCGTGCGGGGCGGTGGGCGGCAGCCGCTGTGACTGCGTTTCGGGGTGACTGGGGACTCGGCTTTCGTCTGGGCCGAGGGCCGGGGCTCCCCAGACAGCCGAACCCCCTGTCCGCCAACCCTCGTGGGCCACTGGCCGTCTTCTCCGAGGCCGGACTCCCCTGGGTGCGGCAGGACCCAAGCGGCATTTCCAGCCAAGTCGCCTGAGCCCGCCGGCCCCCACCCCACTCCGCTCTAGGTCTGCATGAACCGCTGGGCAGCGGTGCCTTGCTGGAGCTACGTGGCTGTGCCTGCCACCGTCCCGGACTGCGTGTGCCACCGTGGGGCTGGTGTCCCCACGTCACAGCAAAGGCGTACCTGCGCGAGTCTTGTGTGCCGTGGCTGGGCGTATGTGGCCGGGTGTGCTGTGTCCTATATGACCACACCGTGTCTGAAGGCATCCTGCGTGTCTGTGCCACTCAGGTGTGTACTGTGCTTCCGCACGGTTCATCGGCATTACATCCCTGAGGGGTGCCTGCCTCGTGCGTTGGGGTCGTTTCTGGGGGGTCTGTGGACCCCGTGTGGGCTATGGGCCCACCGACATGTGGGCCTCAGGCAGACGAATCGAGAGGCCCCGTCACAGCCGTCAGGGGAGGAGACAGTCCCTGTGAGGCCCAGACCCTTCACCTTGAACAGCCTCTGGAGATGCAAGGGGTCACCTCTTCCCCAGCCTGGGGGGGAGGAAGGACAGAGGAAGGCTCTCGTTTCCCATCCCCGGTGCCTCCCCGCCTGGACCTTCCTCCCAAAGAGCCTGGACCTCTCTCTGACTGGGGCCCCGAATTTGAGAAGGGCGGGCTCTGGACACCCAATTAGGGACACCTCCATCCCATGGGCTCAGACGTCACAGCCTGCCCCGGATGTGGGCCCGACTCAACTGGAGTCCCTGCATACACGAGCTGGGAACAAAACCCAGAGGGGCCCTGGAACCCCCTCGGGGAGCCGGCCTTCCCTCCCACCCAGGCACCCAGCCACCTTGGCTTTCCAGGGACGCCTGCCGCACACAGTGATTCCGGCGCGCGCGCGCGCGCGCGCGCACACACACACACACACACACACACACGCCCAGTTCCAGAGAGTGCAGGACTCGCTCGTCTGGCCCTGCCGGCAGCCTCGCCCATCCGATGCAAACACGTGCAAACTGCCCTTTGTACCCTCTCCAGTTTGGGCGGGGCCAGGGACCAAGAACCTCTCCTTCAGAGGGACGTGCGTGGGAGGGGCGGCCAGGGCCGATGGCCATTCCTCAGCTGAGCAGCAGCGTCCCGTCCCTGTGCTCAAGGAGTCGGTGCCCGCCCAGCCTGCACCCCAACCTCCATGGCCCGCCGAGGAGACCGCGCCCTCCCGTCCCACCTGGGCTGGCGCCTTTGGCGAGTCCTCTTCCGCCAGGCCACGTGCCGGCGGCGCCTGCTCCCGGCACTGACGTGTAAATTCCGGGGCCAGCCTGGTCAAGGCGCTTGGGGCTCCGGTGCTGAGGTCTGCCTGCAGCTTCCACCTCACACTGCGATCACTGCCGGCTCACCCTGCGCCTGTACACACCGCACACCCGTGCTGCTCGCCGGCCAGGCCTCTCCAGGGACGGTGTGACTCTTCCTCCCCCTGCACGCCTAGTCACACCTGCCTGCACACGCTCGTTTGCGACCGTCGACGGCGCCAACACAGGGCACATCCCTCCACTGCACGTGCTGGGCTCCATTGCACACCCTCGATGACACTCAGGGACGCAGCCTGTGGGTCCCCACACTGCTCGCTGCACACCCCCTGCAGCCCCAAGTCCACCCAGGAACTGGCAGCTGTTGGGAGGGGACTGGGCCGGCAATGCAGAGGCGGGGCCCCAGGAAACCGGAGCTGGGAGTCCGCCTTCCTCCAGGGGATGGGCCCCCCTAGTGCACAGACACCAAGCCCAGGAACCCCACCTTCCCCGACTCCAGTCCTAGGGGCCTGTCCTTGGGAGATCCGGCCTGTGACACGCTCAGGGTCAGGCCCTGGCTCCCCAGAACCCGCCCCCCTCTGCCAGGGACACCCCTCAGGCACATGCGGGTCTGGCTGCACCCGCGCAGCCCCTCACACAGCCCGACCCCACCGCCGTCCCGGCTCCACCCCGCTCTCGAGGCCTCCACACCGCCCCTCCCATCCCTCTGGGCCTGCCCACCGACGTCCTCGCGCCTCCCGCAGGCCTGTCCCCGGCCCTCCGGCCTCGGCTGCCGCTCCCGCCTCATCTCCCTTCCGCCCCTCCCCGCGCCCGCGTTGGGGGCGCACGTCCGGCCAGCACAGACGGCCTTCTGGCCGTTGGCGGCGGGGAGCGAAGCCCAGGCGCCCCTGGGGTGGGTGCCTGGGCGCGCGCGGGCAGGCGAGTGGCCGACCCTGGGCCCCGCGGCTGGGGGGAGGGGGTCCCCGCGGCGGCGGGCAGGGGCGGAGGGGGCGGGCGGCCCCAGCCCGTCCCTTTCAGGGGGGACTCATGCATCAAACTTCAATTTTCCGGACGATTGAATTAGTGATTTTTTTTCTCCTGAACTAAAATACACTTAAGTCTTTGGGATTAATTACCACGTTCTGGTCCCTCAGACTGGAGTATTACTTATCGGAGCTGCGTCTGACACCGGCCCGACACCTCGTAAAATAAGGAACTGCGCCTCCTGGCCTCGCCCGGCGCCGCCCGCCAGGCCACCGAGCCGGGAAGGCGGAGCGGAGAGGCCGCGCCGGCGGGACGGCGCGGCGCCCCGGCCCTCGCGCGCCCGGGGTCCCCAGCCCGGCGCCGAAGCCGCCGGTCCCGGGACCCATCGGGAAGGGAGCGACGAAGCCCGGCTGTCTCCCCCGGGCAGCCGGAACCGAGAGTGGGCCCGCAGAGGGCCCAGAGTCCGGGGGCAGCAGGTCGGCAAAGCCCGGGCACCGGGCCTCCGGCCTGAGCGAGGCGACCCCGGGGTCCCAAGCCTCAACGAACTTGGCCGAGAGCGGCGCAGGCCCCGCGGGCCCCACACACGACCGCGCCACACTCACACGCACACTCGTGCCAGCAGTCGCGACGCATGGCCCGGGCCGGCCGCCACACACGACCGCAGCCCGGGCAGGCCCGCCAGGCACGGGCGCGAGGCCCAGGGCCAGGACTAGGTTCGAGGCCCTCTCCCGTCCCGGGGCGCGACGGCGCCCGAGGCTGAGCCCAGGCCATCCGAGGCCGGCCGACCGGCCCCCGACCTTCCTCAGAGCTGGAGAGCCCGGGCCCGGCTTCCCTGGGTCCCAGCCCTCCCTCCGCCCACGGCCCAGCTTGCGCCCGGGGTTGCCGCCGTCCCCGCCGCCTCTCTGGGCCTGGAAATAAGCCCCACGACCGGCGCTCGGCCCGGCAGACTTGGCCTCAACAGCCTGACGGAGGCCGCGGCTCCCTGGGCGCGGGAAGACCGCGGGGGCTCGGGTCCAGTCCCCACGCGGCGCAGGCCCAGCGCGCGGCTCTCCCGAGGCCTCCGGCGGGGGCAGCCCGTGCTCCCCGAGCGCTCGGCTGCCCTTGCCCGACGCCGGCCTCCCCGCCCTCCGCCCTCCTCTGCGGCCCAGGGCGACGGCGGGTCCCCGCTCGCGCACGAGGCCCGGTCCGCGCCTCCAGCCCGGCGAGGCCGCCGCCGCCCGGAGCCCGAGCCGGCTCGAAGCTGCGGGCGGCCAAGCCTCGGCCGCTTCTCCGGGTGGCGCCGGGGCGCCGCGGGTCTGGCCCACTAGACCAGGCGCTCCTTGAGGGCAGGAAGCGGACCCGAGGCGTCTCCACCTCCCGGCCCGGCGCGCGCGACACACACGGGCCGGAACCGGCCCTCCCTGTGTTCCCACCGTCCCCCCCTTCCTCTTCCGCCCTCTTTTCCTCCTTCCTTCCTCCCTCGTTATTTTTTATTTCTTGGTTATATTCAATTGTCGTGTTTTTCAGGCTCATTAAATCCATTTAGAGACAAAAGAATGAAGGCAGGAGGGGAGGGAGGGGGAGGGGAGGGGGGAGGGGAGGGGAGGGAGGGAGGCCGGAGAAGCAAACAAATAACCCGCTTTAACTAGACGGGCGGATAAATGGCCCGGTTTCTCCTCAGCCCCGATGCGCCTGCTTAGCCACGCGCCCCGCGGGCGCCGCGGCTCGGGTGGGCTCGGCCCCGGGCGCCGCCCCGGCCCGGAGGGACCCAGCAGGGCCCGGCCCGGGCCGCCGAGCGGGGAGCGCCCGAGGAGCCGGGCGCCTCATTGGGATTCATGGGCGTGTTGGGCGGGCGCCCGGGGCGCGGGGCGGGCGGGGGCCGCGGGGGTGCGCGGCGGGCGCAGATGCCCGGGTGACCGCCGCGCCGCGGTCCCCGCGCCGGCTTTGTGCCGGGGAGGCGCGCGCGGGGACCTAATCCATCAAATTGTCTACAAATTGTGAAGAAAATTCAAAAACCATATGGTCGCCAGCGCCGGCGCGCTCTGGGCTGCGGAGGGCCGTGGCCGTGCCCGCGCCGGGAGCCGCGGGGGGCTGGGCCCGGCTATTGTCGCCTGTCAGCGGCCGCCCGGGCCCATTCGTCCCGGCCTTCATGGTCCGCGCTCCGAATTACAGACCCATCCATCCTGAGAGAGGGCGATTTATGTCGCCCGGGAGGAGCCGGCCGCTGGCCGCCCGGCGGCCCGGCCGCCGCGCCCTCTCGCCCTCTCCCTCCCGGCTGCCGAAGGCCCCCTCCTCGCCCTGCCTCTGTCCCCGCTGCCTTTCCCGGCCTGTCCGCTTCTCCCTCCAGCCTGGCCTCTTCCTTCCCTCCTGCCGCGTCTCTGCTCTCGGAGCGTCCTCCTGCGCGCCTTTTCTGCTTCTGTCTCTGTCCCCTCCTGGACACGCACGTTCCTGACTCAGGCCCGGGGGCCCCGGCGCCTGCCCGCGACCAGATGCGCGTTTCTCACATCAATTTTGCGGAGAAAGGGAGCCGAGCGCCCCGGAGGCGGGACCCTGCTCCGGGGACGGCGGCCACTCGCCAGCCCAGTTGCAACAAAAGCTGGATACAAGCCCGCTCTGTCCGGGAAAGTGAAAGCAGCCCGAGCCCCTGCCCGGCCGCCCCGGGGGCGCCGCAGACCCCGCAGAGTCCCGGCCAGGCCGGCCTCTCTGTCCCCAGCCGAGCTCGGGGCCCAGAACTCGCGACTGTTTCCCGAGACTCGGCACGCGGCAGCTCCGCGCTCGGGGCTCACGTCTCCCACCCCGCTGCCTTTGACCCCTCCCCTCCCGCCCCCAAGGATGAGGCCCTGGGGCCACGACCCAAGCTTGGGAGCCCCCGGGACGCGCCCCCGTCTGCCAGTGACCCCTGCCGTGTGCCCGGGCTGGGCCCGCAGGGAGGAGGCCCTCGGCGCGGGTGGGACCCGGAGCCGCAGGGCCGGTCCGTCTCCCCACCTTCGACCCACACAAGCCATCTTGTGCCCAAATTAACTTGCACCCGTGGCGTCCCCCACGCACACGCGCGATTCCTCCCAGCATCGAGCGCCTCGGCTTATACCCCGACCTGGCGAAGTCCGCTTCTCTCCCGATTTAGAAGCTGACGCGGCTTTACGGGCAGGAAGCGCCTCCCCCTGCCGCTTCCCCCTCGACCCCTCGCCTCGCGCCTGCCCCGCAATCCCCCTAAAGCCCGCGAGGTTGGGGTGACCGGCCAGGAGCAGCGGCGAGAGCCCCGCGCCACCTCCGAATCCGTCCGCGCACTCAGACACGGTCGCCGCCGGCTCTAGTAAAATGGCAAAGACTTTATTTATTGGAGAAAGAGGCCTTGGGTACAGTCGGGAGGAGCGGGAAGGAGCCCGGAAGGGGCGCTCGGGACGCGCCCTCGTCGGGCCAAGTCGAGCCGGAGCCGTTGGTGGCGACGGCGAGAGGGAGCCGGGGCGCCGAGGCGGTGGGGCGAGGGCTGGGGGCGGCCTCCTCTCCGTCTCTGTCACATGCAAAAAAATTCTAAAAAGAGTAAAAAATAATTCTAGGGCTTTGGGTTCTGTTGGGCTCCGATGGCCGCTTGGCAGGGGTCCCCGGCATCGTCCCTAAGAGCCGGCCTCGCGCGGTGGGTCCCAGGACGTGCGGGGGCGGCGGAATCGCCAGAACAGCGTCATCGACTCGCGAGGCGGAGACGGCTGCGAACACGACTTCCCTCGCCGGGCGCGGGGCGGAAGCCTGCAGGTCGGGACCGGCTGCCCGGGCCCCCTCCCACGCGGGAGGAAGCTGCGTTCGGCCGGGGCAGGCGAGGAGGGGCGGCCGGCGCAATGGCTGCATGCACGGGAGGGTCAGAAGCCCGGGCCGCCCTCCTCCGGGCGGCGGGCGGCGCTGGGGCCGGACTCCGCCTCGCCCTCGGCGAAGCCCGCGGCCCCAGGGCGCCGGGAACACCGGAATCTCGGCGACCGAGAAATAATAACGACAAAAGAAAAAACCAGGCTGCGGTGGGAGGAAGCCGCTCTATCGGCTTACACATTTACACAGAGGCCGTAGGAGCTGCGCGGCGGGGCTCGGGGCGCGGAGGCCGCGTGCGGAGGCCGGCCCGGCCGGCCGGCCCGGCTTATTGCTTCAGAGGGAAGAGGCGGCCGCCGGGAGCCGAGGCGCGGCCGCGCGGGCCGGGGCGGAGGCGGACGTGCAGGGGAGGTCCCGGCTCCTCGGCGTCCGGCCGGAGGCGCTCAGTCGTCCACGTCGATCTCCTCGTCCTCCTCGTCCTCCGAGCAGTCCTGGCTGCTGGCCGGCTGGTCCGTGAGCGGGGAGGCGGGCGGGAGCTGCAGGGGCGCGGCGCCCGGGGCCTGCGGGGCGCCCGGGGGCAGCGCGGGCGAGCCGGGCCTGGACTTGGCCCGGCCGCCGCCGCCGCCGCCCGCGGCCTCCGAGTTCTGCTCGAGTTCGGCCAGCGCCACGATGTCCATCTGCCCGCTGGGGCCCAGTTTCTTGGCGGACTCCACGTCGGCCTTCATCTCCTCCAAGTCCCGCTTGAGCTTGGCGCGCCGGTTCTGGAACCAGGTGATGACCTGCGCGTTGGTGAGGCCCAGCTGCTGCGCGATCTGGTCGCGGTCGGCGGGGGACAGGTACTTCTGGTACAGGAAGCGCTTCTCCAGCTCGTAGATCTGGTGGTTGGTGAAGGCCGTGCGCGACTTTCGCCGCTTCTTGGGGGTCTGCCGCTGCCCGAAGATGGTCATCCCGTCGCGGCCTGTGGGAAAGGACAGTGTGGGGCGCGTCGAGGGAGGGAGCCCACCCCGGCGCTCCCCCCGGCCCCTACCCCTCCGGCCCTCGCGGCCTGCCGTCCCGGACTGAAGGCCTCCGGACGGGCCGAGCCCCGGCTGTGGCGAGCCTCCTCTTCCGGTCTCCGCGAAGTCCCCAGGAAAGATTGTTTTGGTCTCTGCCCCCTACCTAGGAGTCGGCTGGAAAGACCCCAGATCTCTGGGCGCGCGAGAAAGGCAGACAAGGAGGCGCGATGCTGTTCCCCGCGTCCCGTCGCCCCGACTCTACCCTACCCAGAAGCGCCCAGCAAAAGGCTCCCCAGCCGGAGGAGCAGGGCTAGGGGCGCCCGGGCCACCCGGCTCGCGAGGGAGCTCCGCAGCGCTCGCAGGCGGCGGAGAGGCTCGGTCCCGCCACCCCTCTCGGTCGAACTCCGGCCTGCGCCGAGCTCCCCAGGAAACGGGGGCCTGCTCCGTCTCGCCCTTCCGCGCTCCTGCCGGCCGCAGCCGGGCTCGGAGGCCCTGGCGGCCGCCGGGGACGGCGAGGCGCGGGGCGCGGGGAGCCGGCCGCGGCGCCTACCTTCGGCCGCCTGCAGGACGCTGACCTCCAGCCCCTTAAAGGTCTTGCTGGCGAGCTCCTCCAGCGCGCACAGCGGCGACGTCTGCGAGAGCAGCGCGCGGCCCGCCAGGGGCAAGCCGCCCGGCGCGTGCTTGTCCGCGGCGGCCAGCAGGTGCGCCGCCCCGCACAGCGAGTAACTTCTCCGCACGGACGGCTTGCTGAGGATGTCCTCGATGCTGAACGGCGTCAGCGGCTTGTTGGAGTTGGCGGGCGGCGGCAGGTGGTCCAGCGGGCTGCGCCGCCGCTCCTCCCCCGGCGCCGCCTTGCCGTCGTCCCTGGAAGTCATCGCGGCCTCGCTCGCGGCCCGGCCGGGCGGCTCGGGCGCGCGGACCCAGCCCGCGGGCGGCGCGGGCGCCGGGCGGCGCGGGCGGGCAGGAGGCCGCGGCGCGCAGGGCGCGGGCCCGCTAGCGCGGCGGCCGCGGCGGGCAGAGCGGCGCGCGGCCCCGGGAGGAGGGCGCTGACGCGGGCGCCGCCGCCGCCGGGGCCCCCAGCGATCCGGGGCCGGAGCCGGGGCGCGCCGCGCGGGGCTCCAGTTTCGCCGGCCCGGGTGCTATTTAAAGGTGTCAGGTGGCTCCGCCGTGGCTCCGGGCCGGGCGCTGGCGCCGCCGCCGGAGCAGCGAGGCGAGGGCGCCGATCCGGACTGCGAGGGAGGCGGAGAGCGGGGCAGTTGACTCCTGCTAACAAGTTAGCCTCGATCGAGGAGTCATCAATTATCCGCGGCGGCACTTCGCGCTCCTCGCCCGTCGTCCCCGCTTCCTTCTCTGTTCTCGCTCCTGTCCCTCCCTCCCCCCTCTCCTCTCCTGCGCTCCCCCCGTCTCTCTCCTTCTCTCCCTCGCCCTCGCCCTCTCTTTCACTCTCTGTCTGTCCAATGCAGGCGGCTCTAAGTTGGGAAGCTCATTAATTAGCGGGCCGGGGGTAGGAGGAGCCGGCTGGAATTAGCCTGCCTAATGCGCCTGTCAGTCCGGGCGCCGCGCCGCGCTCGGCCCGAGCTGTTCGTAAATTACATTAGCGGCGCCTTTATTGCGCCGAACCTCGGGCGGCTGGAGAGCCGCCGCCCCGCCCCAAACCGCGAGCCGCGCGCCCGCCGCCCCGGCCCGGCTGCGGCGGCGCCGCGGGCCGGGAGGTCTCGGCTCCGCGGCCCGGGGCGTGCAGAGCGGCGCCGGGAGCCCGGGCCGGCAGGGACGCGGCCGCCGGCGGGCCAGGTAAGACCCGGACCCGGGCCGGCCCCGCGCCGCCCGGCGGGACGCGGCCGAGCCGCCCGCCCCGACCCTCCCCCGGCCCGGGCGGCGGCCTGGGGAGAGGCACCCGAAGGCCCGGGCCGGCCCGCAGCCCCGGGTGGGCGACGCGGGAAGGGGGGCCGGGGGGAGGGCAGTCCGAGAGCGCAGCCTCCTCCGCGCGCAGGGGCGGGGGGGCGTTTCGGGGCTCCGCGCGCCCCTCTCCCGGCCTGATCCCGACGCGGCGCCCTACCTCCTCGGCCAGCCGGGCCCGCGCTGTCCGGCGGCGGCGGCTCTGCGGGCGGGCCGGGGGACGGCGTCTGACGGGCGGCCGGGCCCGGCGCCGGGCGAACGGGGCCGGCGCGGGCCTCCCCGCTGCGGCCCGGCCCCGCCGCCGGCCCCGCCTAGCCCAGCGCCCGGCCGAGTGCGCCGCCAGGCCGCCTCCAGCTGTTCCGGATGCGGCGCGGGGGGCGGCGGGGGCCGGGCCGGCGGGGCTTCGCGCTCAGGAACTCGCAGCGAGGCCCGGGTTCCCGCCGGGCTGGGGGCCGCGGGCCGGGGCCTGCGATCCGTGACCCTCGGGCGAGCGTGCCGTGTGCATTGTTGTTCGAAGGTGTTGTGTTTGAAGACGTGTGCGCGCGCGGCCCTCCGTGGGTACGTTTGTGGGAGCAGCGTGAACCTGCGGGGACACGGGCGTGTTGCCCCCGCGCGCCCGTCCGCGCGGCACCCCGGGTGGGGACTGTGCCCCGACGCTCTTCCCTCGGGCTGCCCCGTCTGGTTTTCCACGTCTGCCCTTGGAGGAGGGAGAGAGGACCATGGGGTGAGGGGGAACGGCCTCCCTCCCGCACACACAGCGGGCCCTGGCTTTGTCTGCAAACTCCCGAGCGCCTGCGTGGTCCCGCAGCACCGTGGGCCAGAGAAGGGTCCCGAGAGGCCCAGGCGAGGACCTGTGGCCCAGGCCAGAGGGTGGGGGAGAGGACCCCTGGTCCTCCAGACCCGGCCGGGAGAGGGCATGAGCTCGGGCCGTGGAGCGGGAAGCCCTTCCCTCGGGATGGCCCAGGCGGGGCCCTCTGCGTGGCACCAGAGGTTCTGCTGCCTCATTTGTTAATTGTTTCGAATCACCGTGACTCTCCAGAGTAAAAGCGACCGCGTAAGGAACAAGGACTCCTGTCTGGGGCCCCAGAGCTGGAGGCTTGGGAGGAGCTCCCCTGCCCCTCTTTGTCCTGCACTGGGGGGAGGGCAGGCACCCAGAGGCAGGAGCTGGGAGAAGGGCGATCACCGTCCCGCAGCCGCCGGCCCATCTGGGGCACCGTGAGGTGATGCTGGGCCCCAAGCAGCAGAGTGGGTGGGGAGGGACCTGAGAGAGGGGCGCCAGGAGCTGAACCGGGTAGCTGGAAGCTCTGGGGGGGATCTGCCTCCCCTCTCACTTCCTGCCTCAGGGTCCCGCCTCAGCCCCTCCCTGGCCCCCAATCCAGAGCCTCAGGCCAGCCACACCGCGGTGCTGGCCAAGAGGTCCCTCCAAGAGCAGGGAACCTCTCTTCGGAAAGGGGGGGCAGAGAGAGAGAGACACGCAGCAACAGAGAGAGACAGAGAAACAGGGAGACGGAGACAGAAACAGAAAGAGAGAGACACAGCGACAGAGAGAGACAGAAACAGGGAGACAGAGACAGCAACAGAAAGAGAGAGACAGCGACAGAGAGAGACAGCTACAG
Organism: Cephalopachus bancanus; assembly: GCA_027257055.1. Lineage (NCBI taxonomy): Eukaryota > Metazoa > Chordata > Mammalia > Primates > Tarsiidae > Cephalopachus > Cephalopachus bancanus. Next base: position 3,645,806 of record JAPVLO010000143.1, read on the forward strand.
AGGGAGACAGAGACAGAAACAGAAAGAGAGACAGCGACAGAGAGAGACAGAGAAACAGGGAGACAGAGACAGCAACAGAAAGAGAGACACAGCGACAGAGACAAACAGGAAGACAGAGACAGAAACAGAGAGAGACAGAGAGAGATGGGGGGCTCCTCCCACCCCCACACTCCTCCTCCAGCCTCTGCACGGAGACTGGCTGAAGGACAGGACTGCCGACAGGCCCAGCCCCTCAAGGGTGCGGGTCACAGGATGCTGCCAGGAAGGAGCGGGACGCGAGTCTGCGGTTCGTCCTTAGGTCCCGTCCTGCCAGCCGGCGCTGAGACCCTCCTCTTCCGCCTCAGCGCAGAGTGGAGAGGATGTCCCAGTCACCTGCCGCTGCCCCACCCCCGCGGCCTTCTCCGGCCAGCCTGTCCCTGCCGCCCAGCCCCACAGCTCTGCACTTTGGGCCTAATTGGTTCGGCCATTTGGCCAAGCGCACGGGGCACACCGCATGGCTGGGGGCGCGGGCACGTGGTCCGGCCTGGGGTTTTGTGATTCGCGCAGATTCTCCTCCAGGCCACCTTTGACTGCCCCACCCCGCGGCCCCAGCCCTACCGCCACTCCCGGAAGACCCTGTTGTGTAGGTGGCCGGAATATTCTGGGTCCTGGGACCCCAAATCAGCTTGCCCCGTGCCACCCCTACAGAGCTTGAGGTGTATTTTGTGTTTGTGGTCTGACCCCCTTCTCCCTGCCTCTTTCTCTCCCTCCCCTCCCTCCCCTCCCTCCGTCCCTCCCTCCCTCCCTCCCCTCCCCCCTCCCCTCCCCTCCCCCTCCCCCCCTCCCCCTCCTTCCTCCCCCCCTCCCCTTCCTTCCCCCCCCCTCCCCTTCCTTCCCCCCTTCCTTTCGAGGACCTTGAGCGAAGGAGCCTGGATCCCAGGGTTCCATCCACCTTGGACCTCACAAGCCCCCACAGAATAAGGATCGAATGAGTTTCCAGAGCACAAACGGGGTGTACGTGGTCGTGTAACGTGGAGGGGAGGGAGTCCTCCCAGGAGTTTAGAGATTGTGAGAATGTGGAAGGGAGGAACTCCAAGCCCTGGGGTGGACCCTGCGTGATCTTTCTACGCAGCCCCCTCCTGAGGCCCCGCGCTGCGGCTAGAAAGACACGCTAGGGCGTCCCCACCCCCGGTCAGCTGGGCTGAGGCCTCCTCTCCTGGTGCCGCCCTGGAGTCCACCCGGCAGAGGGAAGCTTGTCTTTGGAGGCTCCTGGCCCTCAGATTCCTGCTGCCTCTGCGGCCAGGCTCCAGGCTTGTCCCGTCCCCAGTGGCTGGGGAAGGAATTATCCTGCCAAAAATCTGCTCGCCCCAGTTTAGGGAATATTCCAGACAAAGAGGAGGGAAAGAGCATTCTGTGAACTGCCACGATCCAGGGGCCCCACAGGCCCAAACAAAACAAGGTATTCCTTGGCCAGGAGGACAATTTGCTGAACCCCCACAAGGCTCCGCTCCTGTCCAGGCTGTGTGAGCAGCCCAGAAATGCCCCCCACCCCCCATCAGAGCTCCTTCAGAGAGAAGGGTCTGATACTTCTCGGAACGCATGAACTTGACCCGCAGTCCGGACCGCATTGTGCCGTGCAGAGACCGCAACCCTGCGCACGTTTCTTCTGCGTAGAAGGACTGTCACCCTCAGTCTCTTCCACGCTGGCTGAGCCAAGACTGCCCTTGGCTTTTACGTGTTGCCCCGGGCCACTGTCTGTAGCAGCGACAATAACCTGACAATAAGTACCGCAAGTCCTAACCTGGTGACGGGCTCCAGGCTAAGAGATTTATTCGTTTCACGAAATCCTCACAACCCTTCAGGGAACTCCGATTGCCCCTATTTTTTTTTTTTTTTTTGAGTTGAAGTCTCACTCTGTCGCCCAGACTGGAGGGCAGTGACATGCTCCCGGCCACCGCAGCCTCGGCCTGCTGGGCTCCAGCCATCTTTCCGCCTCAGCCTTCCAAGTAGCCGGAACTACAGGCACGCGCTACCACGCCCGGCTAATTTTTGATTTATTGTAGAAACAAGGTCTTGCCAAGTTGCCCAGGCTCAGGCAATCCACTCGCCTCAGCCCCCAAAGTGCTGGGATGACAGGCTGAGCCACCGAACCCAGCCCCTATCTTAAGTGAGGACAATGAGACCCAGAGAAGTTCAGTAATTCAGCCAAAGTGACACAGCTCGTTTGGGAGCAATCCACATGGGAACACTTTTTTCTTTTTCTTCTTTTTTTCAAGTCGGAATCTCACTGTGTCACCCAGGCTGGATCACAGTTACCGCAGCCTCAACCTGCTGGACTCTGGCAATCCTTCCACCTCAACCTTCCAAATAGCTGGAACCACAGTTCACACAAACACACCCGGCTAATTTTTTATTTATTTATTGTAGAGACAGGGTCTTGCCAAGTTGCCCAGGCTGGTCTTCAACACCAAGGCAGTCCTCTCGCCTCCGCCTCCCAAAGTGTCGGGGTGACAGGTGTGAGCCACCACACCCACCTGGAACACTTTTTTCTGACTCAAGCTTGTACCCTGTTTCCCTAAATCAGGGGATTCTTTTTTGTATTTTTGAGTTGGAGTCTCACTCTGTCGCTCAGGATGGAGGGCAGTGGCTCACTCCTGGCCACCGCAGCCTCGACCTGCTGGGCTCCAGCGATCCTTCCACCTCAGTCTTCCAAGTAGCTGGAACTACAGGCAAGCGCTACCATGCCCGGCTCATTTTTTGATTTACTGTAAAGATGAGGTCTCGCCAAGTTGCCCAGGCCATTCTCGAACCTGCAGGCTCAGGCAATCCACTCCCCTCAGCCTCCCAAAGCACGGGATTACAGGCTGAGCCACCGAGCCTGGCTCAATCAGGGGGTTCTTTTTTTTTTTGAGTCAGAGTCTCACTCTGTCACCCAGACTGGAGTGCAGTGGCCGCTCCCGGCCACCACAGCCTTGACCTGCTGGGCTCCGGCGATCCTTCCGCCTCAGCCTTCCAAGTAGCTGGAACTACAGGCGTGCGCTACCATGCCTGGCTAATTTTTTTTTAATTTATTTACTGTAGGGATGAGGTCTCGCCAAGTGGCCCCGGGCGGATCTCGAACCCGCGGACTCAGGCAATCCACTCACCTCAGCCTCCCAAAGCGCGGGATTACAGGCTGAGCCACCGAGCCCGGCTCAACCAGGGGTTTCTTAACCAGAGGACCCCAAGCCTTCTTTGAATGGGCTTCAGGTGGTCTGCAGATCCAAGAAATTTTGTGTGAGATTGCATATGTGTGCCCAAGTGGGCACATTTTTCGGGGAGCAATATCACATCACACACTGGATTCTCAGAGAAGGTGGGAGGTCCCAAGAGGTACGGGCTAGAATCTGGCCATTGGGGGAAGGCCGAGAGGAGGGGCCAGAAAGCTGCCCTGTCCTGCCTGGCACTCACTCCAACATGCAGGCTGGGCTCCTCTGGCCATGCCCTGGTGCTCTGGACTCTTCCATAAGGAGGGAGTGGCAGGGTATGGGAGGGTTGCCCCTTGGAAAGTCCCTCCCTGCTCCCGCCCCACGACTTCTGAATTCCTGCCGAGACCCGGTGGCCCCCCCCACGGCCCACCTCCCCCAGTCACTTGGGCCCAGCTCGGAAGGGGGGCTGGCTGCCCTGGGAAGTTTGGGGGCACAGACAGACCCCTGGGAGACAGAGGGGAGAAGACATAGCTTGGAGGGCTGTAGACCCAGGCCAGCTGCCGCTCCCTGCTCCGGGAGCGGGAATGGTCTCTGCCTCCCCCACCTTCGTGCCCAGCTTGTCTCCCTGCGCCGTCAGGACTGGGCGGGGTTGTGTGCCGGTCTGTCCCCCTCTGCTCCAGTGCCAACCTGGCTTAGGAATCCGTGGGGGCTCCCTCCGAACTGGTGCAGTAAATACTTGAAATGAATAATTAAGGGACAAAGAGAGAGCCAAGTAGGGCGCTCAGCCTGTGCCCCCAAGAGGGGACGGGGAGGGAGGGAAGGCGGGTCGGGGCTACCGCCAGCGGCCCCCAAGTGTGCGTGGCACCCCGGCTGCTCAGGCCCCCCGACACGCAGAGGGGCCCAGAGGCCAAGTTCTGTAACGTGGGGGTGCGGGGTGGGGGGTGTCCCTGGGTTCTGGGCCCTCTGTGGTGGTTCAGCCTGACTCAGGAGGGGGCTCCTTCCCTTAAACAAACAAGAAGCCAACAACTGTGGGGCCCCCTCCTGTGTCCGGCCCAGAAGCACAGGCAAGAGCCTCAGTGGAGGTGGGGGGCGACGAGAGTGGCAGGAAGCAGACCCCCCAGAACCCTGGGGTCCGTGAAGAGGGGGATGGGACCTGCTTGAGGGGGAGAGGGCCCGGTGCGGGGGATTTGGGCTGCGTGGCGGGTGCAGAGGCCGGGCTGCCTTGGTGCCACCCAGGAGCGGAGCCAGCCGTCCCCTGGTGGCCCACTGAGCTGCCATCGGGCGAAGCCCCCCAGCCTCCAGCAGGTCTGGCCCAGGGCAGGGCGCTGGGCTCTGGGCTGGCTGCTTGGGCTGGGGTGGAGCGGCTGCCCTTTCCCCCTTAGCCCCTGGACCTGCAGTGGGCTCCCGGGAGCGGAACCCCCAGCCCCACGGACCCAGGTGCCCAGGAAACCGAGGTCCGAGGGTGGCGCCAGCGCCCCGTCCGCGGAGGCCGCGCAGTCTGCGAGAGGCGCCCGGTGCTGGCCGGGTCGGAAAGGTGGGGGCCCAAGCAGGACCGGTGGGGGACCAGGGAGTCGCCCAGCCAGGCGGCCGCGGGAAAGGCCTGAGTCAGGCTTCTCGTAATAAACTGCACGTGAATAATTCAGCAGCCGCGGGGATTGCATGAGCGCGGGGGGGGGGGCACGGGCTCTGGGGCGGGCGGAGCCCCCCCGCCGCGTTTCCGTGCTTTCCAGGGCCTCGCTGCCCCATCCCCTGGGCTCCCGGGTCAGAGCTGTCCGTTGGGGCGGCGCTGCCCCGGCCCGCAGCCCGAGGCCCTGGGCAGGGGAAGCCGGCGTCGGGGCCCGGGCAGGGGAAGCCAGGCGGCGGGGCGCGGTCAGAAGCCCGGTGGCCGGGCCCAGGTAGGAGAAGCCAGGCGGCGGGACCCCGGCAGGGGAAGCCGGGCGGCGGGACCCAGGCGGGAGAAGCCAGGCGGCGGGGCCGGGCCGCACGGAGGACGAGGATCCGACGGCGGAAACGCAGCGCCCGCCGCGCGCGCCGGCAGGGACCCCGCGGGAGGCTCCGACCCGCCAGGAGAAGGCCCGGGCTCGCCCCAGCCCGGATCCCGGGGCAGCGGCGGCCCTCCCCCCCCCGGGGGCTCGCGGATCCGGCCCCGTCCGCCCGGCTTCCCGGCGCGGGAACACAGCCCGGGCGGCGGGCCGGGGCGGCCAGGCGCCCGCGGCCTGATTTCGTTTCGGCGGACCTGGCTGCTGCCGCCTCCCACGAGGCCCGCGCGGCGCCCCCCGGCCCCCTCCTCCCGTCGCCCCGCCCGGAGCCTCCACGAGGCCGACCCGGCCTCCCGCGCGGCCTCCCCGCCCCCCGCGCGCCCCTGGGCGCCCCGCGCCCGTCCCGCCGGCCTCGAGCCGGTCTTCGGTGCTTCCCGCGGCCGGACCCCCGCTGCACGGAGGCAGCACCTCCTCCAGGCTTCCTCCCCGCCTTCTCCCGCCTCCCTCGGCGAGGTGCGCCGGCGCAGCCCTGGTCCCCGGGAGGCCTGGACTCCGCAGCTCTGGAGACCGCATCCTGGACGCCGCGTTCGCGGCCCATCTTGGAGGGCTTCCGGGAGGCGGCAGCTGGTGCGCGTCGCCGCGGGCCTGTGACCTTGGGTAAGTCGTTCCACCTCTCCGGCCTTGACCGCGGAAGAAGGCAGGAGATTCAGGGACGGTGACGGGAGGGCCAGCCTCTTCTTTCGTTTGCGAAAGGGGCGGCCGGCAGCCGCCTGGCGTCTTTCTCACAGCCCGGGGGCAGCAGGCGTCGGGACCCTCCCTCCCGTCCCCGCCTCCCCTTCGCCCAAGAGGAGACAGGCTCAGGCCGCGCCCTGGGTGGGACTCGAACTCCGATGAGGCGGGCGCTGGTGCCGAAGCCACAGCCTCACGGGAGACGGCGACTCGGCCCTGGCGCCCAGCGCGCCTTCCTCTTCCCGTTCTAGGAAAGCTCTGGAAGGCTCATCTCCAGGTAAACGGTTGCGGCGGTGTCCAGAGAAGGATGGAAGCGAGATCGAGGAGGAACTCCCGGCTCACTAGGGGGGAGCCCCTGGGGTGGGGAGGTGAGGGGCTCTCGCCCCGAAACCCAGGGAGGCGGCAGGGCCGGGAGCACCCACCACCCTGTCCTGGGGCGCTGCGTCCAGGCTGTCCCAGACGGGGGGGGCTCAGCCCCACCACGGACGCTGGCCCAGAAGACCCCCTCCTCCTCCCAGATCTCCCCCCACCCCCTTCTTTAGCAAGGATCTTGCTGTCGCCCAGGCCGGCGTGCAGTGGCACCATCATCCCTCACTTGCAGTCTCCAACTCCTGTGCTCAAGCGATCCCCCCGTCTCAGCCTCCCGACTAGCTGGGACTACAGGCGCACTCCACCACACCCGACTCATTAAAAAAAAATTTTTTTTTCAGAGGCGGCATCTCGCTATGTTGCCTAGGCTGGTCTTGAACTCCTGGACTATAGCGATCCTCCCGTCTCAGCCTCCCGACTAGCTGGGACTACAGGCGCACTCCACCACACCTAATTTTTTTAAAAATTACTTATTTATTTTTTTGTAGAAGAAGGCAGGGGATTCGGGGCCGGCGAATGGCGTCTCGCTATGTTGCCCAGGCCGGTCTTGAACTCCCGGCCTCAAGCGATCCTCCCCTCCGCCGCCAAAAGCGCTGAGCTGGCAGGCGTGAGCCCCCGCGCCCGCCCCTCCCTCGCCCTCCCTCTCGGCCGGGACCTCGGGCTGGCGGGGCGGACGCGGGGCCGGGACCCTCCGGCGGGCTGGGCGGGTCTGAGCCCGGCTCCGGCCACCCGGCCCGGGTCCCGCGGCAGGGTCGGCCCCCGCCCGCCCGGCAGGCCGCCGTCCCTCGCCCCAAGCCCCATTACGTGGTATTTATGGGTCGCTTTATTGTTTCTCCCTCGCTTGCGACTGTCTCACTCCGGGGGAGGCAGAGGATATAATATATTCATCTTTATTAGACCAAATCTGTGCGAGGCATTTAATAAGGCGCGGCTCCCCGCAGCCCGGGAGGCTCGCGCGGCGCCGCTTCGGGCTCGGGGCCGGGCCTCGCCACAGCGCCTGCTGCCGGCCGGGGCGGGGGGCGCAGCCCGGGGGCCCCTCCGGCCGCCCCGCCCGGGCCGTCGTCCTCGGCCCTCGGCTGCACCGGCCCGCACGTCCTGTGGGCCGGTGGGAGCTCTTCGGAGGCTGCAGCTCGTCGGGGCATCTTTTTGGGCGTCGGAGTCTCCTCTGTCGCTCAGGCTGGGGGGCAGGGGCCGCTCCCGGCCCCGCAGCCTCCACCCGCCGGGCCCCGGCGATCCTTCCGCCTCAGCCTTCCGAGTAGCTGGAACGGCAGGCGCGGGCTACCACGCCCGGCTGATTTTTGATTTGTTGTAGAGATGAGGTCTCGCCAAGTTGCCCAGGCGGGTCTCGAACCCGCGGGCTCAGGCAGTCCACTCACCTCAGCCTCCCAAAGGCGTGGGATGACAGGCTGAGCCACCGAGCCCGGCTTTTTTTTTCTGAGTCAGAGTCTCACTCCATCACCCAGACCAGAGTGCGGTGGCCACTCCTGGCCACCGCAGCCTGGACCTGCTGGGCTCTGGCGATCCTTCCGCCTCAGCCTTCCAAGTAGCTGGAACCACAGGTGCGCGCCACCACACCAGGCTAATTTCTTTGATTTACTGGAGAGACGAGGTCTCGCCATGTTGCCCACGCTGGGCTCGAACTGCTGGGCTCAGTCAGTCCTCTCGCCTGCGTCTCCCAAAGTGCTGGGATGACAGGCGCGCGCCACCACACCCAGCTAGTTTCTTGATTTACTGGAGAGACGAGGTCTCGCCGCGTTGCCCAGGCTGGTCTCGAACGCCTAGGCTCAGTCAGTCCTCTCGCCTGCGTCTCCCAAAGACTGGGATGACAGGCACGCGCCACCACACCCAGCTAGTCTTTTAATTTGTAGAGATGAGGTCTCACCATGTTGCCCAGGCCGGTCTCGACCTCCGGGGCTCAAGCACTCCTTCCACCTCAGCCTCCCGAAGTGGCAGGCATGAGCCATCTCGCCTGACAGCGGCCCTGGGGCTGGCTGAGCGGGGAGGGCGCGGGCTGCATGGCGGGCCAGGACTGGGCCAGCAAGTGAGGAGTCTGGGGCCAAAGGCGTGGGGTGGCCGCTGCTCTCGGTGCTGCGTGCGACCCGTCAGTGTTAAGAGTGGTGCCCCGGACGCCGCCCTCCCTCCCCCTGGTCCCGTTCCGCGGGGGTCTGGGGTGGAGTCATGGCCCGTCCCTGGCTGAGGGGCGGGGAGGCAGGACCGAAGGGGCCGGGACGGAGTGAGCTGCCACGTGTGGGCGGGCGCCTCCCCGCACGTTCAGCAGGCAGGCGGGGCTCAGGAGCTGCCGGAGGGATGGCACTCCCGTCTCCTTGTCGCCATTTATGCCATTTACGCTCGCGTTGGGTCACACGAGCGCTGTCCTCGCCCTCCTCCCTTCGGTGTGTAGACATGTGCTTTGGCCGAGCGTGGGCCTCTGCCCAGCTCTGAGTCCATGGCTGCCCCAACCTGACCCGGCCGGACCCCTGCAGGGCAGAGATGGTCTGTGCTCGCATCCCCGGGTCTTTGCCGATGGGTCCGCTCTCCAGGGCAGGGCTGTGTCTCCTCTCCTTTCTCCAGTTCCCTCTCCCATTCCACATGGAGCACAGGCCTGTGCAAACAGCAGGTGCTCAATAAATGCGTGTTTAGTAAACCAGTGGCCGGAAGCTTCTGTTCACCTGGCCGCCTGCCTTCTGGGCTGTGGTCTGGCAGAGTTGGACGGCCACTGGGGGAGCCAGAACCACCCCTGCAGCCATGCTGCCTCCCCCGCAGCTGGGCTGAGTTCGGGGAACACCTCCAAAGCCTCTCCGACATCCCACGCCTGGCCCTACACTAGTGCGTGGGTCAGACGAGGACCAGCCCAGCTTCTGCCTGTGCAGAGATCACAAGGCTCACCCCGGACGCACCTGGGAGACCATGCCCTGGGCAGGAAGCCACAGGGACATCAGAGCAGGGAAGGGTCCAGCAGCCGGGCTGGCCTGGCAGAGCTGGCACTGGAGCTTGAGGGATGGAGAGGACCAGGTGGCCGGAGGGAAGACGTGGGGCGTTCTAGGCGGGCGTGCGTGGCAGTACGGCCGGGACCGAGGCAGGGACGCCCCGTCATCCTGGCCCGGCTTGAGCACTGGAGGAAGCCATTTGTGGAATGCCTCGACTGTCCCGGCCCAGAGCCAGAGGATGAAAAACGGGGTTCCGAAATCCGGCCCACATCCTAGAAACCAGAGTCTAGCACACAGAAGCCAAGGTCAGAGTCCGGACCCCGACCTGTCCAAAGCGGTCCCCTTTCCTGGCGTGAGAGGCCGCCTTGGGGACTCCCGCCGCAAGGTGCGTGATCTTCCTGGGAAACAAGATGGACTCTCCTCATTGGCTTGGCCCAGCAAACCCGAGGCCTGGCCCGAGTCCAGGCCCAGCCTGGGTCCGCCCGAGGCCGTCCCCTCGGGACAGGCGTGAACAGCTGTCCTGCCCCCCCCAGCCTGGAGTCTGGCCTCCCCTACAACCCCGCCCCCCCAGCTGGGATGGGCGTCGCCCGGCCTGGCGCCCCGGCAGCCCACCTTCCCCGCTTCCCCCCCATACAGGTGGGAGCCGGACTCCAGGCGGGACCCAGCTGGGCGGACGCGGAGGGTGGGGCTGGGCGTCCGCCGCGGTGCCATCCCAGCCAGCGTGCAGGCGTCGCCGCGCCGGCCTGTCGCGGGGCGCCAGCCTGCCAAGGAGCCCGAGCGCTGTGCTGCGCGGAGGGTGTCAGGGGTGGTATTGTCGGCGCGCAAATGCTCAACTTTATGTACTTTTAACTAGAGGTGTAACAGATGGCCCCGTTTCTGTCCAAGCCGGGGAGACTGGTGCCCATTCCGGAGGCAGCCAATCAATCCGGCCGCTCTGGGGGGAGCTGCAAGCTGGGCTGGGAGGCCGGGAGCCAGCAGCCGCGAGGCTGTCTGCTCGGGCTGGCCCGCGCCGCCGACGCCAGCCGCTCAGCCCGGCCCGGGAGGCGGGAGGGCGGGCGGGCGGCGGCCATGCCCGCGGCGCGGTCGCAGGCCTGGCGGGGAGGCAGCCCGGACCCACCGTCAGGCCCCACATGGCCGGCGAAGACGACCAAGCCCCCCCACCCCATTTCCCCCTCCTTCTCCCGGGGGCCGTGCTCAGCCCCCGACTCCCAAGCCTCCAGCCGTGAGAAGTTCGGCGTCCCTAGCCCTGGAGCGTCCTGCGATGGCGTCACCCAGCATCGCTCGGGACCAGGGGAGGGTGGTGGCGCCCAGAGGAAACAGCAGGACCCAGGGATCCCACAGCTGGGAGAAACGGAATGAATCGAGTCTTACATTCATACAGTCAGTCAACAAACACGCCGTGAAAGCCTACAGTGAGCTAAGTCCTTTGTGGAGCCCTGGGGACACGGTGACAAATAGGGCGCGATTCCTGTCCCTGAGGCCATCTTGGGGGAAGATGGACAAGAACACGGGCAATGGGAGCGATGAACGGGGACTCATAAACTCTCCAGAAGGCGAGGGAGCCCAGATCACGAGCCCTTAACTGCCAGGAAGATCCCAGCAAGGGGCTGGCTCTGAGCTGGGTTTTAAAAGACAGAGAGAAGTTTTCGCTGGAGGCGATGGCAGAGAAGGCCCCTGAGAGGAAGGGACGGCATGCACAGAGAGGGAGTGAGGAAAGGGCGCGGACCAGGCATGGTGGCTCACACCCATCACGCCAGCACTTCGGGAGGCTGAGGTGGGAGGACTACTTGAGTCCAGGAGTTCCAGGCCAGCCCGGGCAACATAGCGAGACCTCTTCTCTATCAAAATTAAACTTTGCCAGGTGTGGTGGCGTGTGCCTGTAGTCCCAGCTACTCGGGAGGCCGAGAGGGAAGGATCACCTGAGCCCAGAGGCTTGAGGCTGCAGGGAGATATGATGGCCCCAGTGCACTCCAGCCTGGGCAACAGAGCGAGCCTCTGTCTCTAAACAAATGTCCTCCCGGGCTCAGGGAGCATCACCCGAGCCCCACAGGTGGCGGCGGCAGTGCGCCGTGAGCGTGCCACTGCACTCCAGCCTGGGCTGTGGAGTAAGACCCGCCACTCGGAAAACAGCAAACCCAAACGGCCTTTCCTAAGTTCCCAAGAAAGGACTTGGAATCTCATTCATTCATTCAGCGAGCACTGGGCGCCGGCTGTGTTCGCGGCCGGGAAGACACCGGGGCGGACAGGCCATCGTTCTGGGTCGCGTCCAGACGCACGAGGAGGACAGGGCAAGAAGCGGGTTCTCGAGAAGTCCCCGGACAGAGAAGGCCTGCACGCCCTGGCATCGGAACCGGGCCCAGAAGGCGGAGGGGGACCCCAGCAGCGTGGGGACCGACTCCTGTCTCCCGGCAACGGGAAGGTACCCCACGGGGCCTCCCTTCTCGACCTTTCTCCCTGTGATCATTAGTACAGCGGACAGTCATTCTTGCCAGAGGAGGGGTGGGCGCCGTCGGTTTCGGGCCTCGCTCAGCCGGTCGCCTCTAGAACGCTGACGTCAGCGAATGCCGTGTCCCCGTTACACACACGAGAGCACTGAGGCCGCAGGCGGTCGGCGAGGCCGCCGGGGCCCAGCCAGGAGCGGGCGGGGCCGGGACGCCCACTCAGGTCAGCCCCCAGCCGGCTGCTGGCGGCGGCGACCCCCGCACGGCGCCGGGCGCTGCCTGGACTCCCATAACTCCTCATAACCGTGACTCGCACTTGACCGGCCGGCCGCCCCGTCTCTCTCTCCATCTCCTCCGCTAACTGCTCCGGTCTCTCCGTATTTCATAGTTCAGATTCCCAGGAGGGGGCAGCGGCCGCCCGGCTCATCCTTCACCGCCAGGCGCACAGGCCGCCGCCGCCCAGCCGGAGAGCCGCCGGGAGGGAGCCCGTGCGGTCACCGACTGGCGTCTCGGGCGGGCACGGCTGGAGGGGGCGTGGGGCAAGGAGGGGCCGCAGGGCCCTGCAGGGAGGAGCGTGAGGGCTGGAAGGGCGGGAGGCGCCACGGAGGATGGGGCCGCGGGTTGGGTCTTGAATCAGATGGGACTTGGCAGCAGAGCTGGGGCCAGGAGCACCCGGGGAGGGCACGGCTGGGCACCGGAGCAGGGCAGGAGCCAGGAGCCCCTCCAGAACCAGTGGGCCCCTGCTTATGGGAGAGTGGGCCACACGGAGCAGCCGCAGAACAGAGGCTGGAAAGGTAGGCCTGGACTTAGTTCCCTGGGAGCCATGGAAGGTCTTAGAGCAGGAGAGGCATGTGGTCGACATGTGCTATCACTGCAGTCACTGTGTGCCCTTAGTGGCCCCAGCTTACACTCGCTGGCCCTCTGCAATGATGACTGTTATTTTTGAGACAGGGTTTCGCTCTGCTCCCCAGGCTGGAGTGCAGTGACACAACCATGGCTCGCCACAGCCTCGACCTCCTGGGCTCACGCGACCCTCTTGTCTCAGCCTCCCAAGAAGCTGGGCCTACAGGTGCCTACCACCGCACCCAGCTCATTTTTCTGCTTTTTGTAGACAGGGTGTTGCTCTGGTGCCCAGGCTGGTCTCAGAACTCCTGGCCTCAAGCGATCCTCCCGCCTCAGCCTCCCAAAGTGCTGGGATTACAGGCATCAGCCACTATGCCCGGACCCAGTTTTTTAAAAAATTATTTATTGTTGGCCCAGCATAGTGGCTCATGCCTATAATCCCAGCACTTTGGAAGGCCAAGGCAAGAGGATTGCCTGAGCCCACGGATCCGAGACCAGCCTGGGCAACTTGGTATGACCTCATCTCTACAATAAATCAAGAAAAGTTAACCGGGCATGGTGGCACATGCCTGTCGTTCTGCTACTTGGAAGGCTGAGGCTGAAGGATTGCCGGAGTCCAGCAGGCGGAGGCTGCGGTAGCCGGGAGCATGCCCCTGCCCTCCAGCCTGGGCAACGGAGTGAGACTCGTACTCAAAAAAATATTATTTATTGTAGTTAATTACAGAGCCTCCTGGATTGACTACTAAAGTCTGCGGTCCCCCCAGCATTAGGGGCCTGGGCCGTGGTAAGATTCGCCCGAGTGGAGCAGGATGAGAGGCAGGGTGATCGCAGCTGAGGATTGTGAAGGCCACACCAGAAGGGCAGAGAGGACAGAGCACGGAGGGGTGTGGGCAGAGAGCAGGCCGATGTGGGCCCGGGGAACGGACCCGGGAGGTGAGGAAGGCGGAGGGTCCTCGTGCTCCCGGGCCTCCGCTTGAAGGAGCAGTGGCGTCTGAGAAGGGTTCGCTGCGGGGAGGGCACAGACCTGATCGTGGAGGCCGTGTGTGGTGGCTTATGCCTGTGATCTCAGCGCTTTGGGAGGCGCTGACGTGGGAGGATTGCTTGAGCTCAGGACCTCGAGACCAGCCTGGGCACGTAGTGAGACCCTATTGCTATTTGAACGCAAAAATCTCAAAAATAGTAAAAAAGAAAGGCTGGGTGTGGTGGCTCAAAAAGAGTAAAAAAAGAGAGTCACACTTGTAATTCCAGCACTCTAGGAGGCTAAGGTCGGAAGATCGCCTGAGCCCAGGAATTCGAGGCTAGCCTGGGCAACATAGCAAGACCCCTTGCTATTTCAAATTCTATTTGAAATTTGCTATTTCAAATTCTAAAAGATCTTAGGTCAAGGCTGCGGTGGCCATGAGCGTGCTACTGCACTCCAGCCTGGGCAACAGAGTGAGACTCCAACTCAAAAAAGATATAAAATAAAAATAAACAAAGTATCTCAAAAACAGTAAGACAGCGGGAGAGAGAGAGTGAGTGAGACATTGTGGTTGCCGTGCGTTTGAGGTGCTCCTGGGACGTCCCCTCAGATGCTTAGCAGGGAAGTGGGGCCTTCCGGACCGGAACTCAGACCCTGTCAGTTGGAGATTCCTCCAGGCAGCTGGCCCGCTGAGGCCGGGGCAGTGGTGAGCTTGCCAGGGGGAGGACAGAGTTACACGCGCCTGGAAACAGACTCCCCGGAGAGCCCTATATTTAGGAAGTCGGAGGAAGGCAAGAAGTCAGAGGAGACGAGAAAGGAGTCCTCGGGGGTCAGGAGGCAAACATGGGAGTGAGTGGCTGGGAGATCACGGGCGTTTTTAAAGACGGACTTGGCATCGAGCACCGTGGAGTGGTCAGTGAGGGGCCCACAAACACGGCCAGGGGCTCGGTTCTCTGGAGGGACGGCAGCCTGGGGGGCATTGAGGGCGGGGTTGGCTGGCAAAGAGCGGGAGGTGCCCAGGATGCCGGTTCATTCGGGAAGTCCCTCCAGAAGAGCGGAGAGAGAGCCCGGACGGGCGAGCTGTTGGGGGCACTCGATGGAGAACGTGCTGGAAGGCACAGGAGAGGCTGGCCCTGGGGAGAGACCGGAGGAAGGGCGGAGGGTGGGGACGACCCAGGGACGTTCGGAGCTGGGCTTGGGGGCCAGGAGAGGGGACACTGGGGAGTGGGCTCCACGTGCCTGGCCCGGTCAGAGGGACAGTCCGCGAGAGAAGGTGCCAGGGAGTTGGAGGCCGCAGACCGTCCGGGATGGCGGGGGATTGTAGCTGGGAGCGTGGACAGATGGAGAGAAGAGGCCCCCTGCCGCTGACGGGCAAACGGAGGCCCCATGAAGGGACGCGTGGGCCAGGGCTGGAGTGGCGTTCCCACCCATTCAGCCCCGCCCAGGAGGGGCCAGGCAAGGGCAGAGGGAGGCCCGGGGCTGGAGGGCCGGGGGCGGGGGCTCAGGACAAGGGAAGGGTCCGTGGCAACGAGGACGTGATCGAGGTGAGAGGACCTGAGAGCCGGCCCAGGAAGAGGATTCAGGTCCCGAAGGCCTGGGACCTCCAAGGCCGAGGCAGGTCACGCCGACTGCTGGCGTGGGAGATCCCGTCCAGAGCTGCAGGTCCTTGGCAATCCCAGCCCGGGCCTGAGGAGGCCGCTGGGGTGGCTTTGGACAAAGCTGCTCTTGGCATCCCCAGTGACGCTTGGGTTTCCATTTTTTTAATCATACAAGTGGTGTATGTTCCTTGATTTTTTAAAAAAAGGCCTGGGGACATTGACTCACACCTGCAATTTCAGCAATTTGGGAGACTGAGGTGGGAGGATCGCTTGAGGCGAGGCGTTTGAGATCAGCCTGGGCGACACAGGGTTCTTTGTCTCTACACATTTTGTGTGTGTGTGTTGGAGTCTCACTCTGTCACCCAGTCTGGAGGGCAGTGGCCGCTCCCGGCCACCGCAGCCTCGACCTGTTGGGCTCCGGCGATCCCTCCGCCTCAGCCTTCCAAGCAGCTGGAACTACAGGGGCGCGCTACCACACCCGACTAATTTTTTGATTTACTGTAGAGACAAGATCTTACCATCTTGCCCAGGTTGGTCTCAAACCCCCAGGCTCAGACAATCCTCTTGCCTCGGCCCTCCAAAGTGCTGGAATTATAGGCTTGAGCCACTGCCCCTGACCCAAAATGTTGTGTTTTTTTTTTGGTTTTTGGGTTTTTTTTTGAGTTGGAGTCTCACTCCGTCGCCCAGACTGGAGTGCAGTGGCCGCTCCCGGCCACCGCAGCCTCGGCCTGCTGGGCTCCGGCGATCCTTCCACCTCAGCCTTCCGAGTAGCTGGAATTACAGGCATGCGCCACCACGCCCAGCTGATTTTTTTGATTTATTATAGAGATGAGGTCTCGCTGCCCAGGCAGGTCTCGAACCCGCGGGCTCAGGCAGTTCACTCACCTCAGCCTCCCAAAGGCGCGGGATTACAGGCTGAGCCACCGAGCCCGGCTCCAAAATGTTTTAAAAAAATACTTGGGCATGGTGACATACACCTGCAGTCCCAGCTGCTCAGGAGACTAAGACAGGAGGTCAAGGCTGTGGTGAGCTATGATTGCACCACTGCACTCCAGCCTGGGTGACAGAGTGTCTCAAAAAAAAAAAGTTGGACGCAGTGGCTCAGCCTATAATCCCAGCACTTTGGGAGGCCGAGGCAAGAGGATTGCCTGAGCCCAGGGGTTTGAGACCAGCCTGGGCAACTTGGTGAGACCTCATCTCTACAATAAATCAAAAGATTAGCTGGGCATGGTGGTGGACGCCTGTGGTTCCAGCTTGCTGTATGTCTGAGGCAGAAGGACCACCAGAGCCAGCCGGTTGACACGGAGGTGGCAGTGAGTGTGCCATTGCACTCCAGCCTGGGTGACAAGAGTGAGACTCTAACTCAAAAAAAAAAGTAAAAACGTAATAAAAACGGTTTATAATCCCGCCCTCCAGAAATCAGCAGTGCTAGTATGTTGGTAATGACCGCCTCAGATCTTGATGTATGTATACTTTTTCTAGCTTAGAAGCAACAAGTTTATCGCTCCCAGTTCTGGGGGCTGGAAAGTCCAAGGTCAAGGCACTGGTGGGGTTGGTGTCTGGTAAGGGCTTCCTCACAGACGGGATCCCCAGCCCCTGGGCCGCAGACCGGTACTGGTCCATGGCCTGTAGGAACCAGCTGCACAGCCAGAGGTGAGCAGCGGGCCAGCAGAGCTCCGTCTCGCCAGATCAGCGGAGGCATTAGATTCTCATCGGAGCGCGGACCCTATTGTGAACGGCGCATGCGAGGGCTCTAGGCTGCGGCTCCTTCTGAGGACCTAATGCCTGAGGATCCCTCTCCCCCACCCCATTTGCAGAAAACTTGTCATCCCCAACCTGGTCCCTGATGCCAAAAGGGCCGGGGACCACTGTCATGGACGATACCGTCTAGCTGTGTCCTTACGTGCAGGAAGGGCTATGTATACTTGTTTAAGAACCAACCTGGGGGATCGCTTTCTTTGTATATAATAATGGTTTCTGAAATAAACCTCTGACCGGGCGCGATGGCTCACGCCTGTAATCCCAGCACTTTGCTGCGGTGGGGGGCGAGGCAGGAGGATTGCATGAGTCCAGGAGCTCAAGACCAGCTTGGGCAACATAATGAGACCCTCGTCTCTACAAAAATAAAAATGAAGAATTAGCCAGGTGCGGTGGCACATGCCTGTAGCCCCAGCTCCGGAGGAGGCTGAGGCAGGAGGATGGCTTCAGCCCAGGAGGTGGAGGCTGCAACTAGCCTTGACTCTATGGCCCTCCAGCCTGGGGGACGACACGAGACCCTGTCTCTAAAAATAAAATGAAGTCAGCTTTTAATTTTGAAAGAATTTTAGAGGTGCAGAAACCTTGCAGAGACTTGCCACACTCCCACACAGCTGCCTTGACCGACATCTTCCACGACCACAGGGCATTTACCAGAGCCGGGCATTCCGCGCTGGTCTGTGTGCTTGTTGTCAGCTGAACTCCAGACTTTCTTGGCTTTCCTGGCGTTTCCATCCATGCCCTCCGTGTATTCCAGGATCTGGTCCAGGACACCGCCTTGCATTTAGTGTACACACTGTTCTGCCACCTGCTTGTTTTGCTCGGCGCTGTGCTGTGAAGCCTTTCAGTGACACGCAGCACTCTTCCCCGCCATCGTTTTAATGGCTACGTGGTATTCCATGGATGACTGTACCACTGCCAATCCCTACTGTGGGATGCCCAGGCTGTTTCCAGTTTTTCACTCTTATATACAAGGCGGGGAGGCCGGGCCCCACGGCCCATGCCTGTAATCCCAGCACTTTGGGAGACCAAGGTGGAAGGATTGCTGAGGCCAGGAGTTCAAGACCAACCTGAGCAACCTAGCAAGACTCCATCTCTAAAAACAAAAGAAAAGTTAGCCAAGCGTGGTGGCGCCCATAGTCCCAGCTTCTTGGGAGGCTGAGGTGGAAGGATCGCCTGAGCCTAGGAGGTCGAGGTTGCAGCGAGCCGTGAGTGGGCCACTGCACTCCAGCCTGGGCGACAAAGTGAGACCTGACTCAAAAACAAAAACAAAGCAAGGCTGGGATGAGCCCCTGGAAGCTCAGTCATCTAGACTTTCCCCAACTATTTCCTTACAATAAATCCTTCCAGCCAGGTTTGGTGGCTCAGCCTGTAATTCCAGCGTTTGGGAGGCTGAGATGAGTGGATTGCCTGAGCTCGCGGGTTCAAGACCCACCTGGGCAATTTGGCGAGACCTTATCTCTACAAGAAATCAAAAATTAGCCGGGTGTGGTAGCACGCACCTGTCGTTCCAGCTACTTGGAAGGCTGAGGCATAAGGATCGCCGGAGCCCAGCAGGTCGAGGCTGCGGTGGCCGGGAGCGGCCACTGCACTCCAGTCTGGGTGACAGAGTGAGACTCCGACTCAAAAGAAAAAAATCCTGCCAGCCTCGATGGCTCAGCCTGTAATCCTGCGCCTTTGGGAGGCTGAGGTGAGTGGACTGCCTGAACCCGTGGGTTCGAGACCCGCCTGGGCAACTTGGCGAGACCTCATCTCTACAATAAATTTAAAAAATTGGCCGGGCGTGGTAGCGCGAGCCTGTAGTTCCAGCTACTCGGAGGCTGAGGTGGAAGGATCGCCGGAGCCCAGCGGGTGAGGCTGCGGTGGCCGGGAGCGGCCACTGCACTCCAGTCTGGGCGACAGAGTGAGACTCCAACTAAAAAAAAAGAAATCCTTCCACATGACATTGCGGGGCAGAGGGGACACGACTTGTGGAGGCTGTGGGCACATCTTAGCTATCTTTCCTCCCCAAAGGCAGGGCTGGTGATTTACCCCACTGCTTTTGTTTGTTTAGGACAGGGAGCAGTGTGGGTGCAGGCAGACCCTTGGGAGTGGCTGTCTCACTCCCATCTCTACCCCCAACTCTCCTGGCCACAGTGTCCGTGTTGGCCCTGTGCACGGTTGGCAGCTGGGGTGGGGGTTGGGCATGGCCCCTGCGCTCTGGGAACACCTCGGAGCTGGGCCTGGCGTGCAAGGGGCCCGGGGCCTGGGGCCGGGGGATCCTGGGTTTTGCTCTTTCTCCTGGAGCTGAGCGGGTGCGGGGGAGCCTGGGGGCAAGGGGAGGAGCCCTCCTCTCCCCCAGGAAAGCCTTCGAGAGGCAGGAGGGTGGCTCCCGGCTGGTGCAGGCGGCATGAGGCATGAGATATCTCCCGAGCAACAATTCGTCTCTAACTGGGAGGTGAGGGGTGCTGACATTTAGCTGTGATTGGGGCTGCACACACCCGTCTCCGGGAGCCTAGTGGGAGTGTGACCGCCGTACACGGGAGACCCTGCGCATGTGTGCATGTGTGCAGCGGTATGAGGCCGCGTGTGGCTGGAGTGAAGCAGGGGTCTATGGTGGCATGGTGTGTGAGAAACTGTGTGTGATGGCATGTGAAGGCATACACGTGACTGTCGTGACTGTGTTTGCACATGTGACGGTGCACGTGTTATCGTGTGATGGTGAGGGTCTCACACGTGAAGACCATGTCTGCAGTAGCGTGTGTGAGCCTGTGTGTGGTGTGGCATGGCGTGGGAGCGTGTGCGAGTGTGTGGCTGGGCCCTGAGCAATGCTGTGTGATGCTGAGAGAGACCTGAATGGGCTGGAGACCTGAGGATGAGAGGCGCAGAGAGGGAACGGGCTCGGGCTGAGTGTGGCTGCAGGCTGTCCACCCAGGGGGACCTCCTGGACGTGAGCCAGGCCCCCCCCCTCCTTGAGCACAGCCTGGGGCTTGGCGGGGCAGACGCTACTGTCCCATCTCACAGACTCATGCCCCTTCCCCCATGGCAGTGTGACGGCTGGGGAGTAGTTAACAGTGTCAACTGACTATTCGCTCAGCATTGCTCTTCCCGCGAGGCTGTGCGTGCCCTGGAGGCAAAGCACACTTGTCTAGGACTGTACTGCTCGGGTGGTAAGAGTGACTTTCAGCCCGGGCCCGGGGGACGACTTGCTCCAGAAATACCTGCTGGGTGGCTGAGCCAGTGGGCGAGGCAGGAGTGTGTACCCGCGTGTGAGCACATATGCGCCGAGTGGGGCGAGGCAGGGTGCCCATGCCTGCGTGTGAGCTCGGGGGCGCCGAGTGGACGAGGCGGGGCGGGTGTCCTCACATACATGTGCACTGAGGCGAAGTGTGCATGCCCGCGCATAAGTGTGTGTGCGCCAAGTGGGTGACGGAAGCAGAGGACCCATGTGTGCGTATGTGAGTACTGAATGAGTGGACAAGGCAGGGTACACGTGCCTGCGTGTGACACATGCACTGAGTGGGCGAATGAGGTAGGGTGTGTGTGTGTTCGCAGGCACCAGGTGAGTGGGAGAGCAGGGTGCATGTGAGCGTGTGTGCAGCGGGTGATGGGTGAGCAGGGTGCATGTGCCGTGTGGGTGTGTGTGCCCACAGACATGTGGACCTGAGCCGGGCGTCTGTGTGCATCTGCTGGACACATGTGCCTGTGAGGGGCGTCACTGTCACTCCCAGGAGACTTTTCTCTCCCATCTCCCCCTCCCACCCCCACAAGCCAAAGCCCGCGGGGAGCGAAGCCAGCCCCTCCTCCACCCTGCTCTGGGCAGGAGTGTGGGCTCAGGCCTGGCAGGGGGACCCCGGGCCAGACCCTTCCCCATGCTGCCAGTGCACGCCCGTCTCGCTTTCCAGGCCTGCTCGAGGTACTGAGGGGATTTCTGTGAACTGGGTCCATCTCTGTCCCTGCTGCTTTAACAAAATACCCTGGTGTGGGTGACTTATAAACAACAGACTTCATTTCTCACAACTCTGGAGGCTGAGAAGTCCAAGGTCACAGCGGGCAGATCCCGTGTCTGGCGAGGGCTGCTCTGTCTCCACGATGGCGCCTCCTGCTGGTCCCACGCGGTGGGAGGGGCTGGGGGCTCCCGTCAGCCTTTCCATCATACACGGTCCCACTCCTGAAGGCAAAGTCATGTGACTTACTCCCAAAGGCCTTGCCTCTGGACGCCACCACCTGGGCATCCACCTGGGTTTGGGGGGCACGCACACCTGGGACCTGACAGGCCTGGCGGCGTGTCTCAGAGCCGTCCATGGGAGAGTCCCTGCCCGTGCTGCTCTGACCCCGTCCAGTGCCAGCCCTCGGCACACGGTTCACCCCACCCCGGGCTGAGACCCCCAGACCTGCTGTGTCCCCAGTGCCACCCTAGCACACTGGGCACAGCCCAGTCCCTGAGAGAGATCCCAGTGGCCCTGGATTTTGAGGGAGGCATGGGGGGGCATTGAGATGAAAAGGGTGGGCTTGGGGAGGGGAGGTGTGCAGAGCGGCGGAGAGGGAGCGGGGTGAGGGAGAGAAGGCGGGAAGGGGGCAGGAAGGGAGCACGGGGACTGCCAGGCTGAGCAGAGCAGGAGGCCGACGGCCCAGGACAGAGGCTGGCCACATCCGGCGGGGCGGAGGGGGGGGGCGTTTGCAGTTCCCTGAGCTCAGGCGCGGCTCCAGCCCCTGACCCTGTGCTCCAGGAAAGGGTGGGGACTTGCCCAGCTGGGGAAAGGTGCTTGGAGTCCCTCTCAAGAGCGATGCTCTGTCTCAGAGTAGCCAGAGGGACCCCAGGGCAGCTGACAGAAGGGACCAAGCTGGCGGTTATCCTTACATGACTTGGGCCTCAGTGTCCCCTCTAAATGAGGGAGGAGGGCCCAGCGTTCTGCCAGGTTTCCTCCTGCTCAGACTGTGCTAACGGGACTCCGATGGGTGTGGCAGCCACCGGCCTCCACGTCCGCCGCGCGGCCCGACACACAACGTCCTGGGGTGCCCATCAGACCCCGGGGCCCTTCCCCCAGCCCTCCGGAAGGCGACCCCTCCCCTCCCCTCCTGCCTCTCCCCCCTTTCAGAGTCTCACTGCTTGCTCTGGAATCTGACCTTCCCTGCCTCTGGCCTCTGCCCTCCATCCTGGGGCTCCCGACACTCCCCCCCGGGGTCTCCCGGCCTGGGCAAGCAAAGACGCAGGGTCTACTGGTTCTGCTCCCAGCTGTGGGAAACCGCCCTTTCTTCCCCAGGAGGGGGAGACAGATGGGCCCTGGGCTCCTGGGGACGGAGGGCCGGGCTGCTCTCCGGTCCCGTCCTCTCGATCTTCAAAGCCACATATGACTGGAACCAATTGCCGGCAAGGTCCTTGTCAGGCCGAGCCGGGCTCATCCATTAGCCCTGGAGTCTTGTCTGTGGCCTCTGGGGGCCTGGCCCAGGCGTGCGGCTGACCCCGACAGGCTGGAGGGCCATGGGTCTCTTTTCCTTCCTGTCTCCCCAGCGACGTGCAGCCAGACCGCAGGCTCCTCACGGGCGAGACGCAGGCCTTACTCGTCTCTGGTTGTGGGTCCCTGACTTGGTGGCCAGTGCACGGCCTTCACTGGGTGAAAAATGGAGTGGACGGGCGGGCAGAGGTGGGTAGGACCAGAGTCCCTTTCTCCGGCAATGGAAGCAGAGAGTGTCGTGTCTGTTGGCCGATATGCCTACGGCCACCGCATCTTCTGGGGTGGTTTGTTTTTTGTAGAGACGAGGTCTCGCTGTGTGGCTCAGGCTGGTCTCGAACTCCTGGCCCCAAGCCATTCTTCTGCCCCGGCCTCCCAAAGTGCCGGGATCTCACCTGGCCATCTTCCAGGTCACCTCATCATCCATCTGCCCAGCATGGGGAGGCGCTGTTGACCATTTCAGCGGTCCCCAAAGCGCGTACCGCCATGGAGCCACCAAGCCCCTCCTCTCCGTAGACAGGCTCCGTCCCACGCCAGGAGGGGGAAGGGCTCTGGTCCCAAAGCACACAAAGCAAGACTCCGGTTCCCTTCCTTCTGCCCACCCTCAGCACCCTGGTAAATTGCACTCAGATCTGGGGGCTGGAACCCCGTTCCTCTGGGTTACAGCAGAGGTTCCCAGCCTTTCTGGCATCGGGGACCAGTTTCGTGGAAGATGGTTTTTCCACGGACCGGGGGTGGGGGGATGCTTTGGGGGTGATTCAAGTGTGTCGCATGTATTGTGCACTTTGCTTCTATTATTGTTACATCGTCATATATAATGAGATAATGAGACAACTCCCCGTAATGCAGAATCAGTGGGAGCCCTGAGCTTGTTTTCATGCAACTAGACGGTCCCATCTGGGGGCGATGGGAGACAGTGTTAGCATCACTGCCTTGGCTCACCTCAGATCTCCAGGCGTTTGGTTCCCAGAGGAGCCGCAACCTAGATCCCGCGCCTGAGCTGTTCACGACAGGGTCTGTGCTCCTACGAGAATCTCATTCCTGCAGCTATCACGCTAGCAGAGGCAGAGCTCAGGCGGCCGTGCGAACCATGGGGAGCAGCTGTAAATACAGATGAAGCTTTGCTCACCCGCCCCTCATCTCCTGCTGTGTCGCCCACTTCCTAACCGGCCACGGACCAGTACCGACACCGTGACCCAAGGGCTGGGGATCCTGGCTTTCGGGATCAGATCAAGAGATGCACTCTGGGATCTGAAGTCAGTCCAGAGGCACCCCCTGGGTGCTTCCTCTTCCGTGCGGGGTCCTGAATGTGCAACTGGAGGGACCAACTGCTTGCAGAAAGCCCAGGGCCCTTGCATCCAGGGAAGAAAGAGTGGCGGGACCGACTTGGGCCAGAGTGCAGGGCTGGGGACAGCTCCCTCGAGAGGCTCTCTCCAAGTACTTCAGACCCCAGACCTCACTGTGCACGTCAGAGACATGGGGGGCCCAGGGTCTCTCGCTACACCAAGCCTTCCACAAAAGAGCAAAGCATCCCCGTTCTTTCTGGGGACAGCAGGGGAATATGTGAGACAGAGCAGGACTGTTGTCATCTTGTCGGGCAAGCCAGCAGGGAACCAAAGCGCGTGCCCCCGCCCCCCGCCTTTTGTTCCCCTCTGGTGCCTTCTGTGCTCCAGGCCTCCACAGTGGTAAGTCCTGCCAAGAAGGACCCCTGCCCAGCTTCCTTGGGGCTTGGGAGTCACCCCACCTGCCTTCAGGGACCAGCTGTACAGACCCAGCCTATTTCCACGCAGCAGAAATCCAAGAAAAGATGTTGGTAGAGTGTCAGCCCCCCTGAGAGGCAATTTCAAGGGCTGAGCCCCCCTGGCCTAGGCAGGCCGGCCTCCGAACCTAATGACAGAATGCCAGGGCTGCAGGGCCACTAGTTAGACACAAAGCAGGGCCCCAGAGCCAGAACGTCCAAGCAGGTGGAAAGAGATCACAGATTCCAGTGGACAGTGGTCAGGCGGGCAAGAGTCCAGAATTCAAAAGGTCGAACAGGGAGGCGGGGACTTGACCCTGAGACAAGAATGATCGTGGGAGGGGGCTGTTGACCAGGCGGAACTGGGGGCCGGGGGGCTATTCTGACCAGGCGGAACTGATGGGTGTGCTCGGAGCCATCTAGCCCGGACCAGGAGAACTGGGCGCATCCTCACAGTCCTGAGGTCCCGAGACGTGTTGTTTTGGTGATGGGAGTGGCTGTGGCCGGGAGGTTGATCATCACAGCGATCGTGGTGGCTGGCGAGTGGCCACGGTGTTGCCATGGTTAATGATTGTTGCCAAGGTGACGGAAGGACCAAGGGACGGCCACTGCTGTCGTGGTGAAGGACGCGGTGATCCTGGATCTCGGAGGAACAGCGACCATCGTTATGGGGGTTGGTAGTATCAGTGAATGACGGTGAAAGTTGTTACGGTCACAAGGGAAGAGGTGCCTGTGACGGGGTTAGAGACTGCAGATCGTTGTCCGGACGAGGGGGTTGGTGCATCGGCAGACATGGGCGCCTCCTGCAGCGTCACTATTCTTGCTTTACTTCCAACAGTGTGTGGGGTGAGTCTGGTTCTCAGGGGAGCCCAGGGAGCCCGTCACAGCCCTGGGTCTCCCGCGCCCCGCGCCCCTGGGTTCAGCCCTGTGCTGTTTGCTGGTCCGCTCTGTTCTGACTACGGCAACGGGGAGGGTGGAGGGCCACCCCCATGTCAGCCTCGCCTGCGCCGTCTCTGTCTTCCCAGGGGTCTACCTGCTTCCTGAGAGAGTCCTTCTCCAGGGTCCATGGCATAAACCAAAGCATGGAGGCCGTACCTCTCGGGCAGAGGCTGGAGCCCGCCACGTGCCAAGCATCTGGCCAGGAATGGATCTGTACCAGAAGGCTCTCCTTGTGGCCGTGGGAGTGGCGGTGCCCGGAGCTGTGCCTCTTACCTCAGGGCAGGGCCTCGCTCTCAAGCTGGCTTCCAGCCTCCAGCAATTCCCTGCATCAGCCGGTGAGTCCCTGGTCACTTGCCAAAGGTGGCCCCTGAGCATCTGAAAGGCAGCTCGTCCAGGGGAGACTGGAGTGCAAATGCGTGTGGGATTGTGAAGACTCAGCACGAAAAAGAGAAAGTGAGTGAACTCTGTCTCTTTTTCTACATTAAATATTTGGGGCGGGCGTGGTGGCTCACGCCTGGAATCCCAGCACTTTGGGAAGCTGTGGCGAGAGGATTGCCTGAGCCCGCAAGTTCAAGACCCGCCCGGGCAACTTGGCAATACCTCATCTCTACAATCAACCAAAAATTAGCCGGGCGCGGTAGCGCCAGCTACTCGGAAGGCTGAGGCGGGAGGATCGCCGGAGCCCAGCAGGCCGAGGCTGCGGTGGCCGGGAGCGGCCGCTGCACTCCAGTCTGGGCGACCGAGTGAGACTATGACTCAAACAAACAAAAAAGCCAGACATGATAGTGCATGCCTGTAGTTCCAGCTACTTAGAAGGCTGAGGCAGAAGGATCGCAGAGCCCAGCAGGTTGAGGCTGGGGTGGCTGTGAGCATGCCACTGTACTCCAGCCTGGGCAATGGAGTAAGACTCTGACTCAAAAAAAAAAATTTAAATATTTGTTTTTATCTTTATGTTCTGAGTCAGTCTTATGCTTATGTTTTACTCTGTCGCCCACGCTGGAGTGCAGTAACCCCATGGTGCCTCACAGCTCACTGCCGCCATGGGCTTCTGGATGCAGGTTGTCCTTCTGCTTCAGCTTCCCAAGAAGTTGGAACCTCAGACACACACCACCACACCTGGCTAATTTTCGTGTTTGTCTGTTTTGATTTTTTTTTGAAGAGACGGGATCTCTCTGTGTTGCCCAGGCTGGTCTTGAACTCCTGGGATCAAGCGATCCTCCCGCCTCCACCTCCCAATGTGTGTTTTTACTTTGATTTCAGATCCACGGGGTGCATGTGCAGGTAAGTTACATGAGTGTATTGCGTGATGCTGAGATCTGGGCTTCTACTGAACCTGTCACTCAAATGGTGGACATCGTGCCCAACAGGCCGTTTTCTGACCCTTGCCCCCCACTCCCGGCTCCCCTTTTTAGAGTCCTCAATTTCTCTTCATTTTAAAAAAACTTTCATTTCTTTTCTCGTCAGAGTCTCATTCTGTCGCCCAGGCTGGAGTGCAGTGGCACGAGCCCGGCTCACCTCAGCCCCGAACTGCTGGGCTCAGGCAATCCTCCTGCTTCCGTCTCCTGGATAATGGGGACTACAGGTATGTGTCGCCACACTCAGCTAATTTTTTTGAATTTGTTATAGAGATGAGGTCTCGTTATGTTGCTTAGGCTGAGCTCAGGCAATCCTCCTCCTAGGACCTCTTTATCTTTTTTTTTTTTTTTTGAGTCGGAGTCTCACTCTGTCGCCAGGTTGGAGTGCAGTGGCACGCTCACGGCCACCACAGCCTCGACCTGCTGGGCTCCGGCGATCCTTCCGCCTCAGCCTTCCAAGTAGCCGGAACTACAGGCTTGTGATACCACGCCCAGCTGATTTTTGATTTATTGTAGAGATGAGGTCTGGCCAAGTTGCAGGAGTTGGTCTTGAACCCGTGGGCTCAGGTAATCCATTTGCCTTGGCCTCCCAAAGTGCTGGATGACAGGCTAAGCCACCGATCCTGGCCAATCTTTTTAATACAAACTTTTTAATATTGTTCACATGCTGAAGTAATATTTTGAAAATGTGAGGTTAAATAAAATCTATTACAATTAATTTCACCTGTTTTGTCTTTAAAGGTGTCTACTATAAGTGTTTGTTTTGTGTTTTGTTTTTAGTTGGAGTCTCACTCTGTTGCCCAGGCTGGAGGGCAGGGGCACGCTCACAGCCACTGCAGCCTTGACCTGCTGGGCTCAGATGATCTTTCTGCCTCAGCCTTCCAAGTAGCCAGAACTATAGGTGCGTTACTATGCCCAGCTAATTTTTTATTTATTGTAGAGACGAGGTCTTGCCAAGTTACCTGACTGGTCTCAAACCCAGCAAGCCCAGCCTTAGAAGTTTTTAAATAATATATGTGGGCCATTTTTTTTTTTTAAATTGGAGTCTCACTCTGTCGCTCAGGCTGGAGTACAATGTCATGCTCACAGCTACCACAGTCTAGACCTGCCGGGCTCAGATGTGCCTTCTGCCTCAGCCTTCCAAGTAGCTGGAATCACAGGTGTGCACCACCATGCCCACTGATTTTTTTTTTTTTTTTTTGAGTTGGAGTCTCACTCTGTCGCCCAGACTGGAGTGCAGTGGTCACTTCCGGCCATCGCAGCCTCGACCTACGGGCTCTGGCGATCCTTCCTCCTCAGCCTTCCGAGTAGCCGGGATTACAGGCATACACTACCACGCCCGGCTGATTTTTTGGTTTATTGTAGAGATGAGGTCTCGTTGCCCAGGCGGGTCTCGAACCCGCGGGCTCAGGCAATCCACTCACCTCAGCCTCCCAAAGGCGCGGGATTACAGGCTGAGCCACCAAGCCCGGCTTGATTTTTTTATTTATTGCAGAGATGAGGTCTCCCACCAAGTTGCCCAGACTGGTCTCAAACCCCTGGGCTCAGGCAATCCTCTTGCCTCTGCCTCCCAAAGTTCTGGGATGATGGGTGTAAGCTACCACGCTCAGCTAATTTTTTTATTTATTGTAGAGAAAAGGTCTCACCAAGTTGCCCAGGCTGCTCTCAAACCCCTGGGCTCAGGCCATCCTTAGCCTGAGCCTCCCAAGGTGCCGGGATGGCAGGTATGAGCCCCTGTACCCGGCCACATTCTATTTTATGTGCCTCTTCGCCTTATTTGCTTCTCCATTACTCAGGGAGGCAAAAAAAACGAAATGCAGCCAAATCCGAAACAACAGTGGGTGAGGCACCCAGTGAGTATGCTTCTCTTTCCCAAACAGCCTTGGCAGAAGCACCGCAGGGCAGATGTGACTGCCTGTATTGGTGCCAGGGTCCCAGGCTCCTTCCTCACCATGGTGCCACCATCCTCAACAAATGGCTTCCATCTTTAGGCTTCAGGTGGCTGCTCTGGCCCCTGTTAATCATTTACACTCAGAGAAGAGGGAGGCGGGGATGAGGAGGGTCCACGTGACTTCTGCTTTTGTCTTGCCAGCCAGAGTCTAGCTACCTGGACACGTCTAGCTGCAAAGGAGTCTGGGAAATGTCCTTTCTAAACCGAGTGGCCACGTTCCGGGAACACTTGGGGATGTTATCATTAAAGGAAGAGCAGGAGCATGGCTACTGGGGGGGAACCTGCAGGCTCTGCCTCGCCCAAAGTGGGCTGCCACCCCGGGCTCAGGCCTCCTGCGGGTCTGAGGAGTGACTGGCACTGCCAGCACGGGAGAGTGGAGCAAAGGCTCTCCAAGGAAGCCCTGCTCCTTCTAAAGAGAGGTCTGTGCTGGGTGCGGGAGTTCACTCTTGTCATTCCAGCATTTGGGGAGGCTGTAGTTTCAGCTACTTGGAAGGCTGAGGCGGAAGGATTGTCTGAGCCCAGCAGGTCAAGGCTGTGGTGGCCGTCAGCGTTCGGGACAACAGAGTGAGACCCCCAACTCAAAAAAAAAAAAGAGAGAGAGAGAGAGATGTTTAACCAGAGAGCCCAGGTCTCCGCATTTTCCCAGATATTCCTTGGTCAGAAAGATTTTGAGAGGGAAGAAAGAGGAGACACTGACAAGAAGGAGAAAGCGAGAGAGTGAGTGCCCGTGCGTGGCTGGCAACTCTGAGCTCTAAGCTTTCTCGCTGGAACAGAGACCACGATTACAGGATCTTGGGCCTTTATACCCAAGGTCTTCGGGGGTCGTGTGACAGGGGGACAGTGGCCCCAGCACTGCTAAGCAGGTTCTGAGTGTGGGACACCTGCCTGCCCGCCTCCTTTCTTTCCGCCGTGACCTGTCCCACCTCTGCCCAGTGTCCAGGCCTGGCCCAGAGGTCGGCCCAGGAGACCAGGGACCAGTACTTAAGGGAGTGGTGAGACAGGAGGGTCAGAAAACAGCGGAGGTTGAGTGTGCAAGCAGCCACAGTGGGCAGAGGCTGCGACGGACACACCGGCTGGAGCTCTGGCTTCCCCTTTGACCCTCTACAAAAAGCCTCTCCAGAGAAGCAAAGCTGGTCCCCCCGAGGCCAGGCTCACGTCCCCGATGTCTTCCTGCTGCCTGGCTGGGGCAGAGGCAGGGGCAGGGAGCATGTGTTGAACGGATGGGTGAGCGGGTGGGTCTTGCTCTGGCATCAGGCTCCAGGCCGGGCGGCGGGGCGGGTCTGCTGGGAGAACACTCAGGCTCTGGAGTTGGGCTCTCCCCCCACGGAGGCCCAGCCCCTGGACCCGCAAGCCCACCCTTCCCAGGCGCCTTCTCTCCCTGCCAGCTGAGCTGGCCTCTCATGCCCAGCAGGTCCTGCATGGCGCTGGGTGTGCTGGGCGGGGCAGGCGGGGGGGGGCATTCCCTCGCAGACGCACCTCCCCGCGGACTACCTTGGCTCCTGGAGGAGGTTTCCCTCCAGGAACCCAGACCCTGGTGCCCCCCGCCACACATCTTCATGTCAAACACATTTTATTTCCTCACGTCTGGGGGCCCGGGGGCTTCCCCTCCAGGATCGCTTCCTGTCGGGTTTGTTTTCTAGCTGGAGGCCCCAGGAGCCCCGCAGCAGGGGGCAGCCCCCCCGCCTCCCCCTGCGGCCCACAAGGCTTCAAAGGACTCCAAGTGAGTGCTGGCCAGGAGACGCTGGCCTGGCCGGAGATGGGCCAAGATGTGGGGCTCTGGCTGGGACCCACCCACTTTCAAGCTACCCCATTGACTGAGGGGCTGTATCTACCGGCAGAAGGCGACTTCAAAGGCCAGGAATGGGGGGCTCCCCACACCCCCGCCCCGGGGGCTCGGGGGCCAGGAAGTGCCCCCGCCCGTGATGGATTAGGTGCCTGAGTGCCATGGCGAGCCCCTTCTCTCTTTTCATGGGGCTCAGATTTCACGATCTGGGGAGGGAGGAGGAGGTGAAATAATTAGTAATTTGTGATTAAGTCTTTTCATGGATATTTTGTTTCTTTGTTCTGTGATGTCGCCCGGAGCCATTTAAAAAATGACTTAATGACAAAAAAAAATAATTGCTCTTTGTAACTAATGACTGTGTCAGAACTTGGAAATCACTAAAGCCTCGGAAAGTAGAAACTGAGACGTGAACGGGGGTGGGGTGCCGCTCTCCGTGGAATTGGATCAGCCTCGGACAGTGGCCTGGGGTCCGAGTGCACCTGGACGGCCTCTCGCCCCTCCCCGGAGCCGGCCAGCACCCGTGCTCCCCCTCAGCCGGGAGGCTTCAGGCCTGAGGTCCCGGGGGCACCTCTACCCCTGGGGATAGGAATGGTCAAATGCCGAGGCCAGCCTCGACTGTCTGAGCTCAGCCTGGCCTCGGCGCTGCTGCCTCCATCATAAAATCCTTCCGCAGGGAGGCTTCTCCACGAGGTGGGGGTTGCATCAGCCAGCAGCTTCCCTGGAACCCACAGTTGCCTGGGATTCCAGGTTCTCCTGGGTCTTCTAAATGTTTTGGCATCATCAGATAGAGAATGAACGCATTCGAGGCGTGCACCATGATGACCGATCCACTCCCTGGGTCTTGGGGGCCGGGTCCTCCGCTGGACTGGGCGCTCCCTGGTGCAGACCAAAAGCCTTCTCCTTCTTGGCGCTCCTGCCTCCGGGTGAGGACACTCTGACCTCCGGGAGAGCTTCGCCCTGGAGGCAAGGACCTGGCAGCGCCTGAGCCCCAAGGCCCTGGGGCAGCCACTGCCGCCGCCTGGCCCCCAGCACCCCGGCTGCTCCTGCAGCCTCCGGGGACGGGTGGGGGCCGGGGAATTGCTCACACAGCAGATTCCAGCCCTGTTCCTCGGCGCCCGCGCTCCATCGCTCCCAGGGGGAAACGCCGGGGGGGAGAACACCGTTAACTTGTGCCTTCTATTTGGTTTTCTTCTGGTTATTGTTTAAAATGCAGAGATTATGAGGTCAAACTCTCCCAGCCAATATTTTTCTAATGAAAAATGTAGTAAGGCACGACTGAGTAATCTAATCTATAAGTTAAGCGTTCCACACAGCAGCGATTTTCACCGACAGAACTTCAATAAATCTTGTTTTGAGAAAAATGATATGAGGCTGATGTTCTATTTTTGTCAATTTGAGTGGACTCCCCTGCCCCCCAGGCCCCAGAAACACTGCATTGCACCCAGCCAGGCTCCTCCCTCCCTCCCCCAGCAGGCTGGGTGGGAGCACGCTGGGTGGGAGCTTGGGTTCTGAACTGGTGGGCCTCCAGGCTCTGGGGCCGGAGGCCTTTGCGGCAGCCCGCCTGGCCTGGGAGGCCCGGGGAGGCTCAAGAGGCCAGGGAAAGCCCAGGGAGACCCGGAGAGGCCCGGAAGCCCTGGTGAGGCTCAGAAGCCCCGGCTCTCCTCCCTCAGGGCTTGCCAAACGGGCTGGGGTCCTGGGGAAGGGGCAGCCCGGGTCTAGGAGAGTGACATCGAGTCCCAGAGCCATGGGGTCAGCTGCCCAGGCCAGGCTGCTCACCCCCCTCTGGCCCAGGTCCTCCCATCTTCCCTCCGCCTGCAACAAACCATTCAGAGATTTGGTAGAAAGGCCTCATCCCAGGCAGAAAGACGTAAACCCAGCACGAGAGCTAGCGCTCCCTTAGTCTGCCACGAACATGGCGGACAAGCTGGAAGGTGGTAAGCTCCACTCCCAAACAAAGGGTGTGGGGGGGGTGTGCCCATGTGTGCCCATGTGTACTCATGTGTGTGCCCATTTGTACCTGTGGGTGCCTTTTTGTGCCCGTGCGCGCCCGTGTGTCCTGTGTGTGCCACGTGTCCGTGCATGCCAGTGCGTGCCCTTTTGTGCCCTGTGTCCTGTGTGTACCCACGTGTGCCTGTGTGTGGCATGTGTGGGACTCTGGGCAGGAAGCCAAGACTAAAACCAAGAGAGGAGTTGAGCTCAGGGAGTGTGTGGGCGGCCAGGAAGGAACGTGGAGAGGCTGTTTCAGGATGCTGAAGACGCAGCCGGCAGCCAGGAAGGACCGGGCACCTTGTCCAAGGGAAGTCACCTAGGAGAGGCTGCTCCGACCGCCCCCACCCCTGCTCCCAGCGACACCCATGGAGAGAGGAGGGTCTTTCTGGTGGAGACAGGAGGCAGCATCTGGGTGTGGAAGAGCCAGAGCTGCCTCCGTCTGGACTCTCCAGGCCTGGAGACCCAGGCAGAGGGAGCTTGACCTCCAGCGTCCAGGGAGCCAGATATGGAGAAAGGAGGACTGAGGGCGGAGCCCTCGGATCAGAGGAGCTCAGTCTGACGTCAGCCATGGTCTGACTTCAGGCATCCGTCTTCTCAGCTGCAAAGGGAGGGCAAGAAGACTCTCCCTGCTCACCCGAGAGCAGCCTCAGCAGCTGAGGGAGAAGACAGACGCTGATCAAAGGCCTGCACCAGGCTGGGCGCGGGGGCTTACGCCTGAAATCCCAGTGCTTCGGGAGGTGGAGGCAGGAGGATCACTCGAGCCCAGGAGTTCGAGACCAGACTGGGCAACATGGCAAGACATCGTCTCTACAAAAAATTAGCCGGGCGTGGCGGTGTGCGCCTGCAGTCGCAGCTACTTGGGAGGCCGGGGAGTTCAACCCAGGAGTTCAAGGTTGTGGTGAGCTATGGTCACTCCAGTCAACAGAGGGAGACCCTGACTCAATAAGTAAATGAATACATAAAGCAAAGCCCTGCACCCAATGAGCTTCAGCGAGAAAGGCTACTGCATTGGGCCTGGGCAACTCTTGGAGCTTGGTGACTTCTCTGAGTCTAGTTAAACAGAGAGACAGGGTGGGCACCTGTCACGGCCTGCCTCGGCGTCTGGGCTCAGAGAGGGCCTCACGGGGCAAGGGAGGGGTTGGCAGGCTTCCATCCACTGCCCCAAGTGCCAACAAGCCAACAGCTTGGAGGACCCTGAGTAGGGCGTTGGCTGGCTGTGGGGACACGGCGGGGACAGGGTCCTGGGTCTGGGAAGAGGCCCTGGGGGGAGAGGCTGTAGAGAGGAGGGGAGGTCAGCTGCTCCTGCGTCTGCTGAATCCAATCCGGGTACCAAGGGGGGCCCCTATCTTCCCAGGTCCCACCAACCCCTCCTCACCACCCCACCCCACCCCACCCCACCCCACTCCACCCTCACATCTACGGAGGCAGTCTGAGGCTCCAGCAACTACCGGGTGGGGAGGGGAGAAGTTTTTTAACCCCAAACATCAATCATTGGCTCCGTTTGTCGTCAAACTTCCACCCACCACTGCCTCCCACGCAGGCACCCGCTGACCGCTCCCAGAGATGGCAGCCCAAGCCCAGGGCTGCCAGAGCCGAAGGCGGTGGGGAGGGCAGGAGAGGCCAGAGGGGCAGAGTGGCCTGGATCTGCTGGGGCAGCCTCAGAAACCCCGGAACCCATCTCCCCAGGGAAGTTGAGGGGACAGGGGGCATGATGAGGTGGGAGGATGGACCCCTCTCATTTCTCTGAGCCTGGGGGTGGGGAGTGGGTGCAACAGGGTCCGACCAGAGCTGAAGGGTCCACCCCACGGTGACTGCAAGGGTCCCCGTGGCCTGGCCCTTGTCCCCAGAGAGGTCCCAAGCCCCTGGCTGGGATAGCAGCTAGTTACGGCTCCACAGACCATGTCCTGGGAGCCCCTGAGCCTGGGGTGGGGGCGGGGGACAATTGTGGCCGTAGGAGCTGGGAGCCGGTGGGCCTTAGGGAAACCCATGCCTGCTAAAACTCAGACTGCCAAAGAAATTTAACCACCTGGGAACATTTTCAGGAGACAACAACAGCACATAGGACCCAAAGCACGAAGTAGAGAATGATCCCGTTTATAGAGTGAAAACAAATCTATAGAATTTTTTTTAAAAGACTAGAAAAAAACCAGTAAGACATAGACAGCGATAGTTTCTGGGTGGTAAGACTTTATATGACATTCTTTTCTGTATACTTCTCTGTGGTTTCCAAACATTCTACCACCACCATCTATATTTATAAATAAGAAAGCATGGGTCGGGCATGGTGACTCGTGCCCGTAATCCCAGCACTTTGGGAGGCTGAGGTGGGAAGATCGCCCGAGGCCAAGAGCTGGAGATCAGCCCGGGCAACACATCGAGACCCCATCTCTGAAAAATATTAAAAACAAATGAGCTGGGCATGGTGGCATGTGCCTGTAAATCCAGTTAGTAGGGAGACTGAGATGGGAGGATCACTTGGAACCAGGATCGTCTGAGCCCTGGAGTTCAAGCTTACGGTAAGCTATGATTGTGCCACTGCATCCCAGCCTGGGCAACAGAGCAAGACCCAGACTCTAAGAAAAATAAGTTTTGAAAAAGATTACGGCCGGGCATGGTGGCTCACACCTGTAATCCCTGTACTTTGGGAGGTGGAGGTGAGAGGAAAGAAAACACATAGGCCGTTTTCTGAAAAACTCTTGATAGGATTCAGAGTTCTTCTCAAAGCCAGTGTCCCACAGACCCTGCCAACCACGAGAGCTTAATGAATTTTATCCAGACTTTATTTCTGTACGTCCATCTTGACAGCGGCTCTAACCACTCTACCAGGAAGTCGTCTGGACCAGGCCTGTCTCTGATGGGTTACTTCACTTGCAGCAAGACTGAATAAAACTCGGACATAAGCCGGGTTCGGTGGCTCAGCCTGTAATCCCACGCCTTTGAGAGGCTGAGGTGAGTGGATTGCCTGAGCCCGCGGGTTCGAGACCCGCCTGGGCAGCGAGACCTCATCTCCACAATAAATCAAAAAAATCAGCCGGGCGTGGTAGCGCGCGCCTGTAATCCCGGCTACTCGGAAGGCTGAGGCGGAAGGATCGCCGGAGCCCAGCGGGTCGAGGCTGCGGTGGCCGGGAGCGGCCACTGCACTCCAGTCTGGGCGGCGGAGTGAGACTCCAACTCAAAAAAAGAAAAAAAACTCGGACATGTGCTCATAAATACATTGTCTCAACGGCTTCATTTGCTTTTAATTTTTTCCTTGAACACAACTGAATACTTGGGGGGCGGGCGAGGTTTTCTGAGCCACATTTTACTAACCCCGGACTGGGATTAACTGAGACTCCTTGGTCTAAACGCTTTGGCTTTTAGAAAGCGGGGTCAGCCACTTTCTCCTCCTGCAGAGTCTGGACTTGGAAGTCCTGGGGCAGCAGGAGCATGGGTGATCATGGCCCTGAATGCATCTCCAGAAATCCTTTGCGGAACCTTGGAAGCACGGGTCTGGCTGCCTCCACCTCTTCTCTGACTCTGCGGCCAGTAGCCGGTGTAGACCCTCAGGACAGAGGCCTACTTAGGGGACTCTGGCCTCTGCCAGAGCCGAATACCGGTGCCCCAGGTTGCTGTTGGCAGGCTTAGTCCTGAGACTTGGCCCCCATCCAGCTTGGAAGTGAGCCCCCTGCCTCCCATTGGACACGGGTTGTCTCCAGACACAGCTGACGCCCAGCTGCCGGGCCCCAGCCCCTCCCTGCGGGCTATCAGAAAAGGGACAGCCAACAAACGCCACAGCATATCTGCCAGTGGGCAGTGGGCCTGAGATCAGCAAACGTTCTTGGTCCACCTTTTTTTTTTTTTTTTGAGTTGGAGTCTCACTCTTGTCACCCAGACTGGAGTGCGGTGGCTGCTCCCGGCCACCGCAGCCTCAACCTGCTGGGCTCCGGTGATCCTTCCACCTCAGCCTTCCAGTAGCTCGAACTACAGGCATGCACTACCACGCCCAGCTAATTTTTTGACTTATTGTAGAGATGAGGTCTCGCTAAGTTGCCCAGGCAGGTCTCGAACCCGCGGGCTCAGGCAATCCACTCACCTCGGCCTCCCAAAGCACGGGATTACAGGCTGAGCCACCGAGCCCAGCTCTCAGGTCCACATTTAAGGTGTCAGCTTGACCCCAAGGTCATCTTCGTAACCTTTCTCTTTTATTTATTTTTTATTTTTTGAGTTGGGAGCCTCACTCTGTCATCCAGACTGGAGTACAGTGGCACGGTCAAGCCACCACAACCTCAACCTTCTGGGCTTAGGCGAACCTTCCGCCTCAGCCTTCCAAGTAGCCGAAACTACAGGTGCACTCTACCATGTCCGGGTTATATTTTGATGTAGAGATGAGGTCTCGCCAAGTTGCCCAGGCTGGTCTCGAACCTATGAGATCAGACAATCCTCTCACCTGGGCCTCCCAAAGTGCTGGGATGACAGGCGTGAGCCACTGCGCCCGGCCAGAAAACAGCCTACACGTTTCCATCAAGAACACAGATTTCCTCCTGTGAAATCATGGCTTGTACTTGGCAAAAAGTCTCTGTCCCAGGCCAGCTTGGGTTCCCTTCATCTTATGAAGGGCGTGGCTCCAGGACCAGGGGCTCAGGCAGGAAGCCACCACCGACCAGATGCCAGGCTCCCGTGTGTCCAAGCCACTGCCAGGCCCCAGGGGAAGAGCAAGACAGTAGGCAGAAGCTGCAAGGAGGCCGGACTGTCCCTGCACAGGGGGCCTGTTCCCGGCCCAAGTGTCTGTCCAGGCAAGTGGCCCGGAAGTTCTGAGCTCTCTCCTGTTGGAGGCGGGCAGGGCCGCAGAGGACACAGCAGCCCCATGGTGCGGACACACTGGTGCAGATCCGTTTGATGGTGCATTGACAAGACAGTAAATCGCCACGAATCGCATAGTGAGAAGGCGTTTCCTTGTCAATTCTCTTTCTTTCCCACTTTTTTCCCGCACTGGAATTCGGGTTCACAGAACTGGACTCATCACCTTTCCCGGTTCCTGACATGCTCTCACCATGGGTCCTCCTGGCACTGGACCAGTGCCAGGAGCACTTTATTGTATATTTAGTTTGACTTTTTTTATTAGTTGTTTTAAAATACTATTTTAGGCCGGGTGCAGTGACTCACGCCTGTCATCCCAGCACTTTGGAAGGCAGAGGCGAGAGGACTGCCTTGAGTCTAGGGGTTCGAGACCGGCCTGGGCAACACGAAGAAACTTCGTCTCTACAATAAATCAAAAAATTAGCCGGGCGTGGTGGCACACACCTGAAGTTTCAGCTACTTGGAAGACTGAGGCAGAAGGATCGCCTGAGCCCAGCAGGTCAGGGCTGCGATGGCCGTGAACGTGCCACTGCACTCCAGCCTGGGTGACAGAGTAAGACTCCAACTCAAAAAAAAAAAATTTACTATTTTATCAGCCGGATGCAGTGACTCATGCCTGTAATCCCAGCACTTAGGGAGGCTGAGGCAAGAGGATCACTTGAGCCCAGGAGTTTGAGACCAGCCTGGGCAACATACTGAGACCCTGTCTCTTCAAAAAATTTTTTAAATTAGCCAAGTGTGGTGGTGTGCACCTGTAGTCCCAGCTACTCAGAAAGTTGAGGTGGAAGGATTGCCTGAACCCAGGAAGCCGAGCCTGCAATGAGCTGTGATTGTGCCACTGCACTCCAGCCTGGGTGACAGAGTGAGACCCTGATTCCAAAACAAAAAACAGGCCAGGCCAGGCGCAGTGGCTCAAGCCCATAATCCCAGCACTTTGGGAAGCCAAGGTGAGAGGATTGCCTGAGCCCAGGGGCTTGAGACCAGCACGGGCAACTTTGTGAGACCTCGTTTCCACAATAAATCAAAAAAATTAACTGGGCATAGTAGCGCACGCCTGTAGTTCCAGCTACTTGGAAGGCTGAGGCGGAAGGATGGCCGGAGCCCCGCAGGTTGACTCCAGGGCGGCTGTGAGCGTGCCACTGCCCTCCTGCCTGGGCAATGGAGTGAGACTCCGACTGAAACAAGCAAACAAAAAACGAAACCAAGAAAACTCTTATAAACATCCAATGAACGTATCACCCAAAACAAAACCTCGGCCCTTGCCAACAACTAGCAACTGAGCGAATGGCACTCACGCCGCTTCTGCCTCTAACTCAGGGGATCACAGTTGAGCGCCCCAGTCCTCGTCCCCTGCTTTCCTTGTCAGACAGTCTTACTGTACCTACACTTATTCTCGCGAAGCGTGTGTCAAATGCTAACTGGGCCTTAATTTCTTTCTCTTTTTTTTTTTTTTTTTGAGTTGGAGTCTCACTCCATCGCCCAGACTGGAGTGCAGCGGCCGCCCCCGGCCACCGCAGCCTCGACCTGCGGGGCTCCGGCGATCCTTCCGCCTCAGCCTTCCGAGTAGCTGGAACGACAGGAGCACGCTACCACGCCTGGCTCATTTTTTGATTTGTTGTGGAGATGAGGTCTCGCTGCCCAGGTGGGTCTCGAACCCGCGGGCTCAGGCAATCCACTCACCTCAGCCTCCCAAAGGTGCGGGATTACGGGCTGAGCCACCGAGCCCAGCTGTGCCTTAATTTCATTAAAGAATGCCATTGGGCCGCACACAGCTTTTTGGACTTGCTGTTGTACATGCTATACGGCCAAAAGCCCCCAGAGCTGCCTGTCGCTGGCGACCCTAGTGACGACGGTACAACTTGCTGTTGAGAGTAAGTAGGCTGGTGCAAAAGTAATTGCGGTTTTGGACCGTGAACTTTAAATCATTGCAACTAGGCTCAAACACATCTTTACTCATCAGAATGGGAACCATTACAAGCAACACATTTTTGCCAACGAGAAATAAAAGTTTGTTTATTCCTGTGGGGTAAGAAAATGCATGCTTCAGGATTCCACGAACTCTTGGAAATATTTTCTGCATCCTGCTGGTTGTGGAAGTGCCGGCCCTGCAAAAAGCCATCGAGATGCTTGAGGAAGTGGACGTTGGTTTGCGAGAGTCTGGTGAATTTGGCAGGGGACGCAAAACTTCGGAGCCCGAGTCATTTGACCTTTTTTTTTTTTTTTGAGTTGGAGTCTCACTCTGCTGCCCAGGCTAAAGTGCAGTGGCCGCTCCCAGCCACCGCAGTCTCAACCTGCTGGGCTCCAGCGATCCTTCTGCCTCAGCCTTCCAAGTAGGGGAATTACAGGTGCGTGCTACTATGCCCGGTTAATGTTTTGATTTACTGTAGAGACGAGGTCTGGCCAAGTTGCCTGGGTGGGTCTCGAACCCGTGGGCTCAGGCAATCCATTCGCCTCGGCCTCCCAAAGTGCTGGGATGACAGACTGAGCCACTGAGCCCGGCACATTCAACTTTTGAAGCGTTGGTCACATGGCGTGCGGTCGGGCATTGTCGTGAGGAAGAACGGGGCCCCTTCTGCTGCCCAATGCCGGCTGCAGGCGTGGCCGTTTTCAGGGCCTCCCGTGGAAGCGCTGAGCATCCTTCTCAGATGTCACTGTTTTGCCAGGATTCAGAAAGTTGTGGTGGATCGGACCGGCAATGGACCACCCAACAGTGACCATGACCTTTACTGCTGCAAGTCCGGCTTTGGGAGAAGCTTGGCGCTTTTTCTTGGTCCAACCGATGAGCTGGTCATCACCAGTCGTCGTATAAAATCCCCTTTTCTTTTGAGTTGGAATCTCACTCTGTCATCCAGACTGGAGCGCAGTGGCATGCTCCCGGCCACCACAGCCTCAACCTGCTGGGCTCTGGCGATCCTTCCTCTCAGCATCCCAAGTAGTCGCAACCACAAACGCATGCTATCATGCCTGGCTAATTTTTTATTTATTATAGAGACGAGGTCTCACCAAGTTGCCCGAGCGGGTCTCGAACCCGCAGGCTCAGGCAATCTGCTCGCCTCGGCCTCCCACAGTGCTGGGATGACGGGCTGAGCCACGGAGCCCGGCCTAAAATCCCCTTTCCATCGCACATCACAATCTGATCGAGAAACGGTGCATCATTGTTATGTAGCATAAGAGATGACATGTTTCTGGCCGTTGTAAGCGTGTCTGCTTCTCGGTTGCTTGTTGTCAACATCCAACGGCCAGACTCTACACTCCTCACCTTCAAGGCTCTTGTCTCCTTTGCAAAACTTCTGGAACCCTACTGCACTGTATGTGCGTTAGCAGCTCCCAGGCCAGGTGCATTGCTGATGTTACCACTTGTCTCCGCTGCTTTATGAACAATGTTGAACTCAAATAAGAAAATCGCTTGAATTTGCTTTTTGTCTAACACCATTTCCATCATCTAAAATAAATATAAAATAAACAGCAAGCAGTAAGTCATTAGCAAACACACACACACACACACACACACACACACACACAAAGCGAGAAATGGGCATTAAAATGATCTATCAGCCGGGCTTAGTGGCTCAACCTGTCATCCCAGCACTTTGGGAGGCCGAGGCGAGTGGATTGCCTGAGCCCACGGGTTTGAGACCTGCCCGGGCAACTTGGTGAGACCTCGTCTCTACAACAAAATACAACATAGCGGCGTGTAGCGTGCAGTAGTTCTGGTTACTTGGAAAGCTGAGGCGGAAGGATCGCCGGAGCCCAGCAGGTCGACGCTGGGGTGGCCATGACCGTGCCACTGCACTCCAGCCTGGGTGGTGGAGTGAGATTCCACGCCCCCCAAAAGATATATCACATAACCCCATTTATTTAAAGAGTTCATTCCAATATCAAATGGCAAACATCAACAATGCAAACACCAAAATTACTTCTATAGGAAACTCTGCCTGTTGTAGAAACACCACCGCCCTCACCCTCGTGACCACTGCAGCCTCAGTTGCGGTGACCAAAAGGGGGAAGCAACCCACCCACGCACGAAAGGAGGCAAAGGAACCAGAGGCAGGATGTACACAGGATGGAGCAGGCTGCCACCTTCTGTGCTGGCAAACCTTGAGGGCATCGTGCTGAGTGGAATAAGCTGGTCACAAAAGGACAGACACAGCATGATGCTGCCTAGGCGAGGTCCCTGGAGTCGTCTGCGTCACAAAGACAGATGTGGAATGGTGGGCGCCAGGGGCCAGGGGAGGAGTGGGGGCCATCCGTCATGGGACCCAGCTTCACGTGGGAAGAGGAAGAGCCCGGGAGCAGGAGGGTGGCGATGGCTGCACAGCAGCGGGAAAGGGCCTGGTGCCACTGAACTGCACAAAACAGGTAAAGTGGTCACATTCAAAGGTGTGTGTACTTACCACGGTCTTTTTTTTTTTGAGTTGGAGTCACTCCGTCGCCCAGGATGGAAGGCAGTGGCACACTCACGGCCACCGAAGCCTCGACCTGCTGAGCTCATGCAATCCTTCCACCTCAGCCTTCCAAGTAGCTGGAACCACAGGCGTGCGCCACCATACCTGGCTAATTTTTTTATTTATTGTAGAGACGAGGTCTGGTCAAGTTCCCAAGCTAATCTCAAACCCCTAGGCTCAGGCAATCCTCTCGCCTCTGCCTCCCAGAGTGCTGGGATGACAGGCGTGAGCCACCACAATGCCCTGACAGTTTTTGTTGTTCTGGTGATTGTTGTTGTAGATTTGTTGCAGAGACAGGGTCTTGACAAGCTGCCCAGGATGCTCTCGAACCCCTGGGCTCAGGCAATCCTGCTGCCTCCACCTCCCAAAGTGCTGGGATTACAGATGTGAGACACTGTGCTAGCTTTTTTTTTTTGAGTTGGGTCTCACTCTGTCACCCAGACTGGAGTGCAGTGGCCGCTCCCGGCCCCCGCAGCCTCGACCCGCTGGGCTCCGGCGATCCTCCCGCCTCCGCCTTCCGAGTAGCCGGAACTACAGGTGCGTACTACCACGCCCGGCTGATTTTTTGATTGATTGTAGAGATGAGGTCTCGCTGCCCAGGCGGGTCTTGAACCTGCGAGCTCAGGCCATCCACTCACCTCAGCCTCCCAAAGGCACGGGATGACAGGCTGAGCCACCGAGCCCGGCTGTGTCAGCTTTTTAAAAAAATATTATTATTTAACTTATTTTAATAATTCCTCCCTCCCTCCTTTCTTTCCTTCCTTCCCTCACTTTTTGAGTCGGGGTCTCACTCTGTTGCCCAGACTGGAGTGCAGTGGCACAATCATAGCTCACTGCAGCCTCAACCTCCTGGGCTCAGAATGACCCTCCCATCTCATCCTCCTCAGTAGCTGGACTACAGGTGAGCACCACCACGTCCAGCTAGTTTTTTTTTTTTTTTTTTTTTTAAGAGACCAGATATTACTATATTGCCCAGTCTGTTCTCAAACTCCTGGGCTCAATGATCCTCCTGCCTCGGCCTCCCAAAGTGCTGGGATTACAGGCATGAGCCACTATGCTCAGCTACTTTTAGAATGACTTTCTATCTTTGGCAAGCAGTGCTTGGCTTTCCAG
The DNA here is from genome assembly GCA_027257055.1 of Cephalopachus bancanus. Taxonomy (NCBI): domain Eukaryota; kingdom Metazoa; phylum Chordata; class Mammalia; order Primates; family Tarsiidae; genus Cephalopachus; species Cephalopachus bancanus. Next base: position 3,688,156 of record JAPVLO010000143.1, read on the forward strand.
TTATTGTAGTGCTATACATTTTTTAAAATAATAAGCCGGGCTTGGTGGCTCAGTCTGTCATCTCAGCACTTTGGGAGGCCAAGGTGAGTGGATTACCTGAGCCTGCGGGTTCGAGGCCAGCCAGGTAACTTGGCAAGACCTCGTCTCTACAGTCAATCGAAAATAAGCCGGCATGGTAGCACGTGCCTGTAGTTCCAGCTGCTTGGCAGAAGTGCTGGTCGCCAGAGCCCAGCGGGTTGATGCTGGGGTGGCCGTGAGTATGCCACTGCACTCCAGCCTGGGCAACAGAGTGAGACTCCAGTTCAAAAAAAAAAAAGGAAATTCCAGGAGGGAACATGAGGCTCAGTGGTGAGGTTACAGGGAGACACAGAAGGTTCTTGAGCAGGCGAGTGGCTGGCTTGGGACTTCATCCTAGAAGAGAGAGGTGCCGGGGGCGGGGCTGTGACGTGATCAGGTCAGCATCCACGCTGGTGAGGAGGCGGCCCAGAGCCCTCTGGGTGTGCCCGGGTAACATGTCCACGTGATGTGCAGGGTGCAGGGTGGGCTTGGGTGGACATGGAAGAAAAGCAAGGGGGAGGGAGGCTGCGAGGACCAGACAGAGGACAAGCTGAGAAGCGGCCCAGGAGACCCGTGGGACTGCAGGAAGGGGAGGCAAGAGGACAGGGCAGGGCCGGCAGGCCTCGGGAGGGACTGGGCTCCCAGCAAGTCGGGCTGAGTCAGTCCCCGAGGTCCAAGGCTGCGCAGTGACCACGTCCTCCCAGGAGAGGGCTCCACCTGGGGAACACGGGTCTCGGTGACTCCAAGGACCTCTGAGGTCCCCTAGAGGAAAGGTGGCCAAGGACAGGGCCTCGGGAACCCCTGCCGCGGTTGCAGGCGTCGAGGGCAGGCCGGAAGGGGTGGTGGACAGAGACGCTGGTCGTGGGAGGCAAGGGACAGCCGCGGCACGGAGCTGCGTGGTCGGCATCCGCGAGCTGCGGGCCACCACCGCAGGTCCTGGCTCGCCCGTCGGGGCAGAGGCTGCTGGGACTGTTTTGCTTCCTCCTAGAGTGACCCTGGGGGTGGAGGGGAGGCGGGCAGGCATGGGAGCAGGCGCCTCCCCACGCCATCCCCCTTTCCTTCTAGACCCCCTGCCCCAGTGGCAGGAAGATGGGGAGGTGGGAGAAGCCTTCTCTCTGAGAGGGGCAGGCTGTGGTTGGTGGGGGTGTTGGGGCGATGGGTGGGGAGAGGGCCTGACCGGAGCCTGGGGCTCCTCAGGGTGTCCAAGAGGGTGAAAGGGGCACGCGGCTAGGGGACTTCAGGGCTCGTGTGCGTGTGCGCGCGTGCAAGCAGCACCCACAGGACTCGCTCCCTCGGCACCCACACTCACTCGCCCACGCGTGCACACTCGCATTCACCCACACTTACACACGCCCATGCCTGCACACTTGACGCATTCACCCACGTACACACACACACATGCACACTCACGCCCATTCACCCACACGCAAGCACACCCACACACATTCGCCCATGCATGCATACACTCACACACATACACACTTGCACATATTCCCCCACACATACACACACATGCACACTCAAATGCATTCACTAATGCATACACCCCATGCGTGTCCACTGGCACACATTTACCCACACCTACACAAACCCGTGTGTGCACGCTTGCACATTCACCCGTACGCCCACATGCACACTCACACATTCACCCATGCATGCACACTTGACATATTCACCCACGCACGCACACACACCCACGCATGCACATTACACACATTCACTCATGCACGCAGTCACACGTGCATGCAAACACTCACCCACACATACTCATACTCACACGCAAACTTGCACACATGCACCCACGCATGCACACTTCCCCCCACACACAACATCCACCCACATGGACTCACACATGCGAGTTTGCACACGTGCACCTACGCGTGCACACTCGCACACACTCCCCCTCCCCTCCCACTCGCTGGTGCACACTCACACAATTCCCCTCTACACACCCTAACCCAGGCACCATGATCAGCACACGTCCCCCTCTACCCCCACCATGTACACCCAGGATGACCCAGGCAGCGCGTACGGTAGCCCTGGGTCTCCAGGAGTGTGGCGTGACACCCGCCAGCAGAGCTGAGTGTCTTCACGGTGTGCTGTGTGCCCTTGCTAGTAAAAGACGCACTTCGGAGGAGCAACGTGTGGCTGGCGGGGCGGGAAACAGCCCAGGCGTGGGGTGCGTCCCTGAGGCGAAGGGACGTGTGTTCCCTCATGCGGTCATTCTCAGCCAGGTCACAGAGGAGTCCGACGCTCCAAGCCAGTGCTTGGCTAAACGGCGGACGGCACAGACACAGCGTGGTCTGACGGGCTCCAGGGCAGACATCGAGGAAGCGCCGAGGACGGGACAAGGTGCCGAGGACGGGCAAGAGGAGGGGCCGGGGACGGGCAAGGTGACCCAGAGAACTTCCCGAGGGGTGTGGACCCTGGGGGCGAGTAGAGACCCCAGCCTGGCGGCCCCTGTCAGCAAAATGGACTGCATGCAGGTGGACATGCAAACTGGGAGGTGCATGTGTGCGTGGCCTGTGTGTGTGGGAAGGGTGGGGTGGGCATCATTGTCCAAATTACCAGAGCAAACTGGCTCTTTTTTTTTTTTGAGTTGGAGTCTCACTCTGTCACCCAGACTGGAGTGCAGTGGCCACTCCCGACCACCGCAGCCTCGACCTGTTGGGCTCTGGTGATCCTTCCGCCTCAGCCTTCCAAGTAGCCGGAATTACAGGCACGTGCTACCACGCCCGGCTAATTTTTTATTTATTTATTGTAGAGATGAGGTCTCACCAAGTTGCCCAGTTGGGTCTCGAACCCGTGGGCTCAGGCAATTCACTCACCTCGGCTTCCCAAAGCACGGGATTACAGGCTGAGCCACCAAACCCGGCCACTGGCTCTTTATTATGTGCTTAACTTCCCCGTGTCCCATCGGACCCACTGTGCAGGGGGAGCTGGAGTCGAGCTGAGCCAGACAGGGGATTTTGCAGCTTGGAGGGACCATGGCAGGGTGTGGTGGGCTTTAACATGCTGCTGCCAATGGGGGTTGGGGTTGGTGTCATGGCGGGGGGAGTGAGGAGGGCGTGTTGATTGAGCTGAGGCCGACTACTGCCTACCGTCAGGGCGCAGGTCCCCCCCTTTTCAGGGATACTTCCTTCATCTCATGCAACAAATGGCCTGGAGATTTGGTGAAAAGAGGTCATCTCAACACTGGGTTCGAATCTCAGCCATGCAGGAAGCCCACTTCTCAAGCGAGAACACTTGCCTCGCAGGTGGTGCAGGTAGCAGCGGCGATGTACAGGCACGTGGCACCTGGCGAGCGCCACGTGAATGGCAGCATTTTGCCTGCCGCTCCACAAAATCCACCTGCCGCTCAGTCTTCGCCTCTTGCACCTGTTAAGAGTCCAACCCTGCCAGGCGCGGTGGCTCACGCCGATCATTCCAGCACTTTGGGAGGCCGAGGCAGGAGGGTTGCTTGAGCCCAGGAGTTTGAAACCAGCCCCGGCAACATAGTGACACCTTGTCTCACAAAAATAAAATAAAATAAATTAGGCAGGTGTAATGGCTCACGCCTGTAGTCGCAACTATTTGGGAGGCTGAGGCAGAAGGATCACCTGAGCCCAGCAGGTCAAGGCTGCAGTGAGCCGTGATGGTGCCACTGCACTCCAGCCTGGGCAACAGAGTGAGACCCAACTCAAAATAAGTAAATAAATAGGAGCCCAATCCAGCCGGCTCCTACTTGGGCTTGTGCAGTTGGCCCCTTCTCCTGCTCCGGGCTGGAGAAAAGTCCCTGAGTTACAGCGTCTGTTTCTCCAGCTGCCCGCCAAGGGTGTTTCTAGTACCTGTTTCTTTTTCTTTTCCTTTTTTTTTTTTTAATTTGGAGTCTCACTCTGTTGCCCAGGCTGGAGTGCAGTGGCATGCTCACAGTCACCACAGCCTCGACCCGCTGGGCTCTGACAATCCTTCTGCCTCAGCCTTCCAAGTAGATGGAACCACAGGCGTGCTCCACCACACCCCACTAATTTTTTGATCTTTTGGAGAGACGAGGTCTCCATATGTTACCCTGGTTGGTCTCCTGGGCTCAAGTGATCCTCCCGCCTCGGCCTCCCAAAGTGCTGGAATTATAGGCGTGAGCCACTGTGCCCAGCCTAATTGGTCTTTTTTATTTTTTTATTTTTGAGCTGGACTCTCACCCTGTCACCCAGGCTGAAGTGCAGTGGCATGCTCACAGCCATCCCAGCGTCGACCTGCTGGGCTCTGGCAATCCTTCCGCCTCAGCCTTCCAAGTAGTCAGAACTACAGGTGTACTACCATGTCTGGCTAATTTTTTTTTTTTTTTATTGTAGAGACGAGGTCTCACCAAGTTGCCCAGCTGGTCTCAAACCCATGGGCTCAGGCAATCCACTTGCCACGGTCTCCCAAAGTGCTGGGATTACCAGCTGAGCCACCAAACCTGGCCAGTCTTTTTATTTTCTAAATTTTTTAAATTTTTATTTTTTTGAATTGGAGTGTCACTTCATTGCCCAGACTGGAGTGCAGTGGTATGCTCCTGGCCCCTGCAGCCTTGACCTGCTGGGCTCAGGTGATCCTTCTGCCTCAGCCTTCCAAGTAGCTAGAACCACAGTCATGTGCCACCACACCCTGCTAATTTCTTGATTCATTGTAGAGATAGGTCTCGCCAAGTTGCCCAGGCTGGTTTTGAACCCCAGGACTCAGGCAGTTCTCTCAGCCTTCGCCTGCCAAAGTGCTGGGATTCCAGGCGTGAGCCACTGCGCCGGGTCACCAGTTTCCTTTATCTCTCCTCTTTTACCTGATTTTTTCCTGCTTAGTCAAGTAGAAAACAAATGCAAAGAAGCAGGCGAGAGAAAACCTCGAATCCCACCACAGAAGCAATGAAACGTGTGCTTCTCGACACCAAGCATTCTCCCACATGCCTCGGACGCTCTATTCCGCGTCAGCCTCACAAGAACTCCGGGAAACAGGCACGGCCACTGTCCCGCCTTCCTCCCTTCTCGGAAGAAACCCAGGCACAGAGGGGGACTCACCCAAGATCACACAGCTAGTCCGTAAGACAAGGAGGATGAAACTCAAACTCCACTCTCCTTGCAGTTGTGTGTATGTGTGTGTGTGTGCGTGTGTGTGTAGAGGTGGGGGTCTCACTATGTTGCCCAGGCTGTTCTCGAACTCCTGACCTCAGGCGGTCCTGCCGCCTCGGCCTCCCAAAGTGCTGGGACTGCAGGCATGAGCCCCTCCTGGCCTGTAACTATTCTGTCTTCTGAGACCCCTCCTGCCGGCTCCCTCTGGCCACCTGCCGTCTTGGTGGGCCTGGTCTCTAGCCTTCGCTTTTGGAATGCTTGTTACCTCCTTCTCTGAGCCCTGCAGGAAGGCAGGAAGCGGATACAGAGAAGCTTTCCAGGGCCCAGCCACCCGCAGCCCCACACGACAAGGACCAGAGAGCAGTGCCCTTGCTCAGGGATTAAGCACGCAGAGGCAGCTGCAAGGGACGCCCCTGCTGCTTAGGCTTAGGAAGGAGATGCCGGGTCTGGGCCCCTGCCGAGCCCTCTCCCAAGCTCACCTGCACCGGCTCCCGTCACCGCACTCCAGAGCCTCCTGGGGCTGGGCCATGCCACCCACAGGACCCGTCCCCCACCCCACCCCACCCCGCTTATCTCCGGGTCCCACAGGAAATGCCTCTTCCTGCAAAGTCTTTCCCGATCACCCCAAGCACAAGACACCCGGCGGATCTCTCCCTGGCTTCCATATTTCCCTGGACTCCCCTCAGGACGTTGATCACAGGCTGCTTGATGGCATTGTTAGTATTTATTTTTTGAGTCAGAGTCTCCCTCTTGTCGCCCAGGCTGGAGTGCCATGGCACGCTCATGGCCACCACAGCCTTGCCCTGCTGGGCTCAGGTGATCTTTCTGCTTCAGCCTTCCAAGTAGCCGGAACCACAGGGGCACGCCACCACGCCCAGTTGATTTTTTGATTGATTGTAGAGACGAGGTCTCGCCAAGCTGCCCAGACTGGTCTGGAACCCCTGGGCTCAGGCAATCCTCTTGCCTCGGCCTCCCAAAGTTTTGGGATTACAGGCTTTAGCCACCACGCCTGGCTTTTTTTTTTTTTTTTTTTGACTCAGAGTCTCACTCTGTCGCCCAGGCTAGAGTGCAGTGGCATGCTCGTGGCCACCACAGCCTTGACCTGCGGGGCTCAGGCAATCCTTCTGCCTCTGCCTTCCAAGTAGCTGGAACTATAGATGCACAGGACCATGCCCAGCTAGTCTTTGTGATTGATAGTAGAGACAAGGTCTCACCAAGTTGCCCGGGCTGGTCTCGAACCCCAGGGCTCAGGCAATCCTCTTGCCTCAGCCTCCCAAAGTGCTGAGACTCCAGGCGGAGCCACCATGCCCAACCCTTAAGTGAATTTTAAATGAATTTTTAAGGCCAGGGTTGGTGGTTCATGCCTGTAATCCCAGCACTTTGGGAGGCCAAGACAGGAGGTTCACTTGAGCCCGGGAGTTTGAGCAGCCTGGGCAACATAGTAAGACCTCGTCTCTACAAAAAAATAAAAAATAAAAAGAAGTCAGGCATCACGGTGCATGCCTGTAGTCCCAGCTACTCAGCAGGCTGAGACAGAGGATCACCTGAGCCCAGGAGGCTGAGGCTGTGGTCAGCCATGATTGTGCCACTGCACTCCAGCCTGGCCCACAGAGAGACCCCAACTCAAAAAAAAAGTTTCACACACACACACACACACACACACACACACACACACAGTCACCTCTAACAAGATGAAGGCTGAGCACACTTCCAGCATCGCAGAAGATTCCGCCTTTTCCGCAGCACCCCCATTCCACAGCGTCATCGATGAATTTTGCGTATTACTGAAACGTGCATGAATGAACCATACGCGACACCCGCTGGTGTCTGGCTGACTTTACCCATACGGCAGCGTGTTCCGTGGTCCGCTCTTTCCCCAGCATTGCAGCATTCCATGGTGGGAACGTTCCAGAATGCACAGACCCACCCTACGGCTGCTGGCCGTGCGGGTCGCCAGCTGGGCGATATCACAAAATCGGCCGCCAGGAACACTCGTGTGCCTGGCTCTGGCTGCAGAAAGCACTCCTTTCCCACGAGCGTGTACACGCAGGGGAGACTGGCTGGGTTGTGGGATGTGTGTGAGTTTCACTGGAGTGGGTTCCTCCAAGCACTTGTCCAGAGGGACCCTGCCAGCCACATCTCGGCTGTGTGTGAGTTCCAGTGGCCCAGGATTGCCAGTCTCTGTTTCATTTCAGCCACCCCAGCAGATGTGATAGTTATCTCTTCACATTTTATATTAATAGTGATCACTTTTTTTGAAGTTGGAGTCTCACTCCGTTGCCAGGCTGGAGCGCAGTGGTACCATCACGACTCAACACAGCCTCCGTGGATGGTTTCTGGGCTCAGGCGATCCTTCTGTTTCAGCCTCCCTAGTAGCTGGGATTACAGGCATGCACCACCATGCCCAGCTAATTTTTTAAAATTTTTTTGTATAAGCTGGGCTCGGTGGCTCAGACTGTAATCCCGTGCCTTTGGGAGGCTGAGGTGAGTGGACTGCCTGAGCCCGCGGGCTTGAGACCCACCCGGGCAGTGAGACCTCATCTCTACAATAAATCAAAAAATTAGCTGGGTGTGGTAGCACGCACCTGTAATTCCGGCTTCTCGGAAGGCTGAGGCGGAAGGATCGCCGGAGCCCAGCGGGTCGAGGCTGTGGTGGCCGGGAGCAGCCGCTGCGCTCCAGTCTGGTCGACAGAGGAGACTCCAACTCAAAAAAAAAAAAAAAGAAATTTTTTGGTACAGACGAAGTCCCACTATGTTGCCCGGCTGCTCTCGAACTCCTGGGCTCAAGTGATCCTCCTTCCTCGGGCTCCAAAATTGTTAAGATCACAGGCATGAGCCACCATGTCCCATCAATCATAACACAGGTCGGGCTCGGTGGCCCAGCCTGTCATTCCAGCACTTCAGGAGGCCGAGGCAAGTGGATTGCCTGAGCCCGCGGGTTCAAGACCCACCCAGGCAACTTGGCGAGACCTCATCTCTACAATAAAACAAAAAATTAGCCGGGCGTGGCAGCACACACCTGTAGTTCTAGCTACTTGGAAGGCTGAGGCGGAAGGATTGCCTGAGCCCAGCAGGTTGAGCCCAGCAGGTCAACGCTTAGGTGGCTGTGAGTGTGCCACGGCACTCCAGCCCGGGCGACAGAGTGAGACTCCAACTCAAAAATAATAATAATTAATAATAATAATAATAATAATAATAATACATACCACTCATTGATCAGCTAGGGCACCAGGACCGCAGCATCCACTGCCTCTGATCCTAACAACGAGAAAGCAGGTGGTGTGATCTCCCCTGCAAGTGAGGCTGGGGGGCGGGCTGGCGAGCAGAACACGGGGACAGGTGGTGAGTATGAGAAGTGGCAGACACACACGTACAGCCCCGACGCCAGAGGCCAGGTCTCCAGGCACTTGAGGCTGCGTCTCCCGCCCCCCCCCTGAGGGCCACAAGCCTTGTCCTCGTGCTCTGGAAATGCTCTGCAGCACCCCAGTTGGAGCTCCATCCGGGGTGTCCAGGACCTGGTGGCCACGGAGGGGCTGTGCTTGTGAGCGGGCAACGCGGAGGCGCCGGCTCTTCCTCAGGCCAGCCGTTGGGAAGGAGGGAGGGAGGGCGGAGGGAAAGGAGGAGGGAGGAGGGAGAGAGGGAGGGAAGGGAGGAGGGAGAGAGAGAAGGGGGGAGGGGAGAAGGGAGGGAGGAGGAGAAGGAGGAGGGAAGGGGGCGGGGAAGGCGGGAACTGGGGGCAGGAAAAGCCACCACCATTAACCAGCCTGGGCCTTGTCTCCTCGCCTGTCAAGTGGAGACTGCAACACCTCCCTGGCTGAGCGGGGAGCCAGAGGCAGTGCTTTGCCGTTCTGAGCTGTAACCTTTACCCCGGCAGCACTTTCCAGCCGCAGCCATGATCTGCGGAGCTTTACAAATATGTGGACTCCCTCCGCGGAGATTCCAGCTGGCGTGCTTGGGGCTGAGGCCTAGACACCGGCATTTTGTAAGAGCTTTAGGGGGCACTGTGAATGCTCAGCTAAGGGTGAGAACCACTGGGGTAAAATGTGTATCTCATCTTTTTTTTTCTTTTGACAGGGTCTTGCTGTGTCTCCTGGAGTACAGTGGTGTGATGATAGCTCACAGCAGCCTCAAGCTCCTGGCATCAAGCAATCCTCCTGCTTCAGTCTCCCAAATAGCTGGAATTACAGGTGCACACCACCAAACCTGGCTAATTTTTTAATTTTTTTGTAGAGATGGGGTCCCACTCGATCGCCCAGCTTGAAGTACAGTGGTACAATCATAGCTCACCACAACCTCGAACTCCTGAGCTCAAGTGATCCTCCCACCTCAGCCTCCTGAGTAGCTGGAACTAAAGGTGTGCCATGATACCCTAGCTAATTTTTTTTTTAATTGGGGGCTGGGTGCAGTGGCTCACGATTATAATAAAACCACGGGTTTGAGACCAACCTGGGCAACTTGGCGAGACCTCATCTCTACAATAAATTTTTTTAAAAATTAGCCAGGTGTGGTAGCACACACCTGTGATTCCAGCTACTTGGAAGGCTGAGGTGGAAGGATCACCTGAGCCCAGCAGGTGAGCTGTGGTGGCCGGGAGCGTGCCCCTGCACTCCAGCCTGGGCAACAGAGTGAGACTCTGACTCAAAAAAAATTAAAACTAAAGTAAAAAAAAATAAAAATTTTTCATGGGGGGAAGGATGGAGGGAGGAAGGAAGGGAGGAGGGACGGAAGGAGGAAAAGCCGCCACCATTTATCAGCTTGGGCCTCAGTATCAGCTGGGTGAGCGAAGGCGGCGCTATGTTGTCCAGGCTAGTCTTCAACTCCTGGCCTCAAGTGATCCTCCCACCTTGGCCTGCCAAAGTGCTGGAATTGTGCAGGAGTGAGAGCCCCTGCGCCCAGCCAACCTTGTCATTGTCAGGGTATTATCATCACTGGTGCTACCTTTTGGAGGATGGAAATGAGGACGCCTTACAGAGACGGAAAGACGTTTAGATCCATTGTGAGCCTTTAAGTAAGGACCACTGCAATGTCCTTACCCCCCTGGTTATCTCTAGCCTGCAGTCTCAGAGGCACATTTGTGAGTGTGAATGTGTGTGCGTGTTTTGAGAGTGTCAGTGTGTTGTGAGTGTTTAGAGTGTGAATGTGACTTGAGAGTGTGTTTTGAGTGTGCATGTGTGTTTTGAGAGTGTGTGCGCGTGCATATGCGTGCACGTCTTGACAGCTGTCCGTGTCGAGTGGCGAGGACTGGCCCAGAAGACAGGCAGTCTGATTCCTGGGGGCTCGGGCCTGCACGTCACCTCAAGAAACAAGCAAGAGTGGCCCCAGCGCAGCTCCGTGTCACCCGGGAGTGGCCACAGCCGCGTGTGGGGACAGCCAGCCATCGCCGGCCGCTGAGTGCCGAGGCCTACAGGCCCTGGGATGTGACCTGAGACTTGCCAGCCCCCACTCTTTGCCCAGTTGGTCCCTCACATCCTGGGTTCCCCAGGCTGTCGCCCGTTTCCAGGAGGTCAGAGAGGGTCGGAGCAGGATGCAGTCCACCCACTTTCCCCTTCTGCTCAGGGCCTCAGTCCTTGGCCTGCTGTCTCTCCACGGCCATGAGGCCAAGTTCTGAGTCTCCGGGGGGCTCAGGGACCCTGTGGGACTAAGCCAGGGCCCCTGCACACCCTAGGGGTGGCGGGGGGAGGGAGGACAGGTCCTGCCAGGGCTCAGGAAAGGATGTGGGAAGAGAAAAGGGCAAATAAAACAGCAGGCAGGATTAATGGAATGGTTGCAGGGCTAATCGTGCATTTACCCACGTCACCGCCTCTCTTCTCCCATCTCGGTGATCTGGGCACAGCCCCAAGGCAGCCTGCCTCCTAGGACCCCGGTGCTGCAGGGAGGCAGGACGGTTCTGGGGGGGGGGGCAGGACGTCTCTAGGGTGAGGGAGACCACCCTCTTCGAGTAGGCCCCAGCCTCTGGAGATGAACCCCCATCCAAGCCCCACTGCGGCGCACAGGCCCACCCCCAGACCCGCCCAGCTTCCAAACCGCCCTCAGAGGCGCCCGAGTGGGCGGGGCTCTGGGCCTATCCAGGGCACCGCGGTCCCAGGCCCGCCTCTCTCCCAGGCTTCCTCCCTGGAAGCTGACCTGGAGCCGGATTCCCAAATAAACAGTAACTAATTGGATTAGGAGCTGATAATGTCGTTGACCTTTCTTAATGTCTGCTGGCTGTCTTTCCACCACACTGAGGCTTAATTGTATGGGGCGGGAGGAGGGTGGAGGACTTCCAGGAGGGAAATGCGACCCCTGTTAACCTCCGATGAAATGGGCTCAGCGTCTTCCCAACTGCCTGTCATCCCCCGCCGAGCAGGGCCTCACACATGCTCCCGCTCTCATCAAATAATTACACAGATGATACACACATGCATAGGCATGCACGCAGAGTCGCGCACACGCCCAGCGCTCATGCGCCTCCACACGTGGTGCGCACACGACTTTGAACCTGGCTCATCCAAGCACACGAGTCACACGCGAATGACACGTGCAGCAGCACACATGCCACAGACAAGACCCGCATGTACACACTTGCAAAGCGCAAGCACGGAGATACTCCGGACCGAGCCTAATCGCACACATGACGGACGCGTGTCACAGACGGGCCACGGCGCACACAGACACACATGTCCAAGTCGCGGGGCGCTGACATGCGCACACATGCTCGCACGCATGATGCTTGAGTGAGCGAGCATGCAAAGTGCTTGCACACGTGCTCACCACGCACACGCCTCTGCACGCGGCGCGGGTCAGAAGCCCCCTCCGCCGCGCAGTCTGCCCGGCTGCGCTCCCGTCGCTTTCCCAGGCCCTCTCCCGGCCTCCGCTGCTTCTGCGTTCCGCTGTCCCGGTCCCCGGCTGGGCTTCTCGGATCCGAGTTTCTGGGCCTCTTGGAGGCCGGCCGGCCTCCGCGGCTCCTTCCCTTGGCGTCTCCGGGGCCCCGTTCCGGGCGGATCCCTCTCGTCCGGGGCGCTGGCGTCGGGGAGGACCCGGCGGGGGCGCGGGAGGGCGGGCGCCCCGGAGGAGCCCGCGAGGCGGGGGCGGAGAGGGCCGGAGAGGCTGCGGAGGAGGTCGGGGAGGCCCGGGAAGAGCGGCGGGCGGGGCGGGCGCCTGCCTGCGCGGCAGATGTTGCGCTCCGCGGCTGGGGCTGTTAATGGCAGCGGAGTTTTGCAGTGGTAATTAGGAGGGCCCTCATTACCCCGGCGGAGCCGGCTGAGAGCCGATAAAGCCGAGGGGGAGGGGGCGACATCAGGGTAATGGGGGAGCGGGCGTTGAGGAGCTGGAGCCGAGCCGGGCCGCTCCGCGCGCAGCTGGAGCTCGCCAGGGGGCCGCGCCGGGGGGCCGGACCCGCCCGGAGCCGGGAGGGGTGGGGGAAGGGGGGTGGAGGGAGGAGGGAAGGGGGCGTTGGGGGGGCGCTGGGGCCTGGAGCCGGGGGAGGGGGCAGAGCGGAGGAGCGCTCGGGCCGGGGCGGGGGTGGGGGGAGGTGTTGGGGAGGGGGGGCGGGGGTCGGAGCCCCGGGCCCGTGGGGGCTGTGCCGGGCCTGGGCGGACCAGGTGCCGCGGCTGGCCCCGAAGGGACAGCAGAGGATGCCCACGAGGGTCCCAGGCCGCAGCCCTGGGGAGCGACAGCCACACGGGCCTCTGCGCCTGCGTTCAGAGACCCCTGGTGGCCGCACAGGCGGAGGGGGCGTATGTGGAAAGCACACCCTTCCCCTCCAGCTGGGGAAGCCAAGACCTGGAAGTCATGTCCAGATGGAAGGCTCCAGAATGTCAAGTCACCAACTCTGGAGGAGACTAGCATGGGGTGGAGACATAAGCCCTAACTCTTGCTCCTTCAGGGGGAGGCCAGTCCCCTCTCCCCCCTCCCCCCCATCGTCCTGCTCTCCCCCCTGCCCGCCACACTCCCCCAGCCCCAGGGGATCACCCCAAGCCACCCCGAGCACCTGGCTTCCCTGGGGGGCTTTGCAGGACAGGGAGGGGCGGCTGGAAGAAGCCAGTGGCAGCCGGAGACACCTGCAGCTCTGCTCCCCAGGGGGGACGCAGAAGCCCGCTCCCCGGATGGGGGCCTAGGGTGAGGATCTCGTTGCCGGCTGTCCTCCGGGCCAGGTATTCTGGTAGAGCCCCCGGGGTTTCCCGGCTGGGATGTGCACGGCCCACTCTCCCATCCGTGGGAGCCATCCCTGCAGGACCACGCCACGGGCAGGAGACCCTGGAAAGACTTCCAGGAGGCCAGGAATCTGCAGCCTGGGAGGCGCGGGGGCCTGTGGGGGCCTTTGCAGGCATCTCCAGTGGGCGGGCCTCCCCTGTTTGATCCCCTCTCACCCCCCCCTTCCCTCACCCCACAGCGCCTGCAGAAGCCCAAGGTCATCGACCCAGTCTGCCAACTTCCCGAGGACCACCGGCCCCTCCAAGATGGAGAGGGTGGGACAGAGAGGGGGCTTTGAGGACGGCGAAGCCAGTCCTGCCGCTGCCCACCCCAGAGGCGACCACGTCTCCCAGGCGCCTGAAGGGATGCCACGGTTCTGAGGGGACCAGGGCTGGGGGGAGCTCTTGCCTGGGGAAAGGCCCCTGCCCCTCCCCGGCTCAGCGGCGCGGCAGAGCAGGGGTTAACGGGGAGAGGCCGGGGCTGGAGCTGGCGGCTGCTCCCCCGCCTCTCCCCCCACCCCCAAGAGTTGCTGACTCTTCCTTTTTGTTCGGCTGACAGCGAGCACCTGGTGTGCTCGGGCTACAGTCTTGCTCCTGCCTCCCTCCCCCCAGGCCCCGGGCTCCCCCCACCGCCCGCCGGCAGCCTTCCCTCTGCCGCCTCCTTCCCCAGCCCCTCCCGCCCGTGGCCTCCCAGGCGCCCCCCAACCCCCAGCCACCACAAGCACCGACCCTGCGGTGTCAATAAACACAACATATGCTGCCATTAATGTGAAAATCGTGCCCTCCACTCCATTCAGCTTCCCAGCCTGCCCGCCCGCGGGGGGTGGGGGCGGGGTGAGGGAGGAAAGGTCAAGTGGGAAACAGCAACTGCCCTCTTTTTGGATCCGTTCCGTCCCCGACCCCAGCCCGGCCTGGACGGGGGGAGCGAGCCGGGATAGTGGTGGGGACTTTCTGAGACCCTTGTCCGCCACAAGCCTTCCTCCAGGGACACAGGTGAGCGTCCTCTGCCACCAGGCTGCCTTCCCCGGGGCAGGGAAGCCAGGTGAGGCCGCCCCCCCCAGACGCCCCCAGGACGCCTGCCGCCCACCTCAGCCGGCCCAGGGAGTGGCTCGCCCTCTTCTCCTCAACTAAATCACCCGTTCCAAGACAGCGGGGACTAATAAAGATAAAAATAATAGAATAACCACAGCTAACATGTATTGAAGGCTTATTTATGTACCAGGCATTGTGCTAAGCACTTTACAGGCTTTATCTAATTTGCTCCCCGTAGGACCCCTGTGGGGAAGTTACAGCCAGTGTCCCCCATCTTACAGCTGAGGACACAGGCACAATCCGGATGGCTGCAGGTGCTGAGCGCTCACGGCCCGCCAGGCCCGAGCTGAGCTCTGCAAGTTCAGTGTCGGCGACCCTGGAAGGCTCGCATCGCTGTCGGGGCCCCTCACAGAACAGGAAGCTGAGGCTCAGAGGGGTTTGGTACCTTGCCCAAAGTCACACAGCCAATAAGCAGGACTCGGCCAGGAGCCCACATCTGGCTGACGGCCAAGCTCGAGACAGCCTCTGGACGCTCCGGCCTCCTTTTTCTGGGCCTTCTCCGCCTCCAGTCGCGCCCAGCACAGCCCACCTCTCTCTGCCCAGCTCCGCCCCCGTTCTGGCACCACTCCCTGCCGCCACTCGGCTGTGTTCCCCCAGCGCGGGCGCCCAGCCCCACTCTGAGATTTCCCGCCCGGGACGCGCCCCTCGGGTCCGGAGCACGGAGGCGCGTTGTGCTTGTTCTGCGGCCCCTCGCTTCTGAGACTCCAGGCGCTTTATTGCTATTCACTTGGCGCTCCCCGCCACCTCCCCTCCCGCCCCAACCCAGCCTGACGGGCAGAAATCTGCTGCCTGGGCACCACCCTGACCCCTTGCTTCCTCTTTCATTATCTGCTCCAGGCACCAGGGAGCCAGCACCAAAATTAAAACAATAACTAAGCCCGAAGTGGACCAGCAGCCCCCTCGCCCACCCCAGGGGAGGGGGAAGCCACACAAACACCTGGAGAGGAAATCATCTGGCAGGGCGGGGCGCCCCCGTCGCCAGCCCCCACCTGCCTTAACCCTTTGTACCCCGTGTGGCTGCCAGGACTCCCGTTCATCCCCCCCACCCTACCCTGGACTCAGCTCTCTGGTGCTTTGGGGCTTGAATAAACAAACCGGGGACAGGGAGGGCCCCAGAGGCCCACGGTTGGCCGAGGCCCAAGACCCCCGGAGGATCCCTGTCCTGTGATTCTTGGAGAACCGGTGGGTCCCTTTCGTGGGGACCCGTGCTACACACTTTGGGGAGCGCAGCACCTTGCTGGATCCTCACGACACCCCACAGGGCCGGCTGCACGAGTTAAACGACCTGTTCAAGTTCACACCAGCTGGGAAGGGACGGAATCAGCCTTCAAACTCCCACTCAGGCCTCCGCATCCGGTGCCGCAGCGGAACCATGTTGGCGAGCTGGGTGCCCGGACCTCCCGGCGGTGTTCCTGGCGTCTGGTTCAACAAGCAGGCGTCGGCCAGGGAGCCCCGGTCCTCGATCGCCCTGGCGGCACCACGGGCCCGCGGTGACCTCCCACCCCTCTCAGAGGCGACTGGGAGGAAAGGAGGCCGGTGGAGCCCAGCCCAGTTGCAGCACCTCGGAGGCCAGCGGCAGGAGAGGGTGGGCTGCAGTTGCTGAGGTCAAGTGCAAAGGGGACGCGCAGGTTCTGATAATTCTGTGCTGGGGGCACATCTCCCCCATCCCAGCCCTCCTGGATGGCTACAGGTCAGCAGCGTGGCAGGGGTACCCCTCCAGGAGAGGCAGAGGCGGCAGCCAGCCAAGCTGTCCTTGCAGTGCTGGGCTCCACACGGAGGATGCTGTCCCAACCCACCTCCACACCTGTCGCCTCCCAGCCCCACCTGGAGAGCCTCTCACTCCACCTGCCCCACATGGGATGCCCACAGCCCCCCAGAGACCCCTGTCCGCCCCTCCTCCGCCCCAGCCCAACCTCCCGGGGTCTTCCCACCAGGCCGTCATCTCGCCCAAGGTGTGAACAAGTCCTTCTTCACCTGGGTTCTGCCCACATGCCCCGTATCACACGCTAACGGAGGCCTGGCGGGGCCACGCTGTCCTGAGGACTTGGCCTAAATGTGCACGGTGGTCCTAGGGGTGGTGCCCGGTTGTGCAGAGGACAGGAGGGCCTGGAATCCCGAAGCTTCCGGGCGAGCGCCACAGCCAGGCTCTAACCCAGCGGTGTGCTTGGATGCAACACCACTCTCTCCAAAGCACAACAAAGAGAGCTGCCCTGCTCTCAAGTCTGGAATTCTGTAGCTCCCAAAGGACCTTCCTGCCCATCACTGTGTTCCCGTGGGCAAGGCCTGGATGCCATAATGTGCACCAGAGGGGCCAGGGGACGACGGAAGGCCTCAGAGGACTGCCCGCCACACCCTGCTGGGCATAGAGGACGCAACACTCCCCCTACCTCAGTTCTGGCTGGTCCGGGCGCAAGGCTCGGCCACACTGGGTCAGAGGCGGGTTCCACGGATTCCAGAGCCGGTCTGATGAGGCCCTGGGGTGCTTCCAGAACCCTTCCCATTCTCCCATCTGTCTCCCTTGACACCACAGAGACCAACCGTCTGGGCCCCTCGCCCCTCTCCCCCGACGCCTGCACCACTTCCCTCCCAAGGCCCGTCACAAGGGCCCCCAGCCCTGCTCTGATTCTGCCTGCCATCCCGCCCTGCCCAGCTCTGCTCCCTTGCCACACAGCCAGGCTCAAGTGCCCCGGCCCCAGGAGCCCTCCGTGCACACCTGCCCTCTGCCCACAGCTGACCAAAGACTTTCCTCGGCCGCCCCCTCCACGCGAGCCCTCTGTGGCTCCAGGTCCTGATGCGAGAGCTTCTTCCCAGTCCCCACACTGCCTCCTGTGACCCACTTAGAGCTTAACTCTCTGGACTTAAAATAGAAAACACCCAGCACAGGCTTTTGCACTTCCTGCTACCAACCAGATCAAGGCTACACAGCAGAAACAACACAGCCACCTCCCATAACAACAGCTGCCCACCAGTGCCCAGCGGGTGGCCGTTCATCCACCCCCCCTTGCCCCAGCCCCCTTTCTGGCTGTCCCCAGGCCTGCATGTGCATGTGGGTCTCTCGGGGTGTGTGATGTGTGTGGCTGCCACTGTGTGTTTTTGCCTCCTTAGGAAAAACTCCAGAGCAGCCCTCGCCAGGCTCATGTGTGCGATCCAGGCATTGATCGGGGCCCATTGATAGCTGATTGTTTTCCCACGTGACTCGGTCACATTCCTCTAATCTCCATCCTTCTGCTCGGTTTGCATGACAAGAAGTGGCCTCCGTGGAGAGAGGTCGCTCACCTCTGACCAGGATATAATTGGAAAAAGAAGGTCATTGCCGACTTTGCTTCTGGGGCAGATCAGCTCGGTTCCATTCGTGTCACGAGCTCTCGCCGGCACGCACTCTCGGTGACATGGAGACAATGACTGTGCCCCACAGTGGAGCCCACAGAGAAGTGCTCGACACGACACCCACACACCGGGGGACCCGCACTTGCTGTCATCAGGATGGGCATGGACGACGACACACACACAATAGGTGCGCTCAGGAAACGCTGACAGCAGTGACACACAGGACAATGCGTACCCAGTGACATCCACACCCAGGGGACACACGAAGAGACACACAAAGCAGTGCTCACCCAACGACGCAGGTACCCAGCAACACACACACACACAGGTGACACACGGACAGACCCAGGAGGGCGGTTAGCCCAGGCAGAGCTGCCATGCCCAACGTGAGAAAATACGCAGTCGTCACGCCTCTCTCCAACCCTGTGGAAGCCTGAAGCCTCCTTCTACTCGGGTTAGAATGACCTGGGGAGATTGGACAAAGCGCATGTTTCCAGGGACCCCTGCCCGTGTGCACACACCCCTTCCACCGAGTGTTTGCAGGCGGACCAGTTTGCACCCCCTCAAGCGCGATTCTGGTAGCCCCCTGGTTGCCAGCCATCCACCAGGCTGCGCCTCCAGGGTGGTGGGACTTGCCGGCAGGGGTGCTGGCCTCCAGGGTGGCGGGACTTGCCGGGGTGCTGAGCTGCAGTTATCTTCTCACTCATTTGGGGAAGGGACAGATTCTGGCGCTGGAAAAAGAACCCATCAGTGTGCAGGACATGAGGGGTCAGACAACGGCCAGGAATGAAGGAGTCGAAATTGGGCCGTGGGACATCGATCCCCGTGGCTTTGGCGGCCTCATCAGGGCCGGCACGAGGACCTTCCTTTCCCGCAGGGCCGTCCCGGGACCGGCTGCACGCGCCCCGCTGGGACGGCGACGGCCGCACCCCGCTCCGATGCCCCGTGGGGCGCTCCCGGGCATCTCGCGGGCACGCTGGCCAGCCCCGAGCCCGGCGGCCCAGCCCTCGGGCGCTTCCCCGCTTCAGGCGCCCGGGGCACGCGGCCAGCCCCAGGGAAGCCCGAGGCCTCCGCCTGCTCGGGGCGGGGGTGGGAGCGCCCGGCGCCCGCCCTGCCGCGCGGACGGACGCCGGGAGAGAGGGGGGCGCCGCGGGGGCCAGGGAGACCCGGGGGGCGCGGGGACAGCGCGGGGCCGCGCCGCCCCCTGGCGGCCCAACGCCGGCTGGAGGCCGCGAGGCGGAGGCTGCGGGGTCGGCGGCTCGGGGCGGCTCCGCCTCCAGCGCCGGTCGGGGGGGCGAAGAGACGCCCCCACGAGGACTGTCCTGCCTGTCCCTTCCCGCCCGCTCCGCTCCGTCCGCTCGTTCCTCTCCCTGCTCCTCCCCCCCCCTCTTCCCTCCTCCCGCCCTCCCCTCCCCGTCCTCCCTCCCTCCCCGCCCCCTTCCTCTCGCGCGTCCTTCGCCCGCCCCCCCGCCCCCCGGGGCAGCGCCTGGGTGCGCCCGCCTGGCAGTTAGCCCGTTAGATCTCGTACTATCGATCCGCTTCGGAGCAGAGGCGGACAGAACCCCCCGCGCCCCCCCCCCGGTCTCCCCGCGTGCCCATTCCCGGCGCCTCCCCTCCCCCATCCTCTACCCCCAGCCCCCGGCGCGGGCGCGCGGGAGTCGCCTTCGCGAAGGACAAGAACAAATGCAATTGAGGCGGTCGGCGAGGGGCTACACGCCCCCAGCCCCGGCGCGAGCGGGGTCCCCGCGGCCCGCGCCCGGCCCGCCCCCGCCCCCCGCCGGCCCCCGGTGCGGGAGCGATGGGGTGAGCGGCGCCTGTCCTATAAATCCACGCGTAATTCTCGCTTTCCTGTTCAGCTAAGGAAAATAAACGTGTAAGGCTGTTTCTGGGAGCCCAGCTCAGGGACCGCTCTAAATTCTCCTCTTATTGAGTCGGGGCTGGAAATCATTCTGCTCGGCGGCGCGCGCGCGCGCCCCCGCCCCGCGCAGGCACGCGCGCGCGCGCGCCGGGGCCGGCGCCCGGTGTATAAATATCTCCAGCTCTCCCCATAGCCGGGCAGATTTATTCCGCTGCCAAGCCTGCAGAAAATTGACTTGTTCATGGAGGCGGCTATTGACACATCACCGGGGGGAGGGTTGGGGGAGAAAGCAGTGGAGCCGGCGCCCCTCCATTATGCGTTAATGTAATCAGCAGTGTGCGAAATGACTGCGCGGAAAATAGCATCACTGACATTTATATTAGAGGATATTGATGGCAGGAGCTGTGACCGCATCACTCTGCCTCCCGTTTCACGGATTGACACAAGAGCCTCTTGTTGGCTCCATCCGCGCTCGCCTCCCCTGCCCCCTCCTCTCCCTCCCCCTCCACCCTCTCGGTGTCTCTCCAGCTCTCCCCCTCTCCTGCCTCCCCCCTTCTCTCTTCCGATCACTCGTTTTCCAAATAATTGGGAGCGCCTCCTCGGCGCCACGTGCAAGGGGTCCCCCCCACGCCCCCCCCCCGCCTCCCCGGCCAGGTTCCTCCCGCCCCTGCCGCCCCTCCCCCGCCGCGCCCTTGCCCTCTTTCTGCCGGCTCCCCAGCTCGGCCTCTCCCCTCCCCCTGCCTTGGCTCGGTGGCTGGACCGCTGCTGTCACAGCAGATAGATAATTGAAAAATGGGCCTCACCTTTGCAGCCGGCAGGAGTGGTTCAGGCAGTTACCGCCAGGGTTGCCTACTCCATCTCGGCCCGGGCTCCAGGAGAGATTCCGAGGAAATTGGATTTTACATGGATGTTTTATTCGAGCAGAGGCTTTAGTGTGTATAAGCACAGGCGAGGAGGCCTTGGCAGGACAGATGAGTGAAGACACAGGATGCCGCCTCGGGCTTCCAGGTGCAGGGGAGGCAGGTGACCGTGGACTCAGCTCTGGGTCCCAGCCCTGGGCAGCGTGCCTCCCCCTCTCACGGGGCCCCAGAGAGGTTAATGCCTCTGGGCAGCTCCTCAAAAGTTGCCCTGGGAGTAAAAAGCCTGTGGCTGTCAGGGACTCAGCAGGCCTGTACACAGAAGAGGAAACATCCTGGAGGAGTTTGCAGCCTGATTCTTCTGATAAATATTTATTGAACCTTTAACTTTTAAAGGCGTGAGTCTGAGGTGCAGGCGTAAGTCAGGCACCGCTGCTGCCTTCAAGGACAGCCGAATCCTTTGGAGAACGACAACTTGGAATGTCCTGTTTTTGGTAGCGTTTTGTAGGAGACAGGGGTCTCACTATGTTGCCCAGGCTGGCCTCAAACTCCTGGGCCCCAGCGATCCTCCTCTCCTGTCCAGGGTTTCTGGTGAAGGGAAAGGTGAGAAAGGGGGGGCTGAGGTGGCTTTTCTAGGACCCAGCCAGCTGGGGCACTTGAATCAGGAAGCAGAAGGAAAGCCCGTGGGACTGGGGAATGGGCGTCTGCTGGCCCCTGTCTGGCTCTTGGGACCTGGCTGGCAGGGCACCTAGACGACATCTGGACGACAGTGGCCAGCCGATCAGTAGGCAAGGTCAAGGTCCCATCCAAGGCGTTTGCAAGAAAAAAAAAAAAAAGAAAGAAAAAGAAATGCCGGTTGGGCGTCTTGAGGGCCAGGATGATGGTGAGGGACCAAGGTGGCCCTTCCAGGGAGACCCGCGCCACGGTGGACAAGGGCCCCAGTGAGGAGCCAAGCCCCTTCCCCCACCCACACTCGCATCCTCACCTCCGACCCTCTGACGCCCTTGAGCAAACGAGGGTGGGTGGGGGGAGGGGCTTGGGGACCTCAGCGGAAGCATCCCCTCCCCCAGGACACCTCCGTTTGGTCCCTGGAGGGCCTTTACCGTGCCCTGGCCTAACTCTGATTGGAGTCTCTGTAGGGCAGGTGCGGCCCAGAGTACTGTTTTGTTTTTTGAATCGGAGTCTCTCACTCTGTCGCCCAGGCTGGAGCGCAGCGGCCGCTCCCGGCCACCGCAGCCTCGACCTGCTGGGCTCCAGCGATCCTTCCGCCTCAGCCTTCCGAGTAGCCGGAACTACAGGCACGCACCACCACGCCCGGCTGATTTTTTGTTTTATTGTAGGCCCAGGCTGATCTCCAACCCGTGGACTCAGGCAGTCCTCTCACCTCAGCCTCCCTAAGTGTTGGGATTAAAGGCGTGAGCCACCACGCCCGTCCCCAGATCACTTCTGCTCCCTGGAAGGAGGGTTGTGAGCCGGCCTGAGACCAAGGCCTAGAACGATGGTGAGGGAACCAGCCTCGGACCCCCCCTGGAGGGCCGGGGCTTCTTCTGAGCTCAGGGCAGAGACGACAGCTGCCTTAACCCGGCCATGTCACCGCAAGCTGGACCCATCCTCCTCCAGAGCAGCATGAAAAGCCTCCTTGCCGTCTGCCACATCGCTATGCCGTTACGTCACCAGCCTGTGGGCAGCACAGGTGCTGGGCAGAGTTCGCCATCCCTCCAGCTGCCCCCACGCCCCAGGCGCTCCCAGATGGCGCCCTGGGAGCTCCAGCCCAGTGTAGCATGGGGTGTTCTGGGGTCTCGGGACTCCCTGTCTGATCTTCCTCTCGCCTCAGATGACGTTCGTCCCGGAGGCCCCGTGGACAGCGGTCCCACTCGCCGGTGTCTCCCGGGGTGCCTCCTGGCCCCCACCCTCAGAGACCTGCAGGGTCTTGCATCCTCGTGCTCCATCCCAGATGCACCCCGAGTTTGCCTCCCCTCCCCTGCGACTCCCCTGACGTGCGGACCCTGGGTCTGGTCTTGCTCTCAGCTTGGGACCCTGCTGTGGCTTGATTGTGGGTGCCTCCCAATATTCACGTTGAAACGTAACCCCCAATGCAACAGTATCAAGAGGTGGCTCACACCTATAATCCCAGCACTTTGGAAGGCAGAGGCGAGAGGATTGACTGAGCTCAGGGGTTCAAGACCAGCAACACAGAGAGTCCTCGTCTCTACACTAAGTAATAAAATTAGCCGGGGATGGTGGTGCGCGCCTGTAGTTCCGGCTCCTTGGAAGACTGAGGCGGAAGGCTCGCCGGAGCTCAGCAGGTTGAGAGAGCCCAAGGAGGTGCTTAGGACATGCCCTCTGAGTGGGGTCAGTGCCCTGAGGAAAGGGCTTGAGGGGTCACCTGTCCTTTCCCCCCTCTGCCATGTGAGGGGCCATCTATGAAGCAGAGGGAGAGCTTTCACTGGACACGGAATCTGCTGGTGACGTGATCTCGGCCTCCCCAGCCTCCAGAGCTGTGAGAAGTCAGTTCCTATCAGTTCTAAATTGCTGGTCTCAGACGTTTTGTGATAACAGCGGGAATGGACTAAGACAGACCCCCTGAGCAGCCTGGTGATGGGAACATGAGTGCACACGTGTGCATGCGTGCGTGCGCATGTGTTCACTAGGGCGTCGCACACCCAGGGCACAAGGAGCTCCGTTCAAGGAGCAGCACTTGGTCCCAACCTGCCACCCGGTGAGGAAATTGGCATTCAGAAACAGAATGAATGCACGGTGGGGAAGGATGCCTCCCCCTCAGCCGGGCCTCATGAAGCTGGGATTCTGGGAAGTCCTTCCAGCAGGATCGTCAGCCCGGGGT
Source organism: Cephalopachus bancanus (assembly GCA_027257055.1). Lineage (NCBI taxonomy): Eukaryota > Metazoa > Chordata > Mammalia > Primates > Tarsiidae > Cephalopachus > Cephalopachus bancanus. The sequence goes on from JAPVLO010000143.1 coordinate 3,711,441, forward strand.
CAGAGGGGACCCAGGGAAATCGGGGACTGGAACAAGCCACATACATGCAGCCACTGATGGAGCTTCAGAGCCTGTCCACGGCCCTCCCTGTGTGAGGGGCCAGCTAGAGGAGGGGCCACAGAAGTGTGGACCTTAGAAACGTGGCCTGCTTCTGGAGGCAAAGGCAGCCATCAGGACCCAGAGGCCAAGGGCTGGGTGCAGAAGGCAAGCCCGGCAGAGACGCATGTCCAGCCTTGGCAACGAAGCCAGTCTTCACTGTGTGGCTGTGCTCAGAGTCAGTTAAGCTCTCTGGCTTCAGATTCCTCATCTGGACAGTGGAAAAAACCAGTGATCGTTTCTATGATTTCTTCCAGTGATCGTTTCTATGATTTGAAAGCAGCAGCTGGATATGTTTGGAGAGCCCAGCTTAGGATGGGAGAAGGAATTCCAGTACCACAGATCCAGACTCTTCCAAGAGGGATTGAGGTGGCTGCGGGGCCAGCAGGACCTGAGATTCCTCAGAGGACTCTTGGTGGCCGGGAACCTGCCGGGCCGCGAGGCATATGGAGCAGGAGAGCAGCCCGGCCCTGAGGCAGAGGGAGGCAGGGGCGGATTAGAAGGCAGCGCTGCCCAGGGTGTCTCAAGCTCAGGGTCTCTGCGTGGACCCGGCTCACTCAGCCCAGAGCGCTGGGTGAACATCAAGCAGCCGGGCAACTGTCGATCGACCCACGCGGCAGGAAGTCCGTGCTTGCTGGCGTTCTGCGTTTTGGAGGGCACGGGCAGAGGCCAGTGTCTTGGCTGTGTTTGTCCCAACTTTCTCAGCAAGTGTCCTTAGTTGAGAAGAGCTGGCATCACCTTGGCGACTAGGCTGCAGGAGGTGTCAGGGCTCCCCTAGCGGTGGACATGGGTGCTTGGCAAGGCTGCACCGCCTCAAGACTGGGGGGGGCTGGGGACCCAGCGGGAAGCGGCTGGGGGAATGCGGCCGACAGCCCTTCCCCCATCTTGACTCGGACAAGACGAATCGGGGCAGGTGACCAGGAAAACTTGGAGCAGGAAGTGGCTGGAGGACAATCCCTTGAGGGAAGGTCCTCGCAGCCGACCACAGGCAGCCAGCAGGCCGCAGGCAGGGGAGGGACTGAGGAGGGAGGGGAGCGGTCCCTTTCCACGGATGTGCCTTGGCCCCCGCCCAGGCGGAGACGGGCAGATTCTCCGTCTTGTCCAAACCCCTGCATCTGCCGCCTTGTTTACCTCGGGCCTATTTATAGGTATGGGCTCCAGGCCCAGGGCGGGACTCCACCATTTATACAACTATAAACTCTCAAAGGGCGCCAGGGCTGGCAGGGGCTGGGCGAAGGCGGGGCAGGCCTCCCAAGGTCAAGACGCCCACCTCCCATCCCCATGGCCTTAAATCCTCCTCCGACAAGGCCAGAGATCACAAGGCAGGGCTCCCGCAACAAGGACTGGCAGGAAGCCCTGGTCGCCTCTCTGGCTCTTCCTACCCTGAGTGCGTCCAGTTTAGGAGACAGGACGGTTTTGGTCTCCCCACTTCCCATTGGGAGGAGCAGGGAAGCCTCGTGTGGACGAGTGGATCTCATCAGGGCCTAACTGGACTTGGAGAGGGTGGCTGAGTCCAGGCTTTGGAAGGAGAGCCCCCTTCCCACCTGGGCCATCGGCTTACCTGCCGAAGGGAAGAGGAGTTACTCCCGGAGTCCTCCTGCCCCCGGGGGTGTCTCTGACGGCCTGAGCAGCCCACCCGGCCCACAGGATGGTGCCCCTGAAGCCTGCCTCTCACCCCCACCGATTCTGCCAAGCCTCACCTCTGGCAACCCAGTTTCAACTTATCTTCCTCTCGGTGGTCTCCTGTCCTCCAGCCCCCAGAGTTCTCACCCCACTGTTCCCCGCAGTGCCCACGGTGCCTACCGTTCCTGCCCTCATCTGCCCCTCCTGGCCCCCAGCCGGGCACCCCCCAACCACTGGTCCCCACACCATGACTTCTCATGTGTGCATTAAAGCTGGACGAAAGCCGGGCTCGGTGGCTGAGCCTGTAATCCCGCGCCTTTGGGAGGCTGAGGTGAGTGGACTGCCTGAGCCCGCGGGTTCAAGACCTGCCTGGGCAGCGAGAACTCATCTCGACAATAAATCAAAAAATCAGCTGGGCGTGGTAGCGCATGCCTGTAATTCCGGCTACTCGGAAGGCTGAGGCGGAAGGATCACCGGAGCCCGGCAGGTCGAGGCTGTGGTGGCCGGGAGCGGCCACTGCACTCCGGTCTGGGCGATGGAGTGAGACTCCAACTAAAAAAAAAAAGCTGGACGAGCTCAGCTGCGTGTGTGTGTGTGTGTGTGTGTGTGTGTGTGTGTGTGTAGGAATGTGCTGGCTGGGTGGATCAGAGTCACAGGCTAGACAGGTGTGAATGTGAAGGAGGGGGACGCCCCGAGTAACTGTCTCCTCGACTGTCCTGTTATTTTCCCGTCAGCCTCTGGGCTGTGGGGCCAAGTCTGAGGACTCGAGAGGAGACATGTGTGACCCAGGGGCCACTTCCCCTCCACCATCTGGGGTCACAGGCCCCTCGGGGCTGGACTGTACTGGGGGGGCGGGCCGGGCTGGGGCTCCGGGGGTGCTCAGCTGGGATCGGTCCTGGGGGGAGAGCATGGAGGACACTGAGCTGCCAGGCAACAGACTCCCACCTGGGTGTGCGCTCGGTGTCGGCCCTGGGTGAAGTCGCACCCCAAGGAAGGGAGAGGGCACAGGCGGTGGGCCGCTTTGGTGCTCCGTCTCCCCACCCGACCCAGCCCGTGCTTGGGGCTGGGCATACAACTCGGTAAGCCAAGCCAAGTCCTTTCCGGCTCTGAGGAAGAGAGGCAGGAAGTAGAGAAGGTTCCGGAGAGTCCCTTTTGCTCACCTACTTTGCTCCCTCTTTATCTAGGAGTAGGGGTGCGGGTCTCAGGGAGACATAGGCGTGAAATGGTGTCTGTGACAGTGACATTCCTGTGTCAGCTTGACTGGGCTCAGGGTGCCTGGGTGGCTGGGAAAACTGGCCTTCTGGGTGCGTCTGCGAGGGTGGTCCCAGAAGAAGGGGGCATTGGGTAAGATCCACCCTTGCTGGTACAGGCGGGCATCGCCTTATGTGCCCATGGCTGAGCAGGCTGAAAGGCAGGGGGGTGGGTTCGCTCTCCCTGCTGGGGCTGGGCCGCCGACCCCTCCTGCCCTGGGCCCTGCACTCCCGGTGGCCCGGCCAGTGGACTTGGACCAGGACTTACCCATCAGCTCCTTGCGTTCTCCGGCCTTGGAACTGGGCCGGAATGCGCCAGTCACTTGCCTCTAGCTGCAGACAGGCACCGTGGGACGTCCAAGCCCTGGACTTGCGTGAGCCCGTCCTTCATGATAAATCCCGGTCTCTGTCTGTCTGTCCATCTCCGGTGAGTCTGCTTCTCTGGAGAGCCCTGGCCGCCGCTGTGCCTGGGGCTGGGGAGGAGCCAAGGACCTGGGTGGAGAGGAGGTGAAGGGACCAGGAGCCAGGAGGAATGGGGGGGCGGAGCTCCCCCTCCTGCCCGCTCCAGAGGGAGGCAGCAGAGGACCGTGGGAACGGCCCCCTCCAGCTGGCAGTTCCCTGTCTCCCACGGAGCGGGCTGAAATGTCTTTACACTCTTAGCCCCTGCCCCTCTGAAGGAGAGAGGCTTGGGAAGTCCCCCTGCAAGCCCCCCTATTCATTCCTAAGCAGGGGCCTTCTCCTTCATGTCTGGAGCTTAGAAAACATCCCGTCGTCCTCTCCCAAACTCCTGACGTTCTGCCACCCCCAGCTCCCTGCCTCCCACAGGCCTCAGAGGCTGTGACCCTGGAGGGGCCCAGCCTCCCAGACGACCAGGCCTTGTTAGCTTCCCGCCCCCAGTCTCCCAGGGAGTGCCACGTGAGGGCCACGCTCCTAATGTCTCCTTCCGCCGGCAGCCATCCAGGCGCTCACGAGGCCCACGTCCCTGGGAGGAGGGACCAGGTCTAGCTCAGAGGGGCACGGGAGGACGGCCCTGTGCTGGGGCCAGGCTGGCCAGGATCTGAGGTGTGGTGAGTGAGTGAGATGAAAGCCAGTGAGATGAAAGCCAGTGACTCGACCGGGACAGTGGCTCACACCTGTCTTCCCGGCCCTTTGGGAGGCCAACGCGAGAGGATTGCTTGAGCCCAGGGGTTCGATACCAGCTGGGGCAACTGGGCAAGCCCTCGTCTGTGAGTGTGCCACTGCACTCCAGTCTGGGCGACAAAGCGAGACTCCGACTCAAAAAAATAAAAGAAGAAAGAGCCGGGTGCGGTGGCTCACGCCTGCAATCCCCAGCACTTTGCGAGGCTGAGGTGAGAGAATTGCCTGAGCCCACGGGCTTGAGACCAGCCTGGGCAACTTGGTGAGACCTCATCCCTACCAGAAATCAAAAAATTAAGCCGTGGCTCAGTGGCTCAGCCTGTAATCCCGCGCCTTGGGAGGCTGAGGTGAGTGGATTGCCTGAGCCCGCGGGTTCGAGACCCGCCTGGGCAGCAAGACCTCATTTCTACAATAAATCAAAAAATCAGCCGGGCGTGGTAGCGCACACCTGTAGTTCCAGCTACTTGGAAGGTGGAGGCGGAAGGATCGCCGGAGCCCAGCTGGTCGAGGCTGCGGTGGCCGGGAGCGGCCACTGCACTCCAGTCTGGATGACAGAGTGAGACTCCAACTCAAAAAAAAAAAAAAAATTAGTTGGGCATGGTAGCATGCACCTGTAGTTTTGGCTACTTGGAAGGCTGAGGTGGAAGGATGGCCTGAGCCCAGCTGGTCGACGCTGGGGTGGCCATGAGCATGCCACTGCACTCCAGCCTGGAGGACAGAATGAGACTCTGACTCAAAAAAAAAAAAATCAAAGTTCGGAAGCTGGAAGGAGCCCAAAGACTTCAAAGAACCTGGGCAGGGAGGACGCCTGTGGGACGTGGGGCGGAGGGAGCCGGGGACGGACAGCCTTGGCTTGAGACTGAGTTTATCCCAAGGAAGGAAGAGGGGTCAGGCCTTTAGAGAGCCAAGAGGGCCGAGGAGTTCCTTCTGAGCCCGCAGCGGGGCAGGAGCGGCTGAGAGAATGTGGCCTTGAGCCCTGGGGTCCTGAGGCGAGCCCCCACCCCCAGCACAGTCAAGGCTGGCCGGACAGGGTGGCTCGGTACTTGTCTCCTGATGCCGCCTCCTGCCATCCACACCAAGAAACCTGGGCTCAGGGAGTCCGACACGCAAGACAGACAGGTTCTTACAGACCATCCGGCCTCGCAGCCATTTTGTTTTTGTTTTATTTATTTATTTATTTTGGATTTATTGTAGAGATGAGGTCTCACCAAGTTGCCCAGGCAGGTCTCGAACCCCCGGGCTCAGGCAATCCACTCACCTCGGCCTCCCAAAGCACGGGATTACAGGCTGAGCCCCCGAGCCCAGCCTATATTTATTTTTTAGAGACAGGATCTCACTCTGTCACGTAGGCTGGAGTGCAGTTGTGTGATTATAGCTCACTGCAGTCAGTCTCCAACTCCTGAGCTCAAAGGGTTCTCTCACCTTAGCCTCTCGAGCAGCTGGGATGACAGGCACACGCCACCATTCCTGGCTAATTTTTGATTTTTTTGTCGAGATGAGGACTTGATATTTTGCCTGGGCTGGTCTTGAACCCCTGGGTTCAAGCGATCCTCTCGCCTCAACCTCCTGAGTAGCTGGGACTACAGGTGTGTGCCACCATCCTGGTTAGCTTTTGAAAAAAAAGAATTTTGGTAGAGACGGGTCTCGCTATGTTTCCCAGGCTGGTCTGGAACTCATGAGCTCAAGCAGGCCTCTTGCTTCGGCCTCCCAAAGGGCTGGGATTACAGGTGCAACCCGCCACACGCGGCTCCCCAAGTTATAGAGAGGGAGACTCTGCTGGAAAAGAAGGCCCTGGGTCCCTGCCTGCACCTCCACCTCGCGTCCTCCACCGTCCCACCCGGTCCTCGGATGCAGTGTGGCCTCCAGGCTGACCCCCTGCCCCAAAGGTTGGCTCCTAGGCGAGCGAGTGCCCCTGCCGCCTCCTGCTCTGCTGTGCGTTGGACCCTCTGCCCCGCTGGTCCTGGCTGGGAAATTTCTTCCTTTCCTGTCTTGGGCTGGGGCTTCTCAGGGGCTCCCGCTGCAGCCGCCGTCGCCGTCTTTCGATTAAAATGTCTCTTCCACTCTGCCTCTGCGGCTCCCTTCCCCACTCTGCTCCACCCACCCTCTTCTTGCCTCTGGATGGATCCCAGAACTGCTGAGATGAATCTGTGAGGCTTCGTGTTTCTGGGCTGTGTTCCTGGTAATTGAATTGTGCTCCGGTTCGTGATGGGAGGGGGCAGTGGCCGCCGAGGGTGGGTCCGGTCCTCCTGCCAGCTCCGCCCGCCCCTCCTGGGTCCCCGCCGCCTCATCCAGGCCGTCCTTCTCCACCTCCCCGCCTGCACCCCCGCCCCCCGCCTCATCTCCAGCACAAATCACATGGTGACAGCCCCATCCAACCTTTGGGGAAGGGTTTGTAAATGTGTCTTCCTTAGCTCTGATCTCCAAATTGTTCCTTTTATTGCATTTGTCACGGTGAAGATTAAAGTCCCTGGGTGGCCTGCACCACAAATCGCAGAGGCTGCTTGGGGAGCGGCTGCAGGTTGGGGACGGGTGGAGGGTCTGGGCCCTGCCACAGGGTGTGCGTGTGTGTGCGCACTCGCAGACACCCAGGTCCACGGGGGGTCCGAACCTGCATCCGGGAACAGAAAGCTGCGCCCCTGATGTTGTCCTCTGAGCTGCCAGCCCCCTGGACAGTGCAGTGCGTGACCTCTTCCTCCAGGCTGACTTCCGGGATCTGTGGTCAGCATTCCTGTCTACAGCGGTCTCTCCTCTCTCTTCCATCGGGCAGGAGGGAAAGCTGTGGCCACAGCAGAGACCCTTCAAGGTGCCCCTCTGGGCCTCTGGCCACGCTGGTCTCTGGATCTGGTCCTGGCCGGCGCTCTTCGTGGGCCAAGGACCGCCCCGGCCCCAAGCTCCCAAAGAGCCCACATCCCGGCCCCAGAAGAGAAGCGGCCGGGCACCCCCACATCCTGACTCTCTTTCTCATTCCGGGACACAGCTGGGCACAGAGGGGGCGCGACTGGCACCGGAAGTGCCGCTGAGGAGCCCAGAGGACAAAGCTCCCTGGTGCAGTCTCCAGAAAGCAGCCCCTCGCCCGCCCTGCGTGCGCGGTGGGCTTCCTGCCTGTCCCTCACGCACATTCATAACATTCAAATTTATGCTGTAATCTCCGCCGCTCCATATGCATGAGCCCTTGATGGGTGTTTGGGTTTATGGGACGCACCCGGCCTCCGTTCCCGCACCCGCCCACCGCCTCCAACCACGGCGAAGACGCTCGTACATAATTGACACGGGCAGATTCTTTCATTATACAAGATTTAGCATCTGCTCGGGGACGCTCGCTTCTCACTCACCATAGATGACGCTTCCCCGCGTTTCCTATTATCAATTCAAATTAGCCCCATTCCCCACCCGACCAGCCCGGCGTTTACACTTGACAGTGAGGAGACAGCCAGGCCGTAATGGGCTCCTCAATTATTTAGGCCCAGTTAGGCCAGGACCCAGACGGCCCCGACGAGGGGTGTGCTGGAGTGGGGTCCTCACGGGGCAGGACGGGGCAGCAGCCACTTTTGCCATCCCCCCCAGCCTCTCGCTTTCCACCTTGGGGTCCCCCGCATCTGGGTCTCTAAGGGTAGGATGGTCCCTTCCGGCAGCAGCCCCCACCCCCATGCACCTGTGCTCCCCCTGAGTACCTACTGGGCTCTGGCGTAAACCGAATCCAAAGAGGTCACTAGCCTCCGCCAGGCCTGCTCCTCCCCTGAAGGTGTCTCCCTGTCTGCAGGTGTGTCTCCACGAAGACACGAGGTGGAGCCCTAGGATTTTAAAGGCCAGTGGAAGAGACTGAAATCCAGCTACAGGTCCAGCATGGTGACTCACACCTGTAACCGCAGCACTTTGGGAGGCCACAGCGGGAGGCTCACTTGAGGCTGGGAGTTTGGGACCAATCTGGGCAGCACAGAGAAACCACATCTCTGAAAAAAAAATTCATAGCCAGGCACAGTAGCTCACGCCTGTAATCCCAGCACTTTGGGAGGCAGAGGCGAGAGGATTGCCTGAGCCCAGGGGTTCAAGACCAGACTGAAGCCGGGCTCGGTGGCTCAGCCTGTAATCCCACACCTTTGGGAGGCTGAGGCGAGTGGATTGCCTGAGCCTGCGGGTCTGAGACCCGCCTGGGCAACTTGGCGAGACCTCATCTCTACAATAAATCAAAAAATTAGCTGGGCGTGGTAGCGTGCGCCTGTAGTTCCAGTTACTTGGAAGGCTGAGGAGGAAGGATCGCCGGAGCCCAGCAGGTCGAGGCTGCGGGGGCCGGGAGCGGCCACTGCACTCCAGTCTGGGTGACAGAGTGAGACTCCGACTCAAAAAAAGAAAAAGACTGGACTGAGCAACATGGCAAGACCTCGTCTCTACAACAGATAAATGAGCTGGGCGTGGTAGTGCATGCCAGTGGTTCTAGCTATTTGGAAGCCTGAGGTGGAAGGATCGCCTGAGCCCAGCAGGTCGAGGCTGCAGTGGCTGTGAGTGTACCACTGCACTCCAGCCTGGGAGACAGTGAGACTCCGACTCAAAAAAAAAAAAAAGACCGGGCTCGGTGGCTCAGCCTGTAATCCCAGCACTTTGGGAGGCTGAGGTGAGTGGATTGCCTGAGCCCGTGGGATCAAGACCCATCAAGGCAACTTGGCAAGACCTCATCTCTACAATAAACCATAAATTAGTCAGGCATGGTAGTGTATGCCTGTAGTTCCGGCTACTTGGAAGGCTGAGGCAGAAGGATCAGCTGAGCCCAGCAGGTCGAGGCCCAGGCTGCGGTGGCCGGGAGCGGCCACTGCACTCCAGTCTGGGCAACAGAGCGAGACCCCACCTCTGAAAGAAGAAGGGAAAGAAATCCAGCTCCCGAGCCCTGGGACTGCAGAGAAAGGCAGACCCAGAAATGGACCGACACACGCGAGGCTGAGTGAGCTGAGAGGCTGCTGGGCCTCGGAGGTGTCACAGGAAAGCAGGACGGCCCTTTCTCAGGCCACACTGCCATGCAGAGGCCTAACTAGGTCAGTTCTGCCCACTCGCTGGTTCGACTCGCCCAGGCCCAGCCTCCTGTCACAGCTGTCGGGCCCAGGGGCCATTCCGGACTCCCGGGCTCTCAGGGGAGTGGCCCACGTATAGCGGCGGAAGCTCCAGGTTGGGCTGGGGCCCTCTGCCAGTCTGTTCACCTCTGGCAGGCCCAAGTGGCGGTGGTGACTCGCCCAGCCTGTGCCCTGCACCCCCTGCCCGCCAGCCCCGCCCCGCCCCTTCCCGGCTCAGATCAGTTTCCAAGGGCGGCGGCGGGGGCAGCGACGGGCGGCCCCAGAGGCTCTGGGATTAGCATTGTCTTTCCCAGGCTGGGCTCCTCCAGAATCAAAGAATTCCTCCGTCTGATTGGATTTACCCTAAGTCGCAGGCGTGTGGGACCTTCCTTCCCTCAGCAACAGCTGGAAACAGCCCTAAATATGATTAATTAACGCCGTAAAGAGCCCTGGACACAATTGAGATTTATGTGTGTGTGTGTGTGTGTGTGTGTGTGTGCGCGCGCGCGCCAGTGTGTGTTGCCGGGGGGTGGGTGGAGTGGGGATGGGGGAGGTGGGTATATCCCCAGCCACCTATAGGACCCTCCAGGGATGGAGTGACAGTTCCTCGGAGACATTCCTGTGACATCCATCTCAGTGGGGTCACTTAACTCAGCCTCCAGCTTCTGAGCAGGTTATCCCCTCTCCGGGTCCCAGAGGCTGGGGCTATTTTCTGTTCTGGCCTCTCCAATGGGGGTGGTTTCTGGGGCAGGTCTCTCATCTCTGCCGCAGCAGAATGTTCTCTGCCAAGCCTTCATTCCTGTGGCCGGGCCACGCTAGGAATTGGGGACATAGGCACAGTCCCCAAAACAGGCATGCGGATGTGAGCGTGAACAGCGCAGGAACAAGGAGCCTCCGAGGAGTCTGGCCCAGCGAGCCAGGCCCTCTTCCTGACGTTTGTCCTCAAAGACCCCTGTCTCCAAGACAAGGCAGAGACCCTCGGGCTCCTCCTCGCCCACTCCAAGGTGACAAAACCTTCCTCAGGGGCCCTCTTCTGCCCAGCGCACCCCCAGGCCCCGGGAGCTCACGCCTAAGGTGTGGACGGCCCAGCCTCGATAAGGTGCTGGGGATGCCAGTGTGATGTCATCAGTTCTCAGGAACCTATGTGAGAGTGCTGGATTTGATATACAGCAGTTGATCGATCCACTTCTGTTTTGTTGAAATTAAGCTCAGGAAGCGGTTCCCTAGGTCTAGTGATGGCCAAGGATGCAAAGTACCAGAAAGGGAGTGGAGGGCTGGGTGTGGTGGCTCACACCTGTCATCTCAGCACTTTGGGAAGCAGAGGCGGGAGGATTTCCGGAGGCCAGGAGTTCGAGACCAGCCTGGGCAACATAGTGAGACCTTGTTTCTACAAAAAAAAATCAAAAAATTAGCCAGGCATCGTGGCATGCGCGTGTAGGACCAGTTATAGGGGAGGCTGAGGTGGAAGTATCGCCTGAGCCCAGGAGATGGAGGCTGCCGTGAACCAGAAGTGTGCCACTACACTCCAGCCTAGGTGACAGAGTAGGACCCCAACTCCAAAAAAAAAAAAAAAAAACAGAGAAGAAGAGAGATGGGAAAGCCCCAGACTCTGCACCCCTCCTGAGATCCTTCTGGAGTTACGGGCCAAGGCTCTGGAAACGGGGTTCTTCCATTTCTCGTGTTTGATCTCAAGTTGTCTAAATGTACCAGGGCAGCTTCTTTGATAGGAACCATCCACATAGATTAGGAGATCTGGGTCTTTCCAGAACCGCCCACGAGTGCCCGCAGGCCTTATTAATTCAACCTGGGGCAGGGGAAGGATTGTGAGAGACCTTGGGCCAGATCCTGTGGGTTTAGCCTCAGGGTGGGTGGGCGACTGTGGAGAATCCATTCCGTGTAAACTGTACTATCTCTGAGCGGGTTTTCTGGTAATGCCACCATCTGACGCTCTGTAACCTGGTTGCAGAAATAAACCCCGCATCTCCCAGCTTCTGCCTCTTGTCTTCGACTGTCGGCGAGGGAAGCCGCCGGACTAGTTTGTCGGGAACACTGGGGCCAGTGCCTGGGTGCTGGAAGCCTTGTGGTGTGGTGCCCTGGGGAAGAGTACAGGAGCGTGCTGGAAGGCCGAAGCGATGCTTGGAAGGGGCCTTCTCATCCTGACGGGGCTTGAGCACAGGAAGGGTGGGAGACCAAGGCGGTACTTGGAAGGGGTCTTCTCATCCTGATGGAGATCGAGCCCAGGAAGGGTGCTGACAGGGTCCGGACAAACTGCACTTGAACCATGGGACGGAGTTCAACTTCCTGACATCAAGGCTAGTAAGGCCGAGGGAGTGGACACCCTCCTAGCCTGAGTTTCCTGTAGGGAGGACCACCCTGGCCCGCAGGCCAGAGAGCAGCCTGTTGAATTTCTGGATTTCAGCTGATGCCTGAGCGGAGGGCTGAGGTCTGTCCCGAGCTCTGGTGCAGAGGAGCCTTAAAGACAGAAGAGAGGATGGGTTCTCCCAGGAGCCCAGCAAGGCTTATTGTGGAACTGGAAAGCAGGACGGCGTGTCCCGGGGTCCCCATGCATGTGTGATGGCCCTGCTGCAGGGTCAGCTCTGCAGGGCGCCCCCCCTTCCACTCACACCCTGGGCCCTGCTAAGGTGTGAGTTTTTGGGCTAAGATCAAGCATAAGATCCATTATTTTTTGTCCTGTTTTGAGTTGGAGTCTCACTCTGTCGCCCAGGCTGGAGTGCAGTGCCTTGCTCCCGCTGCCCCAGCGGCGCCCGGGCTCCGGCGATCCTTCCGCCTCAGCCTTCCAAGTAGCTGGACCACAGGCACGCACCACCATGTCCGGCTAATTTTTTATTTATTGTAGAGACGAGGTCTTGCCAAGTTGCCTGGGCAGGTCTCAAACCTGTGGGTTCAGGCAATCCTCTCGCCTCACCTCCCAAAGTGCTGGGATTACAGGCGTGAGCCACTGCATTGGCTTTGGTTTTTTTTTTAATCAGGGTCTCACTCTGTGACCCAGGCTCACCACAGCCTTGACCTGCTGGGCTCAGGCGACCCTTCCACTTCAGCCTCCCAAACAGCTGAGACTACAGGTGTGCACCATCACTTCCAGCTATTATTATTGTTATTTTTTTTGAGTTGGAGTCTCACTCTGTCACCCAGACTGGAGTGCAGTGGCCGCTCCCGGCCACCGCAGCCTCAACCTGCTGGGCTCCGGCGATCCTTCCGCCTCAGCCTTCCAAGTAGCTGGAACTACAGGCGCGTGCTACGACGCCCGGCTAATTTTTTAAAATTTATTGTAGAGATGAGGTCTTGCCAAGTTGCCCAGGCGGGTCTCGAACCCGCAGGCTCAGGCAGTCCAGTCACCTCGGCCTCCCAAAGTGCTGGCATTACAGGCTGAGCCACCGAGCCCGGCCAAGCTATTTTTTTTTTTTTTGAGACGAGATTTTGCTATGTTGCCCAGGCGGGTCTCAAACACCTGGGCAATTCTCCCGCCTTGGCCTCCCAAAGTGCGGGAGTTATGGGCATGAGCCTCCATGCCTGGCCTAGGACCTGTTTTTTTTTTTTTTTTCTTTCAAGCAGGATTTATTGAGAAGACAGAAAAGCTCCCACAGTGGGAAGGGATCTGAGGCAATTACCCGGGAACCGTTTTTACCAGCTTAATATCCGACTTGTCTTCTGTCTGAGGCCAAGAGAGTACCTGGGTTTTGGAGCAGCGAGACGGATGAAGAGCCTGCCCCATCTGCCAGGGCAGCACTCTGCCACTGCAGTGCCTCCAGGATGGCACCCCTGGGACGGGAGAGGGTGCACTCCCAGAGAGGGGCAGGTGAGGTGGTGAGAGCGCAGCCTTGGGTGCCAGTCGGCCGGCGAGGAGGAGCCACGAGGTGGGCGGGGGGGGCTGGGGCTGGGCCACGCCCCGAGGGTCCCCATGCATCTCCCATGGACCCTCTCTTCTCTGGGGTCTGCTCAGATGGCTCGCGGCGTCTTCGTGGTCAGCATGGCCCTGAACGCCGGTGTCACTACTGTGTCGGGGCTTGCTGGCCTTGTCACTAGGGGCAGGCAAGTCAACAGAAGGAAGAACAAGCAGTTAGGGAGGGAGTTGCCCAAAGACCAAATCGGGCCCACCTGGGTGCTGGGTTTGACGAGCACACGTTTAAAGCACATGCGTGGAACTGAACACCTTCGGGAGGGGGGTGGCTTTCCAGGCGCAGTCACAGATCCTGCTGTCCCCTGTTGCATTTCGCTGGTTGCCTCACCTGGCCCTAAAGTCTTGAATCCATGACCGCTAGAGGAGGAGATGTGCCCTGTTTGCCGGTAACCGGCTTCCTGAATAACGGGCCTCCTTCAGAGACAAATGGCTGGGGTCCAACCACCAGCTTCTCTGGGACCAAAAAGCATTGGGAGCCACTTTTTTTTTTTTTGAGTTGGAGTCTCACTCTGTCGCCCAGGCTGGAGTGCAGTGGCACGCTCATGGCCACCGCAGCCTCGACCCGCTGGGCTCCGGCCATCCTTCCGTCTCAGTCTTCCAAGGAGCTGGAACTACAGGCGTGCGCTACCCCACCCGGCTAATTTTTGATTTATTGTAGAAACGAGAACCTGCCGAGATGCCCGGGCTGGTCTCGAACCCGCAGGCTCAGGCCATCCACTCACTTAGGCCTCCCAAAGTGCTGGGATGACAGGCTGAGCCACCGAGCCCGGCCTAACTTTTTTTTTTTTTGAGTCAAAACACCTGTAGCAGCCTAGTGTGGTGGCGCATGCCTGTCGTTCCAGCACTTAGGGAGGCCAAGGTGGGAGCATCACTTGCACCCAGGAGTTCAAGACCAGCCTGGGCAACAGAGCGAGACTCCATCTCTAAAAACAAAGCAAAACACCCATAGTGAGAGAAGGAGACATGCCCCATCCTCCTGTGAGAGCAGTCCATGACCACTCGGGGAGCCGATTCGAGGCCCATACTTCACACACATCCTCTCCCGCTCACTGGGTGGGCTCTGAGCTGAGGCTGAGATATGACAGACCCCGAGGGACGCCCCCGCTTCCAGCTGCTGCATCCTGGACGCTGGCTGCCAGGAGAGGACAGAGAGGGTTGTGCCCAACACCCTCCCGGGATGGCAGTTGGCAGACCGGCTGCTCAAACAGCCCATCAAGGGGCTTCTCAGGGAGGCGAGGCCCCTCTTCCTGTCCAGCATCATATGGTTACCCTGCCCCTCACCCCGTCTTCCTGGGAGAAAGGAAGATTGGGGAGCTCAAAGGAGGACAGATTCTGTTTTGTTCTGGAAGCTTAGAAGAGCAGCTGGAGCCGGGCTCGGTGGCTCAGCCTGTCATCCCGCGCCTGGGAGGCTGAGGTGAGTGGATTGCCTGAGCCCGCCGGTTCGAGACCTGCCTGGGCAACTTGGCGAGACCTCATCTCTACAATAAATCAGAAACTAGTCGGGCGTGGTACTGCGCGCCTGTAGTTCCAGCTACTTGGAAGGCTGAGGCGGAAGGATCGCTGGAGCCCAGCAGGCCGAGGCTGCGGTGGCCGGGAGTGGCCACTGCACTCCAGTCTGGGTGACAGAGTGAGACTCCAACTCAAAAAAAATTTATTTTCGAGTTGTGGGGTCCATATGAGGATTCGCTACCTGGGTAAACTGCGTGAGGGCAAAGTAGGGCTTCTAGTGCGCAGTGGTGGCCGTGATCCCCAGTGGTGGCTGTGGACCCCAGTGATGGCCATGGTCCCATTGGTGGCCGTGGATCCCAGTGATAGCCGTGATACCCAGGGGTGACCGTGGACCCCAGTGATGGCCGTGGTACCAAGGGTGGCCATGGACCCCAGTGGTGACCTTGGTCCCAAGGGGTGGCCGTGGCCCCCAGGGGTGGCTCTGGTCCCCTCCTCCCCTCCCCCTCCCTCAGCAGGGTTCTGTGCCTATGCTCCTTCCCGTGTGCCTCTGGGCCACTTAAGGGTGGGAACGTGCAGTATTCAGTTCCTTGTTTCTGTGATAGCTCACTAGAACAATGAGCCTTCCGCCTCAGCCTTCCAAGTAGCTGGAACTACAGGCACACACCACGATGCCTGGCTAACTTTTTGACTTGTTGTGGAGATAAGGTCTCACCAAGTTGCCCAGGCTGGTCTCGAACCCGTGGGCTCAGGCTATCCTCTCGCCTCAGTCTCCCAAATTGCTGGGATGACAGGCTTGAGCCACCACACCCGACCGAAGCTGAAGTTAAGGGAAAAAAAGTAGCTGGAAATATGTGAGGTTTGTTGTGGTCTGGGGAGGGGACGTGGCTTAGTGCCGGTGTCGCCCTTGCAGCCAGCTTTCCAGAACTCTTGGCGGAATGGTAGGGTCAGCCTCCCCTAGGGAGGACCCTCATGAGGCCAGGTCTGTCCCCGGGTCCCCCCACTCGGCAGCAGCTTACAGGGTGGGAACCGTGATGAAAGCCTCCACTTCCAGGAAGCCCAGGAGAGCAGAGGGAAGGGAAGGGGCGACTTTATAGCTGCCATATATGGTTAGATTCAGGTTTTTTTTCTTTTTTGTTTTTTGCTTGTTTGTTAGTTTTGCTATTTATTTTGCGCAAGATAGTGGACTGAGCATTTTACTCACGGAGGGGCTGGGCACGGTGGCTCACACCTATAATCCCAGCACTTTGGGAGGCAGAGGTGAGAGGACTGCTTGAGTCCAGGGATTTGAGACTAGCCCGGGCAACTTGGCAATAAATCAAAAATCAGCCAGACGTGGTGGTGCCCACCTGTGGTTCCAGCTACTTGGAAGGCTGAGGCAGAAGGATCGCCTGAACCCAGCAGGTCGACACTGGGGTGGCCATGAGCGTGCCACGGCACTCCAGCCTGGGTGACAGAGCGAGATACTGACTCAAAAAAGAAAAAATGACAGAGATTCTAGGAGGTTAAAAACCCACCCAAAGCCTCGCAGCGACTCACTGGCTGTTTCCACTCAGGGGCACTGACTTCTCCAGTAAATCAGCTCCAAACCTGAGGTCAGTGGGCAAGGTGGGGTTGCAGCAGGACTGTCGGTTCAGCAAATAAGAAGACAGGATGCTCAGTTAATGTTGGAATTTCAGAGAAACACTACATACATAGGTGTAGGAATATCCCAAATAGTGCATGGGATATACCTATGCCAAAGACGTGTTGTTTATCTGAAACTCCAGTGTAGCTGGGTGTCTCGTATTTTATTTTTTATTTGTTTATGTTTTGAGTTGGAGTCTCACTCTGTCGCCCAGGCTGCAGTTCAGGGGCACGCTCACGGCCACCGCCGCCTCGACCTGCTGGGCTCAGGTGATCCTTCCGCCTCAGTCTTCCAAATAACTGGAACCACAGGAGTGCGCCACCACACCTGGCTAATTTTTTGATTTATGGCAGAGACGAGGTCCCATCTCACCAAGTTGCCTGGGACGGTCTGGAACCCCTCCCAAGTGCTGGGACGACAGGTGTGAGCCACCAGCCCCGGCATGTCCTGTAATTTATCTGGCATTTCTAGGGTGGGGTCACAGCCAGGCGCAGCCCTGCCCCCTCGGCCCAAGAAAGTCCTCAGGAAAACAGGCCTCAGGTAAGGGCGGATCTGAGGTGGCCAAGGCGCCCAGACAGTCCCTCCCTTCTTCCTCAGTGGGGCAGGAAAGGGACAGGGGTGGGCACGGGGGCGACCCCGCCTGCCTCCCCAGATCACACCCACTCTCCCGGCCAGAGGCTTGGGCCTTTCTCACCCCAGCACGGGGCACAGCAGGTCAGCGTGGGGCACCCTGCAGCAGGAATCTCCAAAAAGGAAATGTCGTGAGAGCATCAAGCAGTGGTCATGGGAAAAAGTGAAACTTCATGGCCAGGTGTGGGTGGCTCACACCTGCAATCCAGCACTTTTGGAGGCCGAGGAGGGAGGATCGCTTGAGGCGCGGGTGAGTGAGCTGCGATCACGCTGCTGCACTCCAGCCTGGAAGACAGAGTGAGACTCTGTTCAGTTAAAAAATACATAAAAACCCCAAATTTAGCCGGCCTCAGTGGCTCAGCCTGTAATCCCGCGCCTTGGGGAGGCCAGGTGAGTGGATTGCCTGAGCCCGCGGGTTCGAGACCCTCCTGGGCAACTTGGCGAGACCTCATCTCTACAATCAATCAAAAGCTAGCCGGGCGTGGCAGCGCGCACCTGTAGTTCCAGCTACTCGGAAGCCTGAGGCGGAAGGATCGCCGGAGCCCAGCAGGTCGAGGCTGCGGTGGCCGGGAGCGGCCACTGCGCTCCAGTCTGGGCGACGGAGTGAGACTCCAACTCAAAAAAAGAAAAAAAACACCCCAAACTTCCTGAGATGCACAGTACCTTTCAGCACAGAGCTACACAGGGCGGGTGAGGGTGTGGTTGTATCTTCCCTCAAGGACATCAGAAACCCTTTGGGGTCGCAACACCTCCTTCCCTTTTGGGCGAGCCTAACTGGGCGGGCAAGAGGGGGCGGAGAGTGGGCGTGGCCCCTGCTGGCCCCTCCGTCCCCAGGCTCCCGCTGGGCTGCGCTCCCAGACCCGGGCTCCCTCTCTGGTCCTGGTCTCTGTCCCCGCCGCTGAGCCCCGCGGCTGTCCCCAGGCTCCGCCGCCCGCTGCAGATCCGATCCGGCGCGTCCTCCCTCCCGGCCGCCGCGCGCTGCTGGCTCGGGGCATCTCCCTACCGAAGAATTATGTTGCCTAAAGCCGCCGCCACCATCTTGAACTGGCAGTGAACTTTGCTTTCTACATATAAATACAGATAGCAATCACACCCCAATCAGCGCGGCGGCTTCGGGGCATCATCTCGGCAACTCTAACTTTCCCATTACGATAATGTGATTTTCGCTCAGTCTGTAATATCACCAGCCATGAATAAAGCAACTGGCTCTCTCGGCTCTCCTCCCGCCCCTCCGCCCCTCGCCCCCCACACCCCCACAGCCTGCTTCCCTCTCTGTCTTCACTCCCTCCTCTTCCCTCATGGCCACCCCGCCTGGGGACTCCCTCTCGCCCCCACCCTCTGGGGCTCACACTCCCGAAACCCGAAACGGCAGGAACCTGCCGCCGCCGGGCCGTTCATCTCTGCTCCCCAGCTCGCCTCGTCTGCCTTTGCCTGAAGGTGAGAATCTGTGGGGCGGACGGGTGGGGGGTGAGGAGCTGGGAGGGGAGCCCGCCCGCCCTCCCCTCTGCTTCTTTCCTTGGGGACCCGGAGGGCTCTCCCCAGCAGGAAGGCCCAAGTCGGAGCTCAGAGCCCACCGGTGCCGCACAAGACCCAGGGCTTCTGCAGAAGGGAGGGCTGTGGAGACTCGGGTTCTCTGGACACGGCGGCCCGAGCCCAGCCAGATTCCAGATGCCAGACGACTCTGGGTAGACGCGGCCGGCCGGTGGGAGCGGCCTAGAGAGACCCCGGAGAAAGGGAAGTAGCCAGGCCCTCCAGGTCACTTCCGAGTGCAGCCTGGCCCTGAGCCTGACTGTCCAGGCATGTGACAAAAGCCCACAGGCACACCAGGTGCCCGTGCCTGTAGTCTCCGCACGTTGGGAGGCTGAGGCAGGAGGATCGCTTGAGCACAGGCATTCGAGGCTGCTGTGAGCCGTGATCCTGCCACCGCACTCCAGCCAGGGTGACCGAGTAAGACCCCGACTTAAAAAAAGAAAGGCCCAGCCGGGCTCGGTGGCTCAGCCTGTAATCCTGCACCTTGGGGGCTGAGGTGAGTGGATTGCCTGAACCCGTGGGTTCGAGACCCGCCTGGGCAACTTGGTGAGACCTCATCTCTACAATAAATCAAAAATTACCCGGGCGTGGTAGCGCATGCCTGTAGTTCCAGCTACTTGGAAGGGTGAGGCGGAAGGATCGCCGGAGCCCGGCAGGTCGAGGCTGCGGTGGCCGGGTGTGGCCACTGCCCTTCAGTCTGGGTGACAGAGTGAGACTCCAACTCAAAAAAAGAAAAAAAAAGAAAGGTCTTGATCAGGTTACCAGCCACGATGTCAGACCCCTGGAACGGCTTCTCTGTGGACATCCCCAGGGTGGCAGTGGTGCAGGTGGGGTGACGGTCGTGCCTGTGATCCTTGTGTATCCAGTCCTTGGGTCTTGCCAGCCAGCTTTGCGGCACTGAACAATGCTTGAAACTTCCCTAAGCCTCAGTGTCCCCGTCTATACAACGGGCGTCGTAGGCCGGGTACAGTGGCTCAGCCTGTACCCCAGCACTTTGGGAGACCAAGGTGAGTGGATTGCCTGAGCCTACAGGTTCTAGACCAACCCGGGGAACTTGGGGAGACCTCATCTCTCCAATAAATTTTTTTAAAAAATTAGCCGGCCGTGGTATCGCGCACCTGTAGCTCCCGCTACTTGGAAGGCTGAGGTGGAAGGATCGTCAGAGCCAGCAGGTCAACGCCGGGGTGGCCGTGAGTGTGCCACTGCCCTCCGGCCCGGGCAGCAAAGTGAGACTCCAACTCAAACAAAACAAAACAAACAAACAAAAAAGTGGGCGCCATGACATGCCTGCTGAGCACATCACGTCTGTCAATGTCACGTGCTTCATGCCAAGCTCAGCAGCGTGGGAAAGGCCCCGTACTGCAGGTCACCTGCCCTGTGCGGGAGGCAGGATGCCCTGGAGTCAGGAGCTGGGGCTGGAGTCCTGGCTTAGCCCTTTACCCGCCGCGCGGCCTTGGAAGAGCCTCGGCCTGAAACTCAGTTTCCTCCTCTGTTACAGGAGTAGTTACAGGACTTGCTTCCAGGGTGGTGGAGAGGAGGACCCAGGCTCAGCTAGCGCTTGGCCCGGCGACACGGCAGGGACTCTGGGAACACCCGTGAGCCAGGTCACTGCGGACCCAGCCGTGCGGGGGGCCGGCACTGCCCTGGCGGTCCCGGAGACCTCACTGTCTTGGTGGGTTGCTGCCCCAGCCCCGACACTTTCCACCGCTAGCCCGTCCATGTGGCCTTGACCTTTCACCCCATGGAGGATGAGGGCTTTCTTCCATTTCCCCAGTTGTGAGAATGTGTCTTTCAGCTGCCCACCCACCTGGGGCGGGACCGGGACCTCTACCAGGCCCCTTCCCTGGATGGAGCGGGGGAGCCACGGTGACTCTCGAATGCGCTGTCCTAGGCAGGGTGACAGGTCGGGGGGACATCCTCATTGTGTCCCCTTCCATGTCCGCATGTCTGTGGGTCTGTGTGTTCATTTGTTGTGGTGGCTCTCTCTTTTTTTTTTTGAGTCGGAGTCTCACTCTGTCTCCCAGGCTGGAGAGCAGTAGCACGCTTACAGCCACCAGTCTCAACCTGCTGGACTCAGGCGATTCTTCCAAGTAGCTGGAACTACAGGCGTGTGCCACCACGCCCAGCTGATTTTTTAAAAAATTTATTGTAGAGATGAGGTCTCGCCAAGTTGCCCAGACTGGTCTCGATCCCCTGGGCTCCGGCAATCCTCTCACCTCAGCCTCCCAAAGTGCTGGGATTACAGGCTTGAGCCACCACGCCTGGCCAACTGTGGTGTCTCTTGGTTTCTCCCTGAAGGTTCCTTGGGGGTGTGCAAGCTGGTCTCCTCTCAGCCAGGCCAGGCCAGGAAGGGGCTTCAGGGGTCTCGCAGTCAGAGCTCCTAGCTCTGGGGCCGTACAGCCAGGATCACTGAGGCTGACCCTGGGGAGGATCCTGGGCTCTGTGTCTGGCCACGGCGGGTCTGGGGCTCTTCCTCAGTTCTCAGCCTCTCTGCCATGGCTCCAGGAGGAAGGAAGCCACCCTTCCAAGTCCCGAGTCCTAAGCCAACACATTCTTTTTTTCTTTTAGTGCCTGAGTCTGGCTCTGTCCCCCAGGATGGAGGGCGTGGCACAGTCACGGGTCACGCAGCCTTGAACTCCTGGGCTCGGACAATCCTCTCACCTCAGCTTCCGGAGTAGCTGAGACTACAGGCACCATCACACCTAGCTAATTTTTTTTCTCTTTTCCGTAGAGATGGGGTCTCACTATGTGGCCCAGGCTGGTCTTAAGCTCCTAACCTCAGATGATCCTCCTACCTTGGCCTCCGGAGTTGCTAGATCACAGGTGGGCAGCACCACACCCGGCGAGCAAACATTCTTGCAGGCGCTTTAGCTAAGGAAGCCGAACAGTCTGGAAACTCCCGACAGGGTGAGGAGTCTGGCCTCCCCCGGCTCCTTCCTCCACTGCTCACAGATGCGGTCCAAGCCTTCCAGGTGATCATGGCCCAGTGGGAGAGACAGGCATGAGGACACAGAAGCAGAATCCAGAGCTAGGGGCAGAGACGACCAGGGTGCCAAGGGCCTAGCGGGGAGTGGCTGGTTCAGCCAGACGAGTCAGTAGCCCTTGGAGAGGACACAGAGCCCAGGTTCTTCCCTGGGGTCAGCCTCGATGATCCTGGCTCTGTGGCCCCAGAGTTGGGAGCTCTGACCGCAAGACGCCTGAGGCTCCTCCCTCCTGGCCTGGCCTGGCTGAGATGAGACCGGCTTGCACGCCCCTAAGGAACCTTCAGGGAGAAACCGAGAGACACCACAGTTGGCCGGGCGTGGTGGCTCACGTCTGGAATCCCAGTACTTTGGGAGGCTGAGGTGAGAGGATTGCCTGAGCCCAGGAGTTCGAGACCAGCCCTGGCAACTTGGCAAGGCCTCATCTCAGAGGGTGGGTCGGGAGGTGGCCTGGGGGGTGAGGCCGGCAGAAGGGGATGGACGGCAAAGGCCATGCCATGGAGTCAGGCGCTTCCCCGTGAGCCGGGGGCCTGAGGGCTTCTCAGTGCAGTGATTTGCGTTTCCGAAAAAGAGCTCTAGCCATGTGGTGGCTCACACCTGTCATCCCAGCACTTGGGAAGGCCGAGGCGGGAGGGTTGCTGGAGCCCAGGAGCTCGAGGCCAGCCTAGGCAACATAGCAAGACCTCATCTGTACAAAAATAAACACAAAAAAGCGATCAGGGAATCCTCTCACCTCGGACTCCCAAAGTGCTGGGAAATAAAAAAACAAACAGTGCTGAGGCGGAAGGGTCGCCGGAGCCCAGCAGGCCGAGGCTGCGGGGGCCGGGAGCGGCCACTGCACTCCAGTCTGGGCGGCGGAGTGAGACTCCAACTCAAAAAAAAAAAAAAAAAACAGAAAAAAACAAAAGCGAGCCGGCCCTGGTGGTGTGCTTCTGTAAACCTCTCAGCTACTAGGGTGACTGAGGAAGGAGGATCGTCTGAGCCCAGGAGGGCAAAGCTATAGTGAGCTGTGATCATGCCACTGCGTTCCAGTCTGGGTGACAGAGTGAGACCGGGTGCCCCCTCCAAGAGGAAAAGAACAGAAAAAGAGCTCAGGAGGTGGGGGAAGGGTGCAACCCAGAGCACCGGAGGCCAAGAGGCAGAGCAGAGGCTCTTCCAACTGTGCAGGCCGGAGACAGAGGGGACCTGAGTTCCGCAGTGGTGGCGGGAGGCCGGGGAAAGGACAGACCTTGATGGACACAGGCGGTGACTGGGTCCTGGTGCTCCACGTTCCCGGGCCAGGGTGCATCTCTGTAAAGGTCTCCTCGGGGGTGGGAGGACGTTCACAGCAGCTTTCTCCAGGCGTTTGAGATTAAGATGTCTGGTGGGGGCTGGGCACGGTGGCTCAGCCTGTCATCCCAGCACTTTGGGAGGCCGAGGCGTGTGGATCGCCTGAGCCCGCAGGTTCGAGACCAGCCCAGGCACCTTGGCGAGACCTCATCTCTACAATTAAAAACAAAATGAGCTGGGCATGGTAGCACATGCCTGTAGTTTAGGCTTCTTGGAAGGCTGGGGTGGAAGGATCGCTGGAGTCCAGCAGGTCGACGCTGGGGTGGCCGTGAGTGTGCCACTGCACTCCAACCTGGGTGACAGAGGGAGACTCCAACTCAAAAAAAAAGAGATGTCTGATGGCGGTTGAAGATCCGTGCATGGCGGGCCAGAGGGAGGTGTTGCCGGGTACGCGGTGGGTGAGTGACCATCCACGGACGGAAATGAAGGCCACAGGAAGGAGGTCAGCTGCTTGGCAAAGTCAAGGGAGAAGAGGTCCAGGGGGTGCCTTAGGGCGTGCCAACACTTAGGGCTGCGAGTCCCGTGGGAGCTTAAAGCCCACCAGCGTCTGGGCCCCACCCCGGACCAGGCAGATCCGAATCTCGCGGTGGGTGTGAGAGCTCTGCCATGATTCCAGCGTGGAGCCAGGACTGAGAACCAAAGACTCGGGGAGGGCAGAGGAGCCGGGCTGGCCAAGGAGACGGAGAAGGAATGTTCTGGAAGATGGGACAGGGCACAGGAGAGAGGGCCATTGTAAAGGTGAGAGATCGTTTCAAGAGCAGAGGGTCCAAATGCAGTGACTGATGCGGAACCGCTGATGAACCCCCGGCCCAGGCCTTCCACAGGGCGTGCCGGGACCTGAGTCCCCTGGGAGGCCCAGGAGGCCGGGCTGTCACCGTCATTTAGATGGAGACCGAGGTCCAGAGATGTGAGGCCCTCGCCCAGACTCACACACCAGGAAGCAGAAACCAGGAGTCCAGCCCCAGACTGGCTGTTACCGCGTCTGTCCACACCACTCCTGTGCCGGGGCCAAGTGACAGCGCTGTCCACGGCCGCAGTTGTTAGGCGGTCAGTGTCACCTCCCCAGGGTCAGCTCTTCTCTCATTCCTCCTTTTTTTCTTTGAGTTGGGGTCTTACCCTGTCACCCAGGCTGGACTGCAGTGGCACACTACAGCCTCGACCTGCTGGGCTCAGGTGATCCTTCCGCCTCAGCCTTCCCGAGTAGCTGGAACTACAGAAGCGCACCACCATGCTCAGCTAATTTTTTAACTATTGTAGAGACGAGGTCTCGCCTAGTTGCTAGGCTGGTCTTGAACCCCTGGACTCAAGTAATCCTCTCGCCTCCACCTCCCAAAGCACTGGAATTATAGGCATGAGCCACCATGCCCAGCACTTTTTTTTTTTTTTGAGTCGAGGTCTCTGTCTGTCACCTGGCCTCCAGTGCAGTGGCACGATCACACCACAGCTTCAAAATCCTGGGCTCAAGCAGTCCTCCCTCTGAAGCCCTCCGAGTAGCTAGGTCTACAGGTGTGCGCCACCACAGGCTAGGTTGTTTATTTATGTATTGTAGACACCAGGTCTCACTATGTTGCCTAGGTGGGTCCTGACCTCAAGCAGTCCTCCTGCCTCAGCCTCCCAAAGTGCTGGGGTCACAGATGTGAGCCACAGTGCGATCTCCTTTTCTCCTTCCTTCTCCTCTCCCCCAGGTCACTAAGCAGCAGCCTTCACCTCCAGCCTTCTCTGGGCAGCTGGGCCGGTGGGCTGGTTCTCCTTCTTACTCCCACTGGGATAGCGAAGTCTGACCCTTGGGAGGTGGCCCCAGTAGAGGCTTCGTCATCGGCCTGCAGGAATAAGACCAGGGTCTGGGAGGGGGTCTGGCGCTGGGAGTGGGTGTCGAAGAATTAGAGGAGGGGACCCCCTGGGAGAGAGTGCACTGGGAAGGTGATGCAGAGACGGACCTGGAGGAGGCTGAGACTGGAGTCCGCGTTCTGGGGAGGGGAAGGGTGGACTTGGCCTCTGGCCCTGGAGCAGTGTTCCCAGCTAGCCTGCAGGTAGCATCAAAAACCCACCACAAGCAGCCCCTGCAAACTGGGATCAGAATCCCCGGGACTGCTAGGCGCGGTGGCTCAAGCCTGTCATCCCAGCACTTCGGGAGGTGGAGATGAGAGGATTGCCTGAGTCCAGGGGTTTCAGACCAGTCTGCGCAACTTGGCGAGACCTCGTCTCTGCAGAAAATCAAAAAATTAGCTGGGCATGGTGGCACATCTGGGGTTCCAGCTACTTGGAAGCCTGGGGCCAAGGGTTGCCTGAGCCCAGCAGGTCAAGGCTGTGGTAGCCGTGAGTGTGCCCCTGCACTCCAGTCTGGACGACAGACTGAGACTCCAACAACAAGAAGAAAAAAAAAACAATAGGGCACGGTGGCTCAAGTCTGTAATCCCAGCACTTTGGGAGGCGGAGGCGAGAGGATTGCCTGAGCTCAGGGGTTCAGGGTCAGCCTGAGCAACATGGCGAGACGTTGTCTCCACAATAAATAAAAAAATTAGCCAGTCGTGGTGGTACGCGCCTGTAGTTCCAGGTACTTGGAAGACTGAGGCGGAAGGATCTCCTGAGCCCAGAAGGTCGAGGCTGCAGTGGCCGTGAGCGTGCCACTGCACTCCAGCCTGGGTGACAGGGCGAGACTTCAATTCGGGGGAAAAAAAAAAAGATTCCCCAGGAGAGAGGCCCAGGCTGGAAGGTCCCAGCTGATTCCAATGTGGGGCAGCTGAGAACCGCAGCCAGAGAAGTGTGCTCTGGGTAAGCATGAGAAGACCCCGGCCCTAAACCCCAGCTTCAACCCACAGACCTCACAGAGCCTCACTCTGCTTACAGCTGTCAGATGGGAACCGTCCTTACCTGCCTACCCCATACAAAACTCCAGGGCCTCAGATGGGCTGCTGGGTGTGACGTCTTTTGCTAATTATGTAAAAGTAAGGGGGCATTACCTCTGCAGGCAAGAGAGAAATCAGTGCATGTGTTCATGTTGGACACATGGGTGCGGTGGAATGAGTACACACACACACACACACACACACACACACACACACACACACACACACACATGGGGCTGGTGTTTAGATTTTGAAAACAGAGCTGCGGTTTTCTAGACAGGGACTTTTATGTTTTTAGCCTTCAGAATATGCCATTAAAATATGGAGCGATGCTCTGGTGTGGGTGTATGTGTGTGCATGTGCGTGTGTGCGCGCGCGCGTGTGTGTAAGTGATTGCTAAAGCGACATCATGAGTCCGCCTGTCAGCCTATCAGAAACGTCATCTATAACCTTCACTGTTTGGAGTTTAATCTTCCCTGCCTCCCCGCGGGCCCTGTTCTGACATTTTAAACCCCATAAATGACAGTAGTGCTCTAAGCCATTTTGAAAAAAGCCAAGCATTTGGAAAAAACACACACAGAGACATCCCCCTACACCCCCTTCCCCTGAACACACGCTCGCTCATGCTCGTCAGGAGACCCGCACGTGTGTTCACACCCTCTCACTGGCCACTTGGAAAGAAGCCCGTAGCTGCCGGTGCCGGCTGACACGGGCGCGTGAGTGACGGTGGGCCACAGGTGCCTGGAAGCAGGGCTGCGAGCGAGCCGGACACAGACTCCGGCGCACACGGCGGGGACACCACTCTGCTCTCAGCCTCGGTCCTGGCCATCCCTCGGCCCTTGGCCTTGAAAGGGAAGGGGAGAATCCGGCGTCCTTGGAAGGCTGGTGCTGGGAGCGCTGTGCTGTCATCTGGACTTAGAAACCACGGGAGTGACGTGGGAGGCCGGGGGGACCTGAATCTAGGAACTTCTGCCTGAGACAGGCTCAAGTTTCTCCACTTTGAAAACCCATGAGTAGGCCAGGCGTGGTGACTCACGCCTGTGATCCCAGCACTTTGGGAGGCCGAGTTGGGAGGACTGCTTGAGCCCGGTGTTTGGGCAACATAGCGAGAGCTCGTCTCAAAACAAAAAGAAAAGAAAAGATAGCCCATGAGTCAAGGGGTCACAGGCAAGTTGCACCCCCCATCAGCCACCAGAGAACACGCCGTGTTTGGGGACCTCCATGGGAAAAGAAACCAGAGAAACTTAGTAAACAGGCTCACAGTTGGGCGTGGAAGGGTGCTGAGTGTGGTGTGGACCGTGTGCTCTGGAGGGTGGGGCCCTGCCAGCTCCTGATGTGCCCCAGAGCCTGGGACAGAGTCTACACTGTAGCAGAGGCTTCGAGTACTTGTTGAATGAATGACTGCATAAGCTCCAGAGTGGGTAAGTGGGGAGCGGAGAGTTTGTGTGTGCTTGTGCGAATGACCATGTGTGTGTGTGCAGGCGTGTGCATATGTGCACGCATGTGTGCATATGTGCTGGAGACACCATGGGAGGTCGAGGAGGTAAGCACCGTGTTTTAGAAAGCTGACTTACGGTCTGCCCTGGGGGAGAGGCCTCGGCACACCCGAGACCCGCGTGAGCCTCCCTTTCCGCGGAGCCTGCAGCAGGCTTTCGTGCTCAAGGGCAGGAGACTCCTGAGTGAAGCAGGTAGCAGCAGGGGTGGCGACCAGGATCGCCTGGGTCCTGGCAGCCAGGACATCCCAGGATCGCCACTCCCGGGGTGGTGGCGTTCTCCCTGCACGAGAGGGCCATGCACAGAGGAGGACCTGGCTCTGGGCGGCTCTGCCTGATTCTGAGGGCTCTGCGGCCTCTTGGTGGCAGGGCTGGCTTCCACGGCTGCCTCTCACTGCCTCAAGTCACCGTGTACTTTAAGGAACTTGTTTCCAAGGCAACCAATTAGTGTCAGAAAGTGAGGGCTGTGATGTCAGGCGAGGAGGGGGTGGGGTGAGGACCGTCATCCCCCCTCCCTGGCTCCCAGAGCGGTGCCTGTGGCCTTGGGGAGCAGCCGAGGCAGAGACAGGGCATTGCCCTCCCCAGAGCAGCTCCTGGTCGGGGCCCGGAATGGGGACTGGGCTGGAGTCACCGGCGGGGCCCTTCCACGGTGCTGGTGAGGAGCGTGCCCAGCCGCCAGGCAGCTGGGCACACTCGGGTGGCCACAGTCACCCAGGCCTCTGCCCAGGGCCTCCCCATCCCCAGGAGGAGAGGTCCGGACTGGCTTCACCTGGGGGACCTGGGGGTGGGAGACCTGGGGGTGGGAGTGTTTGCGTTGGCAGGAGGACTGGTGGCGCAGCCTGTAATCCCGCGCTTTGGGAGGCCGAGGTGAGTGGATGGCCTGAGCCCGCAGGTTCAAGACCCGCCTGGGCAACTTGGCGAGACCTCATCTCTACGATAAATAAAAAATTAGCCAGGCATGGTAGCGCGCGCCTGTAGTTCCAGCTACTCGGAAGGCGGAGGCGGAAGGATCGCCGGAGCCCAGCGGGTCGAGGCTGCGGGGGCCGGGAGCGGCCACTGCCCTCCGGTCTGGGCGACGGAGTGAGACTCCGACTCCAAAGAAAAAAAAAAGAATTGAGTAGGAGGCCGAAGAGGGGCGCGTTGGGCGAGCACGGAGGGGTGAGCCCGCGGGCACGAGCTCGCCGCCGCCTCCTGAAGTGCTGGGATTCCAGGTGTGAGCCCCCGCACTGGGCCACTCTCATTTTGGAGGCGAGGAAGTTGTGAGAGAGAAGTGACGTGCACCGTCTTCACACAGCTTTCACAGCTGTTAGGCATCGAGAAGGGCTTTCGGTGTAAAACTCCAGCGTAACTGCAGGAGCCCACCGCTGAGGGACCCTCTCCTGAGCTCCATGCAGCAGGGGAGTGGAGCTGAGGGTGACTGTGGGGCAGAGGGCACCGGTGTGCTCTCCCCTCGCACACGAGTCAGGGAGCAGGGAACCCTGTGCCAAGCCTGCAGAGGGCCTGCCCAGCTCCACCGAGGTCCCGCAGCCTCCTTCCCCTCCAGAAAGCAGAGACTGTGACCTTAACCCCTCCCCGCACAAAGGCAGGCGAGAGAAGCTTTCCCGACAGATGTGTCGGATTGACCAAAAGACAAGGGGCTTTGAGGAGATTACGCCGTCTGCTCCATGCTTGGCCTCAAAAGGCCCAGAAACAGAAGCCCGGGGTCTCCCTGGTACCCTGGTGGCTCTAGAAAGGGCCAGAGCATTCATCAGGGATCCAGCAATGGTCAACCTCCCTGGCCAGTCCGGGGGCAGCCAGCTGCCTCGGGAAGGCCTGGCAGAAGGCATTTGCTGAGGGGTCAACACAGACGAGGGAGCGAGCGGACAAGGCGGCAGAGGCAGCAACAGTGAGGGGGCGGCCGAGGAGTGGGGAGGGGCCTGGTGTCCTCAGAATCCACCACCCACAGAATCTGGCCCAGGGGAGTTACCCATCTGGGCTTGTTGGCCGCCCGCTGGGGCCGGGCCTCCGGGTCAGTTGAGGACGTGGGACGCCTTGAGAGAGAGAGAGAGAGAGAGAGAGAGAGAGAGAGAGAGAGAGAGAAAGAGAGAGAGAGAGTGTGTGTGTGTGTGTGTGTGTGTGTGTGTGACACAGGGCTGGGGGGTGGGATGGGGCAAAGGGACTCCGTGCTCCCCCCACCCCAACATGGGAGCTGCCGGCCCCCCTCGTCTCTCTTGACTCTCCCCGGCTGGGAGGCGAGGACAGCCGCCCGGGTCATCCCGGGACACAAGAGGCAAGGGTTGGGGACCGGCTGACAGCGCTGGGGCCCTGCTTCACGAGGGTCTGCCAGCCCCTGCCCGCAGGGGCGTGGTCCTTCCAGGCCTCTTCTGCGGGGGCCAGCCCCGCGCCCCAGCCTCTGGCCGGGAGGCCCTGGCCGGGAGGGTGCGGGTCGTGGGCTGTCTTCAGCGCTGCGCCCGGGCCCTCCCCGCGTCCCGTTTCCCTCATGACCTTGTGACTCCGCCATTAGGGTCTCCTTTCTTCGTGCTCGGAGAAGAAGCCAGGCGGGGAGGGCCGGGCGGGAGGGGCGGCGGAGAGGCTGAGCCGTCGCGGGGCTGCAAGGTGCAAAGCAATCAGCAGAGCGGCTGGTGAGCGGGGTCACTCCGCAGTGCGCGCATCAGGGCGGAATCCTTTCAGCTCCTCGCCAAACCCCTAGTGAAAGACAATCAGGCTCGCTGTCACCGAGCTAATTCTGTCTATATAAAAGCAGTAATGAAATTCACGGCAGGATTACCCTCTCCATCCAATGGGCCAGCGTCGTGGTGACATATCTCTCTTATTGCCCGAATGTAACACACCATCTAATTTACGTCGTGTAGCGAGCAGGAATGAAATGTTCATAAAGAATTGCCGCATCTCGTCACCTTAACTGCGGCCCGGGGCTCTGAGGCATCTGTCAGGGAGAGGAGCGGGAGGAGGGCGGGCGGGGGCTGGGGAGTGGCAGCCGGGGGCAGGGGCTTCTGCGGGTTGCTGTTCTTCGCGGGGTGAGGTGGGGGTCGGGGAGAGGGAGGCAGGGCGCCGGGGCGTGGGGGAGGCTGGGAGGCTTCGGGGCGTGCAGGGACGTCTGCGGCCTGGAGGAGCCGTGGGGCTGGGCACTGGGGCTGGGTGTGAGAGGCCAAGGGCGGGGCCGCCTGGGAACGGGACCCTCTGGGGGCTCCCTGGTCCTGCAGGGCCCCGAGGTCTCCTTCCTACAGGGCTCCGGGGTTGCCTTCACGCGCCGGGAGTGGAAACCCATCCCCCACTGAGGACTCGGAGCAGAACTCTCCAGCGGGCAAGGAAGGAGGAGGCCTTCTGCGAGGGGAGTGGAAGCCGTGGCGCAGGCCCAGGGGCAGGGCCGGCCCAGGCCCAGAGGTCACCGCAACGGCGGGACGGTGGAGCCCTTCCAGAACTCTCCAAGACGCTCTTCTCGGTCGGTCCTTGCTCGCCATCAGCCCCTCTCCTGCCGGGCCCAAGGTTGCCGCCATCTGTCGCCCCGTCCCTAGACACCCTCCTGCTTAGTCTCCCTCGTGCCCCTCCACTCAGTCAGGCAGTGGCCATCGCCCACTGGATGAGCCACCTATGAGAAGTGGCTACCCCCTCGGGCCACACGAAACTCTCCCCAAACTCCCCCCAGGCTCAGCTCTGCTGCCTTTGGGAGAAACACACCAGCAGATGAAAGGACCATTCTCCGAGGCATACCTGGACCCCTCTCCCTGGCAGTAATAACAGCAGGAAACATTTACTGAGCATCAACTACGTGTCAAGCACCTCATTTCATGTCGCCCTCATGACTGTGGCAGCTGGTTGTATTATCTCTGTTTCCTGTTTTAGAGATGAGCTTAAATAACTTGCCCCCCAAAAAGGTCACACACACAACCAGTATGCAGTAGGTGCTCACTAAATCTGCGTTGAGTGAATGAATGAATGGGGAGCTCATATGTAGGAAGGACAGGACTCAGACCTTTATTTATTTTTTTGTAGAGATGGGGTCTTGCTATGTTGTCCAGGCTGGTTTCAAACTCCCGAGTTCAAGCAATCTGCCCACCTCGGCCTCCCAAAGTGCTGGGACAACAGACGTGAGCCACCACACCCAGCCCTACCTGACCTCTTGCTTCCAACTAGTCTTGAGCTCTCAGAGTCAGTCTTGAAGAAGCAGCCAGTGTGGGACCCTGGAGCTGTCCCGCCCCTGGTCTGCCTCCAAGTCCACCTGCCCATGGCCTTCCCACAGGTACGTGTGACACTGGGGAAACCAGGCCCAGCCAGTGCAGGAGATCAGGCCTAGGGAGACCAGACCCTCAGCCTCTGGGGCGAGCCCCACGCTGCCCGGCCTTCCTCCAACCCCCAGGCTTGAGTGACGTGACCAGCGGCCTGGGGAGGGGTCGCATGTGGGAGAGGGACCAGCACTCTGGCCTGCACAGTCACCACCCGTGTCTTGTGACATATCCTCCGTGCCTGAGCCGTGTGATCCTCTCTGGCGAATTCAGAGATGTTCATCCGCCAGGTGATACACAGCTGTGTGTGCATGTTGTGTGTAGACACATGTTCGTGTATGCATACACACGTGTTAGTCAACCCATCCTGTCTCTCACAGCCCGATGGCATGTCCCCTCCATGTGTGCAGGCCCCCGACGTCCCTCCCAGTGGACGTCCCCGGACAGGTGTCCTGCAGCTGCCTTCTCTGCTTGCTTTTGTTCTCCACTCCTAGAAGCTGTGTGGAACCTTTTTTTTTTGAGTTGGAGTCTCACTCCATTGCCCAGGCTGGAGTGCAGGGGCACACTCATGGCCATCCCAGCGTCGACATGCTGGGTTCCGGCGATCCTTCTGCCTCAGCCTTCCAAGTAGCCGGAACTACAGGCATGTGCTACCATGCCCAGCTAATTTCTTTTTTCTTTTTTTGTAGAGACCAGATCTCACCAATCTGCCCGGGCTGGTCTCAAACCCGTGGACTCAGGCAATCCACTCACCTCGGCCTCCCAAAATGCTGGGATTACATGCCGAGCCACCAAGCTCGGCCTGTGTGTGACTTTCTAACAGGTGTGCACAGGCCGCAGAGAGGGGTAGAGATGGGGTCTCTTCTGTGCTGTGTGCCTCCTCTTTTTTTTTTTTTTGAGTTGGAGTCTCACTCCATCGCCCAGACTGGAGTACAGTGGCGCTCCCGGCCACCGCAGCCTCGACCTGCTGGGCTCCGGCGATCCTTCCGCCTCAGCCTTCCGAGTAGCTGGAACTACAGGCGTGCGCTACCACGCCCGGCTAATTTTTGATTTATTGTAGAGATGAGGTCTCGCCAAGTTGCTCAGGCGGGTCTCGAACCCGCGGGCTCAGGCAATTCACTCACCTCAGCCTCCCAAAGGCGCGGGATTATAGGCTGAGCCACCAAGCCCGGCTGTGTGCCTCCTCTTATTTGGCAAAGGGTAACTTTCTCTTTATTATTATTTTTTTCTTTTTTGAATTGGAATTTCACTCTGTCACCCAGACAGGAGTACAGTGGCACAATCATGGCTCCTGGGCTCAAGTGATCCTCCCATTTCAGCCTCCCGAGCAGCTGGGACTACAGGCGTGTGCCCCCACACCTGGCTAATTTTTCGAATTTTTGTAGAGACGAGGTCTTGCTATATTGCCCAGGCTGGTCTCAAACTCCTGGGTTCAAGCGATCCTCTCGCCTTGGCTTCACAAAATGCTGGAATTCCAAGTGTGAGCCCCCAGTCCCGGCTGAGGGCAACTTTTTATTTGTCAGCGTGCTAATGCCATAGGTGTTTCGTCAAAGAAATAATGAATGCCTGGCACGCAGGGACCTCTCAATTCATGTGAGCTATTAACATTATTAGAGCTCATTTGTCCTCCCTGACTACAGGGCATCCCTCCTGGCACAGCCCTCCTGGGGCTGGAGGTCCAAGTCCCCAGAGACAGGCCCGCCAGGGAGCTGCGTGAGGCTCGTGCCCTTGCTGGGGTCTCCTGGGGCTGGAGGGCTTCTGGCCGTCATCATCTGTATCTCTCAGTGGGATGAAAAGCTCACCCATTCTGGCAGGCAGGGCTCACTCGTTATTTTTTAAGGTCTCCATAAAATAAGTCTCAGGAGTCCCTGTAGACATCTCATTGACAACCTTACGTTTCTAAGGCACACATGGTTTCTCATCCTTCTGCCACTGACACATTTTTTTCCAGGCCGCGCCTGAGACCAGCCCCACGGGCCAATGCCCACCGTGGAAGTGTCGTTCCGGTCCGACGTCTGATCGTCCTGATTCCTTCCCTCTGGCCCGGGCGGCCTCCCTGCCTCGCTGGTGGTGGGTTCCGCGGCTCTGGCCAGGGCTGACGTTCCAGACCGGACTCACTTCCTCAGGCGGAGCCAGACATTCATGTCGGACAGGAACGAGCATTCAGGGAGCAGGTGTGTTGGGGGGGACGAGAGAGGGGGCCGGAGAGAGCACAGGTGACCATGGCCAAGAATCAGGCCTCTCCGGTCAATATCTGGCCTGAAAGTGGCATAGCCCATTTGGCTCGGGGTCTGCTTAAACCCAGGCGTCTGTGCCTAGAGGGACATTCAGATTTAGGTTTTATTTGCTTGTCTCTGGACAGGCAGGAGAGGGACGGGAAGATCACCTGGAACAAATAAACCCGAAGCGCTTGGCGGTGGATTAAAAACTGGAATCCACCGCGTCGCTGTGTTGATTTGATTCCCACGTCTTCCTGCCCTGGCCGTTCCCACTGCCCTTCCCCCTCCAGCGGACATAAACGATACCTTGATGGCTATTTCGGCTGCAACCCTATATATCCAGGGAAGCCTGAGCTCCCCAGCTGCCGGCCAGCTCTGATCCCCTAATCCCAAGGAGACCAGCTGCTCGGAGTTCCCAGGGACGGCAGGGCCCAGCGCGGACTCGGCTTCATCTGGCCACAGTCGGGTCACTTCACGTCTCTGTGCGCTGGCCTTCGCGTCAGCCCCCGCGCCCACCAGGCGTCACCCCATGTGCTAGTAAGAGGAGTCCCAAACGTCTTGGAAGACAACTCGAGGAAGTCCTCACCTTTCCACTTCCCACGTACAGGCCTCGTGAGGATTGCCATGATCTTGAGTGGCCACGCCGGGGACTTGCCGGGACAGCTGTTTGGTCATCGGGCACCAGGAGAGGTTGGGGCTGGATCAGCACGACTCAGCCCTGCTGCAGAGGGCCCGGGCCCTAGGATGTCAGCAGAGAGAAGCTTCGGCCTCCGGCTTGCCTGAGGTTTCGTGAGCACCCACGGACCCGCCTGCAAACGGCACCAGTGGAAGGCCACGACCAGCGCCTGACCCTCCTGGCGTTTGGCATGGCGGTGCAGGGATGCCCAGCGTGTAGATGGAACCAAAGGGTTCCTGCATGGGGAGCCTAGCTGATAAAGTGGGGAAGTGGGTATACATTCCCCACCAAGTGTAGGTTACCCCCTTGCTCCCACAGTCCACCCAAAGCCAGAAGCTCGGATCAGGGGCACCGCCTGCTCGGGGCCACCGAGTGCCCCCGGTGATCGGCAGAGATGCGCAATCACGCTGTAGTTAGTGACTGTTCACTAAGTAAACCCTTGGTGTAGTTACCATGTAAGTCAGCGGTATTTACAGGATATTTTTTCTGCCTGTAACTCAAAGCCTTACCGAAACAAATTGGAATTGCCTTCTGGAGGCCGTTGTTATAAATTACAGACCCAACATCTGTCCACATCTGCAATGTCTAGACAGCCTGTCTCAGCTACAAGAGAGGAGAGAGACGCTTGAGCGAGGCGAGGGGGCGTGGGGAGGGGCGGGGGAGGGCTCGGGTTCGTGGGGTCTTTCTCGTGGTTGACCATGTGGGCGCGGTGCTGACTCCTGCAACGGACCGGGGCGTCTGCGGTCCCATGCCAGGCTGGGGAGGGCGGGAGCCCGGTCCGTGCCCCTGGACGCGTGGGGTCCCACACACCACCCGACGGCTCTCAGAGGTCACAGTGGGGCCTGGAGGGTGGAGCTACAGACACAGAGACTGACCCTGGCGGCTCAGGGGACCTGGCTGCTTCTCCAAACCCCCACCCACCCACGCCTCCCGACGCCCACCCCGCCTGGCCCGGCCCTTTTGGGGCGAGGCGTCCTTTCACCCACCTTCCCGTGGCCCCTCGCCTGCACCCCGGTAAGGAGCCTGCCCGTCAGCTGAGTGATTGTACTTTTTTACAGTTCCGAGCACAAACCTTCTCATTTATATGTAAAGCAGTCATTAGTCATAGCCGCGCTCCCACACACTGCCTGACGCACAATCACACTTTGCAGCGGATGGATCTTTCCACACAGCTGCTCTGCTATGAATAATCCGTCTCCAGGCCCATAAATCAGAAAAAAATCATGCACCTCGTTCGCCTGATCCTTACACAAAGTCATATATTTTACATGAGGACGCGCTAAATATTCATGAGTCTTAAAGGCTTTTTTCACAGGCACTTGTTGGGGTTGTTTTCTGGGGGGGAGACCAAGGTTGTACTCAGGAGAACCTGGGGTTGTCGGGAGGAAGCGGGGGCGGGGGGAGGAGGAGAGAGAGAGAGAGAGACGCAGAGAGAGAGAGTGTGTGTGTAAGAGAGGAGAGGGAGGGAGATTGATGGCAACTTCAGGCTTATCACTTAGTCGAGGAGTCACATGGGGCGAGGGGCGCCCACGTGAGCTCTTAAAAGACGTGATCAGCACTTGTGGGCCCGAGTGGCCATCTTGCTTGGAGCCGCGAACGTTGCCTCCTGACCGTCAAGGTCATTTCCTGAGCCTTTGCCCTCTGACCCCTGGAGCAAGGAATACGGCCCTTGCCTGTGTGGGGCGGTGGTGGGGATTTGATGGAAGCAGGATTTGGGGCGGGCGTGGGAGCAGGGACCCGCCCTGAGGCTGGCAAAGCCTCCTTCCCGCCCAGCCTCAGGCCTCCTGCGGGTTCTGTGTCCGACCCCTCCTTGGGGCCCTCTCCTGGGCCACTGCTTTCCCGCTCCTGTCCGTCCGGCCTCCACTCCCCCTCCTGGCTACCCACGCCCCCTTCAGCGTGCTTTCCTCCCCACAAGGCTTCTCCTGGACGCCCCGCTCTCATGACTCCTCTCCCAGCATGCCAGCTCTGGCCTCTCCAGAAGCTTCCTCTGCAGAGGAGAGAGTGCCGTGGCCTGCGTGAGTCCACACCGCCTTCCCTGGCTCAGCCTCGCGCCCCCGTCCCAGCCGGCAGGTGCGTGTCCATCCTGCCCGGGCGCCGCTCAGCTTTGGGCTGTGTGTCAGCGGTGCTGTCTGCCTCCCTGGTGCCACAGTCCGCAGTGGCCATGACGTGTTCGCACCTCCCTGGGAGGGTAGAGCGTGCTTCTTCCTGGATTTCACGGACAACACGGGGGGTGTGTATGTTTGGGTAGAGTCTCCGGATTTGGCTCTGGATCTGGAAACAGACACACGTGTCCTGAGGCCCTTGAGCCGTCGTGGCCTGCTATCACAGCTCAGGTCTGAGTAGCTGTCCTCAGGTGGCAACTGTCTCAAGCTGCAGCGGCGCCTCGGTGGGTGACCTCTCTACTCAAAACCGCTGAACGATTTAACAAACGGGGACGTGGAGGCATACTCTTGGCAACTCCTCCCTCAGAGGCGAAGTGGCGAAGACGGGGAGCTGCGATGGCTTCTGTGTTGACTTTTGCAATTTTGACCCCAGGCAGCAAACTCCTTCTGCCGGCGTCCGAGGCCAGAGGCCAGGCGTCCAAGCCTCCCCCGCATCTCTCAGTCCCCCGGGCTCACCTGGTGTTCCAGCGCCCGTGATCCTCCCGCCCTCGGCCTGCTTTTGCTAATGTTCAGAAAGAATTAAGTCGGAGAACCGCCAGAGAGGGGGCAACGTCCAAACAATCACAGATGGCAGGCTCGCAGATTCAATTTAAAATCACTCTTTATTATCCAAAATATTAAAATTAAAGCGATCCTGCCCAAAGGAAAACACAGATTAAAACCCCCAACGTTTCACAGCCTCTTCCTCAGGGGGTCCCCCAAACGCCGAGTGAGGACGCTTCGAGACGAAGGCGGGCGGGCGATGGTGCGCAGGGCCAGCTGCGGCTCACGCAGCCAGGCCCTCGGCGGCTGACCCGACCCGCTTCCCTTGCAGCCAGACACCCGCGGTTTCATATGCAATTAATGCTTGCCCTGGCACATTAGAGTGCATCGAGTCATCGCCCGCACTGCCGAATGAGGAGACGCTCAGCGGTCACAGGTATCTCATCCCTGGCTCTCCATGACGATAGCGCCGGGCCAATCTAGGCTGGGAGATTTAATTCGGCTGAACACCATGCCCTAAACATTCATATTCATAAAAGGGCCGAGGAAAGGGGATCCCCACGTGCTGCCTCGAGGCTCCCCGTGGGTCTAGAACAGGCAGCCGGCCCGTTTGCTGGGGTCCACTGTTGGGGTCGAGGGCACAAGGCGGGCGTCAATGGAATCCCAGTGTTCTTGGCCCCCAACCTCATCTTTCAAAGGGAGCTCCCTGCTGGAATGGCGTTTAGAGGTGCCCAAGGGAGGCAAAGCCCCTTCCTCTCCAGATGCCAAAGCAGGAGAAGAGACCCCTTCCCATGCTCGGTCCAAGAAAGGAGCAGTAGAGCAGATGAAGATGTCTGTTCCCACCATGTTTTTGAGTTGGAGTCTCACTCTGTCACCCGGCTGGAGTGCAGTGGCACCCTCACGGCCACCGCAGCCTCGACCTGCTGGGTTCAGGCGATCCTTCTGCCTCAGCCTTCCAAGGAGCTGGAACCACAGGTGCGCACCACCACACCCAGCTAATTTTTTTTTTTTTTGACTTCTTGTAGATACAAGGTCTCACCAATTTCCCCAGGCTGATCTCGAACTCCTAGACTAAGGCAATCCTCTCGCCTCTACCTCCCAAAGTACTGGGATGACAGACATAAGCCACCGCGCCCGGTTTGTTCCCGTTCTTTGGTGCAGAAAATCCAAGTCCAGAGAAGGACCCGTCATCCTTTACAGATTCCCAGTCACAAGTAGAGCTCTGGCCCCGGACGCCACCATGGCTGAGCTAGACAGCTGAAGAATGGGCTTCTCCAGCTAATCACGACTGCGCCGGAGCCAATGGGAAGCAGATGGGCGTGCTCGGTCCTCTTGGCTGTGTCTCGGTTTCCCCTGACGAAGCCTGGTTTTGAGCTCATGGCTCTGACTCAGCACACACTGGGCCTGAACCCCATGAGGAGAGGCAGAGAACCCCACCTGGCGTGGCCCCGCCCCATGCTCAGGGGTCGCCGGCGTCCCGTCCCGTCTGTCCTAGAAGTGGCCCTCCACTTCCTGCTGGAGACTCCATCCCAAATCTTTCCATCCGGCCCCCTCTGCCCTCTCTCTCCCGGCAGAACATGATGGTGGAGCCTGCCAGACCTCAGCAGCTTTGCCAGAGCTCTGCGTATTATAATCGAGACAGGATCTGCTAATAAAACGGCATTGGTTACAACCCAGAAAGATTAACCAGCCTTAAGGGTTTCGTGGCTATGCAGTACACTTTTCAATTTTCCTACAATTAAGCTAACAACAAAGACTATTGACAAATAAGCTGCTAGGCCCGTGCGCTGCAGCCCCGCCGGGGGAAGGGAGGGTGCTCTGCACATCTGGCTGCTCCCTGCGCTCCAGGGCTGGCCTGTGAGGTCCAGCAAGCGGGGTGCTGGCCCCGAGGCGCTCGGTGGAGGGGTGAGGCGGAACGGCTGCCAGCCTTGCCCCCCAAAACAGAATTCTAGAAAGATGACAGCCCTGATCCCTGCCCCCCACCCCACCTCCGGGAAATCCTCCTGGTTTCTGCTGACGTCTCCGCCCCCGACTGGAGACGGTCCAGGGTGAAGAGACCTAGGGGTTCACGAGGCCCAACCGTATCAATACAGGAATGTGCCGAAGTCACGAATCCAGGGCCTAAAATAAATCAGACTTGCCACTAGCAGAGTCTGGGGGCAGGTAAGGCCCACCTCCCCTCGATGGAAACCCTTTCCCACACAGATGCTGACAGAGCTCTACGGAGGCACTGCCTGGGGAGGGCGGGCAGGGGTGGAGAAAGGGAGACCTGGTAAGAGGGAAAAAGCTTCTGGAGCCTGTGAAATGTTGTGCACACTGACTGCAAAGCCAAGCCTCAGTTGTTTCCAGTTGTTTCCTTGCCTTCTTTATTTATTTACTTTATAGACGGGGTAGAGTGCAGTGGCACGGTTGTAGCTCACTGCAGCCTCGAACTCCTGGGCTTAGGCCGTCCTCTGCCTCGGCCGCCAAAGTGCTGGGATGACAGGCACAGGCCACTGCGCCCGGCCACTCCTGTTATTTCTATCCCTCAGGCTCGGGTAAGAAGCCAGCAGGAGGGAGGACTCGGGAGAGGAGGACCACCCAGGGAACAGCTGTGATTGTCGTCGTTTCGTCTGAGTGATCATGTGCCGAGCACTGTGTTGAGTGCTTTCGTTCATTTATTTAATCCTCATAATGACCCTGTGAGGTGGATCCTGTTATGTAGATGAAGAGACCGAGGCTCAGAGGAGGTCACTAACTGGCCCAGGAATTGAACCCAGGTTTGGATTCCAGAGCCTGCGCTCTTTACCGCAGCACTGGCGCCCGCTGCCGAATGGCTTTAAGTACAGAAAGCGTCTTCTGCGGCGGACTCTGGGTTCTGACCTGAGCTAGAAACAGGACACCGTGGCATCGGTCCTGCTCGCGTGATCGCCATCAAAACCAGCAGACATCTGACATAGGAACCAGGATCCTAGGCCCCGCGGAGGAGTGAGGGACTGTCCTGTGTTTCTCAAAGTACAGTTGGAGGAATACTCTCCAACTAAGTCTCCAGGGAAGCTCGTCAAAATTTAGATTTGGCCAGGTGCGGTGGCTCAGCCCGTCAGCTGAGCGGAAAGATCGCCTAAGTCCCGCAGGTAGAGGCTGTGGTGGCCATGAGCGTCCCATTGCACTTTAGCCTGGGTGACAAGAATGAGACTCCAACTCAAAAAGAAAATGCATGTCTTTCGGCATACTTTAAATCATCTCTAGAGCCGGTGCGGTGGTTCACACCTGTCATTCCAGCACTTTGGGAGGCTGAGGCGAGAGGATTGCCTGAGCCTGGCTAATTTTTGATTTATTGTACAGACGAGGTCTCACCGAGTTGCCTGGGTGGTTCTCAAACCCGCGGGCTCAGGCAATCCACTCACCTCAGCCTCCCAAAGTGTTGGGATTACAGGCTGAGCCACCAAGCCCAGCCTTTTTTTTTTTTTTGAGTTGAAGTCTCACTCTGTCGCCCAGCCACTGCAGTGGCCGCCCGCTCCCGGCCACTGCAGCCTCGACCTGCTGGGCTCCGGCGATCCTTCCGCCTCAGCCTTCCAAGTAGCTGGAACTACAGGCAAGCGCTACCACGCCCGGCTAATTTTTGATTTATTGTAGAGATGAGGTCTCGCCAAGTTGCCCAGGCGAATCTTGAACCTGCGGGCTCAGGCAATTCACTCACCTCAGCCTGCCAAAGCGCGGGATTACAGGCTGAGCCACCGAGTCCGGCTCCCAGCCTATTTGTATTATTTTTATAGTTGTATTGCTATTTTTCTAAATATTTTCAGTCCATGGTTGGTTGA
Source organism: Cephalopachus bancanus (assembly GCA_027257055.1). Taxonomy (NCBI): domain Eukaryota; kingdom Metazoa; phylum Chordata; class Mammalia; order Primates; family Tarsiidae; genus Cephalopachus; species Cephalopachus bancanus. The sequence continues at coordinate 3,751,950 of JAPVLO010000143.1, forward strand.
ATCCATGAATTTGAACTCACAGATATGAAAGGCCCACTGAATTTGTGGAAGGAAAGGAGAGACATTTGTAGGGTGAGGAAAAGCTTCTATAAGAAGCCTGAGCTGGGCGCAGTGGCTCAAGCCTGTAATCCCAGCACTTTGGGAGGCCAAAGTGAGAGGATTGCCTGAGCCCAGCAGGTTGAGGCTGCGGTAGCCATGAGAACCCTGCTGCACTCCAGCCTGGGCGACAGAATGAATTCAACTCAAAAAAAAAAAAAGAAAGAAAAGAAATATATTTAAATTTAAAGAAATTTTTTGCTGGGTGTGGTGGCTTAAGCCTGTAATCCCAGCACTTTAGGAGGTGGACGTAAGTGGATTGCCTGAGCTCGTGAGTTCGAGACAAGCCCGGGAAATTTGGCGAGACCTCGTCTCTACAATAAATCAAAAAATTAGCTGGGCATGGTAGCATATGTCTGTAGTTCCAGCTACCTGGAAGACTGAGGCAGAAAGATCCCCTGAGTCCAGCAGGTCGAGGCTGTGGTGGCTGTGAGTGCACTGCACTCCAGTCTGGGTGACAGAGTGAGAAGTCTGTAAGGAGTGGTCTATGGTGAATGTCCCCTTTCTTCTGCCCTTTTAAAAGACGAAAGACTTAAATTATCTTCTATCTAGAGTCAAATCTGTGTTTTAAAGAAAAGGAGAGTGGCCAGGTGCAGTGGCTCAGTCTGTCATCCCAGCACTTTGAGAAGTTGTGGTGAGAGGACTGCCTGAACCTGGAGGTTCAAGACCAGCCTGGGCTACTTGGTGAGACTTTGTCTCTACAATACATCAAAAAATTTAGCTGGGTGTGGTAGCGCATGCCTGTGGTTCCCGCTACTTGGAAGACCGAGGCAGAAGGATTGCCGGAGCCCAGCAGGTTGAGGCTGTGGTGGCCATGAGCGTGCCCCTGCACTCCAGCCTGGGCAACAGAGTGAGACTCTGATTTAAAAAAAAAAAAAAAGAAAGAAAGATAGCCGGGCTCGGTGGCTCAGCCTATAATCCCACACCTTTGAGAGCCTGAGGTGAGTGGATTGCCGAGCCCGCGGGTTCGAGACCCGCCTGGGCAGCGAGACCTCATCTCTACAATAAATCAAAAAATCAGCCGGGCGTGGTAGCGCATGCCTATAATTCCGGCTACTTGGAAGGCTGAGACGGAAGGATCGCCGGAGCCCAGCAGGTCGAGGCTGCAGTGGCCGGGAGCGGCCACTGCACTCCAGTCCGGGCAACAGAGTGAGACTCCCACTCAAAAAATAAAAAAAATAAAGAAAGAGAGAGAGAAGCCATGCCATGCTGGGTGGAGTCAGGACTGCCCCGGTGAGATCGGTGAGGGCCTGTGTGCCATAGTAGGGAGTGTGGGTTTGCTCAGAAATGGCCTGGGGGCAGGGTTCCCAGTGTCCCCCAGTAGCTTTCCAGTCTTGGGAGCCCAAGGGTCATCTGCAGAGCTCACTAAACAGCCCCCCGTTCTGGGATGCTGAGCAAGAAGAGTGGGATATTAGGGAGTTGAGCATCCCGAGAATTCTGGTACCTGCGGGGTCCTGGAAGCAATCCCCATCAGATACTGAGAGTTGACCGTATTGCTTGAGCACCCACCACGTTCGTTAGGCGCTGGGAGAGGGCGAGGAACAGGAGAGACCTGGTTCCTGCCCTCACAGCCCTCACAGTCTGGGGGACGTGGGGAGTAGACACGTGAAGCCCAGGCAAGCAGACAGGAAGCCGCGTCGCGGTGGAGGCCCTGCAGGCGCCAGTGGGTGCTGATGCCCGAGGAGGGACCAGGCCTGAGAGGACAGAGGGGCGGCCGGCAGGGCTCCAGGCGGGACGCATCGTGGCTTCGGGAGGAGTCCCTGGGTGGCCTCCCTTCCGCCCCCCTCCCCCTGGAGCCTCTTCTGTTCCATGAGAAGCTTGCTGGCCAGTCTGCCTCTCTCTGTACGGAACAATCCACTGCTTTCTCTCTCCTCGGTCCAAGTCAGCCCCTTCGCCGGGTAGAGAAGGGGAGGAATGAGAACTGGCACGTTCCTTTCACGTCCCACTGAAGCTCTCGGGCAGGGTGCGCCCTACCCTGCCTCTGACGCCAGCCCTCAGGCCGTCCTCCGTGGCGCTGTTCCTGGATGAAGCCCACGGGAGGCCTCGGGCAGCCTCTCTTCTGGGACTGCCATTGCTGTCACCAGGAGTTCACGGAGGCGCTCTGCCCTGGTCGCAGCTTTAGAATCAAGGGACCCGTCGGCAGTGCCAGCAGCTGCTCTGCCATGTCCCCGAGGTGACGCGAGTGCAGATCCCTGGCATTGAGGGTGGGGGCAGCACCGTCCGTGCCCTGAGGGCCTTGGCCACGCACCACATGGGTTCTCACCCAGGACTGGAGAAATGAATGCTACCAGCTAGGACCAGGGCCTGAAGCCCGAGAGGGGCTGGTGGTGCTGCTGTCCAGCTTCTTCTCCTGCCCACGTCGGCGAGCGGTCTTTGCTCCTGCACCCTCCTCTCTGTCTTCTCCACCTCCGTCTCCGTGAATCCCGGATCCTCTTCTATCTCTGGCTCCCGCGGTCTGGCCCCATCTCTGAAGGACACCCTCTGTCAGATCCCCTGAAAGGCAACAGCATCAGGAGGCATGTCGGGAGGCGAACCCCTCAGAACACAGCCATTCGTTCTTTCAAAAGCCTGGTGTGGCCTGGAGGCCAAGGTGGGAAGATTGCTTTAGGCCAGGAGTTTGCGACAAGCCTGGGCAACAAAGCAAGACTCCATTTCAAAAATGGAGCCTTGGCCACGGTGGCTCACCCCTGTAATCCTAGCACTTTGAGAGGCCGAGGTGAGAGGACTGCCTGAGCCTGGGGGTTCAAGACGAGCCTGGGCTGGTCTACACTGGGTGACAGAGGGAGACTCCAATTCAAAAAACAAAGCAAAAGGCCTAACATCTAGGATCCACAAGGAACTCAAATGAGAAAACAAAACACTGTTGGTCAAAAAGTGTCTAACCTAAACACAGAAACCATGGGAAAGACAAGTTTGTCAACACAAAACCTGAAAACTAATTAAGCTCCCAAATTGAAAAACATGCAGCAAACGTAAAGTATATTTTTGAACTCCTGGCCTTAAATCATCCTCCTGCCTTGGCCTCCCAAAGCATTGGGATAACAGGCATGAGCCACTGTGCCCAGCCCTATAAAGCATATTTTTACAGGCAATGTGAATACTCTTGTTTGTTTAGAAAACCATTTCTGCTTTGGAAGCTGCGGTTATTAAATGAGACACTGTGATTGCATTTAAGCTCTGGAGTTAGACTTCCTGGACAAGAATCCTGGCTCCTCAAGAGAGTACAGAAATGAGAGAAGGTGACTCCCACGCCAGATCATACGAGATACTGTGGCTTCTGTCTCACTCACTTGGAGGACTTGCTCTAGGGGAAATGGGCCACTAAGTTGTGAGGACTCTTTTTATTTTTTATTTAAGTTGGAGTCTCTCTCTGTCGCCCAGACTGGAGTGCAGTGGCATGCTCCCGGCCACCACAGCCTCGACCTGCTGGGCTCTGGCGATCCTTCCGCCTCAGCCTTCCAAGTAGCTGGAACTACAGACATGCGCTACCATGCCCAGCTAATTTTTTTTTTATGTATTGTAGAGATGAGGTCTCCCCAAGTTACCTAGGCGGGTCTCGAACCCGCGGATTCAGGCGATTCACTCACCTCGGCCTCCCAAAGTGCGGGATTACAGGCTGAGCCACTGAGCCTGGCCTGTGAGGACTCTCAAGCAGTCCCATGGACAGGATCCCGTGGCAAGGAACTGAAGACCTCTGCCTGTCTCGGCCCGCGCGGATGCCTTGAGGGTTCCGAGAGAGAGGGTGAGAGATTAAGAAAGACACAGACACAAAAACATAAAGAAAAGCTGGGGCCAGGTGGGACACTTTCCTTGGATAGAGGAGAAGTGGCCCCGAACTAGCTCAGCATGTTTATTTTATAATCAAGCACAAAGGAAGCTGGAAGGGATTCAAGGTCTGTGAGGGAGCTGTAGTGGAATTTTGTTGCTACCTGAAAGGCGAGCTGTTCCACAGTTATCTTGTTGTAGCTAAGGCTTTATCTGTACCACGTGTACCTGGATGTGTGAGGCATCTGAGACACTGCTTCGTGTAGCAGGCTGCATCCCTCACAGCCTAGGCACAGGCTAGGATGCAGAGCTTCCAAGCGAGACCTTGTCTACAAGCTTGGGGCCGTTAAGCGAGACCTTGCCTTTACTTGGGGCCCTTACTCAGGCCTGCTACAGTGCCAGTGCTTGTCTGCTCCCCACTTCACGTCCACTCCTGACATCTGCCAACCACCAGCACCCGGCTGCCAGCCACGTGAGGGAGCCATCTCAGAAACCTGCCCTCTGGCCACGGTTAAGCCTTCAGATGACAACATCCCCAGCCGACACTGACTGCAGTCTCATGAGACACCGGGTAGAGCACCCAGCTTGGCCCTCCTGAAGGTCTAGTTCAAGTGAGATAACACACGCTTATTGTTGTTGAAGCTGCTACTTTTCAGGGTTATTTGTTATGCCACAAGAGAAACTAACATAGATGCATAACCATGATCGAATCAAGAAGACACACCAGCTAAATCCACATGAAGAAACATTCTATGAAATAACTGGCCTGTGATCTTCAAACATGTCCTGGTCATGAAAGCAAAAGAAAACACTAAGGAGAAGTTTCAGATGAAGGAACACCAAAAAGGTGTGACTGCCAAGTGCAGTGGGTGATTTTGAACCGGATCCTTCTGCAGTAAAAAACAGTATTGGGACAACTAGCGAAACTTGAATGAAACCTGAAGATTCGATGGTAACTGTATGTCAGTGGTACCTTGCTGACTTTGGTGGTTGTATCCTAACCACTGGGGAATATACTTTGCAGAAAATAAACACTACAATGTTAGGGGGGGCTCTAGATAGGTTGGCAACCAGTTCTCACGTTGCTCGGGAAAAACCATTTTGTATTGCACTTGCAAGTTTTCTAGAGGTTTGAGATTTTTTTAAATTTAAAAAATACAGAAGGTGCCAAAAATGTGTATACATTATAAGGATAATATTTGTGGTTGGGCTCTGTGGCTCAGCCTGTCATCCCAGCACTTTGGGAGGCCGAGGTGAGTGGATTGCCTGAACCTGTGGGTTTGAGACCGGCCTGGGCAATTTGGTGAGGCCTCGTCTCTACAATAAATCAAAAGTCAGCTGGGAACGGTAGCACACATCTATAATTCTGGCTGCTTGGAAGACTGAGGCTGAAGGATTGTCGGAGCCCAGCAAGTCGAGACTGCGGTGACTGTGAGTGTGCCACTGCACTCCAGCCTGGGCGATGGAGTGAGGCTCTAACTCAAAAAAAAAAAAGAATGACATTCGCTCAAAAGATAGTGTTAATCAAATGAATGCCAGCATTACCACGAAACAGGTAGGACAGTCCAAAAAAATGGCAGAAGCGCGGTTAAGTGAATGTCAAACTACACATGCCTACCATAATTAAACTCGACTTTGAAAAGTAATACATAAATAACATCTCTTAAAATGTGCACACGTTTTTTTGGCAATTCCTGTATGTACTTAGTTAATAGAAATGACACTGTTTACAGTACAGATATATTGAAGGGCATTAGGAGTTTTATTGCTACACATGGTACTTTTTTTTTTTTTTGAGTTGGAGTCTCAGTCTGTCGCCCAGACTGGAGTGCAGTGGCCGCTTCCGGCCACTGCAGCCTCAACCTACTGGGCTCCGGCAATCCTTCCGCCTCAGCCTTCCAAGTAGCTGGAACAACAGGTGCACGCTACTATGCCTGGCTAATTTTTTCATTTATTGTAGAGATGAGATCTTGCCAAGTTGCCCAGGTGGGTCTCGAACCCACGGGCTCAGGCAATCCACTCACCTCAGCCTCCCAAAGCGCGGGATTACAGGCTGAGACACTGAGCCCGGCTTTTTTTTTAAGTTGGAGTCTCACTCTGTCGCCCAGGCTGGAGTGCAGTGGCACGCTCATGGCCACCCCAGCGTTAACGTGCTGGGCTCAGGTGATCCTTCCACCTCTGCCTTCTGAGTAGCTGGAACCACAGGCACACACCACCACACCTGGCTGATTTTTGGATTTATTGCAGAGACGAGGTCTCACCAAGTCACCCAGGCTGGTCTCAAACCCACGGGCTCAGGCCATCCTCTCGCCTTGGCCTCCCAAAGTGTTGGGATTATGGTGTGAGCCCCCACGCCCAGCCTACACATGGTGCTTTCACACACTGCATGTGAGGAGAGTGTTCCAGGATGGGGGACCATCACACACTGCATTTGAGGTAGATTCTGAGGCAGGGAACTAGCTTGGGATTGGTCCGAGGAACTGGACGGCCGCAGGGAGCCTGAGACAGTGGGGGTGGGGGACGTATGACCTGGACAGCCACCACTCTGGAGACACGGGAGGTGGTGAAGGTAGAAGGCGGGGAGTAGGAGACCATCCAGCTTCATCCGTCTGTTTCGGAACATTCTACTGTGCCCTTTTATGGGTTTGGAACCTTCTTATTAATTTAAAAGACGCATATAGAGAAGGAAGCAAGTCAAGTGTGCAGCTCAGCTCAGTGCATGTTTACCCAATAAACACAACCGTGCACCCATCACCCAAGTCAAGGACCACCCCAGCTCCAGTCCTCTCGATCCAACCCGTTGCGTTCACCCTCGCCCCGTAGAAGGACGAGCAGCTCATGGAGTATGACTGGCCCTGTGCACACCTGACAGCCTCCAGCAACTTCTCGCACACCTGCATTTCTGTGTGTGTGTGTGTGTGTGTGAAGATGGGGTCTCCTATGTTGCCCAGGCCAGTCTTAAACTCCTGACCTCAAGTGATTCTCCTGCCTCAGCCTCCCAAAGTGTTGGGATTATAGGCTGAGCCACTGCTCCTGACCTGGGTTCTTGCTACGTGCCAGTGCTTGAAGTGCTTTATATTTATTTATTTGTTTTATTTTTTTGAGTTGGAGTCTCACTCTGTCACTCAGACTGGAGTGCAATGGCCACTCCCGGCCACCGCAGCCTCTAACTGCTGGGCTCCAGCGATCCTTCCGCCTCAGCCTTCCAAGTAGCTGGAACTACAGGCGCGCGCTACCACGCCCAGCTAATTTTTGATTGATTGTAGAGATGAGGTCTGGCCAAGTTGCCTGGGCTCAGGCAATCCACTCACCTTGGCCTCCCAAAGTGCTTTATATTTATTAACTGATTTCATTCTTAGAGTAACCACATGAGGAAGCCACTGTTATATCCCTTATTTTATAGATAAGGAATATGGCACGGAAGAATGGAGGCCAGACGCAAACCCAGGTAGTCTTGCTTTAAACCCAGTGCTGCTAGAAACACTATTGTAGACTATAATGTATACGTTTGCAATGAATGAGTGGACAAATGAATGAATGACGGTCATAGCAAGCTTGTTACTTGAAGTCACCCAGGGCATGTCCAGCATTTGGGTTTTAGTAATGACTGATTTTTTGTACAGACCTAAGCCCACAGCGGGGTTTCTCAACTGTGGCATCATTGACATTTTGGCCTGGCTAATTCTTGGTTGCGGTAGCTGTCCTGGGCACACCAAGATGTTTACCAGCATCTCTGGCCTCTGCCCACTAGATGCCAGGCAGTAGTCCCCCCTATAATTGTGACAACCAGAAACATCTCCAGACATTGTGGTATGTCTTCTGGGGAACAAAGTTGCTCCCAATTGCGATCACTGGCCTGGGGCACTTTCATCTAAGGAAAGCTGCTTTTTGATCCAGCAATCCCACTTCCAGGTAGATGCCCAAATGGACTGAAATTGGTGTGTCGAAGGGACACCTGCCCTCCAGGCTCATTGCAGCCTCTTCCACAGCAGCCAGGATATGGAATCAACCTACTGTCCATCGACAGACGAATGGCTAAAGAAGATGTGGCATACACATCCGTGACAAGACTGCTCAGCCTTGAAGAAGGCCTTTGTGCCAGCTGTGACATGGAAGGACCCGGAAGACATCACACTAGGGGAAACAAGCCAGACACAGGAGGCTTGTGATCTCACCTACTGTGGAAGCTAAACAAGCTGAGTTCATACCGTGGAGAGCAGAACGGATGTTGCCAGAGGCTGGGGGTGGGGTAGGGTGGAGGGAGGAATGGGCAGTTGCCGGCCAAAGGGAACCGACTCTCAGCTAGACAGGAGGAATATGTTTTGGAGCTGTTATGATGTAGGATGACTACAGTCAACAATAGTGTATTGTGTATTTCAAAATAATGAAGGGTAAACAAATCTCAGACGTCACACCACCAAAAGTCTACGTGGGGCGATGGATATGTTAGCTCAAGGTACTCATCTGCAAAGTACACCACATGCCAGATCATCGCACTGTCCCCCAGACATGAACACAATAATGATCTGTCAATTAAAATAAAATTAATAGGCTGGGCACGGTGGCTCACACCTATAATCCCAGCACCTTGGGAGGTCGAGGTGAGATGATTGCCTGAGCCCATGAGTTCGAGACCAGCCTGGGCAACTTGGCGAGACCTCTTCTGTACAGTAAATTGAGAAAAATTAGCCGGATGTGATGGCACACACCTGTGGTTCCAGCTACTTGGAAGGTGGAGGCGGAAGGATCGCCCGAGCCCAGTAGGTCGAGGCTGCAGTGGCCGTGAGTGTGTCGCTGTGCTCCAGCCTGGGCGACAGAGTGAGATACTTTTAAATTATTTATGCTGATGAAGGAAAGGGAATAAACCCAATCCAGAAGAGCGGGAAATGCAAACGTCTCATTTCTTCGTGTGGCAGAAAGGGCCAATCGTCCCGTCTGTCGGGAGGGAGCGACCTCGGCCTTCCTTCCCCACCCTGTGCTTGGCTCACGTGTGCTGGCCTCCTCCTGTGTTCCATGGAATCCAGTCGCCCCCCCCCCCGCCCCGTGCCCTGGTCCTATTCTGCCCGGTCTTCTCAGGAAATGGCTTCATCACTGGTCCCTCTCTGTCTCTTATCTTTACTTTTCTGCCTCGAATAGATCCTTTCCGTCCGCACTTAGACGCAAATCTCTCATTTCTCATTTTCCTTTCCTTTCCTTTCTTTCTTATTTGTTTAGTTTTTGAGTCAGGGTCTTACTTTCTCACTTAGACTGGAGTGCAGTGGCACGATCATGGCTTACCAAAGCCTAGAATTCCCGGGCTCAAGTGATCCTCCTCCCTTAGCTGCCCGAGCAGTTGGGACTACAGACATGCGCCACCACACCAGCTAATATTTACAAACGTTTTGTAGAGACAAGGTCTTGCTATGTTGGCCACTGCCCTCCAGTCTGGGCGACAGAGTGAGACTCCAACTCAGAAAGAAAGAAAGAAAGAGAGAAAGAGAGAAAGAAAGAAAGAGAGAGAGAGAGAAAGAAAGAGAGAGAGAGAGAAAGAAAGAAAGAAAAAGAGAAAGAAAGAAAGAGAGAGAGAGAGAGAGAAAGAAAGAAAGAAAAATTTCCAGCTGTCAGAAGAGTTGAACGCATATAAGGATTCCCATAACCCTCCACCTAGACCCACCCATTCTTAACGTTCTGCCACACTCGCCTTATTCTTCCCTCTCTCTCTCCCTCCCTCCCTCCCTCTCTCTTTTCCCACACATACCCACTTTTCTCCTAAACCATTTGAGAGCTAGCAGCAGGCATCTTCTTTTTTTTTTTGAGTTGGAGTCTCCCTCTGTCACCCAGGCTGGAGTGCAGCAGCACGCTCCCGGCCACCACAGCCTGCACCTGCTGGGTTCCGGCGATCCTTCGGTCTCAGCCTTCCAAGTAGCTGGAACCACAGGAGTGCGCTATCGTGCTCACCTAATTTCTGGATTTATTGTAGAGATGAGGTCTCTCCAAGTCCCCCAGGCTGGTCTTGAACCTGTAGACTCAAGCAATCCTCCCACCTCGGCCTCCCAAAGTGCTGGGATTACAGGTATGAGCCACCGTGCCCAGCAGCTGTGGGCATCTTAACATTGCATCCTAAACACCTCATGTCTCCTAAGAGCAAAGACATTCTCGGATTCGCTCATTCTCACAATCGCCATACTCAGAAGACTTCACCTTGACAAACTGCTATGATCTAACATAAGCCCATACTCAGTGTCCCCCACGGCCCCACTCGTGTCTCACAGCTGTTCTCCTGTGTCGTGTGTGTTGTTCCAGCGTCCAGCCAGGGCTCATTCACTGCACTGGCCGTCACGCCCCTTCAGCGTCTCTTTACTGGTCTCCGTCTTTCAAACAAAACAGGAAGGCTGGTCCTCAGGCCTCAGCTCCCCACTAGCCAGGGGGCGGGTATTCTCTCTGTCCTTGGACAGCCACATGCTTCATGAGAAGACTGAGTCTTTGCCCCCAGAGTCCCTCTGCAGTCATGGCAGGGTGGTGTCCGCCTGACCCCCAGCCCCCACTGGCCCCCCGGGGTCCTATGCGGGCTCCTCTCCCTCTGATCGCGCTGTGATCCTGTGGTTTCCAGGCCTCTGTCGGCGATCTGCCGCTCCGTCCACTGTTTGTGTGTCCCCGGGGTGACCTCATCATCTCCTGGGGGCAGGGGGCTCCTGTGACCACCTGGATGCCAAATCCGCACTGCAGCTTAGGTCTCCTCCTCAGTTTCGCTTCTGAATATCCAACAGCTGGCCGGGTGCTATGGCTCATGCCTACAATCCCAGCACTTTGGGAGGCTGAGGTGAAAGGATTGCCTGAGCCCGTGGGCTCGAGACCCGCCTGGGCAACTTAGCGAGGCCGCGTCTCTACAATAAGTAAAAAAAATTAGCTGGGCTTGGTGGTGGGTGCCTGTGGCTCCAGCTACTTCGAAGGCTGAGGCAGAAGGATCGCCTTAGCTCAGCAGGTCGAGGGCTGTGATGGCCATGAGCGTGCCCCTGTACTCCAGCCTGGGCGACAGAGTGAGAATCTGACTTAAAAAAAAAAAATACCCAAAAAACAAATATCCAAAGCCTCCCTGACGTCTGAAGCTTGTGCAAGTCTCGCAGGCGCCTTGGAGCAGTACGCTCTCTGCAAACCGACGATCTCCCCACCACCTGCTCCTTCCATTGTGCTTTCTGCCTCAAAAGCAGGGCACCCCTCATTCATCCTGTTTCCGGAGCCAGCTACCTAGATGTCATCTTTGACACATCCCTTTGACGTCATCCGTGACACCTCGAAGCTATCACCAAGTCACACTCATCCTGTTTCCTTAGCATCTCGGAGCCCATCTCCTTTCTGTCCTCACCACCTCCCTCATTCAGGCTGCCTTCACCTCTTCCAGGGAGATTTCAGCACCTCCTAATCCCTTCCCCAAGCTTCCAGCTGTGCTCCATTCTAATCTATTCTCCACCCTGGACTCTGAGTGATTTTCTGAAAATACAAACATGACCATGCTTGACATTTTCCAGTGGTCTCTTTCCCACAGCTCTCAGGATGAAGTCCAAATGCCTCAACTTGGCCTATGAACTGGGATGACAGTCAAGATATTTTATAGCTGGTATGATACAGGCCCTGCTCCAGTTTGAAAGACTGTTGGCTGATTTACCTGACCAGTGCATGCTGGCAGGATGATGGCCTGCCTGTCAAGCCCCGTGTCGTGGTTCCCGCAGTCTCATCTAGGGCTACTCTTCCTCTAAAGTCCTGTTGACCCTGTTTTGGTTCCTGGAACGTATCACTAAGACATGCAGTTTCCTCTGCTTGGAACACCCTTTCCTGTGACTCCAACCCTGTCATGTTACCACCTTAGTCTTATGAAAACTTCAGGTAATTTTTTTTTTTGAGTCAGAGTCTCACTCTGTCGCCCAGACTGGAGTGCAGTGGCCGCTCTTGGCCACCACAGCCTCAACCTGCTGGGCTCCGGCGATCCTTCCGCCTCAGCCTTCCAAGTAGGTGGAACTATCGGCGCGCGCTACCACGCCCGGCTGATTTTTTTGATTTATTGTAGAGATGAGGTCTTGCCAGTTGCCCAGGCGGGTCTCGAACCCGCGGGCTCAGGCAATCCACTTATCTCAGCCTCCCAAGGCGTGGGATTACAGGCTGAGCCACCGAGCCTGGCTAACTTCTGGTAATTTTAGTACTGATTCGTTTTTTTGTTTTTGAATCAGAGTCCTATTCTCTCACCCAGACTGGAGTGCAATGGCACGCTCACGGCCACCCCAGCGTCAACCTGTTGGGCTCAGGCGATCCGTCTGCCTCAGCCTTCCAAGTAGCTAGAACTACAGACATGAGCCAAAATGTCTGGTTAATTTTTTTATTTATTGTAGAGATGCGGTCTCGCTAAGTTGCCCGGGCTAGTCTTGAACCCACGTGACAGGCAGTCCACTCGTCTCGGCTTCCCAAAGTGCTGGGATTACAGGCTTGAGTCACCAGGCCCGGCCAGTACCAATGAGTGAGTTTTAAGTCTTCTCCATTTTGTACATGTGTAGAACTTTTTATTTATTTATTTAGTTTTTGAGTCGGAGTCTCACTCTGGCACCCAGGCTGGAGTGCAAGGGCACACTCACAGTCACCGAAGCTTTGACTTGCTGGGCTCAGGTGATCCCTTCCGCCTCAGCCTTCCAAGTAGCTGGAGCTACATGCACACCTACTACACCTGGCTAATTTTTTTTATTTACTGTAGAGACGATGTCTCGCCATGTTGTCCAGGCCGGTCTTGAACCCGCGGACTCAACCAATCCTCTCAACTCAGCCTCTCAAAGTGCTGGGATTACAGGTGTGAGCCACTGCATTCACTAGAACTTTTTTTTTTTTAATTCAAGAGCAAAGCATTTTACGAACTGAAAGCCCATCATGTATTAAGTCTTGTGCTGAGTTCTGTGGACACAGAGATGACTAGGACAAATTGTCATCAGACTAGAAAATGTCAGCTTCACAAGGAAAGGGATTGGGCCTCCCATTTCTTGAGAGAATGTCTGCACGTGGCTGTTTGTTGTTAAAGTTATGTTTGTTGTTGAATGAATGAATAAAATAGTTTAAAGTGGAGATTTTTCCTGTAAGTGAAAGGTATTTTCTTAATTCACTTACTTTATAAATTCAGATATTTTATGCAAGGCTATCGTAATCTAGTTCACTTTTAACCCAACCCTGGTGCTTTCTCCTCCTAAAGTGGACTCCATTTCCCAAATAAACTTGTCCCTCTGAAGGCCAAATCAAATATGTATTTATTCATTTGTTCGAGTGGGATCTCACTCTGTTGCCCAGGCTGGCTTGCAGGGGCGCGATCAGGCGATCCTTCGGCCTCAGCCTTCCGAGTAGCTGGGACTACACATGCGCCATCACGCCCGGAGGATACATTTTTCGGTATAGACGAGGTCTGGCTATGCTGCCCAGGCTGGTCTCAAACTCCCGGGCTCAGCAACCGTCCCGCCTCAGTCTCCCCAAGTGCTGGGATCCCAGGCATGAGCCTCCGCGCCGGGCTTGAGGCCGAACGAAGCACGTGTCTGGGGCACCTGTGGGCTGGCCACGGTGCGCCATCGCCGATCGGCTTTGCAGGGGCCGGTGCTCCCTTGGTACGCGGCTTCCCGCCCGAGTGACCCGGCCGGGCAGGCTTTGGGGGCCCTGAACGCCGCGCCCTCCGCGCGCCGAGGCCGGCCGGCCCTGGCTCGCCGCGGGGGGAGAGCCGCCCGGGAGAAGCGCGGCCACAGCCCAGGAGGGCGTCCCGCGCCGTCGGCGAGTTCCGCCGGGTCGCAAGCCTCCCGCAGGCGCCAGAGAAACGAGCCCCGCGGGCGGCCCGGCCTCCGAAGCCACGGCGAGGGGGCCCCGGCAGCCCCGGCAGCTCCGACGTCTCTCCGGGCTTCCCCGCGTCAGGGCTCGGGGCAAGGCGCCGGCCGCCATCTTGACGTCCGTGTCGGGCCTGCCGCCCCCGGCGTCTCTCGGTAACCACGGAGACGAGCGCCCCTCCCGCGTCCCAGCCGTCGAGGCAGTGAACTACAACTCCCACGCGCCGACTTGCGCCGTCTGACCGCGAGCCGCCCCGGCTCGGCGGTCGGCGGCCGCCTCGCCGCCGCACTGCACTGTGGGAGTTGTGGTTCGCGGCGCGGCTTCCGCGGCGGCCGCGGGCGACTCCGGAACTGCAAGTCCCGTGAGCCCGCGCGCGACGCCTGCGCACGGGGGCGCTGCTCCCGGCCTTCCCCCACCGCCTGCGCCGGAGAGGTGAGGGGGCCGGGCGGGGGGAGGAAGAGGAGGCGGGATCGGGCGCTGCGTCGGCCGCGGCCTGGCACCCGAGGGGCGGCCCCGGCGGAGAGCGGTCCCGGCGGCGCCGGCGATTATGGACCCGGCCGAGGCGGTGCTGCAGGAGAAAGCGCTCAAGTTTATGGTGAGGAGACGAGCAGGCCGGGGCGCGGCGGGGCGGGGGCGGCGCGGGCCGGGCCCGGCGCCTGCCGCGGCGGGCCGGGGCGGCGGGGCGGCGGGGCCGCGGGCCGGCGGCGGCCGGCGGGGCGGCGGGCGCGGGGCGCGCGAGCGGGCCGGGCTGCGCGGGGCGCGCGGCGGGTCGGGCGGGGGCCGCGGCTCCGCCATCTTGAGGGAGAGAGGCCGAGTGACAGCGGGGCCGGGGCGGGCGGGGGTCGGCGCGCGGGCCGGAGGGCGGGGGCCGCGGGCCGGGCCTTCGCGGGCCGGGGCTGTCTGCCGCGGTGAGGCCCCGGGGGCGGCGCGGGGGCGGGGCCGGCGGGGGCTTGCAGTTGGGGAGCGAGGGAGGAGGGTCGCCGGCGCCTTGCGGGCGGAGTCCCAACTCCTGGGCACAAACTCTGGCGGGGACGGGCCCTCCCGGGAGGGACTGGACGTGAGGCCCTGGGCCGGGGGCGGGCCCGAGAGGGGGCGCCGACGATGTCCGGAGGGTCGCGCCCGCCCCCCGAAAGGGGGCGCCGGCTGCCGGGCCCGGGCCAGGGGTGGAAAGGCGGGGCCGACCGGCCCAGCGCCGGGGCGGGGGGCCGGGGTCCCCGGAGCTGGGCCCGAGCGACAGGTGGGCCCCGCCGCGGGGCGGTCCGACGTGGGGGCCCGGGCTGCGCGGCTTAGTGGGGACGCGGAGGCGGGGAGGCGGCGGTGGCGGAGACCCAGCCCTGACGGGACGAGACGCGGGGGCTGATCGGGGTGAGAGGGGCTGCTCCGGAGTTGCGAAGCCGCGCGTGGACCCGACGGCGCGGCTGTGCTGACGCCCCTGGGAGCCCGCCTCTTGCCCTGGGTGCCACGCTCCCCCTTCGCTGTGCTTGTCTTGGAAGCGTGGTCTAGCCTGCTGCTTGACGCCTTAATCGGATGCTTCTTGCAGATCGTAGGTGTGAAGCCAGCCTTTGCGCTCGCTCCTGAAGAAGGGCGGGGTGCGTGGACTTCCAGCTGGACCTTAGGGACCTTGTTGGTATTTGCAGCCGAGTCTTTCTTTTGCGTGGACAATTGTGACTTGTCCACCGGGCGGGCACGCGGTGGCTCACGCCTATAGTCCCAGCACTTGGGAGGCCGAGGCTAGAGGATGGCGTAAGCCACGGGTTCCAGACCAGCCTGGGCAACTTGGTGAGACCTCGTCTCTGCAGTAACTCAAAAAATTAGCCGAGTGTGGTGGTGCGCGCCTGTGGTTTCCGCTACTTGGAAGGCTGAGGCGGAAGGATCAGCGGAGACCAGCAGATTGAGGCTGGGGTGGCGGTGCGTGTGCCCCTGCACTTCAGCCTGGGCAACAGAGGAAGACTCCGACTCAAAAAGAAAAAAGAAAAAGCATAGGCTTGGGCTGGGTGTGATGGCTGACTCCTATAATCCCAGCACTTTGGGAGGGTGAGGTGAGGAGATTGCCTAAACCCACGCGTTCGAGACCAGCCTGGGCAACTTGGTGACACCTTGTCTACGATACATTAAAAAATTAGCCAGGCACAGTGGCGCATGCCTGTAGTTTCAGCTACTTGGAAGGCTGAGGTGGAAGAATCGCAGCAGGTTGAGGCTGCAGTGGTGGTGAGCGTGCCACTGCCCTCTAGCCTGGGCTACGATAACTCTGACTCAAAAAAAAAAAAAATTGCAGCTTGTCGTTCCAAATCTTTCTTTGAAAAAAGTTATTTTGTACCTTTGAGTGAAATACCACAGTGCATGTAAACAGACATGGACACTAACCTAGTTGAATTTAGCCTTTAAACTGCCCCATTGACAAGAATACTTTTTAAAAGACCCGTCACATTTATTGAAACTTTATTTTATATTAGAGCTTTCAAAAACACAAAGTTCAAGAGTATCATAACAAAATTCCATGGAGCCTGCAGACAGTTTTTGACTTTCTGCCCGATACTGGGATTCTAAAATATTGAGGAGAGACCTTGAAGTATTTTGAACTTTAGAACTGAAAGTTGCTTTATCTCTATAGCCAGCTTCTAGAGTTCAGTCAGAAAAGTGGCAGCTGCTTATTTTTGTTTTCCTGCTTAGAGGACTGACCCTTTTTTTTTTTTTTTTGAGTTGGAGTCTCACTCTGTCACCCAGACTGGAGTGCAGTGGCCGCTCCCGGCCACCGCAGCCTCGACCTGCTGGGCTCCAGTGATCTTTCTGCCTCAGCCTTCCAAGAAGCTGGAACTACAGGCGTGCGTTACCATACCTGGCTAATTTTTGATTTATTGTAGAGATGAGGTCTCGCCAAGTTGCCTAGGCGGGTCTCGAACCTGCGGGCTCAGGCAATCCACTCACCTCAGCCTCCCAAAGCGTAGGATTACAGGCTGAGCCACCGAGCCAGTTAGAGGACTGACTCTTAGTCCTAATCCTGACACTTGTGTCAGATTTATGGAATAATGTGATTTGCAGGTCATAAAGAGACGTTATGAGATCATCCTTTTTACTCCCTGTTAGACTTTGGCCTAGGACTGCTCTCAGCCACTCGACTCTGCTTTGCACCAGTGAGTTATGTTTGAGTTAAATTATGTAGATGATTTTAATTATGTTTTGAGTTAAGTCGGGAGATGACCATGTGGTAGTTTGCAGCTTTGGGGGCATTGTGCATTAATCTTGACTCAGTTTCCATAAGGAGAAGCCAGCTTTTTCCTGACTTGGAGTTACTTTCATTTTTGACCTTGCCTGCTGCAGTGGCTGCTGTTTGAGCAAGGTCAACTGGAAGAGGGTCACCAGGGCTGAGACAGTAAGAAGTGGAGAATGGAGAGGAGAGGTTTGGCATCCGCTCTCTGCTCATAGCATCTCATTAGGAGTCTGAGTAAGCGGCTGCTTCCTTTTGGTCCCATTTACCCTGAACAACTTGTCTGTTTATTCAGAGTCAATTTTTGAGGTAGAAAGATAATTTATTTGCGCTTGCCTCAAGTAATTAGCACACAGTACCTGTGGAAGGAAGATCCTTTTAGTCAAATTGAAATTTTTGTTTGGTACTTGGCTTTGTTCTGGTCTTACCCTCTCCCTCAATTGTGAATTGCTAGTGACAGCTTTTATATAGATGCCCTGATTTCCATAGTTCACAAAAAATGTAAAATTGGTTTAAAATGCCAACATGAAATGAATACTCTCGTGAATTTACTTGTAGCCACACTAATGTACTTTGATTATGCATTTTACAATAAAATCTTATTAGTGAGACTTCTAGTTCAGAGTTGACTGCAATTTACACATGGCCTAGACTTCTTACCCTTTTGCCGTGAAAAATAGTTGAAGCAGAATGTTTAGTCTCTATAAACAATGAGTGACAGGAAAGCAGTCCTTACACTAAAACTTAATCGTGTGTGCCGATTTCTCTCATTCACCTGTAGCGGGGCCTCTAGGGCCTTTCCTAATGCTGCTTTGCAACAGAAGAATAAGCCTCAGAAAAGATAAACGGGCCCAGATGAGGGCCTCAGAAGAGGGATGGAAATGGCGAGGGAAGGCCAGGTGCGGTGGCTCCTGTTTATAAGCCCAGCACTTGGGAGGCCGAGCTGAGGATAGGACTGCTTGAGCCCACAGGTTCGAGGCCAGTCTGGGCAACATGGCGAGACCTTGCCTCCACAATAAATCAAGAAAAATTAGCCCGGCATGGTGGCATGAGCCTGTGGTTCCAGCTGCTTGGAAGGCTAGGGCAGATCGAGGCTGTGGTGGCTGTGAGCGTGCCACTGCGCTCCAGCCTGGGTGACAGAGTGAGACTGACTCAAAAAGAGAAAAGAATGAAAACGTGACCGATAATTTAATTTGCTTCAAATTAATAAGCCTGTGTAGGACCCTGTGCGAAAACGATGAGGGAGTATAGGCTATGTTTCATATATGTGTCTATCTCTTTCTCCATACACATAAGCATATGAGTATATCTGTACACACACATTTAATATGTGGGGAGTGGAAAGAGAAGCTGAAGAGGAATTTGAAGTTTTTAAATTTATTTTTATTTTTATTTTTTTTGAGTTGTAACCTCACTCTGTCACTCAGGCTGGAGTGCGGTGGCACGCTCATGGCCACCCCAGCATCAGCCTGCTAGGCTCCTGTGATCCTTCTGCCTCAGCCTTTCAAGTAGCCAGAATTACAGGCACGCGCTACCACGCCTGGCTCATTTTTGATTTTTTGTAGAGGCGAGGTTCTACCAAGTTGCCCAGGCTGGTCTCAAACCCATGGACTCAGGCGATCCCCCCACCTCGGCCCTCCAAAGTGTTGGGATTACAGGCTTGAGCCACCATGCTGACCTATTTTTTTAAATTTATTTTAATTTTTAAATGTTATTTTACGGATGCGGGGTACAATTTAGAATTAAGTATACAAGTGGACATGATACAGGTAACATTTGGGCCTCCCTTTGGTCCCTACTTTGCTTGGTTTGAGATTATTTACCTTTTATTGACATTGTGACCCTACCCAGGCAGTATCCCGGTACTGCCAATCCCTTTCTTATAGTATTATGGTAAACGTTCAGGGTCCACTTATGAGTGACAACATATGGAACTCTGTTCTTTTTTACCGTGAGAAACCACTGAGTATTATAGGCTCTAAATCCATCCAATTTATGTCCGTATGTTTGTCCCTCTTTATGGCTGTGTAATAGTCCATCATGTATATGTGTGTGTTTTTTTAAATAGGATACATATATTCTTTTTCAACCAACCCCAGAATCATGTGGGATGACTCGAACCTTGGATTAAATAACTTTAGGATATATGTAAGCTTTTCTCTTTTTTTTGAGTTGGAGTCTCACTCCATCACCTAGGCTGGAGTGCAGTGGCATGCTTCATGGCCACCCCAGCATCAATGTGCTGGACTCTGGCGATCCTTCCGCCTCAGCCTTCCAAGTAACCAGAACTACAGGCATGTGCTTCCACGCCCAGCTAATTTTTGATTTCTTGTAGAGACGAGGTTCTACCAAGTTGCCCAGGCTGGTCTCGAACCCGCAGGCTCAGTCAATCCACTTGCCTTGGCCTCCCAAAGTGCTGGGATTATAGGCTGAGCCATTGAGCCTGGCCAATATGTAAGTTTTTTTAATAGAACTGGTAGCTAAGTAAAATATTGCTGTATAACAACCCCAAGTTGTAGTGACTTAAACAAACCAACTTATTATTTCCCTCATATCTGGTTCTGACTTCGTTTGGTATTGGCTGGTACGCTGGCATGGCTAGAATGTTCAAAATGGCCGCGCACGCATGGCCAGGCTTAGCTAGGGCCAAGGTCTTTGCTTCTCACCTATGTGGACCTCTCTCCACTTGGCCACTTGAATTTCCTTAAAGTGTGGTGACTGGGTTCTAAGAGTCATTCCAGGAGACAGGTGGTAGAAACTGCCAGTCTTCTTGAGTCCTGGATTCAAAAATCCTAGCCGGTCACTACTGGCCAAAGCCAGTCCAGGTCAACTTGTGGTCAGAGGAGGGGAAGTAATCTCTATTACCCACAAGGGTGACATGCATAAGAAGGGAGGAACATTGCTGGGGGTCATCCTTTGAGACTGGCTGCCCCAGATGCTATTCCAGTTGGAAGCTCAGACTGAACACACAAGGGGTAGCAGCCAAGTCTGTGGGTAACAGCACGGGAAGGCTTGGGTGGCATCTCTCCTCCTGAGGCTAACTTCTGAAGGAACCAGTGTGATCGGCCTGACTTGCCTTCATGACTGTCACTGCAGACATAATACTGGGTACATTAATATGATTCAGTGACTTTCTTATTTGCTTAGAAGCATAGGTATCTGAAACAAATGGCATTTTAAAATAAAATTTCAGGTTTTTTTTTACTGTAATGGATTTTTCCTCACTTCAGTGAGGTTGTTTACCAGCTGGTTGGATGGACTTGAAATAGCTGTAGGCGGAGTGGCTCCCTCCTGTAATCCCAGCACTTTAGAAGACTGAGGCTGGAGAATCCCTTGGCCCAGGAGTTTGAGACCAGGCTAGGCAACAGAGCAAGACCTCGTCTCTACAAATGTAAAAAAACAAGCTGGGCATGGTGGTGCATGCCTCCAGTCCCAGCTACTCGGAAGCTGAGGCAGAGAGAATGCTTGAGCCCAGGAGGTGGAGGCTGTGGTGAACTGTGATGGTGCCACCTCACTCCAGCCTGGGTGACAGAGTGAGACCTCGACTCAAAAAAAGAAAAAAGTTCTGGCTAGGCACCAGAACTAGTGGCTTACGGCTGTAATCCCAGCACTTTGAGAGGCCAAGGTGGGAGGATCACATGAGGCCAGGAATTTGAGACTAGCCTGCACAACATAGTGAGACCCAGTCTCTATAATAATAATTTTTAAAAAGCCTGGTGTGGGGTCACGTCCTGTAGTCCCAGCTATTCAGGAGGCTGAGGCAGGAGGCTGCTGCTTGAGACCAGGAGTTCAAGGCTGCAGTGAGCTGTGATCCCACCGCTATACTCCTTCCTCAGTGACAGAGCAAGAGCCTATCTCACAAACAAAGAAACAACAGCAAAAAAGAGTTCTTAGTGTAAGTTATCAGTGTTTCCACGTATTTTTTTAACCTCCTCCCAGTTTGCATTACTTTTGACAATTTCTTTTCTGGATACTCTACAGGTACTGGGGCATAAAGTTACAGATAAGCAATAATTCTTGTTGCTGTTTCTAGATTTATATTTGTAATAGATGCACATAATAAATTATTGAAAGTGAATTATCAGATGTGGAGTAAAAATTCTTCTACTTTTAGTTGGTTGTTAGAAATTATTTATTGCTAAATTAGTAAATGAACTTTCAGCCAGGAGTGGTGACTCAAGCCTGTCATCCTAGCACTTTGGGAGGCGGAGGCGAGAGGATTGCCTGAGCCTGCGGGTTTGAGACCAGCCTGGGCAACTTGGCGAGACCTCATGTTTACAGTCAATTAAAAAATTAGCCTGGCATGGTGGCACACACCTGTAGTTCCAGCTACTTGGAAGGTTGAGGTGGAAGGGTCGCCTGAGCCCAGCAGGTTGAGGCTGTGGTAACTGTGAGTGTGCCACTGTGCTCCATCCTGGGTGACAAAGTGAGACTCTGACTCAAAAAAAAAGAGATCATTTAATATTCTATATTATTTGTATGTTGTTTGAATCTTGACAGAAAGGAAGCAGGTAAGAATTATTTTCCCTTGCTAAAGGGAGGCAGGACATTGTGTGAGTTCTTAATCATATATAGATAAAATTTTTTTTGGATAAATGGCATTACAATAAGAAAAGAATGAGAATGAGGAGAAATATCATTACAAAATATTTTAAGAATGATTTTTAGCCTAAGCACTATTGTGAAACCTCATCTCTACAAAAAATATAAAAATTAGCTGGGCGTGGTGGCACATGCCTATCGTTCCAGCTACTCAGGAGGCTGAGGTGGGAGAACCCCTTGAGCCCAGGAGGTTGAGGCTGTAGTGAGCCAGAATCATGCTGTTATACTGCAGCCTGGCAGCCTGTCTCAAATAAAAAGAAGATTAAAGTTTTAAAAATTTATTTAGAGACAAGATTTTTGAAAATTTTATTTAAAAAAATTTTTATTTATATATTTGTAGAGACCATCTCACTCTGTCACCCAGACTGGAGTGCAGGGCACTTTCATAGCTCACTGCAGCCTCAAGCTCTTGTTCTCAAGCAATCCTCCTGTCTTGGCCTCTCTCACAGCTGGGACTGTAGGCATGCGTCATCGTGCCCAGCTTAAAGAATTTTACAATCCCATCTAGCAGTATTTTATTACAGCATAAAGTGCTATTTCTTTCTCCTTTTTTGCATTCAAATTATTTTTATTTTCATTTTTTTGAGTTGGGGGTCTCACTCTGTCACCCAGGCTGCAGTGCAGTGGCACAATCACATTTCACTTCAGCCTTCATCTCCTGGGCACAGGTGATCCTCCTGCCTCAGCTTCTCAAGTAGCCGGGACTATAGCTGTATGCCCTGACACCTGGCTACTTTTTAATTTTTTTTTTTTTTTTTTGAGTTGGAGTCTCACTCTGTCACCCCGGCTGTAGTGCAGTGGCATACTCATGGCCACCCCAGCGTTGACCTGCTGGGCTCCGGCGAGCCTTCCAAGTAGCTGGAACTACAAGTGTGCTACACCCAGCTAATTCTTGATTTATTGTAGAGACAAGGTCTTACCAAGTTGCCCAGGCTGGTCATTAATTTTTTTTTTTTTTTTTTGAGTTGGAGTCTCACTCTGTTGCCCAGACTGGAGTGCAGTGGCACGCTCATGGCCACTGCAGCCTCGAGCTCCTGGGCTCAGGTGATCCTTCTGCCTCAGCCTTCCAAGTAGCTAGAACCACAGGTGCACGCCACCATGCCTGGCTAGTTTTTTTTATTTATTGCAGAGACAAGATCTCACCAAGTTGCCCAGGCTGGTCTTGAACCCTCGGACTTAGGCAGTCCTCTTGCCTCCACCTCCCAAAGTGCTGGGATTACAGGCATGAGAGACACTGCTCCCTGCTAAACATTTTTTTGTAGAAATGAGTTCTTCCTATGTCACTCAGGCTGGTCTCGAATTCCTGGGCTCCAGAAGTTCTCCTGTCTTGGCCTCCCAAAGTGCTTGGATTATAGGTATGAGACACCAGGCCCGGCCTTCAAATTCTCATCTTAACAGAAGTTCTTTCTAAGTGTGTATAGGAGAATCCTTTAAGGATGAGATAGAAAATATTTAGCAAAGTTTAACAATTTAGTGAGTAAGAAGACAGCTTTTTCTTTCCTTAGTAAATCAATCCTGAATCCTAAAATAGGCAGTGGAGGGAAAATTAATCTCTATGGAGAGAGTGCTCTGGATCTTATTAGTTTCAACTCATATTACACAATATTACTTTGTACTTGGGGAATCTTTGTTTAATTAGAACAGTTGGGGCATAGTCCCTTTAGGTTCCCAAAGTTTGATATAGACAGAGCTAGAACATCTTGCAGAGGACTCAGAGATGACAAAACTGGAGAAGACACTGAGGTCAATGTTTAACTAAGAACATGATTTCTGAGGCAGCACCATCCTGGTTCGTGGAATTCCTTGATGTGTGGCGGGGGGAGTGGCGGATAGGAAGACAGGGGAGCAAAAACTGGGAGGGCATCCCTGCCTGCTGAGGAGGCGCCTTTTGGTCAAATGCCCTTCTGAAGATGTGGCTCCTTCTTGCCCGTTCAGGTTATACTTGCCTTCCTACTCCTGGGCGTGTGACCTGACCCGATGCTGTGTCAGTTACAGGATAATGCAGTAGAAGTGGAAGAGGTTTTCATTTTTTGTTAATACAGTCAGCAATGAGTAACTAGCTACCAGCTACTACAGTTGGCCCTCAGCATCTGAGTTCCACATCTGCTGAATTAAAAATATTTGGAAAAAGACTAGAATAAAAGGATAAGAGTATGGCAATAAAAATAATACAAGTAGCCAGGCTTGGTGGCTCAGCCTGTAATCCCACACTTTGGGAGGCTGAGGTGAGTGGATTGCCTGAGCCCGTGGGTTTGAGACCCGCCTGGGCAACTTTGCGAGACCTCATCTCTACAATAAATCAAAAAAGCATGCACCTGTAGTTCCAGCTACTTGGAAGGCTGAGGCAGAAGGATCGTCTCGCCGGAGCCCAGCAGGTTGAGGCTGCGGTGGCCGGGAGTGTGCCACTGCATTCCAGTCTGGGCGACAGAGTGAGACTCCAACTTGAAAAACAAAACAATAACAATACAAGTAAAAAAATACAGTATAACAACTATTTACATAGTATTTGTATTATAGTTTTGTATTATAGTATTGTATTATATATATAGTATTATATATATAGTATTGTATTATATATATAGTATATATAGTATTGTATTGTATTATAATTAGGTATTATAAGTAACCTAGAGATGATTTAAAGTAGTGGTCCCCAACCTTTTTGGCATCAGAGACCAATTCTCTGGAAACAGTTTTTTCACAGATGCCAGACGGGGGGGCGGTGCTGGGGGTCATCAGGCGTTAGATTCTCATAAGGAGTACACAGCCTAGGTCCCTCGCATGTGTAGTTCCCAATATGTTCGCGCTCCTGTAAGAATCTAATGCCGTTGCTGATCTGACAGCAGGCGGAGCTCTGCTTGCCTGCCACTCACCTCCTGCTGTGTGGCCTGGTTCCAAACAGGGTACGGACTGCTACTGGTCTGTGCTGGGGAGTTGCAGACCCCTGATTTAAAGTATATGGGAGGATATGTGTAGGTTACATGCACATACAGTGCCGCTTTGTACAAACATTGTAAACAACTTGAGTATCTGTGGCTTTTGGCATCCTGAGGGAGGGTCCTGGAACCAGTCTCCCCACAGATACTCAGGGATGACTGTATTTATTTAGTGATCACTATTTGCTGTTCTAAATGCACTGTTTTAAGTTTCTTACATATATTGTTTCATTTAATCTTCCCAATAACCGTTTGAGATAAATCTGGTACTGTGGTTACCCCACTTTTCATATAAGGAAAATGATTCCAGAAAGGTCATGTAACTTGCTCCAAGTCACTCTGCTAGCCAGGAACCTGAGACCCAACCAAGGCAGTCTAACTTTAGTGCCTCACTTACTGTATGCTTCGTCTCCAAAGAGCAAGAGAACAGTGGAGCGTGGTGACGAATTTCCTGATTGGCTCTTAAGGCATACTGTGGTAAGTATAAAATAGGGGCACAGTGTGTTACAGAATTTAAGGAGGGAAATTAGTTTTAACTGGAGACATCTGTAGAAACTTTGCAGAAGAAAGTTTCGTGTTGGATCTTGACAGACAGATTTGTGTCTGAGGTGGGCAGTCAGGTGGTGGCCAGAAGTGGAAGAGTTACACTGTCCAAATTTCTCTGTAGGTTTCCTGATCATCCAGATTACTGATGAAATGTAGTAAGGCTTTACGGTTGCCACAGAATCATTGTATTAGTTGGCTGTTGCTCTTTAGTAAAGAACAAAGTGTCAGTGGCAGGCAGCCATAGGTATTTATTCTCATGAAGTTGTGGGTTTGGTGGGCACTGGATGATCTAGACTGGGCTTAATTAGATGACTTGGGACTTGGTTTCTCACCGAGAGCTGTCCTGTATGTTATTCAGGGACTCAGACTGAAGAGGTAGTGACTTTCCAGGCAAAGCTCTTCCTTCTCCTAGCCACAGCACAGGCACAGAGAGCAAGTCCAATTGTTCAAGTGCCTTTCAATGATTGGTTGGATCATGTCTGCTAATATTCCATTGACCTTAGCGATTCACAGGGTCAGGCCAAGGTCAATGGGGAGAGGAGTGACTTGCACGATAGTCTACTACAGTAGCAATAATCTACTAAAATAATATAGTACAGTTGTTTTATAGAAAAACAGTGATTTTATTTTTTATTATTTTATTTTATTTTTGAGTTGGAGTCTCACTCTGTCGCCTTGGCTGGAGTGCAGTGGCACGCTCGCAGCCACCGCAGCCTTGACCTCCTGGGCTCAGGTGATCCTTCTGCCTCAGCTTTCCAAGAAGCTGGAACTACAGGCATGCACCACCCTGCCTGGCTAATTTTTTGATTTATTGTAGAGATGAGATCTCATCAAGTTGTCCGGGCTGGTCTCAAACCTGTGGGCTCAGGCAATCCTCTCACTTCGGCCTCCCAAAGTGCTGGGACTACAGGCGTGTGCCACTGTGCCGGTCCCAGGTGCTTTTCATAACTACTGTTGTACTTGCTTTCTGGTCTCCTTTGTTAGCACTCTCTTGACTAGCACGTTCTCATTTTGATTGCTGAACAATACCTGTTAGTTGGATACTCCCAGAATCACAGTTTAATAGATATTTTGCATCATGTTGTATAGAAAAGAAGCATAAAGAAATAATCAGAATCATGACTTTGTTCCACACTGTGCCCTGAAAAGTTGAGCAATATCACAGTGCTATTCTTCTGTCTTTGGGAAGAGTAGGGTTGATGTCACTTCAATGGCATCTGTAATGAAATTGGAACTGTAACAGGATTTGTATCAAGGTCATACATAATAACCCAACAACTCTTTTGATAGCAGGTTTAGAGTTTTTCAATCCCGTCTCTGCTTCTAAACTACGGTTCAGCAATCTGGTGCTTATATTTTTAGATGTCTGGGGAACTTTGATGTCTCTGTGAAAAGTTATGTAGACACATCCAAGAATTGTATGATAAATGTTTTTGTAGCCAGATGCATACGTCCTTGCACTCAGGAAGTACTACACTAAACTGTTAATATGGCTATTTGTGAATTGTTGGAATATGGGTAATATTTCAAAATATTTAATGGCATTCTGAAAATATACTGGTAAACACACAACATTACTCAGCTGATTTTTCCCTTTATTTCATTAGTATTTTTTTCAGATTTTTTACAATGAATATATATTGTATTTAATCAGAAAAGGTAAAATTTAGTATGGAGTGGATGTATTTATAAAACAAATTTCCTGAATGATCATGAAGTGCATCCTGCAGGTATCCGGACGATGAATGGTGCTGCTTGGCCTGACTTCACACCCTGAGCTCTGGTTTTCTTAACTAGAAATGGTCTATCGTTAGTCCTGCCTACTTACAAAGGGGCTATCTCTGATTTTCCTTTCAGTTCATTTTAAGTTGTAAATTGCTATGTATAAATAAGGTATTAATTGCCAATTTACACCATAAAAATCCCTGTAAGTATCCAAGGTTTTTATAGGGATTTAGGACCACGTGATTCTAAACGGTGCTGGAATGCTGCATTTTCTGCAAGTAGGGTCTAGAAGACAAAACCAGTTGGTTGACAAACTGAAAATGAGGCGATGATAGTGTGCATATATGTGATCTCAGAGAAGAAAGTGAGCATAAACTGATGGCAAAGCGTTGTGTTACCTGTCAGGGTAGGCATTGGGGGCTGAAAGGGGGAAGATGCAAAGTTACAGAAGACGACTCTTCGGCCTTCACGGTCTAACGAGGGAGACATCTATGGAGCTCTCTCAAGGCATGCTTTGGTAAGCGCTAACAGAGACATGAAGTGCCACAGAATTTAATGGAGAGGAAGTTTATTGTAACCAGAGAGATGTGTAGACACTTTGTAGGAGAAAGTTTCATCTTGGGCCTTGAAAGATAGATCTGACAGGCTTGTGTCTGAGGAGGGAGTGGCTTGGGAAGAGGCCAGGAGAGTACACGCTGGGCAGGGGCAGGTGAGTCAAGGTGGTGGACAGGTGCGCCTGAGCGGAAGGCACAGAGCAGATGAGGAAGGGTGGATTGGGGCTGGGCAGTGCAGGCTGAATTCAGTTTGGCTAGATTTGCGCTTCAGAATATTCTAGTGTACTTATGTATGTATGTATCCATGAAAGCTTTTTATTGATGTAAACTATATATGCAGAAATGTAGACAAAGCATAAGTATGTATAGCTCAACAAGTTTTTACCCAGTGAATACATGTGTGAGCCGTAATCCAGGTCAGAAACAGAATACGACCAGCATTCCAGAAGTGCCTTCGTATTCTCTTTGGTTACTAGCTCCCTACTACTCCCAAGGGAAACCCCTCTCGACTTTAATTCCTGTTGTTTTGCCTCATACGTGTCATCACTCCAACGTTCTCCAGTGTCTGGCCTCTTTCATCCCACATTGTAGGAAGATTCGTTCAGGTCCTGGTGTGAGGTGTGGTGTGCCCACTCTTGTGCTGTGTTGTACTGCAGTGTGAACTGCTTTAAATTAGTCACGCAATTTTTGTTTGGTTTTTGCTGTTTTTTTTTTTTGAGTTGGGGTCTCACTCTGTCACCCAGACTGGAGTGCAATGACCGCTCCCAGCCGCCGCAGCCTCGACCTGCTGGGCTCCGGCGATCCTCCTGCCTCAGCCTTCCAAGTAGCTGGAACTACAGGCACGTGCTACCATGCCCGGCTAATTTTTGATATGTTGTAGAGAAGAGGTCTCATCAAGTTGCCCAGGCGGGTCTCAAACCTGTGGGCTCAGGCAATCCACTCACCTCGGCCTCCCAAAGTGCTGGGATTACAGGCTGAGCCACCGAGCCCGGCCAGTCATGCAATTTTTGATGGATGTTTGGGTTCTCTCCAGTTTTTGACTATGTTACATTGTGCTGTTATAAATAATCTTACACATATTTGGCTGGGTGTGGCGGCTCACGCTTGTCCTAGCGCTCTGGGAGGCAGAGGCGAGAGGATTGTCTGAGCCCACTTGTTGGACATCAGCTTGTACAACATGGTGAGACTTCGACTCTAAAAAAAAAAAAATCTTGCCCATTTCTTCCATTGACCATCTGTAGTGTTTCTGCCTGGTCTGCCCCTAGGAGTGGACTTGCTTGGTCACGCCCTGAGCATGTTTCGCTTTGTACTCTGGCTTGGCTGTGGTTCGTTCGCCCCGCCAGTCCGGTGTTGAAATGTGATCGCAGTGTTGGAGGCGGGGCCTGGTGGGAGGGGTCTGGACCCCGGGCCCCTCCTCTGGAATGGGCGGGCCCTCCTCTTGATTCCCGCTTGGCTCTCTCCTCTGTTCCTTGGAATCCTCACCTCCCTCCTCTTGGTCTTGGCTCTTGGCTGCCCACGTGGTTTCAGCACTGCAGCTCCCGATTGCCTGAGCCCTGAGTGGAAACAGCCTGAGGCCCCGCCAGAAGCAGATGCTGGCGCTGTGCTTCTTGTACGACATGTAGAGCCGAGAGCCAAGTAAATCACCCAGCCTCAGGCGTTCCTTGACAGCAGTGCAAGTGGGCTGAGATACTTGGGTAGACACCTGGCCACTTTTTCTCACTTTCCCTCCTTCAGCGTGTATGAGAAATGGCTGCATGTTTGCCAAAGGCTGACTTGATGTCTTTTTTGTTGTGGCCATTCTTGTAGATGGATGGTTTCTCTCAGTGTTTTAATTTGCATGTCCTTAATGACTGCTCTAAACAAGCACCTTTTTAGGGTTATTGGCTGCTTAGACATCTTCTTTTGTGAGGAGTCTGTTCAAGTCTTGGCCTTTTTTTCCTGCTGAATTATCTGCCTTTTTCCTTTTCTTTATTTTATTTTTGAGTTGGAGTCTTACTCTCACCCAGGCTGGAGGGCAAGTGGCATGCTCATGGCCACCCCAGTGTTGGCCTGTTGGGCTCAGTGATCCTTCCGCTTCAGCCTTCCAAGTAGCCAGAACTACAGGCGCACGCTACCACGCCCAGCTGATTTTTGATTTATTGTAGAGACAAGGTCTTGCCAAGTTCCCAGGCTGGTCTTGAACTCTCTGGCTCAGGCAATCCACTCGCCTTGGCCTCCCAAAGTGCTGTGATGACAGGCTGAGCCACCAAGCCTGGCCTCTTTTTTCTTTTCTTTCTTTCTTTCTTTCTTTCTTTCTTTTTTTTTTTTTTTTTGAGCATGAGTCTCATTCTGTCACCCAGGCTGGAATGCAGTGGTGTGATCCCGGCTCACTGCAGCCTTGACCTCCTGGACTCAGGTGATCCTCCCACCTCAACCTCCCACTACAGGTGCATGCCATTATGCCTGGCTAATTTTTTATTTTTTTGTAGCGATGAGGACTTGCTCTGTTGCCTAGGCTGGTATCTGCTTCTTATTGATTTGTTCCTTATATTATGAAAATTTCAAATCCTTCCTCAGGTATATGGTGTCTTTGTAGGAACAGAGTTTTTGTTTGTTTTCATACTTTTTCATTGAAGGGATCAATAAAAAACTTCAAAAGATTTTGTGCTCACAGAGAGTCACAGGGTTAGCACATTTTTTTCTCTACACTCCAGTATGTAAAAATTCCCTAGTCCCTAGAACTGTTATATGGCAAAGGGGAATGAAGGCAGCAGGTGGACTCAGGGTTGCAAGTCAGCTGAGTTTTAGGCAGGGAGATGCTCTGGGTTAGCTGATATGTGCTGTGTCTAGTCGCAAGGGTCTCGAATGTGTGAGGGAGCAGAAGAGGAGGGCAGAGTGGTGCCACGTGACCCGCTGTTGCTGACTTGGAAGAGGGCCCTGGCTGAGGAATGTGAGCTACCTTTAGCAGCTGAAGCAGGCGAGCTGGAGCCTCCAGAATGGACATAGCCCCGCCGACACCTCACTTTTAACTCAGTGAGGCCCGTTTCAGACTTCGAAACTACAGAACTGTAAAATGATACGTTTATGTTGGCTTAAG
Organism: Cephalopachus bancanus; assembly: GCA_027257055.1. NCBI lineage: Eukaryota > Metazoa > Chordata > Mammalia > Primates > Tarsiidae > Cephalopachus > Cephalopachus bancanus. The sequence continues at coordinate 3,782,271 of JAPVLO010000143.1, forward strand.
CCACCGAGTACTGGTAATTTCTTACAGAAGCCACAAAAGTGAATAGTCTTTCTCAGTAGAAGATACTCACCTTAATTTGTGCTTGCATGTATCTTGAGAAATATGCATATGTTCATACGGTCCTATTTTATTCTCTCCTCTCTCTCTTCTCAAAATACCAGTACTGTGTTCTCCCTCCCTCCCTCCCCTCTCCCTTCTCCCACTCTCCTTTCTCTCTGCCCCCCTCTGTCCCCCAGTCTCTCTCCTCTCTCTCTTTTTGAGTTGAGGTCTCTGTTGCCCAGGCTGGAGTGCAGTGGCATGATTGCGGCTCACTGCAGCCTTGACCTCCTGGGCTCAGGCGATCTTTACACCTCAGCCTCCCAAGTAGCTGGGACTATAGGTGTGTGTCACCATGCTTGGCTAATTTTTTGATTTTATTTTTTTATAGAGACAAGGTCGTACTGTGTTGTCCAGGCGGGTCTTGAACTCCTTCCTGGGCTTGAGCAATCCTCCCACCTTGTTCTCCCAAAGTGCTGACATTATAGGTATGAATCACTGTCCTCAACCAGTTCTCTCTCTTTCCCTTAATATTTTATTTTAACTCTGTCTCAGAATTACAGAAAAGTTTTGAGTACAGCACAAGTGACATTTTTTTCTGAAGCATTTGAGAGTGGGTTGTTTCATCACCACCCAATACTTTAGTTTTTGTATTTTCTTTTTCTTTTTGAGTTGGAGTCTCACTCTGTCACCCAGACTGGAGTGCAGTGGCCGCTCCCGGTCACTGTAGCCTTGACCTGCTGGACTCCTGTGATCCTTCTGCCTCAGCCTTCCGAGTAGCTGGAACTACAGGCACGTGCTACCACGCCTGGCTAATTTTTTTTTTTTTTATTGTAGAGATGAGGTCTCGCCAAGTTGCCCAGGCGGGTCTCGAACCCTGGGCTCAGGCAATCCACTCACCTCAGCCTCCCAAAGGCGCGGGATTACAGGCTGAGCCACCGAGCCCGGCTGAATCCCTGTTTTATTTGATGGGTCATAATTCAGTATTGTTATTTATCTTGATGCCTAATTTGTTTCCTGTTTGGCCAGTGGTGGTGTTTCAAAACTGCTCCCTCTGTTTTTTGATGTGTTCCCATCATTCACTGAGCATTTTCTTACTTTCTCGAAGACATTCCAAGCTCATCTTGTACTTGATTTTGCACCAGCCCTGGAGTCAGTCATTCTCCAAAGAGTCCTTTTACTAGCTTCTTTTAGTTGAGGACGGCATGTAGGTGTTTGGATCTGAGTGTGAGGAGTGCTCGCTGCTGCTGGGGTGTCACCTGCTCCCAGGCCCTCTCACAGGACAGCAGTAGGAAATAGGCGTAAGAACAAATATACATCTCCATCTGTGTCTATGCACTGTACACACACACACACACACACACACACACACACACACACACACACGTACATCTACTTTGCTATTTTCACTGTATCTGTTATGTTATTTAAAACCGTGAGTTCACTCTGGTCTCTCCAATTCCAGTCTGATACCCCAGGCTTTGTTCACGACTCCCCGTACTTGTGACTCCCTTTCTGACCGTGGGTATCCTCGGCATATTTGCTTAGTCAGCTCCCTTGTATGTGGCCACTCTGGCCTGTTGTGCTGTCTCCCACATCCACTCACTCGGGCTCCAGAACCCACAGCAGGTTGCCGCCCACCCGTGCATGAGTACCCTTCTCACCTCAGGCTCTGGCCCCTGGGCTGGGCTGCTTTCCTCGCCCCACGTGGACTCCTGGCCCCTGTACAGGACTGCCTTGCTGCCTGCCATGTTCCTGTATGCTCATCTTCCTCATCCTGCCAGGGCTGCGACATCCTACACAAGACCTCTGCTGACCCACATCCTGCCTCCTGCAGACATTGGTTTCCCTGGCCCCCACTAAACTGAGTAGAGGTTTGTTGCTGAAATGTGTCCTGGGCCTGGTACAGTGGCTCACGCCTGTAGTCTCAGCACTTTGGGAGGCTGAGACAAAAGGATTGCTTGAGCTCAGGAGTTTAAGACTAGCCTGGGGAGCATAGTAGTGAGAACTCATCTCTATAAAAATGGTCTACAGTTTCTATTTTTTTCTTTGTGCTTAACACTTTTTCTTTTTGCTTATCCTAAGATCATAAAGATGTTTGTATATCTATATATAGAGAGAGATATAGATATATATACACACGTACACACAAGCTTTATTTAAAAAATATTTTAGCCAGCCGAGTGTGGTGGCTCAACCCTGTAATCCCAGCACTTTGGGAGGCCGAGGCAAGAGGATTGCATGAGCCCAGGAGTTTGAGAACAGCCTGAGCACCTTGGTGAGACCTCGTCTCTACAATATATCAAAAATTAGCCAGGCGTGGTAGTGCGTGCCTGTAGTTTCGGCTACTTGGAAGACTGAGGCAGAAGGATCACCTGAGCCCAGTGGGTTGATGCTGGGGTAATCATTACTGTGCCACTGCACTCCAGTCTGGGCGGCAGAGTAAGACTCCAACTCAGAAAAATAAAAAATAAAAAACAATTTTATAGCCTTTGCACTCAGATGTCCCCTCTGTGGGTACATAAAGAGATTGCTGGTAGTTATATAAGACAAACTTACGCCAGTACAAAATTTTCAAAAATGTATGTTTCCTTGAAGTTTTCCATTCAAATTGCACAAAAAAGAAAATAAAGAGATGAACTATGTACTGAGTCATGATTGATCAGTTGAGAAGTGACTTTCCGGAATCATGAGTACGTCCTTCCACATCTTCTTCAAACAACCGAATGGGCAGTAAATTATATATTGATGTGGGAGGAAGAAAATGACACTGCATTGTCTGCTTGAATAGAAAAACACCAGGTGGAAGACATCAGGTTATTGTTCACAACATGCGTCAATTGAACCTGCAATGCGTGTTGGTGACTGACATACGCTACCACATGTTAAAAAATATAAGATATGGCCAGGCGCAGTGGCTCAGCCTGTAATCTCAGCACTTTGGGAGGCCGAGTTTAAAAAAAAAAATTAGCCAGGAACGGTAGCATGTGTCTGTAGTTCCAGCTACTTGGAAGGCTAAGGTGGAAGGATCGCCTGGCTGACACTGGGGTGGCCATGAGTGTGCCACTGCATTCCAACCTGGGTGACGGAGTGATATTCCAACTCAAAACAAAAACAAAAAATATATGTAAGATTTTTTTTGGGCCATAAACAAGTTCCTCAGTGTCCAGAGTTCCATTATAAGCCAAATATCGTTACAATAAAATAATTGGTTCCAATGCTGTATTATTAAATATAAAGTGATTAGTTTTTCACTATTTTGTAAAAAGTACTGTCGAGTTGCTGGTAAATGATCTGCGAGATGTCTCTGAGTGCAAAGGGTTAAATAACAGCATAAAATTTACCATTAAAAAAAAAATTTTTTTTTGAGCCAGTCACTGTCGCTCAGGCCTGGAGTGCAGTGGCATGGTCATGACTATTACAGTTCACAGCACCCTTGACATCCTGGGCTCAGGTGATCCTTCCGCCTCAGCCTCCTGATTAGTTGGGACTACAGGCACACACCGCCATACTTGGCTTATATTCTTTTGATTTTTTGTGAAGACCAGATCTCGCTATGTTGTGCAGGCTGGCCTCGAACTTCTGGGCTCAAGCAGTCCTCCCACCTCAGTCTCCTAAAGTACTGAGATAACAGGCATGAGCCACAATGCCTGACCTTTTAAAACTATTTAAAGTGTACAGTTCAATAGAGTTCAATGTATTGTTATTGTTGTGCAGCCAATCTCCCGAACCTTTTTATCTTGCAAGACTGAAAACGCTATGCTCATTAAACAACTCTCCATCTCTTCCTTATCCCAGCCACTGGAAACCACCTTTCTTTCTTTTTTTAAAATGAATCTCACCACTCTAGATATCTCACATAAATGGAATCATACAGTATTTGTCTTTTTGTGGCTGGCTTATTTCACTTAGCGTAATGTCCTCAAGCTTCATCCATGTTACAGCATGCCTTCTTTTTTTTTTAGTTTTTTTTTTTCAGTTGGAGTCTCACTCTGGTGCCCAGGCTGGAGCACAGTGGCATGTTCATGGCCACTGGGCTCGGTTGATCCTTACGCCTCAGCCTTCCAAATACCTGGAACCACAGGTGCCTGCCACCATGCCCAGCTAATTTTTTGATTTATTGCAGAGACAAGGTCTCGTGAAGTTGCTCAGGCTGGTCTTGAACCCCTGAGCTCAGGCAATCCTCTCGCCTCTGCCTCCCAAAGTGTTGGGATTACAGGTGTGAACCACTGTGCCCTACAGCATGCCTTCCTTCTTTAAGGCTGAATGATATTTCATTGTATGCATATACCACATTTTATGTATTCATGCATCAGCAGACACTTGGGTTGCTTCTACCTTTTGACCTTCGTGACTAATGCTGCTATGAATCTGAGTGTTACAAATATCTCTTCAAGGGCCTGGGAACTTACCATGTACGTTAGCTCTGCAATCCATCTGGAATGAATTTTTGTGTGTCGTGTGAGGTGTAGAGGACAGGATTCTTTTTCTCTTTCTCCACAACAGACAGGTATTGTGCTGATGTAACAAGATTTGAGTGAGGTGCATCTCACACATGAATGTGAAAACCCAGTCACCCTACTAATAAATTACAAAAGGATCAGTTTCCTTTTTTTTTTTTTTGAGTCAAAGTCTCACTCTGTTTCTCAGACTGGAGTGCAGTGGCACGCTCACCACCACCCCAGCGTCCGCCTGCTGGGCTCAAGTGATCCTTCTACCTCAGCCTTCCAAGTAGCCAGAACTACAGGTGCACACTACCTTGTAGAGACAAGGTCTTGCCAAGTTGCCCAGGCTGGTCTTGAACCCACTGGCTCAGGCAATCCACTTGCCTCAGCCTCCCAAAGTGCTGAGATTACAGATTTGAGCCACGGCTACTGGCCAGGATCCATTTTTTAGGTATCTGATTCAGCAGCATTTGTTGAAAAGATTGTTCTTTCTTGTTTGCTAGGTATCTATAATCTATAGCTATGTGTGGGCCTGCCTCTGGGAGTATCTCAATGGTTTCATTGGTCTGTTTATTCTCGTGGTAATAACACACTTTCTTTTTTTTTTTTTTTTTTTTGAGTCCAAGTCTCACTCTGTTGCCCAGACTGGAGTGCAGTGGCACGCTCATAGCCACGGGAGCCTTGACCTGCTGGGCTCAGGCGATCCTTCTGCTTCAGCCTTCCAAGTGACTGGAACTACAGGCGCATGCCACTATGCTCGGCTAATTTTTTGATTTATTGTATAGACGAGGTCTTGCCAAGTTGCCCAGGCTGGTCTCAAGCCCAAGAGCTTGGGCAAGCCTCTCACCTCTGCCTCCCAAAGTGCTAGGATTAGCACTCAGGTGTGAGCTACCAGACCTGGCCCATACTTTCTTAATTACTATATTCTCTCTGCCGCTCTTTGTTTTTGGTGGGGTGGTCTCACTCTGTTACCCAGGCTAGAGTGCAGTGCCATGATCATGGCTCAGTGTAGCCTCTACCTCTTGGGGTCAGGTGATCCTTCCACCTCAGCCTCCTGAGTAACTGGGATTATAGGTACACACCAACACTCTTGGCTACATTTTGATTTTTGTGTGTATATGTGTGTGGAGATGAGGTCTCATTATGTTGCTCAGGCTTATCGGTGTTCTTGATATTTGATAATATATGCCTCCCAGCTCTCCCTTACCCCAGATTGCATTGGCTATTCTTGGCCTTTTGCATTTTCATGTACATTAGAATCAGCTAGTTAGTTTCCACAAAATATCCTGCTATGATTTTTATTGGAATTGTGTTGAATCCATATAAAAGTTTTTTTTCTTTTTGAGTTGAAATCTCACTGTCGCCCAGGCTGGAGTGCAGTGGTATGCTCATGGCCACCACAGCCTTGACCTGCTGGGCTCAGGCAGTCCTTCTGCCTCAGTCTTCCAGGTAGCTGAAACTACAAGCATGGGCCACCACGCCTGGCTGGTTGTTTGATTTGTTGTAGAGACAATGTCTCGCCATGATGCCCAACCTGGTCTTGAACTCCAGGGCCTTAGGCAGTCCTCTCACCTCCACCTCCCAAAGTGCTGGGATTACAGGGGTAAGCTACTGCACCTGGCCAAATCTGTATAAAAATTTTGAGAGAACTGTGATTTTAACACTATTGAGTTTCAAAATCTATGAAAATGGTATACGCTTCCATTTATTTAGGTCCTGAATATTCTGTGTAGAGGACTTTGCACAACTTTTGTTAAATTTAGTCCTAGGTATTAGATATTTTTAGATGCTGCTTTAAAAAGTTCAGTCTCAGTCGGGCTCGGTGGCTCAGCCTGTAATCCTGCGCCTTTGGGAGGCTGAGGTGAGTGGATTGTCTGAGCCCGCGGGTTCGAGACCTGCCTGGGCAACTTGGCGAGACCTCATCTCTACAATAAATCAGAAATTAGCTGGGCGTGGTAGCACGCGCCTGTAGTTCCAGCTACTTGGAAGGCTGAGGCGGAAGGATCGCTGGAGCCCAGCAGGTCCAGGCTGCGGTGGCCGGGAGCGGCCACTACACTCCAGTCTGGGTGACTGAGTGAGACTCCAACTCAAAAAAAAAAAAAAAAGCTCAGTCTCTATTTGTTGCTGATAGTGCAAAAGTTTTAAATCTGAGGTCCGTGGCTCCCACACGAGGTATAAACACAAGTACTTTCTTCTGAAAGATCTGTAATTTTTGTTTGAGTCTGATTCCCACTGGGAACAAGAGCCACAAAGATTAAGGAGCACTTCAGTGGTTTACCTTAGAGTGGTGTGCACTGGGGGGAGGGGAGCAGAGAGACAGGGAGGCCACTCATAGGCTGTATCAGAGTGTAGGCAAGAACCTGTGTGGACTTGAGCCAGGGCAGCAGGTGTGGAAAAGGAGGAAAGACATTCAGGGATCTTCTGGAGAGAGAATGAATAAGGTTTGCTGGAAGTAGGACAAGACACATGGAGAAAAAGAGAAAAAGGCAAGATAGAGCTGGCATCAGTTATGCTCAAGGCAGTCAGGTAGAGGGTTGTCATAGCTGTACAGAGTTATGGGAAAATGAATATTTGACGGGTAAAGGTATTGGGATAGTCCCTACCTAGAATGAGGAGACTTCTGTTTTAAAGTGTCCTTTAAATGGGTAGATGGGACCAGGTGTGGTGACTTGTACCTGTAATCCCAGCATTTTGGGAGGTTGAGGTAGGAGGATTGCTTGAGACCAGCCTAGGCAACATAGCAAGACCTCGTCTCTACAAAAAATAAAACTATAAGCTGAGTGTGGTGGCGTACGCCCCTAGTCCCAGCTAGCTATGCAGGAGACTGAGGCAAGAGGATCATCTGAGTCCAGGATGTTGAGGCTGTGTGAGCCGTAATTATGTCACATCACTCCCGCCTGGGCAACAGAGTGAGACATCCCACTCAAAATAATGGGTAGATGGGGATTTATTATATATCATTCTATACTTTTTGGTATATTTAAAAATATCCATGACTGGGCACGGTGGCTCATGCCTGTAATCTCACCACTTTGGGAAGCTGGTGTGAGAGGATTCTTGAGCCCAGGAATTTGAGACCAGCCTCGGCAGCATAACAAGACCTCATCTCTACAAAAAAATCAAAAAATTAGCTGGGCATGGGACCGCATACTTGTCGTCCCAGCTACCCTAGAGGCTGAAGTGGAAGGATCGCCTGAGCCCAGGAGTTCAAGGCTGTAGTGAGCCGTGCTTGCACCACTGTACTCCAGCCTGGACAACAGAGTGAGCCTTTGACTAAAAAAAAAAAAAAAAAAAAAAAATCTATAAGAAGAGGTTAGAGAAAGGAAGATGTCTTTACCTAGAAAGCGGGCTGAACTGAAGTTCTCTCCTCGAAGTCCAGCTAATGGGTAATTTACTCCTAGGGGCTAAGTATTTGCAGGTGGAGAAATTGGTGAACTGTGGGAATAGGAAAATAAGCAAGATGTGACACTTAAAAGAGGTGTATCTCGTGGAAGGACAACAACACCACCCCAGGAGGTTGCTGCTCTGTAGGTGCAGCTGGTCGTCCTGCCTGGGGCTAGGAGTGTACTGTGCACTGAGTTGCCTCTTCGTCTTTTTTTTTTTCTGAGTTGGAGTCTCACTCTTGTCGCCCAGGCTGGAGTGCAGCAGTGTGCTCACGGCCACTGCAGTCTCAACCTGCTGGGCTCAGGCGATCCTTCCGCCTCAACCTTCCAAGTAGCTTCCTACCACGCCTGGCTAGTGTTTGTGATTTATTGTAGAGACGAGGTCTCACCAAGTTGTCTGGGCTGGTCTCGAACCCCCGAGCTCAGGCAGTCCTCTCGCCTCGGCTTCTCAAAGAACTGGGATTACAGGCTGAGCCACCGCATCCGGCCACCTCTTTGTCTGTCTTAAAGGTGCTGGGCTGTTTCCTTGGACTGCACATGCTGTCAGCCACAGCATCTTTAACAGAGGAAGAAGTAAGTAATTCAGTACAATTAAGTAGGAAAATGTCAAAGTGCTTTGAAGGCCATGAGGGTGAGGTGGTGGTGAAACTTTTGCAATATGATTCTATCACAAAGGAATTCATATGGACTCCCAAAGTTTATTGAATAGGCATTCCACTTTCATTCCATTTTACTCTTTTTTTTTTTTTTTTTTTTGAGTTGGAGTCTCACTTTGTTCCCCAGTCTGGAGTGCAGTGGCCGCTCCCGGCCACCGCAGCCTCGCCTCTGGGCTCCGGCGATCCTTCCGCCTCAGCCTTCGGAGTAGCCGGAATTACAGGCGCGCGCTACCATGCCCGGCTGATTTTTGATTTATTGTAGAGATGAGGTCTCCCTGCCCAGGCGGGTCTCGAACCCGCGGGCTCAGGCAATCCACTCACCTCAGCCTCCCAAAGGCGCGGGATTACAGGCTGAGCCACCGAGCCTAACTCCATTTTACTCTTAAAATATATCCTTATTTATGCCTGCTGTGTGCAGGTTTCTGGTCCCAGTTCTGCTTTTTAGTTAACATATAGTGTACAGGTTTAGGAATTTTTTTTTTTTTTTTTTTTTGAGTTGGAGTCTCACTCTGTCGCCCAGACTGGAGTGCAGTGGCCACTCCCGGCCACCGCAGCGTCGACCCGCTGGGCTCCGGCGATCCTTCCGCCTTAGCCTTCGGAGTAGCTGGAACTACAGGTGCGTGCTACCACGCCCGGCTGATTTTTTGATTTATTGTAGAGATGAGGTCTCGCTGCCCAGGCGGGTCGCGAACCCACGGGCTCAGGCAATCCACTCACCTCAGCCTCCCAAAGGCGCGGGATTACAGGCTGAGCCACCGAGCCCGGCTAGGTTTAGGAATTTTAACACAAGTTCATGTAACCACCACCACTAAGTCAGGATGCAGAGCAGTTCCGTGCCCAGAAGTGCTCGTGCTGTTCCTCTGCCTCCAACCTCTTCAGTTACTGATCTGTTCTTCCTCATTTTAGTTTTATCTTTCGAGACCATCATATAAATGGAGTTGTATGAAATGAAATCTTTTGCTACTGACTGCTTCTCCTCACCATGATGCCTTGGGATAGGGTAACCCATTGTTGATGCAGCAACAGTCCATTCATTCCTTTTTATGGTTGAATAGTTTTCCATTGTGTGGATTTATTCACCTTCTGAGGGACATTTGGGTTGTTTCTGGGTTTTGGCGATTATAAATAAAGCTGCTATAAACACTTGTGTGTAGGTTTTGTGTGAACATACATTTTCATTTCTTTAGGGTAAACGTGAGAGGAATTGCTAGGTCATGTGGTAAGTGTATTTTTTTTTTTTTTTTGAGTTGGAGTCTCACTCTGTCGCCCAGACTGGAGTGCAGTGGCCGCTCTCGGCCACCGCAGCCTCCACCTGCTGGGCTCCGGCGATCCTTCCGCCTCAGCCTTCCAAGTAGCCAGAATTACAGGCGCATGCTACCACGCCCAGCTAATTTTTTGATTTTATTGTAGAGATGAGGTCTCGCCTGCCCAGGCGGGTCTCGAACCTGCGGGCTCGGGCAATCCACTCACCTCAGCCTCCCAAAGGCACGGGATTACAGGCTGAGCCACCAAGCCCAGCTGGTAAGTGTATTTTTAACTTTGTAAGAAATGGCCAGACTGTTTTCTAGACTGACTGTGCCATTTTGCATTCCTATAAGCAATGGATGAGAATTCCAGTCCTGCATCCTTGTCAGCACTTGGGGTTGTCAGTAGTTTTTATGTTAGCCATTCTGATAGGTATGCAGTGATATCTCATTGTGACTTTAATTTGCATTTCTCTAATACATGCTTCAGTTCTTGATGCCTTTATTAATTGAGGATCAAACACAATAGATAATACATGGTCATCAGGAGAAAGTATTTGGTATGCCTGACTTTCACAGTCTATGAAAGACTTTGTGAATATTTTTAAAAGGAGTTTGTACCATTGAATGGTCGTGGTTTTTCAGTGAAGTGTGAGATACTCTGAAACCTGTCAACAAAGTTTCCAGTAAGCCCTGTGAGAATGAGGATGAGAGTGACTTAAGAGCATTTTTTTTCTGGTGGCCTTTAATCTTGTATAGAAAACAACTGTGGCTTTTTGGGGGTGGGGATCAGGGTCTCACTCTGTTGCCCAGGCTGGAGTGCAGTGGCATGATCACTACTTACTGCAGCCTCGACCTCCTGGGCTTAGGTGATCCTCCTTCCTCAGCCTCCCAAGTAGCTGCAACTACAGTTGTATACCACCTCGCTCAGCTAATTTTTTATTTCTTGTAGAGATGGGGTCTCACTGTGTTGCCCAGGCTGATCTTGAACTCCTGGCTCAAGGAATCCTCCTACCTTGGGCTTCCAGAGTGCTGGGATTATAGGTGTGAGCCACTGTGTCTGGTGTACTTGTGACTTTTAATACACTGAGGAGATAGGCAAATGAAAAAGGAAAGTATTTGGCCATCTTTTTTTTTTTTTTTTTTTTTGAGTTGAGTTGGAGTCTCACTCTGTTGCCCAGGCTGGAGGACAGTGGTTCACTCATGACCACCCCAGAGTCTACCTGCTGGGCTCTGGCGATCCTTCCACCTCAGCCTTCCAAGTAGCTGGAACTATAGAAGCGTGCTACCACGCCTGGCTAATTTTTAAAAATTTATTGTAGAGACAAGGTCTTGCCGAGCTGCCCGGGCTGGTCTCGAACCCAGGGACTTAGGCAATCCACTTGCGTCGGCCTCCTAAAGTGCTGGGATTATAGACTGAGCCACCAAGCCCGACCTATCCTTTTTTTTTTTTTTTTTTTAAACGAAGCAAAGCTAAATGGGAAACACTCATGGTCATTGTGATCAAGTTCATGATCGTGATCCAGCTACCTTTACTGATCTCTTGTTCCTGGTATGATTGGAACAATTTGTTTCAAATCAGGGAAATAATTTAGAGACAAGGAAGGCTTTCCCCTGAGTAATAACATTAATTTGGCCCCAGCTCTCTCTTCTCCCTTTGTAAATCACCCAGGCAGCAGTCAGTATTATAAGAAACAAACTACATGACTGCTAATTAAATGTTCAGAGTTTATTTTAGCTGGTTATTGGCTCGGGGTTGCATTTGCTTGGCGAGTGAATGTTAGAAGACTGGTGTCTTAGGCATTTGTTGCATACTTGCTGATCATTGGTATGCTGCTCCCATTTCATGAAACTGGAACATAGTTTTCTTCTTTTTAATGATTGTAGAGTCTTGCAGTTATTGAATCTTTGTTTTGATGGTGTTAGTCATGTCAGTACTTTTTTTGGAAAGTTAGGGAGTAGCCTCCTGATTATGACTTGTTTCCATGGGAAAATGTCCTCTTGGAGGCAGTTTCTGGGAATACAATGCTGTAAAGGTACACTGTTGAGTAGTGATTCAGACTCGGTGTTCAGTGTAATTTAGGAAAGATGGACTGAACTAGAAGAACACTGATGTATTTATTTTTTAAATTGTGGCTAATTGTAATGACAGTTAATAAGATCTGCTTCATCCTCTCCTGGAATATTGCCTAACTTTACAAATTTCATATGATTTGAGCTAAAAACAAATTGTTTTTAAAAGATAGTCAGATGAATTAATGGAAGGGAATGCAGCCTCAGCAAATCATGCCTTTAACCATACCCAGGCATGGCTTTTTGAAAATCAGAAAAGATTGCTTCAACTTTTATCAGCGTTTGATAAGAGGAGTTCTTTTTATGCAGTTGTGTGTCACCTTTGATTATTTGGCAGTCTCCTGAATATGGTCCCTACCTAACACATACCAGCCTCATCAACAAGCTGTATATAAACCCTGTGTTTATTTGTGGTCATGTTAGAAGGAGTTCTTAAGTATTCTGAAATATGTTTTACTAATGTCTTGTGGAAAAGTATTCACAGTCTTTTGAATGCATTCATGTTAAACATAATTAGTAATGCGGTTTATCTTATTTGGACCTGTTCTCTTTGAACGTCTCTCTAAAATGTAGGTACAGCATATAAGGGTCCGTACTATAGGATCAACTGACACTTTTATTTAAATGTTATCAATTATACGATGGAAACTTGAGTAAGATACTACATTTGTTTTCCCCCAAAGAAGCTTCTTTAAATGGCTCTGTTAAGTGTAGGAATGTTCTGATGATTATCTTTTTAATTAAAATGAGAAATCTTTGTTTAAAGTGGCATTCTTTTTTTTACGGCCTGTTACAGTCTCTGTAACAATCATTTCTTAAGTCTGAACGTTTTATTTCCAGGAATCCATTTATATAAAACTATGTTTAGACTTAATTAAGGAACGATTCTTACAAAGCTTGTAAATAGCCAGGAAAAAAGGGACCGAAAATAAAACTGACATTCACATTTAACAAAATGATTGTTACAAGGTATGTAATAAGCTATAAAAATACAATAAAGCCCTTTTTATAAGAGTTCATATTTTTCGATCCTTGTTTTCAAAGGTATTTAAGAAAAATATCAAAGCTCTGCAAAATGACATCTGTTCTGCTGAATGAACTAGTCTTAACTTCCTTGCTTATACCTGACAATACGGGAGTTCTGCCTGTCCTATTAGTATGTTTTCTTTGAAATACCTTGTAATCAGTCTAGATTGGATATATACATTTTACATTGTTCTGTAGTGAGAGGAAGACGTGGCTCTCTGGTCTACTTTCTCGAAGTCATAAGATATTGAATAATTTGCTTAACCTCCCTGAGTCTTATTTTTCTCATCTAGAAGTCAAAGACTGTCATACCTGCTTTTGTACTTCAAAGAGCTGTTGTGAGAATTAAATGAAATTATTAATAGTACAATTAATTTGGAAATATTATAAAGACTTGTAAGCATCTAGCTTGTTTCTCTTAAAGATGAACTGGGTTTAACAACCTCTTAATTAGCAGACTTCCCTTTCCTGTTTATGTGGTCTGTCAGGTCCACGAGTGCAATCTTTTTGTGATGCCTTTTTTTTTTTTTTTGAGTTGGGACCACAGCAGCTTTGACTTCCTGGGCTCAGGTGATCCTTCTGCCTCAGCATCCTGAGTAGCTGGCACTACAGGCGCATGCCACCATGCTGGGCTGATTCTTTGATTTTTTTGTGGAGATGAGACCTCTCTGTGTTACCCAGGCTGGTCTCAAATCCCTTGACTTAAGCGATTCTCCTGCCTCAGCCTCCCAAAGTTCTGGGATTACAGGCACTGCACCTGACCTGTAGTGACATTTGTTACTGTTATTTTTCCCTCTCCTTGTGTTACTGTAAGTGACGGAAACAATCTGGCATAGTGGAAATTACACAGGATTGGGAGCTGGAAGACCTGATTTCCAGTCCTGTCTTAACTACAGTCATGCATCGTTTAACAACAGAGATACATTATGAGAAACTTGCCGTTAGGTGATTTCATTGTTGTGTGGACATCATACAGTGTATTTATGCAAACCTAAATGGAATAGCCTACTGTACCTACCACACCTAGGCCATGTGATATCGCCTTTAGCCCTAGGCTGCAGACCTGTATACATATTACTCTACTGAGTACTATATGCAACTGTAGCATAATGGTAAGTATTTGTGTGTCTAAACATAGGGTATGGTAAAAATGTGTGTTATAATCTTATGGGCCCACCTTTGTAAATGCAATTCATTGTTGAATAAAGCATCGTTAAGGGGTACATGACTGTATTTGCTTCTTCTCTGACCTTGGGTGGTGGTAGTAATAATAATATAATAATAACAACAATAATGCCAGCAGACACATCTTAGTACATACCATGCAGGATTCTAGATGTTATGTATGTTAACTCATTCGGTTCTTTCACTTCATTAGGTATGCATTGTTATTATCATCCTGGTTTACAAATGTGGAAACTGAGGCACAGAGCGATTTAGTTACTTCTTCAAGATCATACAGATGGTAAGTGGCACACCTGGTGTTCCAACCAGATCTTCCCTGCACAGTGAGTGTACTTGGTCGTGGTGCTGTGCTCAGCCTCAGTTTCCTCGTCTCCAAAATGAGGATAGCAAGAATGCTCTGTCTCCTGGGCTGTTTTGCAGATTCAGTAAGAGAGTACACGTGTGAGCACTGTGTTTATTTATCTGTTTATTTAGAGTCGGGGGTCTCACTCTGTCGCCCAGCCTCCGCCTCCTGGGTTCAGGTGATCCTCCCACCTGATGAATTTTCTTGTATAAATGAGTTCTTGCTGTGTTGCCCAGGCTAGTCTTGAGCTCCTGGACTCAAGCAGTCCTCTGTTTCAGCCTCCCAAAATTCTGGGATTACAGGCCACAGTGCCCAGCCATGGATCCCTTAGTTTTGACTGAATTAGGTTATCCATAGTGGTCAGTTTGGGCTTTCAATATTTGAGGTAATCGCTGCATATACTTTCAGCAACTTGGTTCTGTTAGGTCTGTGTGGCTAGTAAAGCAGGTAGCAGGTTTGTTATGTCATAGAGATATTTTCACTTTTATGGCAGTTGGCCAGTACCCCTCTTCCCTTGCTTCCCCTATTAGGACTATTGTAAACATCAGTGAGAAGAGGGTGACCTTAATATTTGCCTCCAGACTAAATCACAGCCTTGAAGCAGCTATTTCTCCCAGAATAATAAGTTTAATTTCACGCCCTGATTAGTGCTAGCACGTGCAGGTGGATATTTATTTTATGTAGCGAAACTGATCTGCCTTTGCAAATTACTTGCCAGTCAGCAGGACTATAGTTCTTATGAGTAGTTGGTGGTAAATTACAGTTCTTGTTAGTAAGTTCTATGTGCTTTTTAAAATATGTATTTATGAGAGAGTAGGAATGGTCACTAAATTTGGACCAGATTAAGATTTGACTGATAGCTGTTATCAAAGGCTCAGGTTTGAATAACAGCCCAATTAATTAGCAATAGTAAAGATCTAGAAAGAGTGGTTCCTGGTGGAAAAGGCCTAAGAAAAGGTTCTTTTTCTTGTTGAGAAATAAAATATATTGTAGTTAAAATTTGAGTTTAGAGAGGCTTAAAAATAAGTAGGGAGGTAAACAGGACAAGACTTAGTTGATTTTGAAATTGCAGGGCACTACTGAAATGAATTTGTAATTGCTTACTTGAAGCCATGGAGCCTAAAAACTTTTAAAGTGAAACTGTTGTTGAACGTAGATTAAGAGAATATGCCATGAATTAGAAGGAAGTGAACTCCTGTTTCCTTAATGAGTGTATCAGTTATTTGCCTTCTTTTCTTTTTTTTTTCTTTTTTTTTTGAGTTGGAGTCTCACTCTGTCACCCAGATTGGAGTGCAGTGGCCGCTCCCGGCCACCGCAACCTCGACCTGCTGGGCTCCGGTGATCCTTCCACCTCAGCCTTCCAAGTAGCCGGAATTACAGGCATGCACTACCATGCCCAGCTGATTTTTTAATTTATTATGGAGATGAGGTCTCACTGCCCAGGCGGGTCTCGAACCCGCGGGCTCAGGTAATCCACTCACCTCAGCCTCCCAAAGGCGCGGGATTACAGGCTGAGCCACCGAGCTCGGCTGCCCTCTTTTCTAAAATGTCACCACATTTGCTTGGGGTCATAGGATTTGAGTCTGGAGGGATCACCTAACTGAAGGCTTCTTAACCTTTTTTGATTACGGACCTTACTGGAAATCTTTCGTAGGACACAGGATCCTCCCCAGAAATGCATGTGCACATACATTTTGCACATAATTTTGGGAAGTTCAGAGATCCCGGGATCCTTTCCATGGACACTAGGTTGAGAACCCTGATCTAGCCTTAGTTTTTGGTTGTTGCATAGTGTATTTTTATTTAAAAAGCCCTGTTGATAATTATCATTTCAATATAACTACTTGTGACTGTTTTAATAAGGGCTTGACTGTAAGATCTGAGTTTCATTGTAAAATGTCACTTCGAGAAGCTAATGAAATGTGTCAGAAAAAACGGTCCAGAGAAGACTTGGCAGGTGGTTGTCAAAAGTCCTGCTGGAACATTCTGTTCTTCGTGTCCTCATCCCCCTCACTACTCAGGCAAGCAGCCACAGCCCATCCCTGGCTTGATGGTGGAATTTTACTTGTCAGGGATATATGGACAGAGGCCCTTAAATCCTTTGCTTATAATCCAGTGGGTATTTCCAGGATCTTTGTATTTTTGTCGGCTTAGTTAGGAAATAGTATGGCCAAGCAAATGCCCAGCAAGGTCTGTTTACCCTAGTGGGTGTGCACTTCACACCCAGGAGCACTGAATGAACTGTTCTGCCAAGGTCAGCGTGAAGCCTGTGGGCGTGTTCAGTTGCACATGCTCTGTGATTCTGGAGGCTAAGGAAGTGCTTATTTGCTCTTTTTCTTCACCCTCTTAAAGTAACAGCACTGGGCATATACTGACTGTCTAGTCAGCTTATTCGAGAAAGAGTTGTTTGACCATGTTAGATTAGCAGTACACTTGGCCATAATGCCTGGTTTGGATTTTATCTTGTGTATCCCACATGCCACTTGGAAAACGTTTTTATAAGGTGTTGATAAAAAAAAGTGTCATAGAGCAAAATGAGCACATGAAGACCCAAAGACTTGTGTGACTTATCCAGGGTCAGAGTTGATGCCTCCCCGGGTTAGAGACTACATTTCGCAAGTCCAGGTCCTTGACTCTGTTTTGTTTTTCGTTTATCTTGTGTTTTGTCCACTGGATGTGATCTGTAAGTGACTTTAGAGTAGTGTGTTTCTTTTTTTTATTTTGAGTTGGAGTCTCACTCTGTCACCCAGACTGGAGTGCAGTAGTCACCCCATTGGTCACGACCCCAATGGTCACGACCTGCTGGGCTCCGGCGATCCTTCCACCTCAGCCTTCCGGGTAGCTGGAACTACAGGCACGCGCTACCACGCCCAGCTAATTTTTGATTTGTTGTAGAGATGAGGTCTTGCCAAGTTGCCCAGGTGGGTCTCGAACCTGCGGGCTCAGACAATCCACTCACCTCGACCTCCCAAAGTGCTGGGACTATAGGCTGAGCCACTGAGCCCGGCCAGTGCGTGTGTTTAATTATTGTTTTTGTGACTTGTTTAAGAAACCCTCCTCTAAGATCTTGAAAAAAGTCTCATACTTTCTGCTAAATGCTTTCTAGTTTTACCTGTTGCGTTTAAAACCTTAGGCTGGGTTCAGTGGCTCACGCCTGTAATCCCTACACTTAGGGAGGCCAAGGTGGGAGAATTGCTTGAGCCCAGGTGTTTGAGACCAGCCTGGACAGCATAGCAAGATCTCATCTCTACAAACAATTTTAAAAAATTAGGTGGGCATCGTGGTGTGTACCTGTAGTCCCGGCTACTTGGAAGACTGAAACAGAAGGATCGCCTGAGCTCAGGAGGTTGAGGCTGCAGTGATTGCACCACTGCACTCCATCCTGGGTGACAGAGTAAGACCCTGACTCAGAAACCAGAAACAAAACAAAAACCAAAGAACTTCAGTTTCTCTAGAATTAGTTTTTGTGTTTGATGCGAGGAAGGGATTCCATTTCATTTTCTTCCGTATGAATTTCTAATGGCCCCCAGCATCGTTTATTGGAAGAATATGTGTTTATGTATTTCCACAAATCTGCAGTACTATCTCCATCATAAATCATGTCCTTACATGATAAATAGTGTGTAGCATTTACATGTCTGTTAATCTGGGTTTGTTTTTTTTGGAGTTGGAGTCTCACTCTGCTGCCCAGGCTGGAGGGCCGTGGCATGCTCACAGCCACTGCAGTCTCAACCTGCTGGGCTCAGGCAGTCCTTCTGCCTCAGCCTTCCAAGTACCAAGTAGCTGGAACTACAGGCAAGCGCTATCACATCTGTCTTTTTTTTTCTGTAGAGATGAGGTCTCACCAAGTTGCCCAGGCTGGTCTTGAACCCCTGGGCTTAGGCAGTTTTGACACCTCAGCCTCCCAAAGTGCTTGGATTATAGGTGTGAGCCACAACACCCAGCCTTAATCTGTTTTATAACTCATTCTGTTGTTTTGTTTGTCTATTTCTGTGTCAATATCATAATATCTTCTATCTTTTTTAAAAAATTTGTATTTAGAGCAGTTTTTAAAGTTGGGTGCAGTTTTTAAAGTTGACACATCATGGGTGCAGTTTTTAAAGTTGACACATAATCATGGGTGCATGGTGATGTTGCACCCCGTCACATCTCCTGTCATCATCCTATGTAGCCCATCACATAGAATATACAGTGATCAGGTCAGCATAATTAGCACACCCATCATCTCAGACATTTATTTATTTATTTATTTATTTTGAGTTGGAGTCTCACTCTGTCGCCCAGACTGGAGTGCAGTGACCGCTCCCGGCCACCGCAGCCTCGACCTGCTGGGCTCCGGTGATCCTTCCGCCTCAGCCTTCCAAGTAGCCGGAATTACAGGCATGCGCTACCACGCCCGGCTGATTTTTTGATTTATTGTAGAGATGAGGTCTCGCTGCCCAGGCGGGTCTCGAACCCGCGGGCTCAGGCAATCCACTCACCTCAGCCTCCCAAAAGCGCGGGATTACAGGCTGAGCCACCGAGCCCGGTTTCAGACATTTATTATGTCTTTGTGTCGGGAGCATTCACTGTCCTCCCCCGAGCTATTTGGAACGAGATGCTTCTGTTAAGTGTAGCCATCCTGTAGTGCTGTAGAACCCTAGAACTGACTTTTCCTACCTAGCTCACCTAGCTTCATAATGAGCTGTTGTCTATGGTCCTTGGGTTGTTGCACCTTGTTTTCATTCTAGGCTGTTTGGGGTTTTTTATACCTTCATAGGAATTTCACAGAGAGCATATTAAGTTCAAAAACACGTATTTAAAGGCAGACAGAATCATCAGCCTATTGGAATTCAGGTCAGTTATTGATAGAAACCTAAATATGGCATACTAAAAAACTAAGTACTAAAATTTGAGAACCTTTGGTTAGAGAAGATGGCTTTGTTTTGTTTTTAATGTTAGATAATTGGATATGATGAAAGAGCACTTTATTGAGCCAGATCACTTAATAAGCATTTGACTCTTAGACAAATCTTTTCTTTATGTTGGAGCTTCTTTTTTCTTTGTCAGAGTCTCACTCTGTCACTCTGGCTGGAGTGCAGTGGCACACTCATGGCCACTGCAGTCTCAACCTGCTGGGCTCAGATGATCCTACTGCTTCAACCTCCCAAGTAGCTGGAATGACAGGCGTGCACCAACATGACCCCCTCATTTGTTTGTTTTTTTTTTTTTTTTTTGATTTATTGTAGAGACAAACAAGGTCTCGCCATGTTGCCCAGGCTAGTCTGGAACCACCGGGCTCAGGCAATCCTCTCACCTCCGCCTCCCAAAGTGCGGGGATGACAGGTGTGAGCCTCTGCACCTGGCCATGTTGGAGCTTCTTTACTCTTTGGACCTGGGCTCTCTTCTGCTTCCTGTCTCCTCTTTTCTCTTAGGTGATCATCTCTTCTGTTGGCTTTGAATTTCCCTCTGGGGGCTGGCTCTCTGACTCGCTCTTCTGCTCCGACTTCTAGCTTTGTGTGTTCAACAACTATCCACTTGAATGTTGCACAGTCATGATTTGTATTTGTTTGTTTTTTTGCTGGTCCTCCCCTCCTAATAGATGGTGCCACCATTTACCCAGTTCCTGTTGCCCCAGACCTGGGCTCATCCTTGACTCCTCACTGTTGCCCCACTTTGCAGCCCATCAGAAGGTCTGTCTGTCCTGAAATGTATCTCAGATTCATCCACTTCTCTGCCTCCACTGTCACCAGCTTGTCCTGGGTTACTGTAATTTCTTTTAGGGACCAATACAATTTCCTAACTATTCTCCCCTCGAAGTCCAGTCTCTCTATATAATAGCAAGAGTGATCTTTAAAAATCTCACTTTATTTGATTGTTTTGAGTTGGAGTCTCACTCCATTGCCCAGGCTGGATGGAGTGCAGTAGCACACGCACAGGGCCACCCCAGTGTCAACCTGCTGGGCTCTGGCGATCCTTCCACCTCAACCTTCCAAATAGCAAGAACTGCAGGCGTGCGCTTCCATGCCTGGCTAATTTTTTATTTGTTGTAGAGATGAGGTATCGCCAAGTTGCCTGGGCGGGTCTCAAACCGCTGGCCTCATGCAGTTCTCTTGCCTCGGCCTCCCAAAGTGCTAGGATTACAGACTTGAGCCCTGTGCCTGGCCGCCTAAAAATCTCACTTTAAAACGTCCAGTGTCCTCCTCTCGTACTTGGGCCATGCGTGGTAGTCTTGACTGTTATTTTGCCAGGCAGCTGCGATGCCTTTCCCTCTGCCCCTTGACTTTAAGCTGCCTTATGCAGGTGCTCCCCCTCGCCAGGTGCGGCCGAGGCTGCACTGGCCTTGCCAGACTCGTGGAAGGCTGTGCTCTCCAGCCCTGCTGCTGCTGCTGCTTTCCCTGCCCTGGCGTTTTGCCTGACTCCTTCTGACGTCCTTTGCCTCTCAGTGAGGATGTGGCTTTCTTGTAGTCCACCCATCTAAGTAAATGTCCATCTCCCCCCACCCCCGTTTGTTATTTCTATTGGGAAAGAGAGTAAGCACCATGTGGGTGAAATTGTGCCTGCTTTGCCCTTGAGCATATCCAGGGCAGGACACATGGTAGGCAGCGGACACTTGTGAAGTTGCTTACTTCCGTGTTTCTCATCTTGTAAACTGGAAGCTGGTGATAAACTGCCCATCCCACCTCATGGAGCCATTGTAGGGAGTAAACAAAACAGTATTGATGTCCCAAATGAAAATTTTACATGAACCTTAGGCATTTTTTTAGTCATAGAACAAATTTAAGATAAGGATTAATATACTGGCCAGCACTCTCTTCTTTCGATTTTCTGTCCCAAACAGCTTCTAAACACTTTACAAGAGCACATTAAGTTAGAATAGAATAATACTTTTTAAGTCTTGTGGACAATTCAAATATGTGGGGTTTTGTTGGTTTGTTTTTTGAGTCTCGCTCTGTCACCCAAGCTGGAGTGCAATGGCACGATTATGCCTTTCCATAGCCTCAGCCTCCTGGGCTCAAGTGATTCTCCCTCTTAACCCTCCCAAGTAGCTGGGACTACAGTTGGCGCCACCACGCCCAGCTTATTTTTTTCTTTAGTTTGTAGAGAGGAGGTCTTGCTGTGTTGCCTAGGCTGGTCTCAAAGTCCTGGGCTCGGGACTTTCCTGCCTCGGACTCACAGAGTGAGTTCCTCCTGCCTCAGACTCACAGAGTGCTGGGAGTACAGGCACGCGCCACTGTGCCCGCCTCAAATATGTGCCTTGATGCTTATGTGAGAACAGAAGTAAATATGTCGCTCTCCATCAGCTTTCGAAATCTTACTCTTGATAGCCAGAGCTTTTATGGGAACTTTGCCTAAACAGCTTCTCTTGAAATGAGCCCGCATGTGGCCAGGATTTCTCGATGTGGCCTGCAGTCTGACTTGTCTTTTGGAACCCCCTGTCCAGGTTGCTGTTTGTCCTCTCTGGCAACTACAGCCCCCGCTGTGATCCATGTGCCACAGCCCATGAGGGGCTGTGCTGGACTTGGCAAGGAGGGTGATGTGAAGCCCTTGGCTCATCCTTTTGACTTCGGAAAGCGATTCTCAAAGGAAATACAGTCAAGTGGGAGGACTACTTTTTTGCAGTGTATTACTTTCAAATATATTAAGTTTGGTCATCTTTGGAATTAGAGACCCCTACCAGCAAATAGAGTTGCTATTACTAAAATATAGTAGTGTTTGTTTTTTGTGCCTTAGGTTAATAAGTTGTCCCTGAGTCGGTTGTTATAGCAGATGGAAATTTGCCTTCGTTTCTTCACATGGGCACAACTTTCTTAGTGCAGGTTTCATAAAGTGCCCCTCATTCATCAGGTCTAAGTTGGAGCTGATTCTGAAACTCTTTCCAAAAACGGCAATGTCGGCATGTGAGAAATTCTTTTAAAAATACATTTGATGGCAACTCCTTCAGGTCCCCTCCCACTGTGGGAGCTTTTCTGTCCTCTCAATAAATCCTGCTTTAAAAAAAGATACATTTGAGAAATTTACTATCTAGAACATTAGCCTCCTAATCCATCAGAAAAAATTTTGAGGGCTCATTCTAAATATTTTTATTTTTTAATTTACAAATTACTATTGTATTTATACCCTACCATCATTAGTGACTATAGCAAGGCACAATATATACACCTAAGGTAAATATATGAGGGGTGACCCCCAAAACACTGGAACTATCTTTTGGAGGGCAGGTCCCTGGTAGTACAGGCTTCCCCCTCTAGATAAGTGTTCTAGGAACCCATTGGCATCTGTGTACCAACCAGCTAGTGTAGTTGTGAGAGGCTGTGTTCAGCTTTGGTGAATTGTTTTGGAGATTCTTTTAATGTGTTTGCCCATTTCATGATGGTGATTTATGACACTGAGTTGAGCATTCAGCAGTTTTTGCCCCAAAATGGCATGACCTCCATATTCCACCCTCCCTGTTCACCTGATCTCACCCCATGTGACTTTTTTTTGTTTGTTTGTTTTCCTGAATGAAAAAGTCCTGAAAGGGAAAGTTTTGCCGATGTGGAAGAGGTGAAACAAAAAATGGCAGAAGCACTAAAATGCATCCAAATTGACGAGTTAAAAAACTCGTTTGAACTGTGGAAAAAACATCTTAGCCGAGCTCGGTGGCTCAGCCTGTCATCCCGCGCCTTTGGGAGGCTGAGGTGAGTGAATGGCCTGAGCCCGCGGGTTCGAGACCCGCCTGGGCAGCAAGACCTCATCTCTACAATAAATCAAAAAATCAGCCGGGCGTGGTAGCGCACGCCTGTAGTTCCGGCTACTCGGAAAGCTGAGGCGGAAGGATCGCCGGAGCCCAGCAGGTTGAGGCTGCGGTGGCCGGGAGCGGCCACTGCACTCCAGCCTGGGCGACAGAGTGAGACTCCGACTCAAAAAAAAAAAAAGCATTTGAGTGAGAAAACGAACCTTTTGCACAAGGATAGCCAGTGTGTTGTAAACTGGCTTAAGCTGTATAGATGCCCTTCGAAAACTGTGTGTACTCTCTGGAATCTGTAACCAGACTTCCAAGGCTTTAGTAGTTAAGTTCTAGATTTTATAAACTATGGACTTAGTTTAGCTGGAAAAGGATAGTTCCCTCTCAGTTCTGTTTTTGTAGGGCTAGAGATGGAGGTCTGTGGCTGAGGTACATTAACTTTTTCTTTTTAAATGAAAAAGAGACTTTGGATATTTATTTATTTATTTTTGAGTTGGAGTCTCACTCTGTCGCCCAGACTGGAGTGCGGTGGCACGTTCATGACCACTGCAGCCTTGACCTGCTGGGTTCAGGTGATCCTTCCACCTCAGCCTTCCAAGTAGATGGAACTACAGGCACACGCCACCACACCCGGTTGATTTCTTGTAAAGACGATGTCTTGCTATGTTGCCCAGGCTGGTCTTGAATCCCTGAGCTCAGGCAGTTCTCTTGCCTCATCCTCCCAAGTGCTGGGATTACAGGTGTGAGCTACCATGTCCAGCCTGAACACTTAATTTTTATGATAATGCATTCTTTCATTTTGGAGATGGTTCAGATAGCGACTTAGTTATTTTCAAATATGAATTTTGGAAATCGAATACTTGTAGATCTAATTGCCAATGACTGATATGATGAATCTTTAGGCAGGTAGTGTTTTGTATCTTCGTTGGAGGACAGACAGGTGGCTGTGTGTCTATGGAATTCACACCCCTGGAATCCCTAAAGAAGCGCTCTTTTGCAGCAGCCACTTCCTGGCTGTGGAGTTCATTTTGCTTCTACTGGGGACATTAGTTTATTCCTGAGATAAGGGGTTCTGTCCGTTTAAAGACTCAAGTATCTCGAGACCCGCCTGGGCAGCGAGACCTCATCTCTACAATAAATCAAAAAATCAGCCGGGCGTGGTAGCGCATGCCTGTAATTCCGGCTACTCGGAAGGCTGAGGCGGAAGGATCGCCGGAGCCCGGCAGGTGGAGGCTGCGGTGGCCGGGAGCGGCCACTGCACTCCAGTCTGGGCGACCGAGTGAGACTCCAACTCAAAAGAAAAAAAAAAAAGACTCAAGTATCTGTATAATTATCTGATAATCTGTAATTATCAATTATTAAAGGTAAAACAGACTCTTCTTCTACTTCCCCCCTTTCCCACAGACCGACGAGCTATGAGTAAAATGAAATCAAACCACCTCTTAGTCTAGGATGGGGGTGGAGGGGAAAGAAGACCCTAGCCCGAGAGTGCAAGGGTTGGTGCTGCTGCCCATCTGGCCCGGGGTGGAACACATTCCTGAGAAGAGTGGCAGGGCCAGTCCCAGCAGTCTGCAGCTCCCTGTGGAGACATAGCTAGACATGTCAGATGGGGCTGGAAGAGCAGTTCAACCAATGAGTCCCAGCAGGTGGGACAGCCGCCGTGCCCATCTGAAGCAGGTCTGCCCAGGTGATGAGGCGAGGCTCGCTCTTATGGGGCTCTGGAGAGCCGTAGCACTTACCAGGGATGCCAGGACCCACGTGCCCAGATAATTCAGCCAACCTGGCCACGGGTGCCACACAGATGCGGGCGCTCATGTGCTCCCAGAAGTGCTAGCGCCAAGGTTCACATTATTGCTCTGATGGCGTGGCCTCCTCTTGCTTGTGACCTTCAGTCTGCTGGCTTTGGCTAAGTTAATGTCTTTCCAAGGTGGCCTTTGCCTGCAGAGTTGAGACCTCACAGGTGGGACTTCTCCTGAGGTTCCCCACCAGCAGGAAGGACTGAGGAAAGAAGCATGGTTGGAGAAAGGTGGGTCTGTGGATGTTACTTGACCCCAGTTTGTGGTCTAGTTTTCAGGTGTGGGTCTAGCCAGGCAGGCCAGTGTCGGCATCCGTTTCTTCCTGTCTTGATCCTTTCCAGCTCCCACGGCACCGCTGTCCCCTTCCAGCTCTCGGTAGTTCAGCTACCCTTTTGTTCCAGCTGCTTTATTCTCGTCTCGGGGTTCCTCATTTTCCCCAAGCATGGAAAGAGAAAAGACCTTGATCCAGGAATTATTTATGCTCTTAACATTACAGACCCTTTTTCTCCTTAATAAAAATGGCTAACGTACAAATTGTTAAGTTGTTATTTCAGAGTTTGGAATAGCAGTGGGTTTTTCTGTAATAAATAAATTATATTTTTCATTTTGTTGCTTACTACAAAATTTATTAAATTATCTCAGCTGTGATTAAAATTAAAATGTCTTGTTACATTAATATCTGCAAATTCTATTCCGCAAAAATATACTACATTCTTATAAATGATCTTTTGCATAGCTGTAGGGGACTAATGGGAAATTTAGTAATATTGCATATTTTTTCCTTAAATGGAAGTAATATTTCCATGTTCTGTTTGTAAGCAACAAATATGTGTATACTTTTCATGGGTATTTACACTATGGAAAAAGTGGGGGTTTTTTTGGCCTTGGGTTTTTTCAGCTGTAGGAAGAACTTTTTAAACATATCTTTGTTGGACTGATTAACATTACGAAGGATCTGAACTTAGTGACTTAAGCTATTCAAGTTAACCTTATATACAAGGTTGTTATTTTGTTTTTTTGAGTTGGAGTCTCACTCTGTCACTCAGGCTGGAGTGCAGTGGCACGTTCATGGCCACCCCAGCGTCAATATGCTGGGCGCTGGCGATCCTTCCACCTCAGCCTTCTAAGTAGCTGGAACTACAGGTGCACGCTACCACGCCTGGCTGATTTTTTAAAATTTATTGTAGAGACACGGTTTCACCAAGCTGCCCGGGCTGGTCTCGAACCTGCAGACTCAGGCAATCCACTCACCTTGGCCTCCCAAAGTGTTGGGATTACAGGCTGAGCCACCGAACCCGGCCCAAAGTCTACTTTTTAACATCTGAAACATGTTGAGGCCTCGTTTTTACGAGGCCTCAAAAAATTGGGTTAAGACTCAAAATTGTTCCTCTCCATGGAAATCTTTAGTAAAAGGCGAAAGATTTATATGATCTGAAGAGAAACCAGAGTATACAGGATTATTCTGTAGCACATATGGGCACAGGAAAGGGCTATGGCAATTAGGAGTTATTTCACACACACTGTCTGTGCCCACGTGTCCCAGTATGATACATCAAGCTGTGAGTGTGGTGATCCAGCAGCCAGAACACTTAAAAAATGGTGTACTGCCTGTCATCTCAGCACTTGGGCAGGCCGAGGCAAGAGGATTGCCTGAGCCCAGGGGTTCGAGGCCAGCCTGGGCAACTTGGTGAGACCTCGTCTCTACAGTGAGTCACAGAAAGTAGCTGGGCGTGGTGGCGTGCATCTGTAGTTCCAGCTACTTGGAAGGCTGAGGTGGAAAGATTGCCTGAACCCAGCAGGTCGAGAGTGTGAGGTTGCAGTGACCGTGAGCAGGCCCCTGCACTCCAGCCTGGGCGACAGAGTGAGACTCCAACTCAAAAAGAAAAATATGGTGTACTGCCAACTTAGAACAGTATCTGCTTTTCCTTTCTCTTTTCTATGAATGTGAGTTTTTAATACCTATTCAATTTGTACTATAAAAGTTTTTGAATATTACGGATTTCTGCAGAAGGCTGCTACCATGGGAAAACATGTGAGATAAAGCTTTTTTTTTTTTTTTTTTTTAAGAGGCAGAGTCTTGTCCTGTCCCCAGGCTGGAGTCAGTGTTGCAGTCATAGCTCACTGTAATCTCGAACTCCTGGGCTTAAGCCCTCCTCCCAACTCAACCTCTCAAGTAGCTGAGACTACAGGCATGCATCACCACACACCCAGCTAATTTTCAGATTTTTTTGTAGAGACATGGTCTTGCTATGTTTCCCAGGCTGGTCTCAAACTCCTGGCCTCAAGAGAGGTAAAGATTGTTAAGTGGAGTTTAGTTAGCGTAAAACCCGCTGTTTGTTCTGTGGTACTCTAAATAAATGATGTTGAATTAGCAATATATGTGGTGTAGAATCACCTTCAATATTGACCTACTTGGGAGTGGTATTAATAGACACTTTCCCAAAGCTGATAATCACAATGGTATTGTTATCTTTTGCTTGCAAAGTCTGTACAAAAGTCAGTCTCTAAAGACTGGCAGACAGTCTTTAGATTTTAGCAGATTCTCAGCAAGGTTTGTTGATACTGTTTGTTTTTAAATGATGAAAGTCCCTAGCATAGATTTTAAAATTGGGGGTTAGATTTAAATAACATTTTAATATAAATTCTGTTATTTGCTTTGTTCATGGGGAAATCCAGTATCCCTAAAAATACAATCCTAAAACCAAGTTGTTACATGTTGGAGAAAGGCAGAATGATTGTGTTGTTATGGCAACTCAAATAGGAAAAATGAAAACAGCACAGATAAGCTGCATCTGTTGTTATAGCAACCTTAGTTGTGGAAATGATTAAAGCTGGTCTAGAAAAGCTCTAGTCCAGCTTTAGTCTATTGAAAGTAAATAGTGTAAGAAAAGACAGGGAGAACTGGTTTTAGACGAAAGTTCAGTCCCTCTGGTGCCACAAGTGGCTAGTACCATTGTGTAGACAGATTTCTGTCCTTTCTAATTACAGTTCAACTCAGTTTAATTACCTTCGAGTATAATGATGGTGTGAAGGAAAGACACATGTAATAGATGTGTGAAAAGCTTGTGAGTCATTATTTTTTGGTGGCAAGTTTAGAAAGCCAAGTTAGAAAATTTAGTTACGGTAAATGACTCTTCCCCCCGATTCTCACCCTGTGCTTAGTGTTCATTCTTTTCCAGACCCACTTGCTGCATTGCTTTAGTCTTGAGCATTGCACTTTGACAGAGCATCCCACGTCCAGGCAGTCAGTAAGGCGTCATGTGCAGCACCGTGGCTGCATGTGAACAGGTGTGTTTGAAGAGGAATGGTGCGCTTCCTGTAAGCAGGAAGGAATTTGTTTCAGCTCTGTCTTTCGAACCTTCTCGTAATCAGAGCTTCTGTGGTGTCATGTTGAACGCCGTTCTTTCTTTCCCAGCTTCTGCTTGCCCATCGTGGCAACACATTTCATCCCGGTGTTCAGAGTCCCGTGGTGGGAGCCATGTTCTTTGTTCAGCGGCTGGCTGCTTGCGCAGGTTTTGTGGGAACAGAGCTGCATCTCCGTATCGGAGTATTGATCTGCTGCTTAGTCGGTGCAGTGCAAAAGCGTGTCCCAGCACCAGTGGACTCAGGCAGTTGAAGAACAGCTTACATTACAAACGAGGTGGAGGAGGAGGAAGTTCCGCAAGGCTGAACTCATGCTGTAAATAGCCACAAAATTGAGGATTTCCTTTAACAGCCTGTGTCAGAATTCCCATATCTTTATCCACATTTACTTGAAAAAATGGCTGAACATTACCTGAGCATGCGTTACCTACGCTAATGCCATTAAGAGAGTTTTATGTTTAATGTGCTTGTGTTGTAGTTGAAAACGGTAGCGTGAACCAAGTGGGTTCTGAGAAATAGCATTGACTGACCATGAGAACATTGACTTAAAGTAATATCTATTGACTGTTTCGATCAGAATCCAAATTTTATTTTATTTTTCGATGAGAAAATGCAGTTTATTTAAACATTAAATTAGAATGAGAGAGACAGAGAGGAGATTCAGCTCCCAAAGGTCGGGGAGGGAGCCAGATCTGAAGAAAACATGCCCTTGCCATAGCTCAGAGAGCACATGACCACACCATAGCTTGGCAAGGCAGTGGCCCAGAATCCAAATCTTTTTTTTTTTTTTTTTTTTTGAGTTGGAGTCTCACTCTGTCGCCCAGACTGGAGTGCAGTGGCCGCTGCCGGCCACCGCAGCCTCGACCTGCTGGGCTCCGGCGATCCTTCCGCCTCAGCCTTCCGAGTAGCCAGAATTACAGGCGTGCGCTACCACGCCCGGCTGATTTTTTGATTTATTGTAGAGATGAGGTCTTGCTGCCCAGGCGGGTCTCGAACCCGCGGGCTCAGGCAATCCACTCACCTCAGCCTCCCAAAGGCGCAGGATTACAGGCTGAGCCACCGAGCCCGGCTCAGAATCCAAATCTTAATGTTGGTTTTACGTATGCATAAGTTGGTTTTTCTGAATAGCCTCTTTACTTTAAATATCGCCTAGTTTTTCCTGACTAACCAAAAACTATCCTTTTATATAGGCATAGACAAGAAGCATCTTTTCTTTTCTTTTCTTTTCTTTTTTTGAGTTGGAGTCTTACTCCATTTCCCAGGCTCACGGCCACCCCAGCGTCAACCTGCTGGACTCCGGCGATCCTTCCGCCTCACCCTTCCAAGTAACCAGAACTGCAGGCACGCGCTACTGCGCCCAGCTCATTTAAAAAAAAAAAAATTTATTGTAGAGACGAGGTCTTGCCAAGTTGCCCAGGCTGGTTTCGAACCAGTGGGCTTAGGCAATCCACTCGTCTCAGCCTTCCCTGGTGCTAGGATGACAGGCTGAGCCACCGAGCCTGGCATAACGTCTTTTCAAAAGGCAGAAAAAGATGAGGAGGAGAAGAGAGCACTAAAATGATTTGTTTAAGAATTTGTAAAAAGCTTGTTCATTTTTGCTGTTACTTAATGGTAGTAGGTCATATATGACTCACCACTTAGATCCCACAGCTTAGGCTGCTAAATGGTTTAGACACCCAGCCCATAGTTTGAAGACTGTATTCACAAGTTGGCTAACATTTCGTCAAGGAGTTTGAAAATGAAAGACTGTATTCCATTGTGCCTAGGTGTGGTAGTACCATTGGTATGTAACAGTGCATGGATGTGAGTCTTTCTACTTCGAACTTATCTTGGAACAGAAGTTTTCAAAGCTAGTTTTAAAGTCTGTTAAACGTTTTACATTACGATCGGAGGCACTGACTTTTAGACTGGTGTTTGTAGCAGACAATATCCTCAGGTGGTGCATTAGAGATATCCTAGCTTACGTCTTGGCTTGTGATAAATTGGATTGGAAGACCAAGAACTTCTATTTTCCCGGAAGAAAAAAATTATTAGGTATACTCATCACTTTCAGTTTTACAATTTCTTGTCACATTTCACCTGCTTCAGAAATATTCATTTTGGATCCTTCTTGTGAATATGTAACTCTTAATACTAATGTCCTGAGAGAAAGGAGGATGTCTTATTCAACCTCAGTAATAACCACACCATCACAGAAAATGTCCTCACAACATATCAAGCAATCAAATAGCCAATAACCTGCTAAATTCCATAAACTGAATGGGGGGGTTGTATAATGTTCATTTTTGTTACTTACCAGGGAACTTGACACTTGGTCTTTGAATTGGATATTTGTTTCATATATTGTAGCTGCCAATCAGTCAGTGATTTGCAAATAGTGAAGTAAACACTCTGCTGAAAATGAGTTTTTCTCTCTGCTGGTCTGTGGTGCCCAGGAAATCAGATGGAATATGGTTGCATTTATTTATGTAGGCATTTATTCTCCTTCTAATGAGCAAGTGATTTTCTTTTCTCTACTCCTACACAAAAGTTAAATTAAGGAGTGCCCAAGAGGTCTGGGAAGCTTGGCTTGCCGTCATCTAAATACTGTTGACTGTTGGGGGACCCTTCTGAACAGTGTGTCCCTCTTCTTAAGAGAAAACTCCAGATAGCTTCCTTTGAACTCATCCTTAGGGCAAACTTGTCTGGAGCGAGAATGGCCTGTAAGTTGACTGTGTTTGCCTCTCCCCCTGACTCTGTGGTTTCTTCCGCTCTTTTTGCCTGGACAGTGAGGGACAGAGCTCTGATCTCATATGGCAGCCAGTCTGGCCTTACTATGTGGCTTATTCACAGGACACCAGCCTCTGTTGAGCCGTAGCAGCTGCAGTGAACAGACATGTAAATCCCTCTGGAGGAAAAAGTGCAGCAAATGCCTTTCAGAATGGGAGACGGCTTCAACTTCGGTTTACTCCTCTAGCTACAACCAAGCTTTCTGCTTCCGTCTTTTCTTTTTTCCTTTTCCTCTCCTCCTCTCCCTCCCTTCCCTTCTCTTTTCTTTCTTCCCTACCCTCCAGCTCTCAGAAATCCATAAAGCCTCACCCTCCCAATGAACGCTGCAATCATTTGGTTTTTGTGTATAGGCCAGCTTCACATCATCAAAAATTGTTGTGTAACCCCATGATTCCCAGGCCTCAGCTGGTGGCCTAGTTATTTCAAATAATATTTAATGCAATAAATTCTAGGGCAATAAAAGAATTTGGACAGGCCCTTAGAGCTTATTGCAATGGGATTTGACTTGAGTTTAATACAATGTTATTTCAGCGTATCAAATGATTTTTTTGAGGCATGATTTAAAGGGTCTTTATGTACAGGTATTGGTGATTGAGTTTGTAAAACCCAATCTGAGTTAACTACAGTTTTACTCTTACCAAGTGAATGCGCACTTCAAAAATGCAGAAATCTCATTGCTTAGCATAAAGCGATTTTTTAATAATGTGGCAATGAGAGTGTAAGTGAACATCCTTACTTTTGTTCTGTTATGGGGAGACTAAAGATACTACCTTGCTGGATACATACATTTGTTTACTAAGATGGTTGCTTTCCTATAGATGGGTATTAAAATGACTTTTGGTATAGGAAACTTGCAGCATTTAGGCATTGTTGTGATGCCTTACTGTCTGCTAATGTTGAATATTTGATGTGATTAAAAACAAGTGTTTTTATTTTATCCCTTAAAATTCAATAATCTTATAGTAAAAATCAGCCATAGGCCAGATATTAGAACTTACTGTGTTGATACAAATAAAAGAAAAATAAAACCCAAATATTGAATAATTAAGAAAAACAGAATGGCTCTCTCAGGACTGTTCAGCAGGAGGACAAAAAAGGAATAAAAGGAAAACCAGGATGTTGACATTTGACAGATTTGGTCGTCATCTTGTGGTCTGGAATTCTTATCTCAAGCCAGTGACTTTCAAGCGCTTTTGTTTTCTGTACTGAAACAGAGTAGTGAAAATGTTTTTATAGAAGGTTATGGGGAAAAAGTCTACGTATTAATTTGCTTTGGGTCATTCTAGTCTCTCTGGCAAATTCATAATTAGGAAGCCTTTTGAAGATTGCATTCTAGTCTCACAGGTACACAGCTCCTCCATATCTGGTAAATCTGAATTCATATGTGAGGAGGTTATGTTTTTTAAAGCATATTATTTACACAATTCACTGGAATGGCTCCTTTGGAAGTTGGGTGACTCTCTTATGTAATTATGTACTTAGTAACCCTGCTCTACAAAGCAGTAGAAATTCAAGTAAGAATAATTTACTGCTTATGCGTAGTTATTAGAATTTTAAAGCATTTGTTTGTTCAAAATTCTAGTTTATCAGAGTGTTATATTTGACTACCTACTTAATAAATAACAATGAATATAATTTATTTTAGAAGACAGCCAAATTTTAGTTCTAAATAAGCGTCCGGAGCCACCCCGTCTCCCCTGCTTTTTGTTTAAAAGGATTTTCATCTTTTAGTCCAAGTTGTGATGAAACTAACAATTCTTTTTTTTTTTTTTTGAGTTGGGGTCTCACTCTGTCGCCCAGACTGGAGTGCAGTGGCCGCTATCGGCCACTGCAACCTCGACCTGCTGGGCTCCAGCAATCCTTCCGCCTCAGCCTTCCGAGTAGCCCGAATTACAGGCATGCGCTACCACGCCCGGCTGATTTTTTGATTTATTGTAGAGATGAGGTCTCGCTGCCCAGGTGGGTCGAGACAGACCTGACAGGGTCCCTGGCTGGGAGGTAAACTGACGGTGGCTGAGCCACCGAGCCCGACAATGATTCCTTTTTAAAAATTCATATTAGAAGTGTTGTAGGCGGTTTTAAATCACAGAATTTTGGAATTTTATTGCTGTAAAGTACTGTTAGAAATAATCTTAATCCGCCCATTTCACCAGCAAGGAAGCAGAGGTGCGTAGAAATTAAGTGGACTGCTCAAGGTCCTGCAGTTGGTTGAGAATAAGTCTACACCACACCCGAGGCTTAACTTCTGTGTTAGTGCTTCCTCTCAGTTGGCATGGTTCACTTCCCCAGGGATTCTTTGACTACTCCTGCTATGTGTACCACAGTGGGTTGTAAGAATAGTGTGAAAATATATGGTCTGACAATAATGATATCTAACTAGTAATATTAACTTTTTTTTTTTATTTGGGGGGTCGCACTCAGGTTGGAGTGCAGTGGCATGATCATAGCTGACTACAGCTTTGACCTCCAAGGCTCAAGTGATCCTTTCGCCTCAGCCTCCTGAATATCTGGGACTACAGGCACGTTCCACCATACCTGGCTAACTTTTTATTTTTTTTTTAATAGAGTCCCTTTGTTGCCCAGGCTGGTCTCCACTCCTGGGCTTAAGCAATTCTTCCACCTCGGCCTCCCAAAGTGCCGGGATTGCAGGTGTGAACTACCATGCCCTGCCATATTTTACTCTGTCGCCCAAACTGGGGCACACTGGCATGCTCATGGCCACCCCAGTGTCAACCTGCTGGGCTCAGGCAATCCTTCCGCCTCAGCCTTCCAAGTAGCCGGAACTACAGGTGTGTGCTACCATGCCTGGCTAATGTTTTTATTTTTTTATTGTAGAGATGAGGTCTCGCTAAGTTGTCCAGGCTGTTCTCGAACCCGTGGGCTCAGACAGTCCCCTCACCTCAGCCTCCCAAAGTGCTGGTATTACAGGTTTGAGCCACTGTGCCCGGCCCATATTTTCCATTTTAATCCTGATTTATCTAGTGTTTTCTGATCTACATGTTTTATAGATGTTAACATGTGGCTAAACCTTTAAGCCTCATTTTTTTCTACTAGATTATAATCTCTAAAAGCAGGAACTCATTTAGCTCTCAAGTCAATTCAGTTTCATTTTGGAAACTTAAATTTTAAAAAAAAGTGCCCCCCCCCGCATTGATGGCATTGTTGGAATGAGTTTAGCTTCTCTGGGGATAATACTTATTTTAGAATTGTTTTTGTCTTCATCAAGTACTTTTGGTTTCAAGTAACAGATTGCCTTCTTTCCCCATCAAGCAGGAATGGGCAGCTAGTTTTTTTTTTTTTTTTTTTTTTTTTTTGAGTTGGAGTCTCACTCAGTCGTCCAGGCTGGAGTGCAGTGGCAAACTCATGGCTACCCCAGCATTGACCTGCTGGGCTCTGGTGACCCTTCCGCCTCAGCCAGACATGTGCTACCACACCCAGCTAATTTATTTATTATAGAGATGAGGTCTCGCCAAGTTGCCTGGGCTGGTCTCGAACTGTGGCCTAAATTGTTGGGATTACAGGCTGAGCCACTGAGCCCGGTCGGGGCAGCTATTTTAAGGGTACAGAGATAACTCATGGAATCAGAGGGAAACTGATGTGTCCTCAGTCCCCACAAGGACCTGGAGCCAGGCGTTAGAATACCTTCAGCACTCCAGGCGGCTGCCCTGAGTTCCTGGGATGAGTCCTGCAAGTCATGGTGTTAGCTGCCACTATTTTGCTGAGGACTTCGGCTTGTATGTTCATGGGGATATTGGGCTGTCGTTTCGGTTGAGCCTACCCAATGGGTGTCTACATTTTGGTTAGTTTCAGTTCTTACGTTTTCATTTAGTTCTTTTTTTTTTTTTTTTTGTCACCTCCCCCCCTCATTTAGTTCTTTATAGCTGTTACTTCTTTGTTGATTCTTCCTTTCTTTTAAGAGTGTTTGCCCTTAGTTATTGGAATATTTTTACCCTAGCTATATTACAGTCTTTGTATTTAAAGTTACTTTTAACATCTGTGTCATTTTGATAGCAGCATATGTTGATACCAATAGAAATTTTCCCCTTTTTTGATATGCCAAATAACTTTTGGGTTGTATCCTTGGCATTTTTTATATTGTATGACTCTGAGTTTTGTTTAGATCCTACTGAAAATTTTGGTATTTTAATTTTTTCAGACTCTCAACCCAGTTGGGTTCAGGCTGCAAGTTAAGCTTTCTGTAGGATTGTAGTTTCAATGTCTATGCTTTGAAAGCTTTTGCAGTACCTTTGAAATGTGCTTCATATTTGCATCACTTTTTGGCCAGTCTGGTCTCTGGACGGTAGTCTGTCTTGTAGTTCATTTCTCAAAGCCAATGGGTTGCTGTTATAAGGTATATCCACCTGTGTGCGGCTTGGGGGTGAACACAGGAGTTCAGTAGCCACTTTTCTGAGTTCCTCCCCAGTATGATGCATGATCTCTCCAGTATGATCTGGTTCCCTGGGACACTCCCCTTTTCAGTCCTCCAGCCAGAAAACTAGGGTCTTATATAATCCTGCGTCTGTTTCTGCCTTTAAAGTTAAGTGATGGGAAGGCACAGAGGAAAAGAAAAAGAAAAAAAAAAAAAGCAGCCCAGACTTGGTGGCTCAGCCCATAATCCCAGCACTTTGGGAGGCCGAGGCGAGTGGACTGCCTGAGGCCATGCGTTTGGGCAACTTGGTGAGACCTCATCTCTGCAATAATAAAAAAAAAATTAGTTGGGTGTGGTAGTGCGCAACTGTAGTTCCGGCTACTTGGAAGGCTGAGGTGAAAGGGTTGCTGGAGCCCAGCAGGTCGATGCTGGGGTGGCTGTGAGTGTGCCACTGCACT
Organism: Cephalopachus bancanus; assembly: GCA_027257055.1. Taxonomy (NCBI): domain Eukaryota; kingdom Metazoa; phylum Chordata; class Mammalia; order Primates; family Tarsiidae; genus Cephalopachus; species Cephalopachus bancanus. Next base: position 3,818,124 of record JAPVLO010000143.1, read on the forward strand.
CCAGCCTGGGCCCGATCAAAAAAAAAAAACCAAACATGCAGTGAGATTTTGTCTCACACTTTTAGGATCACAACTCCTCTGATCAAAGAGGTGGTCATTACTTAGAGTTTTAGGCTGTGGGTCTCTGCTTCTACTGTGACTTTTTTCATGGGATTGCTTGGAGAAAATGAGGAGAACTTTAAAGAAAAATGGCAGATGTTTACCATTCTCTCTGAGTGTTCATATCCCACCCCTTCTTCACTCCTTAAATTAGAATGAGAGGACTTTTCCTGGAGCTCTCCTTACTGATGCCAAAACCCATTTTGGGGTTTCGGTGCAGTCCAGGCTGGTGGATACTGGAGGATGATTACAAGCTAAATTCATTGTTGGTTCAGTGCTGTGTAAAAGTTTTCTCCAGTGTACTTGCCAGTGTTTAATTGTTGGAGTCTTCAGGTAAATGTTCCATGTGTTAGTGGAGGATGCAGGAGGGAGTGTGGGTACTCCGTCTTTCATGGAACCGGACCCTCTTCTGGTTATCCTTTTTATATTGATTTATGCTGGTGAACAGCATATACTGCAAGGTCAGTCCTTTGAGTTTGCTTCATGGCCAATCTCAAAGCCTGTTTTTGGTAAAGCGTAGCAAGTGTGCTTGTGTATACTGCCATTGTTGGATAAAGTGTTCTAGATAAGTTTTTAGGTCAAGTTTATTATCACACGCTTTGTTTCTTTTTGGCTTATTCTGTCAAGTAGCTGAGAGTTGTGTAGAATCTCAAACTATGGTTGTAGATTTGTATATTCTCCTTTTGGCTGTATTTTTCTTATTTTGAAATCTTGTTATTAGTAGTACATATAATTTTAGAATTATTCCTGGTGAACTTTTTTTTTGAGTTGGAGTCTCCGTTGCCCAGGCTGGAGTGCAGTGGCTTGCACACTCACTGCCACCCCAGCACCAACCTGCTGGTCTCCGGCGATCCTTCCGCCTCAGCCTTCCAAGTAGCCAGAACTATAGGCACATGCTACCGCACCCAGCTAATTTTTGATTTCTTGTAGAGATGAGGTTTCAGTCTTGCCAAGTTGCCTGGGCTGGTCTCGAACCTGCAGCCTCAGGCAGTCCACGCGGCCTCCCAAAGTGCTGAGATTACAGGCCGAGCAACTGAGCCCAACCTTTTTTTTTTTTTTTTAATCATGAAATAGTTCACTTTATTGCTGTTTATATTCTTTTTTCAGAGGTGAACTTTGATATTAATATAGCCATCCCAGTTTTCTTATGACCGTTTATCATATATTTTTAAAGCTTTTTAAATTTTTTATCAGTATACATTAATATATAATTGTCTTTTTAATTAAGCTTGATAATCTGTTCTTTGATGTTTAGACTTGCACTGTCCAATAGAAATGTCAGCCACAGATGGTAACCGAGTATATATTTATAAATTTTCTTGTAACCATATGAAAAATGAAAAAAATTGACTGGGCATGGTGGCACATGTCTGTAGTCCTAGTTACTGGAGAGACTGATGTGGTAGGATTGTTTGAGGCGAGGAGTTAAAGGTTACAGTGAACTATATGATTGCATCACCGCACTGCAGCATGGGTGACAGAGCCAGACCTTGTATCAAAAAAAAAAAAAAAAAGGTAAAAATAAACTTGAAAATTTCTGGTGTACTTTACTTAACCCAGTATAAATATTATCTCAACACATAACCGATATACAGTTATTAATGATATAGTTTACGTTCTTGTTTTGTATTATGTCTTTAAAAATCAGTGGGTATTTTAAAGTTATAGCATATCTCAATTTGAACTTAGCCTCTATTCAAGTGCTTAGTAGCTACATGTGACTAACGGTTACTGTATTAGAGAGTATATGTTTAGCCCATTTATATTTAGTGTAGTTACCAATATGGTTACATTAAAATTGTCCATTTTGCTCTTTATTTTCCCCATCTCTTTTCCTTTAAGAAAAATGTCCTGCTTTCTTTTGAATTTATTTTTAGTTATTTCTTTAGTATTCCGTCTTATCTTTTCTATTGATTACTAGATACTTTTGTTTTACTGATTGCTTTAGAGATTACAGTGTGCATTTAAAAATATTTATTAAGGTGAAATTCACTTAACATAAAACTAACCATTTTAAAGCAACCAGTTGTGGCATTTAGTACATTGACAGTGTCGTGCGACCATTACCACTGTCTAGTTCTGAAACATTTCTGTCATTTCAAGTAATAACTCTTATCCACTAAGCAGTGTCTTTCCATTCCCTTCTTCCAGCCCTGGCAATCGCCAGTGTGCGTTCTGTCTGTTTTAATTTACCTATTCTGGCTATTCCTACACTAAATGTAAATGGCCTAAACATACACTATCTATTATGGTAACCATTAGTTACATGTAGCTACTAAGCACTTGCATAGTGGCAAGTCCAAATTGAGATCTGCTGTAACAAGTCATTCATAGCTTTATATGTAAATGGAAACATGTACTATGTGACCTTTTGTGTCTTCTTTCACTTAACATAATATTTTTTTAGGCTTATCCATGTTGTAGTGTTTGCTAGTACTTAATTCATTTTTATGGCTGAATAGCATTTCATTGTATGTATATATAGTTATGCATTACTAAACTACAGGGATATATTATTAGGCAATTTTGTGTGAGTGTTACAGAGTGTACTTACACGTAGATGGTACAATCTACTATACACCTAGACTGCATGGTATTGCCTTGGGTCCTAGGCTGCAGACCTGTACAGCATGTTACTCTCCTGAATACTGTAGGCAATTATAACACAGTAGAAAGTATTTGTGTATCTAAACATATCTCAGTATAGAAAAGGTATAGTAAAAATGATGGCATAATCTGTAATTACAATCTATATTCTGTATCCCCACCAGCAGTGTACGAGGGTTCCAGTTTCTTCATATCCTTACCAAAACTTATTATCTTCTGTTGTGTGCGTGTTTCATCTTAATTAATTAATTTATTTATTTTGAGTCAGGGGTCTCACTCTGTCACCTAGGCTGGAGTGCAGTGGCACGATCACAGTTCCCTGCAGCCTCCAGCTCTTGGACTCAAATGATTCACCCACCTTAGCCTCCCAAGTAGCTGGGACTACAGGTGTGCATCACCATGCTTCGCTAATTTATTTTATTTTATTTTTTTATTTATTTTATTTATTTTATTTTATTTTTTGTAACGATGAGGTTGCCCAAGCTAATCTCAGACTCTTGGGTTGTTCAAGCAATCCTCCTGCCTCACCTTCCCAAAGTATTAGGATTGTAGGTGTGAGCCATCATGCCCGGCCTATTTTGTTTTATTTTTAATTGTAGGTTTCATAGTTTTTGAGACTGGATAGGACTTTGATGATAAAGCTCCTTCCAGTGTGTCTGAATTTCTTGACATGCTTCTTTCCTAAAGTATTTGGATTGCTCTGGTTTTTAGTTATCTTTTTCGTTCTTTAAATAAACTGCCATACTAGGTGTGTAAGGTACCTTATTGTAGTTTGTTTGTTTGTTTTTGAGTTGGAGTCTCACTTTGTCGCCCAGGTTGGCCACGCTCACAGCCACCCCAGCATCAACCTGCTGTGCTCCAGCGATCCTTCCGCCTCAGCCTTCCAAGTAGTTGGAACTATAGGCACACGCTACTGCACCTGGCCAGTTTTTGATTTACTGTAGAGACAAGGTCTCACCAAGTTGCCCAGGCTGGTCTCGACCCCTTGGGCTCAATCCTCTTGCCTCAGCCTCCCAAAGTGCTGGGATTACAGGCTGAGCCACCAAGCCCAGCCCCTTATTGTAGTTTTGATGTTCATTTTCATTCTGATTAATGGGATCGAGTGCCCTTTTCATGTGCTTGTGCTTCATTTGTATATTCTCTACTCAATTCCTGCTGGGAATGGTGGCTCAAACCTGTATCCCAGAACTTTGGGAGGCCAAGGCAGGAGAATCACTTGAACCCAGGTTTGAGGTGAGTCTGGGCAACATAGCAAGACCTTGTCTCTACAAAAATACAAAAATTAGCTGAGTATGGTGACACATGCCTGTAGTCCCAGCTACTTGGGAGGCTGAGTTGAAAAGGTCACTTGAGCCCAGGAGTTTGAGGCTGAAGTGAGTCATGATCTTGCCACTGGGTGAGAGTGAGACTGTGTCTCCAAAAAAAAAAAAAAAAAAAAGCCAGAGAAAAATGTCTATTAATTCCTTTGCCAGTTTCTTTTTTTTTTGAGTTGGAGTCTCACTCCGTCGCCCAGACTGGAGTGCAGTGGCCACTCCCGGCCACCGCAGCCTCGCCTGCTGGACTCCAGCAATCCTTCCGCCTCAGCCTTCCAAGTAGCTGGAATTACAGGCATGCGCTACCACACTCGGCTGATTTTTTTATTTATTGTAGAGACGAGGTCTCGCTGCCCAGGTGGGTCCCGAACCCACGGGCTCAGGCAATCAACTCACCTCAGCCTCCCAAAGGCACGGGATTACAGGCTGAGCCACCAAGCCTGGCTCTTTTGCCAGTTTCTTAAGTGGGTTGTCCTTTTTGCTTGAGTTATAAAAGTTCTTTGTATATCCTGGGATGTTAGACCCTTGTTAGATACATGATTTGCAAAACAATGTGTATCTTTAACTTATCACTGTAGCTCTTAAAATATTCTACTTCACTTATACTACATTTCAGTTTCTTTCTTTCTTTTTTTTTTTTTGAGTTAGAGTCTCACTCTGTCACCCAGGCTGGAGGGCAATGGCACACTCCCGGCCACCACAACCTCAGCCTACTGGGCTCCTGCAATCCTTCCACCTCAGCCTTCCAAGTAGCTGCAACTACAGGCGCGCACTACCACGCCCAACAAATTTTTTGATTTATTGTAAAGATGAGGTCTCGCCAAGTTGGCCAGGCAGGTCTCGAACCCTTGGGCTCTGGCAATCCACTCACCTCGGCCTCCCAAAGCGTGGGATTACAGACTGAGCCACTGAGCCTGGCTCTTTTCTTTTTTTTTTAATCAGAGTCTTACTCCATCGCCCAGGCTGGAGGGCAGTGGCACACTCACGGCCACCCCAGCGTCAACGTACTGGACTCAGGTGATCCTTCTGCCTCAGCCTTCCAAGTAGCTGGAACTACAGGCGCGTGCTACCACACCTGGCTAATTTTTTGATGCATTGTAGAGTCAAGGTCTCACCAAGTTGCCCAGGCTGGTCTCAAACTCCTGGGCTCAGGCAGTCCTTTTGCCTCGGCTTCCCAAAGTGCAGGGATTACAGGCTTGAGCCACACAGTGCTCGGCCAATATTTCAGTTTTCTACTCCTATCCTTTGTGTTATTATTGTCATGCATTTTGCTTTCATATGTATGTATTACGAAGACCACAGATTTTTTTTGCTTTAGTTGCTTATTTTTCAAAAGAAATTTTAAAATGAGGTTTTAAAAATATTTACTCACATGTTTATATTTCTTAGCACTTTTCATAGTTTTATATAAGTTATATCTAGTATTTCCTAGGTATTTTCCAAATACATTTTCCAAATGTATTTTCCAAATACATTTTCTGTTTTATCCCCAACCTCTCCCTCTGGTTCTCTTTATGGGACACCAGTTATACAAACGTTGGACCACCTGAAAATTTCCCACAGGTTACTGAACTTCATTCAGTTTTTTTTCTGTCTTTTTTCTCTTAGTGGTTTATTTTGAACACTGAAATTTCTTCAGGTTTACTGATCTTTTCTTCTACCGTGTTTACTCTGCTGTTATAATCCCATCTCAAGAAATTACAATTTCAAATATTGTATTTTGCCTTCTGGAACTTTTCATTTTTTTAAATATCCTACACCACTATGTTCATCTTATAATAACGCTTTTAATGTTCTAATTTAATTTAATCATCTGTCATTTAATGTTCTAATTTAATTTAATCATCTGTCATTTTCTTTTCTAGGTCTGCTTCTGATTGCTGATATTCTTCCTAGTTATGAATCATATTTGCTGCTGCTTATCTAGTAATTTTAGGGTTAGTTTTAGACATTGTGAAAGTTACATTATTGAATATTTGTATTTTTTGTCTTTTGAAAAGAATGTTGAGCTTATTTTTGCTGATGATTAGGTTTCTTGCCTGATGCTATTGTGGCTGATTTTAAGCTTTTTTGGGTATGTTATGTGTAGCTTTTATTCTAGTGCAGCTCATCCCAATAACTGAGGTGCGGTCTTTCTAGGGTCCTAGTGAATGTCCTAGGTGTGCATTAGGCTTATGTAGTCTGGCTGGTCAGAACAAAAAAGTGCCCCACGTCTGTGTAGCTTCTAGTTGTTGAGCTTACAGCTCTGTTGTAGTTCTTTTTTTTTAAAGTTGGAGTTTCACTCTGTTGCCCAGGCTGGAGGGCAGTGGCACACTTATGGCCACTGCAGCCTCGACCTGCTGGGTTCAGGTGATCCTTCCAAGTAACTGGAACTACAGGTGCGTACCACCATGCCTGGCTAGCTTTTTTCATTTTTTTATTGTAGAGACAAGGTCTCACCAGGTTGCCCAGGCTGGTCTCGAACCCTTGACTGAGGCAATCCTCTTGCCTTGGTCTCCCAAAGTGCTGGGATGGCGGGTGTGAACCACTGCGCCTGGCCTTGTAATTCTTCACCTAGTCTTGTGGAGTTATACCATGTACGTACCTGAATACTCAGAATTCAGGAACAGACTTAAGGGATCCTCTGTTGAGCTATCTGGAGCCTGTTTCTGTGTAACTCATTCTTCGGCACTCTCCTTCACCAACTCTTGCCTCTTTAGCCTTCGGAATTCTGTTTCCTCAAGTGAGTGGTCCCATTGTACTCTGTTTGAGTTCCCTTTTCTTGTGCTGCACACTGGAGAGTACTTCCGGGTAGAAGACTAAGATAATTTTAAGAGGCATCTTGTTTGTCTCCTGTCATTCATGGATTACAGTCTGGCATTTCTTGTTCAGTGTCTTAGAATATATGTTTCTCATATTTTACCTAGTTTTTTGTCTATGGCACAACGGCTGGTTTGATAGCAGTTATTCCCTTATGGTGGAAGCTGAAGTTTAGTGTTTGTCTTTTACTCAGAGTTTCTATTTGTACTCAGTTTTTATTTAAACTCAGTATACTAAAAGTCCTCACTTTTCACAGTTTTAATATGCACAAATGTCAGTTACCACAGTTTATTTTAATATCACTGGTCCCCCAGCACCACAATTCAAATTTCAATTACAATATAGTATGTTAACTATGAGTAACTATGTAAAGTACAAACTTCATTGCTGGCTCTCTAGTCCACAAATCACTATGGGCAAAACGGATGCGCATCAGACACTTCTTTCTTTCTTTTCTTTTTTTGAGTTGGAGTCTCGCTCTGTCGCCTAAGCTGGAGTGCAGTGGCACACTCAGGGCCACCCCAGCGTTGACCTACTGGGCTCTGGCGATCCTTCTGCCTCAGCCTTCCGAGTAGTTAGAACTACAGGTGCCTGCTACCATGCCCAGCTAATTTTTTTCCTTTTCTTTTAAAATTTTGAGTCAGAGTCTCACTCTGTTGATCACTGCAGCCTCAAACTTCTAGGATCAAGTGATCCTCCCATATCTGCCTCCAGAGGATCTGGGACTACAGGATTGTGCCACCACACCCAGCTAATTTACTTTTTTATTTTTATTTTGTAGAGACAGAGTCTTGCTATGTTGCCTAGGCTGGTCTCAAACTCCTAGTCTCAAGCAATACTCTCAACTTGGCCTCCTAAGGTGTTGGGATTATAGGTATAAGTAGTCACTTGTTTCAGAGTCTATTGAAGATTAGTCATTGTACATCTTTCATTAAGTTTATATATATACAATTAAGCCTATGTGATATTTTATAAAAATTAATCAAAAGTGGAAATTGGCCAATAAGATGAAACAGAGTAACAAATGATAACACTTTAATTGAAATTGAATGAAATATAAATGGAGTTTTAGAAGAAGGAGATGTCCTTAGGAATGTTGACACTGCCACCATTTGATAGACTAGATCTGCAGCCAGAGGAACTTAGTGAAGATGAACTTATTAACATAAGTGAGGAAGGTGGCTACGAAGAAAAAGGAAAAGATATTCCAGACCAAAAACCTTACACGAAAAGAAAACAATTTTACAGTAAAAGATCTGGAGATATTTTATAAAATTGGAAATATAAAATTTGTTAGAGGGCGATCTAACTTAGAACCACAGCTCGCCAAGGCGTAGAAACGATGCTTGCTTTGTGTGTTTGTAGAGCGTCTTTGTTTTGAGCTGGAGTCTCACTCTGTCACCCAGGCTGGAGGACAGGGCACGATCATGGCTCCCTGCAGCCACGGCCTTTCCTCAGGCAGTCCTCCCGCCTCAGCCTCCTGGGCAGCTGGGCCTACAGGCGCGTGCCGCCGTGCCCAGTTAATTTTCCGATTTTTTGTAGAGATGAGGTCTTACTGTGTTGCCCAGACTGTGTCTTCAGAGATTCTTGAGGCTGTGGCTTGGGAACTTTCATCAGCTTCTGAAAATTTCTCATGTCTCTCTAAGAGTTGCTTTGCTCTATTTCCTTCCTTCCTTTGCTTTCCTTTCCTTTTCTTTCTTTCTCTCTTTCCTTCTTCCTTGTCTTCTTCCTTTCCCTTCCTTTCCCTCTTTTTTCAGTGTTAGAGGAACAGTCTCTTTCTGTCTTCTAGGCTGGAGTGTGGTAGTGTGATCACAGCTTATTGCAGCCTTGAATTCCTGGGCTCAAACAGTTCTCCTGCCTCAGCCTCCCCTGGGACTACAGGCATGAGCCACCTCGCCTGATACTTCTGCCTTGTTTTCTTTGTCTTTTATTTTTTTTTAACTTGCAAAAGTCCAAATACACGTTTACTTTTTTGCTGTATCATTTATGTTTCTTACAGTCTTTTCGGTATTTTTCTATCCTTCATCTTGGCTTCAGTCCAGTGACTTTCTCCTGGTCTATCTTCTTGTTCAGCAAATCTCACTTCCTGCTTCTAGTTTTCTCTTAAACCAGTCTAATGAATTCTTAATTTCAACTTTTGTATTTTTTTAGATACAGGATTTTCATGTTTTTTTTTAAATGATAGATTCCAGTTTTTGGTATAACTCTTCACTTTTCATCTGATTTCTTGAGTATCTTAGCATGATTATTTAAAAACCTGTGTCTTATAATTCCAGTACTTATTGCATTTTTCATATATACCTAACATTACATTTTCCACCGTAAACATTTTTAAGTGTACAATTCATAGTTTAAGTACATTCAATTCCTGGAAGTCAGGAGTTCAGGGGCCAAGATCCCAGACCCCTCTCTCCAGAACTTTTTCCTCTTGCAAAACTGAAACTGTATACCCATTAACTGACAACTCCTCATCCCCCGACTTCCCTCTGCCCCTGGCAACCAGCATTCTACTCCAGGTAGCTCATAAGTGGAATCATACAGTACTGTTATGAGCCACACAATGGCATTTTGGTCAATGATGAGCTGCATTTACGCCGGTGGTCTCATGAGATTATAATGGAGCTGAAAAATCCCTATCGCCTAATGACACCATAGCCATTGCAACATCACGGTGCAATGCATTACTTATGTGTTGATGCTGGTGTCAACAGACTTACTACCCTGCCAGTTGTATAAGGCCTAGCACACATAATTATGTACAGAATGCAATACTCGATTATGGTAATAAATGATTGTGTTACTAGTTTCTGCATTTAACATGCTATACTTGATTTTATCATTATTTTAGAGTATATTCCTACTTATTTAAAAAAATTTGACTGTAGAACAGCCCCAGGCAAGTCCGTCAGAAGATGTTCAAAGAAGACGTTGTCATTGCAGGAGACAGTAGCTCCATGTGTGCTGTTACCCCTGCAGACCTTGCAGTGGGACAAGCTGTGGAGGTGGGAGACAGTGACACTGATGTGGAGGTGAGAGACAGTCACTAACCCAGACACTGTACAGGCCTGGGCTAGTGTGTGTGTTTGTGGCCTAGTTTGTTTGCTTGTTTTTTGTTTTTTTGAGTTGGAGTCTCATCCGTCACCCAGGCAGGAGTGCAGTGACATGTTCACGGCCACCCTAGCTTTGACCTGCTGGACTCTGGCCATCCTTCCGTCTCAGCCTTCTAAGAAGCCAGAACTACAGGCGCGCACTACCATGCCTGGCTAATTTTTTGTTTATTGTAGAGAAGAGGTCTCACCAAGTTGCCTGGGCTGGTCTTGAACCCGCAGATATAGGTAATCCACTTACTTGCCTTAGCCTCCCAAAGTGCCGGGATTACAGGCTTAGCCACTGAGCCCAACCTGTAGCTTCGTTTTAACAAAAAAGTTAAAAATAAACAAAAATTTAAAAATAGGAGAAAGATTGTAGAATAAGGAAATGCAGTATTTGTGTACAGCTATACAATGTATGTTTTAAGCTAAACATTACTACAAAAGAGTCAGTAAGTTTAAAAAATTTTAAAAGTTTATAAAGTTAAAAAAGTTGCAGTAAGCAAAGGTTAATTTACTGAAGAGAGGAAAATGCATCTTAAAAATTTAGTGTAGCTTAAGTGTGCCGTGTCTCTGAAGTCTCCATAGTGGACTCCACAGTCACTCTCACTCACTCACCCACCCACCCACCCACCCAGAGCAGCGTCCTGTCCTACAAGCTCCAGTTGTGGTGAAGGCCCCATCCAGGTGGACTATTTTTTATCTCTTACACCATATTTTTACCGTGCCTTTGCTATGTTCAGAGACATAAATCCTTACCATTGTGTTACATTTGCCTACAGCACTCAGTACAGTAACGTGGCCAGGTGTGTAGCCCAGGAGCAATAGGCTAGACCGTCTAGCCCAGCTGTGTAGGTGGCTATACCATCGAGGTTATCACTCAATTCTGCGATGCTCACACATGATGAAATCACACATTGGCGAACCTACCTAATGCTGCATTTCTCAGAATGCATCTCAGTTGTTACGCGGCACATGACACTGTTTGTCTTTTGTGCCTGGCTTATTTCACTTAGCATCATGTCCAGGTTCCTTCATGTTGTAGCACAAGGCAGAGTTTTCTTCCTTTTTAGACTGAATACTACCCCACTGTATGCATAGACTAAATTTTGTTCAGGCAGCCATCCGCTGCTTGACACTTGAGCTGTTTGCACCGTTTAGCTGTTTGGATCGGTCTGCTTTTATTGTTTGCCTTTTCCTATGGTTTTTAATTTGGTAATTTGATCCCTTTCCTTTGGGTGCTTGATAATTATTATTTGAATGCTAGTATTTTTTAATAAAAACATTAGAGACCCTAAGTGATTTCCTTTGAATGCTTGATAATTATTTATTGAATGCTAGATATTTTTAATGGAAGTATTAGAGGCCCTGAGCGAAGTCATCCTTGAGAAAGCGTCTGGTCCTCTTCACGGGCACATCTCTTTGGTTCACTTGTGGCATCTCTATTTTTGGGTGCCATTCTTCTTTCTGGTTCATGTGGCCCTTCCATGATGTCAGCCAAAAGCCTGAGTTTTATCCGGGTGCCATTTCCTAAGTGGGCCTCAAGAGACTGCTGAAATATGCCCAAAGCTTTCTTTGTCCGTAAAAATTTAGCAGTCGGCATATGCCTCCGGGAAATTGTGCACAGAGTGTCAGGTTAACCACTGTGTGTTTCTCTTCTGTCTGGGATCTTGGCCCCTACAGTCCTGGCAGCATTAGCTATTCTCTGGTGCCTTTAGACCATTTTCTTTATTTGGCTTTTATAATTGTCTTTTCTGCATGAAATTCAGTCTGATAACATGTACTGCATTATAGCCAAAAACAAAATCCCAATTTTGATTTATTGTAGAGATGAGGTCTCGCCTGCCCAAGCGGGTCTCGAACCCGCGGGCTCAGGCAATCCACTCACCTCAGCCTCCCAAAGACGCGGGATTACAGGCTGAGCCACCGAGCCCGGCTCCAATTTATATTTTATTAATCATTTTTTCATGTTTTATTTTTAAAGAGTCTCAAACTACAGAAAGTTGCAAGTAAAATGCAAATTACATTTTTTTAATAAACCATTTGAAAGTAAGGTACTGACGTGATGTGCCTTCACCCTGGAATTCTTTGATGTGTATTTCCTTCAAACTAGAACATTCTCCTGTAAAACCCAAAACAACGACCTGAATAAGGAAATTAGTGTTGGTACATTATTGTCATCTAATCCATAGACTCCATTCAGGTGTCTCTAGTAATCTCAAAAATGTCCTTGGTATATTTAGTTGTCATGTCTCTTTAGTTTGGGACAGGTCTTCAACCTTCTTTGACTTTCGTGACATTGACATTTTTGAGGCTTATAGGCCAGTTATTTTATTTTTTGTTTTGTTTTTTGTTGTTTTATGTTTTGAGTTAGAGTCTCACTCTGTTTCCCAGGCTGGAGGACAGTGGCATTCTCATGGCTCACCGCAGCCTCGACCTGCTGGGCTCAGGTGATCACTCTGCCTCAGCCTTCCAAGTAGCTGGAACTACAGGCATGCACCACCATGCCCGGCTAATTTTTTGATTTATTGTAGAGATGAGGTCTTGCTATGTTGCCAAGGCTGGTCTTGAACTCCTGGCCTCAAGTGATCCTCCCTCCTTGATCTCCGAAGTACTGGGCTTATAGACGTGAGCCACTGTGTGGGGCCTGTGGTTTTAATTTGTTCCATTATTGGTGATGTTAATGTTGACCACTTGATTATGATGTTCGGGTAGGAATGGAAAAGAGGGAGAGGCATCGATTAAATTTTTTTTTTAAACTCACTCGTATTTTTACGGCAAATACTTTTTAACCTAGTGTGTTACAACTTCCATAGAAGGCAGTGGCTCCCACATCTGTGTAATCTTTCTAGGTTCATACCCAAACTTCTGTGCCATATTTTTACTTATATACTAGAGGTTCCCTGTCACATCACTTTCCTGACTTCTGAACCTGTCTCTCCCTTTCCCCAGCTAGTTTATTTCACTGGTGTCTGCCCCTGCCACTACCGTCTGGTTGTTCAGGCTTGAAACCTTGGGATGATTTTGGCGCACCTCTCTTCTTTCCTTCTAGGTAGTTGCTGTGCCCTCTTGATCCTTTTTCCTTTAGTATATATACAGTGTTTTCTCCATGGTCATTACTGTGATGAATGCAGCAGCCTTTTGGGTGGGTGTGATTTCTTTAGTTTTTAAAGTAATCCCAGTGCCCCGAGACTGTCTTACCTCCCCACTTAATAAATGAGTCTATGTCCGACTTTTTAAATGCCATGTTTATGTAGCAGTATCCTAGGTAGTCAGGACATCCAGTTTTGAATCCCATCTTTGCCGCTTACTAAGCACCCATCAGCTTTTGGTAATTTATTTAACCTCTCTGGGTCTTATTTACCTTACTAGTTTGTTTTACTGGTGAGTGAGATCATGAATTCTGAAAGAGCTGTATCCAACACATACCTTGCTAGATCAGTCTGAGTATTATCACTGAGTCTTTTCAGTAGTCCATAGGCTTCCTTGCCTTTTTCTGATATGCAGTTTTCACTGATCTCTCACCATTTCTTTTTCTTTCTTTTTTTTTTTTTTGAGTTGGACTCTCACTCTGTTGCCCAAAGTGGAGTACAGTGACTTGCTCACGACCTGCAGCCTTGGCCTGTTGGGCTCTGGCAATCCTTCAACCATACCTGGCTAATTTTTTTATTTATTGTAGAGACGAGGTCTTTCCACGTTGCCCAGGCTGGTCTCGAACCTGTGGGCTGAGATTACAGGTGTGAGCCACTGCACCCAGCGTGATCTCTCACCATTAAGCACATATTTACTGAATAGCTCCTGTGACCAGGCAGTAGAGGTAAACCAAGATAAGACCCAAGTCAGTCTCTGCGGAGTACAGCCTGATAGAGGAGGCAAATGTGTAATTAGCGTATATGCAGTAAGTATACAGTAGCCAGTGCTGCAGTGGAACCAAAGCCTGGGGCAGAACTTTTCTAAATATCAGAAAATTGAGCAAAACTTAGAGCGGCTATTGTCTAACACAGTTTAGTATGTTATTATATTTTTCTTTGTCATGACAATTTGTGTTAGTAAGTCATCTCCCTAAAATAGAGTGTGAACTATGTGAGACATATCTCTGTAGTGGTGAGTCTATGGATTTTGGAGACAAGCACATTGGGATCTGCTCGAGTCGACTCTCCCGTTGGTGTTGCTTTTTTAAAAGATGTTATCTTTAGTTTTTTATTTTATTATAGAGATGTGGGGTACAAGTAGGCTGCATGAGGTGAGGTTTTTGGCCTCCAGCTGGCCCTCGCTCCCGCTGGTTCGGGACTGGGTACCCTTTGTGTTGTTATATTTCCCCCTCCCTCCCCTGGCTGTGCCCAGCGAGTATGATCCCTCCCTTGTGCTATTGTGATGAATGTCCAGGTCTCACTTAGGAGTAAGAATATGGGTCTTCAGTTCTTCGTTTCTGTGATAGAACACTAAGTATGATGGTCTCCAGCTCCATCCAGTTTGCCGTGAAGTCATGATCGTGTTCTTCTTTATGGCTGCATAATACTATGTGGTGTGTGTGTACCACGTTTTCTTTATCCGGCCGACTTTGTACTCTCCAGTTACTGCTACTCTTCAACAAAGTAACAATGCTTAAATGAAATAATGTATTTAAGGGACCCAGTGCAATGCCTGGCCAATAATTTATGTCCAGTAAGCGTTAGTTCTCTTCTGATATTCCACCTGTGCCCACTCTGGTAATGAAAAATAAGTATTTGGTTGGTGAATGAATTTATTGATCCCAAGGTCTGCAGTTCATAATGACTTCCCAGAACATTTTGAAATGTAAGTGGCATTCATGGAAGCCCAATCTTGGTAATAATGCCACTTTATTTTATTCAGTCAGGACCTCACTCTGTCGCCCAGGATGGAGTGCAGTGGCACGATCACGGCTCATCACAACCTCAATCTCCTGGGCTCAAGCAGATTCTCTTGTTTCAGCCTCCTGAGTAGCTGGGCTACTCCTGGGGTTACTGAGGTGATTTTTTGAAGATGAACTCTCACTGTGTTGCCCAGGCTGATCTCGTACTCCTGGGGCTCAAGAAATCCTCCCATCTTGGCCTTCCGAAGTTCTGGGATCACAGGCATAAGCCACTGCACCCAGCTGCCGCTTTACATTTTTTTCTTTTGCACTTTGCAGCTTTTAGAACTTTTAGTTTTGCCACAACTTTGCATAGTAAGGCTAGGCAGATACGATTGTCCTGTGTGATGGGTGGGAGTTTTCATTTTGGAGTGAACTGAATTGAGATTTTTAAGACAGTCACTGTATTTGTATAGGTTGAGTCTGAGTGTATTATGTGGCCTATGGAATATTGCACTTCTCTCTGAATTTTTTAGTTGATAGAGTAGTGAAAAGGGAATTCTTCTATTCCATGGCTTAAGGATACATAAACTCTCAGCGCAGCAATCTTTTTATTGTTGATTATTATAGCTTCTATTACTCCTAGAAGTTGACAACAGGGACCTGAGTTTAGGAGACTTTGTCATTCAGCTTTCATATCATAAATGCTGAGGCCAGCCCTTTGCCTGCAGGGCCCTCCATCAGTGAAGAGGATTGGTGACATTATCCAGACAGCCATGTGGGGGCGGGGGAGTCAGGACTATCAGTATTCTCTGTGTAAAGGAATCTGTGCCATTGACGGGGAGTGGCCACTAGATACTGTATTCTTCTTGAAGCACTGGAGGCCCATTGCTGCACCATTTCAGTCTTTTCTTTTTGATTCAGGGAGTAGAAAACACGTTCAGACCTTTTCTTTGTTCAGTGCCGTGTGTGCTTTTTAAAAGCAGGGGAGTCATTCAGCTAGATAACAACAATGGCAATAAGTTACCATAGTCTTCAGCTTCTTTTGCCTTTGTAGAGGAGAGTCAGTTGGGGTGAGGTTTTAGGTGGGAACTGAGCTGAAGAAACTAATTTGTGCTGCGCAGCGCTGGATTTGTGTAGGACAGAGGCTCATCTATTCACTTTGCTATGGCTTTTAAGACTGCATTTAAGGAATCTGTGATTCCCAAGTTCTTAAACAGTTAATAGAGCTGAATGTTTAGACAAGGGAATGTAGTTGCTGGATTGCAGCTTAATTTAGAACCTTCTTTTTTTTTTAAATTAAAACATTGTTTAAGTGTAGAAAGAAACCTTTAGGAATTTAAATATAACTTGCAAGGAGAAACAACAAAAGCAGCCCAAACTTTAAGTATAAAACAGTGTGCTTTTTAGGTATATTAGGGGCAAATTTTAAAGGGCATTATTTACTCAATGTTGAAGGACGAAAGAATCTTACATCTTTGTCAAAAACTGACCAGTGAGAAAGGCCCTGAAATACATAGAATGCATAAGACCAGTAACCACAGTGGCATCCTCTCCGCTCTGCTACTTCTTGCCAAATTTCCTTTGGTTTTCCCCTTCATGTAGAAGACGTGAAAGTGATGGCCTACTCCATTTATTTTGTAATTATATTTTTTTCTTCAGTGTTTTTAAGTGGCATTTTCCAGTAAGGGTAAGATTAATTGTTACAATACAAACCAATTTGAAAATTAGTTTTTAAATTGAGCCATAATATATAAAATCTTATGGTAATGTGCAGATCTGACTATATTCAAGTACAGTTTTCATACCCACACCAATTGTCTTGTAATAATCGGGAATGCATCCTCTGTGTGGTGTTTGCAAGTTAATGCTATTTTGGAAATCACACCGGTATATCTAGTGGCTTTCCTGGGTATATGTGGTTCATTATTGATAATAATTGTATTTTGGAATTGTAGTTGAAGGAGATGGGGTAAGCCCTTTCATACTGTTGGTTGCTAGGCGTCCCGATGGAGAATGGCGATGAGTAAACAAGGAAGGGCATCAAGATACCTAACAGTGAGGGAAACCCCGATGTTTGTCATGTATGGAAAGCAGACTTAATACAGATGCCTCCGTAAAAGGAGGAGACAGACCATCACCAGAGGAAGGCCTTGACATGTCCAGGAACAGCCACAAATGCATATGGATATGTGTATTTTAATAACAGAGAGGAGCTCCCAGCCTTTGGACAAAAGGCTTCTGGTTGGCTTCGAGACTCACCCGTGCTGCCTGTCATGGGAATGCCTTCAGTGTGGAGCCACCTGCCTCCTTTTGCTGCGAAGGGGGAGAAGTGGCAAGCTGTCTTCCAGGGCCACCTCCAGGTGCTTCCACTGTGCCTTCTTCTTTTCTGAGTTTTCATGCTCCCTTCTTTTTTGCTCCCACCTCTGCCCTCCTGGTTTTTTCACTTTGAAACCTGCCTTCAGAGTGACTGTGCCTTCCTTGCACTCTGTGTGCCCAGACCCTTAACCTGCTGCTTCCTCATGTACAGGGGCTCTCATCAGGATATACTTGTGACAGGGAGCTTCTTCCACACTGAGGGTTTTTAATGTATTAATAGAACAATTTAAGATTGGGAGAATGTCACTGGAATGTAAGTTCCACGAAGACAAGGATTTTTGTGTGTTTTGGGGTCAGTTGTTCTAGCCCTGATGACCAGAACAGTGGAAGGCGTTTGATAAATTCTTGTTTGAATAAATGATTAAAACATCTGCTGTATTACAATTTTAATATCATTTATTTATCAGAGTTATGTTAGCAAAGCATTTTCAATGCTGCAAGTGTAGAGCAGAAATAAGAACAAAACAGCAATCTCTGGAGAGAGGAAGCTTTCTGTTTTCTTTGACTGTATTTTCCCCATTCTCTTCTTTGTGCGAGTCTCTCCGCTTTCAAGAACCACTGGAAGTGAGTGAAATTAACACACACAGTTCTTGGGGGAGAGAGGTATGTGGTAGAGGTGGATTGGCAGGTGAGGGGAAGAAGGAAATGGCAAGTTTCAGGGCGAAGGGTGGCATGAGTATTTGAACAGAATAACAAGTAGTTTATTAGCTGGAGTGCCAGGGCCAAGTGGAAGGATGGAAAAGTTGAGTTGGTGGAGGCAGTGGGGAAGCAGATTGATGGAGTGCTTGGGGTTCATGCGGTGGGTGTAGGGAGCCATTATGAATTATTGATGAGAGTGATGTAACAGCAAAGTGAAGACAATTATTCTGCTTAGCTGCTGTTTGTAAAATGGATTTTAGCTGGAGGTGAAGGAATGTTAAAAACAGTGAACAAAGTTGAGGAATCGCTGCAGTAATTTAAAGAGGATCAGGGTGTTATTTGGTGTGTTATCCAGTGATGCTTTGGCAGATACCCTTCTCTGGAAGCCTGATGCCCCCTTTATGATCTAGGGATGGATGGAGGCAGGAGGAAGATTTCTGCACGAGAAAGCAGTAGGCCAAGGTTCTAGTCCCCGTTTTCTGCTCTGTAAATTCTTAATCGTGGGCAAATGCTTAATTTTTCCTGTGCATCAGTCGCCTTCACTGTAGAATGATGATGATGACCTGAAAGCAGGGGTCTAGGTCAGATAACCTTTTGGACTTCTTTGCAGCCTCTTCTGTTTATTTATTTATGAGTGAACAAATGAAGGAATAAGATGAGATCCCACTACGTTATGTTGCCCAGGCGTGACGCAAATTCTTGGGCTCAAACACTGTTCGGCCTCATCCTCTTGGGTAGCTGGGACTATAGCTGTGCCTGGCTCTCATGAGCCCTTTATCAGTTATAAATGGTGTGAACAGTGAATACCTTTCTTTGCTTTTCTCTTGTCCTCTATTTGGTTGAGTTAAGGTCTTACTCTGTCACCCAAGCTGGAGTGCAGTGTCACAATCATGGCTCACTGGCAGCCTCAACATCCCAGGCTCAGACTACCTCTCGCCTCAGTCTTCCAAGTAGCTGGGACTACAGGCACATGCTACCACACCTGGCTAATTTTTAAATTTCTTTTATATATGCAAGGTCTCACTGTGTTGCCCAGCCTGGTCTTGAATTCCTGAGCTCAAGCAACCCTCTTGCCTCAGCCTCCCAAAGTGCTGGAATGACAGGCGTAAGCCACTGCATCTGGCCTGCTTCTCAGTAGTAATTTCTACAACTATAGTGTTTTAAGAAGGAAATAGTGGCGGTTTCTCCCACCCATGCCACCTCTGGCACATCTTCCTTTTCCTTTCTCTCCTCTTCCTCTAATGAACTTTGTTTTAAAGCTTAAAAGAGGAAGAAGGAAGCCTATGATGATATTCAGTGTTTCAAAATCTATAATTTAAGGTTTAATATTACCTGCATTGACTAATTAATGTTTTAATTTATGTTTTAAAATATGTATTGCTCTCATACCTGTAATTCCGGCTACTTGGAAGGCTGAGGCGGAAGGATCGCCGGAGCCCAGCGGGCGAGGCTGCGGTGGCCGGGAGCAGCCACTGCACTCCAGTCTGGGTGACAGAGTGAGACTCCAACTCAGAAAAAAAAAAAAAAATGTATTGCTGTGTTTATGTGCTATGAGTAGGCATTTAGGTTTTTAGTTGTTACTAGACGGTCATAGCACTGAAGTAGATGGACGAAACTTCAGCCTGGATATGTTCAGAGAAACATGAAGCATGTGAAAATGATTGGGAAAGGTGTGGTCTCTTAGAAAGCTAGGGTGCAATGTTGTTTGCTTAGAATTACCAGAAACTGTCATTTCTACCTTCTTTTGGCTGCTGAATACACGATATGTGTCTGTGCATTCTACATACTTTTTTTCTTTTAGAAGACTTTAATGCTGCAGCATTCTGGGTTCCCTCTCTGTCTCCCTCTCATACTTTCTTTGTGGTGGTTTTTCCTTCTGTTTGGGTTGTTTCTTGCCCCCACTCCCACCCCCTCAACCCGTCTGGAAAGATGAAGAGACAGCTGCTATGGAAACTGCATTTTGGTTCATGAAGAGCCGACTAACAAGATATATAAAACACATGCAAACCGCAGAGTGGGTTGCTGTCGGAGCTGGAGGGGTGCGAGACGTCTTTCCTTTCTAAACAGCCCCCGGCACTGTGGTGTTCTGTTTTCGAACGTGCCACTCCTGATACTGCAGTGGTGCTGTGAACTGTGCCTTTTCTGCTTGGGCTGTACAGCCTCACGCCCTGCAGTGAATTTACGGGAGACTGGTCGAGGGTGCAGAGGAAAAGAGAAGACCGTTGGCCTGAGAAGTCGATTTCCGTTGGACTCAGCCACTGGAGAATAAGGACAAGAAGTGTGACTGAATGTTTGGGTTTTGAACAGCAACTTCTGCCCCTTGCTCTCCGGCCACCTGTGCCCCCTATGGGTTTCCCTCGGGGTTAGAGCCAGTAGTGGTGTGTTTCTGGAAAATGTCTCCGTCATAGAGGCCAACTGCAGCTGGAAGATTGCGTTCGGCCCCTGTAACCTGTGCCATCCTGTCTCATGCTGTCCCATCTCATAGTTGTCCTCTCTCTGCAGTGCTCTATGCCCAGGTCTCTGTGGCTGGGCTGCTCCAGCCTGGCGGACAGCATGCCTTCGCTGCGATGCCTGTATAACCCAGGGACTGGCGCCCTCACAGCTTTCCAGGTACTCTCTCTGTCTCTGCGGGTGATTGCGGGCATTGGTGTGTGTGTCTGGTTCGTTGGGAGGTGTCCCCTTTCCCACACTTCACTTATAGCCACCCTCTCTCCTCCATGTTGCCTGTGTCCGCATCGCTCAGTATTCCTTTGATGATTCGTTGTCATGTAGATCCAGACTGAGCCACGCTGAAGTCATTCTGTCACGATTGGTCACCAAAATGGACACAGCATAAGACTGTGTTTTTCAGATATAGTGGAAGCACGGTAGCAAATTTTTAAGTAATCTCAATAAATAGCAATTCAGTATGTGATGTTTGCTCTGGACCTACATAAAACCAATTAATCTAATCAATCACGTAATTACAGTTGGTTGCCTAAACATTTTCTTATGTTTTTTAAATGATTACTAAAAATATAAAGTGCTCTATTCAGAGTATCTCCTGGTTATTGTACTACTACTAATACATATATATATATATGTTTTATGACACTTGTGTTTTATTGATATTTTGATCCATGGTTCTAGTTTCAGAATGGAAAGGCCTTGGGGACCTTTGGGTACAGTATTCAGCTTGAGACAGTCTAGCTGGTCTTACATGGATTTATGGATTCTCGTTCTCCTCAGACTTTCTTAGAGAGCAGGAGGTCAGTTCCGGGATGTGGGAAAAAACGATAGAGGAAAAAATGGAATATTGTAGAGGGAAATGTGAGAAAGAGCTTGGTGCCCATTGCTTACGGATTAGGGCACTGTATATGATGGGTTTTTTGGCAGAGTTACCTATCCATCTCAGGTCTTTGGAATTTGTGTTTAGTATTTTATAATAATATGCAACAAATTGGTTTTTAAAATTTGACTGTTTTTAACCTCTGTAGTAGATATTCTATGTAGAGGAATTTCAAAGACAAGCTGTATCAAAATATTTATGACTAATCTTGGCTAAAAGAAGAAAACTTAGGGCTGGGTACGCGGTGGCTCATGCCTGTAATCCCAGCCCCTCAGGAGTTTGAGACCATCCTGGACAGTTTTGTGAGACCTCATCTCTACAATAAATCAAAAAATTAGCCAGGCATGGTAGTGCGTACCTGTAGTTCCAGCTACTTAGAAGGCTGAGAAGGAAGGATCACCTGAGCCTAGCAGGTCAAGGCTGCGGTGAGCTGTGAGCGTGCCACTACCCTTCAGCCTGGGTGACAGAATAAGACCCTGACTCAAAAAAAAAAAAAAGAGAAGGGGATGTAGGTATTACACAGTCGGGAACAACTGTGCTAACAATTGCTAGTCTTCAGCAATCCTATTTTAGTGATAATAATGCTGGGCATTTTTATTATTACTTTACAAAATATAATATTAAACTTCCTTTGCTTGTACTATGAAGTACAATACAGTAATGCATGTAAACTCTAAATTTAGTTAGATTGAGTCTTAAAGATTGTCTTTGCCACTAGTGGTTGATCTGGAGCAAGTTGTTTCCTTATCTGCAGATGGATACTACAGAGAGGGCGTGCAGTTACTGGCCGCTGCTTGTATCTTCGTCATTATAAACATGATTTCTGTTACTGTTAGAGAATATTGATATCCTGAGTGTTTTTGTTTATTTTAAACTACATGTCATACCGACATGAGGCTCAGCCTCTGAGGAACTCACAGTCTAGCGTTGTTGGTTTTCTACCTTCTGGGGCTTGCAGTGAGTTTAAGCCAGTCTGCAGAGTCTGAGGGAACAGTTGACCCTGCAAGGCTGCTCCGAGAAACCAGTTGCAAGTGGAGGGCACCATGATGGTTTTAAGGCTTGATGATTTGCTAGAAAAAATGAGAGCTCACTGCAAGTAATTTTACAAGGGGAACCCCCCAGACCCAGAATTGTCTTTTGGCAGGCGGACCCCTTGTAACACTGGCTTCCCCCGCTAGGTGAGTGTTCTAGGAACCCATTGGCATCTGTATACCTGCTGACCTTGTTGGGAGACGCTGCATTTGGCTTCAGTGAACTTTCTTGTTGGCAATTCTTTCAACTTGTTTGCCCATTTCATGACGGGTGATTTACAAGGGCACCTGCCCACACCACACTGAGTGTTCACCGGTTTTTGACCAAAAATAGTATGACCCTTCGCTTCCCTATTTACCCGATCTTGCCTGGAATGACATTTTTTTGTTTCCCTGGATGAAGAAAGTTCTCAAAGGGAAACATTTTGCCAATATGGAAGAGGTGAAACAAAAAACAGGCAGAAACAATAAAAGGCACCAAAAATGACGAGTTCGAAAACTGTGTTAAGTGGTGGAAAAGGGTCTTGATAGGTGTGTTGCATCAAATGGAGAGTACTTTAGTGTGTAAGAACAGATACACAATTTTTATTTATTTTATTTTTAAAAAGCAGGATTTATTAAGAGAACAGAAAAGGTCCCATAGTGGGAGGGAACCTGAAGGGGTTGCCAAAATACACAATTTCTTATAAATAAATGACTTTTTAAGAAAAGTCTCATCTCGTACTCACAGTTTATTTTAGGGAAACGATACAGGTTAAAAAACAATCAAAAGAAGAAACACATAGAGCAGTCTCTGGGAGGGTTCCATAATATGTCTTACCATCCCTTCCCTGGAGTAATGAATGGCATTGCTGCCTCTCAGCCACATTGTGTGATGGTGCCCACAGAGTATTACCATCCATGGAACTCTCCAGAGCCTTTGGAGAGTTCTAGAATTTTCAATGGGCTCAAGCACATGCTGCTCACATGGCTCGCCTTCAGTCCCTAGCCTCTCTCCCAGCAGGTCACTCTGACTCCTCTAGTGTCTGTTTCCTCCTGGTGTTGAAACTGGTAATGTATGGCTCAGTCTCCCCCCACCCCATGGTCACATTTGTACAGTCACTGAAGCTCTCAGACACTCTTATCAGGGAGGAGTTTCCAGGGCCTAGACACTGCCTCTCAGGAGCCAAGGGCAAAGGCCAGACCTCTCTCTGGGGAATGTGAATTCTTCACTACACAGGGTCAAGGATCTCTTTGAGAATCTGATGAGAACTGT
Organism: Cephalopachus bancanus; assembly: GCA_027257055.1. Taxonomy (NCBI): domain Eukaryota; kingdom Metazoa; phylum Chordata; class Mammalia; order Primates; family Tarsiidae; genus Cephalopachus; species Cephalopachus bancanus. Next base: position 3,841,476 of record JAPVLO010000143.1, read on the forward strand.
TGATCTTGGATATGGACAAAATTTTATTTAATAATTGTATATGCAAGGCACACACATATGTACATGTATGCACATATAGTTATTATATTTGTAGTCTCTAAATCCCAAGATTTCAAAAGTATAATCTCCCAAGCTGATCAGTTTTATGAAGGAAACGTGCACGGAGCCATAAGAATATATAAAAGAGGCTCCTGACCTAACCCGAGGGTTGGGGCAAGGAGGGTCAGAGAATCAATGTTTAAGTTCCAAGGGATGAGCAGGAATTAACTAGATGAAAGGGAGGAGTGGAGAAGAAGGGGGCGCTTCAGGCCTGAGAAAGAGCCGGTGCAGAGACCCCAAGGCCAGATGAGGCTCGGTGCATTTAAGGACCCTGCCTGAAAGCACGACTTGTTTCGGAGAATAAAAGAGGAAGCAGAAAATGGAGTGAGGCAAGGCTGGGAGGCTTGGTCACTCAGGAGTGTGGGCCTTTGAAAGTTTGTAGTTTAGTCTTGGTGAGAAGACTGGTAAGTCCCTGAAAGGAGCTGAACACAACTCTGGCCGGAACCGATTTGCAAGAGGATGCCTTGAGATATGTTACTCTGGCTGTAAGAAGAATGATTATAGTAGCTGAAGAGAGAGAGGATGGCAGCTTGGTTCTGACCTCCGGACCGTTGCACGTTAAAAATATAGAGGACTCCAAAGTGCTCTTGTTTATGTGGATTATATCTATTGATATTTACTATGTTCAAACTTAGAACCAAGAAAAAAAATTAAATAGTCTCTAATTCTCTTAAAAATAACAACAAACCTATGACATATGATGCAAATAGCATTTTTATAAAAAATAATTATTTTTCAGAAAAATTAAGATCAGCATTATATTACATTTTTACAAATCTCTTTAGTGTCTCTTAGGGTCTGGATTAATAAAAGACAGATTCTTGTATCTGCTCCCGATCTGTTGTGGTATGTTGTTTAGTTGAAATATATGAGGAAATATATGTGCATCCTGGCACAGATAGATAGTTTGAAAAGGGAGACATACTTTAATGCCCTTTTCAGATAATTGCAGTTTCTTGAAGATTAGTTGCCGTGTAGACTCTGAAACCTTATCAATGAAGTTCCTGTGCTGTTAATAAAAATCCAGTGGTCTCAGTTTTTTCAGCAACTCATACTGGAACAATTGGCGATCCATATGCAGAACAACCTCCACTGTTGTGCTGTACTGTGTACAAAGTTTAATTTCAAGTGGATCGTGGACTTAAATATGAGCGAAAACTTATAAAATGAATAGAAAATGTGGGAGAGCAAAATCATTGTGACTTTGCATCTGGCAGAGATTTCTTAGATGAGACAAAAAAACTGAACCATACAAGAAATAACTGAAAAATTAAACTTCATCACTGTTAAAAGTTCTGCTTTTCTTTGTTTTATAAATGTGCAGGAGCTGGGCGTGGTGGTGGGCTTCTATAGTCCCAGCTACCCAGGAGGCTCAGCTGGGAGGATCACTTGAGCATAGAGTTTGAGACTGTGTACAGTGCACTTTGATCACACTTGTGATTAGCCATGGTGCTCCAGCCTGGGCAACATAGTAAGACCTCATCTCAAAAAGTATGACAAAGCAAAATAATTGGCAAAAATTGGGCTACAACATCAAAGATATAGATATGGCAAATGAGGACATGAAAAGATGCACAACACACACACACGTTTTTCGAGTCAAAGTCTCTCACTCAGACTGGAGTCCAGTGGCATGATCACAGCTCACCACAGCCTAGAACTCCATGGCTGAAGCCCTCCTCTCTCCTCAGCCTCCGGAGTACTTGGACTAGAGGTGTATGCCACCACACCCATCTACATTTTTGTGCTCTTTTTTTTTTTTGTAGAGATGAATTCTCGCTATGTTGCCCAGACTAGTCTCAAACTCCTAGACTGAAGCAATCCTCCCACCCTGGCCTCCCAACGTGCTGGGATTACAGATGTGAGCCACCACGTCCGGCTAATATTTTTAATCATCAGGAAGATGCAAATTAAAACCACAGTGAGAAACAACATACTACATTGCCACCCACGTGTCTCTTCCCACCCTGGATGTGGGCATGGGAGTTCAGTAGGCTCCAGGTAGTCAGTGTATTCTAGCTTAATTTGAGAAATGTCAGTTAGAAAAGTTATCTGAAATTAGAATCAATATCTTCTTATTTACTGACCTCCACAGTTGCCCACACAGTGCTTTTTAATAGTTTGGTGCGTAATAGAGACTGACAGTGGGAATTATATTAGAAAGGTGGTAAAAATAACCGCACACAATTAAAAATTGTACAAGTTAAAATCTTTTGACTTGGATACCAAGATACTAAGAAAAATTCCAATTTTTCATTTGATCTAAGATGATAGTGAATCTAAGTTCACCAGGAAAGAATTCTGAACAAATTCACTTCACAATCAGGGTTATCTCTGTCTGATCTTAGCAAATATTTATTTTAAAAAGTTATCATGTCCTCTCCTAAATTACTACATCTAGAGTGTATGTTGGCATAGAGACTTCGTTAGAAAATGTAGGAATCTATTGAGTATGTGGACCATGAATCATATTGCAGGAGTGATTGTGTGTCTTGGGCAGAAAAGGGATGCTTCGGAAGCACCTTCGAAATCCATGTGTGGTGTGATGATTGAGAGCACGGGCCCTGGTGCCCGATTGTCTGGGGTTTGAACCTGGCTCTGTTATCTTCTGGGTCAGGCCTTTGGGTAAATACTCGACCTGTCTACGTCTTCTTTTTTTTTTTTAATTAGCAGAATGGGTTGATAATAGTATCTGTCGTATGGGTTTGCTGTTAGGATTTAATGATGAGTTGATTTATATTGAGTCTCTAAAGCAGAGTGTGGCAGATTGAATTTAATATTATTACAAAACGTGCACAGAGGACTAGATGTGGAGGCTTTCAGTAAACTGTTTTTCACCTTGGTATAAAACAGTATACTAGTGAGTCTTTTCTTTATCCACACCATACAGTTCAATTCTATATTATGGAGAAGCCTATTCTTGGTTCAGGTACTGATGAGAAGATTTTCCTTTCCCAACATTGTTATAAGTATTAGCATTTATTTTTCTTGGCTTCTCTTCAACGAGATTGTTATTATGTTTAATGTGCAAAAAAAGAAAAAAATGGCTGCATGTGCTTGTTTTATCCTGTTGAGTAATTTGTCACGTGTCAGGTTCACACTTGTGTGGGTGCTCTCTGTTCTGGTTGATGTGTTGGCAGACACAGGCTTGAATCTGGTGCTTCCCTTCCCACTGGTGGAGGTGCACTAGTTGTAGTACTTAGGGACCTTTCTGGTTTGTGTTTCATTTTATTTACTTACTTAGATTTTTACTTAGGTAAAGTTGACATGCAGTAAGGCATGCGGATCTTAAGTGTACTCTTAGGTGAGCCTTGAAAAATGTGTATGTTTGTGCATCCTGCCTCAATCTCAAGCTACAGAACGTTTCCATAAGCTGAGATTCCCCATACTCCTTGCCAGCCAGTATCCATCCCCCATATGCGATTACCGTTCTGATGTGTCACCAAAAATTAGTTTTAGTTTTGCTTGTTCTTGAACTTCATGTAAATAGTTACATATAGTATCCATTCTTTTGTGTCTGTTTTCTTTGGATCAACACGTTTTTGAGATTTATCTGTGTTATTGTATGAGCGTATATTGCTGAATATATTCCATTGTATTAGTACACCACAATTTGTTTATCCATTTATTTATTGTTAGATATTTGGATTGTTTCCTTTTTTTTTTTTTGCCTATTATGAATAAAGCCCCTGTAAACGATTTTGTATAGGCCTTTTTGAGCATTTGTTTTTATTTCTTTTTGGCAAATACCTAAGGGTGGAATTGCTGGGTCATAGAGTAAATGTCTTTTTAACTTTAAAAGAGACAGTCAAGTAATTCTTCAAAGTGGTTGCCCCAGGAGGAATATGCATTTTTACTAATATTGGCATATATGTGTATGAAATGTCTCCGTGATAGTTCCATGGCTTTTTTGTCTTTGAAATCATTGCCTTCTTTTAGTAAGTTTGAAGCATCTTAAGAAGTCAGAATTCTTAGGACAATGGAGAAGGAAGAGCCACAGAATTATTGCTGAATTTGTTTATCCTCAGTAACTAGATTGAAACTACAACATTGAGATGGTTTGATCATTATTTCAAACCACACATTTTAAACTAGTGACAGAGAAGATTATGAAAAAACATGTTTAATAGATTCTGTGAGGATATATTTAGTTAAAACATATTGTTGTTTTCATCATTCCATTTATTTATCCTGAAAAGTATATGGGTGATTAAGAGGCCTTCTGTTGATTAACAGTGGATGTATTTTGCAGAATCATTTGCTTTTCTTCAGCAAATGGTGATATTATAATCTATAATATCAAATGAGAATAAGCAGTAGAGAGAAAGTGCTTCAAAATAGCTGAGTAATTAAGATTCTTTATTTTTCTTTAGACATTGAAAGAGGAGAGAAATGAAATTCTGACCTTGAGAATATAAGTAGATTTATGTGACCTTGGAATATTTGAGAAGTCAAGTTTGGCTAGTAATTCTAGGGAAACCTTGAGCTAAGTGGAACATACTATATCTTTAAATGAGCTGGGGTCCCTTGTCAAAGGTTGTTGGAGGCTGAATTCAGGAGAGATACTGTATTATATAACCTTAGAATGCTTACAAGTCTAAATACTACCATGTAAAAAGTGAAAAGTTAAAATGGGACAATTCAAGGAAAATTAAGCATTATTCATTTCATATATATACAAGATTCAATTACATCTGAGATTTTAGGGGAATATGGATTATCACACTGAATATAAATAAACATTCAAATCCTATTACAAAACAAGACCATAAGGAAAATTATGACAAAAATGCTTATCAGGTTCTAGCTGGTGGCCCTCTTACTGTATCTGAATAATTTCAGTACAGCACAATTTCTGTATGATAAAAAGGTAATTTTTTTGTGCATGTGTTAACATTTGACCTGTATTTATCCCAGCTGCATCTCTCATCTTAGGGGTTTGCAGAGAGAGACACATTTCTTTTTGTTTTTTTAATTCTTGTAAAGTTTTTTATAGAGATGAGAGTCTCATGATATTGACCAGGCTGATTTCTAATTCCTGGCCTCAAGCAGTCCTCTGACCTTGGCTTCCCAAAGAGTTGGGATTACAGATGTGAGCCACTGCACCCTGCTGAGAGTGACAAATTAACATGTTTTAGTTTGTTTTGTGTTAAAAAATTTTTTTCTGCTTATAAAATTAATTATTGTTTGTTGTAGGATATTTAAATTATATGATAAATGTATAAACAAGAGAGTATCACCCATAATCCTTCCACTTTGAGGTAAATATTATTAGCCATGTGTGATGGTGGAGACCTGCTGTCCCGAAGAGGCTGAAGGTTCTTGTGACCAGAGTTCAAGGCTGCAGTGAGCTATGATTGCAGCACCACATTCCAGCCTGGGGCACAGTGTGAGAACCTGTGTCTAAAAGAAACAAAAAAGAAACAATAAGATAATTGTCATTAGTATGTCAGTTTTCTATGATCTGGAATGGCTTACCCATCCATGCATGCGTGTACACACATAGGCATGCCTAGTCAAATAATAATTTATTTTTAAATATTGTTGTTGTGGTGGTTATTATTATTATTGAGTTGGGTTCTCACTCTGTCGCCCAGGCCGGAGTGCAGTGACACCCTTGGCTACCACAGCCTTGATCTGCTATGCTCAGGCGATCTTTCTGCCTCAGCCTTCCAAGTAACTGGAACTTCAGGCGCATGCCACCATGCCCTAATTTTTTTATTTATTGTAGAGATGAGGTCTTGCCAAGTTGCCCAGGCTAGTCTGGAACCGCGAGCTCCTGAAGTGCTGGGATGACAGGCTTGAGCCACCACACTCGGCCACCATTTTTATATTTAAAAGCATAAATAACTTATAAAAATAAAAATGTAATATTAACTGTAGAAAATTCAGAGAGGTAGAACGAAGAACGTAAACATTGTAAACATCCTCCCAGCTATTGCCATCTAATGATACTGGTACTTTCTGATTTCACTGGTATCATTCTTGCCCAGAATGTGGCTCACTAACTGGTAACTCTGACCTAAGTTGCTCTTGATCTTTTGGACAGTTGCTCACATGTTTTTAAGCAAAGTTTGGACTTGGCTTATGTCCTGCCACCACTTCCCTCTTGTCCAGTTCTTAGCCATTCCAAATGTTGCAGTTCCCCAGAGGTACAGTGTTCTCTTGCTCTCGTGCATCTGCGTCTTTGCACACTTACCTGGAGAACCCTGCCACACCTACCCCATCCCTGCCTTTATGTACCTGGCTAATTCGTCGTCTCCAAGATTCAGCTCAAGTCAAGCTAGGATAAAAGTCCTCCCTGGTTTTTACCTTCCCCCTCCTAAACTAGTCAGAGCATCTGTACCCAGAGCATTCAGCAGATTCCTCTGTCATAGCACTGGCAAGCTCCTATCATTGTTCATGTAGGCATCTCTCCCCCAATAGATGGTGAGTTCTTTGAGGGCAGGATTATGTTTTGTTTATTTCATATTTCCAGTGTCAAGTAGAGCAGTTGATCCTTTTTCTGACTTAGTGAATGAATCGACTTAAGTCATTTGAAGAAAACTATCAAATAGCATATATGAGGTAGGAGGAGAGAAGGTGCTGGGTTATTACTGGTAGGACCTGCACATGCATGCACATACGCCCTGCATTCCGAGAGGAGTCGTGAAAAGTAATGACCCCAGGGGCCACCCCTCCACCAAGAAAAAGGAAGACATGCTGAGTCTGATTTGTGGGCAGTTCTCAAAGATTAGACAGTTGGCTTTTCTACAACTCAGACCTTGAGGATCCCCTCTGAACTGGGTTCTCTATGCAGGATTTGGACTTTCTTGATGAACACATGCACATTTTGAGCTATAAAATAGCAGCTCAGCCAGCCAGCTGACAGTGTCTTGAAGAGGCTAAAGATTGCATCTTAAAGTATAATTACAGATTTTAAAGTGTTTCCGCTAACATTGAAATCCGTTGATTGGCCTACCTTATACACATTTCATTGAGAAAAATAGAGATAACCTGAATTTGCTACATTTTACCTTATTCTGGGAATAGTCTGCTTGGAGAAATGATATCTCACGCTGATTTGTCTTTCTAGATGCCTGTGTGGTTATTTAAATAATTATTTCAAGTTTTATAATAACAGATTGCTAAGTATTTTGACAAATCTGTGATGTACTAGTGTTCATTTATGGGCTAAAGAATAGCATCATCTAATATTTAGAGTAAACCAAATTATCTTATTGTGGGACAATAAGATTTCCTTTTTTTTCCTCCCCTGAGAGACAGGGTCTAGCTCTGTCATCCAACCTGGAGTAGAGTGTGTTGGGATCATAGCTCATTATAACCTTGAACTCCTGGACTCAAGTGATCCTCCTACCTCAGCCTCCCAAGTAGTTGGGACTACTATGTACAACCACACCCAGCTAATTAAAAAAAATATGTTTTTTAGAGCTAGAATCTCACTGTGTTGACCAGGTTGGTCTCGATCTTCTGGTCTTAAATGATCCTCCTGCTTTGCCCTCCCAAAGCATTGGAATTACAGGTGTGAGCCATTGTGCTTTGCCTAGATTGCCTTAAAAAAATTTTAAAGGAACCGGGCTCGGTGGCTCAGCCTGTAATCCCGCGCTTTGGGAGGCTGAGGTGAGTGGATTGCCTGAGCCCACGGGTTCGAGACTCGCCTGGGCAACTTGGTGAGACCTCATCTCTACAATAAATCAAAAAAATGAGCCGGGCGTGGTAGCACGCGCCTGTAGTTCCAGCTACTTGGAAGGCTGAGGCGGAAGGATCGCCAGAGCCCAGCAGGCTGAGGCTGCAGTGGCTGGGAGTGGAGCAGCCACTGCACTCCAGTCTGGGCGACAGAGTGAGACTCCAACTCAAAAAAAAAAAAAAATTTTTTTTCGAGGGCTGGGCATGTGGCTCATGCCTGTAATCCCAGCACTTTAGGAGGCCGAGGCTGAAGGATTGCTTGATCCCAGGAGTTCAAGACCAGCCTGGGCAACACAGTGAGACTTTGCCTCTACAATTAAAAAAAATATATTAGCCAGTCATGGTGGTGCATACCTGTAGTCCCAGCTACTCAGGAGACTGAGGAAGGATCACCTGAGCCCAGGAGGTCGAGGCTGTGTTGAGCCCTGATTGTCCCACTGTTCTCCAGCCTGGGCAACAGACTCTGACTCAAAAAACAAAAATATTTTAAGAAAATTTTTCATGATGGATTCTAAAAATTAAACTCTTCATCCAGAAAGAGGGTTGATTGCTTACTTTCTTTGTGTTGAATAATGTTGGATTTTTCCTGATTGCCCTAACTTCAGCGGTACTTCTCATGGCTGAAGGGAGGGCATAGGTACCGCAGGGGCCCCGGGGTTGCCCCAATGTAAGAGGCACAGACAGGAAGGATGGGGCTGGTGAAAGCATTGAAGATGTGGTGGGAGCTTCTGCGAATGCCCTGTCCCTTCTCTGGACCATTAGACTTACCTGTGTCCTCTGGAGAACTGCTGTTACTTGCTTGGTATTCTGAGATTCTTTTCTGTTATTGCCATCTTTGTTGTGCTGAGTAGACGCCACAGCACCACAGGAGGCCTTTTGTGCAGTTCAGGAGTCACTGTTGGATGCTTTGTGACTGTCACAGCCATTTGGACCTTCTTTCACTATTGTTCTGCTTTTTGTGGGTCTGTTTGGTATTTTGTGTCCCCTACCAAGATAGGGAATTTTAGTGGATAGACAGCATTCAAGAAACCCTTTGCCTTGTCTTCTTTCATGAAGAGAGAAGCCCAGGTTATTCACAGATACCTCATAGCAAAAAAGCCCAGTCTCTTCTCTGTCAGCTGCAAGGTGACAGAGTGCTCTACTGTTGAGAGCACATGCATATGAGTTTGGCTTCTCCTGAGAGTGTTGCTGCGTTGCTTTGAGCTCTTCTGTATTTTTGTGATCAGTTCTCTGGAGACCAAGTCTATTATGTTTTGAAATAGTTCTTTGGACTGGGGATGCGGTACATCACCAGGAAACGGCATTTTTCAGTGCGCTGTCCCGTGCTGGGTCATCTGTCATCTGCCTTTTAAAGTTCTCAGGTGTACCATTCAAATACTCCAGGCCTTTGTTGCAAACCTAGTTTCTGTGGCTCAGTATGAATTAAGTTGGAGTTCTGTGCCCTGTAAAGTTGACATAAAGAAAGGCAGTATTCATTTTCATATATGATCCTTTAGCCAAAAGGTCAAGTTTTAGCCTGATTTTTGTGTGTGGGATTTGATGTTCATAAACAGAAGGGAAGGTAGGGAATTTCATTTGGTGTTTTCATGTCTCTCCCACACACAGTTTCAAACTAGTAAGTACAAAGGTGTTGTATATGAACGTGAGCAGTTTTCTATTTAAAAGAAAGCACATGATGTGTTTTACTAAAATATGGTTGCTGCTGTTCACTGTGGCTGCTCCCCTGGATGCGAGCCATCATATTGGGGAATACCTGTTTCGTTACTGGTGAAAAACCATAGGGGAAAGCCCTCATATAATATTAGTATATTTCGCTTAGATTTTTCAATTGGCAGGTCACTGCTTTTTGACAGCATTTCAACTGCAGCATAGTGCTGTCCTTTGGGGGGAATTGCTAAAATGAGGATAAAATGGGTCCAGGATTCCAACAGCTTGAAAATCACACAGTATTTGACCAAAATCTCTTTTGTGTTCCCTTCCCTGGTTCTGTTCCAGTAGCCCTGGAAATGTGCCTGTGGACTCTTTACAGTGAGATGATAAAACTGAATCATGGTTTTGGGGAAGAGAAGCCAGAGCTTGTGGCTCCAGCACCCCAGCTGGCAGTAAGCTCTCCCTAGGTTTATGAATGTAGTTAGATGGCCCCCAACTGTTTACAAGACAGCAGAGGTGAGGTCTTTGATTGACAAGTCAGAAATGCATTAGATCATTCTCTCTGCCAGTCTCTGGTTCATGCTGTTAAAAATGTCAGCCTCCAAGTTTGAATGGCAGCCTGAGGGCCTTAGAAGCTTTTTGTTTTCTGAGATGGAAACACAAATTGGATGTGTGCCTGAGCGCTTCATCCTGGGCTGTAATTTCATCTTTTAGCTAAGAACCACAAGGTACACGAGCAAAGCACCCTGTAAACAATAACACTGTGGAAAAAAATAAACAAGGTCGTGTTTCTGGTGCGTTGATCCGACGGTGTCCTGACCCCTATCACGTTGAACATCCCCACTCTGATTGCTGTTCCCTTTGGCATTGCAATGAGAGAGAGAGAGACTGACATAGGAGGAAAAGATTTAAAGTTGCAGCGTCGCTGCACATTCCTTGTATTGGCTATGAAATATTGAACTGTCAGAATGTGACACTTGGTTTTTTAAGCAACCTTTCTTGTTTGAGGTTTGCAGTTCATTCCTTCTCCCCATTTGTCTGCTTTCATTGATAGGGTTGGAAGTAGTTGCCCTAAATGCAAGAGGAGGGACAAGGTTAAAGAGCAGGGGTGCCGAGGGGCGGCAGAAATGGAACGCGGGCACGCGGGCCTGGGAGATGAAAGGCCATTGGCACGGGCTTCGTGGAAGGCTCTGTTGGAAGGAAGAGTCAGCTTGGGTCCCGGTTCTGTTTCTGGGGAGGCGGGCTGCTGGGAAGGCGTTAGTGGGTGCAGGTAAGGGAGGCAGTGGCACCGTCTGTCAGACTGATAGCCCACTATGTATGTGGCAGCACTGCCGGTCCGTTCAAAATTAACCGAGCTCTTTGATCCGTTGCTCTAATAATCTGTTGCTCCAATGGTCCAATGTCTTGGACAGGTGGTCAAATTATGAAAGACTTTGCAATTTAGACCAGAAAAATAAACATGTAAAAATGTGCACACGTTGTATTTTTAAATGTGCACAATATGTAAGAAGGTTTGTGAATACGTAATATGGAAGAACCATTATGCTTATATTAGTGCAACTTAACGACACATGACTAGAAACTCTCCCTTGTAAAAGCCAGCATATATTTCTTGGGAAATATTTTGTAGTGAATGAGTTTCCTATTACAATCTGTTTTAAGTTACAGTACATCTTAAAGCATACGTATTTTATATTACCACTTTTTTCTTCTAAGGAAGTACTGTTGATAGATGCTTTTGTTTTTACCAATTTTGGAGCATAGAACTTACAAGTAGAGTTTTAACTGAGAAGGAATGACCTTTTACAATTCTTCTGGAGTATGGAAAAGAGTTTGTATTGAAAGTACTTCAATTTACTCTTATTGATAGTTTTAAAGGACAACTGTTTAACTTGGCCCTCTCCTGTACAGACGTGAAAGGCAAGAGCTGTTCTCTATCATGAATACATAGTGAAATGCACTGGAAAATGGTGGTAATCATTCCTGATATTTTAAAATTTCTGCTTTGAGGTCATGCTGGAAGGAGAAGAGATTGTTTTTTGTAAAATAAAGTCCTGCTCTCTTCTGTCCAGATTTATGCCTTTGTTTAAAAATATGGTGCCAAGAACGACCAGAGGAAGAGATACTAAGAACTAGTTACTGTTGTTTTTAAGTATTGCTCTGAATTTTTAAAGCATAAATATTGACATAGATTTGCATTTAAGCTATGCGAACCCACTATCTGGACTCAGTGGGGGAGTTTTCAAAAATCATTCTCTTAGAAATTGATTTTTCATTGGCTGATTTCTAGAGGATGAATGGAAACAAACCATTATTTTGAATAATAAGAGGAGTACAAGTGTTATATCTAAGAAATGAGACTAGAAATGTGTGCCTTTATGGAGTCTCCTAAATCTAGCATATAGATACTATGCAAAATTTCTTCTGGCCAGGCACAGTGGCTCACAGCTGTAATCCCAGCACCTTGGGAGGCTGAGATAACAGGATTGCTTGAGCCAAGGAGTTCAAGACCAGACAAGGCAACATAGTGAGACCTTGTCTCTACAAAAACTCAAAAATTAGCTAGATGTGGTGGCATGTGCCTACAGTACCAGCTACTCAGGAGGCTGAGGTGGGAGGATCACTTGAGCCCAGGAGTTTGAGGCTGTGATGAGCTATGGTTGTGCCATGTCACTCCAGCCTGGGCAACAAAGCAAGACCCTGACTCAAAAAAAAAAAAAAAAGAAACACACACAAAAATCTGAACTTCTCATGGTGTATTATTACTGCATCGATTACAGTGAAAATGCCTCCCAGCTGTGGACTTTTTGCAGCCACCTTCCACGGTCATGATTGGCTTTATTAGTTAAACTCCAGGCTTGCTTCTTGAGCAAAAGTCAGCTTAGTAGACTTGTGGAATTTCAGCATTGGACTGAGCAGCCGAGGCCATCTGGTCACAGGCACCCTGTAATCCAGGACCCTTATGAAGTGTGTGTGGAGGGCCCCTCCAGCGTGTCTCCTCCATCACTGCCATTGTTGGTGAGTGGAGCTTCCGGAGGCATCTTGGGCTCTTCTTTGTTGGCTCTCCTAGAAAGTTCTCCCTCGCGTGGGAGCTGAACTTTGTGTTCACCCACTAATCGCATTCTGCCAGTTGTAGTAGTCTATAGGGGTTGCTCTGTTTTCACGTATCTATATGGGTGAGGATGACTGTCATGTTACTGACATCTGTTCCTCAGGTTGAAGGTTTCCGACTCTGGTAGCGTTTCTTTGGAAGATACCAGGTATCGTCGCTGCCATTCTCAGAGCCTCCTGTCTTGGTGTCATCGTCCCGGCTGTCCTTCCTTGTGAATGCACCCACCTTGACAGTGGCCTCGTTGCATGCACGACTAGAGGCAGAGCTGCAGAAATCTGTACTAATACAGCATTTAAAGAAATGTGTGATGATAGAATACAGTGTAGACACATCATGTGGTGAACATAATTTGGATAATGCAGTTCAGCTACTGCCTGCAATGCACATGCCACTTTGGTGGGGACGTTGGAAGAATTTCCAGGCGCTTAGCCTGGGTTTGTTTCCTCACCTTTTCTTTGAAGCCAGAAAAGCATATGTAAGCACTTTGACAAATGACGCGATGCAGTGGCATCTCAGAGCGGTACAGGTATTTTAAACCTAGCTGCAGCTCCTGAAGATGGTGAACATCTGCTGAGAGGTATTGTCGAGCTCCACAATGCACTAATTGAATTACTCTTTTCTGGAGTTGCCGACTGCACTAATTGAATTAGAGGGGAGGTGGGGGGGGAGTGTGTGTGTGTGTGTGTGTGTGTGTGTGTGTGTGTGTGTGTGTGTGTGTGTAACTGAGATAATTCCAGCCTTAACGGGGAGACTGCGAGAGACATGAATGATGGTGTGTACTGTGCTGCTATCTAATGGCAGCCTACGGAACTACTGCGTGGTCTCTGGGGAGGAGAAAATGCAGTCATCTGATCGAGTGTGACCTCAGTCTAACCTCAGCCAGTTTAGTTCAAAAGGTCCCAGGATGTATTTTGGTAGTTCTAAATTGAAGCAGAAAGAATATGATACATTTCTTATTAAAAATTAAGGTGTGTTTTATTAGATATAAAGTTTTTTAAATAAAGCAATAAGTTGTGACTATTCATCTGAATTAAAAATTTCTGACCCTCAATTTGATTGGTGAAAAAATTATCAAAATTGGCTGAGTTAGTAGGCTATGTTCTTTCTCTTTTTGCCCTCCATATGACATGGCTGTAAAAAGGAACTACATTTTCAAAATGTAGCATCGTAGAAAGGTTGAATGATTATAGGCCTTGTTTATATTCTTCAATAGAACTTTCTGGTTGTCAGAAATACTGAGGTCAGTCCATTTAAATGTGTTATCATTCAGGACCCTCCTGGGCTACTTGGTGAGACCTCATCTCTACAATAAATGAAAAAAAAAAAATTAGCTGGGTGTGGTAGCGCACACCTGTAGTTCCAGCTACTTGGAAGGCTGAGGCGGAAGGATCGCCGGAGCCCAGCAGGTCGAGGCTGCGGTGGCCGGGAGCGGCCACTGCACTCCAGTCTGGGCGACAGAGTGAGACTCCAACTCAAAAAAAAAAAAAAGTGTTATCAAATTTTGCTTCAATATGGTAATACTTACATAAAATGAAAAACTGTTCTAGAAAAACATTTTAATTATACCAGTATCAAAGCAAGTTTTACAGATCTCTTGTTGTTCTACTTAATACTTTACCACAAATTTGGACAAGTTTGAAACACTCCAAAGTGAAGCAGGTAATTCTATTCCTTTTTTTTTTTAAAGAATGTTTTGGTGATTTAATGATTTTTGCAAATATAATTCGGTACAACATTAAAAACAGATAACACTGAGGACAACACAACATGAAATATATTTTGGTTCGTTTTAACTCTAGACATTCTAGAGTGTAAAAATAGCCCTTAACAGAAAAATACACACATATGATCACTTGATTTTTGGAATGTGTGTGTATGCATAAAAAACCACTTCAGTCACAAGAAACTGCTGATGTTTCTGAGCATTTAAAATGACCTCTTTTGTTTATTTATTTGTTTGTTTGTTTTTTGTTTATTTATTTATTTATTCATTGAGTTGGAGTCTCACTCTGTTGCCCAGACTGGAGTGCAGTAGCTGCTCCTAGCCACCGCAGCCTCGACCTGCTGGGCTCCGGCGATCCTTCCGCCTCAGCCTTCCAAGTAGCCGGAATTACAGGCATGTGCTACCACGCCCAGCTGATTTTTTTTTGATTTATTGTAGAGATGAGGTCTCGCTGCCCAGGCAGGTCTCGAACCCGCGGGCTCAGGCAGTCCACTCACCTCAGCCTCCCAAAGGCACGGGATTACAGGCTGAGCCATCCAGCCTGGCTAAAATGACCTCTTTTAATTTTACCATGTGAGAGAAACAAGTACAAAGCATTGAAAAGTTTTAATTTTGTCTGTGTGATCTTCAAGAATTACAGGCGTGCTCTACCACACCTGGCTGATTTTTTTGATTTATTGTAGAGATGAGGTCTCGCTGCCCAGGCGGGTCTTGAACCCGCAGGCTCAGGCAATCCACTCACCTCAGCCTCCCAAAGGCGCGGGATTACAGGCTGAGCCACCGAGCCCGGCGATATATACTTTTTCTGTTGGCCTTGAGGGCATTTTGCAGATTTAGAAAATGCCTTTTGACATCATATAGATGCAGGCCTTTACAAATAACATGGCTGTTCACAACCAGTCCAACTCCACTCCATTCACAGCTAGAGAACCTTCTGTGTGCCAGGTACAGTACCAAGTATTGGGCTGACCTTGTCCTCAAGGAGCTTATCATTATTTATTAGTATTTCTTGAGAACCTACCTACCAGTCACCATGCATATAATTGTGGAGGAGAACTACTGTTTTGTTGTTTTATTTTCGATCGGAGTCTCACTCTGTCGCCTCAACTTGAGTGCAGTGGCATGCTTATGGCCACCGCAGCCTCGACCTGCTGGGCTCAGGTGATCCTTTCACCTCAGTCTTCCAAGTAGCTGGAACCACAGGCACGTGCCACCATGCCCGGCAAATTTTTTGATTGCTTGTAGAGACAAGGTCTCGCCAAGTTGCCCAGGCTGGTCTCAAGCCCCTGGGCTCAGGCAGTTCTCTTACCTTGGCCTCCCAAAGTGCTGGGGTGACAGATGTGAGCCACCGTGCCTGGCCGATTACTACTGTTAATAACTATTAGTCTCATGTATTTTTTTCCCAGTTACTGAACTAGGGGTTTGACTTAGTAGCAGTCCCAAGGAAACGGTATACTTTTGTTCATATCAGATATACCACATCTCAGCTGAAAAGAGTGTAATGTCTATTTCAGACTTGTCTGTCTCTTAAGTGGGTTTCCCTCTGCGTTTGCATACTGAGGGAGCCGTGGTGTTTGGCATCGCTCCACCTGTAGCTCAAAAAGGATGAGTGACACTTGTTACAGTGCCTCCTATTGGCAGAGCATAGATTTTCGGTCTTCGTTGTCTTCAGGATTGGTGGTGTCCACCTGTGGTTTGGTAGTTAGTTCAGGGCTTCTTCTAAGGCTCTCAGTGAGAAAGAGCCCATTGAATGCAAGGTACAAAATGCTTCCTTAAGCGTCTATTTCTAGAACCTAAACTGTCCTGGGACCAGCTCTCGATATAAAAATTCATAGAAACCTGTTTTTCACAGAGTGCGGTAACTCCTTGCCATAGTGCTGTAGTGTTAAAATTCACATTGGCCAGGTTGTTCTGTAAATTAAACACTGACAGCTACCCTCAGGGGAACAGCCAATGTATTTATGATGATGTGCTGATTACACAAAATACACTGCAAGCAGAAAACAGCTGCAGAGAATAAACCTCTTAAAAAGAATACAATTACAAATAGCACCCTCAGTATTTCTAGTGGTGAGTGTGGAATACAGCATGCTAATGCAGGCTGCTTCTTTCGTCTGCCTGAAAACAAAAAAGCTGAAGGAGATCAGTTACATTGTGGTTGGATGCACATGTGGCACCAACAGCACGGTGAACACATTTCCTGGCTGGAAAGCCTGGCTGTGAGGACACAGATTTCAGGTGTACAATAGTCAAACCGCCACCCTCCTTTTGCTAGTGGGTTTTATTAGTGCCTTTCTCATATAGCAGGGCATGGCCTTGAGGTGATCGGGGTCTAGACATTTGAAGGATACTGCACAATGCGTTGGGCAGGAGGGTCTCTAAATTGTGGTTAAACATTTCTGGTAGAAACTCACTATGTTAGGGTCGGATATCAACATTTCCTTTCAGGACACAGCCATATAGTTTCAGTGTTGTTAATGGCTTTGAAAATGTTTGCCCTTGGAATTAATAAAAGGAGTCATGACTCGGTATCTGTGGTAAGGTCTTTCTGATTTCTTAGATTTTATTTTTCAGGAATATGGTGTTTTAGAACATTGGGATAGCTGAATGAGTGTATATTTTTACAATCTCAATATTTTTACCTCTCAAATATGTCCCTTTTTCGCCCCTGCATGTTACTGGTCACATGGATACGAGTAAGAGGATTAGAAAAAAAAAATCTTCGTTGTTTTCTGTTTGGGATTCTGTCTGTTGGAGCTTAGGGTCAGTATCTGTAAAATATATTTCAATTGCTGAGCATGCTGGCTTCTGTTTAAATCAGGAGAAAATATGTTGATCTTTCAAGACATAAATTTACTCAAGCCAGCTGTAAGGTATATCACAGGGACATAGTGATTGGAAACAGTTCACTTCACCCGCCTGAAACTAAGAATCAACTCTTAGTATATGGATCATTGGTACGTAATAATCGACGATTATTGGTCTGTCTGTGGGTCTCTTTTTTGCATCAGTTTGGAACCTCCTGGAGTTATTTTCTTGCTCTGCTGACATCAATCCCATGTGGCAGAGGAGTTGTGTATAATCGCTTTGGTTTAATCAATAGAATAATTGATAAACCAGATAAGATTTAAACTGATTATAGCCCCAACAGAATCCCCCAGAGGCCTTGGACTCTCTTAATTTTGACATGTGTGTTGTGTACCCTGAGGATGAAGTGTGGTTTGAATTATCTGTTTTTATTTGCTTAATGACAGGGAGGGTGTTAAAGTCAAATGTTTAATTAACCCAGCAATGGGCTGCGTTGTCACTTACACACAGCTGATTGAGATGTCTCACGGAGAATACTGAATAGGAATGATAATGTGGCACTGGGACGGAAGATTGCTTTTTCAATCCATTTGCTGGGTCACTGCTTTGAATGTCTTATTGGATGAAAGGCATTCAGCCTGGAGAAAAAATTCAGCATTTAAGTACATTTTGTTCTCTTCTCCCCCTCTAGCCCCCTCCCTGCCCAGAAGTTAACTAAAACAGATATGCTCTAGGTTTGATAAGCCATTCATGTACCAGTAAGAGAGCAGGAGAGTCGGTAGCCTCAAGCTACGTAATTTCCTGTGGAAACGGGAAAATCCTGCCAGCCTCCAAGGTATTCGAAATGGGAGCTCTTATTGTCCCTCACATTCCTTGTCCCTTGCCACTATTGTGGGGCTCTCTTTGGTTACAAGCCTCTTGCCTCTGTCTGTAGTGTGTGTTAGATGTGCAGCTGCCATGATGGCTACAGGCAGACCTTTTCCTCCAAAGAAAGCCGATTCTCCAGTATGTTGTGCCGTTTCATGTGCCTGGCTTCTGTTTGGTTGTATTTCTTATCAAGTACTGTAGTGAGATTGTTGAACTATTCAGAGAGATGAAAATTTGAAGCATATAGAATCTTGCTCTTTTGGCCTCTGCTGTTGTATAAACAATTGATGCCATGTGTATTTCATTTTGTTGAGAGGCAGTTTGCTTTCTGTATGGACTGAAAATCTAGGCCAGGAAAAAGTCTCATAGCCCACACCATAAAAAAATGCAGTCTAGGCGTTTGGCACTTTAATGACTTGCTGCCCACAAAAACAAATCTCTGACTAGCTTTCTAATCGAATGGAAGATTGGTTGAAAGCATGTGAGCAAAACTTTAAAAACATTTTTTATCTTGACTTTCCTTCTTTGTGGTTCTTAGGTTTCTTCCCCTCTACTGCTCGAAGATCTAAACCAGGAATTTACTAATTTCATCTTCTTTTTTTTGCTTTAGTCATTTGTATTCCAGAGAGTACAATAGGGAGAAGGATACAAGATTGATTTTTTTTTTTTTTTTAATGTGTCCTCTTGAAAGCAGAGTCTGGGGCATGACTACTGGCGGGGGCGGGGCGGTTTACAAAGCAATAGATGCATGCAGCTGGTTTCCAGGCGCAGGCTGGACTTTTGCAGGTCAAGGCAGACCAGGCGAGTGGCTTATCTTGAGGGACGCAAGTAATAGACCAAATATAGAGCAGCTATTTCAGGAATCATGTAGGTCATTTAATTATCCATTATGATTGAGTGGCTAATGCTCTTTTGGCAATTACATGACCTCTGTTATTCTTGAAACCTTTCCAGGCCCTCGTGGGTTGAATGATCCACCAGTGAGTGCTCTCAGCCTTCATTCCACTCAGAAGGAAAGGAGATGCTGGGAACCACTGGCATTTGGAAACAGCCATGCTTTCTTGACTGACCACTGCCCAGAATGTCTTTTGTGCAACAGTCAGTGATCGGCAGCTGTTTTTGAAGTCAACTGTTCCTTTACTGTCTACAGGAGCAAAAGATGAACATTGGTTTCCACAAGAGAGTGTTTGGCAAGACCAACTAACACCAAAGTTGGTTACTGTAGTATTCCCAGGCTCTGCTGTAAGAACAGCTGCCAGAGTATTAAAATTGATGTTTGATATCTGTCAAACCATTACCAAATTCTGAAGTTAGTGGTGTTTACATTTCATAACACAGCAAAATGCTATTAGCGATAGCTAATAACAGATTTTAGAAGATCATTGATTAAAATTAACCCAATTTGAATTTCAGTGTTAAAATGATTATTAAAGTAAGTCAAAAGGACATCTTAAAATTAAGGTGCTAACCAAAGACATAATTTGGGAACATTTTGATTAATGTTTTTCACTTATTTTTTCTTTAATCAACAGAGTGTCATTAAAGCTTCCAAAAAAACTCTTTGTTTCTGCTAAATGACAATAAAACCTTTCATAATTATTTAGTGATTTAGGAGGTAAGTCTGAGAAAAGAAAATCATGTATATTTCTTGTGAGTCTTTAGATTGAGGACAATTGCGGTGTGGAAAGTAGTGATAGCATAATCAAATTGATTGTAGGATTTGTCAGAAATGCACAGACAAAATTCTATAAAATTAGCAAAATGGAAGAGGAGAGGTATACAGCCATTTTCTAGCATTCCAATGACTTAAGACCTTAGGCTTAAGAGAAATAATTTTGTTATAATAACACACAGACATAGTCTTTAAGTAGAAAACATTTGCACTGCTCGAGAAAAATGCAATTCCTTATATTGGAGAAAAGAAAATCTTTTAAAAATCCATTACTTACACATCAAAGAGCACTGTTTTAAACAACAAAAAGCCCTACAAGGTTGTTTATCCCTGGGGCAGCAAAATTAGCTATCTTCCCAAATAAATGTATTAAACTACTCCTGGTGGAGCTCCAAGTTAATCTGTTTTATTTTTATTTTCATTTTGTTGTTTGGTGATATTCACAAATGAAAAATTGAAGACATGAATTGGTGTTTGTAACCTTTGACCCTTCAGAAATGGAAGTCTTCTCACTTCAATTTTAAATCCTTTTGGCTACCTTGGTGTCTGACTACTTGGAAACCAATATGAATGTAGTCAATGTGAGTTATATTAGCTGTTTTCTGGTTAAAACGTATTTTTCTGTTTAAAAACATATTTTCCCTCATTCCAGTTTTTAAAAATTTCTGTAGTGGAAATGAGCAGAAAATGAGAAACTAGGATTTACAGTAAAAGCAAAAGTTACAGATTAAACTAATGCATTCTAAGTAAGGAATATAGTTAGTTTACTTAGCATTTTAAGAGAAAAGCAAGGGATATAAAGCATGGTGTATGGTCCCCTCCCCCCGTATGTTGCTTTTCTTTAAAACATGTCCTTTAAGATCTATGCTGAGCCATGATTTCCAGCCTCAGAAACCAAAAATTTATAGAAGTCAGAGAGGGAAATGGTATTTCCAATTTTAAAGATATGAAAACACATTAAGGCTGTATAATTAATGGGAAAGGACACAGGATAATAATAAGCCTGTGGAATAATTATTTCTTAATAACAAGGAAAAAAAGAATGATCAGATAAGGACCAGTTTATAATAAAAACAAACATCTACACACAGATCTCAATCTAGCCCATTCTTGCTTTCAGAAATGTGTTTATTGACTTGGGATGGTTTTGCGTTTGGGGATATTACAGTTTATCAAGTTGAAAGGAACCTTAAATTTCTTCCAAGGTGTTGTTGGATTGTAATAAAATGGTAACGCCAAAGTGAAGAGGAAGTCCAATTGATGGAAGTCATTTAGAAAAAAGAAAATTAGAAACAAGGATGACAAAAATAACAATTTGTGGGAGAGAGAGAGAGACACACACAGACAGAATCTTGGCACACATTTGAAGGGTTCTCCGGTTCTAATCCCTGTTTTGAGAATCAAAAGATGTGTGTGGTGCTGAGGTCTCTTTGCGTCACAAACATGACCAGATGTCCTTATTAGGAGAAGCAAGTGTGTGCCTCTTAATTTGCACAAGAGTGTATGCAAAGGATCTCGGTGAAATATTTTGTAAATATGGCAGTAAAGAAAATTGTAGCATGAAAGAATTTGCCCTCAACACATGATCTTCCGGGCAATATCTTGAAAAGGAAACACATCTTTTACATGATGTGTTACATGATGTAAGACGTAAAGGTATGAGGCAAAGTAGGCTGTTACATTTTTGCTCATCCGATAGGTATGATGGCTTTTTGTTATGTGTGTCTTTGTTTCCCAGATCCCCCTGGTGAATCTTTATTCATTTCACCTTGCTTATTTAACTACTTTGTGCATTGTTGTTGTATTTTAAACAGTGTAAACATATGTGTGAAACTGATTTCTTTCCTGAAGGAATGGTAGTATTCTTAGTTTTGTATGAAAAAACAGTCAACCTGTAGTAGTATGTAGATACCTGCTTTGCAAGTCTCTTTCAGATTTTTGAATACTAAGCCACATTGTTCTAAATAGATGTGGTTTTGTGATTGCACTGGTATGTTAAGCAGAATAAAAAATGTAAAAAAAAATCTGCTTGAAAGGGTGAGGTATGAAGTTTTTTTGTTTGTTTTTAAATCAAGGCTTTAGAGCCAAAAGCCTTTTGAGTCTAAATGGACTATTACTTCTGATGTGGAGCATATTAACATAATTACAGACTCTTTTATATACTCATACTCATTGCTAAGTTGATGTTCAAACCTTTGATTAAGAAGTCACAAAGCTGAATGTGTTCCGACAGCTGTGTAATATCTCTCCTATTCACAAAACAGAGATAACTGTTTTAGCCCCCCCCTTTTTTTGGTCCCCATATTCATGGCCACACATTTGTCTTTCTCCTGGACTTTTAATGGTGAAATATTAAAATGCTGTATTGTGGTCTTTTCTGTGACTTGCAAGTCAACAAAAAGCAACACTGTTCATTCACACCCTCGCCTTGTCAGTCCCTGGCGCATTTCCTCTTTTCTGTCCTCCTTATCCGAGTATCTCAGGGCTTAGTTGAGCTTGTTTATCTTAAAAGAGCAGGAGGCAGGCTTTTAGGGAGTAGGCTGTATGTTCCAGTGTAACAGGCACCAGTGCTGTTTGACTTGAAAACATTTGATCTCTTACATTAACAGCCCATGTCACTGTCATAGAGGCTACAGCTGGGCTGTTGTTCAGTTTTCTGTTATTTTAGCTTTGAAATAACTGTTAGTGCTGCTCTAAAATCTTCGTGTATAAAATTGTATATTGGCTGTCCCCGCAGAACTCGTAAGTAAACAAGGTGAGATGTGTGGCCAGAGGGAGGATATTTTGTTGGCTTTGTTTTAAAAAAGAACTGTCCCTATCTCAAGACGTTTTTGTCTGATCCCTGATAGTGTGCTCCCTGACTTGACTTGTGTAAATCTGCAGACCTAGCAATATTTTAAAGCAGATTTTTGTTTGTTACTAAGGTACGTGTTCAGTCAGTATCAGTTATGGACTTTCTTATTTTCTCTGATAATGAAACATTTAATTTCTGTGAAATTTAACTTTAAAGATCCTGCACACTTTTTCTGCGCGCAGCCGTCTGTGCGGCAGTTGTTGCAAACAGGCAAGCAAGAATTCAAGGGGAAATGCTTGTTAGGTGTAAAGTATTTCTTAAATATTTTAAAATATGAATTGTTGGTAATTTCTGTGCTGGAAATAGTTTGACAGTTGCAATCAGGTCACTGTATTAAAAGAACAAAAAAGAAAATGTGTAAAATCAGGTTAATTTTTTTCCTTCCTTTTTAAGAGTATCTTTTTTTAGCCGGGCTCGGTGGCTCAGCCTGTAATCCCAGCACTTTGGGAGGCTGAGGTGAGTGGATTGCCTGAGCCCCCGGGTTCGAGACCCGCCTGGGCAACTTGGTGAGACCTCATCTCTACAATAAAATAAAAAATTAGCTGGGCGTGGTAGTGTGTGCCTGTAGTTCCAGCTACTTGGAAGGCTGAAGCGGAGGGATCGCCGGAGCCCAGCAGGTCGAGGCTGCGGTGGCCGGGAGCGTCCACTGCACTCCACTCTGGGCGACAGAGTGAGACTCCAACTCAAAAAAAAAAAAAAGAGTATCTTTTTTGAAAAGTAGTGGTGGGGTGGCAGCAGATAATTTTAATCCTTCCTTCTTGTGTCTGTTTTCAAGAATCTAATTTGTTTTCCCTTCTTACTCTTTTCTGGTATGAACGAATGCTACCAGGCCTCCCAGTTACTTTCTTTGAATTTAACCTAAATTGTATACATCAACCAGCACAAGTGTAGCTGGTTGAAAGGCAACCATGTACCTGGGGAGTTCTTCTAAATACTGAATGTGCCGGGTGCTTTGACGTGACATATCCGGAATGTCTCTGCCTACAGAAAAAGCACTTTCCGTGGCCACTGGAGGTGTGGAAGCAGTAGTGGGTTGTGAGAACGTGTGCTGTGCAAATTCTGGCTTGTGAGGTAATGACAAGTGTCTGCCCGCATAGACAATATATTTTTCCCCCTGAGGTCCCCACACACCTAGCTTCCCTCAAGCTCATCATCTCTGTCAGGTTAATCAATAGGCACCGTATGGCAGAGGGTCAGTAATCAGTGTCACCGTGCCTTTAAATCCTGTTGAAAATTTGCTTAAAGCCTGGGCCAATTAACATCGAGATGATGAATGGATAGGAAGATGGGAAGAGCTGGCGCTCAGGGGCTTTGTGAGGAGGAGGTGCTCAGCTGTTGAGCAGCAGACACCAGCGAATAAAAGCAGCCATTCATGTGAGCTGCGTCCACCCACTCTTAATGATAATGTCAATCTAGCAAAATATATACACATTGGAGTTGTCACGAGTTCATAAATCAAAGGAGTTTGTCAAAGGCATTCAGATTAACGAGGCAGCAGCAATAACAAGTCAAATTTGCATAGAGAATTGCTCGAATCTCAGTAAATTATGATCCTGTTTTTCATTTGATTATTTGCTAATGTCTCAAGAGGGAGAATGATTATATTAGCATGCAAAATCCACTCCAGAAGTAGAAATCTGAGGTATAGAAGACCAGCGCACTATGACAATTAATCAGTTTCTGCATACTAGCATAAATGCACGAGGCCCAGAAATGAACTTCTTTTTTATTATTATTTCTCCTTGCTACTGATCCAAATGGTTCAGCTTGACAGAGACTTTATATTGCTTTAACAGTGTTCTGAATTGTGCCTGCAGGCAAGACATAGTTATGCAGCTATAACCAACCTATCCATCTGCCAACCAGATTGGAATTCTCCTATCCAAGGCTTCCATTAACCCCCACTGACAGCTCCAAACAGGATTAAGAATTTGGAAGCATAAAAAATAGTTGTTCTTTGCAAATACACACAGTCCCTTTGCATTTTGAGAAAAGCTGCATCTGTAGTGTTTTATGATTAGTGTTGGACAGTGTAGGGGGGAAAAACCTACTTGGCAGTTTTCTGACTTCTGTCTCAGAGAGCAAGGCGGCACTCAGGAAGCCCCCGTGCTTGTCTCGGAGAGTACTGTCTGTTCTGTCCAGCTCCTGGCACTGTGCTTGCTGCTAGAAAAGAGCACACCCTGAGAGCTGTACCTGGGGGGCGTGTTGGAGTTTAGCAGCATGGGAGGCTTCATCGGGTGTGGTTTACCAGAGTCTGTCAGATGATAGACGTGCCAGAGAGCTGGAGAAACAGTGCCTGTGAAGACATGCCCAAGAGCCTTATCTTATGAGGACACCTCAGGTCCTCCCTAAAACTGCCCTGGAATAGGATCCTTCGGTCAGCTTTGGAATTTCCTGAAGTTTCCCCCATTGTGAACTAGAAGGATTAATTAAAATTTGTTTAGACATACGTGCACTTATAATTAAAATTTGCTTATGTAAACACACTGGTTTTTGTTCATGTCACTTTTCATTGAAGAGTTTGAATGATTTTATTTATGAGGCTAAATTATCTTTTCATCTTGTAGAAGAATAATTATTCCTATTTTTGTAAATTGCAAATCATGTCTATTTGGAGGCTATAATTATCTCCAAGTCACATAATAAGTAAATGGGGGGAAAGTATTAATCTAGTCACTAACTTACCAGTGAAGCTTACTGTATTATGTTTGTAGCTATCGATTGGTTTTGAGGCTTTTCCTTCATGTGGGCTGTCATTCTACATGATGATGAGCAGATGGTTTCATTTAAAAATGTGTTCAAGGCCAGGCTCAGTGAGTGGCTCAGCCTGTCGTCCCAGCACTTTGGGAGGCTGAGGCTGAATCGTTTGAGCCCAGGAATTCAGGACTAGCCTGGCCAACAGAGCAAGAGCTCATATCTGCAAAAAAAAAAATACAAAAATTAGCCAGGGGTGATGGTACACACCTGTGGTCCCAGCTACTCAGGAGGCTGAGGTGGGAGGATCACTCGAGCCCAGGAGATTGAGACTGAAGTGAGCTGGGGTTGCACCACCGCACTCCAGCCTGGGCAACAGAGTGAGACCCTATCTCAAAAAAAAAAATTGTTCAAAATCAGTTATAATTCACCACAATTTACTTGCTTTACTAAAATGATAGAACTATCTTAGTTGCAGAGAACTTTGAGTTCTCCCAATGAATAGGTGGAAAACGTTAGCTGTAGTTTGGGAGCTGGTTATTTTGTTTATAACAGATGTCTGCTCAGGCCCAGGCTCTGTCGCACCATCCAACCTTGAGCAAAGCGCTCACTCAAAGATTATTAGAAGTCATTAGGAGCGGCTTGACTTTCATCACTGTATAAATTAGTTTAGTTTTTCATTTGATTGTATAATCAGCTCTTAGTTATCCATGTTATCACGAGTTGTGCGTTCGAATAGCTGACGGAAAACAGTAAATAAGCTCCTTCCTAGGCCGCGGAGAATGTTGCCCTGCTATGACCCTCCGTGTGCTCCCTCCAAAACCTCCTTACTTCTTGAATGGAACACAGACACAACAAACAAAAACAAAAAGACTGAAAAGTTGGGAGCTGCTTTGGCTAAGAGCTGGCATCTTCTGTTGAGGACCATGGAATAAACGTGGTGACTTTGCAGGACACAGGCTCTCTGTGGCCCACTAGCTCTGCCATTGTCCTGAGAGGGCAGCCGTAGACAGAGCCGCGGCCGTGGGCTCCCAAAACTATTTGTAGAAAGAGGGCAGATCGGAGCTTGCTACCCCTGCTCCAAATGACCATACCGGCACTGTGCATAGCGGGCTGTCCCTGGCCTCTCTGCTGTGAAAACCATTGTTCAAGCTAGCTGGACAGTGTGGGTGTTTCAGTCGTTTATCGAGCATCTATTATCTGAATATTCTGTAAAATGTCGGTGGGTAGAAAGAACAAAGACTTTTCCCAGTAACCTTTCAATCTTATTGGTTAGTTGAGAGTAACAGTGCACAAATGTATCTAATTAATTGCCAGTTTGTGTGGCTCAAGATAAAAATACTAAGAAATTTCCAGCAGAGTAAGATGGAGTAGTCGTATGGTTTCTTAGAGAAAATGACAGTTGGACCTCACTTTAAGAGTGGTACTTGAATAGATTTGACAGTCTTCTTTGTGTTTATAATTGTCGAGTGAACTAGGCTAGAGTTAAGGATCCTTCCAGCCTGAAAATTTCTGGATTTCACATGTGTGTGAGACTATGAAGAGACTTGCTTAATTAGAGCAGAAAATATATGTTGAGGGAAATAATTTGGCGTAATGTAGCAGAAAATTCTGGACGGTCTTGAAAACCAGCCCTAAAACTTCATATTTGGGATTTCATAGAAACAAAGAGCCACTGAAAGAATGTTAGGAAAAGACTATCGTGACAGTAGTGGTCTTCAAGAAAGATTAATCTGGCAGTGGTGTTGCTTCTAACAAGCCTTTTAGAATGCCCAGTGCATGGCTCCGTGGCGTTGTGCTGGGCCCCGGGAATATGAAGACGAAGCGGAGCTGGGCCTGCCCAGAGGGAGCGGACATCGTCAGGTGGGGCCGGAGCCTGTCTGTGTAGAGGTGCCACATGGAGAGAGGGGTGCAAAGAGTAAGGGCCAGACTGGAAACGAGGGGTTTATTCAGGGTAATTAATCCCAACTGGAGGTTGGAGGCAGGGGCTAAGGCTTCTCTGAGAAGATAGTGTTTTAGCCTAGTGGTGGACTCTCGAGTCAGGAGTTTTAGCAGATGAAGAGGTTGGGAAGAAAGGCTCTCATACACGAGGGGCTGGAATTACTTCACCCATGGGGTGAGAGTGCTGTCCTTGTCAGGGTGATTGTAAATAATGTCAAGAGAATGGTACAGGGACTTGACGAAGAGCTAGAAGTTGGCTGCCATGTGGATGCTGCTTTGGGAAGCTTGGGCTTATTCTCTTCTTGCCAGAAAGCTATGAAGGGTTTCTGAGCCTGGCGGTCGTGTCTGGAATGTGACACACACACACACACACACACACACACACACACACACACACACACACACGCACAGGAATGTCACACACACACACACACACACACACACACACACACACACACACACAGGCACCAGAAGGCTGCATCCGTGACACACACACACACACACACACACACACACACACACACACAGGCACCAGAAGGCTGCATCCGTCGTCTGGCCTGGTGAGAGTGTCGCACCTGAACTGGAGTAGGGGCGGTGGAGATGCGAACGTGGGGCTAGATGCCTTGACAAGGATTGCCCAGAGGAAAACTTTGTGGAGCAAGAGTTGGCCCGATATGTTCAGAGAACACAGGAATGGGCAGGGCTGACTTGAGGATGTGGGTCTGGGGTGAAAAGAAGAGTCAGGAAGAGAGGAGCCGGCCCCGGAGCAGGCAAGCGTGGCGGAGGAGTGCTGTGGATGCGGGATGCTGATTTCCAGACGCTTGACCTAGGCTGTCATCTGAACACTTCTTGGTAGAGTTCGTTTTCATGTTTGTTCACCCAGGCTACTTCTGGAAACATCTTATCCAAAAGTATATCCTTGGGGTCTCATATGTGAGCTTTGGCAGTATTCCTTGTATTACTGTTCCCCACTCAAACCTCTGTTACTCTGTCTACAGCCTGCCTGCTTCTAGTTGGAAGTTGAAGTCAAAAGTTGTCGTTTGACTTTTATTCTGCCCTTTTATTCTAAGTTAAATAAAACTGAGTTAATGTCGAAGGCAACAAGTTGTGTAGACTTTGTCAGGAACATTTTAATGTGTAGTAGAACCCATATTATGTTCCATTAAAATATATGTCCCAAGGCCCCCGCGGATGCCTGAAACCTTGCATGGTTTCAAACGCCAAAGAGACTATGTTTTCTTATACACACATACTTATGATACAGTTTAATTTATAAATTAGGCATAGTAAAAGATTAGCAATAACTAAGAAGAAAATAGCATGATTATAACAATGTATTATAATGAAAATTACGTGATTGTGGTCTGAATCCACCCTTCTTCTAGTGATGTGAGAGGATCAGATGCTTACGTGGTGAGATGAGGTGAGATGACTAAGGTAGGCATTATGATGTCGCATTAGGCTACTTTGGGCCTTCTGACAGTAGGATCATCTGCTTTGGGGAAGATCCTGGATCATTGAGCCATGAGGATGTCGCAGGTTGGATGTCGGAGCAGACGGTGCTGATGACTGGCGGTCAGGTTGCCTGTACGTTGCAGAGACACTGAACACAGGGATGAGGCACGTCCAGGGCAGAACAGAGCCGTACGGTGTGAGGTTTTTCTCACACTACACAGAACAACGTGCAATTCAGAACTTAGGAATTACTTCTAGAATTTTCCATTTTGGAAAACATCGAGCCGTTGACTGCAAAAATCGAACCTTTGGAAAACAGAACCATGCGTAAAGGGGGCTACCATAATGTTGCAGTGTGTAGAATATTGTTACTCACGAACTGCAGACACATTCTGCAAGGTACTTCAGGAAACCCTCTGCCCGAGTTCTGGGAATGAATTGTTCTGAGAAGTCAGGTTTGCTTAGGGTCGGTTTAAGGCTAAGCAGTAGAATATAACCTTAATAATATTTGTTGGAATTTTCTCCCCTAAAGTTTAATATTTCACTTGTCTGACTTTTTTCCCATTTCTTAACATATTTTACTATGGGTTTGATTTATTATTTAATTGAATTTTTATTTTGACATAATTTCAGATTTACAGACAAATTCAAAGAACAGTGCAAAGAATCCATTTACACCACTCTGCACAGATTTTTATCAAATGTTAACAGGCTACCATATTTGAATTATCTCTATATATGCGGTATATAGACTTACATCCATTTACATATTATCTTTAATGAACCATCTGAAAGTTACAGGCATAACGCTCCTTTACCCTTAAATAAGTCCCTAAATAATGTAGTGTATGTTTCCTAAAAACAAGGACATTTAAAAACACACAAACTGGGCTCGGTGCTCAGCCTGTAATCCCACGCTTTGGGAGGCTGAGGTGAGTGGATTGCCTGGGCCCGTGGGTTCAAGACCTGCCTGGGCAACTTGGTGAGACCTCATCTCTACAATAAATCAAAAAATTATCTGGGTGTGTTAGCGCGCGCCTGTAGTTCCAGCTATTGGAAGGCTGAGGCAGAAGGATCGCCAGAGCCCAGCTGGTCGAGGCTGCAGTGGCCGAAAGCAGCCACTGCACTCCAGTCTGGGCGACAGAGTGAGACTCCAACTCAAAAAAACCCAAACACACACACACACACGCACACACACACACACAGTACAAATTATCAAAATTGGGAAATTGAATGGAGGGACAAATGGTGGCATGGCGTATCCACACAATGGAATACTGCTTGGCAATAAAAAGGAAAGAAAGACTAATGTGCATGCCACAACACAAATGGATCACAAATTTGTTAAGTGAAAAAAATCCAGATTCAAAAGATTACATACTATGTCATCACGTTTATGTGACATTCTGATAAAGGCAAAAAGTATTGAGCCAATGTGTCAGTGATTTTCAGAGGGCTGCCTATACAGGGGCATATCAGTGGAACATTGGAAGTGATGGAATTGCTTTATATTTTGGTTGTGCTAGTTGCATAGCTATGCTTTTGCCAAAACTTATAGAACTGTATACCAAAATGAATGCATTTTTTAATGTAAATTTTAAAAGTGAGGAACAATCAGGAGATTAATATTGATACAGCGTTAGAAGCCCATCCATGGACCTTATTAAAATTTTTCCAATTATCCCAATAATGTCCTTTATGGGAAAAGAAAATCTCAGATAACAAGTTACATTCAGTTCTCATATCTCTTTAGTTTCCTTTAATCTGAAACAATTCCCTAGTCCTTCTCTGTATTTCATAGCCTTCATGTTTTTTGCTAAGTACAGACTTGTAATTTTACAGGAGAACCCTCATTTGGGGTTTAGTCTGATACTTTCTTAAGAGTAGATTTAGGTTATTTTATTTTATTTTTTGAGATAGTGTCTTGCTGCCTTGCCCAGGCTGCTGTCAAACTCCTGGGCTCAAGCATTCCTTCTGCCTCAGCCTCCTGAGTACAGGCACTTGCCACTGCACCCATCTTCCTTGCTGATTTTAGCATCCATTGATGGTTTTGATGATTCTTGCCCACACCCACTGGTCACCCTTTTAAGTAGAATTTCCTGGACATGGTTTAGCTTGATGACCTCGGGAAGTTGTGCATGTGGCTTATTGGGAATCCTCATAGGTCAAGATGTAGGAAATAACTGTGCCCGGAGCTCTCCTGGGTGATGCTGGGGAGGTGCTGAGAGCTACGAGGTGACACTTAGGTACACATGGCCACTTCGTTGTCACCCTTCCCCTCAAGACTGTGGACTTGCGCATCCCACTTGCTGGTGTTCTGCCTCTGCTCTTCGGATGGAACTTAGTCCTTGCTCCTGGTGTCATGACTGCTTAATGTCTCTGCCTCTATTTTGTGTAACAGCAGAGTTGGGTTTTCTGTTTCGATTTGGTTTCTCATGATGGTCCAGAGTGAAAGTATTGGCTTAATCTGTCTAAAAAGAACTGGCTCTAACAACATTTCTTAGGTTATCTTTCCCTGTGTTCTGTTCCAGAGTTCTTCTTTCAACAAGGCCACCTATATAGTCTTTGCCCAGTGAGGTAGGAAGGAGAAAGGACCTCCTCACGAGTGCTGGAGCACCCTTGAACTCCCTCCACATTTCCATAATGCCCACCCAGTTGTCATCCATCAAAATCAGATAAAATAGAGGGTCAGGAGGAAGAGGACAGTGGATACAGGCTAGAGAGTCACCACTTATTCTGTGAGGGTGAGATGACTGTTTTCCACTTTACAATTCAGTATGGAGGAGTTGACCAGCAATTGTGTTTCAGCCCAAGCACCTGCAGGACGAAAATGTGATTTATGATGTCTTCAGTACAACAAACTTCCAGCAAAAAGTAATTAGGCTTCCAAGTTATATAATGGCATTTTGATAAAACGTAATTTTGAGATGCAGGACCTCACACTGAATCAAACAGGTCGAGGTGATCTGCTGTGCCGTGTTATTTAAAGGGGGTGGGACTTTGTGGTTTGAAGAGTAAACAGTTGCAGACTACAAGTTTATAGCTGAATGCTGCCGTAAACTTTCATCACGTAAGACATTCAAATTTGGCATTTAAGACATTGATGTGTTCTCTTTAGTAAAAAACGAAGTTCAGCATGCGACTTGGTGGTACGGGATTCATGCCGGCCTCTTCTCTCTTTGATTCCCTTCTGATGGCCATCTTGGTGGTTTCCCCATGTGGCATGGTTTACCGTCATCTAGCTGTATCTCTCCCCCATTTCTGGGTAGGCGCCAAATAGGGAGGAAAAGGAGTTAGAGCGCTGAAGTTCTTGAATGCCTGTCCCTTTTTTTAGCGATGCTTTTTCTTCTGCGATATTAGGGACCTCTGCCATAAAGTGACCATAACAGTGTAAAACATCAAGTTAAGCCCCACAAGAGATTTTGATCCAAAAGGAAATTTTGGGGTTACTGGTAAGCTAACTAGAGGTGACACACAAAACACACAGGTGTTAGTAATAGAGATGAAAAGTGCCTCAAAATGACAGAGGACATTTTTTTATCCTTCAGAATCTTTTAAAACATAATATCTAATGCAAACCAAAAACAGTGAAGCTTATATGTACGTTTAGAGTTCAATAATGATTATATAATAATAATTTTGTGCTTGTATGAGAATTTTCAGATAAAGTCATGTTGAAAATAATTTCTGGGCCTAAAAATTAAGTAGCGCTCTGGTTAAAATATGACTAAAGGTAATATAATAAATATACAACTGCAGGTTTTAAAAATATCAATGTTACAAATGTAGTTGCAGAAAATAGAACCCACATAATATGTGATTTGGGTCTTCTTCATTTGCCTTGCAGAAAGTGATGTATGGATGTCAACGAGAGAATTTTTAGTACTTCTGAACTTGTTTTCAATTGGATTGTTGGTCCCCCCCCTGCCCCAAGTATGTAAAAACACCACTGACATTTTAGGTTCTTCTTTATTGTGTCCAGTGTCCGCCTGGGTCAAAGAGCAAACCAATATTGGAATGAGTTGATCCCCTGGGCAGTGCTTAAACATACGTGTGAAACACTTTCCACCCAGATCAGTTGCATCATGTATGTGTATACATGGGCGTATGTTTTCCTTTACACATTGTCTATCTATATGTGTATGAATCTTCAAGTGAATGAATGCATACATAGACATGGTGTTCTAGCTTACAGAATTAGAAATGTGATTCAGTTTACTCCCACAGAATAAGATTGAAGATAATGAGAACTGAATTAAAGCTTACTTTCTTTCACAGAATTCCTCAGAGAGAGAAGACTGTAATAATGGCGAACCCCCTAGGAAGATAATACCAGAGAAGAATTCACTTAGACAGGTATGAAATTCAGTCTTACTTAAAATAAAAAGCTATCAACAACAAAACAAAAGACAGGAAACCCTTGATTTTTCCATTCTTTAAGCAGTGGAGCTTACATTAAGGGTACTCTGAAGTTAGCCTGGCCAGAGCCATCAATTTCAATCAGGAGACATTGTTTTCCCAATTATTTAAAAAACTTCCTAGGTATACAAGTACAGGGCAGTCAGTTGGTTACATGTAATGAATACAAAAATCAAAGAAAAGAGTTCTCGTTCAGGAAAAATAACTTTAAGTGCTTTTTAAGTGTAGATGGTAGGATAGTTGACTTTAAACCTTATTTCTAGTTAAGATTCTTCATGTTTTTTACAAAATTATCAGAACACATCTACCAGTGATGAAATTAGCCCTTTTAGTCTGAGCAATATTTTGTTGGCTTTTTCTAGAAGTAAAGGCCATTATTGATGATAACTTAAAAAAAAAATCTGCTCACCGCTGTCCCTTACCTCCAAAAGGTAACACATTTTACTTGTGCAAATTTAATACCATATACTCTTTTTAAAAAAAGTATAAAGCACTGGCCACAAATCTGTTCTTTTCACTGCCTGTAGCAGCCTCCCACATCTTCCTTACTCATTGGCAGCAGAAACAAGTCCTTCCAGTGTTACCCAGTAGAAAGTGTGTCACCTAATCGTGTTTAGTACAAAATGGGCTACAGGATGGGCAGTAGCGCAGATGATGTTAATTGATGTATATGCATGGCATGGTTCTAGGAAATCGGAGGAGAGAGCTGACATGTGTCGGGCACTTGCAGGAACCTACTAAATAGGGTGTGGTTTCCAGCTTCTAGATGAGGGTGATGGAGGCCTGCGGAGGTGAGCTGATTTGGCCAGCCAGTCAGGACTTGCAGCTTGCCTCTGTGGTCCCAAAGCATTTGTACTTCTGCCTCCTGACTCCAGTTTATAAACAGTGTTCATTTAGAGGGAAAGTACTTGGACTTGTGGCACATTCGTGTTTTACATTTACTATATACTAGAAGTTTTTTGGGTGGGTACTCTTCTCTTTTTTATAAAAACAATTGTTCAGTAGATAGAATTGAATCATTCCAGGAAGCTTTGTTTAAAAAACTAAAAAAGAATGATCAGTCATTGATGTTGAGACAGTTACAGTTTTAACAACGTGGAGATTCAACACCTGATTAAATCAGTGGAACAAAACTGAATAAGATCAATTTCAAGGTGGAAACACTCTGCCCAGTACACAGAAACAACTGTCAGAAAACAATGACACGACAAAAAGTTTTGGCAACTTTATTTAAGCTAACAAACGAATTTTCACTCTGCAAAGTTATAAATTAATTTTAATAGGCTGATCCAGATGGTCCATTTGGAAAATGGATAGGCTGATCTGTTGAAAATTAAACTAAATTTATCTCTCTCATACTTCAAACTGAAGCGAGAGAGAGAATCGTGCCTATTAAGTCCAGCACATACAGATGGACCAGCAGGTCACACATGGGACTAATCTGATTCATTTTAAAAATAAATGCATACATTATTGAATCATTTTCTACTTGCAAGATCTGTTGTGTGCAGTGTTTAAAAGAGATCCAATGTTGGTGTTTTATTGCTGTTTTAGTGGGTTCTCTTTACCCCTTCACTTTAGTTTTACAACCTCTCCCCCCCCATAGTGCTGCAAAATGATTTTTCTAATATCTGTCATTCTGTGTTGAGATCCGAGCTCTAGAGATTAATTAGGTCACGAGGCTTTCCCCCTCCCTCCTTTGTGAAGGGTTTTATCTCCATTCTCTTTGTGAAGAGCATGAACTCAATGTTCTTGCAAAGAGAAATGGCCTTTAGACACGGGACGTTGGGGATCCTCCTGGGGCCCTGGGAGTCTTTTGGCTTCTGGGTGTTTTAACAGCCCCATGAATGCAGATTTGTAAATTTATT
Source organism: Cephalopachus bancanus (assembly GCA_027257055.1). Lineage (NCBI taxonomy): Eukaryota > Metazoa > Chordata > Mammalia > Primates > Tarsiidae > Cephalopachus > Cephalopachus bancanus. Next base: position 3,876,324 of record JAPVLO010000143.1, read on the forward strand.
GCAGCGCCATCTGGTTTTTTGCTCGAACCAGATTACTGTTGGCTTGTGTCTGTCTATTGTGGTGGTCACTCCCTGGGAGCTTGCCCCTCGATCTGAGGGAAGAGTCATGAATAACAGGGGTCAACAGAAGCGGGTCACAGGGCAGCTGTCCAGGGCTGCAGTGGGTTTGATTACCCACTGCTGATGTTTTTAAAGGTAGGACATGGTATGGGAGCTGCTTAACCTCCCTCTTTTTTCTATTGCACGTGACAATAATGAAGTGCCATTTGCTATTTTGTTTTTTCCCCTGTAGCCAAGTTTATAGACAAAAGCTGTCCAAGCCACCTTATGCCTCATTTTGCTACAAGTCAGATTTGCATCCTGTGACTCAGTCACTTAACTGAGATTGTTTTGCAGATATTTCTAATAGGATTTGAGGAACTCTTTCGCTATTGATTATAAAAAGTTGAGTTATGTTATAACAATTTAGTGCTGCTTTAACTCGGTAGTTTATGTGTATTATTCTGAAGTAGCGTTTTGCCATCTTTGAGAACTTGACGACTACATGTTAATTTGGAGAGGTGTTTAAATACTGGAGGAGCTAAAGGAAGGGTTATCATTTTAATTCTTACAGCTATTAAAAGAATAGTAAGGGAATATTATCAACAACCTAATGCCAGAAATTTGACAACTTTGATGAGATGGACAAATTTCTTGAAAAATGCAATTTTCTAAAACAGGCAAAACAAAATTTGAATAGTCCAGTGTCTCTTAAAGAGGTTTAACTAATTATCAGAAGACCCACATGGCTTCACTGGTGAATTTAACAAGCCTTTAAGAGAGAAATGATACCAGTTTTATACAGAGCCTTTCAGAAAATAGAGGACACTTCCTCACTGTCATAAGGCCACCATAACAGTAGTTCCAAAACCTGACAAAGGTGTGACCAGAAGAGGAAATGCTGAAGGAGAAGGGTAAGTGACGCCACTCCCTGTGTCGCCAGGTCATTGTGTCCGCCTGCTTTTCTGTTGCGTGTCCAACATGAGGAGGTGGGGACGTCGTGGGGGAGGGCAAAGCAGAATGCCCTTGTAAAGAAGGTGAATTCCCTTAGCTTCAAAACAACCGTCTCAGCTCTTGGCATGAAGTACAGTTTGGGCTTCTAGGCGGAAGATGTAGGGAGTCGCTGCAGTTCGCTCTTTAGCTTTGCTCTGCCATGTGAAGGAAACCATGGCTGCTGCCCTCCCAGCTTTTATTCACATCTGCTCCCAGGGCTGGGGCCTGGGAGGGCACGTGGAAGTGCTCCTGACTTTCTGAAAAGGTAGCCTTACAACATGCAGCTCTTCCTTGCTTCACATTGATGCTAACAGGATCTGTCAGCCCTGCCTCTCTCTGTAATTGAGTAAATTGTGACCACTGTCTCGTCCTCCTCCCCTCCCCCCTCCCTTTGTGCGTGTGTCCACTTACCATCCTGAGAGCGTGGGCAGTGATAAATAAAGCACTGAGTGGCGCTCTCTGGACTCTCTGAAAGCAGCGTGATGCCAGCCTCTAGTTATATTTCTTGAAGTGTTTACGTTTTTCTGTATTCTTTCTCTTGTGTAGCTGGAACCCTGGGGATGCAAAGCCATGAGAGAGGCCAAGAAGCTAACAAAGTAGCTGTCTCCCTTGTTAGTGTGCTCCTTTATTCTTTAAAAACAAGATAAAAACCATCTGGCTCAGGGCATTACATTTCCTCCCCCGTGCACCTCTATAGATGGAGGCTTCACCTGCAGTGGGGGTTCACATTGATTAGGGAGGGAGCAGTAATTCAAGCTTCCATCCTCTTCAAGGATACTTCACAGTGTTTAAAGGTGCTGACCCACTGAGTTAAACTGTCAAGGGAGGATAAAAAAGTGTCTTCATCCCAGGAGGTAACAGCTGCCAGGCTTTCAACACCTTGCACGCGGCTGGAAAAATGTCACAATTGTCAGCTGAAAGAAAAATGACTGTGTTGTCATCTTCTGTTAATGACTGGACCTTATAAAGGAACTGCATAAGTCTTTTCAAAGGAATACGTGGGCGTTTTCCTTGCTTGCCATGCTCCCCTCCCCTCCCCTCCCAAATCCCCCAAGCATTGCCTTGAAGAGCTCCCTGGCAGCAGTGGGAACTTCAAGTAAAAACAGCCAGGATAGGCAGGGAAGCCTGATGGGCACAGCTCCTTTATGCAGTTGGATGAGGAGGAGGAAAAAGCACGTTGCTGACGCAGAAAATGACATTGTAGTGTGTATTAACAAAGCCACAACAACAAAAGTCATTCATAAGCCAGTGAACTGAGAGAAAACATACTGTATTTCTGTTCTTTGGAGGACAATTTGTTTTCAGGTGGCATCCAGATGGGTAAATACCCAGACGTTTCTTTTTTCAAGGGAGGCACTTCTTTCCTTCCTTAAAAGAAAAAAAAAAGCCTATCATAATTTACTTCCTTTAATAGTTCCGTAGTGTTCATACTTGACGGCATTCCCTTCTTTCTGATTTGATTGATGAGAAGAAAAGGTTTAATGAAGTCCCCGATATCAGGCAGGCAGGCCTTTTTTTTTCCTATTTGTTTTAGGTTAGTCATTTTAATTGTATTGAGTAATTAGAAGGTACACACAGCCAAGGGAGCTTTGTTCTGATAATTGCTCAAGAAAACCCCTTCTCTGTCTGCCATCGCTTTGTGGTGAGATACTTCTCCCTCTAGTGGCAACGGGAAGCACTTTGGCTTGGCAGTAGGCAAGGTGTAATTGCAATATGACAAACTACGCTTAAGGGACTGTCTTGTAAATAGTTTGGGGTTTGGCATTATTTCATTCTATGTGTGTGTTTCTTTACCCTATGAAACTCCTGCCTCTTTTTTTCCCCCTGAAGTGCTTTGGGCTTTGAATGTAAAAAAAAAAAAATAATAATTGCTTGAGATGTTTATTAAAAAAAAAAAAATCACAATGCATTCTGGGTAATGTTTTGCAGCTTGACTTAATTTTAGTCATCTGTTTTAATTACCTATTTATAAAAATGCTTTTGCATTTGTAGACATTATTTAATACTTTGGAAGAAGCACCTCATTTGAAATAAATAAATAAATTGTACTTATTTTAAATAGTCCATGTAAAAGACCTTAAAGGTAATTAATGTAGGTCTCTTAAGTAAGACAAAAGTGATCTTTCCAAATCTGATGAAGTGATTTGTTTATATAACTTCCCACTTCTGCTGAATCCTTTAGAGTCTAATAACATTTGGAAAAAAAAAAACCCCACAGTTTGGCAATTTGTGCCTAGCTACAAAAAAAAAAAAAAAAACCTTCAAAAAGAAGCAATTTAATAACCAGCTTTCTTAAAATTACTTTGAGGAAAGAAAACTGTATAGAGGGTTTGTGTTTTGTTTTATTTGTATTTCACTGTAATCATTCTTTGATAAATTGTGTAATCACCGACTTACAGGAAAAATAGTGTTGAACCTACTGGGTTGCAACGACCGTAAAGAGTGTATTTTCACATAGAGAGTTGAGATACTGTGAATAAATTATAAAGGAAACCGTTTATATCCTGGCCAAAGTCCATATGGGCAGTCATCTTGTACTCGTTGCTTAAGCGGGTGGACCATTTTGCTTTTTAAAGAAGGGGAAGAGGGGGAGCCTCTCATGCCCAGCTGCGGGAGTCCTAAAAATTAGGCCCGAGGAGCAACACAGAGATAGGGTACAGCCCCGTCTGCTGCTCAGGCGTGGGGAGCGTCCGTGCTGCGTTTCCAAAGCCCAGTTCCAGCTTCCTTAGCATCACTCTGTAGTTTGCTTTCTCTGACCATCTTCTGGCTTGGGACAGGATCTGATGTTACCATGCATGGGAAGGTTCCTGCTGCCCCCACCCCCAGTCACTAGCCATTTCCATTATCTGTATCTTGTTCTGCTCTCCAGCTGCTGAACAGATTTCTTCGGCAGCTTTTTGCAAGGTTAAAAGAACGCAGCCTGGTAACAAGTTTGTGTCATTTTAAATATATACCTTCTAGTAAATAAGGGGAAGTCTGGCAATCAATCCCTTTTAGTGTGTTATATGTTTCACCTGACAAGTAAACCTTCTATTGATTAGCCATTACTTTGTTAGATAATCCTATGTCATTGAATCCATTGTAAAAAATTAAACTCTTTAAAATGTTTTACCCTAGCAGCAGTGTGAAAATTGAAAACTTGTTCAGAATTACTGCCTGCTTTCACAAAGAAGGTAGTTTTCAGCAAGGCATCTTACTAGTTTATGCTTATGTGCTTTATACGCGATATAAAAGCTTATTCAAGTACTCCAACACAAAACACTCTGCCTCTTCTGGTTCAGCAGCGAAGCCACCTTTTCAGATGTTGCCTGGGGACAGAGCCTGTCTTGCCTGTGGCCATGTATTTACTAGTTTGATTTCAAACTGGAAGGAGTCTTACCGTAGGAAAATGTGAGTGTTTTAGCCTTTTAATTCCAGAGTGATCAAAGAACTGTGACAAGTTTTAGTTTACTGATGTGTGTGTCTCCCAGTCCTTGGAGATAAACTGGGGCGTTTACCCATTTTACAGATGGAATGTCTAGAAAATAAGAGCCTGTGTACTGTGAAGCCCTACTCTGGAACTCCCTCGGGCCTGGCACAGGTTTTCTGAATCTGTCTAATGTTCCCCTAAATGTGTCACATTCGTTGGTTGCGGGGCAAGAGGGTAATTTTGAAGGGAAGCAAATTAGTTTTTCTGCTTTTTTGAAAGCCAAAGTTTATTAAAGTAAGAAAAGAGGAAACAAAAGACCGGTGAAAGTTTTGTGCCAGAAAGGCCTGACACAGGCAAATCCCTCTAAAAGGAAAGACCGCCAGTTTTTCTACTTTTTATAGCTTAGTTTTCCCAGAAAATAGTATGGTATCTTTTTAATCACTGGACCGACCTCAGTAATACTGTATATGCTTTTTATATTTTTATTTTTTCAGTGAGCCATACACATAATTGTATAAGTCAGTGAATTTTTGATGACTCCACCTTGTAGCCACCACCTCAATCAAGAGAGAGAATGTTTTCATCACCCGAGAAAGTGCTCCTGGTCCTCAGTTTCCCCACACACAGTGAATCAAAGATTGATCAGCTTACTGCCACTAAAGATTAGTTTTGCTTTATTAAGAATATCATGTCATGAAGTGACAGATTTTTGAGGTCTTACTTTCACTCAGCATCATGCTAGTGAGATTTGTTTTTGTTGCTGTGTATATCAGTAGTTCGTTCTTTCTTATTGTTTTATTCTATAAGTTACTATGATTTTTTTAATCTTTTTTTTTTGGAGTAGGAGTCTCATTCTGTCCCCCAGGCTGGAGTATAGTGGCACTCATGGCCACTGCAGCCTCAGTCTGCTGGGCTCAGGTGATCCTTCCGCCTCAGCCTTGCAAGTAGCTGTAACTGCAGACGTGCACTACCGTGCCTGGCTAATTTTTTGATCTATTGTAGAGACGAGGTCTCGCCAAGTAGCCAAGGCTGGTCATGAGTCCCTGGGCTCAGGCAGTCCTCCTGCCTCAGCCTCCCAAAGTGCTGGGATTACAGGTGTGAGACACTGCATCCGGCTATGAATGTTCTTATATAAAACTGTTTGGTGAGCATGTGTTCAGTCCTTTTCATGTGCTTATTGGTTATTCAGGTGTCCTCTTTTGTGAAGTATCTAAGGTTTTAGCCATTTTTAAAAATTGCATTGTATGTCTTTTTATAGTTAAGGTGTAAAACTCAACTATATTGAGTTCAGGATACGAGTCCTCTGTGAGATGTATGTGTCTGAATGTTTTCTCACAATCTGTGGTTTGCCTCTTAATTCATGGAGTGTTTTGATGTGGAGTTTCTGGTTTTAGGTGAAGTGCATCAGTCTTCTCTTAGGGCACTTCCATTGCCTGCCCCATCATTGTGAAGGTAATTCTTCCAAGTTTTCTTCTAGAAGCCTTATAAGTTTTAGTATTTATATTTAGGTCTTCGATCCATCTCAAATTATGTGTGCTGTTAGGTAGAGTTTGGGGTTCATGATTTCCCCATAATCTTATCAGTTGTTTTGGCACTATTGTTGAAAAGGTTTTACTTGCCCCCATTGAATTACATGGGTTCATTTGTCAAAACCAGTTAACTCTGTGTCTAGAGAAAATGTTGCTCTGAACACAAAGCAGGGGGAAGCAGTGGCTGAGGCTCTGCCCCAGCCCTGTTTAAGTCTTAAAATCAGGTAGTATGAATTTTCAAGATTTGTTTTTATCTTAATATTGTTTTGATTATTCTAAATACTTTGCATTTCTATGTAAATTTTAAAATCAACCCAGCAATTTCTATTAAAAAGAAGACTGTGAGGTTTTGATTTGGGTTTTATTGACACATGTATCTATTTGAGTAAAATTAGCATCTCAACTGTGAGTTTTCTGGTCATTAAATTTATGTGTCTCCTTACTTATATCTTTGAACTTTTTTCTAATCATGTTTTAGTTTCCAGTGTATATTTCTTGCACATAGCTTATTCAATTTATTCCTAGGTATTTAATGTTTTTCAGCGCTATTGTACATTTTTTCATTCTCTGATTATTTGTTGTTACCATATAGAAATAAAAATAATTTTTGACTATTGGCCTTATTTCTTGTCATTTATCATAAAGACAGTTTTATTTCTCCTTTTCTGACTTGCTTGCCTTTTGTTTCTTTCCTTGCTTTATTTTAACAGCTGTGTCCTCCGCTTCAGTGAATGTGATAGGAGGACATCACCTTTTTCTCAATTGTAAAGGGACAGTATTGAGTCTTTTGCAATTAAATGTGATATCGAAAAATTTTTAGATGCCTTTTATGAGATTAAGGAAGTTTTGTTTTATTCCTAGATGTCTGAGGTGGTTTTTAAATAAAAAATGAATGTTTCATTTAGTCAGATGCTTTTTTTTTTTCTTTTAACAGCAGGATTTATTGAGAGGACAGAAAAGCTCTATCTCCCACAGTGGGAGGGGACCCAAGAGGGTTTATCATCTAGGCCTTTACCCCTTTTATTCTGTTAATGTGGTAAATTACATTAATTGATTTTATTAAGAATTTTCATGTCTATGTTCATACTGGTTTATATTTTTCTTTTTAATCTTTGTCAGGTCTTAGTATGAGGGTTATGCTAGGGTCGTGAAATGAGTTGGGAAGTCTTTCCCTCCTCCATTTTCTAAAAGCTTTTTTTTTCTGGCATCAGAGTCTTGACCTCCCAAAGTACTGGGATTCCAGGCGTGAGCCACCATGCCAGCCCTCTGAAAGTTTTTGTGTATGATCCTGGTGTTACTTGTTTATTAAATTTTTTTGTTTTGAGTCGGGGTCTCACTCTGTCACCCAGGCTGGAGTGCAATGGCACCATCATGACAGTCACTGCTCATCGCAGCCTTTGCCTCCTGGGCTCAGGTGAGGCTTCCACCTCAGCATACCAAGTAGCTGGGACTACAGGTGCATGCCACCATGCCAGGCTATGTTGCCCAGACCTAGGCTCAAGCAATTCACCCACCCTGGCCTCCCTAAGTGCTGGGATGACAGATGTGAGCCACCGTGCCTGGCTCTTTCTTAAAATTTCATAACATTTACCAGAGGAAACTATTGGGCGTACGGTTTTCTTTGTGGGAAGGTTTTTTGGTTTTTTTTTTGAGTCGGAGTCTCAATCTGCTGCCCAGGCTGGAGTACAGTGGCACGCTCCCGGCCACCGCTACCTTGACCTGCTGGGCTCTAGCAATCCTTCCGCCTCAGCTTTCCAAGGAGCTGGAACTCCAGGCACACGCTACCACACCCAGCTAGTGTTTTATTTATTGTAGAGACGAGGTCTCACCAAGTTGCCTAGGCTGGTCTTGAACCTGTGGGCTCAGACAATCCTCTCGCCTTGGCCTCCCAAAGTGCTGGGATTACAGACTGAGCTACCGAGCCCATCCGGGAGACTTTTTAAATAGCAATTTCAATTTCTTTAATAGGTATATAGTGCTATTCAGATTTTTTATTTTACGCCATGTCAGTTTTGGGAAGCTGTCTTCCAAGAAATGCTTCCTGTTTATTCAACAGGTTATATACTCTGTTGATATCTTATTTTAATGTTGAGTTGGTTTCATATTGGACTAATGAAAGCCTTTTTAGGCTGACTTCCATGTCCTCTGACATTATCTTCCTCATTCTCTGAATATTTCCAGGGTTACTGCATATCTGCCTAGTCAGTCCTGAAACCAGCCAGTTACTCAGGGATCTGTAGTTCCCTTTAGTGCAGAGTGGTATTTAGAAGCCAAGATTCAAACACTGACTTTTCTTTTACATTGATACTTATATGTTTTGAAAACTGTGAGCTCACATTTATACCTCCAAATCTGATTTAACATCACAAGGTTTATTCTAGATTTTTCTCTTTCCATATTTATAATTTTCTTTTTTAACATAAGATGCCTGATTTGAGATTTTATTTTTCCTTCTTTTCAACACTTCAAAAATGTTCCTTTGTCTTCTAGCCTTCATTGTTTGTGGTGAAAACCCCATTGTTATTTATATTATTGCTCCCAGATATATGATATCCCCTTCTTTTTTTTTTTAGTTGGAGTCTGTCGCCCAGGCTAGAGTGCAATAGCATGCTCTCGACCACTGCAGCCTCAACCTGCTGGCTCAGGTGATCCTTCCACCTTAGCCTTCCAAACAGCTGGAACTACAGGCATGCACCACCATGCCCAACTAATTTTTTTTTTGTATTTATTGTAGAGATGAGCTCTCACCAAGTTGACCAGGCTGGTCTTGAACCCATGGGTTCAGGCAGTCCTCTCACCTCGATCTCCCAAAGTGCTGGGATTATAAGCATGAACCACTGCTCCCGGCCTCCCTTTTTTCTTTGTCATTGGTTTTCAGGAGATTTCACTGAGATGGGTCTAGGTGCAGTTTTCTTTGAATTTACTCTGCCTGGGTTTTGCTAGTTTTAGATTAGGAAGCCACTGGATTTCACTGAATTTGGGAAATAGTTGGTCATTCTTTTCATGACTCTTTTGGTGCCCTGTTCTCTTTTCTCTGCCTGGGACTTCAGCCACTCATAGTCTAGGAAGCCCAACATGGTCTCACAGACAACTGAGACTCTTCTTGTTTTTCTATCTTTTTCTCCTCTGTGTGCTTTCCGTTGATGGATTTCTTCTGCCACCAATCTGCTTTTAAGTCTAGGTAGTGAATTTTAAATCTCAGATAATATACTTTTCGATTTTAGAATTTCACTTTAGTTTTTCATTTTTCTAGTGAGTTTTTAGTCTTTATTCATTGTAATCATGTATTTTATTTAAGTCATTGCACATATTTGTTATAACTTCTTTAGAGCTATAATATGTGCTGATACTGGTCTTCTCAGGTTGATTTTTTATTCCTTTTTCTCATGAATGTGGATCCCGTTTACCTTCTTCTCTCCCGTGTGGAAACTGTTGCCTGTGTGATGGACATCATGAGTGAGTGGTGCAGTGCTGCCTGGGAGGCGTGTTTAGCCCTTCTGGCTTAGTAGGAGGCAAATTCTCGACTCGTCTCCCCTTGTGAGCACCAGCTGGAGCCCCTCCCCAGCCTTCCAGCTGCCAGCTTCCATTGGAATTCTTGGGGTCTCCCCTTCATATATACCCTTTGGTGCTTAGCCATGTATCTGAGGAGAACTTTGTGCTTTCTTTCATTTTTTGAGTAGGAGTCTTACTGTATTGCCCAGGCTGGAGTGCAGTGGCATGCTTATGGCCACCACAGCCTCAACCTGCTGGAGTCAGGTGATCCTTCTGCTTCAGCCTTCCAAGTAGCTGAGACTACAGCTAGGGGCACGCACCTCCATGCCCAGCTAATATTTTGATATTTTTGTAGAGATAAGGTCTCACTATGTCGATCAGACTGGTCTCAAACTCCTAGCCTCAAGCAGTCCTCCCGCCTTGGCCACCCAAAGTGCTGGGAGTACAGGTGTGAGCCACCACACCTGGCCACTGAGGGGAATTTATATGCTTTTTTTTTTTTTAAGGCTTTCTTCTTCCCCCTTCCCCATGGTTCTTACTCATTTCTCTTACCAGGCACTTGACAGTTTTAAACTCTATCCTCTGATATCTCAAGCCAGTACGACTGTGGCTTTCTAATTGAACCCTAGTCACCCTGTCCCAGTGGACTGGTGAGTGAGTGCCCTCAGGGGAGAAGCCCATAAACGCCGTCTGGTCTGGCACAGCTCTGGCTGTCCAGATCAGCCCGCTCCTCCCAGGGTCTCCTCCCCAGGTCCCTTGCCAGCGCCTTTACAGAGCGTCACATGTTCCTAGAGTTCATCATTGTTATCTGCAAGATGACTGATGCAGCACAGTCATTTCTGCCATCACTGGGGCCAGAATTCTTGGACTAGTTTTGTTTTCTTTAGTAAGTGCTGATTACTTCATAAGTGCCTTTTAAAAGCATAGCATATCTCATTTTAAAGACATTTTTGTTACATGTTCATGAATAGTAAATGTTTTACTATAGAGTTAATCATTGCAAAATACTGACCACTGATCCCAGAATTTATGTGCACCAATAGTTTATACACTAATACTCCAATTTTTAAATTATATAGATACATATATAAGTATATACACACATATGCATATACACACTTTTTTTTTTTTTTTTTGAGAGTCTCACTCTGTCGCCCAGACTGGAGTACAGTGGCAAAATCATGGCTACTGGACTCAAGCTGTCTTTCCGCACAGTCTTCCAAGTAGCTAGAACCACAGGCACTTGCCACCACACCCGGCTAATTTTTTAAATTTCATATAGAGACAAGGTCTTGCCAAGTCGCCCAGGCTGGTCTCAAACCCTTGGGCTCAGGCAATCCTTTCGCCTTCGCCCCCCCCCCCCAAGTGCTGGGATTAGAGGCAAGTTTAACTTGTTTAAAAGAAAAACTAATTTTATAATACTGATGGGGCGCTTTGTGTCTCCGCTACTTTCCCCATTTTTTAATGAATTTTATTTTTAACTATTTCCAAAATATGATAGTTAATCAAAAATGAGTTCTTTAAAACATGTCAGTGTTCATGCTCATATAACTAAATAAATGAGGGGAGAAATCACAACTCTTGCTTACAGAAGAATTTCAGCTAATAAATGTGGAGGGAAAGAGAAATAACAAATTCACCGTTAGAACACACAGTTAAAACTGCCACAGGTAAGATCCACCAATGGATGCTAAAATTAGCGGCAAAAGTTGAAGTAGAAACAGAATATTTGCGCAGTATTAAAGTGTTTCCCTTGATATGTTTACTAATTCCTATGGGAAAATGATATGTTTATGGTGGAGAATTTTGGCAGACTTGTGCTTAGCCAAGCGAGCCAGTCTCACGTCACCAGAGGCCCTGGCCTACCTTCTGATCTGACGCGGTGGGAAGAGCATTCCCCTCTGCGGAATACCCTCAGTGCAATCGCGAGAAAACATCAGACAAACCCAAGCAGAGGGACACTCTCTAGATTAACGTATCGGGCATCTTCAGACGTGTCAGAGCCATGAAAGGCAAGGAAAGACTGAGGAATTGTCCAAGGTTAGAGGAGACGAAGGGAGCATAAAAGTGCAGGGTGGCATCCTGGATTCGATCCTGAGCAGGAATAGGACGTCGGTGGGAAACCAACGAAAGCTGATCAACCGAGTTTGGTACTTCACATCACAATGCCAAGTTAATTTCTTCGTTTTGAGCGATGGTCTGTGAGGCTATGGGACATGACATAGGAAGAAGCTGGTGAAGGATATACAGGCCCTCATTACTATTTCTGCAGCTGCTCTGTTCATCAGAAATTGTCTTACCATTTTGAAAAATAAATTCTTTCTTACTGTTGTTTCTGAGAAATTGTCTGTGTTTTTAGTTTTTTCTCCTTAAATGCAACGCATATGTTTGTACCAGTGGTTCTCAAAGAGTGTTCCTGGATCGGCAGCGTGAATACCAACTGGGGGCTTGTTAAAAATGTAAATTATCAAGAAGCCCTGGGGACGGGGCCGAGTGAACTGTGTTGCAACAAGCCTTCCAGATGATTCGGATACACAGGAGTTTGAGAAACGTGATGTGTATCATCGGTAAAAACTTAAAACTAAAAGGAGAACTTTATTTTTATTAATATCTTGGCCAGTTACCACTAATGAGTTTGCTTATAATACAGTATAACTAGTGTTTTTCAATCCCTCTCCTATAGTCTGTTCTATTTTGATTCATCTCCTGAACAGACTACTGGATGTACTTACAGAGTGATTTTTAAAGATCTGGATAAATGTCGGTTTATCTTTTTTTTTTGCTTTTCTCTCAATTTGGTGTATCCCTTTTTTCCTTAAAGCAGACAAAATCAAAGCTTAATATACTTGTACTATGATTCTTTTCAAAGATTTCATGATTGGTTTTAGAATCATTTTTTTTTTCTGGATAGTTTGAAAATTTTGTTTCTGTGGTTCTGAATAAGAAACATGTCCTCTCACTACTTTTAAATCTCAATGATTTCATAGTTTAGAAGGAAAACAGTAAAAGTAACCCTTTTCTCAGAATAGCATTTGCTGTTCAAGCGGAAGCCAGTTTTCTTTTCTTTTTTTTTTTTTTTTTGAGTTGGAGTCTCACTCTGTCGCCCAGACTGGAGCGCAGTGGCCGCTCCTGGCCACCGCAGCCTCGACCTGCTGGGCTCCGGCGATCCTTCTGCCTCAGCCTTCCGAGTAGCCGGAATTACAGGCGTGCGCTACCACGCCCGGCTGATTTTTTGATTTATTGTAGAGATGAGGTCTCGCTGCCCAGGCGGGTCTCGAACCTGCGGGCTCAGGCAATCCACTCACCTCAGCCTCCCAAAGGCGCGGGATTACAGGCTGAGCCACCGAGCCCGGTGGAAGCCAGTTTTCAAATGTGCATGTAATAAATGCTGTGTGACCAGTGTCCACCCCCTCCATCCACACAGGGGAGCCTCCTCGGCACACATGTTTGTTCATGGACATAGCAGTGGCTTTCGTGGGCTCTTTCTTGGCCCTCCCGCTCTAACTTGTTTCTCAGCTGGCCCTTAAGTCTGTAATGTACACATGGAATCTACTTGTGTGAATCTGAGCATTAGAACAGAATTTGAAAGCTGAATGTGGCAGTATTTCAATGTTCTAAAAACCTGTTTCCAAAAAATTCTCTTCGCAGACTTACAACAGCTGTGCCAGGCTCTGCTTGAACCAAGAAACAGTATGTCTAGCAAGTACTGCTATGAAGACTGAAAGTTGTGTGGCCAAAGTAAGTTATATCACTCATCCGTGTTCTACACTGCATGATAACAGTGCTGTATCCGCAGGCGTCTCTACTGAGCGTCGTGTAAGGGCTCGTCTAGGGTTTTGTGTTTGAGAGACGAGTAGAGTAGGCATCTTTCCATCCAGAGTGGACTGCAGGGAGATTCTTCGCCTCTCAGCTGCAGTGAGTCTTGGAGTGTGTGTTTTGCTCACACTTAGACTGATGCACACTTGTTGCTTCACACCCATAGATGATCACAAATGGGTAAGATTTGTATCGGACAGTGTACGATGATTTTTCTAAGTTTGTTCGTGTTTTATTTCCACTGCTCTGTGAACTTGCATATATTCACAGTTTTTAAGTGCAATGAAGTGTAGAGCACATCACTGCAAGGATTGTGAAATATGCTGTAGAGAATCCAGTGATCATGTCTCCAATATTTATTGAATGGCTAATGCTAGAAATACTGCTTTTGGTGATCTCATTTCATGTGAACATGTATGTTAGTCACATCTGTGAGCTGCCTCTTTCTCATATATAAATACATGCCATATCTATAGCCTAGATGTAAAAAAGTAATCTGAAGTGTTAAAGATCTGAGGCTTTTCATTATCACCCATGACTCAAATTTTCCAGATATCTCTAATTAGGATCTTTGACTCAAATCCAAGTGGCACACATTTTGACCATTCCAGGAGTAAGTAATATTAAGTATGAGCTCTGTTTCTAGACTTTTACTTCATTGCAAAAATATTGTTTTTATAATCGTTCGAAAGTTTATTAATGTTACAATGTTTCCAACACTTTTTTTTTTTTGAGTCAGGGTCCCACACTGTTGTTCAGACTGGAGTACAGTGGCACAGTCACGGCTCACCCCAACCTCAAACCCTTGGGTTCACATGTGCTTCCTGCCTCAGCCTCCCAAATAGCTAGGACCACAGGCACACGTCACCATGCCTGGCGAATTTTTTGATATTTTTTGTAGAGATGAGATCTTGCTATGTTGCCCAGGCTGGTCTGAAACTCCTGGGCTCAAGCATTCCCCCTGCCTCAGCCCTTCAAGTGCTAGGATTATAGGTGTGAGCTGCCACTCCCAGCCACCAACATTAGCTGTTTTAGTTTAACCTATTTTGTTATACGCCCTGACCCTTAGTTGCTTACTGCTATAATTAGAGCCAGAACCAGTGTCATGTAATCTTCATCCTTTGCTACAAAAATCCAAGGACTGCTGTCTTAGTCCTTTTGGGCTGCTGTAACAAAAATACCATAAACGGGGTGACTTATGAACAACAGGAATTTTTTCCCTTGAAGTTCCAGAGGTGGAGAAGGTCAAAGTCAGGGCACCAGCAAGTTTGCCGGGAGCAGGCTTGCTCTCTCCTTCCTAGATGGCGCCTCTCGCTGCATCCTCACTTGACAGAGGGACTGCTAGCTCTCCAGGGTCTCTGTTTTAAGGGCACTGATCCCACTCAGAAGCACCCTGCCCTCGTGAATCTGGGGAGCGCAAACGTTTAGACCATAGCAAACGAAAGCAGTTTTTAAAAATTATTTTTATTTGATTTCTTAAGACATGCAGTAGTCTCTGGGCCGACTTTATCAGCTGAAATAGATCATGCAAAATATAGCTGTTGGAATGATCCATATAAAAATGCCAAAATGTATTAATGATTATAGTTTGAAAAGGTAGAGATCATCAGTTAAGTGTCTCTCAAATTCAGATATCTCAATCGTTTGAAATCAAATGTCTTATAAATGGCATATATTTATTTTTCAGGCATTGATTCACATCTAGCAAGGGCTGATTGGCCCTACGTCTAGCATATGTGTATGGAAACAGGCACAAGTTTCTGGGCCTTTAAAACAATCTTCCAAAAACACAGAATAAAAATAGTCTTTCTCCTTTGTGATTCTCCTGTTCTTGGTTTCATCGCAAGTGGGTGGGTGGCTTCTGGCCAAACAAGGTGAAATCTTAGCATGATGCCCACCCAAGGCCAGGGCAGCAGCTTCATCAAGTTTTGTGTGAGCCAGCTGAGCGGGCATCTGCTCCTTTTGTGTCCTCCCTGCTTGGTAAGCCAGGCTCCCTCAGCTCCGGAGACTGGGTGTGTCTGTGACGTGGGGCCGTTTTCTTCCACCTTCTACTTTGGTGGCACGTGGTTAGGAGTCTTGTGGCGTCTGGCACAATGACGTCATTTCTTCCGTGCTCTTGGGTGAGGAAATAAGTTGGCACATTGCTGCTCGCCAGCCTGTTTCACTTGTTCCCAGATGGTGACCCTTTCATCCCATTCTTGCTTATTTTAACATCATTCTCGCATCTTCATCTTTCATTGTCCCCTTAAATAATGTCAAGTAATAATGATTTCTGTCATTTCCCAACTCACTGTTGGTTCCTTTTATTTGCCCACATCCCGCACTCCAGCTTACTCTACTTCAAATTTGAGCCAAAGATCAGTTGATCGATGGCAAATAAAAACATGTAGCTAAAAGCATTTCTTCCTTGCAGCAGCCTCCGGTGAGATGCTAGTAGCATGATGGTATCGAGAGTTTTCCCTTTTTCATTTGCGTGCGTGGTGTGTGTCTCGTGGTTCCGTACAGTTTCTGTTGGCCTCATTTGGTGCTTGACCTTTGAATGGAGTAGCTTGGCGTTACTTTGTGGGTGTGTGGGCTTGTTTCTACTTCCTTCTCTTCACCTTGAGCCTTTAACTGAGCAGTTTCATCTGCCACATTGATACGGCTCTGTGTTTTTTCCTACTTGGTACAAGTATCTGTTGTTGATTCAGATTGAACTCCACGGTGGCCTGAATGCCCAGCCATCTCCATGAGAACAACTATCACAGAGCGGTAGCCATCATTGTTGTCCTCTAGTTCAAAGCCGCTCCAATAAGAGTGCCTTTGGCTTGGGTGGAGACACTAATCATAGTCCAGAACCTTCTTACCGATTTCTGTTCGTGTGAGTCTCAGGGAAGATGTTAGTACCATTATTCCCCAAGCGCGGCAGTGTTGCCTTGTTCAGACCCTGCAGCGTTTCGTGTGCCCCCTCTTCTTTGCCAAATCTGAGTCTTACCACACCTCTGTAAGAGGCCCCATTACCCCTCCTTGGACTGCAAGAACCAAAGCTGCAAACGGCCTGGGTTAACAGCGGCCTTCTGGATCTTCAATGTGAAGAAAGAGACCAAAGAGAAGATGTAAAAATACAAATGGGAGAGGGGTCTTCTTATTAGTGTATCTTAATACAAATCATATCTGGAGGCTCTGACATGTCCTTTTCTTAATTCTTTCTCCTGACTGTAACCCAGGAGTTCAGAGATTTGTGTGTGAACAAGATGAGCTCTGTATTTATTGTAGCTTTCAAGGGACAGTCATCATTAACTGTCAACTTAGTCTTTAAAATCCATAATCGCCTTGAGCCTAATTGTCAGCCATGATGCTTTTTACTTGGTAAAGAAAACTAACCAGAAAACAGAAGAGCTCTGTTTTTGTTTTGTTTTTAGTATTATCTTTTTTGACCTTATTTAAGATATTGCTGAAAAATTTCATTTTTGGCTTTTCCCTAATTTACCTTTGCCCATGCCCACGGACATGTACTCAAACACTGGCAGTTAAAACTGATTCCTGGCCCAGATAGAAGAAGTTTTGCCTCTTTATGTTTGGAAAATAAGCCCCTTCAGTAGTTCTTTTTAGATGTTTTGTATTTCCGTTGTTGTTTTTGTTTTTTACTTGAGACTAATAATCTGTTTGAAACTGACTGAGACGGAAAAAATGTGATGTTCCTTTCCACTCACTCCAGATTTTGATAGAAGACTTGTTTTATTTATTTCCAAAATTATATCCGCAGGAAACAAGCTGTTTAAATTCAGATTATGCTGAAGCAAAATGGTCCTGGTATGAGAAGCAACGTGCTGTTTTACGAGCACAGAGTCCCTTTTCTCATAACTGATTGATAGTAAATATTTTCCTGAAGAATTATTGCCAACCATGAACAGTGCAACTGTTTCACTTTTTTTCCATGCTACTTGCTGTACCAGCCATTGTCGGTAATTAAGATCTACAATTCACAATGCAGACGTTTGCACTTCCTCTGGGTCTGTGCTATTTATAAGGCATTTCAGCTGTTCAGAGTTTCTTTTGAGTTTTAAACTACATGTTAACAGGCTTCTCTAATATACTGTTCCACAAGTAGCATGTCAGATGGTCTGCTCTTCACACAGGCGTCTCTGTCGGGTCTAAACGTTAGCTTTGGGGAGAGCATGTTATGATATAACCATGTCATCGAGGCTGACATGGTTGGAAAAACTCTGGAGTGTAGCATGTTACACATTATTAGGCTTATTATTGTTTCAAGAAGTGCGAATGAAATTCAGAAGTAATACTGTTTAAAAATCTTTAAATATTCATGAATTTTAATGGTTACAGAGGTTCTAAGAGATGCACAGTTAAGTGACTTTTCCAAGGTCACTTTGAATTAGTAAGAGAAGTGAGAGCCCTTCTTATAGCAAGAGTTTGTGTGTTTATCAGATTAGGGATGTAAGAATGCATTCTTTTCTAGGTGTGTGTGCTATTTAAGAATACAGACATGGGCACCAAAGTAGATCAGCAGATTGACTGCACATTTGTTGTGTAATCAACTTCAGGAATCCTAAGTAGCATATGCCATTGGTGAGGAAAGTGTAAACAGTAATCTTGGTCTATGTTAAAATTGGTCAAATTCAAACCGTTTTCAACTAAGAAGAGAGTTGGTTTTTAGAGGTCCAGACCCCAGCCCGGAATCTTCATGAATTATGTCCTAGAGTAAGAATAACTGCCTGCCCAGTCCCTTGCTACCAGCACTCATTAAACATACAAGAAAAGGAAATAAGAACTGAAAGCTGTCAACAAATGCTTTGCCCTGAATGGGTGTCAGACTGGCTGTTTGTAAGCCTGAAGTCCAGCCACACGGGTTGCCCACGTTGGCCACCAGCCCCTTCCAGCAGAGGAAGGCAGGACGCAGATTTCAGTGCTGACTCGTAATGGCCCTTGAGTACAGACAGAGCATGTAACAAAGCCGTTCCAAGGTAGCTGTATCTGACAGAACCTAAAACTTTCTGTAGTTCTTTTGAACGACGGTGCTTCTGTTGACTTCTCTTCCTTGGTGAACTCTTTATGAACCTTTTTTTTAGATCGCAGCAGCAGTTCAGCTGTTGGGAGCCACTGATATGCTGCCGAGTCGCTTCAAGATGCTAGAACCTACTCATGCTTCTTTCTAGCCAGGGAGCTAATAAGATTGAGCTTGTCTTTGTGGATTGATCTAGATTAGCATGAGAGGAGACCAGTCAGTGTCTTCCTCCGTGAAGGAGGAAGGTTGGGGGAAAGAAGGGTGGAAGAAGAAAGTTCTTCATCAAGAATTGACTGCAGCGTTGCCTGCTGGTGCATGTCGGATCACCCGCACAGAGAGATCACATGGCTTCTCCAAAAGTCAAACGATCAATTCGCCTCGTTTTGGCTCTGTACTTAATGCACAAACAGTGCGATCTGCAGGGCTGTAATTGCATTGTTAGGGCCAAGGAACAAGCCTGTGCCTTTTCAGCAGACAGCTGGCAGGGAGAGAGGCATGTTGTTAGGAAAGAGAGAGGCAAGGCAAATAAAATTACTGCTAACGCTCAGAGATCGGCAGGAGTCCTACTTGCCTAATCTTACCGGTGGGAGCAAGCGGCTGTTGTAATCCAATTATAGCAGCATAAGCAATTTGTTAGACACTCCGCATAATGTAACAATTTCCCAATAAACTCTGACTTGTAATAACGTCGGCAAGAGTCCGCATAAATCTGCCCGAATGGTGGGGGCTGGAGCATTCGGCTGGGGGCTTGTAATTGGCGCCATCAGCACGTTTTGTGGAGTGCAGTATGGTGCAGTCTTTTAGTGCAGGAATTTTAAGGAGAAAAGCGTGGCACACGTTTCTTAGGGGAAAAAAAGTGGCCATTAAGAGGGGAGCAGCAAGAAGGGGCGGACTCACGCCTTCGCAGTACCTAGGAATCCTAGTATGGAAAGAAAACAGGAGGAAGCCATGTTTCCTCCCAACACCAAGGAGGGAGCTGGGGGAGAGCGTGTGGATCAGTTCAATTCCTTTATTTAAAAGCCATCCGTTTCTGTTATTTATATTCTCATCCCTAGTCCCCCGAAATGCTGTTCGGGCAGCCTTTAGCTAGCATTTTTACAAAGTGTTCATAATGAAGCCAGACAAGCCTAGAAACACCAAGTTTAAATCGGTTTTCTTCTGGAGTTTAGCACTTTCTTTACAACATGAACATATATATTTTTTGTGCCCCAGATAAATCTTTTAAAGATATTATCTCGTCGAACATGTAACCTTTTGCAGAGTTGTGCCTTCTGCTTTAAGAAACGGCCACTTCCTGAAGGGCTTACATCCCAGCATGTTTGCTAAGCAGGCCCTACTGGGCTGCTTACTTCCTAATTGTGAAATGTATCGTGAATATCTGTGACACTAAAATTAGTCATCAATCTTACTGAAAATTTACATTTTATAAAAATACAGTCGTCTTTAAAATTATGCCTGTATGGTCATTATACAAATAATTTTGGTTCCTTGGTTATAAAATTTCTGTTCTGGAAAAATGTTTGTTTTGGGGTGGAGGGTAAGTACCACTTTTATTTATTAACAGCGTAGTCCCAGGATGGGGCTGCTTATGTATACAAGATGTCGAAGGTGAGAAGAGCTTCTAGATGAGAGTTAATAGGCAGATCTTCATGCTACTGGGGGTGTATTAAATGTTTCCTACTTTCTTATGCCAACCCAACCCCTCATTGCTGTATAATTTGTGGTAACCCAGGCGTATGAAACAGGAGCAGGACTCTTCAGAAACCCTGTTGCTGTGGGTGTTATTACAATAAATATTTACTTTCAGTAGAAACATTTTCTCCTACTGAAGCAAACGCTGCCTTGTTTGACTGGAGCTCCATCAATAAACTGCAGCGCCTCTAATAAAGCCACTCAGTGTCTGGGTTTAACTAATGGCTGATTTTCATGGCTTTGACAGTGAGCTGTGTGCGTTATTTTCTCCTGATATTGCAAAAATAATGAGAGCAAATTAGAACAATCAGTTTACACAGAGAGCTCCTGATTGGAGGCGATGGGCGATATGGCAGCGGGTAATCCGTCTTCGGGCTCCTGTCACATTAACTTCAGCCGAGTGAAAAGATCAGGTGGGCAAGCAGGGATCCTGCCCAATCAGAACACGGAAATTAATGAGAAGAGCGTTGTTCTGTGATCAGCCTTTTAATTAGCAGGACTGGAAATGGAGGGAGCCATGCAGGCAGTACCACAGCTGCACGCTGCCAGGCACAGTTTCTGGAAGGGAAAGAAGACAGTCTGTGGGCTTCACGTCGCCTTGGCTTGCTGTTTGCAGACCCTGGATTTCCATCCCGGTGCTGGTTACAGACTTAAGACACGCTGCCTACTTCTCAAAGGGATGTCACAGATATGGCTGTGTCTTCGTAATCTACAGACTGTCATTCTGTCAGGGGTCATTGGTGATTTTGATTACCGGGATGCTTTTTTTGGCATCGTACTCTGGGTTTTAAGTTTTGATCTTCTGATAGTTGAGTAGCCAGAGGAATTGAATTTTCAACGGGTCTGCCTTGTCAGCTGCTCCTGCCTCACCTTCCAGTCTCGAGTTTTCCTTGCAAGGAGCATAAGGGTGTTCTGGCTTGGAGCACTTCAATCACTTTGAGTTAAACGAGAGCAAAACCCAGGGTGTTGGCACTGTGGCATATTTAAATTGTGCTCCTTTCTTGATTCTGTTTATGAGGAAAGTCCCCGTTTTGTTTTGGGGTTTCCTGTGCTGTTGACTTCTCAGTGTTGGGGTTGTATTCTTCAATTTATATAATTGAGAATTGAATATCAATTGAGTATGGTATTTATAGGAGGAAAGGGGGGGAAATCTATGTAGTAACTGAAACCAAAGACAGATTCATCCATTTAAAGCTCAGATATGGTATATTGTAACCTTGTTAATCATCCCTGTAATATTGGGAAAAGATTATATAAGGCTATCGAGGACATTAGTGAGCTAAATTTTCTGAATCAATTCCGTTCCTGTTTTCCAGCCTTTTTGGAAGGCTTTAACTTTGGGAAGATATGTGAGGCCATCAGGATTTGCAGTATTTTAGTCCTTACACATTAAGCTAGTGGCTTACTATAAAAGCAAGTAATAAGATATAGGCTATGTAAATGAATGCAGATATCTTCCAAAGATACACAAAATCATTTCTTTCTTGATTTTAACAGTTAATTAACTTAGGCGTTTGTTTAAAGTGTTCATACGTAAAAGCCGATTATCAGGTACCCATCGA
Organism: Cephalopachus bancanus; assembly: GCA_027257055.1. Classification (NCBI taxonomy): domain Eukaryota; kingdom Metazoa; phylum Chordata; class Mammalia; order Primates; family Tarsiidae; genus Cephalopachus; species Cephalopachus bancanus. Next base: position 3,897,858 of record JAPVLO010000143.1, read on the forward strand.
GTTCAAACTTGGAAGGAAAGAGCCTTAAGTATAGTGTGAAATACTTAGGTTAGGTAAAAGATGATCTCACCATAGTAAATAGGACTTTTTCATATTTATGACTAATATAGATTATATGTGCCATCATATGTGTAGCTTTCTAGCCTTGCAACTCTAAGATACTGTATTTACAGAAACGTAAGTCCCTAATATGCCTCCATGCAGAACTCACAGAACAAAAGCACCTTACTTCCCCAGAACCATCTGCCCCACCCTCTTCCCCAGAAAACTTGGGATTCTGTTAGAGCAGAAACTGATTTTCGAATTGTTTTGGCTGATAGTGTGCTTTTCCTGAAAACGTTCGTTCAGGCATGTATGTATCAGCATTTTAGAATCAGTGGCATAACACCAAGTGGTGTCCAGGACTCCCCCCACCAGACAGCTCTTTAATAGACAGGTATTGCTGTGCATCTTTGTATTTTAAAACCCACTCGTATTAATTTGGCAGGAAACTTTTCTGCATTCCTTAATCTGAAAGAGAGATTCTCATTCTTAAAGCTTTTATGGATTTTTGTGACTCTTCATGGATGCAAACATTCTCTTCCCTCTAGTTTGACAGTTTTAGAAGCCTGGTTCATAAGCACTCCATGAATAAATATGTTCTTAGTCATGTGGTGTAAACAGATCACTTACAAGCCTTGGGAAGCCCGAGCCCTCCTTTCGAGCCTTTTTCTGCCCATGAGCTCAGGAGTCATACATGTAAAATTTTATTCCTGTGTCATGACTTCAGCTTATGAAGCCAATGAGCTATGAATTTAAATGACTGTTTTCACTCTATACCAAGTTTCTTTGAAAGTAAAATTAATAGTTTTCCCTTTGTTCCTGCCAATATTTGTTCTTGTTGTTAGAGTTCTTTTCCAGAAAGGTTTGCTTCTTAAGATTAGCATTGGGCAACCCCCTCGGGTCCCCTCCCACTGTGGGAACTTTTCTGTCCTCTCAATAAATTCTACTTTCTTTAAAAAAAAAAAAAAAAAGATTAGCATTAAAATAGGTGTCTCGTTTTTGAGGGTGTCTTTTTTTATTTCTTCTGGTAATCCCCAAAATATCCAACTGGCTGAATGGCCAAGAAACTCCCTTTTAATTTCCTGACAGATTTGAAGTCACCAAATCACCTTAAAGTCTGCCAATCCCAATAGGGTTCACTTTAGAGAAATTTTCATTAGTCTAGTCCTTTGGAGCTTACCCGGTACCCCTTATTAAAGTTCTTATGCATGGGGCCAATGAAGCTGTTATGAGGGCTACTACAATTCTTTCTAAGTTTTCGTCCCTCCTTCTCCTCCCCATTTTTAATTTCGGGATATGCCCCTGTGTAATGATTGTCTATTTTCTTTCTCATGTATCTTCAACATGGATACATTTTATCTTTTTCCCCCCCAGTTGTCTACTTCTCAACAGTTTGAGGAGGAAAGGGAATACATTTAAATGTACCGAGTCCCTGTGTGGACACACTGTAGCGCTAGCTGTGTGTTATCGTGTGACCCTCATGAGAGGGACATGACCCTGCCTTACAGCGGAGGAACCCGAAGCTTAGAGATGTGGATCCTTTTCACATCTCTAAGCAGGAGTCAGGTGTTGAGTTCAGGTCTGGCTTCAGAGTCCTTGCTCCCAGATTGCCTTTCCAGTGGTTCTGAGCAGCCCCGTGTTCCTCCCCTACCAGGGTACTTGCCCCGCCTCCTGCTACATGGCGCCTATAGCTTTTCTTCATTGATTTCTATAGCACTTCTGACATGTGGCAATTTCTATTTCCTCATCTTCCCCCTCCTCTCATTTCTTGCTGCTTGTTCAATATTTTGTTCAGGCTGAGCTGAGCCAAGTAGTATATTCAAAAAACTTAACTATCTCTTTTCCAGGGCACCCAGTCAATAATTCCATCTAGCTTTTATAAATGTAGAATAGGTCTTTCCAAGGGTCTGAGATGATTTCACGGCTCCATATTCCACATTCTGCATATAAAATGACTGGGACAACATTAGACAATGGTTTGAGGTATTTTTAGAAGTTGTTTTGTAATACAGATTTTTAACCTATTGTTTATGCCAGAATTTGCATACCAACGTTAATTTTTCCACTTAGTTATTAATTTTGTCAATTAAAAAACGCCCCTTAAGGCTTCAGAGCCCAGGCCTATCTGATTACACTTCAGTACATCTTTGTATTTCTGTCCATGCTTCTAGATGGCTTGGTGACTGTGAAGATACGATGAGGGAATCAGAGTTTAGTTGGACCTTGACACCCTCTGTCTTAGAGAGGAGGCTGGGGGCAGGGATGCGAGGCTAGAGAAACAGGTTCATTAAAAGCAAACGAAACATGAAAGACAAACAAACATGGCTGTTATTGTTTTGTGTATGTGTATATTTGTTTTAATCCATGGGAATTCTGTAATGGAAAGAGTAGAAAATTTTGGCAGGTAAGGGTGGCATAAATCTCCTGCACAGACTTATAAAAAAGTGTGTAAGAAGCACAGGCTCACATGGAGCATCAAGCCCATGACATACAAGAGCTTTCAAATCCTTCTAGAAGAAGGAACGTAAATTTGTTTTATGCCTCAGACATCACTTCTCTAATTCAATCCACATTTTCTAGGAATATCTAAGAGCAAAAGAAATTCAATTATATGGGGCTTTTTTTTTTTTAAATGTGGGAGCAAGCCAAAAGGGAAATATATAGAGAAAAACATGTTTAAAAAGAAATGGTTCCTACAGTGTTAACTATGGAGTCTGTAGCGTGACTCCGTAATGGAATATCATGGCAGGGGGTATAATACTGTAAATAAGATGAATATGCCACTTGTGGATTAATGGGCAACCCAAGGAGTGGCTTTATTTACATCTTTGTGTGAGGTTCATCTTCAGTTTGTGCATTTTTCTCTTATTCTTGTAATTGGAATACTTATAAACCTGACAGTTTAATTAGGAAACTTTTTACTGATTTTTTTTAAAATCCATTTCTGTGAATCTTGCTTTATATTTATTTTTTGTACTATTAATATAGTGTCGTTTTTACTTTAAAATTGATAGTTGGGAGGAATTTTCTCTAACCTTTTCTTTCGATAATAAAGAGAAGAGAGGTGGTTTCTGAAATTTATCCAAGCCATAAAATACAAGTATTTTTTTAAATCGCCTTATGGACAGTGTAGACACCACAGGACCCAGAGGACAGTAGATTCTATTTGCAGTGATGGCTTTGTGGGTGTGATATGTTTTTCAAGGTGTGGGGGTGAGGCAGTGTCAGCTGGGGCACACCTGGCCTGGGCCCCAGCAGGAGCCGCCATCCCAACATTGTCACGTGAGCACATGTGGGTAGGGTAAGGACTAAGCGCACGTTTTGTGTGACTCATTTTTCAGTCAGGGCTTGAGGCTGCCGTTGTCTGCAAATGACCGCCATTACAGAGTGCTCTTGAAACTTTTCAAGTTGGAGATTTGGGTTGCTAGGTACTTCCTGCATTCCCTTAACTGCAGATGTGTAATACAAGTTATTTATAAATTGTGTGCAAAGTAAATGATCTCATTATAGAGTTTATATAGGAGTAATTTTCACTTGTACAAGGTAGATTCTCAAGTTACATTTGTTGAGCCTGAGTGACATCAAACCAAAAAAACCTTATGAAATAAGCTTGTTAAAGTACTAAAATCTGGCCACGGGCAGTGGCTCACACCTGTAATTCTAGCACATTGGGAAGCAGAGTTGAGAGGAAGGCCTGAACCCAGGGGTTTGAGACTAGCCTAGGCAACTTGGCGACCTTGTCTCCATAAAAAGAAAAAAAAAAAAAGCCAGACATGGTAGTGCATGCCTGTAGTTCCAGCTACTTGGAAGGCTGAAGTGGAAGGATCACCTGAACTCAACAGGTCAAGGCTGCAGTGGCCATAAATGTGCCACTGTATTCCAGCCTGGGCAACAGAGTAAGGTTCCAACTCAAAATAATAATAATAATAGTAATAAAGTACTAAAATCCAGAAATTTTGTCATCAAATTTAACAACTTTTTTGCACATGACAGGTCCTTATTGAACATCCATGATGTGCCAGACATTGGGCTAAGGGTCTCATAAATTTTTCACTTAAATCATCACAGCGATTTCATCAAGTATTTTACCCTACGTTACATACAAATGAATTAGAATTCAGATCAAGGTCATATTGTACACCACAGAACTGGAATTTGAACCCAGACTATCTGACCTCATGACCCTGTGCTTTCAAACCACTGTGTTTGTGAATTTTAATACATGGAAATTAGGGTATAAATAGCAAATGGGAGAACTATCTAAAAAGTTCTCTGTGGTGCCTATTAAATGTTAACAATTCACTAGCAGCTAGCCAGGATTTGGAAATCACAGAACGATGCAAATGGATTATATACAGTCATAATACAGTTATACAATTTAGGTTTCCTACTATTTTCTTGCAGTTAAAGTATTTTCCTTTTCAACATTCCTTATGAGATGATAAAAATTAGAAATACCTCCATTTGTGAAAACACTTTGTTTACAGAAAAGTAAAACTGTTCATTGAACCTTGTAGTCTCTCTTGCTGTCTGTTAGGCTTTCCTTTCAGGCTTTGATTATGTGTAATGAAACTGTCGCTTACTTAATGACAGGGTTCTGAAGCCTTTGAATGCCATGAAAAGAGAGTGAAGCAGAGAAGCTGAGGGACAGTGTCAGACAGCTTTTCTGTCCTGTGACTTTAGATCTGCCTTTCTTGTTCCAGTTGGTGACGTGCAGCTCCCCCAGATGGTGGGAACTGAGGGAGAAGCTGTGGCGAATTCTGTCTGAGGAAAACACAGTTCGTGGCTGAGGCTCTCGGCAGGTTAATGAGTAATTGTTTACAGACCATATTTCACCCCTAGTTTGAACTGCTCTTAGAATGAATGTGGCCGTATTAATGTGACCAGCAGACATGATGCGAAACCAAGCTAAGGCAGCAAACTGGCATCGTGGCTTTGTGCTTGCTTTCAGGAAAGACCCAGGATAGTACCAGTGGTCCACTGTCTTGGCACAAGGGTGCTCCTTCACAACCAGAGCGTGAGAGGAAGTCGTACTGACTTGTGTTTATCTTCATTTTGCGTGCTAAAACACGAAATGCTGACCGTTTCCCTAGGAAATTGCTAAAGCTTCCTTTAATTATGGACATGCTTTCTGAGGGACCATATGCTTTTTTTAAAAAAGGTTGATATTTGATATATTACAACTTAAAAAATATTTTCTTAATTTTGAGAATGCAGATTCTTGAAGACATAATTGTCTTCCCTAAAACAAATTTACTTTTAAGATGACTCTTTCCATTCTTTCTTTTGCTTTCTCTCCTTTCCCCTCCTTGAGTCAAGGAACTTATTAATTAGCTGGTTTTATACGTGTATTGATTTTGACAAGAGAGTTCAAAAGCCATGTTTCTTTCAGGATGGAAAAGCTTTGAAATCCAACCATGAAAAATGAAGCCCCTTTTATTTCTGGCCTTGTTCCCAGACTGGTTGTGTATATTAGAATTATTGAACTTTTAGTGCCTGCTCAAATTCTGTCTGGGTGGCATAGGATTATAGCCTCATATCTAAAATTATACTTTCTGGTACTGTCCAATGTGAAATAGACATTGTTGGGTAGAGGCACTTATGTCATCATAATTTCCCCTGGTTTAAGGTGTCAGTGGAAAAGGGAAGTACATGGGACATACATACAAGCACAGGAAAAGAATAGAGACTTTAAGTTGAATGAGTCTCTCTCATCCAGGGGATTATTTAATGCTAATAAATACTTGTTTAGAATGGATGAAACTAGGTTAAGTGTTCACAACCAGACCCTTCTATTCTCTTCCACCAGAGAGCGGGATTCTCCAGACACTGGCCCACTTTGCTCTTGTCCAGTACCACAGGTACAGTGGTTATATAGCCAGGAAGAGAAAAATAGATGAGATCAGAACGACTTTTCAGTAGGAAGTGCTTGGTGGCATGTTTCTTTGTTGGTGGAACATAATGTTGCCACAAATCATGAATAAATATTCTGAATTCTCTAATATTATAACAGTTATAACCATTCTTAAGCCTCCTTCCCAAGTGGATATTTCTCTCCTGGCTCTCTGTACTGTGAACTTTACAAAACTGGCATAGGCAGCCTATTAATTATTCATATCACAGCAACAATTAAAGCAAATTAAAAATAAAAATCGCCATATTGCATTTAACCGTGGGCAGCACCAGACTGTGTCAGCTCTGTGAGGGCCTGTGGTGTTTCCTTAGTTAAAAGTGCTAGAGGGAGCTCTAACCTTGTTCACAGTGGCGGCATGTGGGAACAGTTGTCTGTATGTGGCCACAGGGTCGAAGTGAAGATTGAGAGAGACTCAGGTTCTTCTGGGGCAAAAATACCCGTCTTTTTTTATTAGAAGTCCCTGTTTCTTTTATATCAGAAAGCCAGGGCGCAGTCTATCTGTAACCAAACAGGACTCAGTTCACCCATATCTTCCCTTCTATGAATATGATCGTCTCTTCCTAACACAGGATTCAGGAGATTCTGGATTTGGTTAGTCAGTGAATATTTACCAAGTGGACACACCTGTGTGATCACTGCCCAGATTTTAAAAAGAGAAATAGAAGACGATTACAGAGCCTACTGCTGCTCTCTTTCTAAGTTGCCGTCCTTCCTAGGGTAACCGTTATCCTCACTTCTAATACCATGTCTTATTTCTGCCTGTTTTTGAGACTCATGTAAATGGAACCATATGGCATGGTTTTTTTCCTTTCTGAATTATTCGAGTCATTCATATTGTTGCATATGTTTGAAATATTGATGTATAATATTTCCATATATATCATTATTGGTCCATTTTACTATAGGTGAACATTTGGGGTTCAGATTTTGATAACGACGAAAAACTGCTTGTACACATATCTTCATAAATATGAACAATGAGTGTATTCAAATGGGTGTAACTAGGGGAGGGACTAGAATTTCCAATCTAGTTCCAGTTTTATGCAGCAGTGAATAAGAGTTCTGTGCGTCTTTTTCTCACCAACCAGCACTTGGTGTTGTCTGACTTTTTCATTGTAGCACTCTGGTAATAGGCAATAGTATTACATAATCACACTTTGGGTTTTTTAAATTTTTAAATTGTGGATATAAAAACAAACACATAATATCAAATTGACCATCTTAGTATTTCTAAGTGTACAGTTTAGCAGCATTTAAGTATTTTCACATTGTTGTCACATTGTGTTTTTAATTTAAATTTCCCTGGAAACTATTAAAGTTGAGCTCATACTGATAAATTGATTTGGATGTGAAGTTCTTCTTGTTCAAGTCTTTTGCCCATTTTTCTGTTTGGTTTTATGTATTTTTGTTAAGAATTTGTAGGAGACTGCTGGGCTCGGTGGCTCAGCCTGTAATCCCGCGCCTTTGGGAGGCTGAGGTGAGTGGATTGCCTGAGTCCACGGGTTCGAGACCCGCCTGGGCAGCGAGACCTCATCTCTACAATAAATCAAAAAAATCAGCCAGGCGTGGTAGCGCGCGCCTGTAATTCCGGCTACTTGGAAGGCTGAGGCGGAAGGATCGCCGGAGCCCAGCAGGCGAGGCTGCGGTGGCCAGGAGCGGCCACTGCACTCCAGTCTGGGCAACCGAGTGAGCCTCCAACTCAAAAAAAAAAAAAAAAAAAAAAGAATTTGTAGGAGTTCTTTAAAAATTCTGGACACTAGTTCTTTGATGTATGTATTGCAAATATTTGACTCTGACTTACCTTTTCACTTTTTAAATGTTGTCTCTGATGGACAGAGGTTCTTAATTTTAATATAGTTTAATTTTTGGATCCTTGCTTTATGTAGTTAGTATTTTTACATTCTACTTAAGAAACCTGTGCCTATCCCAATGTCATGAAAATATTACATTTTTTTCCTAAAATTTTTATAGTTTTACCTTTTGTGTTTAGATCTACAGTTCATTTGATTTTTGTCCATGATGTTGGGTAGAGGTGAGAATTCTTTCTTTTTTTCCAGTGTGATACCAGTTGACCCAGTACCGTTTGTTGCAATGTGTATTTCCATTGTACGGAATTGTCTTCTTAGCATGGCTTCCCTGAGCTGCTTTTGTCATCTATCACATCTTAAATTTTCTTTTTTTTCTTCACAGTTCGATCCCCAATCCCATCAGCTATGGCGGCCGCACAAATTAGCTTACTTAAAATGTATTTCAATCATAATTCCCCGTTCTGAGGAATCAGTATGAGTTTCAAGTAAATCTTCAATTTTAAAGTTTAGTGGGCAGATCTTTGATATAGCCAAAATTGTTGAGGTGGTTTCGCTTAGAAAACAATAACTATGTTTTATTAAGCATGATGTGCTAGAATCTGTTCTAACCACTTCATACACATAATCTGTTCTTTTTTATAATAATCCTATGAAAATAAGTGGTAAAAAAAAAATTGAAGGGTAGATAAGGTAATTAGCTGGCTCGGGCCTACAGAGCTTAAATGTGGCAGACACTTGGCTTGTCTGACACTGCAGTGCTGTCTTCAGGATCCTTGATTTCACCACCTCTGCAAGTGGTGCTCTGGCTTCTTGGTGTTATCCTTAAGAACATATCCTCCAAATGTCCTGATTCTGTCTTTGTCCCCATTCTCACTGCTACTCTCATAGGTCATGTCCATTCTGATATCAGACTACTCCTCCATCCTTCCTTCCTTACGACAAAGACCTACTTTACTGCTCGCTACCAAAAACTGTCACTGTGAAAGGTGATGCTGCACATTCTGCTTGTAACTTCCAGTGAAACTCACTCTTTTACCTGGAAATCAAGGCTCAGGATGTGTACATAATCCACTTCTTCATGGTCATAGCTGATGTGTCTCCTTGGTCCTGAAGGCACTTGCTGGCCTTTGGAATCTGAAAGGAAGAGTCTCTGCGACACGGCAGCTTATGTGCCATGGTACTGAGAATTAACTGGCAAATCACAGTAGCCATCGGATCACAGCCACTAAAGCCTTGGCACAGCTTTGAGAGGGTTCCCTCAGACTTTCTATATCTGTTTTTTGCAGACACTTCTTGCAGTCCTTCTTTTGTCCCGCATTTCTTAACGTGGGGATGCCTGATAAGAGACTTTTGGCTGGGCAGCTTCATTGCAGTGGGAACGTCGTAGAGTGTGATTCCCAGACTCCAGAGGCTGCAGCCTCCTCCACCAGGGCTGTGGGTGTAGCCCGTCGCTCCCAGGCTACTGACCTGGACAGTACGCAGGCCGTTGTGACAGTGCTCAGTGTGTGTATCTAAGCACGGAGGACTGCAGTAAGAGTGAGTCTTAAAAAGTCTCACAGGAAACACCTCATATGTGGTTGTTGACCAAAATGTCATTACCTGGCACATGACTGTATTTTCATTTGACCCTAAATAAGACTAGCTGGTGTGCATAATTTTTTGCCTCCATGTGAAATGAAGGGAGTACTGATAAAGAGGTACATTTGTTTATTGGCAGTTTTCTAGAAGACTGTTTCTTAAATACTAGGAACTGTAGTTAGAGGTGGATGGGGAAGTTACCAGAAGAGTAAATGTGAAAGAAATTCAGCATATTGAGACACGTTCATGAAGGATCACTAGGGCTTTGGGCCCAGGGCCAGCCATGGAGAAGGCTGAGGCTTCAAGATTTGTAAAGTTTTCCATTATTAATTTGAGAATATTTTGTAGCATATAGAAAAGTCAGAGAGCAACAATGTTACCCCATGTGCCTGTCACTCAGAATGATAGCATTTCTTCACATTAAAATCTCAATTGCTTAAGAATAGTTTGACTTAATCATGGAATTATGAAATATGATGCTTGCCCAAATGGTATTATGAAAAATATTTTTTAAATTTGCCGTGGATACTTAAACTCTTATATGATGGTTTTTAAGTGTGAAAATTTAAGAATGAATCTCTATTTTTAAATTTATTTACTTAATTCTGTTTTAACTTGTAATAGAGCCAGATTATAGACTCAAAGTGTAAGAGCCAGACTGAAGGCCAGGCACAGTGCCTCACACCTGTAATCCAAGCACTCTGGGAGGCCGAGGTGAGAGGATTGCCTGAGCCCAGGTGTTTAAGGCCAATCTGGGCAACTTGGTGAGACCTCTTCTCTACAAACAATCAAAAAATTAGCCAGGCGTGGTGGCATGTGCCTGTGGTTCCAGCTACTTGGAAGACTGAGGCAGAAGGATTGCCTGAGCCCAGCAGGTTGAGGATGCAATAGCCATGAGCTGCCACTGCACTCCAGCCTGGGCGACAGTGAGACTGTGACTCAAAAAAAAGCCAGACTGAGCCTCAGATGATTCCATCCACTCACACATTTTACAGATGAGGCTCCATGCCAGCAGAGACGTGCACAAGGTCCCTTAGCTAGTTGGTGCTTTAGACTGGACCCGAATCTCTTTTACATCATGTTGCCTCTGTCTTGCTGTGGAGCTTGTGAAAATGTGTGTCAACTATAAGAAATCTTTTTCACATGGATGGTTTGTTTCTAAAGCATCAAATTCCAGTCTGTAGTCCTTAAATGGAAAATAAAAACAGAATGTTTGACACAGAAAAGCAGAGAAGACCTGGTACCCTTGAGTTTCATAGTTCTGGTGTATAGGAACTTAACCACACCTGGTGAAGTGAAAAGACTGGATAGTAAACCAGAAAACGCTTCACAGAAACTGGTTCATGCCTCAAAAAGACGCACTGCAGAGAAAGGATACAAGTCTTACTTCCAAATCAAGAGCATGAACGCTGTCATCCTGATTCTCATTTTCTTATTCCGCCTCCCTGTCCCACAAACACACACACAAAAAAACCCTACTGGGAGTTTGTCTTATTCCAAAGAGAAAAATTTTGGTGGCCTTCAAAAGCCAGTGTCTTTCCTCAGAAAGACCAAAAATCTGCATTCACTGATTCATGAAACCCCATTAAAATGGTGCCCATGTTGGGGATATGTAAATAACTTTCAAACAAAATTACAGGGTTGTCAGGTTTTTCTGCCCATTTTTGAGAGAAAGCAGGATGGATACTGAAAATAGCTGGAATTGTAGCCTGGTTTCTGCCCTAGCTCTGCCTTTGCTGAGCACTAAAACAACATGGAAAATCAGAAGGAAGTGCTCACTTCAGCGCACATATACTAAAATTGGTACCATACAGAGGAGATGAGCATGGTTCCTGCATAAGGATGACATGCAAATTCGTGAAGCATTCCATATTTTATAATCATCAGAGAATTGCAAATCAAAACCACATTGAGATGCCACCTAACTCCAATAAGAATGGCCACCATTAATTTAAAGATAATTTAAAAATTTTTAAACAACAGATGCTGGCGAGGCGATGGAGAAAAGGGAATGCTTCTACACTGCTGGTGGGAATGCAAACTAGTTCAGCCTCTATGGAAAACAGCGTGACTATTCCTAAAAGAACTAGAAATGAACCTTCCATATGACTCAGCAGTCCCCCTTCTAGAAATGTACCCAGAGGAACTGAAATCACTCTACAGAAAAGATACCTACACATGCATGTTCATTGCAGCTCTACTTACATTCACAAAAACATGGAACCAACTGTGCTGCCCATTGATACTGGACTGGATTTAAAAAATGTAGTGCATATACACAATGGAATATTACACAGCCATAAAGAAGGACAAAATTATGGACTTTGCAGCAGCTTGGATGGAGTTAGAGTCTATATAATACTGAGTGATCTGTCACAGAAACAACTGAGTACCTCATGTTCTCACTCATAAGCGGACCCTGAAAATTTACCATAAAACTATAAGAAAGGGATTGGCAATAGCGGGAAACTGCCGAGGGGGTGGGGCATATAACGTCAACAAGGATACCTGATCTCAAACCAGGTGAAGCGGGGACCAAAGGGAGGCTCAATGATGTCCACTTGTTTACCTAATCCTGAATTGTATCCCACATCTTTAAAATGTAAAATAAAATCAGAAGGAAGAAGTGTACACTGTGCCCTGCCAGACATTAGCTCTCCTCTAGACCTCATTTCAGTGGATTTTTAAATTAGAGAAATGCATTGAGCATCTTGTTACCATTCTGATAATTTCCGTACTGTTTATCCTTCACTAAATTTGGGTGCTATAGGAATACATTTTAGCAATAGCTCTGAAAGATTGAAAATGGAGGAAAAATCAATGTACAATATCTTTTATTATATATTGTAGAAAATACTTGGAGGCTTCCTCTTGCTTGTTTCTGTCTTTTCCAATTAAATTTCATGGGATGCCGACTGGGCTCGGTGGCTCAGCCTGTAATCTTAGCACTTTGGGAGGCTGAGGCGAGTGGATTGCCTGAGCCCGCAGGTTCGAGACCAGCCCGGGCAACTTGATGAGACCTTGTCTCGACAATAAATCCAAAAAAAGTAGCTGAGCGTGGTAGTGTGCTCCTGTAGTTTCAGCTACTTGGAAGGTGAGGCAGAAGGATCTCTGGAGCCCAGCGGGTCGACGCTGGGGTGGCCATGAATGTGCCACTGCACTCCAGCCTAGGCGACCGAGTGAGACTCCACCTCAAAAAAAAAGAAGAAAAAAAATTCCATGAGACTTCAGTCAGCATTCCTTTTGAAAGTTCAGTTTTACTTTGATTCTTAAATTTTTGCTTGGTAATATTTTACATATTTTGTTACATGAGAATGTTGAAGCTGTCTTGGAGAATGGATTGGATGGCCTGTGGACAAAGCTTGAGTGTAGTAACAGCAGCATCATTATGAGTGAGAGAGGAGGACTCTGAATATGCCTGCACCGCAAGGCGTTTTACCGCCGCACTCCCAAAAAGCAGCATCGACCCCTTTCATTAGTTTGGATTAAAAATTAAGTTTGCAAAGCCGGGCTCGGTGGCTCAGCCTGTAATCCCGCGCCTTTGGGAGGCTGAGGTGAGTGGATTGCCTGAGCCCGTGGGTTCGAGACCCACCTGGGCAGGCGAGACCTCATCTCTACAATAAATCAAAAAATGAGCCACGCGTGGTAGCGCACGCCTGTAGTTCCCACTACTCGGAAGACTGAGGTGGAAGGATCGCCGGAGCCCAGCAGGTCAAGGCTGTGGTGGCCGGGAACGGCCACTGCACTCCAGTCTGGGCGACAGAGTAAGACTCCAACTCAAAAAAAAAAAAAAAAAAAAAAAAAATTCAGTTTGCCGAATATTTTTTAGCTGCTGCTGTATAGACAGGAAAGACTTATGTCATAATTTCTGGCCTCTGGGGCTTAAAATCTGATTTAAAAGTGAAGGCTTCACTTTCATAAAATTAGACATAAAATTATTGTGACAGCAAAGAAGATCGTGTTTAATAAAGTATTAAGCTAATTATTATCAGCAGCTATGTAGATTACAGTCCTTTCTAACTAAACTCACAAGTTAGGCCCTTGCTGTGTGCTGAGTACTTTTCTAAATGCCTTTGTGTGTATCATCTTATTTTTATCTTGTCATTAAGTACAGTAAGCATCACCGTTTTATAGATGAGGAATTTGAGACATGGAGAGGTTAAGTAATTTCCCCAAGATCACGCTCCAGGTAAATGGTAGAACTGGGATGGAATCCGTGCCAACTCAAGAGGGCTGTTTTTATGATGTTCTCTTCTATAAACACAAACTCCTTCAAAAAGACACCCGCACTGCTTCAGTGTGGCCCTTTCGGTCCTGGTGCTTGTGGCAGCCTCTTTTGACTCCAGAAAATGAATTTACCCATCTGTGCAAAGCAGTCCTGGTTGTCTATGTGTGGTCTTGGCCATTGACCTGGAGCTTCGTGTGTTAAAAAGAGGACAGGCCAGGATTTCATTTCAGAAAAATGGTACAGTTGATACAACAACTGCATTTTGAAAGCTGGTCTGAACCCGACTAACTTCCATGAGTCTGAGCAAGTTGTTTTGATTACCTCTTCTGAAAAAACAGGTGCTGCATCCAAACTAAGCTTTCCTAGATAAATTAAGAAAACAATTACCAGAGTATTCCGGAGAGAAATGTCTGCAGTCCCTTGATGCTCCAAGGGCTATTAAAATTTTACCTGCAGATAGCCCAGGCTTCCAGAAGTTACAAGTCATTTGCTTCATTCACTGCAGCTGAGAGAGGCCTGCGCTGCTGGCTCGCAGGATTATTTCTTGCTGCATTTAACATGCATTAACAAGCATTTGGAAAGAGTTGAATTTCTTCTAGAAAGCTGAGTCGGCTCTTGAGATCCTGTCTTTGAAAACCTTGTATTTTCCTAGTCCAGGTTTAGCTAAAGCTTTTCAAAGGCTTCTTACAGGAGTGAGTTTTACCAAGTCACGGAGGCCTTTTCACAGGACACAGAAGTCTCGTAGTTGGAGCACAAGGAGGAGAAGGGGTGGCCTTTCCTCCTTCCTGTAAGCCTGACTCCTTCTCCCGTGCACTTGGACATTGTGTTTCCCTCTTGTTGTCTTTAGAGCTTAACTTTCTGATGCTGAGGAAAGGGAGGATGCCAGGGAGAGGTCTGCAGAAGCCCCTTAAACTCTTCTCATCCCAGAGGGTGTATTGTGGTGGGATGAGCACAAGGTCAAGTCCAAGACCAGCAGCCGCTACCAGAGGAAGTGACATAGAAAGGGCGACCAGATTCCAGACAATCAAACGTTATTACTCTGTCTGAAACATTAAGTAGTGGCTTAAAAATATTAGTTCTCATCTCCTCTCCCTCTTGATGTGTTGGCTTATCGTCCAGTGTGCATATTGGTCCTCCCAGAACAGTGAACTTGGCAACTTGGCTCCCTTCTGCATTCGGTGACAGTCATGCATTGCAGGGCCTGCTCCGGTCTTTCCCGCCTCCTTCCTCCGCCCGCTTACTCCCCACTTCACCTCGCCCCAGCCGTTTCTTCCCCTCTCTTCCCCAGCCTGGCGTCTTCTCGTTGCGCCTCGCCTGCTTCTCCCTCTTGCCCCATCTCGTTCCCATCTCCCATCCACTCCACGGCCTGGTCCCCACGCTCGACCCCATCCCCAGGGACTTGGTCATTCTCTGCCCCGCCTCCCCCCTCCCTTTCCTCTCCTCCTCCTCCTCACTTCCCACTTTCCCCATCTCTTTCCTTCTTCTCCTCTTAGCCCCCCACTCTCCCCCATCACAATGACCTGTAATTCTGTGTCCTCCAGGATAGATCTTGACTTCTCTAAGGTGTTCAGAAAAGGAGATTAATTTTGCCTGCTTTGATTTGATATTATGAACAAAGAATCTTCTAGATGGCACAGAAACACCCTCCCCTCCCCTACAGTCTTCAAATAATTAACTAGTGGTTTTTTAAATAAACACCAACTAGACATATACCCACCAAAATGTGAACATTGTCTATTTGTTGGTAGTCGAAATTATGGGTTATTTTTATGTTCTTTGTGCTTCTGTATTTTTTATATTTTCTAAAATGTGTCTGTATAAATGCTGCGTTTTTATTTGTTTGTTTGTTTGTTTTGAGTCAGAGTCTTGCCACCACAGCCTCAACTTGCAACTCTTGCCAAGTTGCCCATGCTGGTCCTGAACCCCTGGGCTCAGGCATTCCTCTCACCTCTGCTTCCCAAAGTGCTGGGATTGCAGGCGTGAGCCACCGTGCCCAGCCTATAAATGCTGTTTTTATAAAAATCAGTTGATCTTTCTTTGCTTGACACCCAATAGGTCTTTATTTAATGAAAGTGAAATCAAAAAAATCAGATTAGACCCTCTAGTGAATATGAATTTGGTTTGCTGTGTTGAGGTTCTGTTTCCAAATTCTTTCAGCTTTCAAAATGGTGGCCTTTTGGACTCCAGCAGGAAGCCGTCAGCCATTGGCACTCTTGTAGAGAGTGACGGATGCCACGTACTGTTGCTCAAGTAGGCTTCAGCTTTAAGTGCTACAGAACCTCTTGTGCCTTTCTCTAGCCTCCTCAAAATTTAGTTCATATTTGTTTTTTGTAATATTTCAATACTGTGAGTGCTCGGTGGATACGCTTGGTGGTTTGTATGTAGGTTTGTTTTCAGATCTGTTCTCATTCTTAGGGGTGGGGAGGATTGGCATTGGTGAGTAACAGTTCTGTTGTGGGTTATTGTCATGCCTTGTCTATTGTCCTTGGTGCTGTTGTTTATAAACAGTGTGACATTCATGCTGTACTAGGTCAAGATGCCATCTCTGCCTCAGTTAAATGTTAAAATTCCAGGCTCAGGTGCAAATTTGACCAAAAGGAAAATTTCCATCCGACTATTTCCTACTCAGTTGACTAGCTTAGGTGTGAAAGGTAAGACTTGATGGAGTATTCTAGAAAACTGAAGTCGCTCATACCCTTGCTGCAGTGTGCACGTTGTATTACAAAGGGTTAAGTGGTGTTGTTGGTGAATGGTTTTGTAGCTGCAGGGGTTTTTGCAAAGAGATCTAGGAATTCTGCAGTTAATTGAATTCTTCAGGCATGGACTCCTGGTCTTTGAAAAAAAATTGAGTGAGCAAAATTCTCTTGCTTTGCACCTAGATGTAGTTCACACCTCATCTTAGGAGTCCAGAATTATTTGGGGAGGATTTTATGCCTATTTATGCTGATGGGACATTTTATATGAGAAACATGGCATTTTAAAAGATTTTGAAATAAATAAATACATAAAAATAAAAGATTTTGCAGTGTATTTGGTCCCTTGCATTGCCCTTCTCCCTAGTTTTTCTCCTCCTCTCAGTTCCCCAAGTCTGCATCACTGGTGCTCTTTTCCCATTTCTTCCCGTCTTGTGAGCAAAGTTTTAACAGTACAGAGAAAGTTAACTGCCTGGAGTCTTTTAAGTATAAGTAACACGCAACCAGTAATAAGCTGTCGGTTGTTTTTTTGCTGCCTGCAAAGAAACATAAACACAGCGCTCATTTCTGGCAGGTTTTTACTGTCAGAGTTTCTCCTATTATATTTATCTTACAATTTGCCAGGGGGTGAAGTTATTAAGTTTTAGCAGCAGCCATCGATCAAGTTCACAAGTTAACACGATAAAGGCTCTGTGCCGCTCCGATCCGGGGAAATGATGATCCTCACTCGGTAATTAACTAAATGAGAAAGTTAAATCTTACTTGAGAGCTGGGAGAGATGAAAGAGAGGTGTTTGTCAGTTTCTCAGTGGAAATTAGAAGCCGTTTTCTGCAATTCCCTAAGCTGCTGCTCTGTCATATTTTACATAAGCGCTGGGAAAACGTCTTGTAATTAGTGCTGTCATGGAAGGGTTTTTTTGTTTTTTTTTTTTTTTTTGCTGAAGGATGTTGGAATAATTCATTAGATTATCAAGAAAGGCTTGTGTCCTGAAATGATTAGCACAGTGAAATTTAAACCATTAACGATAACAAGTTTAGAGCTTGCTGCAGTGCAGAGGCACCCGGGGTATGTCTGTGCCTATTTCAATCATTTCTTATAATTATGTCCTTTTCTCCCCATCACTAGTACCCATCCAAAATTCCTTTTAAGGTGGCACTGTCTCCTTGAGTGGGTTTACCAGCCTTGGAGGTGTATGTAGTTAGTAGCTATAATAAGGCTGCAGTAAATTAAACTGCTGTGAGTTTCTTGGTTTAGAACAAAAGAACTGTCACCCTGGAAGCTAGAAAGTTGCATGAGGGAGCTCACTACAGAAACAGAGGTCTTAGCTTTGAAACCTAAAAATGTCAAATGACTCTTCTGTCCCTTTAACTATGTTGAAAGTTAGGAAATAATCAAAAT
The DNA here is from genome assembly GCA_027257055.1 of Cephalopachus bancanus. NCBI lineage: Eukaryota > Metazoa > Chordata > Mammalia > Primates > Tarsiidae > Cephalopachus > Cephalopachus bancanus. The sequence goes on from JAPVLO010000143.1 coordinate 3,915,519, forward strand.
GGCTTTGTTTTGATTTTGGCGAATTTTATATATGGCTTTTCCCATGTTAGTAAGTGAAAGAAAAGATTGGTAAGTGTCCAGTCTAAATAATCATGTATGCTGGAACAATGTCAGTCCGTTTCCTAGTGAATTTTATTTAAAAGAATTGGAATGATTACATGCTCTTTCTTGGTGATTATTAGAAATCAGATTCATAATAACGAACTTTCCCTCTGCTGACAAATGTGCCCCTTCCTGTCTTCCATGTTCACTAATCAGATCTGACATGTTTATGAGTTCACCTAATATGTAATCATATTTAATAGAAGCTGTTAAAATATTAATAGAATAATCCCACTGAGAAGTGTGGTGTTTTCTTCTCTTGAAATGCGTACTCCATTCTGTACATACCATTCTCTTTTCATTTGAACTCCCTCTCCCCAACCTACCGCAGAAAAGGTAGAGAATTACTTCTTTGGTCACTGAGAATTATAGGGTGAGAACTAAAAATTAGAATGTTGAAAGTTATGAGGCCCAGCATGGTGGCTCACACTTGTAATCCCAGCACTTGGGGAGGCCATGGTGAGAGGATCGCTTGAGCCCAGGAGTTCAAGACCTCATCTCTAAAAAGAAAATTTTAAGGGAAAATTGTGGTCCTACTTTTGCATATTAATGCCTTTTCTCTTCGTGTTCAGTTTACGGCACTTGCTTTCCCTTGATCTTGAGATCCCCTACCCAGGTGTCAGGGCGTTGTCCCTTCTGGCTGCCTTTTTTCGCCCTAGCTCCTTTGTGTTCTGGCATTGTCCTGGGTCTCCCTGCTGTCATCTCACATCCCAGGGTGTGCTTGCTTCTCTTCCCTCCCTCCCTCCCTCCCTCTCTCCATCCTGAACAAGATGTGGATGGTCCCATTTTCCTTCAGTTCAGCCAAAATAATGTTGACTTGAATAAGTCGGGCTCGGTGGCTCAGCCTGTAATCCCGCACCTTTGGGAGACTGAGGTGAGTGGATCGCCTGAGCCCGCGGGTTCGAGACCCACCTGGGCAGCGAGACCTCATCTCTACAATAAATCAAAAAAATGAGCCGGGCGTGGTAGCACGCGCCTGTAGTTCCAGCTACTCGGAAGGCTGAGGCAGAAGGATCGCCGGAGCCCAGCAGGCGAGGCTGCGGTGGCCGGGAGTGGCCACTGCACTCCAGTCTGGGCGACCGAGTGAGACTCCAACTCAAAAAAAAAAAGAAAGAAAAAGCAAAAAAAGATACCTTTACAAAGAAATCAAAGGAAAATGGCGGGAAAGCTCTTAATGTATTTGGATTTTTATTTAACTAAGGTCTGGCAATAGCCTATAGCGAGTATAATACAGCCCTTTAAAAAAAAAATCTCTCCCCTTCCTCCTCAAACGCTTGCAAGTTTTACATGTTTCTCTTTGCCATAGGAACAAGAACCTGAGCTCGGACTCTGGCCCCGTCCCTGTCTAGGTTAATGTACTAGACTAAATAAAGGAAAAGCCCTGCCGAGGAAATGAATCAGTATTCTTGAATGAGTATGTTATAACCCAGCCTCCTAATTCTTAACAGTCCCTTCCCCTCCCTCCTCTTGTGAAGGTGGAGTACCCTCCCTCCCCGGCTGTCCTGGCCTTCTCTCTGTCTTTCGCATGAACACACCTTTCTTTGCACTTCCTCTGCACTCTGTCTGGAAGGCTGTACCCCCAGATCTTCATAAAACTGACTTCCTCTCATCATTCAGATCTCAGCTCAACCGTCACCTCCATCAGAGCCATGTCTTGTCCGCCCCAGTTAAGCAGGCTGCACTCTTCACTCCCTGTTATATCTTATTCTGTCTTCTTCGTGATCCTTATTGGTCCATTATCCTCTCTCTCAGACACTCACATGTATGACCTTTGGTTTTTGTTTTTTGCTTTTTTTTTGAGTCGGAGTCTCACTCTGTCGCCCAGACTGGAGTGCAAGTGGCCACTCCCGGCCACCGCAGCCTCGCCTGCTGGGCTCCGGCGATCCTTCCGCCTCAGCCTTCTGAGTAGCTGGAATTACAGGCATGCACTACCACGCCCGGCTGATTTTTTGAATTATTGTAGAGCTGAGGTCTCGCTGCCCAGGCGGGTCTCGAACCCGCGGGCTTAGACAATCCACTCACCTCAGCCTCCCAAAGGGATTACAGGCTGAGCTACCGAGCCCGGCTTGGTTTTTTAATAACTGAACTTTTTCACTCTGCCTTGATGTATTTTCAGAAGTTCTCATTTCACGTATTTATTATATGTTGTCCCCTGCTTCTCTCCAGAGAAGGCAAAGAAACATTGTATGCCTGTTCACCAGAATCCTGATCAGCTGCCAGAGTGTCCAGCATAGAGTAGTCGCTCAGTAAAATGGTGTTGGTTGACTGACCATACTGAAGCTTCCAGCCTAAGTCAGAATTCTTGTGCCTCCCTCCAGCTGCAGCCTCGTCCCCAGCACAACCCTTGCCCATTTTATTCTTTTTTTTTTTTTTTTTTTTTTGAGTCAGAGTCTCACTCTGTCGCCCAGGCTGGAGTGCAATAGCATGCTCATGGCCACCGTAGCCTCAAAGCCTCGACCTGCTGGGCTCCGGCGATCCTTCCGCCTCAGCCTTCCAAGCAGCTGGAACCACAGACACATGCCACCGTGCCCGGCTAATTTTTTCGTGATTTATTGCAGAGATAATGTCTCACCATGTTGCCCAGGCTGGTCTTGAACCCATGGGCTCAGGTAATGCTCTCACCTTGGCTCCCAAAGTGCTGGTATTATAGGGGTGAGCCACCCTGCCGTGCCACCCATTTTATTGTGAAATCAACATGTAATCATGTTGAATCATGTGAAAACACCATGTAATCATGGTGTCCTCCTACCCCACCGGTCTTCAGTGCAGGAACCTTCCCTCAAGGCCCTTCTTTGATTTGTTGTTTTTTTTTTGAGTTGGAGTCTCACTCCGTCACCCAGACTAGAGTGCAGTGGCCGCTCCCGGCCACCGCAGCCTCAACCCGGTGGCCTCCAGCGATCCTTCCGCCTCAGCCTTCCAAGTAGCTGGAACTACAGGCCAGCGCTAACACGCCCAGCTGATTTTTGATTTATTGTAGAGATGAGGTATTGCCAATTTGCCCGGGCGGGTCTCAAACCCTGGGGCTCAGGCAATCCATTCACCTCGGCTTCCCAAAGTGCTGAGATTACAGGCTGAAGCACCAAGTCCAGCCAAGGCCCTTCTTGAAGCCAAAGAGACTCTTGGGTATCTTGAGTCATTTGCATCTCTCTGGTTGGAACTGCTTTATTCATCTAGTTCTCACAATTTTTATTCCAAATGTATCCCATGTCTAGAACATCTTCTCTCCACTCACCACATCCTTCCTCTCAGGTTTGAGAGCAAACAAGAAATATCTGTCCTTTCACCATCACATTCAGCCAGTCCGTGATATATTTTCCAACCTATGCATACTACAGTTAGTAAAGTCAGAAGCATGATGTTCCAGCGGTAGGTGGTGGTCAGCCAACTGGTGTCTGCAATTGTGTATTTTCTCTCCTAGTCCAGGTGCAACTTCAGAGAAACTCACGGTAATTTTGAAAGTGGTGCCTGTAGTAGGTTTTTTTTTTGTTTTTTGTTTTTTGTTTTTGAGTTGGAGTCTCACTCGGTTACCCAGACTGGAATGCAGTGGCTGCTCCCAACCACCGCAGCCTCGACCTGCTGGGCTCGGCAATCCTTCCGCCTTAGCCTTCCAAGTAGCTGGAATGACAGGCGTGCGCTACCACGCCAGCTAATTTTATTTATTTATTTATTTATTTATTTATTATAGAGATGAGTTCTCGCCAAGTTGCCCAGGTGGGTCTCAAACCTGCTGGCTCAGGCAATCCACTCACTTCAGCCTCCCAAAGCACGGGATTACAGGCTGAACCACCGAGCCCGGCTGTAGTAGGTTTTCAGGGGGAAAGATGCCAGCCCTTAACCTTCAAGAACGGAACTGGGGTGGCCCTGTGCTTGCTTAACTCTTTCCACTGTGTGACCTGCCACCTGACAGTGTTTCTCTTGGAGACAACTGTTCGCTGTAAACAGAAAAGCAGAAAGGAGATGTGAGGTAGGGCGGAAGCCAGTGTTACCATCAGGCTGAGGCTGTTTGTCAGGTTTCCTGGACATTTCAGCAGTGGTGGGAGAGTCATCAGGCTTTTGTTGGGAAAGCCAAATCCATTCCGCCACCGATCATTACCCTCTCTCCCAAATACCCATGTACAGCCTTTGGTTTTTTTAATAATTGAACCTTTTCTCTTGCCCTGATGTATTTTTAGAAGGTCTCAAATTGAAATTTTGTTTCATTTACTTTATACGTTTGTAGAAAAATCTCTATTGGAGAATGATAGAAGAAAGGGCTTGAAAACAAAGATCTTGTCTCCAGAGGCTTCTACACTTGTTGCAGCTGAGTTACAAGTGAAATTCATATTACAGTGCTCGTTAGCCATGGGAAAATTCTATCCATAGAAGGTTTTAAAAAAATCACCTTTATTAAGATATAATTAATATACATTAGGCCGGCACGGTGGCTCACACCTGTAATCCCAGCATTTTGAAAGACTGAGGCAGGAGGGTCGCTTGACGCCAAGAGTGTGAGACCAGCCTGGGTAACATAGCAAGACCTTATCTCTACCAAAAAAAAAAAAAAAAATCAGCTGGGCTTAGTGATGTGTTTCTGTAGTTCCAACTACTCAGGAGACTGAGGCAGGATTGCTTGAGCTCTGGTAGTTCAAGGCTGCCGTGAGCCATGATCACACCCCTGTACTCTGGCCTAGGCAACAGAGCAAGACACTGTCTCTTTTAAAAAAAAAGACATAGTTAATATATGATAAAATATACCCTTTCTAAGTACCTAGTGTCATGAATTTTGGCGACTGTGTGCACTTGCAGCAATCAAGATAGAGAACATTCTCATTGCCTCAGAAGTTCCCCTGTGCTCTTCCCTAGTCGGTCCCACCCACACTCAACCCCAGGCAACCGCTGATCTGTTTCTCTTACTAAAAATTAGGTTTGCTGTTCCTAGAGTTCCTCATAAAAGCAGACTCTGAAGTCTGCACTCTTTCGTGCCTGACTTCTTTTGTTCAGCATGGTTTTGAGATTCATCCTTATTTCATTTTTGGTATCTGTAGTTGGTTCTCTTTACTGCTGAGTACTCTTCCGTGGTACAGATAAGTCACAGTTTGTTTACCAGTTCATCTCTTGATGGACACCTGTATCTTTACAGTTTGGGGTTATTATGAATATGGTAGCCATGAACATTAATGTACCAGTCTTTGTGTGGCACTAAGCGACACTTTCAGGGAGCAAATTTTTCCTAGCAGTGGGATTGCTGGGTCAGATGGTAAGTACTGTTTTCCAAAGTGGTAGTACCATCACACTTTACTGCCAGCAATGTATGAAGACCTACTTGTCAGTATTCTTGCCAATACTTGGTGTGGTCAGTTTTTTAATTTTAGCTATTCTAGTAAGTGTGTTGTAGTAGTGTCTTGTGATTTTAATTTGCATTTCCCTAATGACTAACGATGTTGAACATCTTTTCTTATGCTTATTTGCCATCCATGGATCTTTTTTTGTGAAGTGTTTGTTCAAATATTTTGTCTGTTAAGAAAAAAAAAACAGGGTGATTTATTAGTATTGAGTTCCAAGAGTTCTTTAGTATTCTGAATACAAGTCCTTTGTCAAATACATTGATTGCAAATATTTTCTCCCGGTTTGTGATTTGTCTTTTTTATTTTCTTAACTGTTACTTTTGGAAATCAGAAGTATAAAATATTGCTTCATACCAGTGTATTGCCTTTTTTTCCCCTTTTAAAATGCTTGCCTATGCCAGGGGCACCAAGATTTTCTCCTGTGTTTTCTTTCAGAAGTTTCATAGTGTTAGCTCCTACGTATAAGTTCAGAACCCACTTAAGCTAATTTTTTGTATATAGTGTGAGACTGGGAACAAGCTTTATGTTTTGGTTTTTTTTTGGTATGCATATTTAATTATTTCAGTGGCATTTGTTGAAAAGACTATCCTGTCCCCATCGGATTATCTTGGCATCTTTCTTGAAAGTCAGTTGGCCATATGCGAATCAGTTTCTGAGCTCTCTATTCTGTTCCATTGATCTACATTTTTGTCCTCACACCAAGGCCTCCCCTTCCTGATTCCTGTGGTGTGTCTTGAAATTCAGTAGTCTGAGTCTTCCATCTCTGCCCCCCCCACCACCCCAAGGCATATTTTACCCCAAGGCATATTTTGGCTAACTTTGGGTTCTTGGCTTTTCTATACAGATTTTAAAATCAGCATATGTATTTGCCTGCTGAGACTTTAATTGATATTACACTAACTGTATAGGTGAATTTGGAAAGAATGAACTTCTTAATATATGCAACTTATGAACATAATATATGTCTTCATTCATTAAAGTCTTGTAAGAATTTCCTTCAGTGATGCTTTATAGTTTTCAGTTTACAGGTATTATACAAATTTTGTCAAATGTATTTCTAAGTACTGTATGGTTTTATGCTACTGTAAATCATATAGGCAGATGATTTTAGAAAATACATTTTTTAAGAAAGAAAATGGGTGTAGTGGTTATTCTGAGAGTGGCTAGTGGCCTGAAAAGGGACACAGGTGGTTTGTGAGGCTTGTGACGCTGTTTCTGGATCTTTGTGCTGGTTACATGGATGTGTTCACCTTTTGTAAATTCACTGAACTGTATGCTTAAGGTTAAGCACTTTTATGTATATTCTACGCCAATGAAAATTAAAGTGGAAAAAATACATAGTGAGAAAGAAGAATATTTTCAGAAAGAGGGGAAAGCCTAGCTTCAGCTGATTGGTAAGTTCACTGAGTGTTGGTTGATTGAGCGCTTGGCTGTGTGCTAGGTGGTGGCCAAACATGCTTTTCATGGGGGCTTTTATTTGATCCTCACAAAACCCCAATGAAACAGATTCTGTATTATCTCTGTTTGCCAGATGAGAGAAACAGAGACTTAGAAGGATCAAATTATTTATTCCATGTCACATAGCTGGCAAGTTAAGGAACTAGAATTTGAAACTGGTCTTTTTACTCCAGGCCAGAGCTTTTAAAGCAATTCAGTAGAGGGTGGTGATGAGGAGTAACTCCCTGGAAGTGATCAGGGATCTCAGGTATCCATTATTCTCACCAAAAAAAGCTCTTGTTTTGACAGGTTGTGACTGGACTGTAGTACCAGCAAGAATAGCCCAGAGCAGGTAATAAATACATGAAATCTCAGCGTAGACTTCATTTCTAGTAGCCAAATGTTTTAAGTCCCACCTGTGATTTGATCATTGAAAGCCTGAGAAAGTCTTGACTGACCTTTGCATTCTACACAGGATAAGCAAGCAGTGTGTTTCACTCCTGCAGTTGTCTCTCTTAGCGTCTTAGTAGTCTGACAGCCACGGATCAGAGTGTGACACTTCGGATTATAGAAACACCTGGTGTGTCTAAAGTGTAAGCGGGATCGTTTATTAACTGGCCAATGGCTTTTCTCTGTGACTGGCATTTCTCGTCAGAAAACAGTCCTCTGAGCACCCAATCCAGGTCCATTCCCATCTCTCAAAAGACAGAGGGCAGATATGTGAGAGATGACAGAGAGACAGGCTTTCACTGTTGGGATGAGACATGACATCTGGTCAGGCTTACAAACCTACCGATTTGTTACTTCTCTAACTCTTACTCCACATTTCACGAGTTTGCAGTTTCTGTGATGCAAACAAATAACCTACACAAGAAGCAGCCCTGAAGTCCCCCAAGGCCTGTGTCCAACAAGGTTCTTATTAATCATTTTTAGTCTGCATCGTAGACAACAGTGGCATTTGTACTAGGAAACACCCAGCTCTGCACACCAGGGCTCGCCGTTCACAGATGTCAGCTCTTTCTGTATAAATAAAACGGCCTAACGCCATTCTTGAAAGCATACTTTCAGCTGTGTGTTCTTACTTTGTAAAGAGGCCTGCGGATGGGGTTTAATGCTTAGAAAACTAGACAAGCCTGGGCGGTGAGGCAGTTGCGTTGAGTGAGGTACAGCTCGATGGCATGTTCTGCGTTGGGTATGTCCAAACGGGTGAGTTCGCCAGTCACATGGGCTTTCCTGCCAAACTTGGGTTGCCTTAGACAGACATGCCTGAGATCCATCCAATGACTGTGAAAAGTGCCCGGTTGTACCCCTGTGGGGTTATCCTCTAAGAACCGAGTGTCTGTTGGGCAGTCTTCTCCCAGGAGTGTCTGTTAGGCAGTGTTCTCCGAGTGACCCCAACTTCCAGCTTGGACAGGGTCCTGGGTGCTCCTTCTTTTCCTCATACCCACATCTAATATAAGAGCAAAATGAGCTGGATCTGCCTTCAAAATACAGATGGCATCCCGATTACGTCTCACTGCCACTGCAGTACCCACTCTGGTCCCAGAGGTGGTCGCTCTTGCATGGACTGTTGCAGCAGCCCCCCTCACTGGCCTCCTTGTGTCCGGCAACATCCTCTGCAAGAGTGTGTTTTCCACACAGCACACAGACGTCCTTCTACAGGGTGCCAGGCTGTCACTGGCATGCTTCCTGGGGTTTCTCCCGGCAGCCCCTCCCTGCACAGCTCTCCATCCTCCATACTTCCATCCTCTGTTCCTCTCTCTCCAGCAGGGTAGCCCGAGTTTCTTCTGGGGTAGCTCAGTGCTCTGAGAAGAAATGAGAAGAAACTGCTTGGGTTTCCAAGCCGCAGACTGTGGCTCTCTCCTCACCTGTCATCAAAGCCCAGATTCAGAGGCTGGGACACAATCTCACCTTTTGACGGGAGGAGCAAGGTTGATGTGGAGGGAAGGCTGGAGTTGCTCGAGGCCACCTGGATGACCTGGATGGTTTGGCCAGACTGTTCCAACCTTCTCAGAACTTCCTTGGTCCTTCTGTTCCAGCCACTCCAAGCCCTCTTGTTCCCGGAACATGCCAGACAGACTGCCTCCAGGACCTGTGCTGCCAGAATCCCCTTTCTTCCCCATGTCACACAATGTCAGTCTCCCACTTTTCCTTTACTTCAGTTCAAAATAACATATCTTGCAGGAAATTACCTTAAACAACGATATTCGTTTTTTTCTCAATGGCTGCATAACGAACACCACAACTTAGCAAGTTAAGACAGCACTCATTTATTGGCTTACAGTTTTCTGGAGGTTAGAAGTAGGGCACGGTGTGGCTGGGTTGTCTGCTCAGGACATTTGAAGGCTGAGATCGGCAAAGGTGTGGGCAGACTGAGTCCTCTGGAGGCTCTGGGGGAGAAACCCCCTCTCAGTTTCCTCTTGTTGCTGGCAGAATACAGTTGCTCGCCACTGTGGGACTGAGGCCCCATTTCCTTCCTGGCTGTCAGCCGAGGGCTGCTCTCAGCAACTGAAGCTGGCTCCCTTCTGGTGGAGCTCTTCCTCTCTGCCACCCGCTGGAGAACACTCTGCTTCCAAAGGCCTCATGTGCTGAGACCAGACACTCCCCCCCACCCACACACACACAACTTTCCTAACCACGTCCACTGACTCGGGTCCTTGCTTTCCGCCCAGCAGTGCCAACACTAGCGGTGAAGCAGCTAAGAGGAGGCGTGTGGGTAGCGGGGGTCAGCAGTCTCAGGGCGTTTTGGAATTCTGCCCACCACAATGGCGTCCGCTTTCTTCTGCCCTTTTACAGTACTGTCTGCATTATCTGTCACTATCTGCGTATGTTTTTACTGCGCCTTCCTCACTAGAGTAGGTTAGTGAAGGTTAGTGATGATAGATGGTCGTTTTTGGTCGCTTTGCATTCCTGGCACCAAGGACAGTGGTTGGCATATTGGAGGTATTTGGTAAATATTTAATTAATAAAAATGACTTGATGGTAAGTAATTTTGGTGGCTGTGGAGATGGGATTTGGGGGAAGGAAAAGAGTAGATTGAGTATATGAGTAATTTAAGCTTTATGTGCAAAGGTACCACAGAGACTCAGAATACTCCTTTGCCTTTCCTCTGTGGAGGACTTTTTGTTTTTGAGTTGGAGTCTCGCTCTGTCTCTTAGGCTGGAGTGCAATGGCTCACTCAGGTCCACCACAGCCTCGATCTGCTGGGCTCAGGCGATTCTTCCGTCTCAGCCTTCCAGGTAGCTGGAACTACGGATGCATGCCACCATGCCTGGCTAGTTTTTTTTATCTGCCTCCCAAAGTGCTGGGATTACAGGCATGAGCCATCATGCTCAGCTATGGAGGACTTCTTTAACTATTAAAAAATAAGTTGTGAGCAAATAATTGTATAAATGTACAGTAACCGATATGTACAAGAAAAAGCAAGTTAGCATTTTTGCTTGGAATGATAACATGCTTCCAGCTTTTGATTTTCATTGATATATCTCCAAATAATAAGTAGGCCTTCTGTGAACTTTTGGAAGTAGATGCCTAGTCTTCTGGCGTTATACCTGATTTACCCACTTACTGTGCTGTTTCCGTGGCGTGCCGTGTAATTGCTGTTCACAAATGTCCAGTCACAAACAGAATAACAGGCCATGCTCAGTCGGGCAGACATGGCATCGCATGCCAGACCAGAAGAGCACATGCATTGCCCTCATTTCCAGTACTAATTATCCTGTGTTTCTTTTAACCCCCTTTTCTACAGACCAAACTTGCCAATGGCACTTCCAGTATGATTGTACCCAAGCAGCGGAAGCTCTCGGCAAGCTATGAGAAGGAGAAGGAGCTGTGTGTCAAGTATTTTGAGCAGTGGTCCGAGTCTGATCAAGTGGAATTTGTGGAACATCTGATATCCCAAATGTGTCATTACCAACATGGGCACATCAACTCGTACCTTAAGCCTATGTTGCAGAGGGACTTCATCACTGCCCTGCCAGGTATGTGGACGGTCTTCGTGAGCCATTAATTTGATCTAACGGTAACAGAACTGGGTCTCCAGCCATACGTCTCTCTTTTTAAGTCTTTTTTGCTTGATTTTTACAAATTGGGTCTTTTAATTATACCTTCTTGGTAAAAATACACAAAAAACCCAAACTCTAGAAATAAAGACTCTTCCTTCCCCTGGCCTGTTATCTCATGCCCTTCTGTTCACCCCATTTTTACCCATACATAGGTCCAAATAAAGTCTCTCCTGAGGAGCTATCTGATTTGAGGTGTGTCTTTTAATAATATGCCTTAATTTTAAGATATGTAACTTCTGTACGTGAATTTGCACTTCTGTGGGGATTTATCAACAGAATATTTAAATGCCAGGGATGAATAAGAAACATTTTTAGTTGAACTTTTTTAGAAGGAGGGGTATCTCATGAGCCTTGTTGTGATGTTAAGTAAATATATACATAAATAAAATGGTACTTAAAATACTTTCTTGAAGGATGCTGTGGTTTTCTCAGTGCTTGCTGGTGATCTAGGACATTATAAAGGTATCAGTATTTGGAGGAAGTGTGGTCTCGGGAATATATAAAGTTCTCAAGTTTATTTGAAAAGAAAATATAGTACACAGATCAATGAATCGCATGTGAAATATCCTATGTTCTTGGGGGCTTGGTTGTTTTCTGATTATAGAAGTTACAGGAAATTTAGAAAATATTAAAAAATATGAAATATAAAAATAAAATTTCCTAGAACTGCACCATTCAGACAGAACTACTAATTTTCTATTAACATTTTGGCCTGTGTGGACTTTGTTTTTCCTAGGTATACGTATTGCCCTGTAAAGCTTTGGTCACAAATGTTTTGCAACTATTTTTCTTAATGCATTTTGCTCAATGTGTGTTCTTTGGCATAATCACGGATTCAGGCAATCCTTCCACCTCAGCCTCAGACTGCAGGCACACACCACCACACCTGGCTAAGTTTTATATTTTTTCGTAAAGATGAGATCTTGCTATGTTGCCTAGGCTGGTCTCAAACTACTGGGCTCAAGCAACCCTCCTACCTTGGCCTCTCAAAGTGCTGGGGTTATAGGCATGAGCCACCATGCCTGGCCAAAACATGTGTTCTTTTAAAGCATGCTTTTAAGTTGCTGTGTAGTATTCTTTACAGTGGTTGAAGCATATATTATTTAACCCCTTTTTAACCATTTAGGTGGTTTCAGAATTTTTTCCTATTATAAACTATGCTGTGGTTGACATTCTTATACAATAATCTTGTGGGCATCCTAGGAAAAAAAAAATACCAGATGTGGAATCGCTACAGTAAAGAGTATAAACATTTTTAAGACTTGAATACATGCGGCCAAACTATCCTCTAAGGAAAAGACACAAACTTGTAACCTCCTCAAAACTGTGTATTACTACTTTGTTTTACATTTGCCCATCGTATCTTTTTAAAATTTTTATTTTTCTGAACTAGAAATTAAATTGCCCTCTAACACAAGAGAAATTCCTATTTATATCATAGAAATAATCACTTTAAAATGGAATTTTACCTGTATCTTTTGTTAAATGGGATAGAGTTTTAGCCCCTTTTTACTCATCGGATTTCATTTTAGCCATGGGCGGTTTTCTTTGTACAGGCAATCTGCGTGAACCTCATTACTTTTACTTTGTTCTCCCCAATCACTGAGACATGCACTGTCTCAAGCTGATACTACTAAGAACTGAACAGGAGTTGATTAGACTTGTGTATCCTTTGCCTAATATTGATCCCTAGTGTGTATCTGCTGACCACTGTATGAGGTACTAAATCATCGGTCTAATGCTTTATGGCCATTTAAACTTATAAACCTATACCATCTGGCTGTGTTTAGTAAACCAAACGACTTCCAAAAATGCCTGTAGTCCATTACTGTAATGGGTTTGTTTGGCATGCTGGGTGAAATGACTTCCAAAGACTTATCATAGGCACACAGCAATGACCAGGAGCGGCCTGATGGCAGCCGTTAAAGGCACAGGACTGCATCTGGAAATTGCCGATGGGGTAGAGAGTTTAATACAAAGAATCTGGAAGTGTACCATCGCTGTATTTTGCACGAAGAACTAATTATTACACCTTTGATTGGCTGTTAGTCACGTTCCTCTAATAAGAAGTGGGTGATGGATGCCTCCATCTGCTTGCACTTGAATATGAGCATGTGATTTCAGCCAAACAAGATCACTTAATACTTTCTTGCCCAAGTCCCCTGACATGTGTGACTGATAGCCGTATGATCTTATAATTAGAATAATGTTTAAGCACATTTGGATTTTTGCTCATGGCGTCCCAGTGTGTCTCTGTGAGAAGGCACAGAATGAAACACGGTCTTCCCTTTCCTATTAAGTTTGTGCCTATGTGAGTCAATACGAAGGGACCCTTTGGAGCTGTTGAAGTCTTTAGAAAACCTCAGGTATGGAACCTATAAAGAGGATAACATGGAGTGCTTTGGTCTCGCTCATGACTTAGAATAGCAGCCAGCGACGGTTTTCTGGTGAGATTGTCCTGTTTTAGAGGAGCCTGTCTTCTAAGGCCTCCACACAGGTTTGAATGCCAGAGAACTTGAGTTGGGAGGCCCATGGGCTTTACACTCCCCAGAGATCTAGTCTCCACTGTTTTCCTCTGCACACTCTACAGAATATTGTCTGAAATGCTAACCAAGTTATCTATTGGTCTGGGATTTTTTTTTCATTTTTGCTCAACTGTCATTCAGGTTTAATAGCAGCCGCTATTCTCAAATATAGTTTTTTGAGTTTTTTTTTTAACATCTGAAATTAAACTCATCCTTGAACTTAAACATACCTCTGTCTTTCTCTCGGGATGTTGCTATACCAATCTGTATTTCCCTCTTTTCTCCTTTCTGCATGCCAAAAATTCTATAACCCAGCGCATTCTGACTTAGTGCCTCTCCCCCAGTACATTTAAAGGATATTTCTTTTACTGAACAGCTTTGGAGCCACAGCAATAATAGAAACAGAATGAGAAATGGACCTAATATAGAGATTTGGGGGGGTCTGAGCCACGGAGTTTGAGATGCCATCCACAGAACATCCCCTAGTGCTGAAATCCATACAGATAGATGTGAATTGTTTTCTGGAATCCTTTTTATTTTTAATGTCTTGGGGGGTTTGCTGGTTCTTAGCTTTCACTTCCTTATCTGAAAGAAGATGGAAAATGCTGTTCATTTCTGTAACCTTATGGAAAAGTTATTGACACTCATTTTACCCAAGTCTCTGTTTGAAAAAGAAAGTGGACCACACTAGGGACAGCAGTGTGCCTTCACAGCAGAATAAATGCTGTTGGGTTTCCAAGGACGTTTTGGAAAAGCCATTCACCGCCCCCCCACGCTCTTTTTCTCTGCCCCTCCCCTCACTGAAAGCTCGGGGTTTGGATCATGTCGCTGAGAACATTCTGTCGTACCTGGATGCCAGATCACTGTGTGCTGCTGAGCTCGTGTGCAAGGAATGGTACCGAGTGACATCTGATGGCATGTTGTGGAAGAAGCTCATCGAGAGAATGGTCGGGACAGATTCTCTGTGGAGAGGCTTGGCAGAGCGAAGAGGGTGGTGAGCCTTTTAACTTTCTTACTGCTAAAGAGCTTTTGGACCTGGCCCTGCCCAGTCGCAGAAAGAGTTTTGGGGATCAGTGAGGCCCCTTGTCATTAATACAGTGATTCTGCTGATTTGCAGCTTAAAGGGCAACGGAATAGGTGTTCACACGCACTCAGCAGTTTTTCTTCTGACAGCTCACTCGTGGCGCACTGTTGTGTTTCCACTGCTTTCCAAAAAGCGGTAGGAAAGCGACAGCCCTCCTGCTTAGAGCACTCTCCTCTCTGGGCAGGAGTCGGCGGTGCGCGCGCGAGGACTGGCGGGCGGTCTGGAAGGCAGGTAGATGGCCCTGAGTCACACGGAGCCATCCGCTCCGCCGTTCCTGAACGGACGTGGGGCCGGTGATTTTCTTTGCCTTCAGGTGGCTCTTGGCGTCAGCCTTTGCCGCTGGCATTTTATCGCCTTTGCGGTCAAAGATGACTTCTTATGCCCAACCAGAATGGGGATTCCGGCCACCAGAAAAGGCGAAAATGAAGTTTCATATAAACCGTTATTTTTTCTCAAGATTTTCTTGCTTGATATGAATTCCCTGCAGCATCCTGTGGTTGGCTGCCTGAGACTTCGCCAGTCTCGTTGTTCTCGTGACATAACAGTGCCATTTCATTAGAACTTCCAGGAGACGTCTGTCTTTTTATGCTTTTCGCTCAGAGCATGTCTCTGGAATGTCACTGTAAGAACTTTAGGTGTGACTGGTTCATAAATAAAATAAAGGGTGACGTGTTAGATATTTTAGTTGGCCAGGCGCGGTGGCCCACACCTATAATCCCAGCACTCTTGGAGGTGGAGGCAAGAGGATTACCTGAGCCCATAGGTTCGAAACCCACCTGGGTGACTAGGCAAGCCCTCTTCTCTACAGTAAATAAAAAAAAATTAGCTAGGCATGGTGTCTCGCACCTGTGAGTCCAGCTACTTGGAAGGCTGAGGCGGAAGGATTGCCTGAGCCCAGCAGGTTGAGGCTGCGGCGGCCATGAGCATGCCACTGTACTCCAGCCTGGGTGACGGAGTCAAATTCTGACTCAAAGAAATACATAATATTTTAGTTGACAGAAAAAATAATAGGCATATACGTGCTCAGTGATTTCCTTTCAAATTAAGCTTATCAATTCTTTATCTTGGGTAATAAAGACAAACAAAATAGTTAAGAATGGAGAACACTTAAAAGATAAATACTCATGGATCAGCTTTCCTTGGAGTTTCACTCTAAGATCATTAGCTCCCTTTCTTTTTGTGTGTCTTTGAAATTCATTAACACATAATAAATCCAGTGACCTCCAGATTGACCTCCAGATTATATCAAGTGCTTCAGAGATTTTTGTTGTTCTGGCTATTAGGAAGGTCTTTTAAATTTTCCTCTCAACTTCAATTAGAGGAACCAGAAACTAGGCAATTTTTTTGGCTATATAACAATTGTGTAAATAAAATAATATTGTTATTTCTTCTTCTCAAACATGTTTTTAAAATTCTCACTTATTTTGCTCCATAGAGAAATAGAATTCTTATTCTTCATAACCAACTTCATGCTTTGGAAATAAACTCTTTCACAATATAACAAAGCAAATAAACGTGTAGTGATATGACACTCAGAGTTCATCTTTTGCTGAGAGTGCTGGGGCCAGCCTTAGAAATGCAACAGACAGTTGCTTACAGGGGCAAAGTGCAGGGCAGCTAGGAAGATTTCTCTACCAGTCCGAATAAAGAAAAGAAACTTTCCTCCAAATAAAGCCTGATCTGAAATTCCACTTATGGAGACTCATTCTTCTAGCCATGAAAGCTTTGTTCCCCGTTAAAATACAGTAAACTTTCATTAGACTCTGGGAGTTTACTGAGTCCTTTTTCGGAGAGCAAGGAGGAAGCCGGCACCAGCTGCTGTCACTCCACGACTTTGCTCAGGGCTGCCGCCAAACAGGAAGGTCTGCTCTGATAGTGACACAGAAAACAATGAGATCCTTGCAAAGTTGGCTTTGGGGCCTTTTGAAGGGCTGCCTGGAATAATCTGCAATTCAGCACTGATGCCACTCTTTCTTGGATCCTCCTGCCATAGAAACTCCCTCCTGCCCCTTGAGCCTCCGGCAGGGTTGACCAGAGTCCTCCCTGTCCTGGCCTCCCCTGTCCTCTTGGCAGTGCTGGACCATCTGCGTAGCACTCACCATCGTCTTTTCACTCTCTTGCTGCTTCTATTTTTGCCCGTTGCCTTTGTTCCAGTGTTAGTTGTCCTCTCTTATGTTTTAAGAACTTAATGTAATTCGTGATCAGTTTCTCGCTTCCTTTCAAGTGGTCTTACCAAGGCTATTATGTCGATAAAGTCTTTCTGGCTACATCTTTCCCCATGTGGTAGCTTTGAAAGTTTCTTCCATTTCTCCCAGCCAAAAATAAGTAAATACAGTTTTCCAATAAGGCTTTGGACTGCTAAGATTTAATTTCCACTTTCTGTTGTATTTTATATCTAGGTGGATGTGATAGTCTGCCCCTGGGACATGAACTCTGTCGTTTTCTCTCTTGACTAATACTGAATATGCTCTCTCTGCTCAGTAACGGTGACTCTTAAAAGTATCATAAAGGACCACTTGGGAAGAGTCCATTTTCTTAATCAGCAGATCACATTTTATGATAACATTCTGAATTTAATATTGAACATTTATCAAGCACTCACATTCTTACCGGCACGAGGCGCTTCACATAGAAGTGGTCCCTGTTGTCAGAGCACTTCCGTTGTAAAAGGTTTTGACTTAAAACATAGATGCACACCGAGAAGTCAGTTTTCAACACCTAGCCACCCCTTTTTGTGGCATCTTTGATTTGAAGAAATGTGGATACTTTGCCAAGGCAAATGTAGTGAGGTGGACAACAGGATGAGAAGTGTATGTGCGCGCGTGCCTTAGATTTAGAGATGGTGTCATCACACTTGAAGAACGTCACAGAGCATCTGTGGGCCATTGCCAGAGATTACGAGGACAGGAGCCTCAGGAATGGTGGGCATTGGGAAGCCCTCCGCAGTGAAGAGGGTGGGCTCAGAAGTCAGGCATTGCATCTTCATGTTCAGATCCGACTGCCTGCAAAGAATGAGAATGTTCCGCGAAGTGACCTTACGTCCAGAATTGTTTCCGAGGCCTCTTGCTTGCCCTCTTCTTTGTGCTAGTGTACCATGCTTCATGTATCCCCCTTTTCCACCAGTTATTTTCACTTCTCCCTTTCACATTTTCTTCTCTGTATGAACACAGAAGTTAGAGCCAGCTACCGTCCTGATAGGAAATGTTCTCAACTAATTTTCAAGGTGTATAATAGGGAGAGGGCAGAGGAGAAGCACTCCTGGAGACATCCGGCAATTAATTATATTGTAATGGTGCTTCAGAGGGAGGAGCGGATGACTGGCCCAGAGAAAACAGGATTTCTCTGGTGCCAGGATTACACTCCGAGGCATTTCTGCCTGTCTCTACTTTGCGAGGAACAGTGCCAGTGAGAACAGCAGTTAGTACACCCATAGTGGGGTTTACTAGCTTCCACACCGTGTTTGGTGGGTTCTTAACTTCAGGATGAGGAATTAAATTTTTTACCCAGCAGGAAGCGATTGCCATTTACTGATTTTTTTTTTGTAGCAAAGATGTAGCTTGGGATGCGAGCCTTCCAGAGACGTGCTGTCATAGGGAAGGAGATGCTAACAAATGCTGCTCACTGGAACCAGGAGAGGCAGTAAAGGCATGCGTGTGTGTGCCCCGCCAGAAGTGCACCTGCAGAAGTCAGTGTCATGCCTTACACTGGTGCCACGGTGCTCTCGGGCACTTCTTCTCATCTTCCTCCTTAGCTGCTGCTGCTGGACACTGCTGTGCTCCTTTTGTTTTTTGTTGAAATGAACCAAATTGCTCCTTTCAAAGCATAGCTGTGCTAATCACCAGCAACCCAGGTGATCACTACACCTTGCCCCACACAGGTAGAGACCTCGAAAAAGTGTCCTCAGTGACAGAGCCATTGCTGCTGCCTGCAATGCTGGACTCCACGGAGATGGGGGAAATGACTAGGGGCATGTGGTGGTTCAAAGGTGATAGCAGAGAACACAGTTTCGAAAGTTGAGGCCAGTGAATCAATACAGAAGTCCAACAGACCGGTAGATGAATTCTGATCACATGTATTCATTCCATTTGACTTTTGACATTATCATATTCCTAAAGGCCAGGTACTCTGATGTCCCACTCTGGAAATAATCATGTTTTCCCACGAGCATATCAAGGTTGGTCAAATTCCTTAGGACCCAGAAAGATACTCCTTGACATGGGACTCCTGAAATCAGGCTCAATGTCACACTTCCCAGGCTAGCTATGAGAATGTGTGGAATGGTAACTGTGAAAACACTTTGAAGAAATATGAATCTCCTTGAAAATGTGTAATATTATGATTTTCATTGGGAAATATTTGTTATTTTTTTAGGGGACAGTATTTATTTAAAAACAAACCTCCTGATGGGAATGCGCCTCCCAACTCTTTTTATAGAGCACTTTATCCTAAAATTATACAAGATATTGAGGTAAGAAATCTATATATTTGGGGGCATTTGCCAAATGGTAGAGAATTAGCAGCATTCTTCAGTCACAGTATGTTACAGCAAGCCCATTAGATTGTATTGACATGCGTTATAAATCAATCTCTTTACAAGTGAGTAGAGTAGGTAAAATATAAACTGGTAGGCAAGATTTTTTTTAAGTTTTTAAAACTTGTTTACTGGTAGATAAGTAGATGAAGAGAGAACAAGAGAGATGGATACCCTCATACAGCAGCAGCGAGACTGCACTTGCAGTCATAAGCTGATATTAAATGTCCTCTGAATTGAGCCTCCCTAGAAGTTAATTGGTAGAAATGCTCATCACGTGTGTAAGAAGAGCCCTGTGCATGCACCCTCATAGCTTGTCCTCTTGGTGGGTAGTCTCCACTAGATTTATTATTTAATTGAACAAGTTATAGGCAGGAGAGTTCTAGAAAATAAATTTTTAATTACCTTGTAAATGGAAAGACGTTTTATAAATTTAAGTAGTAACTTTGTAGAGACCTATTTTTTAGTTGTCCTTAGGTTCTCAGAGTGAAGTCTTAGCGTGTAGCATTGAGCCGTGGGCTGCCCTGGAGGTCCGGTGCGTTTGGTTCCGTCCTTTCCTAATCCCTGCCTCTTCCCCGTTTCTTCTTCTCAGACAATAGAATCTAACTGGAGATGTGGAAGACATAGTTTACAGAGAATCCACTGCCGAAGTGAAACAAGCAAAGGAGTTTACTGTTTACAGTATGACGATCAGAAAATAGTGAGCGGCCTTCGAGACAACACAATCAAGGTGAGGTCTCCAGCTGCAGGAAGGCAGTGAGGGAGCGAGGCCACATTCATAGCACAATCCAAGCATGAACTCCACACATTATTTCTAGAAAGTAAGTGAAAATGTTAGATTATTTCCAGTCCCAAAGGCAAAATGATTTCCTTAAGGACAGACATCTGCCTCTGCCCCCCAACCTCCTCCCTCCCAAAAGAACACACAAACAGATAGTCCTCAGGTTAAATTCCCTTCCTGAAGTGTACTGAGTGAGCTATTACTCTTTTAGCCATCACATAATTATAGGCTGCTTCTGCTCCTTAATGAAAAGGATAAAGTTTGCATTAGAACTGAAGTCATATGTGTATATATAGGAACTTAGCTATACCTAGGAAAGAATGCATTCCGTGCTGCACTGGGATTCTTAGGGGAGATCAAACACACAATAGGACCAACAAGTCTCCACAGCACCCCATTATCACAGTGATCAAAAGGGTCTTGTTTGCCCTCCTAGATCTGGGATAAAAGCACATTGGAATGCAAGCGAATTCTCACAGGCCACACGGGTTCTGTCCTCTGTCTCCAGTACGATGAGAGGGTGATCGTAACCGGATCCTCGGACTCTACAGTCAGGTAGAAAACTTCACATACTCTTTTGAACCCTGAAGCATCTGCTCTGCTCTGTGTTTTGTCATAGATAGCAGTTTTGTATATATCGGCATGAACACAGTTCTGAAACTAAAGAGTAAATCTTCAGCCTTCCTCCCCCGCCATTTGCGTCATTCTAGAACTAGAAAACTTGATTTAGGAGTGCTTCGAGGTAAGTTTACATTTTTGCACGTTTAGAAACTACACATTCTTATTTTATTGGAGGAATCATCCATTACAGAAGCTTCTCTGGTCTTAATGGCAACCCTTCCTTACAATGCTACCTCCCCGGGAGATGACGGCAGTGCGGTGAAGCCTGGCTTTCAGGTGACTGCGAATGCCACAGGCCTGTGTTACCCCTTTAAACCACGCACAGGTGAGCCGTGCCTCTCTGCCAGCCCCTCTCCTACTGGCCCTGCAGTTTTTGATTGCCGGCTTCTCTCAGGGAGGGGCCCTCCATTTCCAGAGGCATTCGTGATTTGATGACACAGCTGATGACACAGCCGTTATGCTGCTGGAGTCCAGGGTAGCTTGAGCTCTGGTACCAGCAGCACCACTGGAGACCTCTGCTAGGAATCTTGCCTGAAGCTAAAGGATTTAGCATACATAATGCATCAAAAGTAACTTTTAAAAAAAACAAACCTAGGAAGAGAAAGCGGTTGACTGCATTGTTAGATTCTCAGAAGTTAAATGTTTGCCATTCCAAGTTATCCTCTGTGAATAGAACAGACTGTTTCTGTAGTTTGTCTTTTGGCTTAAAGGCATTCAAACTCAGTCCTTGTATGTACAGACATTTAACATTTATCGGTGCTCACGGAGTACTTCTCAGAAGCTGCAGCGTTGGAGATGCTGACATCATGTATAGGATAGGGTGGAAAATGATTTTCTAAGAAAGGGGGCTAAACTGGAAAAATAAAATAAAATGTTATAAAACCCAAAGTAAAGGCACAAAAATAGAATAATCAAAGTACACTATATCGTGACACAAAATTCTGAAGCTATCCAGGGGTTCCCCACTCACTGTGTGAAGCCCATATTTGCATGAGTGGGCTTAACCCCTTCAAAGAAGTGAAATGGGGGCTTAGACTTTGAGTCTGGGTAATCTTGGCCCTCGGCCTGTGTGATGAAACCTGAGATCCAGGGTAATCCGGCTCAGATCCTTGCTTCAGAAGCATCTTGGCTAGTCAGTGCTGTTCTTGAGGGCTGTCAGTGGGACGGGCACTAATGCAGCTGTCACTCATTTGACTCCCCGTGTAAAATGTGTCTTACTCGTGGCATCACATTGGGTGTCAGAAGTTTAGGATAATCTTCAAGTCCAGGCCACATTATTAGGTAATGGTAGCTGCTGCCTCGTCCTGCTCTCCACCATGGACCCAGATCCCAAGTCATGTGTCCTAAGGCTTTCACACCACCCGTCCCCTTCTCTTCCCACTCCCCCGTCCTGCCACCTCCTCATGGCCCCTTAGAACGCCTTGCTCAACCTCAATGCTGCAGAAGAGGAGTAGAGCCATGACACTTTCTATCAGAACCTGGAAGGGGCCGGGAGCACCCTGGGCAAGGAAGGGTGAGAGACTGTAGCTTGAGCTCCATATAAATCTCAACTATCCCTTCCAGGGTGTGGGATGTCAGTACAGGTGAAATGCTGAACACGTTGATTCACCATTGCGAAGCAGTTCTGCACTTGCGCTTCAATAATGGCTTGATGGTGACCTGCTCCAAAGATCGTTCCATTGCTGTGTGGGACATGGCTTCCCCAACTGACATCACCCTCCGGCGGGTGCTGGTCGGACACCGAGCTGCCGTCAATGTTGTAGACTTTGATGACAAGTACATCGTTTCTGCATCTGGAGATAGAACCATCAAGGTAATAAGGCACTTTTCAGTAAGTTCCAACTTGGAATAGGGGAGGGGAAGTTCATGTGAAAATCTGATCACGGGCAATTTCATATTTAAACATCACTCTTTAAAGAGTAACTTAGCCGGGCTCGGTGGCTCAGCCTCTAATCCCGCGCCTTGGGAGGCTGAGGTGAGTGGATTGCCTGAGCCCGTGGGTTCGAGACCCGCCTGGGCAACTTGGCAAGCCTCATCTCTACAGTAAATCAAAAAATTAGCCAGGTGTGATAGCACACGCCTGTAGTTCCGGCTACTTGGAAGGCTGAGGCGGAAGGATCACCGGAGCCCAGCTGGTCGAGGCTGAGGTGGCTGGGAGCGGCCACCGCACTCCAGTCTGGGTGACGGAGTGAGACTCTGACTCAAAAAAAAAAAAAAAAAAAGAATAACCTAATATTTAATTCAGGGACTAGTCTATGGGTTGAGAGGGAATAAATGAGACAAGTTGTGTGACAATTTTGGGTAGATATTTTATTCCTATAAAGGTGACCATGAGGAGGGCAGGGGTAAATTTAGGTTCAAGAAAGTGTATCTGCAAGATCAGACTAACCCCGTAAATCAATTTGAGGAATTCTCACGTGATAGCAGCCAGGTACACATTAACCCGCTATTACCAGGAATTAAAATGGTTTTTTGTTTTGTTTGTTTGAGAACTTGACTTCCCTCTAATGGTTTGGTCCTGTTTATTCCTTCCTAAGACTCCAGCTGCCATAGATGTTATCAGAAAACACACTAAGTCAACTACTCGATGCTATTTTCTGTTTCAGGTATGGAATACAAGTACGTGTGAATTTGTAAGGACCTTAAATGGACACAAACGCGGCATTGCCTGTTTGCAATACAGAGACAGATTGGTCGTGAGCGGCTCATCCGACAACACTATCAGGTGCGCAGCAAGTGCCCTTTCTCGGGCCCTTTATTATTTGTGCCCAGGTCACACTCGTCTTCAGCTGTGTTGTGTCCTTGTGAGCTGTGGTCTTCCTTTCTGTCGCTTCTGACCGGTCCAGGTTAGCCCCCAGCAAGAGGCAGTGCCCCCTTCCTGTGACCATTTGAGCGCCAGAGAGGCCTGCTTCAAAGGCACTGCAGCGTGAGGAGGTGAGCAGGAGAGGCTGGGAGCCCAGCCGAGGCCCTTCCTTTCAGCTCGCTCCTGTCTTCGGTCGAAAGGTGCGCAGAAGCAGCCAGAGGCCTTTGCTCTTTGCCATTGTTGTAAGAAAGGGCAAGAAGAATGACTTGTGTCCCTACTAGAAGCGTGCAGCTTGTCTTAGCATTACATAGTTTCCCAGAGAGTTACCTGTCTTTGCAATTATGAAGATTCAGCGGGGCGTGGTAGCTCACACCCGTAACCCCAGCACTTTGGGAGGCAGAGGTGAGAGGATTGCCTGAGTCCAAGGGCTTGAGACCAGACCGGGCGACTTGGCAAGACCTTGTCTCCACAGTAAATCAAAAACTTAGCCGGGCCTGGTGGCACATGCCTGTAGGTCCAGCTCCTTGGAAGGCTGAGGTGGAAGGGCCACCTGAGCCCGGCGGGCCAAGGCTGTGGTGGCCATGAGCAGGCTGCTGCACTCCAACCTGGGCAACAAAACAAGACTCCTACTCAAAAAAAAGAAAGATTGTGAAGATTCCAAAGTTGAAGTACTTTTTAGGGTTTTCTCTTCACAAAGATGAATGGTGCCAGTATGAGTAGAATCCAGAAGTGGGAGTTTATCCATCCCACTTCCTTTAGTGAAATACTAAGAGGGTGAAAAGCCCATTGAGAAAACAGGAGGAGGAGCTACTGTTGTACCTGAGGAAATCATTCCTGGAGATCGCTTGGGTTGTTCTAAAAGCATGCAGCTTTTTAAACTAGTACTGCAAGGTTTTTGAGACCTGTGTGCCCATTAGATGGGAAAGACTGTTCTGGCCAGGGGTGAAAGCTGAGTGTCCTCCGTGGCGGAGGGGAGGTGCCCTGTGTGAGCAGTGTCACTGAAGCACTGTGTCTCACTCAGGTTGGCGCTGCTTTCTTGACTTGGCCATTTTTTTCTCCTCAGGCAACTGTGTGCTTTGAATTTGTTGTTTTTGTGCCTGGGAGAACCTGGTTGCAGAATCGTGTGAAGCGTTGTGCTTCGAAGATACATGCAACTTTTGAACTTAAACCATACCTTTTTCTGCCTGAGTTACATGGCAGGAAGGAAATTACTTTGAAAGCAATATATGTTTCTGTGGGTGGTGGTTGATCTTATTTTTGTGGATTTTAAAAGACATATGATTGTACTATTATAACATTCCAAGTTTGGCAAAGAACACATGACAATTCACTGGACTCGATTTTCTCTTCCAGATTGTGGGACATTGAATGTGGCGCGTGTTTACGGGTGTTAGAAGGCCACGAGGAGCTGGTGCGTTGCATTCGGTTTGATAACAAGAGGATAGTCAGTGGGGCCTATGATGGGTGAGTTTGCTAACAGCGCTTTGAAAACAGTCTGCCTCTGACTCTCTCCTGGTCTGTGGTAGCCAACATAGCTTCTGCTTGTTAGCAAAAGCGTATAGAGTTTACAGAAAGTGTTTGATACGCTGTTTGTGTAATTACCTACTCACTCTCCTTTGTTTATTTTTTTCCAAAACGTTCTTTCCAATCATGTTGTTGTACTTCTTTGGACATTATTTTCATTGCATTTTGGTTCTGCATTATTTGTTTTGCCCTGTATAGCAAAGAGCTAGACAAACTCCATGGTAACAGCATGTGAGTGTCAGATGGTCACTCGCCATCAAAACAGAAACACCGGTGGACAGTCTCTGGGGCTTGCTGTGGTTGGGCCTTGAATCTCTGACTACGACTGCTGGGTGGCTTCCAGAAGCACAGCTCCCTTTTCGTCGCTCCTCCTGGCAGTCGTGTGCCACGACCTCAGTGATCGTTCTTGTCTTCTCATCTCTAGTGGCTGTGGATCCGTCTGTGCAGTGCATGGATCCCAGGTCCAGCGATACTAAGCACAGAGTACATTCATGCAAATGTGTGTTCACTGATGAAGGGGCTTGAGTCCGCAGCATTTCTCCTCGTCAGAGTGGCTAAATTGGGGGCTGAGGGGTAGAAGTGGCCGCTTTTTCAATATCAGAGACTGACAGTGTTGTCTTAGTTTGTGAGCTGGCTGTGCTTGACACATCATGCCCAACTCAAGCAATGGGAAACACGGCCCCTCACACCCTCTGCTTCGTTTCGGCTTCATTGTCATACCCTTGGGAAATTGTTCACAGCGTGCTATCATATTCCAGCTGAGTCTAGCCTATACTGTCTAATCACCATGGCGTTGACCTGTACCCTTCTTTCTTGGGATTTGTCTGGTATGTACCTTGAGGAGACGTGGCCAATAAATGGTTTTTGGAAGGACTAGACTTTTACTTAAATCAAAATAGGAAAGTACCGGGGGAAAAGGGGGGAAAAAATCAAAATATGAGGGTTTGCTTCTATAAACTCCAGTGTCCTTGCCTGGACCCCAGTCTCCCAGTAGCTGTGACCTGGACTGTTCTTAGACCTGACCAGAAAGAGGATGCTTCAGAGTTGTAGATTCCAGGTCCATGTAATCCCTTATCATTAAGAAATCTGATGTACAGACTTCCTCCTGACCCTAAAGCATGGTGTAACTTCACCATTAACTACCTGCAGTTGTTTCTGATTTTAGGGTAATCACGTGCATTTTCCCTTGTTAATTCATTTGCGACTGCTGTTGTGAATTCGTCATTCCAAATTCTGTTCCTACTTGCCGCTGACATGAATTTACCTCATCTTGGAAGACTTTCTTTTTGGGTTTATAATTCGAATAAAAATACAGAGTATGAAATGCTAGTCAGAGTGGTGGCAAATACTGGTTATGTCTGCACCTTTCAGCTGTATTGTGAAAAAGGTGACGATTTAGAAAAGATCGTTTCACTTATGCTTAGCGACAGAAGTTCACGGCAGCAGCTTCAGGTTTTTTTTTTTATTTTTACCCGCTCTCAGTATTGGGAAAGTGAAAATTTTGCCAGTTGGGAATGTGTTGAAACCTATAACCTCTGCCTGAACACGAATGCAAGATCCGAGTCTCCAAAAGTAAAAGTGTGTCCCTCCTCCTGTCACCGTGACTTGGTGCTATTCTTCCCTGTGTTCCCTGGTGTTGCTTTTAACGAAGATTTTGTCCCCTTTTGATCTTCAGAAAAATTAAAGTGTGGGACCTCGTGGCTGCCTTGGACCCCCGTGCTCCTGCAGGGACCCTCTGTCTGCGGACGCTCGTGGTAAGAGCTGTGTGTTTGGGGTGTTGAAGAGTGGGCAGGGGAGGAAGTTAGACGTGGTTGTGCTGTGGAACGCGGATTTGGATGTGATCGTTAGAACCTCACAAAACCTGCAACGACATGACAGAAAAATATGCTGATGCAATTCCCTTCCTCCAGAAGTGCTCTGGGGACTATGGGGAGAGCAGCGTGGCAGCTGCTTCACAGCTGACAGCAGCTAACACAGGAGTGAGTGGAAACGCCGTGTCCTCTGAGACTGCAGGGGCCTGGGGCAGGGGAGTCGGGGACTCACGTAGGCGCCTTTCCAAACTGAGTGTCTCGGAGCCGGGACCAGCCGGCACTGGGTCCTGCGTCCTGCAGGAGGGCTGGTGCTTCCAGCGACCTGGGGCCCATCTTGTCTGTTCCCAGTGGGCCCCATGGCGGAACCTCTTGACACCTGGGGACAGAGTGATTCAAAGGCCCGTCCCGGAAAACACCACTTCCACTGGAGGACGACCAGGTGGGGCGCCGGGAGGACAGGCTGGTGCATAGCTTGGAGGGAGGCTGTGGCAGGCAGTGGCGTTCGCAGTGGCGTTCTCCATCCAGCCTCCCAGCATTCGAGGGGCGGGGGATGTATGACTGGTCTTCCTTGTCGGACCTAGAGCTTGTTCTTTCAGCGCCAGGCATGCTTTGCCTGCGTGTTTCACACGTCTTTTTAAATGTGTCTTTTTTTTTTTGAGTCAGAGTGTCACTCTCTTGCCCAGGCTGGCTGGAGGGCAGTGGCACGCTCACAGCCACCCCAGGGTCGACCTGCTGGGATCCAGCGATCCTTCCGCCTCAGCCTTCCAAGAAGCCAGAACTATAGGCACGTACTACCACACCCAGCTAATTTTTTGATATGTTATAGAGATATGGTCTCACCAAGTTGCCCAGGCTGGTCTCGAACCCCTGGACTCAGGCAGTCCTCTCTCCTTGGCCTCCTAAAGTGCTGGGATTACAGGCTTGAGCCACTGCGCCCGGCCTTTTTTTTTTTTTTTTTTCTTTTTTAAGATAATGGGATCTTGCTGTGTTGCCCAGGCTGGAGTGCAGTGGCTATTCACAAGAGTGATTATAGCTCACTGTAGCCTCAGAACTGCTGGGCTCAAGTAATCCTTCCACTTCAGCTTCCCAGGTAGCTGAAACTACAGGTGCACACTGCCATGCCAGGCCTAAAATGTGCACTTTTGTTTGTTCACAACTAATCGAATTCTGGTTTTGGAGGGATAATTTGCATGCAGCAAAATTTACCCTTTTTATAGCATGCTTTTATTTTGTAGTTGTTGTGACCATGTGCACCTCAAGGTGTAGAACATCTCCGTCATCCCCCAGACCCATAGCCAGTTAATCCCCCGACCTCCAGCAGCTGTGATACAGCTGTTTTTCTGATTTCTGTCCCTATAATTTGCAGCATTTCATGTTTGTCTTTGTCCCCTTCGTTTGTGATTCATCCGTGTTGCTGCGTGTATAAATACTTTGTTCCCTTCTATTGCTGAGTAGTATTCTATCATGTGCATGAACTAGTTAGTTTGTTCACTCACCAGTTTAAGGACATGTGGAATGTTTCTGGTTGTTGATTCTGAGTAAAGCCACATTACAGTGGCTTTTTTCTAAAAGCCGGGCATTCTCATACAGGCTTTTCTGTGTCCATACTGCTTTTGTTTCTCTTGAGCAGGTATCCAGGAGTGCGATTTCCTGATTCTATGATAAGTGTATGTTTACATGTAAAAGAGGCCACCGAGCTATTTCCCGAAGTGGCATTATGGGATTTCGCAGATGCAAAGTGTTGTGCATGCTCATTGGTAGTGTCTAAGATCTCCATTTTGCTACATCCTTGCCACCACTTGGTGTTGCCAGTATTTTTTTAAGGTTACAGTCGTTTGATTAAGTGTGTAGCAGTATATCGTCCTTCTGTTTTGCATTTCTGTTGGTAGCTAATGCTGCTGAACATATTTTTGGGTGCTTATGGTCTCTTGGGAAGTATTTTTTCAGGTCTTGAGACGGCATTTGTTTATTGAGTTGTTGATTAAGCTAGGGTCTGTGATAAGGGACATGCTAAAAGCATACAGCTTAGTCAGTGCTGACCTGTGCGTATGCCAGTGAAGCCACAGGCCACGCGTCTCCCGCTGCCCTGGCTAACCCCTCCCTGCTGCCCCCCGCAGCCCATCCCCCTCCCCGCCCCAGGCTCCAGGCAGCCACTGGGCCACTTCCTGTCACCACTGGTCTGTTGCATCCTCAAGCGTTGTGTTCTTATGGAATCACACGGCATGTGCTCTTCTGTCTCTGTTCACTAAGCCTAATTATTTTTGAGATTCCCCCCATGTTGTCGATGTATGTCAAAAATTAGCTTCTTCGTAAAAACTGGTGACTAGTATTCCTTTGTATGGTTGTGCCACAATTTATTTATTTACTCGAAAGTTGGTGGCCATTTGGGTTGTCCCTCATTTTTTGGCTATTACAAAGTTTCTGTCAGCATGTATGTACAAGTCTCAGTATAAACATTCACTTTTATTTCTCTGGGGTAAACTCTTAGGAGCAGAATGACCAGGCCATGTGGTAAGTGTCTCTTAGAAATTTTTAGAAGCTGCCAAACTGTTTTCCAAAGTGGTTTACCATTTTGCGTTCTGGTATAACAGCAGATGAGAGGGCATTCCAGTGACTCCACAGCCTTGCCAGGACTGAGCAGCTTCTTTCATTGTAATCCTGCTCATAGGTATGGTGCCAATCGTGGTGCCTCATTGTGCTTTTTTTTTTTTTGAGTTGGAGTCTCACTCTGTCGCCCAGACTGGAGTGCAGTGGCCGCTCCCGGCCACCGCAGCCTCGACCTGCTGGGCTCCGGCGATCCTTCCGCCTCAGCCTTCCGAGTAGCCAGAATTACAGGCATGCGCTACCACGCCCGGCTGATTTTTTGATTTATTGTAGAGATGAGGTCTCGCTGCCCAGGCGGGTCTGGAACCCGCGGGCTCAGGCAATCCACTCACCTCAGCCTCCCAAAGGCGTGGGATTACAGGCTGAGCCACCGAGCCCGGCTCATTGTGCTTTTAATTTGTAAACCCCCAGTGGTTGATAATGTTGCACATCTATTTACATGTTTATTTGCCATCTGTATATCAGCTTTGGTGGAATGTGCCTTCAAATCTTTTACCCATTTTTAAATTGAGTGGTTTTTTAATTGAATTTTGAGATTATTTGATATATTCTAGATTACAAGTCCTTTATCAGAATATGTGATTTGCAAATATTTTCTCATGGTTGGGTTCATCATTTTCTTAAAAATGTCTTTCAAAAAGTAGTGCTTGCTTTATTTACTTATTTATTTTAGTCAGGGTCTCATTGTGGCCCAGGCTGGAGGGCAGTGACACAAGCGCAATTCACCCCAGCCTTGACGCTCCTGGGCTCAGGCAAGTCTTCTGCCTCAACCTTCTGAGTAGCTGGGAGTACAGGCATGCACCACTACGCCCAGCTGATTTTTTAATTTTTTGTAGAGACTAGGTCTCGCTATGTCTAAAACTCCTGGGCACAAGCAGTCCTCCTGCCTCGGCCTCCCCAAATCCTGGGATTATAGGCATGAGGCACTGTGCCCAGCCAGCAGTTCTTAATTTTAAGTCCAGGGTACCGACTTTGTCTATTATGACTTGTGTTATTTGCTATTATATCTTTAACAGTCTTTGACTCATCCAAAGTCACAGAAATTTTCCTTGTGTTTTCTTCTATAAAAAACTACATGTAAGAACCTTAAGTTTTGTAGCTTTTAGTTTGCATTTTGATCTGTGATCCATTTTGAGTTTTTATATATGGTATGAGGTATAGATCAAAGGGGTTTTTTGAAGGTTTTTTTACACATGGATGTCCAGTTGTTCCAGTACCATTGTTAAAAAGACCATCCTTTCTCCTCGGAGTTGCTTTTGCAGCTTGTATCAAACATGAATCACCCATATTTGTGTGCTTCTGCTTCTGGACTCAGTTCTGTTCCTTTGATGTTTTTGTCTATCTTCATGCAAATATGGTTCTGTCTGGATTATTGCTGCCTTTTAGTAACTCTTGAAGCGCCCTTCAGCTTTATCCTTTTCAATGTTTTTTGGGTTCTTTGAATTTTAAAATCAGTATGTCAATTTTAACAACAAGAAAAGTCTGCTGGTATTTACAAAAAAGTTTTTAAAGAAATGAATAAAGATGGGGTCTTACTATGTTGCCCAAGCTGGTCTCGAACTCCTGGCCTCAAGCAGTATTCATGCCTCATCCTCCCAAAGTGCTGGAATTACATGTATGAGCCACCACACCTGGCCATCTGCTGGGATTTTTATTGGAATTGTGTTGACTCTGAATCAGTTTGGAGAGTATTGACTTCTCAACAATATTGAATCTTTGAACATAGTCTCTTTCTCCATTTCTTTAGGTCTTTTTAAACTTCCCAACAGTTCTTTATCTTTTGGCATAAAATTTTACACATCTTTGTCAGATTTATCCCTAAGTATTTCATATTTTTTAGTGCTATTGGAAATACTGTCGGTATTTTTAAACCTCGGTGTCTGATTGTTCATTGTAAGTACATAGAACTACTCTTGCTTCATTCTCAATCTGTGTACCTTTTATTTCTCTTGTTAAAAAGAATTGGTGCCAGCCTCAGTGGCTCAGCCTGTAATCCCAGCACTTTGGGAGGCTGAAGCCGAGTGGATTGCCTGAGCCCACGGGTTCAAGACTTGGCCTGGGCAACTCGGCAAGACCTCTCGTCTCTACAGTAAATCAGAAACTAGCTGGGCGTGGTAGCACGCACCTGTAGTTCCGGCTACTTGGAAAGCTGAGGCGGGAGGATTGCCGGAGCCCAGCAGGTGGAGGCTGTGGTGGCCAGGAGCGTGCCACTGCACTCCAGTCTGGGCGACGGAGTGAGACTCCCAACTAAAAAAAAAAAAAAGAATTGGTAAGAGTGAATGTCCTTTTCTTGTTCATGATCTTAGGTAAAAGGCATTCAATCTGTTACCATTTTGTATATATGTATATTATATAGATATATGTTGGCTGTGTTTCATGGGGACCTGTTATCAGGAAATTAGAAAGTTCCCAGATTGCTGAGAGTTTTTATTAGAAATGGATGTTGGATTTTGTGAAAAAGCTTTCTGGGCACCCACTGAGATAATCCTACGGTTTTTCACTTGTATTCTGTCAACCAGTGTACTGTATTGATTTTTTAGTGTTAACCCCTTTGCATGGCTGGTATAGACCCCACTTGTTCGTGGTGTGTAATCCTTTGTATAGGTTGGATCCCCCTTGCTAATATATGTTTAAGGATTTTTGTGTGTATCTGTGCTCAAAGTGTATATTGGTGTGTTGCTTTATTTTCTTATGTCTCTGGTTGGTGATCAGTGGTGATGTTGACCAAGTTTATTTTGGAAGTGTTCCCTCCTCTCTTTTCTGAACGTTTGCACATCATGATGTAATTCTTCTTTAAATGTTTGATAGAATTCACCTGTAAAGCATCTGGGCCTGAAGTTTTCTTTGTGCACAGTTTTAATTACAAATTCAATTTGTTTAATAGATATAGGTACTACTCAGATTTAATGTTTCTTTGGGAATTTTTTTTTCTTTTTTCTTTTTTTTTTGAGTTGGATTCTCACTCTGTCACTCAGACTGGAGTGCAGTGGTGGCATGCTCACGGCCACCCCAGCATCAACCAGCTGGGCTC
The DNA here is from genome assembly GCA_027257055.1 of Cephalopachus bancanus. Classification (NCBI taxonomy): domain Eukaryota; kingdom Metazoa; phylum Chordata; class Mammalia; order Primates; family Tarsiidae; genus Cephalopachus; species Cephalopachus bancanus. Next base: position 3,947,761 of record JAPVLO010000143.1, read on the forward strand.
AGGTGATCCTTCCACCTCAGCCTTCCAAGTAGCCAGAACTATAGGGGCATTCTAACACGCCCAGTTAATTTTTTTTTCCTCCATGGCCATTCTTAATTGGTGGAGCAATTTATCTGGTTTAATTTTTTGATTTGTTGTAGAGATGAGGTCTCGCCAGGTTGCCCAGGCTGTTCTCGAACCCAGGAGTTAATTTTAATACTTTATCTTTCAAGCGATTTAACCATTTCATCTAAATTATCAAATTTATTGAAATAAAGTTATCCATCATATTTCCTTATTATCCTGTTAATGTTGGTAGGGTCAGAATCTTGTCTTCTTTTTTTGTTTCATTGATTTTTTTTTTCTTTTTCTAGCTGCTTAAGGTAGAACTTAGATAGTTGGTTTTGGACCTTTTTAACATAACATTGGAAGGTATTAATGTGGTTAGAGGTAATGCTAGCCACTGGTTGTGCTGCATCTCAAAAAATGTCTATTAAGCCAAGTTGGTTTATAATGTTATTCAGGTCTTCTGAACTCATAGTGATTTTTCTATTTGTTTTCCTAGTTATTGAGAGAAAAATGTTTGTCTCCCACTATAATTCGAATTTGTCTATTTTCCTTTGTCTTTATATTTAAAGTGATTTTCTCATATTTAACATATAGTTGGGCCTTGTTGGTTTTGTTTGTTTGTTTGTTTGAGTTGGAGTCTCATTTTGCTATCCAGACTGGAGTTCAGTGGCACAGTCATATCTCAATGCAGCCTTGAACTTCTGGGCTCGAGCAGTCCTCCTGTCTCAGCCTCCCTAGTAGCTGGGATTTTGGGCACATGCCACCACACCTGGCTGATTTATTTATTTATTTATTTATTTTTGTCGAATCAGCATATTGCTGTGTTGCTTAGGCTGGTCTCGAACTTCTGGTCTCAAGCAATCCTCTTGCCTCAGCCTCCCAAGAAGCTGGGGTTACAGGCATGAGCTACTGTGCCCAGCTCTGAAAAAAGTTTTTGTGGTTTTCATTGTTGAAAGTTGTTTTTGCTGGCTAAAGAATTCTAGGTTGACAACGTCTTTCAGCACTTTAATGATGTCATTCAACTTTCTTCTGGCTTGGTTTCTGACTAGAAGTTGAAATAATTTATCTTCATTCCTCTCTACATAATGTATCTTTTTCCTCTGGCTGATTTTAAATTGTCTCCTTATTGCTGGTTTTCAGCAATTTGACTACGATGTATCTTGGTGTTGTTTTCTTGGTATGTTTTTTTTACTTCAGGTTAAAAAACAAAGACTGTTAGAGTGGATCAAAGAACAAGACTGAGCTGTATATTGTCTACAAGAAACCTACTTTAAATATAAAGACACATGTAGATTAAAAGCAGATGGTTAGAGAAAGATACGCCATATGTTGTAGGCTGAGTCATGTCTCCCAGATTTACGTATTGACATCTTAACCCTCAGAACCTAAGACTGTAACTGTATTTGGAGACCGGGACTTGACCGAGGTAGTGAAGGTTAAATGAGGCCATCCAGCTAAGAGGGCTTGGAACACACAGGAGCAGAAGCCCAAGTGGAGGTACGAGGAGAAAAGGACCGTCCACAAGTCAGAGGGAGAAGCATCAGAACCACCCCAGCCCTGCCGGCACCTCCATCTTAGAATTCTTGCCTCCAGATTGTAAGGAAATGCATCACTGTTTTTTAAGTCGCCCAGTGTGTGGTGCTTTGTTATGGCAGCCCTAGCAAACGAGTAGACCATTCTGATACTAGCTAGAAGATGAACAGAGTAGCTTTGTTTCAGGTAGTGCACACTTCAGAGCAAGGGATATTATCATGGATAAAGAGGGGTGTTGCCTGAGGATCAAGGGGCCAGTTTGCCAAGAAATAACAACCTGAGTGCGTGTGCACCTGACAGCAGCACATCGAAACACGTGAGGCAAAGCAGACAGAGCTGCGTACAAGAAAGACTCGATGAATCTGGTGTTCAGTTGGAGACTTGGACACCCTCTGTCGGTGATGGACGCACCCAGCAGGTAGCAGGGTCAGTCAGGACACAGTTGAACTAGGCAGCACTGTCAGCCAGTGGGAGGTAATTGCCTTCTACGGTGTTTCATCCAGCCAGAACACACACTCTTTTCTGGCTCCCATGGAACTTTCACCAAGACAGACCACCATCTGGGCCGTGAAATGCACCTTAACAAATGTAAACATCATGTGGTATTTGCTCTCAGATCACAATGGAATCCAATCATTGAAAGATGGCTGGAAAACCCCAAAATACATAGAGGTTAAACAGCACAATTCTAAATAACATGTGGGTCAAAGAAGAAACCTCAAGAGAAACTGAAAAACATTCGGAAATAAGTGAAAATGAAAATATAACTTACAAGCCGGGCTCGGTGGCCCAGCCTGTAATCCCGCGCCTTTGAGAGGCTGAAGTGAGTGCATTGACTGAGACCGCGGGTTCGAGACCCGCCTGGGCAGCGAGACCTCATCTCTACAATAAATGAAAAAATCAGCTGGGGGTGGTAGCGCATGCCTGTAATTCCGGCTACTTGGAAGGCTGAGGCGGAAGGATCGCTGGAGTCCAGCAGGTTGAGGTTGCGGTGGCTGGGAGCGGCCACTGCACTCCAGTCTGGGTGACAGAGTGAGACTACAACTCAAAAAAAAAAAAAAAAAAAAGAAAATAACTTACCAAAATGTATGGGATACAATGCTTAGAGGGAAATTTGTAGCATCGAATACATATATTAGGAAAGAAGACAGATCTAAAATCAATAATCTACGCTCCTACTTGAAACTAAAAGAAGAAAAAATAATGCAAAGTAAGCAGAAAAAAGGAAATAATAAAAGATAGAGCACGAATCAGTGAAATTTAAAGCTAGAAATCATTGGCGAAAACCAACAAAACCAAAAGCTTGTTCTTTGAAAGGATCGATAAAGTGGGTGGGCCTCCAGCCAGACTAAGAAAACAGAAGACATAAGCTACTAATATCAAAATTGAAAGAGGGGCATCACCACAGAGACCTTAGACGTTAAAAGGATAATAATGAGCCGGGCTCGGTGGCTCAGCCTGTAATTCCGCGCCTTTGGGAGGCTGAGGTGAGTGGATTGCCTGAGCCCGCAGGTTCGAGACCCACCTGGGCAACTTGGCAAGACCTTATCTCTACAATAAATCAAAATGAGCGGGGCGTGGTAGCACATGCCTGTAGTTCCAGCTACTTGGAAGGCTGAGGCGGAAGGATCGCCGGAGCCCAGCAGGTCGAGGCTGCGGTGGCCGGGAGCGGCCACTGCACTCCAGTCTGGGCGACAGAGTGAGACTCCAACTCAAAAAAAAAATAAAATAAAATAATGGATTATTATGAGCAACTCTAATTCTAAACTCACTGTGTGAGTGTTACCCTAGTACCAAAACCAGACACCGTCATTACAGGAAAAGAAAAATGCAAATGAAGAATAGCTAAGCTATGATGCTCAGTAGGTTAAGTGGATTCAATGCATTTTCAACTTAGGATATTTTCAATTTATGACAGGTTTATTATGATACAACCCCACTATATGTTGAGAGCATCTGTTTTTGTTTTTTGTTTTTTTTTGTTTTTTTGAGTCGGAGTCTGATTCTGTCACCCAGACTGGAGTGCAGTGGCCGTTCCCAGCCACCCAGCCTTGGCCTGCTAGGCTCCAGCGATCCTTACGCCTCAGGCTTCCAAGTAGCCGGAAATACAGGCGCGTGCTACCACGCCCGGCTAGTTTTTTTTATTTATTGTAGAGATGAGGTCTCGCCAAGTTGCCCGGGCAGGTCTTGAACCCGCGGGCTCAGGCAATTCACTCACCTCAGCCTCCCAAAGGTGCAGGATTACAGGCTGAGCCACTGAGCCCGGCAGAGAACATCTGTTTTTTAATCTGTTTGATTCAGAATTAAGTATGGTCTTGTTACCATACCTACGTTTAGTAATATTTAAATTTCTGAAATTACTAAAAGGTAATCATGTGCCAGTAAAATGAAGTAACTCAACATTTTTTTAAAACCCTCAACAAAATATTAGCAAATCAAGGACTGGGTGCAGTGGCTCAGCCTGTAACCCCAGCACTTTAGAAGGCTAAGTGGGATGATTGCTTGAGGCCAGGAGTTCAAGACCAGCCTGGGCAACATGGTGAGACCCTGTCTCTATTTTATAAATAAGTAATTAATTAAACTTAAAATGTTTAAATATATATAATAGCAAATCAAATCCAACAATATATGAAAAGAACTGTATGCTGTGACCGAATGAGACTTATTCCAGGTATACAAGGCTGGTTCAGCATTCAGAAATCAATTAATGTAATTCATCACATCAGCAGGCTAAAGAAGACAAGTCACATGATTATATCAATAAATGCGGTAAAAGCATTTGACAAAATCCAACACCCATCCACTAAAAAAAAAAATGTTCAGCAAACTGGGAATAGAGAGGAACGTCCTCAACTTCGTAAAGAAAAATATAAAAACACCAATACAAACCTACCAAAATAACTGAAATGTAGAAGATGGGCAGAATCAAGTTTGGGTGCAATGTGGACTAACTGGGCTCTGATAAATTGCCAGTGGGAGAATAATTTGGCTTTGAACCCCATCTCATGAGGCTCTTCCTCAGTGGAACGAGCCCTCCTCACGCCCAGTGAGTCTGCTCCTAGGTGAATTGAGTGTGTATCCAACAAAAGACGTGGATGTGTTCGTACAGCTTTCTTTGTCATCGCCAAATTGTGTAACCAGCCCATATGTCCACCAACAGGAAAATAAGTTTGTATGTTCCTACTTCTTATTACTGCAATATCAACCAGAAATAAAAAAGAAATGAAATGCTGTTTTATGTGCAGTAACAGACAAGAATCATTTAGATAGAGTGTTGACTAGACAAAGCCAGGCACAAAAGAATACATACCGAATGAGTATTTGCATGAAATTCAAGAACAGATAGAACAGGTTGTCGTGGTAACACTGGAGCGGAGGTCGCACCGACCGGCAAGGGGCGTGCGTGAGCTTTCCGGGATGCTGCAACGTCCTGGAAAACCTTGGGTGGTGGTTACTGTGGTGGTAACCACGCTTGTGAGAGGCAACTGTTGGTCAGGTGTCTGTGAGTTGTGCAGGCTGCTTGACCTCTCCTAGGTAGCTGGAAAGTGGCCGTGGTCGTGTTTACGCCCTGAACAGGTACCAGTGGCTTTAGAAGCTGGCCAGGTTTGCTTGATGGGCATTTATCAGTGCACTGCTTCTTGCTGCCCCCCAACCCTTGGCCTCGGCTGTAGAAGGAACTTGGAGACATGAGAGAGGAGGGGCCGGGAGGTGCAAGGAATGTCCTCCTCCAGCCTCAGCAGAGAGCAGGCAGCCAGAAGCTCGCACACTGCCAAGCGTGTCCCCCTGGAGCATGGCTGTGCTCACTGCTGCCTGCTGTTGGACTCGTCCATCCTGCCTTTAGCCCAAGTGACTTTTCGCTGAGTACTTTGGAAACGGCTAAATGGTAGAGAGGACATGTACAGCACACCACAGCCTTTCCAGAGACTCCCTTGACGTCCTGCTGACTTTGTGTCCTGTTGGTTTTGAGAAATTCAAATCCTGACCCTTTTTTGTTTCTGCATTGTAGGAGCATTCCGGAAGAGTGTTCCGACTCCAGTTTGATGAATTCCAGATTGTCAGTAGTTCACATGATGACACGATCCTCATCTGGGACTTCCTAAATGATCCCGCTGCCCAAGCTGAGCCCCCTCGCTCTCCTTCTCGAACATACACCTACATCTCCAGATAGATGACCATACACTGACCTCGTACTTGCCCAGGTATGAAAGGCCATGTTGCTAGCACTGTGGGCGGGGGGCATGCTGGCTGTGTGGCGGGGCCAGTTCCTGGCACCTTCTCTCAGCCTGACACTCACCAAGGTGGCCAGCCTCTGCTCCAGATAGTTCTGGGGTCCTGCTTGTGTTGTCCCACCCTAGTTGTTGAGATGATCTAGTTACCTAGAGGACTGTGAAAATAAAGTGAGAGCCGGCTCGGTGGCTCAGCCTGTAATCCCGCGCCTTGGGAGGCTGAAGTGAGTGGGTGGCCTGAGCCCGCGGGTTCGAGACTCGCCTGGGCAACTTGGCGAGACCTCGTCTCTACAATAAATCAAAAAATCAGCCGGGCGTGGTAGCGCATGCCTGTAGTTCCGGCTACTCGGAAGGCTGAGGCGGAAGGATCGCCAGAGCCCAGCAGGTCGAGGCTGCGGTGGCCAGGAGCGGCCACCGCACTCCAGTCTGGGCGACAGAGTGAGACTCTGACTCAAAAAAAAGAAAAGAAAAAGAAAATAAAGCGAGACGAGCCGCTGGGAGACTCAGTCCTGGGACGACCCAGACGCCTGTGGTCTTGCAGCTTCCAGACCAGATGGTCCCTGCGGCCGAGACCCTTTGAACCAAGCAGGTCGTCTGATCTGTGCATGGCAGCATCTCCTGGCAACCCCAAACTCGGCAGCGTTAGTGCCACTGGGTTACAGAAGTGACTTTTCCACCCTGTGCCCATGCCCACGCCTCTAAAAAGAAGGCCTGGCCTCTGAGCTCAGAAGTAGCCCTGCAGCTGGTGGAACTCTGTGCGTCCTCCTCTCGGGGCTCTGGCCTCTCTCAGGCAGGGGTGACCCTGAAATGCCTGGCTGTCCAGGCAACTTAGGGAACAAGCAGTTCAAGGCTGGTGTCCTGGCCAGCTCACACGCACTTGGGCCATCCTATGTCTGGGAAGCTGGCTGGCCGCTGGGGCGCCGCTCTCCCAGGAGTTGGTGTTGCCCTGGCATTGTTCTCGGGAAGGCACGCAGAGTCACAGCCCTCTTTGTGCGTGTCCTTTCCGGCAGGGGTGGGGTCACACCAACAGGCTCCCCTGCATCCCTGCTCTCACAGGGACATGGCTCCTCAATCCTCACTCAGCCTTCCCTGCCAAACCGCACCGGCTGTGTGTCCACGGACGAGTAGCCCCAGCGTCCGAGTTTCCTGATGAGGAAAACGAGGGTGCAGGCCGTCCTCTCCCAGAGCTCTGGTGGGGACCGCGTGGAGAGGACCGCTTGGAGAGATGCTAGGGCCTAGCACGGGACCTGCCCACGTGGAAAGCGCTCACTGTCACACGTGGTCCCAGCAACACGCCTGCCCTCCTTGCCTGCACCTCTGCCTTCCCTGAACCCCCGCGGCACTTGGCCATCTGCAGTGCACTCCCCGCTCCAGGCGCTTGTCTCCCTCCCGCTCACATCTCCCAGAGGCTGCCCGGCTCTCCTTCCTCATCCCCGCGCCTCTGCCTGGCTGCCTGGTCTCTGCCACGGCTTCAGCTGTGTCTCAGGGCTGCTCCAGGCCACCTCTGCAGTCCCACTCACATGTCTGTCCTGGAGGCCCCTGTGCTCTCGTCCCGGTCACATGTTCCCACGTCCACACTGCTGGTCCCCACCAGCCAGGCCAGCCTCCCCTGCAGGAGTCCTGGTTGGGCCGGCGGCCTTTGGCGGGCACCCACGTGGTCTGGGCGGAGCGGGTGTGAGAAGGCCCAAGGCCTCCCATCAGGAGCAGAGTGAGTGCCCTCTCCTCCTGGAGCAAGCAAGGCACGTCGGGAGGGCTGTGACGGTTTGCTCTGTGTTCACACAGGACTCGTTCACGTTGCGGTGTTTCACGGACCTGCCAGTGCCGGGATGAGCAACAGCAGTAACCACCCACCTCCACCCGGTTTCCCGACGAGCCCTGGAGCGGGGCTCTGAGACCCTGTGGGACACGGCTGGCCTGCGGCCAGTCCCCCAGCCGCCGACTGCTCCGTGCTGCTATCAGAAGACGTCTTCTGTCCTTCGTGAATGATCGGAACTTTTAACCGCCCCTCCCCTCCCCTCCCCTCTGCTCCTCCTCCCCACTCCGCCCGTGCATATTTTTTTCTCCCCCATTTGGTTCCAGACAAAGATGACTTATAAATATACGTAGTGTCTTGCCAGAAACTCTCTTGCTTTGCCGTTAAGCATAAGACCTCGTTTCCCTGCCTGGCCTCCTGGGCGAGACCCACGTCCAGGGGACAGGGAGGCAGCTTCAAGCTAGACGGCACCCGTGTCTCCCTGACTGTAACCACCTGCCCCCTCAGGAGAAGACTGGGCTCCCTCTGTGTGGCTCCAGGGCAAGAAAAAGGGAGCCAGGATGCACACCCTGGAAGGTCTGGCCTCTGTGCCCCTCTGTGTCTCTGTGCCTCCCCCCCACCCATCACCCCATTCTCTGCTCCCCGGGAAGAAGGTGTGTGAGGCAGCGGGAGGCAGAGTGGCTGGAAAACGCACCCTGGAAGCTCAGGGCTGCCCAGCTTCAGCCAGGCCCTCCCTGCAAGTGCCCCCGTGGCGACAGCGGGTTCTCCTGGCCCGCCACTCCTCATCCCTGTAGCTCTTTCTCTCTCCTCCTCCTTTCCCATGCCTGGCAGGGTGGGGGGCAGACCATCCTGGCGGCCAGTGGCTGTCTTTCCTGGACCCCGCCATTCAAGGGTGTGGGAAGGAGCCCTGATTGCACTCCTCTCATTCGCTCTTAGCTGTAACAAGAGCCCCGTCTTCATCTGAAATCGCTGGCAAAGCTTGGCAGGCTTTGAAGCAGCCAGAGCCAATGCCCCATGCGTCCCGCCACGACCCGGCTCCCGGCAGGCCGTGCGCACTCGGACGGAGCCTGTGTGCTTGCCGAGACCATGATGGGAGTAGCTACGAAATGGCTGGGTGTGAAACCGGATTTCTTCTTCATTTAGGCCAGTAAACGTCATCTCTCAAAAGTCAGTCTCAGCATGTCAGCCTTGCACTGCAGAACCTTCCTCCTGCTGCTTCCACACCCAGAATTTGCAGAGGGGAGGCTGCCGTGCAGAAGCCGGGGAGACGCTGGCACGGGGCTCAGTCACGGGTGGAGGCCGCCTTCTCTCCCCTTCACATCCCCATCCCAACTCACTCTGCTCTTCACGCTACCCAGCCTATCAGATCTCCTGACCGTTGTGAACAACAGAAGGGCCAGGCTACCCTGGCCGCTTGGAAGCCAGTGCACTTTGGGGGCAGGGACAGCTGTGCCACGCCGATCTGGGGCACGGAGAGTCCTACTGCTGTAACCCTGCGTGTCTCCCGGACACGGGCAGGCCTGCACAGCCGTCTCGGGTGAAGGTGGGGGGCCGTCAGCCCCGGAAGCACAGGGGCTGTCAGACATCGGGAGGCGTGGGCTCCACGCTGTGTCCGTGTTGTCCACAAGCCGTAACCACCACCCTGTCCCCTGTCCTCTGCTGCTGCTCTAAAGCGGGAGCTGCTGCGTGTTTGCCAGGGCTTTGCTCTCCAGGGCTCAGCTGAAGGAATCCGTTTAGAAGGCCATTGTGGAACTGTCTGGGCCTTCACAGCGAGGCCCAGTGGACCCTGCAGGCGCGGAGCCCTTAGCTCAGCCGAGGCTGCCTCCACGTTGCCCCCTCTACTGCTGGGGAAATGGGACTGAAGCTAAGTGTCTGAGAAACTTGAATCGCTCACATTTCTCAGCTCGGGGGTCATTTGCCAGTTCATTGTAGAAGAAATAATCAGGTAAGTTCATTTCCAGAGAAGGGAACCCCACTTACCATCTCTGCGTGATTTCCGTGGGAATTGGATATCACTGATCCCCGACTGGGCTCGAATAAATGTAAAGTCTGACCTTTTTAAAAAGAAAAGAGAAACAAAGTCTCATTAAAAGAAGGTAGAAAAGCAGCGGAAGGCAGATTGTCTCTTCTCACTGCGATGCACCTACCGGCGGGGCCTGCGGGAGCCCCTCAACGGCGGGGGAGGAGCGCGCCTGCTTCCAACACAGGTGACCCCTTGGGTGCTTAGACGAGCCCAGCGTGCCCTGGTGTGTGTGTCACTGCTGAGGAATTCTTTGACTCTGTGCCATGGCGGGCGGCCTGTTACACACGTCCCTTGGCAAGATTCTGGGGTCCTCTCTGTCCAGCATGGTCTTTCTTGACAGGTAATAACATCCGGCCCTTGTCACTCGCTTCCCAGCTGGACGAGACCCCGCAACCCCTAGCCCATTCTGGGTCTTGCTTGAGTTAGAGCAGTGCTTTTTCTTTTGTGCAATCTAAAGCTGCAGAGAAAAATGTGCCCCTCCCTGCCGGTGCTGGGGGTCTGACAGCTGTGCTGGTCAGCTCCTGGGTGAGTGGCTGTGGAAGCAGGTGGGGTAGGGAGTTTGGAAGTCACTGGCTGGGACCCCCTGGCGGTGGTGGCCTCCTTCGCACCTGCCTTGTGTCCTGGATGGCAGGACCTCCGGCCTGAAGTGGAGCAGCCCGGCCGGCATGGAGGCCCTGAGGGCGAGGCTGCAGGGTCTGGGTGAGCCCAGGTGCCCACGGTGGGAGACGGGGCCGCCCCATGGCCCCACGTCCATGACGATCAGAGCCGCACCACGCTGTCCACTGCACACCTCTCCCCATCGGGGTGGGTTCAGCGACTCGCAGGCGTGCCCGGTGACCACAGCCAAGTCCCTCTGCCTGGCTTGTCCGCACAGCCGGCCACCGACCACAGGCTCAACGCCACTGATGCCAAAAGACAGCTATCGCCTCGGGTGGCATCTCCTAGGGCGGCTGAGTCGTCCTGCTTGTTCTTTCTGCCTGTGGCTCACGTGCGATGTCAAGATCCTGGGAGCTGAGGGGAGACGGAAGGAGCGTGGTCTGGCTGCCTGGTTTCAGGCGGAGCTTTACCGTGTTGGGATCAGGAAACCCCTCCCGGGCAGGTGAGTCCCTGTGATCTCGGCCTCGGAGGCTGGTGGCATCCAGAATACTTACCCGCCATCCCCACTGGTTGTCAGACCCGGTCCAGTGTGTGTGTTGCGTTAAGGTTCAGGAAGTCATACTCTGATGTGTCACCGCCCTCCCGACCCTTCCCTTCCGGGACACTGAGGGAGAAGACCAGCCAGGAGCTTAGGCCTGGGTACCAAGGAAACTAGCGCCTTCCCAAATCGGTGGCCAAGCCCAGCCCAGACGATCTGTGGGCCGGTCGGTGGACTCCAGCTCTCCCGAGAGCTCTTGTTCTCTGGACTTGGAAGTCCTGACTGCTTTGGCTTCTGTGATTATGTTGTGATGTGTAGTCAGTGTACCAATATGTTCACAACTTAGGATCATGGTAATAGAGTGTGCTTTGGTTTTTTAACTGTTCAGAAAAAAGTAACTTAAATTCCAAATATAAGATTAAAGTGAATTTTCTAAGTGTCTTGTTTCTTTTGAGGAGGTCGGGCACAGTGGCTCATGCCTATAATCCCAGCACTTTGAGAGACCAAGGCAGGAGGATCATTTGAGGCCAGGAGTTCAGGACCAGCGTGGGCAACATATCGAGACCTTGTCGCTACAAAAAGTTTTTTTAAAAAAATGAGCTGTGTGTGGTATCTGTAGTCCCAGCTACTGGGGAAGCTGAGGCAGCAGGATCCCTTGAGCCCAGGAGTTTGAGGCGGTGGGGGGCTGTAATTGTGCCACTGCACTCCAGCCTGGGTGACAGAGCAAGAGGCTGCTTCCAAAAAAAAAGTTTTTAAAACATCTGTAGAGGTTGGGGTCACACTCTGTTGTCCAGCTTGGTCTTGAACTCCCGTCTCCGGCGAGCCTGCCTCAACCGCCTGACGAAAGAAGGTTCCTGGCATGAGCACTACACTCCCCGCCTGACCAAGCGCCCCAGCTGCCACCAGCCTGGCCTCGTCTTGCCCAGACTGACCCTGGTGGCGCGTGGTTCCCTCCCGCCTCCACCCAGCATCAGACCCCGGCGTGGACTCCCGCTGGAGCCTGAGGCTGGCAGAGCGCCACGTCACCCGGCCGTCTGCAGAGGAGGGCCCGGCCAGACGCGCGCCCACGCCGCCCAGGTCCACGCTGCGGTCTCCTTCCCAGCAGCTGGCGGCCAGGGCTCTCAGAGAGGCCGGGAGTGAGGAGTCGGCAGGGCCGCCGGGCCTCTGGCATCCCCTCGGGGTCCCTCACGCGCTGGGCTCCAGAGCACCCGGCCAGCAGAGGTGGGCCTTGGCTTTTGGCCTCACCTGCAAGCCCAGCGCGGGTTTCTGCGGGGAGGGGTCCAGGGTGCCTGGAGACTTGTCCAGGGGTCACTGTCTCCTGCCAGGTGGGAGACGGCGCAGCTCGGTGGGCTCTTGCCAGTTAGGTGCATCTGCCCAGCCGCCGATGAGAGGCCTTCCTGGTGCTGGGAGGCGGGCCTGGTGAGGCGCCCGGGGAAGGCGTTTCCTCCCGTGGAAGCAGAGCCCCAGGGCCCGGCCCTGCCACACGCTGGCTTTCGGTCAGTGGCTCTGAGGGCAGCGAGGCCTCTCCAAGCCCAGGTGGTCCGTCCCCAGGCCCTCCGGGCCAGAAAGGAGCAGCTGGGTGGTCCCGGCAGTGCTCTCTCCCCACTGGGGAGTGGCTCTTCACGCCCCACCTCCAGCAGTCACCGGCCGGCTGCTAGACGGCCAGTCGTTGAGTCACGCTGAGTCCCCACGCCACTGCCGCTCCAGAGGCCCAGGAGTTCATGGAGGAGGCCGCTTGTCCTGCCAGTCAGACTGGCCTCACCCTGCCAGGCAGAGCCCACATGGATGCGGACCCGGGTGGGCCAGGCAGAGGTGGGGTGGCCCCAGCCCAGCCAGGCACGCCCCGAGACTTCTCGGTCCCCATGCCTGTGGCTGAGGCGTCCCCGGTGGTCCACGGACGCCCGCACGAGCCCCCGGACCCCTGCAAGAGAGGGGGTCTGGCTGCGCCCTAGCCCAGGTGGCCGCAGGGTCGCGGAGGACATGCCTCTCCAGGGCCGGCCTGGCCCGCCTGGTGCCCTCCTCGCCCCTCACTTAGCGCAGAGTTAGCGCCGGCCGGGGCTGCGAGGGCAGATTTATGACCAGGCCTGCCTCCCTCCACTTAACCCGAGGCCGGCCCGGGCTCCAGACACTAAATTAGATTTTTGACAATTAGAGAGACTGATGGGCGCGCGGCCGTCCCCAGAGCCAGATCGCCGGCGAGGCCTGCTCAGCGTGTCCGCCGCTCGCTCCATCCCGGGGCGGGCGGCTCCGTCCTGCCGCCCGCCCGCCGCCCGCGGCCGTGGGGACCCTGGGACGCGGCCTTCCGCGGTCTCCCTGCCTCGGCGGCCCTGGAGCCGGCCTGAGCGCGCTGCGACCCCGCCCGGGCTGCCCTCGGCACGTGCTCAGCCCCGGAGCCGCCCGGCGTGGGGCCCCCGGCCCGCCCCGCCGGCTGCGCGCGGGCAGACGCATGGGCTGTCGGGCCGACGGGCCCTGGCGGAGGCGCAACGGGCCCCCGCGGACGCGCCGCGACCGGTTACAAAATTGCAGGCATCCGTTCTGCTGTCAGCGCCGCCGGCCCGCCCCCCCGCCCGCCCCCTGCCGGGCTGGGGGGTCCCGCTCGCCGACGGCCCGCAGGCCTCGCGCTCCTCGCGGGGGGCGGGCCGCCCTGGGCCTCCGTGCCGAGGCCCGCCGCGCCCGGCCGGGACAGCCCCCGCCCCGGGCAGACCCCAGCGCCGCTCGGCCCACGGGCGCCCCGACGGGCAGGGGCGCGGGCTCAGGCCCGGCGGCCGCCCGGACCTCGGGCGGCGGCGGCGCCCCAGGCCGGCCCGGCCCCGCCCGGTCTCCGCCGCCGCCTCCCGCCCGTCTCCTCCCCCGCGGGGCCCCGCGCGCGCTCTGCGATCGGTGAGGGCAGCGCCGGGGGGCGGGCGTCCCCGCGCTCCTGCTGCCCGGCGCCCTGCGGGCCGCTCTCGGCTCCGGGGCTGGGGCGGGCGGAGGGGCCCGACTGCCCCCAGCGCAGCCCGAGGCCTTCCCCAGGGGACACCGGCCCCTGGGCCCTGGGCCCCGCGGGCCAGCCCGACCGAGGCCCCCCAGGGCTCCCTGCTGGCGGCCGCAGGTCTCCGCGTGGCCACCAGAGGGCTCCTGCCGCCCACCCGGCGGGGCGGGCCAGTCGAAACACGCAACGCGTCGCGAATTTGCGTGTCATCCTCGTGCCTCGCCCGCGTGCCCAGGGGAGGCTCCAGGTTGAGGCAGGGCTGAGGGGCCGGGGCGACCCAGCTGTGGGCCCCTCCCGGCCGTGGCGGCTGCGCCGGGCCCGAGGAAGGCCTGGCGGACTGCAGGCTCCGCTGGGCACAGACGGCGGCGGGGCTGTGACGAGCGCGCAGTGGTTGCACAGGACACACTTGCTGTTAGGAATCGGGGGCCCCTCTCAGAAGTGAGGGGGCCACGCAAGGTGGCTCACGCCTGTCATCCCGGCAGTTTGGGAGGCCGAGGCGAGAGGATCGCCTGAGCCCAGGAGTTTCAGAACAGCCCGGGAACATGGCAAGACCTCGTCTCTACACGAAATCAAGAAAACTAGCTGGGCATGGTGGCGCGCGCCTGGGGCTCCAGCCACTCGGAAGGCCGAGGCGGAAGGATCGCCTGGACCCAGCCGCTCGAGCTGCGGGGCGTGAGCAGCGTGCCCCTGCGCTCCAGCCCGGGTGCCGGTGAGACCCCGACTCAAAAGCGGAGAGGCGGGGGCCGTTTCCTGCCCGAGAGGTGGGGCGGGGCGCTGGCCTGGGCAGGTGGGGCGCCCCGGGCCGAGTCTAGCCGGCCGGGCCTCTCCGGGCCGCCTGCGGCCGCGCCGTGGTGGGCGTCGTTCTCTGGGGGCGCCCTCCCCGGGCCGCGTGTCCCCCGGGGCCGCCCCTCTTCCCCAGGACCCTCTGCGCGCGGCCGGCCGGGGCGGGGGGGGGCGCGCGACGCGTGCGTGCTGGAGAGCGGACGCCCCGGAAGCGCCTTGCAAGTCGCTCGGGCTTATCCCCCGCTCACGAGGCGCCGAGCGCCGCGCTGTTCGGAGCCGCGCGACGCCCGTACGGCCCGGCCCCAGGCACACGCGCGCGCCGGCCGCGGCCACGCGGGCGCCCCGCGAGCGCGGAAGCGCCCCCCGCCCGCGCGCGCGCAGGCGTGTGCGCGCGCCCGCCCACGCTCGCACGCGGCCGCGCCTCGTTCGTGCTCGCACGCCCAGGCTCCCACGCTCACACCTCCCACGTGCGCACGCCGGCACTCACGCCCGTCCACGCCCACGCTCACACGCGTGCACACGCCGTGCTCCCGAACTCGCCGGCACACTCCGCACTCGACACACGCTCGCACACCACGCGCACACGTGCTCACGTGCACACACACGCTCGCGCTCACACGCGCAAACTCACGAACGCGCTGAGACACGCTCACACGTGCTCGCTCATGCACGCTCACGCACGTGCGCGCGCACCCCCCCCCCAGTCCCTGGACAGCAATGATTCCGAGGACGGGCCTCAGGTCCCACGCGGGGCGGCCGCTCCGCGCCCTGCAGAGTGGACGGCACCAGGGGTCGCCCAGCTCCGGGGCGGGAGGCGGCGGGGCCCCCTTGACACCGGCGGTGCCTCCCTCGTGGCCAGGGACCCCGTCGCAGCCTGCTTCCCCGTGGGCGCGGCGAGCTCGCCTTCCTCGCGGACGGCGCCGAGGACGCCGGCGGCGGGGGGACCGGTGGGACACGGAGCAAACGCAGGAGGTGGCGCCGGCGCGGGCCACGGGACGACGCGACACCGGCGCCTCCCGTCCGGTTCCTGGACCGGCCACACGTGGGGCCCCGTCGGGCGCCCGGGGCCCCGCCAACCCCAGCTTGCCGGAGACCTGCCCTTCCGGCCCCCGGCCCTGAGCGCAGCGGGCAGGGCGCCCCCCGGAGTCCTCCGGCCCACGACCCCCGGGCCCCCGGGCCCGGGGTCCTGCCCTGGCCTGGGCGGCGGAGGCGGCCGTGGCCGGGATTTACAGCCCGGCGGCCGCACTCCGGCGGGCGCCGTGTCGAGCCCGGCCCATTATACGGCCAGTTGAGTTTAATGGCCCTTGTGGCGCTCCGCGCCCGCCAACGTCGGGGCGACACCCTCTCCGCGCCCTCCCCAGCCTGGCGGCCCATCCGCACAGTAAATTAAAAATATGAATCACTTCTCCCCGCTGCCTCCCCGAACGCCCATCTTGTCAGCCTCTGTGTTGCCTTAATTTGTATTACCTTAATTTAATGTTAATTATGGTCTTCATTTACAAGGAGCAAGCCAGCCCCGCTCTGCCGGGGGACCCTCCCGCCCCTCCCCCCGTCCGGGAGGGGGCTGGGGGAGGGTGGAGGGGGGCGGGCCATGCGCGGCTGGCGGCCCTGCTGGGGCACCAGGAGGCGGTCCCCCAGGCGCGCTGTCTCCAGTCGTTTGTTCAGTCAACAGTCATTTATTGAGCACATAATATGTGCCGGACAACCAGGGACCAGAGATTTGGGGGAGGCTCTCTCTATAAGGGCTGATCCAGCAGCCCCCGGAAGCTGGCGCCCGGCCCGGCCCAGAGGGCACAGGACCCAGACAAGGGGGCTGCTCTCCTCCCAAACGCACCTCCTGGCCGCCCTCGCGCCCCTTCCAGCAGGAAGTTCTTTCTGGAGTCTTTCCCGAGTCCCCCTTGCTGCGGATCCGCCTAGGCTCAGAGCCTGAGGGGGCCGGGTGAGGAGGGTCTCCGGGCGACGCCTGGCTCCGGGGCTGGGCGGAAGGCGTCGTGGGACCCGTCGCGGGCCGCCCCATCCCCCCCAGCGTCCCCGTGTCCGAGCGTGACCGTCGGGCGCTCCCGGGGCTGCCCCGCCCGTGGGGCGCGGGGCTGGCGGCTGGCGTCTCGCGCGCGCTGGGGGCCGGCAGAGGCCACCGCGTGGGGCTGCCGTTGCCCGGGGCGCCCCGCCCGCGCCTCCCGGGGGGGGTCTCCCGCCGGAAGGCGGCTCACCGACGAGGCGCCCCAGGGCGCCCGGCCCACGCGCGGGGACGGGGGCCCGGCTGCGCGCGCCCCCCGGCTCCGGGCCGGCGCGTCGGGCGCGTGGGCGGCGCTGGGGACCCGGGCGCAGGGGAAGGCGATGACAAATGCCCGTGATCAGCGAACGAGGCCGGTGACAAATGCGCGGGCGGCGCGCAGCCCCATTACGCGGCAATAACGGAAGACGGATGGCCCGGCGCCCCGCCCCCCCGCCGGTACCGGGGCCGGCCCGCCCGCCAATCACGGCGGCCGGAGAGCGGCGGGGCGGGGCGCGCGGGCGGAACAAAGCGGCCCTCGGCGCGGCGCGGGGGCGCGGGGGCGTCCCGCCCGCCGGGACGCGCGGCTGCGTGCGCGCGCGCCCACACGGCCCGCGCGCGCACACCCGGTCTGGGCGCACACGCAGCCTGCCCGCGCCCGCGCGCGCGCGCGCACACGACCTAAGTGCGCGCGCACGCACAGCCCGCTTGCACACAGCCTGCACACGCGCGCGCACAGACTGCGCGCACACTCGGCCTGCACGCACACACGGTCTGTGTACGCACAGCCCGTGCACACATGTGGCCTGTACACACACAGCCTGCACACAACCTACACACACACGGCCTGAGCGCACACATGGTCTGGGCACACACACAGCCTGCACGCGCACACGCGCGCGCACACACACACACACACACACACACACACACACACGGCTTGCATGTGCACACACACACAGCCTGCTTGCACACAGCCTGCACACACGCCCTACACACACGCACACAGACTGCACACATACTCGGCCTACATACACACATGGCCTGCACACACACACACAGTCTGTGTACACACAGCCTGCGTACACGTGCAGCCTGTGCAAGCACACGGCCTGAGCACATACAACCAACACACACACGCAGCCCATGAACACACAGACGGCCCGTGCACACATGGCACCTGTGTCCTTGTGCACTGCACCCGTGACTCTTGGGCTCAACTCTGACCTCACAGGACAGGACACACACAACCTTTATGTTGTGCGTGCACACAACTGTCTCTCAGATCTGGGTTCGCACCCACCCACAGGCACGCCTGCCTGCAGATCCCACCGATGTCATGCACACGCGTGCTCTGAGCATGACATCCATGTACGTGCCTGCCACGGCCACGGTACGTGTGTGCACAGAGACGCTTGTGCCCGGCAGGAGCCCCCACGCTGCCCTGTGGTGCCATTCAGAGCGTCTGAACGCCTGACCGGCCACCAAGACCAACGCAGCACCTCCCTGCCGTCTGGAGTGGAAGTTGGGGCAGCCAGTCGCAAGTGACCTTGGCGCGGATGCACACACGGGAGATTTCCAACGGAAAATCAGGAGCGCCTTCCTGGAGGAGTCGGCTAAGGGCAGAGAGGCTTTTCTAGAGGGACCGAGTTCTGAACAGAGGCGGGGACACGTGCGGTGGGGCCGGGGAGGGGCAGGCGCTGGGCGGGGTGGCGCGAGTGAGGCCCCCGACGGCCTGGAGGGGAGGGAGGCTGAGCGGCCCTGAGAGGCCACGAGGCGCGCGCGGCCCAAGGCCCGGCAGGAGGGGAGAGGCCGCAGGTGGCCAACGGGAGAGGCGGGCGGGCGGGCTTGGGCGACGCCGCGTCTGGCCTGGAGCTTGGCAGCTTTTCCCGGGGCGCACTGCTCGCCACTGCGCACGGGCGTGACCGGCGTGCGTGTATGTGTGTGTGTGTGTGTGTGTGTGTGTCGCGCGCGCGCGCGAACACGGGTCCTGGAGCGGGGAGGGGGCCCTCGGGGCTCCAGGGGGGCCAGGAAGCGTTGAGGAAGAGGCCTGGGGGAGACGGTGGGTGGAGGCGGGCGGAGCGGGTGCCGGAGTGGGAGGGGCGAGGTGGGCGGCGCTCGGTGGGGGGTCTTCACCCTCCCGCCCTGCGCCTGCCCACTCTTGCCCCCAGCGGTGTCACCCCCTCCGGGCCCAGCGGCCACTCGGCGCCCGGCTGCGGCGTGGACAAGCAGCTCCGGGAATGGCTGTGCACCGCCAGCCCGCGTCCACGCGCCCGCGTCCTCGCCCTGAGCGGGGCGTGCAGGCCCCGCGTGCGTCCCGGCCGCGGCCACCCCCGCGCCGCCCGGGGCTGTCGTCCGTGCTCACGGGGGCAGCCACCGGGCGTCTCCTTGGCAGGCACAGCGGGCCGGAGGGAGGGGGAGGGGGACCCTCCCATCGGAGCCACGTGGGGCGCACGCGATTCGAGTTCGAGTCCCAGCGCGCCCTCGCCGGCCGCGTCTCCGCGAACTTCGCCTCTTCTCCACGACATGGCGCAGAAGGCAGAGAAGCACGTGGGCACCTGGCGGCCGCGAGCCCTGGAGGCGTGGCCGTGGGCCGGGGCCCAGAGGGCACGGGGTGTGGGGCGACGGGGCCCGGGGCGGGAGGGGGGCTCGGCCCGCCCAGTGGGAGCACTGACCCGGGAGCTGAGACTCGCCCCTCCGACGCCGGGCGCAGGGCGGCACAGGAGGGCCCCGCAGCTGAAGCAGACCCTCGGGCCTCTGGCGGCCTGGGCGGGGGAGGCCGAGGACCCCGAGCACCGGGCGGAGAGGGGGCCGGCTGGGGGCTGGAGGGCGCCGGCCCCTTTCTCTGCACGGCCTGGGGTCGGGGGCGTGTGTTCCAGGACCCCCTGGCGCCCCGCCCCCACTCTGGGTCTCTCTGGGGCGTGCTGGCCCCCGTCAGCCGGGAGCCTCGCGTCTGGGGCTGTCGGGAGGCCCTGGGGAGGCCCGGGGGGCTGCCGACCCCGGAGGGGAGACCGAGGCAAGGGGCGGGAGCCCAGGCGGGCCCCTCCTCCGCCCAGGCCGCCTCTCCCGGGGCGTTACTGCCCCGCCACTCATTATGGTCCAAGGTCGGCGGGCCTGGCCCGCCGTAAGTCATGGCGGCTGGAGGGGCCCTGGGGGCGCTTGGGTGGTGCAGAGGGGCTCAGCAGAGGGGCTCAGCTCAAGAGCGACCCCCAGGGCGGGTCCTGCTTGTGCCCACCCACCCTGGCCCCCTCCCCACTCTCCCTGGGCTTCTCCCGCCGGGTGGCTCCCCTGGCCTGGGCTTCTCCCCCCGACCTGGGCTTCGCCCCCAGGCTTGGGCTGCTCCACTGCCCTGGACTGCTCCCCGGGCCTGGGCTGCTCCCCCGCCTGGGATCCAGCCACCCCCCACCCCCGCCTGGGCCTCTCCCCTGGCCTGGGCTTCTCTCCTGGCCTGGGCTGCTCCCTGGGCCTGGTCTGATCCCCCGGCCAGGGCTTCTCCTCTGTCCCGGATGTCTCCCCGCTTCTCCCCCGGCCTGGGCTGCTCCCCCGGCCTGGGCTGCTCCAGCCGGCGCCTCATCACTCCCTCGCCTCTCCCCGTCCCTTTCTCCCCCCAGCTCCGGAGCCCGGCGGGAGGGACGGGGATGGGCCTGCGGGGGCCGGCTCCGCTTCCGGCCACCTCACCCCCGGGGGAAACCGAGGCACACTCCCGGCCAGAGGTGGGTGCGGGAAAAGGGACCCCGCCCGGCTCAGCACCGTCCCAGGCCCGCAGCCCCGCTCCCTGGGCGGCGGGGAGCGCCCCCACCGGCGCGCCGGGCCCCCGTCCCCGCGGCCACCTCCCCCCGACGCGCAGGGTCGCGCGGCACCGCCCCATCGGGACCCTCCGCCCGCCCGCCCGCCCCACTCCGACCGGGAGGGAAGCGCGCTCGCGCCCCCCGCGCCCCCCGCGCCCTCGGCCACGCCCGCCCGGCCCGCGCGCGCCTCGTCGCCGGTCGTCGGGCGCCCTCTGCCGGCGGCTCCGGGAATCGCGCCCGGCCCGGCGTCCGAGCCCGGTCCCCGCGCCCGGTCCGGCAGGCCCCAAGGGGACCGCGCCCGCCGCCCCCGGCCCCCGAAGGCCGCGCCCGCTCCGGCGGGAAGTGAGGCGAAGACGCTGCGGTCTGGGGCCCCCGTGAAGCCCGTGTCCCCGCAGACCCCGTGGGGTGGCCCGAGGCGTCCACGGGCACCAGGGAACCTTGAGAGGCCCCGAAGTGGTGGACCTCGGTCCTGGAGGCCACCGGGACTGCGGTCCTCAGACCTGGGTGGGGGCAGGGCTGCCGCCCCCCGGGACTGTCCCTGCCGGGAGAGCAGGGTGAGGTCTCGGGGTTCCCTCCTCGGCCGCACCCGAGGGTCCTGGGAGCCCACGCGGCATCTGGGGGGGAGCAGGCCAGGGGGCTCCGTGGCCTCTGCTGGCGGAAGGGAAGGCAGCCTGCAGAGGCCTGGTCGCTCGGGCCCAGCGTGCCCCACAGGCGCCAGGCCAAGGTCATGACGGTGACAAAGTCCTCAGGGAGCCCGGGGTGCGTCTCCGGCCCGGCCAGGCCCTTGGGGCCAATGGTGGAGTTCGGGTGGGGACAAGGCGCGAGGGAGCCGGGGGAGGGGCAGGCGGGGTGGGGACGCGTTTGGCGTGGGGGCCACGTGTGGGGACGCGTTTGGCGTGGGGGGCTGCGGGGGGAGCGGGTGTGTGAGGACACCGTGGAGACACGCAGGTGTGTGTGCCCTGTGAGGCGGGCCGGGCGAGTGCGGACCCCGTGGGGTCTGAGGGGAAGGGTCAGGCTGGGGGCCGTGGGGACGGCCGAGCGTGTGGGTCTCCATGAGTGGCAGGGCCCGGCCGCGCAGGGCGGAGTGGCTGGGGCGTTGGGCCCCGCCCCGATGCCCCAGGAGGTGAGGGATCAGCGTCCACCCACGAGGGCCACTGCTGGGTCAAGCGCAGGCTCTGGCCTGCCCGTCCTTCCACATCAGCACTGGAGACCCTCCGCAGACGCGTGGGCAGGCCGGAGGGTCAGGGCAGAAAGACCAGGCAGAGCGGCCCGAGCCTCCCGCAGGGACAAGTGAATGAAACTCTGGGCTCCACCCTTCTTCCTCGTCCGCCAAACGGGCATAAGACAGCCACCCGGACGGCTGCCGGGAAGGCCGTGCTAGGATCCGCGTGCGGGCTGGGTGAGGGTGGACGCCGGGCTCGGGAGGCCGTCGGTGCACAACACCGAGTCAGCCAGACGCGCGATGCCACGAGCGTGGGGCTCCATCCCCAGCATGGGAAATGTGCCTGGTCCCCAGCCTGCCAGCAGGGGTCGTCCTCCAGCGGGGGTGACAGGCGTCTTGCCGGCCCCCACCCAGGCGCCCGGGGGGGACACAGTTCTGAGAACTCTGGCTGGGAGAGCGGGGGCTGGCTGGGAAGGCCTCCCAAGGACCCGCCTGCCCGAGCGCCCACAACCTCAGAGGCGCAGCCTGGGCCAGCGCCACGGACACGCCTCCCTCCCGGCAAGGCCCGTGGGGAGGGGGGTGCCCACCGCTGCCCGGCCCAGGGGCCCGGACTCCCCGGAGCGGGATCTCGCCCCCCAGGTGCTCACGGGGTGGCTCCCAGGCGCAGCAGTCGGGAGCCGGGAGGACTTCAGGCCATTCGGCCACACCAGGTGGCAACATGGGGCTGGGCCACCGGGAACGGAGCCCTGAGCTCGCCCAGCCGGGCCCTCCCCCGCCACGGGAGCCTCCTGCGCCCTGTGCCCTGGCCTCACTGCTGCGTGACAGACCGCCACCGACGTGCGCTCCCACAACACCCGCCTGCCCCCCGGCTCCCGGGGCCCTGGGGGGTGAGGGCTGCCAGCCTGGGCTCTTGTCTGAGGCTCCGGGAGACTCTGGCGTCGGTGGGCACCGCTCTCATGGGGTGGGACTGAGGCCGCCGCCAGGGCCGGCTCCCCGCGGGCCGCGCAGCCCTCCTCGTCCGGGCTCTCTCGGACCGTCCCTGCTGCTCCCAGCCAGGGACGCCCCCGCCTCAGGGCTTGCGGGATGGAAGCCCCTCCCGGAATCCCGCAACCGCCACAGGCAGCGCCTCAGGAGAGGGTCCCTGCAGGCCCCACCCGCCATGCCCGCCTCCGTCCTCGTCCCCTGGCTCCAGCGGTCCTGGCCTCCGAGAGGCCTTGCCGGCCACCGCCCCTCCCTGGACCTCGGCCTCCGCCTTTCCGGGGGCTCCCGGGTGTCGCCCGCACCTGCACGCCGCGGATCCTGGTCCCGGGACCGCGGCCCCCTGCCCTGGAGCAGCACGACGGCCTGCCTCCCGGCAGCACCCGCCAACCTCCCGGAGGGTCTGCAGGGAGCGCCGGGCTGGGACCGCGCCGGGACGCACAGAACCCTCGCGGGTGGCAGGCCCCGCTGAGCTGGGCCACGGGATCGCGGAGGCAGCTCTCAGTGGGAGACACGGGGCCGTGGCACCCCACGGCGGCCTGCGTGGGCGAGGGCGCCTGGGTGTCGGGCTGGGGTGGGGCAAAGCCCAGGCCGGGGATCGACCCTCCCACCCACTCCTTGGCCGCCGTCCGTCTGTCCGTCCGCCCAGGCCACCCCGTCCTCCCAGGCTGGACTCCTGGAGCCCCCAAGGGCCTTCTCGGCTCTTCCTGCCGCTGCATGCCTCCGGGCTGGGCAGGGCCTCCGTCTTGGCGTCCTGGGCCCTCCCCCCAGACCCCCAGGGGCCGCAGACCCCCAGCTGCCCTTCAGGACTGCACACACGCTCGCCTCAGGGGTCCCCAGCCCCCGGGCTCCCCCAGGCCCCGCAGAGGGCTGGAAGGGCCCCTCTCCGACTGCAGCCCAGCGCAGAGCCGGGCGAGAGGCGGGGAAATGAATATTAATTTATCATGATTAGGCAAATCCGGCAGGGAGCGCCGATTCGGCGGAGGAGGCTAAAAAGATGAATTTCAGCAATAAAATTAAATAAGGACGGACGGCGGTCCCTCCTCCTCCCGCTTTGCTGATCTCTCTCTTTCTCACAATTTATGAGGCCAATTATGAAGATGAGGTTGGAAGTTCCTGGAACTTCACTAAACGCAAACGGCGGTCCCTGCTGTTCCCATCAAATTAATTAAGCGCGCGCTATCGATGGCCACTCAAGGCTGACGCGGTGGCCCGCCCCACGGCCTCCTCCACGAGCGGCCTGCCGCCCTCCCAGGCCCGGCCAGCACGCCCCGCCGGCCCCGCCCCGCCCGAGCTCCCGGGACCGGGCCTGCACCCCGAGGCCCAGACAGCCGGCCACACGGGACACACGCCGGGGCGCGCGTGCTCAGGCACGAAGCCGGGACACGCAGCCCACACGCCTGGGCCAGGAATGTGCGCCTGGCACGCAAATGACACAGGTCCAACATGGACACACGCCCGGGGGCCCCACACACGGGCAGTGACTGCTGAGCTGGGGGCGTCGGAGCCCGGGGACAGGGCAGGGGCGCTGCGGCACCCCGCAGCAGGAGGGCCCGTGACTGCCGCCAGCGGGGCAAAAGCATCACCGCCGCCGCCCACGAGGGGCCTCCACGGCCGCCCGGCGGCATGGCGGCCTCCCATATCTGGCGTCTGCACTGTCCACCACGTCGGCCCCAGAGCTCTCCCCACGCGGTCCCTCCACGTGGGGCCTTCTCCAGGGATGCGCCCTTCTGCCCGGACCTCGCGGAGCCCGGGGTGATGGGACACGAAGATGTGGTCAGCTTGGGGCTCCAGCCCCGGGGGCCGCCGTCCTCAGGCTCGGAAGCAGGCCCGCCCGGCGACTCAAGGGGGCTGGAAAACTCACTGGCCAGTGCTCAGGCTGAGGGGCAGGGTGGACAGAGGGCCGCGGTCCTCGAGGCGGCTCCCAGGTGCGTCGGCAGAGCCTGGGGGCAGCAGGAGACCCCGGTGGCTGCACATCCGGGGGAGTGGGAAGCTGGGGGTGAGGCCGAGGTCTCCAAGTTGCAGTCCCGAGTCCTGGCGAGAGGCGTCCCCCTCCACGAGAGGGACAGGAACTCGAAGCTCCCATGGAGAAGCAAGACAGGGCCAGGGTTTCCACCCCAGGAAGCTGCAGGACACAGAGCCAGGCCCGCCCTGCCCGCGCCAGGCGCTGGCTGGGAGGCCCCATCCCAGGCACACGCCTGCCCGCCACGAGCAGTCAGGAACCAGCGCACTCCTCTTCCAGGCAAGTCTAAGGCCAAGGCGGGGGTCCCGGCTAGGCAGGGGTGGGCAGAGCCGCCGAGAGAATCTCCACTTGGCACCAAGTGTCAGAGAGAAACTGAAATCAGGGCAGCCTGGACTGGGCGTGAGGGAGCCGGAGTGAGCCCCGCCCCCGCAGCAGGGCCTGCTCACGCCGGAGACCCCCTGCCTGCTTTGGATGGGTGAGACCAACGCCCACCAGTCGAGTGGGTTTCTTACAGTAACAAATGGCACACTTAGGAGCGCAGAACAACACAATGTAGCCGGGCGCAGTGGCTCACACCTCTTGGCCCAGCACTTTGGGAGGCCGAGGCGAGAGGATCGCTTGAGCCCAGGAGTTCGAGACCAGCCTGGACAACATCGTGAGACCTTGTCTCTACAAAACTCAGAAAATTAGCTGGGCCCAGTGGCGTGTACTTATAGTCAGCTTCTCGGGAGGCTGAGGCAGGAGGATCGCCTGGGCCCTGGTTCAAGGCTGCAGTGAGCCATGATTGGTCCGCTGCACTCCAGCCTGGGTGACAGAATAAGACCAAGACTCAAAATTTTAAAAAGAAAAATTCTAAAGTATTTATTACATTTAGGCTTTGACTACAGATTTAAAAGCCAAGAAGCAGAATTAGACGCATGTTGACTTTGGATATATGCCCACATTACACGACACTAACTCCAGATGGACAGAAACACAAACGAAATGTGGGTCGATACTGTCACGCGTGACAGGCTGGGTGTGAGGTACGGCCAGAGTCACGGGGGTGAAAGTGCTCCCCAAGACAGGTTTGAACGGATAAAAGGAGATTTACTGAAGAGAAGGTATGTTGTGAAGGACACAACGGACAGGACAGCAGTGAGAGAGCCTTCTGTCTGCTGCCAAAAAACCACCAAGTGACATCTCAAAGCTTCCTCGTTTTGAAATCCACCACGTTTTGAGATCTCAGTCTCCGTTGTTCCCTCCTTTGCTTTGGAGGCCACTCACCGCCCTGGCTGGCCACCCCTCTCGCACAAAGCCAGCCACGTGGCACCTCTCGGCTGTCTTTAGGCACCAATGCCCGGTCGCAGCTGGGAGGGGCTCTCTGCCCTGAAGAACTCCTTGTGGGGGCCTAGGGGATCGCCCCGTCATTGCCCCCTCGAGGCTGTCAACCTTTGTCACATCTACAAAGGCCCTTGTTCCAACTAAGGAGACGCATTCACAGGAGCCTCGGCTAGGACGTGGACGTCTTTGGGCGGCCTGTGTCCAAGGACAGCCCTGGCTGGGGCAGGAAGCAGTCCTGGGGCTTGTGCTGCCCCCAGGACCAGCGGTGACTCTGGCAGGTGCGTGGGGTGCTCACCGCTGGACTGGATGCCAGCTCCCGCCGGGCTCTGACATGCAGCCTCCCTTTCGGGAACCGGGTCCAACCTGCAGCGGTTGGGGAACCCCACCGCCCGCTCTCCTCGCTTGGACCGGAGCCACCCTTTCCCGCAACTGGGCAGCCTTTCTCGAGAGCCAGAGACACCGCTGTCAGCTCCTTTGCTCGGTGGCTCCCCCCACCCGTGGCGCTCCCGCTGTGCTCCCCACGACTGAGCAGCTGGGCCCCACCCCAGAACAGCCTCTAGCAGGCAGGAGCCCAACCTCCCCACCTGGGCCTTCCTGGGCCTGGCTAGAGGCGCACCAGGAGGCCGCGTGTCTTGGGAGCAGCCCTGAATTCTGAGTCTTTGGGAGGAGTCAAGGAGGAGAGGGGATACGTCAGGCATGGGGGTCAGACCCCTGCGGTCAGATCAGGGAGCCAGCGCCACCCTACCCCGTGGGAAGCTCCGCCCCTCCCCACGCCACCCCGCCCCGCCCCGCGGGTCCCTCTGCTCCTGGTCCTGAGGCTGTGCTCCTCGTGGGATGCGGAAGGGAGTTGAGAAGCAGAAGGTGTGAGGACCAGACACCCGTCCTGGGCTTCTGCAGACCCCGCTGGGGACACTGTCGAGGGAGCTCCCGCTGCCCGGCCGCCAGCCACCCGCGCTGGCCCTCGGGGAGGCTCCCAACCTCTGCCTCGGCCTCTTCTCGGGGTGGTGCTGAGTCGTGGGCAGGACCTCCAGGCCCTGGGGCCGAGACTCCGGGGTCAGTGCGAGGGGGAGGCCCACTCCCAGGCTGCCAGGACCCACGGCGGAGGCCAGGCCGACAGAGGCCGGCTCTGGCTCTGCGAGACACCAACAGACACAGGACCCACACGCACACGCACACCCAAGGCCGGAGCCCACGTCACAGGCCTCCCAGGCCCCCCGCCGCTCCTTCTGCCTCCGTGCCCATACGCGCACACAGGACGCCTCTCCTGGGGACCCGACCCGCCGGCCGAGCCTGCTCCCGCCAGCCGAGCCTGCTCCCGTCTGCGCTGCCAAACCAAGCCTGCAACCCCGCTCCACCACCTCCCCGTCGCCGGCGCACAGCACCCTCCACGCCAGTGCTCGCTGTGCCCGCGGCCCGCCTGCTCCCGGGTGGGCTCCCTCCCTGCCGGCCCACCCCCCACCCTGCCAGGAATGCATGGTCACCACCCGGTCGCCCGGGCGGCTTCCTAGGACCTGGTCACCAGTTCGTGTCCCCACAGCCAGGTTGAGGGCAGGGCCCACAGGAGATGCTGACCGGTGGCCAGAGAGGAGCTCCCTGCGCCTGACTCCGCAGCCCTCCCTCGTGCCTCCGCCCCTGCCCTGTGCTGAGCTCAGAAGCCGCCCCAGGCCGGCCGTCGGGAGGGCCGTGAGTTATGCAGCCCCTGTGGGCTCCCACCCAGCCCCCCCGTCCCCCCGGGTGGAGAAAGCAGGGACTCAGCAGCTCAGTCACAGGCTGGATGTCAAGTGCACTTTACTGGGCCTGGGCCTCCGCCCGCGGCCCTCCCCGCCCTGGCGCCCCTCGGGAGGCGGGTGTGTGGAGGGGACCGGGGGCGGGCTCCTGCACTCCAAGGCTCGGGATGGGCAGCAACACAGCTGCCCCTGGCAGCCAGACCGCTCCCGAGGGGCTTCGAGCCTGCCCCAGGTCCTGCTTAATGCAGGCCAGGGCCGTGTGCAGGACCCCGTCGGGCAGCGGTGAGCAGGGGACCGGCGGTCGCCCTGCCGGGGCGCAGCCTGACTCACGGGGGCTGCGGGTTGAGGAGCGCCGGTCACCAGCCAAGGCCGGGGCCGCCAGCCCCCGTGGTCGCAGATGCGGTCACCAGTCCCGCTCGGCAGGCTCTCGGTAGGGCAGGCCCAGGAGCCTGAAGACGTCCTTCTCGGTGGGGGTGGGCAGGACCCGGCCGGGCCCCAGCTTGACGCCTCGGGGCCCCGGGCCACGGCGGCGCAGAGGGCGTGCTCCGACAGGCTCATGCCCTTGGTCTTGGCCAGGGCCCGCATGGAGCGGTTGAAGTGCGCGGAGCCCGTGAAGTACAGCAGCGCGCAGGCGAACTCGCGGCAGGGCACCACGATGAGGTCCAGGCGCCGGTGCCGCCGCCCGGGCCCCGCGAGCCGGCACACGCCCAGGTACTTCTGCTGCTGGCCGTGCTGCTCGTGGCTCACCAGGTCGTCCGTGAGGAACCCTGGGCCGACACAGCGACCGCGGGGGCTGGGAGCCGGCCTGGGGGTGCTGTCCCCCCCGGCTCTTCCCGTCTCCTGGGCTCCCCACCCCCGCTCACCCTGCACCTGCCTGCTCTGGGGGAGAGGCCTTCCCCCACCTCCCTCCCTCCCGAGACCACAGCCCGAGGCTCTCCCTCTGGGCCCCCCTGAGCTCACACCTTGCTGCCGAAGGCTGTCCAGGAGGTGGCCGAACATGCCCTGGTGGGATCGGCCGTCCGGGTGGGTGATGAGCACGTCCACGTCCCCGCAGGTCGCCTTCCCCCGTCGGTACGAGCCGCACGCCACGCACAGCAGCCCGGGGCGCAAGGCCTGCGCTGCCTCCCGGACCTGGGCAAGAGCGGGGAGGCTGAGGCCTGCGGGGCTGGGCTCCCGTCCCCCGCGGCTGCACGCTCAGCGCAGCCCGGGCCAGTCCCCGTGCCTGTGGCCTCCGAGGCCGGCCACGCAGGGAGCTCAGCCACAGAGGCAGGCCGGGCTCTTCGGGAGAAGGGTGCCGTCCCTCAGCTCCGGCCCACACGCCCAGGCCTGCAAAACCCCTCCGAGACAGGGCCAGGCCTGGCCCCAGGGACCCGTGGACTTGGGGCTACGGCAGAGTGAGGGGTCGGGGGTGAGGCCCAAGCAGGCGGCTGGCAGTGCCCAAGGCCCAGCTGGGGAGAACACGAAACCCAGAAATCTACGTACCCCAGCAGGGAAGGGCTGAGAAGGAGCAAAGGGCTCTGAGCCCACACCGTGGAGTAGGGGGAGGGAGCTGGCAGGGCGGAGGCCTTTCGTACGCAGATGGCCTGCCCCCCCACACCCAGGCGACCTGAGTCCTTCTGACAGGCGCTAGGCTGACGCCCTTACTCTCTTCTGCAGGCTCCCAGTAGGATGGGAGAGGAGGCCCAGATGAGAAATCCCCTCAGAACTCCCAGGCTGGAGCCCTCGGCGAGGTGACACAGGAGGGCGGGCTAACTGGGGCAGCCTCTGTGCCCAGACACCGCGGCTGAGTGACGGTGTCAGCGCCAGCACCGCGGCCTGGGGACGGGCGACAGAGGGGCCCGGCCAGCCCCGCGTCAGCTGCACCATCCTGCAGCCTGGACAGGGCTGGGCCTGGTCGCCCGGGCCAGGGTTCTCCTGGGCCCCCGAGAGCGGCACACCCTGCGCACAGCAAGGGCCCTGACCCCCAGACCCGCTGAGCTCGGGCAGCACCTGGCCCGACCCGTGCCTCGGTCTTTCTCGAGCCTCGGTTTTAGACACGCCTAATGGCTAACCCAACCCTGAGCTGAACCCTAATCTCGGCCAAGCCTTACTTACTGGACAACTACGAATCTCGACTCGAAAGCAGCCAACACAGAAAAATCGCACGCTGGCCCGAGGCCTGGCCTCGGCTCCCTCGGGCTCAGCTTCCTCCTGCCCCAAGCCTGTCCCTCCCACCCCAAGCCTGTCCCTCCCGCGCTGAGCTCACGCCCCGGCCGTGGGTGGCGTCAGCAGGCCCATGCTTCCCGAGGGAGAGGAGACAGCACGCATGTGCATCCTGGGGGCAGGGGTCCGGGGTTTTCCGGTTCTCCAAGAAGCTGGTGCCTCAGAAAAAGGCCAAGAACCTCTGCCCTGACCCCCCGGCCTAGCCAGTTCAAACCCGACGGCCTCAAGCGATCCGGACCACAGCCCACCCACAGCCCCAGGGTCCCGGCCCCCCGCCTCCCAGCGTCCCCCCTCATGCGGCCGCCTCTGAGAGCGAGTCGCCGCCCCACAGCCACGCGCCCTCCCACTCCTGTGGCTGCTCCTTCCTCAGCCTCAGGCCCGGCAGCTTCCTCCACTGCTGGGCCCCAGCTTAGGGCCGGGCTCTCCTCACGGCGGACGCCGGCGCCTGCTCACCGTGCGCTCAATCTCCGCGGCCTCCTCCCTGGGCATGCGGTCCAGGAAGTCGTCATAATGCTTCAGGCCGATGGCCTGCTGGGCCGTCAGGGAGGCCCGGTTGCGGACGTCCTCCAGGTTTCGGAAGCCCTGGAGAAGAGGAGCCAGGCAGGGCGGCAGTGAGGACCGGGAGCATGTGCGACACCTCGGCCAGACCTGGGGGAGGCCTGAGGCAGGGCCGGGCGGGGGCAGGAGGGTCCATACTCAGCGGCAGTGGGCAAGGCGTGGGGGCAGTGGGCACACGGGGACATGCCAGTGCCACAGCCCGGCCAGTCCACAGGCACCGCGGTGGCCATGATTCCGCCTGCCTGGAGGCGGGCCCAGGCACCGGCCTTGCTACGGAGTGCCCCAGCGGATCGCGGGCACGGCCAGGTCTGGGCCCCTCAGCTCTGGACAAGCAGGCCTGGGCTCCTCAGGAAGGCCCTGGCGGGCTGGGGGCGGAGCAGCGTATTTTGTGTCCTCTCCAGGGCCTTGGGGTCACCAGGCAGCAAGGCTGCTCTGGGGGCTGGGAGCGTCCGCGAGCCCCGGCCGGGCTGCTCTCTGGGCTCGCCCCCGTTGGAGCACAGGCTGAGGCTGGGACGGGAGCCCGAGACACAGCCACCCAAGACGCGTGACCTGCTGGTACCACATCTGGGCCGTCTTGGCCCCGGCTCCCCAGATGTTGGAGAAGAGCGTCAGCACCGGCACGCTGTCGCCAATGTGGTCCAGCCTCCGCAGGTGCCCGCTCTGCAGGATCTCCGCGACCTTCTCGGCCATCCGCTTCCCGATGCCTGGGATGCCGCAGGCCTCCTGAAGGGGCAGAGCAGGCAAAGGGCGAGGAGGTGAGGACAGCAGGCTCCTCCCATGGCGCTGCTGGGGGGTACGCGGAGCCTGGGGGCGCCGGCTGAGGGACCTGTCTTCTGGTTCTCAGGGGGATGGAGGCCTGCACGGAGGAGGGTAAC
This sequence comes from Cephalopachus bancanus, assembly GCA_027257055.1. Lineage (NCBI taxonomy): Eukaryota > Metazoa > Chordata > Mammalia > Primates > Tarsiidae > Cephalopachus > Cephalopachus bancanus. The sequence goes on from JAPVLO010000143.1 coordinate 3,978,802, forward strand.
GGGACACTGGTCACCAGCATCATGGTGGTGGCAAGAGCTGACGCTGCTGAGGGCCTGCGGCACGTTGGGGCCCGTGGGGAGGGCCTGCAGTGTCGGGGTCCGTGCCACCCGGAGCCAGCCACCAGTATTAGTTTCTTTTTACTGAAGAGAAAACTAATGCTTAGAGAGTTACAGTAACTTGCCTGGAGTCACAGGTAAGTAATGGGAACCAAAATTCACACCCTGGTCTGTCAGGCTCCAGAGTCTAAACTTTGTTTTTTGAGGGCGGGGTTGGAGTCTCACTCTGTCGCCCAGACGGGAGTGCAGTGGCCGCTCCCGGCCACCGCAGCCTCGACCTGCTGGGCTCTGGCGAACCTTCAGCCTCAGCCTTCCAAGTAGCTGGAACTACAGGTGCGTGCTACCACGGCCGGCTAATTTTTGATGTAGTGTAGAGACAAGGTCTTGACAAGTTGCCCAGGTGGGTCGAAAACTTTTTTAAAAACTTTTTGAGTCAGGGTCTCACTCTGTTGCCCAGGCTGGAGTGCACTGGCACGCTCACGGCCACCGCAGCCTTGACCTCCCTGGGCTCAGGTAATTCTCCTGCCTCAGCCTCCTGAGTAGCTGGAATGAAAGGCATGTGCCACCAGGCCCGGCTAATTTTTTTGTTTGTTTTGTAGCGATGAGGTCTCGCTACGTTGTCCAGGCTGGTCTCAAACTCCTGGTCTCAAGAGATCCTCCTGCCTCGGCCTCCCAAAGTGCTGGGCTTATAGGTATGAGCCACTGCGCCTGGCCTAAGAAACTTTTTATCATGGAAAAAAATCCAGAAGTAGACAGAACAGCAGAACAAACTCCCAAGCACTCATCCCCCAGCTTTGACAGTGACCAAGAGTCTGCCGGTCTGTTTTCCTCAATCTCACTTTGCGTCTCTTGTGCAAGTTCTGGATGTCACAAAATCTCCACCACTCCACCTGAGCCCCCTGGCTGGCTCCAGCCAGCCCCTAGTACCTGGTAGGAGGTGACAGGCTTGTGGAAGCTCTTGAGGGCGTTGATGGCCTTGGCGTAGCCCAGGGCCCTCCACTTATCCCCCTGGACGCCGTAGGCTCTGGCCAGCACGTCCAGCTTCTCTGTGATGTGCAGGTTGTGGTTGGTCGCCTTCTGGCTTGAGGGCTGTGCACAGACCCACTTATCCAGGCCCTTGGGGGCTGGGCCAGGATCACCGTCTCCCTCGAGGGAGGGCGGGTAGCGGCCACTGACTAGGGCTTCCAGATCGTCAGCGCTAACCCGGCTCTCTTCCCCGTCACTGCTTTCTTCATCAGAGGCGGGCTTGAGGGGGAAGGGAGAGAGACCATCAGCACAGTCCTCCATGGGAAGGGCTGCTCAAGGTGGGGCTGTCATGAGGGGGCTCCTAGTCAGGCCCAAGAACGCAGCTGCACCCCCGCATCAGGCTGGGGCTCCCTAAGGGACCGTTCCGTCTGGCTTTTCCCAGTGGTGTGGGTGGGTGCGGCCTAGGTGAATGCAGGGGCCGGGGGGCCGGGAAGAGCTGAATGGCCTCGCAAGGAAGCCTCCTCTCTCGGGGCCTGGGCCGTTCGGAACCACCGCCAGGCCCTCCGCGTCTCTGGGACCTGGCTCCCCACGCCTCCTGACCTGGGCTTGGGTGCCGGGCGCCTCTTTCGCCTTTCGGGGAGGACATGAGGGTCCCGCGGGAGGAGGCAGCGGAGAAAGGACTGTCTCAGGAAGAACCTCGCGGGCGCCAGGAGGAGAGGAGGAGCTGGGGTGTGCCGTGCTAGGCTGCAGGCCCCTGCAGGAATGCCAAGGAAGGCTGGGACACCAAGGGCCTCACCCACCTGTCCCCAGTCCCTCTCTGCTCCAAAACCTTGGTTTCTCATGTGTCCAACTAAGAAAAGGAGTGACTTTTTTTTTTTGAGTTGGAATCCCTGTCGCCCAGGCTGGAGTGCAGTGGCACGCTCCCGGCCACCACAGCCTCGACCTGCTGGGCTCTGGTGATCCTTCCGCCTCAGCCTTCCAAGCAGCTGGGACTACAGGCATGCGCCGCCACACCTGGCTAATTTTTTATTTATGGTAGAGACGAGGTCCCGCCAAGTTGCCCAGGCTGGTCTTGGACCCGTGGGCTCAGGCGGTCCTCTCACCTCGGCCTCCCAAAGTGCTGGGACTATAGGCGTGAGCCCCCGCACCCAGCAGGGGTGAGTCTTAATAAGTCAGGAAGGAATTCGAGATGCTGCCGGCAGACATGTGGAAAAGGCCGGGACCAGCCTACCTGCTGGGGTCCACGACGCCGAACCCGGCCACGTCCACCAGGCGTCTCTCCTGCAGACACAGGCTCAGCCAAGCAGACTTCACCAGCTGAGCGCCGGGAGGTAGCCGGGGCAGCCTGAGAAGGCGCAGAGCCCGACCCCAGGCCACTCCTTCATCCACCACAATGTGTGTGACACCGGGAGCCGGGGTCGGGGAGATCTGGCCACCATGCCGGACGATCTGCTTCTCGAAGAGCTCCGCCCGGGCGCGTCCGATGCCAGTGGGCACCACGTGGGCCCGCAGGGAGCTCAGCCACTCTGTGAAGGGGACGTCAGAAGCCCACTGCTGTTGCTTCTCACATGACCTGAACGAAGCTTCGCAGTCCCCTCCCGCGAAACAACCACCTCCTTCCATCCAGACAGCGCTCCTGGGGATTCGCCCCCAAACACAGCAGACTTCCTCGTGGGCCACCGCGCGAATGGGAGGAACAGGGATCCCTGGTGCAACCCATATCAACGTCTGGTGCCCTGTGGGTAACCTACACATACCTGTTGAATGAATGAGTTACGTCCCTGCTTCGAGCCCCTTCGGTTTACCACCTACTCTCTCCACAAGGCACACGTGTCTTGCTGTTACGCGTCTCTTGCCCCCACGGTCTCGCAGAACTGACACCTCTGCCTCCCAAGCCTCTGCCACCTATTTGTCAGTTTGGCTGCCAAACGACTTACAAGCCTGGGCGCTGGAGGGGGATTTCCGTCCTGCCCCCAGCCTGCCCAGGGCAGCCTCCTGGAGGGCAAAGGCTTCTGCTAGCCATTTCCTGAGGGTCCAGGAGTATTTTCTGATGGCTGGAGGTCTCGGGTGGGAAAGAGGATGGCACAGCAAATGACCAGTCAAAGCCCGGCGATCAAGCCCAGCACAAGGCAGGTACAAACAGACCTGGCGGCCCTGGCCAGGCAGAGGCAGCCCCCTGGCTGGACTCTGGACATGAACAAGCAGAGGGTCAGGGTGGAGGGTTCAAGTGTGGGAGGGCTCTGAGGGCGTGTCAGCTCACCTCCTGCCTCTTCCACATCCCTCCTGGGGATTTTGGCAAGTGCCTTAGAGGACGGACCGGCATGGATTCTCCTCCGCTTGGGAAATGCCTTCAAGATGCCCCCAGGGTCCATTGGAGCGTGGCTGGGTCCCGCCTCTCTGCCCGCCGGCCAGGGCTGTCCACGGAGGCCCAGGGGAGGCTCCGGCCCGCCGGGTCCCCAGTCCTCAGACCTCCCGGGTCTCAGGACCCAGTGGAACGCCGAGGCTCCGCCGGCGACACTCCCAGCTCTTCGAAGGGCGCCGGGGCAGACGAGGGCCAGACCGGGCCTGCGGGGTGGGCGGGGCAGAGGCGACACCACTCCTCAGCGGGGGCCCTGAAGACGCGGCCTCCGCCCCGCCGCCCACTCCCCCGGGGCCTCGCCCAGGACGGCTGGGCTGGGAATCGGGCGCCGTCTCGGGGGCGAGCGGGGGCCCCGGCACACCGGCTCCCCCATCCCCCCCACGGGCCCGGGGGGCGAGGGGCCGCGGGAACGCCCCGCGCCCGCCCCGCGGTTGCGGGGAGACGGCCCGGCCGCAGCAGGTGCGGGGCGCCCGCCGGGCCGGGGGGGCCCGGGCCCACAGCTGGGGCGGAGGAGCGCGGCAGGTGTGGGGCGCCCGCCGCGCGCGCAGCTGGCGCAGGCCCGGGGTGCCCCGGCGCCGAGGGCCGGGCCGCGCGAGGTGGCACGCGGGGGGGCTCACCGGGGCGCGCGGGGAACCCACGTCCGGGGAGCCAGGGAGCGCGCACGGCGGGGCCCCGGCCCGAACCGCTTCCGAGTCAGCCGGAAGTGGCCCCGCGCGGCCGGTTGCCATGGCGGCGGTGGGGCGCGCGGCCGGCCGCGGTAAGATGGCGGCGACGGGCTGGCCGGAGAGGCTGCGAACCGCCGAGAAGACGGCGCTGCTGCAGGACGGTAACGCCGGGCCCCCGAGCGCCCTAGCCTTTCCCCCGGCGGGGGACGGGGTCGCGCCCGCCGGCCGGGCCGGGCCCCCTCCCTTGCGGGGAGGAAACAGGCTCAGAGAGGTGACGTGCCTGGAGCGCACGTCTCGGGACCCCCCGGCTTCCCCGTCACCATCTCGCTCCGCTCTGGGCGCTGTCGCGAACGAGTAGCCGCCCCTCGCCGCCGTCCCGGGAGGCCGATGACTTTCCGCCCGGTTTGGCAGAAGAGGAGTCGGGAACCCAGGAACGTTCTGGGCTTCGGAGGGGCGGGCCCTGGGCTGCAGCTCCGCCTCTGCCGTCCGCCCGCCCTGGGCCCGTGGGCCGTGGGCTCTCCAGCCGCCCCACCTGTAAGGCGGAGCGGACGGGCTGCCGCTGCTGGCCCTGAGGGTCCCCTGCGTCCTTGGGGAGCCGGGGCCAGCGGCTCCGCCCGGAGGAGCTGGGCGCGGGACACGGAGTCCTGACTCTTCCCACCTTAGGATGGGCGATGTCAGCTCCAGGGGCCTTTCCTGCGCCCCCCTGGGTAGCCGGGCGCCTCCGGTCTGAAGTCCTGGGGCTTTCCAGGCAGCGGGGGACTCACCTTCACGGGCAGAGGCCGGTCCGCGAAGCCTGGGCCTCGCGGAGGTTCAGTCCGTGCCACATTTAGGGAGGCTTTTACTGTTGCCAAGACGGAAAAAGCTAGGTTGTCCCGGGGGCTCACAGAGTGGTCGGGAAAAAGACAAGAGAATACACCATGATGTGTGTCAGGCAGAGGTTGTCGTCGCGTATAAAACGCTACAAAAGGGTGAAGGTGGAAAGGACTGTTTCTTTGGAGGAAGACCAAGCAGAAGAGGTGATGTTTCGGGGTCCTAAAGAGTGCAGAAGTGCTTGCTGGGCAAAGAAAAGGGGCTGGCTCTTCTCGGAAGCAAGAGTCCCTGGTCACAGGCCTGCAGGTGTTTCATGATGCTAAGAGTGTTGCCCTGCCAGGCAGAGCAAACCACCCACACCGGGTCCATACCTGGTCTGGGTGTCAGGATACAAGGTGAAAGGCCCCTTTTCTCAAGGAGCCATGAGGGCAAGTGGTAGAGAAGGAAGAGAGACTGCAGAGAGATTGGGACATATTGTGGTAGGTCTCTTGTGTGGTGCTGAAGGTGCTGGACGTTTTCTCATAGGACAGCGGGCTTTGTTTTGAGTGTGGTGAACGTTCCGTGGCGTCAGGTACGTTCAGATTGTTGTTGCAGCCATCGCCACCAACCATCTTCAGAGCTTTTTCATCTTTCTAGACTGAAACTCTGTCCCCATGAAACAGCCCTCCACCCCAGTCCCTGGCAACCACCACTCTGCTTTCTGTCTCTGTGAATCTGGCCCCTCTAGGATCTCAGTGGAATTGTGCAGTCTTTGTCTTTTGTGACTGGCTTCCTTCACCTGGTCTGCTGTCTTCGCGGTTCACCCACATTGTCGTGTGTGTCAGCAGCTCCTTCCTTCTGAAGGCTGAGCGATATCCCGTTGTGTACGTGGAGACCACGTTCGTTCATCTGCTCATCTGTTGATGGACTCTTGGGCTGTGTCCACCTAGTGGCTACCGTGAATGATGCTGTTCTGGACGTGAGCATACAGATATCCATTCCAGTCCCGACTCTTGCTGCCTTTGGTCACAGGACAGTATTTAAACAAATATTTCACCAGCCTGGATTTTTTTTTTTTTTGAGTTGGGGGTCTCACTCTCGCCCAGGCTGAAGTGCAGTGGCACCATCACAACTCACCACAGCCTCGACCTCTTGGGCTCAAGTCATCCTTCCACCTCAGCCTCCTGAGTAGAGGAGCTCCAGGCGCACACCACAACACCCGGCTAATGTTTGTAATTTTTTTGTAGAGATGAGGTCTTGCTATGCTGCCTGGGTTGGTCTCAAACTCCTGGGCTCAAGCAGTCCTGCTGGCTCTTCCTCCCAAAGTACTGGGATGATAGGCATGAGCCAGCCGGGCTCGGTGGCTCAGCCTGAAATCCCACGCTTTGGGAGGCTGAGGTGAGTGGATTGCCTGAGCCCGCAGGTTCAAGACCCACCTGGGCCACTTGGCAAGACCTCATCTCTACAATAAATCAAAAAATCAGCCGGGCGTGGTAGCGCATGCCTGTAATTCCGGCTACTCGGAAGGCTGAGGAGCCCAGTGGGTCGAGGCTGCAGTGGCCAGGAGCAGCCACTGCACTCCAGTCTGGGTGACAGAGTGAGATTCCAACTCAAAAAAATAAAAATATTTAAAATATAAAAATAAAAGATAGGCATGAGCCACCACATCTGGCCCACCCAGGATTTTACTGAAGTTCTTTTGTAATGTTGTCACAAAATGATATTTGATTTTTTTCCCCAACCCAAAAATTAATGCAGTATTGAATGTATCGATACGTCTCATCGAATCTGCAGGTTTACCCTCCTGGTGTGTGGGAGGGTGTGGGAAGTGGAGGTTCTTCTCCCTCCCACCAAGAGTTACAGCTGTTGATAGTAAGAATCCATTTTGCCCAGTTTACTTTTGATTTTTTTTTTTTAGAAATAAACAACTCACATATACTACTACCACCCAGAGACAGCCATAATTTATATTTTCATAATAAACTTCCATACTTTTCCACGCATACACACACATAAATATGTTTTCTTTTATCAAAGTAGCATACTGATGTACTTAAAACTTCTTATACATACACATTTGTAGCTGGACTAAATATAGTTAATTAGAATAATTGGAATAAAGGAAAGGTAAGTGTCATATAATCATTGGGTAAGGAAGGATGTCCTAAGTACAACTTCCAGGGCAGTTAACCACAATGGAAAAAAAATAGATAGTTGACTATATAAAAACTAAACACTTGTGCAGGGGGCCTGTGGTTCCAGCTACTCGGGAGGCTGAGACAGGAGGATCGCTTGAGTCCAGGAGTTCCAGGCTAGCCTGAGCCACATAATGAGATTCCCTCTCTGGGGAAAAAAAAAGGCAATTGAAATGGAAAATACTGCAACAAGTATGGCACATGATTAATATTACAAGGCTCAATCATGAATACCCAAGTAGGCTGGGACATGAGCAGGTAATTCACTAGAAAAGTGGCCGGTAAACCCTTGGAGCAATGTTTAGCCTCACCAGTATCTAAAACCACACAAATCATCCTAGATGTAGTTATTAGCGCATGGAGTTGACCTCAAGTGAGTTGAAGCTTGGGTCTGTCAGTTCCTGGATTATGATCTCGAATAAATGGCATGACCTTTAAGCCTGGATTTTTCTCATCTGTGAAATCAGGTAACGGAGACACATAGAATTATGGTGAGAGTTAAATCTGATGAAACATGTGCCTGGTGGATTGATAGTAAGCACTGCATCCTGCCTGGACTCAAGGCTGAGTGCCCAGCGGAGAAGATGGCCAGGCCAGACACCCTCAGCCACTCGCAGGCAGCACTTTTGCCCCACTGCTGACAGGAAGCCCTTTCCCGCTCCTGTGCGCCACCCACCTGGTGAAGGGTGGGAGCAGGGGGCCTGTGAGAGGCCCTGCACACTTGGGGATGAGTTCCCCTCAAACACGAGTCAGGAATGACTCCAGGGAGCCGGGCTCCAGAAGAGCGAACTGGACAGGGAAGGGGCACGGGGCTCTTGCCTGCCAGACACACACTCACCCACGGGGGTGCTGTCCGTCTCACTACGCGCCCGCCGGCTCTACTCGCCCGTCTGTAAATGAAAGGGAGGCTGCATGGTGCTTAGCAGATGCTTGTGGCACGACACCGCTGGAGCAGCGGGACTGGAAGCCTCCTGGGCGTCTCCTCCGAGGGACATCGTGTCAGTATTAACTCATTCTCTCAATCAGAATTTCAGGCTTGGGGGATAAAGGCCTCCTGTCCAGCAGAAGAGATAGGCAGTCATCAGAGAGTCACACAAAGAGATGTAAAGTCATACCAGAGGAAGCGCATGAAGAAAATACACGGGCAGACATGTGGCTGGATGGGCACGGCCTGGGCATGTGCAGGAGAAGGCAGGGCAGCACGTGCTGGGGGGGGCGGGGTCAGGAATCCCGGGGGTGTCCTGAGCGCGAGATGGCATTAGGAACTGTGGAGAGCAGCAGAAAGTCAGTGAGGAGACAGATGCTCGGGGAAGTATCAGAGTGTGTGATCAGTGCTGTTGTGGGTCTGAATCAGGCTGAGGGGTGCGAATGAGGATGTGATTAGTTTCACCAAGAGGGCTGGCGGTGCTAGCTGGGAGGACTTCCGGGTGAAGCGACATTTGAGCTGGGGTTTGAAGGGAAGGAAGAAGTATGCCCCTGCTGCTGGTAGAGGAAGCGGCAGAAAAGGACACGTTCGGAGAAAGCACCAGAAAGGATGTGAGTCTGGGTCCTGCTTTCAAGTGATGGCTGCTGATGCTGGCTGGGAATCCGGGGGCCTGGAGGTTCCCTGCTCCCGAGACCAGTACTGTCTCCCCCAAGTGGGCCCTGACCCGCAAGGGGCTCGAGGTAAGGCGCCCTCTGCTTTGTGCGCAGGGAGGAGGAAGGTGCACTACCTGTTCTCAGACGGCAGGGAGATGGCGGAGGAATACGACGAGAGGACCAGTGAGCTCCTTGGTGAGTGACAGGGGCTCCCAGCTGCCCCCGGAGTGCTTGGGCTGACCTGGCACAGTGGGCATTCCCAGTCCCAGCTGAGGGCAGCCGGGACCTAACGTGGATGCCAGGGAGACCGCAGCCCTACCTCACCGGGACCCCAGAGTGGGCCTCGGCCTCAGCCCAGGGGTCCTGCTGCAGCCCAACCCCTAATAGATGGGAGGCCTGGCAGCGGGCGAGTGTCGCAGGCGAGCCTCGGGTGAGGGTGGCAGGGCGGCCTCATGGCCCTGGTCCTGCTCGCTTTTTGAAGCCACACCTGCAGCAAGCAAAAGTCCCAGGGGAGCCTCTGACCCGCCTCGAGTGACGCTGGGACCGCCATCTTCCGCGGAGCGTCGAGTCGTGGCAGCAGGCGGCGTCTGGCAGCACTGTATTGCCCACGGCGCGCCTGTCCCCTCAGAGTGGGCGTGGGGAGGGGCTGCAGCTTGGGTTTCTGGGAACCAGGAATGGGTGCCTTTCTGTTCCCAGGCACGCACGTTGGCACTTGCCGGCTCCCCGAGGCGGGTGGCTGTCAGCAGCGGGAGCTGCTCTCTTTATTAAGTTCCATCTGAAATGCTAAGACCAGTGATGGAGTCAGGGGCTGGGCTGTTTTCTGGTCATTGTTCTTGACTTTAATTTCTTCCTGGGCCTGATCGACAGGTGGTATTGGTGAGGGAATTTCTTCTCGCCTTTTCTGGCAGCTCGTAAATGTCTGGAACCGACAATGTGGATTACACGGGCTGGCCTTCTCGCAGTCTCCAGCCTTGAAACGTGCGTCCTGCGCATGTTCGGTCGCGCCGTGAAGCGCTGAGCCCTCCTTATTACGAACTGCTCGAGCTCCAGTCCCCGCTGGTTTAGCCTGGCGCTATTAAAACCTTGATGTGTTTAGCATATGACACTGATTCGGTGGAAACCAATACAGTAGTAATATCCTTGCAGTGCGTCGTAATTTATAGCGCTCCCGGGGGATGACAGCCACGGAATGCCTACGGGTGGACTTATGGGAGCAGAGGCCACGTGGGCTGGCCATTGCCATGGCCAGGCCAGGGAGGGCGCGGCTCTGGCCCCTGCCCCCAGCGCCACCTCACTCCTCCACACCGAGCCCAGAACACGGCTCTGCTGCGGCGGCTGCAGAAACAGACAAATAACCCAGGCCTCTGTGGTGCTTGGACGTGCACTTAAAATTAAAAACAAGTCCGGCCTCTCCATCAGCAGCACTCTGGGCCCAGCATCCCACGGGACCCTGTCGCGGCCGCTGGTGGCAGGGGGAGTAGACCGAGGCCTCCAAACTCCTCCTTGAAAGCAGAGACAGGGAAGACGCTGCTCGAGGAGGGCCTGTCAGCTCCTGGCGCCGTGACGCCGTAGCTCTCCCCGGCGCACTCCGGCTTCAGGCGCGCCTTCTCACCGAAGCCCGGAGCAGGTGCTGCGCCCCGTGTTCCGGCGGAAGCAGCGGGAGCTGCAAGAGGGCGGGCATGCGGGGTCGTGGAGTCACGGAATGGGTCGTCTCAGAGCCGGGAGGGAGGCCTTGCCGTGTTCACCCGGGAGCCATGCGTGAGTCCACAGCGGCGCGTGCCGGGAGCTGAGCGTGTTCGGACCCCGCTTTCTTCTGCTAACGTTCTCCTTCCCAGAATGGCCTGGGCGGGGGCTGGTGGGCGGAGAGCAGCACCGCCGTGAACGCGGGCCGGCCCTGGGCGGCAGGTCCTTTCTCGCACCCCCTCCCCCCAGCTGCCCTTGCAAGTGCGGCTCCCGCGTCATTTTCCGTGTGGATAACCCCAGGGCCCGAGCTGGCCGTGGCGTGTGCATGCTAGGAAGTACGAGAGGGACGTGGTTTTTGTGGCAGTATAGAGAAATCATTTCCATTTTTCCAGCAAATTATACAGATTTGATAATTGGCCAAACTGGTTTTCCATTAGAAAAACTCAGAAAATAATTGACGGAGGAAGAACTGCCAACAGGTGGGCTCCGCCTGGGACCGAGCTCACACGGTGCTAGTAAGCATGTCAGCGTCCTGTTTTCTGCCCCCTCCTCCCTCGCCCCCACTTCATGCTGCTCGTTCCCACCCCCTGCAACGAATGCTGTGGATGCTCTTGGGGGGAGAGACTGAAGGCCCCAGGAGAGCAAGCAGAACGTCCACCAGCCTGAGAAGATCGCGGCGGCCAGGCTGAAGGGCAGGCCTGTCCCAACCAACTGCATTCGGATTCCCGGCTCACTCCGCTTTGGTGTTTGACCGCCAGCCTCCCCCACCCCACCCCTTGGGCCGCGCTGGGAGGATCTGGCGCACTTTTGTCCTGAGCACTGCGCTGGCTTTATGAAGACCCTCCAGTTCCCTTCAGCCTCCTCTGGGACGGACCGTGGCAGCTGTTCAATAGCCACAGAGCAATGTTGTGGCGTTTCAGGGCAGAGAAGAAGATTCCCGCGTCCAGTTTAAGCTGCAGGGATGTTCAGGGAGGGGAATGTAATTATCCACCCTGGAAGTGGGCCAGGGCTCGGGGCATAGGGAAAGAGGCCTTCGGGACGCCCACCCTGTCGCCCACCGAAAGCGGGGCCTCCCTTCGCAGCCTGGGACCGCAGTCTGCTTCCTGCTGACGTAGGAGAAGGCCCAGGGCCGCCTCCCTCCTGTGTTTGCCCTCAGAGGCTACACAGGGTCGCCGGAGTCTCCTTCCCAGGGACTGGCTGTGGCTCAGCCCGGACGACATGGCAGCGTCCCGGAATTGCTGGCACACACCAGCTTGGGTTTTACGTCCAATCAGATCCGAGTGACAGCAGGTGGAAACAGTCTTCCGCTGCTGCAGGAACTGTCCTTCGGTTCAGGGACAGAGATGGGGGCAGAAGCACAAGTGCACATTTGAAACTAAGGACGTCACCAGAGTCCTTTATTGGACCTCATCTCTTGAAGGGATGGGAAGGGACCTTTCTTCTGCACTCTAACAAAGAATTTAATTCCTGAAATGTTAAGACAAATAGGTGAATCAGCCAAGTTCCTGAGACCCGAGCTGCTGGTAAGGTCAAAAGTCAGGGAACCAGCAGCTGACTGTCTTCCTTCTCTGAGTAGTTCTTGGGAAGGTTCTGTGTGAAACCCGCCATTTCTTGGATTGAAAGAGCAGACAGGAAATCCTGGGGGCCGTGGCCTTCCCCGGCCACCCTGCTGCTGCCCGTGCCTGGGACACACGATGCTACGAGGCCCGCCGCGGAGCACCCACCGGCCTGGCCCGGAGAGCCCAGCACTTGTCAGACAAGCAGAGCCGAGCCTTGACGGCCAAACCGAAAACGAAGCCCCACTCCTTAAACAATGGAAGTCTTTCTAAATCCTGCAGGTGCTTATTGAACACTTCCGGTGGTGATTCAAATTCTGGACTTGGCGTTCGGAGACCTGAAGTTTAGCCATGGCCTTTGTGAGTTAGTCTGCCTCTGTGAGCCTCGGGGACTCGCCACCCTCTGTCCTCTGGAAGGTGCTGGCGAGGGCTGAAAGAGAGCAGGCCGGCAGGAAGTGTCTTTCTCATTTAACAGTTCAGGCACGGGCTGGCTCTTTCCAAAGGGGCCCCACCAGGAAACCCGGTGGGGACTGTGCCCAGCACAGAGCGGTGCCCCCAGGGTCCAGGGTGCTTGTTTGCCTCACACTCTGTGGCCCCGAGGGTCTGTGTTGTTCTGACACTGCCTCCGAGGCAAGCTGGCCCCGGGCGCTGTTCAGTATGCCTGGGAAAGCAGCGGTTTTCCTGTCCTGTTCACGGGGCATCTTGCAGCGCCTGAGGGAGCCTCTGGGCATGGTCTCTACTGTGGTGTGGAGCCGGGCACCTGGATCTTCCCACAGCTGCTGCTCGGAGGCATCTGTCCCTTCCGAGTTTGCGACTGTGACAGAGGCCCCCGGAAGGCTGGCTTCCTGTGCTGTGAGGTATCACAGTGCGTGGATGTGGGTGTGTTCCTGGTCACAGTCCATTCACTTGGGAAGAAGCAGTTGTGGAAAAAGTGGCCTATAAAGCATATTTCCCCGTCTTGCTCTTCCTTTTTAATTTTCATTATAAGCTTGGAAATGTGTTTCCAGGGAGAAGTTTTGGCCCTAAGATGCAATAAGATCACGTTGCAGAGTGCAGCCCATCTTACAAAAGTGCAGATTCAAGGGGAAAGTCTAGTTAGACAGCACACCGTTCTGCCTGTGTGCCCACGCTCACAGGGAGGGCGTTTGGGTTTGGCGCAGCTGCCCGAAAGGTCTGAAGGAAGAACCCTCGCCGAATGCTGGCCTCCAGGCCTGGAGGGAGGAGCAGCCCACAGGGACGGCTGTGGCAGGGCTGGTCTTTTGCAGCGACCAGGCTGGAGGGCATCAGAGGCAGCAGCCCCCACGATTCCCAGTGCAGCAGGAAGGGCGGGGACCAGGGCGGGCAGTGCCGTGGCCCAGAGAGGCCCCCTCTTAGGGACGGACTGCCGAAAGCAGTCTCCGTGATGTGGCCGAGCTGGTCCCCGAGTCTCAGCAGGGCCCCAGGGAACATCCCCTGAGCTAGTTTCTCGATTTGTGACGTCTGTGACATGTGCCTTTCCTCAAATTGGAGGCGAGCGGTGTAAAATGGAGATGCTCGCTTGCACTTGCGTCATGAAAGAGTTCCACTTTACAAGACATTCGCATTGGGTCTTTCACAGACGGTGCATTTCATATATGAGACGTGCCCAAGGTTTTGCTTGATACAGCTTTCGGACTGTTTTATAAAGCGAGGTATACCTGAGATGCGTGAATTTCTATGTTTGGACTTTCTGAATCATGAGACAAACGTTCCCTACAGCTTTCACCCTCTTTTCTTTTGTCGGGGACTTTCTTTCTCCCCTAGACTGGAGTGGCATGATCATGGCTCACTGCAGCCCCTGCCTCCTGGGTTCAGGCAATCCTCTTGCCTCAGCCTCCCGAGTAGCTGGGACTAGCACCACCACCACACTCAGCTAGTTTTTTGTTTGGTTTTTTTTTTTTGTAGAGACGAGGTCTTGCTACATCACCCAGGCTGATCTTGAACTTCTGGCCTCAAGCAGTCCTCCTGTCTTGGTCTCCCAAAGAGCTGGGATTACCGGCGTGAGCCACCACATCCTGCCACCCTCTTGCTTCTTTTTTCCTTCACATGTTTCTTAGAGGGAGAAATGCGTCTCAACTCCCCTTTTGTGATCCAGATGTTCCAACTGCCAGAACCCCGCCTCCTCCTAACCTTGCCTGTCCTCCTGCTGGAAGCTGTCCCCAAAGGCTGCTTAGCCCCACCTGGCCCCTCTGGGGCCCTGCTCCAGTTCCCCCGTTGGGCCCTCTGGGGTGTGCCCGGGCAGCCATCTGATGCTGAAATGCTCTGCGGGGCGTCCACAGTTGTGAATCCAGGCGCCTCACGTGTGCCTGCCAGATGCAGCAGGGAAGGGTAGACCCCCTTCTGCACAGTCACTCACGCTTGCTTCTCTCCCCAGTGAGGAAGTGGCGTGTGAGAAATGCCCTGGGAGCCCTGGGCCCATGGCAGCTCGAAGTGGGAGAGCCAGCACCCTTGGGGACCCGGGGCCCAGGGCCCGAACTCATCACGGAGAGCAGTGCCAACGTACGTCCATCTGCCCGGGGCTCTCGCGGGTGAAAGTGAGGTGGGCTGCTGGCCCTCGAGGGCAGGCCGGCCTGGTCACGCCCTCGCCTGCCGTCTGAACACAGCACACTGAAATGTCAGTGTCGGTGGGTACTGGCTTGTCGTCCCACAGCAGGCTCCAGGCCTGGCATGTCACAGCAGCCTCGGGGCCATGAAGAGTGGAGGGTCTCCTATTGTGTCCGGGTTAGCACCTTGAGGAGGGTGGGAACCACCCCTTCCCCAAGAACGGCCCTGGAGTTGGATTTGCCTTCTGCAGCCCATCTTCGTGCGCAAGGACACTAAGGTGAGCTTCCAGTGGCGGATTCGAAACCTGCCTTACCCCGAGAATGTCTACAGTGTCTGTGTGGACCAGAAGGAGCGCTGCGTCATTGTCCGGACGACCAACAGAAAGTGAGTAGTGTGGAGGCCCTGCCTGCCTACGGGTGAGCAGGGTGGAGGCTGGGTGTGCTCTCGGGTTAGCTCCAGACTGCTTCTACCCTGGAGGCAGAAGGGCCTCTTCCCTCCTGCCCTCGAGGAGGGAAGGAAGGCTGAACGCAGAGCCAGGAGGCAGTGGGAGCAGAAGGGCTTGTCTCTGCAGCACCAGCTTGAATCACGTAGTCGGCAGCTCCAGGGCAGGCAGACTTGACCGAGAGCCTAAGACAGCGCCTGACCCTGAGCCAGAGTCTGTGTGGTGCTCGACACCTTGGGCAAGAGGCTGGTCCAGGACCCGCCACACCTGAGGAGAGCATCTACGCGGGACCCTCACACCTTGGGGAGAGTCTGTGAGGACCCTCCACTTGCTAGGGCTCAGTAAATTTCCTGCTGAATGAATGAGGAGATAAGGATGTCACAGGCCCATGTGTGGTCCCTGGAGGGCAGGCGGTGGGGGCGAGGACGGAAGTGGCCACGGGCATCTCTGTGGTGGCAACGTGCTGGTCCCGGTCGAGCTTCTGGAGTGCCGACTGGTCCCAGGAGAAGAGGGTGCCCTGCAGGGAAGACCCTGAGTGCAGCTGGCCCTGGCCTGGGCCAGAGGGACCTTTGTGGAGGCCCACTCCCATGGAATGATCGCATGTCTGGACGGTGCCGTCCACCGCCGTGATGCCCGCCTGCGTGGCCCGGGGGTGCCGAGCCCGTCCGCGAGGCCAGCCAGCCCCGCCCCCGCGCAGCAAGAGGGGCCCAGCCCTCGTCCGGCCGCTCCGGCAACGTGGCGCCCCGGCTCCTCCCTCGGGGCCCGAGCGCTGCTGGCCTCTGCGGCCCCGCCCCATCACATTGGCACGGCAGAGTGGACGGGGAAGGGGTGGAGATGGATGAGTTAATTTCAGGGCTGTTGCTGTGCATGCAGCCAGCAGCCCTGCAGAGGGCCTCACCTATAAATACGAAGTCATAACCATGAGGCCTTGTGCATATAAAGCCCTTTGAAGCCCCCAGATAGAAGGCAGTTTATTCCTGTTATTGTTCTCATCATTAACTGGAGACGGACTAACGTGGGGCTGAGCAGTTTCCGACAACAGAGCGATCGCCCACGGGAAGGCACACTCGCGCCTCCGCACCGTCGGCAGAAGAGGCCCTGGGCCCAAACTGGGAGCGAAAGTGCTTCTCGCAGCACTGGAATCTGCAGCCTGGCACTTTGCAGAGCTGGCTGCTGCCTCCCTTTTGTCCCCCAGGGGTCACTGTCGAACACCGATAATACCAGGCGGAGACGCGATTGCCGGGGCTGGAGCGCGGAGGCCAGGGGCCCAGCACAACGCCTCTGCGGCGGTTGCTCTGGCTCCGCCCCACGCCCAGCCGTAGATGGCGCCCTCGGCCAGGGTCCGCGCCAGCACCAGGGCAGCGGGACACTTTCGGAAGGATGGACGAGGCCAGGCGGCATGGGAGCGGGGGCCCAGGAGGGCAGGGCGGGGCCTGGACTCCATGGAGCGGGAGTGTTGCAGGCCCACGTGGCTCCCACTCGAGCCTGGCCAGCGCCCCCACCGACTCAGCCCTGCCCCCAGGCCCCTCTGCTGTAGTAGCCCACAGGCCGCTCCACCTCGCCAGACCTTTCCCAACCTTCGGCGCTGGCACCATCCAGCTGGGGTGCTGCGTGCCACCCTCACGCCTGCTGACTGCACCGGAGGCCGCGGCTCCCGAGGCACCCTGACGTCTCTGCCAGGGCATGCCTTTCTTGGGATACAGTCTCTGCCAGGGCCTGCTTTCTGAGCCCCAGCATCTGCAGGCAGGCAGCATGCACATCTGTCCTCGTGCTGTGTATCCATGATGCTGCGACACCCATGTGAAGCCAGCGGGATGGCCCTGTCCCCGATGCCTGCCCTGGAGGTCCGTGGCATTTCTCTCTGCCGTGGCATTTCTCTCTGACCTCTCCCTGCGCCTGGAGGTCCGTGCCTGCCCCAGTCCTGATATTCTGGAATGCAGTTGCTGTCCAAAGCCAGGGCCCCTTGTCCACAGCGGCCTTGTCCCTGGAGAACTGGGCTGGCCGCTTTCCCCGAAGGAACTGCTCAAGTGTGTCACGTCCCTGGCCTCAGACATCAGGGAGTCAGTGAGGGTGAGGGCCGAGTCAGGGAGGGAAGAAGGGGCTTTCCCAGGACCCCAGTGTTGGACCATCTGTTCCTGATGCCGTTGGTGCAGAGAGAAGGTTCTTTTTCTTTTTGAGTTGGAGTCTCACTCTGCTGCCCAGGCTGGAGTGCAGTGGCATGCTCGCGGCCACCCCAGCATGGACCTGCCGGGCCCCGCGGTCCTTCCGCCTCAGCTTTCCACACTACCACGCCTGGCTAATTTTTGATTTCCTGTAGAGACGAGGTCTCGCCAAGTTGCCCGGGTGGGTCTCGAACCAGCGGGCTCAGGTGATCCACTCACCACGGCTTCCCAGAGTGCTGGGATGACAGGCTGAGCCACCGAGTCTGGCCAGAAAGAAGGTTCTTAGCCCAGTCTGGAAGCTGGTGGCTGGGTGGACTGAGTGGGGGGATGCCGGCATGGGCAGGCCCCTGCCACATGCTTGCTGCAGAGCTGGGCCAAGTTTCTTCGTGTACCACAGGAGAACACTCATACTGACCTCATAGGCTTGGGGGAATCTCCTCACCGTGTATATGGACAAGCACCCAGCAGCTCTTTGGAAGCGACTCTGAACAGCGCTCGGCTGGCCTGATACCGAGGATGCTAATGCTGTGGAGATGCTCACAGGCTTCGCTGGAAGGAAGGATTCAGTGGCAAGTCGGTGGGAAGAGGACGCCAGGGCTTCTCCGTGGGACGCGGAGCTTCTGGCGTGTGCACGTGCATCGCGACTCTAGAAGACCTGCTGGGGCAGGGCACAGGCTACCTGGAGCCTTGATGTGGAAGGCCTGTCTGCCAGCTTCCTCGGGGCGGACTGGCAGGAGGCTTCTCTGGGCCCCTTGGCTGTGCCTGTGTGCAGGCCCCCTCCCTGAGTGCGCGGGGCATGGCCTGGGCAGCGCCAAGCCCACCTCTGCCTTCAGCCTCCGGAGTCTCCGGGCCTCCTCTGTTCGCTGCAAGGGCGCAGGGGTTGGGAAGGCCCGGGGCTGGGGCGGGGGCAGCACAGAGCCACAGGAGGCCTCAGGGCATCTGCGCAGTAGCCAGCTGAGGGAGGTCCCTGCTTGCAGCAGGAAGACAAGAGCCCCAGAGGTGCCTGCCCTGCTGGGCCCTCTGCCAGTGGCCCAAAGTCCATCCCATGAGGTGCCTCCACTGAGAAGGGAATTTGGAGGATGAAACCGAGACCCAGACACGAAGTGGCCTGCCCAGGCCCCCGGCGGACCGGAGCACTGCTCAGGCCTTCACGGCCACGAAAGTCTTGTGAAGACGTCAGACATTCTGAACGAAAGGCCACTGATGTGCTGAAGAGCGCACCCAGGGGACCTGCAGGGTGCCTGGATCCCGGGGGAGACAGCCGTTCGTCGCTGACCACCCCAGCCCAGTGGCTGCCTCATCTCTGGACAGCTGCTGGGAACCCGGGTGGCCTGTTCCTTTGTGGAGAGAGGAAGGGGCTGGGAGATTTGGGGCATTATTGCTTATAATGGGCATCTCCATGGAGCTTTGCGACTTGGGCCGGACATCTAGTTTTTCTGTGCCTCAGTTTCCTCTTTCGTGAAAGGAGATGAGACGTAACCAGCCTGAAAGGACTGTTTTGAGGATTAAATGTGTTTAGAACAGTGCCTGACACAAAATGAGCACAACTTTTTAAATGTCACCTTTCATTTTCATTGTATGGCTGAGACAGAACAGGGAAGGGAGGTGGGAGGGGGTTGGGCACCACAGAAAGTGGGGGACCACCCTCTGCAAGGGTTTAGTTTTCAGTAGAAACAAAACCAGGTCTCCTCTGGCAGGGATATGGCGTTTCTCCTGCATCCTCCGTCCCCAGCTCTCGGCTCCAGGCCTGGGACACAGCAGACGCCGGCCATGTCTGCTGCCCACCTGCAGCTGCCTAAGGCCAGACACTCTGACCCTCCCTGCAGGGTGGGTCCTCTCTGGTCCAGGTGCTGGTGGGAAAGTCAAGTGCAGCACCCGGTGGGCAGACCACGGGCTGGGGCATGGAGGCGAGGGTGGTGGCCCCTGAGGAGGGAGGGCCGTGCCCCCTGCCCCCGAGCACTGCCGTGCTTCCAGAAGTTGTCTGCCTCGACCCATAAACCACATGCATGACAGGGCTCAGCTCCGCAGAGGCCCGGGGCGGCCACCTCCTTCCCCAGCCTCTGCCTGCCTCCCGTCCTGCCCTCCAGCCCCACTGCTGCAGGATGGTCTCTGCTTTGTGCCTTTGCAGGAAGATGCTAACACTTCCGCGCAGCCTGTAGCTCCCCTAATCTCTGCTGTTTAACCTTTGACTCTCCCCATTATCGGTGTCTGCCACCTTTGCTGGCCAGACCAGGGCCCCAGGAAGGGACCTGAGCCCTGGCGGGGAGGGCTGGGGCTGTTCCAGCCCGTGTGCAGCGGATGGACGCCTCTCCCTGGGGCAGAGCTTTGGAGAATAAAGCAACCTGCCGCGCCATCAGGCCCCGCCCCCACTCCTTTTGAACTGTCAACCTTTGAGTAAACATTCTCTTCCTGCCGTCCAGCACCTTGGAGGGAGTGGGGAGCCTGGGAGGAGGGGCCCCTGAACCAGGGATTTGGACCCGGCAGAAGTGCGCCTTGATGTCAGCTGAGTCCCCCGGGCACAGCTTTTGAAGTGGACTAGGGTGGCTGTCACCAGGCCCGGCCCCTCTGAAGTCCTCCAGCCCATCCTCCCAGGCCCCGCCCCCGAGTTGTTGGTACCTGCCCGCAGCGGTTCCCTCCGTCGCCCACACAGCCCTGACAGAGTGCCGCCTCACCCAGGTGACAGGTCTGGCAGCCCCTGGTCAGAGCCTGGGTGACATTTCCACCAAGGTAGCCACCAGTTAGGTCTATCCAGAGATGTGGCAGCCGCTCAGCACTCGAGTGGAACAGGCATCCCACCAGAGGCGAGGCCCCCACTCTGACCTCGCTCCCAGCTGCACCGACGGCTGCTGGGAAGCCAGGCAGGCTTGTCAGCTCCCTGCGCTGTGGGAGAGGGTTTGTGTCCCCTGCAAAAGCATTTCCAGCTGGGTGCTGCTATCTGGCCTTTGTGTTTTGTTTTTTTTACTAGAAAGGCTCACTGATCTCTGGACTGGCACCCGCAGATGAGAGGGACCATGTGTGGTGGGTGCAGGCGAGGCAGGGGGCTTGGGACCCAGCCATGAAGGGGGCATGGCTGGTCCCGGAGACTCTTCCTTGGGGCTGTTTTCTTTGGGGCCCGCACAGACTCAGGGTGACAGGCTTGGGAAGAGTCTGGAGAAGAAAAGGTGGCTACGGCCTCCAGGGAACATGCCCAGTACACAGTGACTGCAGGCCCAGCTTTGGGGGACCGCCCTCAGCGCACTTAGTCGGTCCTTGTCCATTTTCTGTTGTGCCCAAGGCAGGGTGCGGGGTGACCCAGGCTGCCCGAGCTGTTGTTTGCCCCGAGACGGCTGCGGCCTGTCGTCCAGGGACGCCACCGAAGTGAGTCAGGCAGCCCCGGGTCTGTGCGCAGGCCCACCGCCGGATGGGCTCGGGCCTGTGTCCTCTTCTTCCCGGGCCCACTGAGCCCTGGAGCCCAGGCGTCTGCTGGGTTCCTGCCCCTGGATGTGCGGGAGGTCTGGGAGAGCCTGGAAGCTGGGCTACAAGGGGCCTGACACGCTGCGTTGCCTTGCCGGGCGCCCCAGTGGCCTCTCGGTGTCCCCACAGGTACTACAAGAAGTTCTCTATCCCTGACCTGGACAGACACCAGCTTCCCCTGGACGGCGCCTCGCTGACCTTTGCCCACGCCAACGGCACCCTCATCATCTCCGTAAGACTGGCGAGTCCAAGGCGCCGGGGGGGAGGCCTCCTCTAGCCCGCCCAGCCGTGTCCCTAGGATGTGCCTGCACAGAGCAGGAAGCGCCTGCAGCCCGGGGGAGGCCCTTGGCGTCACCCAAGCCGGAGGGGAGTGGGGGTGAGCGGTCGGCCCTGCAGAACTTGGGCTGTCCCAGGCCGGCCACACCGTCCGGCCTGCCGGCCTGGTCTTCTCAGCGCTCCGCAGTGTCTTTGCACGCAGGTCGGGGATCAGAAGGGGCCCGTGTGTGGCGGGGAAGGGATGGGGCTGATGGCCTTTCTCCTGGCCCCGCCCACAGTACCGGAAGCCGAGGGAGGTTGTGGAGGCCGAGGCAGAGCTACAGAAGGAGCTGCGGAAGGTGAAGACGGCCCCCGGTGGCCACGGGGACTGCACGACCCAGTAGCGGCCCGGCCTGGCGCCTGGGCCAGCCTCTCCCCCCGAGCTGCCCAGTCCAGAGGGCTGGACCTCGGCCTTTGGCTGCGGGGCGGTGGTGGTCTTGTTTCGGGAGTAAAGTCTTTCTGAGCTGCTGATTGCCCAGGCACTGCCCTCCTGTCCACCCTGCGTGCTCCTCCCCAAGGAGGGCGCCGGACTGATGGGCTCCTCTCCACCCTGGGGACCTGCGGCCTCAAGCCTTCGCCCAGAGGCGCGAGAAGTGGTGGAGCACAGGCTCTGGCCAGCACCTCCCTCCGCCTGGAGCACAACCCCGAGAACAGGTGGAGGGGCCCCCAGAGGACTCTGGAGGGCGGCCCGGGCAGGGACGTCTGAAAGTGCAGAGCCCTGACGCAGGGCGCGCCAGGCTAGGGCGCCGTGTGTGGAGAGCCAGAAGTGGGGCCTGGTGCTGGCAGCTGCGTGCCGGGGCGGGGGTTCCACAGGTGTACACACAGCCCTGGTGGCCCGGAGCCCCTGGGCCCCTCCACACCCGCAGGCGACTCCTCAAGGTTAACGGCCGGGGGGGCCATGGGAGGCTTCCAGAGGACAGGGATCCTTGGCACCTCGGGCCCCAGAGCCCTGAGGCGACCTTGTCCCTTCCCCCCACACGTGGCCCCAGTGAGGCGGCTGTCCCCTGCTCCCGGGGCCTCCCAGAACTACGAGGAAGCGGGCTGTGAACCACCAGGCTTTATTGTTACAAAAACGACAGCCGCGGCTCGTCTCCACAGCCGGACGAGGTGGGGCTGGCTCGGGCCTCGGAACTGCCGGGCTCCCTTGGCTCCTTCCTTGGCTCCAAAGCAAAGCCAGACCATGGTGCCCGAGGAGTGCACCCAGCCCACGAGCTGGGTCAAGGCGGGCCGGCCGGGGGGCGTGGCTGGGGTCCTGGCATCCTCCCCTCTCCTTCCGGGAAGGGACAGCGCAAGACCAGCTGCGGAGTGGGGGCACCACCGCTCCCCATCATGGCCCCTTGAGGCTGTCCTGGGAAGGGCGTGCGTGCCGGCGGGCCTCTCCACGCCAGGTCCTTGGTCCGGCTCCAGGGTCGCACGCCCCGCCTCAGCCACACGCAGAAGCGGCAAGTCCCGGCACCGACAGGCTCCTGGGAGGGCTGCGTCTCCGGCTGAGCCCAGAGCCCCAGGAGTCAGACGCCCCCGGCTTCTGGGGCCGAGCTCTGGGGTCGCAGGTCCAGGAGCACGGTGGCTGTGGGAGGGGCTGGCACGCGCCCTCCCGCGAGAGGTCCCTGAGTAGCTGGCTTCCCGGCCCACAGCAGGGGCGGCCCTGGCGGTCACGGGTTCTGAAAATCCAGGCCATGGAGGCTGTAGGACAGCGCGGCATAGAGGTGCCTGGTGGTGAGCCGTAGACAGTACACGGGGCTGCTGAGCGGGGTGGGGGTCAGCGGGAAGGCCTGCGGGGGCAGAGAGGCGTCAGGGCCTCCGGGCGGGAAGCGGGCGCCCTGACCCGGCATCCCAGGCCCGTGAACCAAGGCCACGGCAGGCGGGCGCCCCGGCCCTCGCCAGGCGGTCCTCAGCCACGTCCCTCCCGAGAGGCTGCGGCCAGGCGGGCAGGACACTCACGTGCAGGCAGGCTCTCTGGCGCCGGTCCCACAGCTGCACGACGCCGTAGTAGGAGGAGCCTGTGGCCAGCAGGTGGTTGCCGTCGGTCTGCAGGCAGTACAGGGTGCTGTTGTGGGGCTCCTCCCACTCCATGACGCACTTCCTGCGCGGAGGAGAAGAGGCAGGAGGTCCCGGGGTGCAGTCGGGGCACTGGGCCGGAGCCTAGCCCGAGCGCCAGGCCCCCTCGCCGAGCCCAGGCCGGGCCGACTCCGGAGAGGAGGGCAGCGAAGGCCGTGGGAGGGGCCGGCACGGCGCCCTCCCAGCACCTGACAGCTCCGGCGCCGAGGCGTGCTCGCCCAGCCCGGGCCCACTGGCCGCCGTCTCCCAGGCCCCTGGGCCAGCACTGCCCAGGCACAGGGAGCCGAGCCGAGTCCCGACCACGCAGGCGTGCCCTCCACGCAGACGCGGCGCCTCTGGGCCCCTCACAGCCCGGACTGGAAGGACTGGGATTGGCACGCGGCTCCCACTTACCGGACACTGGCACGGAGGTCCCAGTAGCGCACGTAGGTGTCATAGCCACAGGACAGCAGCGTGGACGGGGACTCGTACATGACGTCCAGCACCCCGGCCCCCAGGGGAAAGTCGCTGCCCAGGTGTGTCACCAGCTGCCCGCTGGGGAGAGGAAGGCCAGGTGAGGGCTGGCCAGGTGAGGGCGGCCCCGCGGCGGCCCAGCCCGCTGAGGCGGAAGCCTGGGTAGTGCCGCGCTCCTTCCCCGAGGGAGGGGCCTGCCCAGTGCCCCGAGGCCGCCATCACACCTGCGCTCCTGGCTGTCCTCGGGCTGAATGGCCTGGCGGCCGCCCCTCCCACACACACTTGGCTACTTTATACTCCCTGATCCTGCAGGTCAAGCAGCTCTGAGCTGCCGAGTCCAAAGCCCTAATTCCCGTCTGTAATCTGGGGCTCAAGCCTCGTTGGGGATAAAGACCACACAAAGGGCGCAGGGGCGTCCCAGGAGATGTTCAAACAAGCAAACACCTTTGTGTCTGGGGAGCGAAATCGCTGAGAAAGCAGCTTAGCGGGCTGTCCCTGGTGCTCCTGGCCCGCTGCCCCCAGCCCAGGCTCGCACGCCTCTGTGATCACAGCCCCCGGCCTGCGGGGCTCCAGCCTCCCCACCCCCACCCGGGCCGAGAGCAGATTACCGAGGAGAAACTTCTTTGTGACTGTGTAATTCCCTCCGTGACCGCGGCAGTGGGCAGACCCTTGCCCCGATGCCAGGCCCCTAGCAACCACGCAGGGGGGCCTTCCGGCCTTAGCAACTGCCCCTCAACCTCAAGTGCACCCGCTAATCCCTGTGGCCGGGGCCGGGTGGAGGCATGGAGTTCCCGCAGGAAGACCGGGGACCATCCAGGCCCGGCACCTCGGCCTCCCCTGTGGTCGGGCGCGGGTCCTCCGTGGCGTGGGAACCGAAACATGGCTGCGGGTGCCTCCCGGGCACCTCCACGCCAAAGGCGGGCACCTGTGCAGCGGAGAAGCCTTCGTGGCCGCACGGGCCCCGCCTGGGCCCACGCCGCGTCAGAGGCAGACGGGCTGCCGGCCTCTCCTCGGGCGAGTGCTGACGGGGCCAAGGTGCTCTCCTCGCTCGGCCCCCCACCGGCAGCCTCCCCCTCCCCGCAGGCTGAAGGAAGCAGGGAGCCCTCTGCCCTGCCCTGGGAGCCCTGGGCAGTGAGCCGGGTAGGTGGCCCGAGTCACCACCGGGCTGGCCTCCTTCCCAAGGGGGCACCTGTCTTCCTCCCAGGGGCCCAGCCCTGGGCCAGGGGGGAGAAGGGACCAGCCTCCCAGCAGGGCAGGGCTCTGGAGCCCCAGGGACGCTGGGTGCACACAGGCGGGGACGGCCGCGCTCCGGCCTTCCTCCCAGGTTTGAGGCTGCCCCTCCATGATGAGACCATAGGAATGGCGGGGCACTCTTTCATCTAGCGTAATTTCATATCTGTCTGTCTGAAACGGAAGATGAAAGGCGGTGGGTGGGGAGCAGTGAAACCCAGCAGGCGCTGCTCCCACCCGGGGCCCCGCGTCAGCGGAAGGAGAGCTGGGCACAGGCGGGCAGGACCACAGGGGGGTCACAGGCATGCCCAGACAGGGTGCCGCCTGGCCCTGCCCGGCGTCCGAGCTGCCCCGAAACACACAGTGAGGAGTGCAGAGCTGCCCAGAGCCCTGCTCTCCGGGGAGCCCCTGGGGCCCTTGGCCTGGCAACCCAGCCTGGCCAGGGGCTGCGTTCTCTCTGCCGGGCCATGCTCGGCTCTGAGATGGCCACACCACGTTCGGCGGCCAATAGAAAGACACTCGCTCTGCCTCTGGGGCCTGGGGCCCTCGAGGCTCTGTGGTGCAGGCCCGCCCATGAGGTCAAGTTCAGAGCAGGAGCGGACACTCCAGGCTCTGGAAAATGGCCCATCTCTCCCAGTCGGGCCGGCAGTGCCATGGGAGCCCTGCTGGGCTTTGATGTGGGAAAACACGCAGAAATGGCACCGGGGCCTCGGCGCCCCACCCCAGGACCGACTTGACTGCACGGCTCTGGCTCGACTGCTCCAGCGGGACGGACGCCGACAATAGCACCAAACTTCGGGGAAGGGGACAAAGAAGCCCTTGCCGCCGCCCCCCCCAGCGCCTTTTCTTACTGCAAGTGTGTTCTTGCAAAAACGATTAGATTGCAATTTGTATAACGTGGCGACCCCCAAGTTCAGACATCTCACCCCTTTTCTCTGGAAAGAATGCTAAGAATGCTTCTCGGCCTCTCTCTGTGGGGTGCGAGCGGGCGCAGAGCCCCGGCTGCCCACAACTTGTGTGGGAACGGGGCTGCCGCGCCGAGCCCGGCCGGGCAGGAGCCGGGGCCAGCCCGTCACTAAGGAGGGACAGACAAAAAGGGCCGCCCTTCCAACTCCTGCGGACAAAGCCAGTCTCAGGAGCAGCCTGGGCTGGGGGCCTCCACGTCCTGGCCTCCCCTCTCTCAACCCAGGGAAAAGATAAAGACGGACAGGGCCACCTGTGAGCCTGACGGGCAAGATGGGCTGGGAAGACCGCAGGAGCCCGCACCTGGGAGAGGCCGGCAGGATGCAGAAACTCGGGTCCCTCCCCACCCCCACGGCTCGGCCACTCCATGGCAGCTGGACTTCCTGGGGACTTCCTGCCAGCCAGAGTGGAGGAAAATTTAAATGAGACACGGACACCATCACGTCACCGTGGGGACAGTCACCTGCAGGGGGGCCCTGAGCGCCAAGCCACAGTGGGCTGGCAGGCTTGCAGAGGCACACGGCCCGGTGCGCCGCGGTCTGCTTCTCCCAGCCCCACTCTCCCGCCAGCTCCTGGTCACCGCGCCCTCCTGGCCCTGCCCAGGCGCCCACGCTGTTTCCAGGTACTGGTGACACACTGGACTCCTGATGTCCCCTGGAGACCGCCTGTGTGTGTGAGGACCAGTCCGGCACGTGCGGCCCTGAAACGCAACAGTGGCATCTGGGGAGAGAAAGGATGGAGGTGACAGTTGACCTCCCACCTCCTCTGCCATCCGGGATGGCTGGGCCCAACGCGGCTGCTGAGAACGGGAGGCGTTCCTCCTCCTCTCCACCAACCACCACTTGCTGGGCACCGTCTGCAGACAAGGCACACTGTGCTTGGGAGGCTGCAGGCGACGAGGGCAGGGACTTTTTGAGGTTTCAGGCCAGGGAGGCCGCGAGTCTGAGCCACGCGTCCAGCCAGCAAGGCAGTGTGGCCCAGTGGGCCCCTTGGAGAGAGGCCCGAGGGCTGGCAGGCACCAGAACACCGAGTCATCACTGAGGGACAAGACTGAGGGTCGAGACCACGGCAGGCCACACGGGGGCGGGGAAAGGCCCGGGCGGCAGGAGCCGTGGCCACTATGTGCAGGGCGCGGGTGCGGGAATCGTGCAGTGGCTGGCAGGCTGGCCTGGCTGGAGGCTCGGGGGCGTGCTGGCGGAGGGGGTCTACCAGCTCCTGAGTGGCAGCGCCGAGCGGCTTTCGCGCAGGAGTGGACTGTCCTAGCCTGGCCCCCGACTGCCAGAGGAGGCACAGGGCCTCAGGCACAAGCAACTTTCCCCGACAAGGCCGAGCTCTCGGGACGCTGGTGAGCGGCAAGAGTGGGAACTCACAGAAGGGCCTGTTCCCGCCAGGATGCCGGGCCAGCAGGCGGCTGCGCGGGACCCAGGCCCAGCCGAGCCACACCGCCAGGCGCCCTGTGGAACGCTCGCACGCATCGCTCACCCTGACAGCAGGCCTAGGAGGGACGCGCCTGCATCCCATCTCACAGGTGAGGAAACGGAGGCTCAGTGTCTCTCACACACACGCGTCCGTGCCACGACCCTGCCCTCCGTGCCTTCAGACGGCACAGCCACGCGGCCCCTGCCCCTGGCACCCGCTGTCCCGGTGTGCCACGGGGCTTCCGCCAGCCCCCCGCTCCCTGGCGGGACAGGCGAGGACTCCTGGGGCTGACCCCCGACGGCGAGGAGGAGGCGTCGCCCGGCCTCGCCTGCCCCGGCACGGCAGTGAGGGTCGGGCCGTTCCAGGCACGCAGCCCCTCACGCGCACGTACGTGCCTCCAGCGCCCACCCGCGCACACGTGTTCAGACACAATGGCTCAAAGGCCGGCGGCCGGCAGCCCACTTTGTACTGCTAACAAGGCCGTAATTACAGGAAGGGGCAGCGGACAGATAAAAGGATACAAAATTTCAACATCTGTTGCCATAAAGGGATAAGGAGAAGTGAGACGCAAAGTACCAGTTTGGTGTCAGCAGGCAGAGAGCCAGTTTCAAAGAGTTCAGGGGGACAGAGGGGACAAGAAAGCAAAAGGAAAGGGGGGAGAGAGAAAGAACGAGAGAGAAATTACAGGGTTCCTGAAAGAGGTGAAGAAACAAAGCATGAAAGAAGCTGTCAGCAATGCTTTCAAAGGAGAGGCAGGTACTTTAAGGAGGGGGACTCCTAGGCGGGTAATCGCCCTGACCGCCGGGCCCACGCGGCTCAAAGGGGTTCCAGCCAGGTGTCCCTTGCCGTTCCGAGGGGCACCAGATGCCCCGCCTCTCATAGGCTGTGTTCAGGGCAGGCACACCAGGGTCTGTTCCCAGCCAGGCCACATCCATGCGTGCTCGGACACGGGAGCGGTGGGAAGGGCCGCCAGCTCCAGCCATGGGTCTGGATCAGGGAGGGCTTTGTGGCGGAGCATGGTTGCGTCGGGTCCAGGTGGGGTTTCCAGGCCTGGGGCTGGCTTGAGCAAAGGCTCAGAGTGGAACGCGGGTATCTGCTGGGATGGGCAAGACGGTGGAGGAGCCGGAGGGGCTTTAGGACAGGGAATGGTGGTGACCTGGCCCAGGGGGAAAGGGACGCATGTGCTCACACGTGTGCAGGGCAGCGCGGTGTCCAGCTAAGGACTCAGTCCCCTGGGAGCAGCCAGGTCGCCAAGTGCCCCCACCTCCAGGCTGGCTTAGGGCTGTGGCTGGACCCTCACGACTGACACCCTCAGATCGGGTCCCGAGCCGCCCTGTGGCAAAACAAGGAACTCACAGCAGGAGCGAGCCCATGGGTGAGCAGCCAGGAGGGGTGCCCCTCTCGGTGGGCGCCTGACACCTCCCCCGGGGGAGCCCAGCCCTGTGCAGGCGCAGGACACATGGCCGCCCTCAGCTGCCGCAGGCCCAGGCTCGAGCAAGACGGCTCTGGCACGGTCCTCAGGGCCCCGGGAGACTGTGGGGTCCGCCTGTCCGGGGAGAGGCACCAGAGTCCCTGCGCCTGGGAGTTGGGGGTGGGCCTGAAGACCGCCAACCGTGGGCCGCAGGAATACTCCGGCACCTGACGTGGGCGCAGGACTCCAGCTTCCCACTTAGATGGGCCGGCGATCCCCCGTCCTGGGCCCGCGGTGCCCACTCCAGGGGCGAGAAGGGCAGAAAGGGAGGAAGGAGAGGGACAGCCACGCCCCTGCCACTCCGTGACGGCTGTGCCAGCCCCGCCCGCAGGGAGAAGGAATCCGAGGTCTCGCTGGAGGCTGAGGGAGACGTGAGAAGTGGCACCCCCGCCGGGGGGTGGGGCCGAGCCGCAGCCAGTGGGATGGCCCCGGTGGGCGTGTCCAGCCCGCCATCATCCCCAGTGCAGGCTGGCCCGCAGCCCCTCCGCGAGTCCCGGCACACACATGAAAGGGCCTCCAGGCCCCCTCGAGTCTCAGCCCGGCCGGGTCGGCGTGGAGGCCCGGCCCGCACCCGCCGAGGCTGCCCACCTCGCAGGCCGGCCTGTCAGTCAGGCTTTGGCTTATTGAAAGATCAAACTCCGGCCTGTTCATGACCTTAATCCTGTTTTCTCCATGGCTTTATTATCTGCCTGCACTTCCCTGGGAAAGACGCACCAGCGGGCTGTCCTGTCCTGTCCAGCCCTTCCTCCCGCCAAGAGACGCCTCCACCAGGGCGCCTTCCCTCGATCCCGCACCACTCGGGCCTCCACGCTCCTGGGCAGCAGGACTGGCGGGACAAGGCCTGGCTCCCGGGTGGGAGGGGGGAGGCGTCAGCGGCAGGGCCGCCGCAGGGGGTGTGGCAGCCCCTGCTCACCGGCCCCTGTGAGGACGAGGCTGCAGATGTCTGTGCCCACTCGATGCCCAGGCAGGGACTGTGCCAGCACCAGGCCCTGCGCGAGACTAGATTAAAATGCCCGCAGAGCGGAAACGCCCCCCATGACCCACACCTCCTCTCGGGGGCCCTCACGGGGTCCCCGCAGGTCGCAGGCTCCACTGGTCACCAGGCCACCGACATTCTAAAAGGCGGGGCCGCCACAGCCCCAAGGCACTAGTGCCGCGAGGAGCCAGCCTGGTGGATACGAGGTGACGCTTCACAAATGCGGACACGGAAGCCAGCGAGGCTGGGCTATAGCACGGGCCGGGCAGCCCGGGAGCCCACAGCCAGCGCTCCCAGGGGCACCCCAAAGCTGGGAGGACAGTGGCGGAGTGTATGGGGAGCACTCCTGGGACCGCCTCCTGCCTCGGGGGCCCCACCACAGGTACGGAAGACGCCCCTGGGGGCACTGGCCAGGCTGGCGATGGGGGTGGGGTGGGGGTGGGCCACCGGCGACATCAGCACCAGCAGGAGACCGCGAGGAGGGCGCGCTAGACCTGCCTGCTCAGACCCAGCCACGAACCCGCCCCCTCAAGAGGCGCAGAGCGGATCAGGAGATGCTCACCCTGACCCCGCCAGACCCACATTGTGGGTCCGCCCAGCCACGCCTGCCCCCAGCCTCTGTGGCCGGGCTGGGGGAGGGGGAGCTGGGCTCACCCGGGCTCGGGGTGACTCCTGGCAGGTCATTCCATCCCGGCACCAGGGCCTGCTCCAGGTGAACGCCGGACACAACGTCGGGTGCCGGCTGTGCAGAGACGCCTGCTCGGGGCTCCCAGGAAGGGCTTACTCATCCCGAAGGGGCCCGAGGCAGGGAGTCCTCGTCCCTCCTCCGTCCGAGTGTGAGCTGTGCAGCAGCTCTGAGCAAGCCCCAGGGAAAAGCCGCCTGGGCCAGGTGGCACAGCAGAATGCTGAGAGGACCAGGGCCCTCGTGGTGGCCCTCAGCTACGGAACCACCCATCCACGCGACCTCCGGGCTCCTCACTGTTGGGAACGTAGCCATCCCGCTCTCCCAGGAGCCTCCGAGTAGGCCTTCGTGACCGACGGCCTGTTGGTCAGCGACAGTCATGAGGAACGGCGGGGAGACGCAGAAGTGACCTGCTCAGGCCAGGGCAGGTCTGCGCCCCGGGGGAGAAGCCCGGCATGCGCAGTGCCAGGAGGCAGCCCGTGCGGGTCTGGCTGGGCTCGCCCACTCGGTGCCGTCCAGGCTGCTGCGTGTTTTGGCGGGAGTGTGTCTTCTCTCCCTGTTCTAGGATAACCATCAAGAGAGAACATTGTAGGAAAAAATCATGTTTAATTAAAACATCTCGTGTTGTAAAAAAGTCTTCTGGAAAGACCAAGGCACGGATTTTCGGAAGCAGATTTGGCTGACGGGTCCCAGGAGGCAGGGAGGTGGAGGGGTCCGAGGCGGCAGTGGGAGCCCGGCTCCACACTGCTGCCAGCAGAGACCCCAGGACGCAGGAGCCAGGCGGGGAGGGGCACAGACCCAGCACCAAGGGCAGGAGAGAAAGAGGGGCTAAGACAGGGCTTCAGAAGGCCCAGCTGAGTGGACACAGAGGCAGTCCGCCAACGGGGG
This sequence comes from Cephalopachus bancanus, assembly GCA_027257055.1. NCBI lineage: Eukaryota > Metazoa > Chordata > Mammalia > Primates > Tarsiidae > Cephalopachus > Cephalopachus bancanus. The sequence continues at coordinate 4,009,724 of JAPVLO010000143.1, forward strand.
TGGGCATCGCAAACCATGACCCCGGCAAAGGGCTGCTGTCCAGAATAAAGAAAGAACTCCAAAACAGTGCTTGCCTTGGTGGCACAGCTACCAAAAACGAGAAGACAAGCATAGCGCCTGTACAAGATGACATGCACATTCGTGAAGTGCTCCTTTAGAGGAAAAAAAAAAAAGCAGCCAACCCAGCGGGCGAGAGACAGGAACAGACACTTCGCCAAAGAGAATACACGTGAACTACATGAAACATATGGCACATAAACACGTGAAAATACATTCAACATTGTTAACTATTAAGAGAGAAACTTGGCCAGGCTCAGTGGCTCGGCCTGTAATTCCAGCAGTTTGGGAGGCCGAGGTGGGAGGCCGAGGTGAGTGGATTGCCTGAGCCCGTGGGTTCAAGACCAGCCCAGGCAACTTAGCGATACCTCGTCTCTACAATAAATCACAAGAAAACTAGCCGGGCGTGGTGGTTTACATCTGTAGTTCTGGCTACTTGGAAGGCTGAGGTGGAAGGATCACCTGAGCCCAGCAGGTCGAGGTGGCAATGGCTGTGAGAGTGCCACTGCACTCCAGCCTGGGTGATAAGAGTGAGACTCCAACTAAAAAAAAACAAAAAAGCCAGGCATGGTGGCTCATGCCTGTAATCCCAGCACTTTGGGAGGCTGAGGCGAGAGGATTGTCTGAGCCTGCGGGTTCGAGACCAGCCTGGGCAACTTGGTGAGGCCTCATCTCTACAATAAATCAAAAAATTAGCTGAGCATGGTGGCACACATCTGTGATTCCAGCTACTGGGAAGGCTGAGGCAGAAGGCTCGCCGGAGCCCAGCAGGTCGAGGCCGTGGTGGCCATGAGCTTGCCACTGCATTCAGCCTGGGCGACAGAGACTCCAACTCAAAAAAAAAAAAAAAAGGAAAACTCACATTAAAACCAAGATGAGAGCCAGTATCCATTAGAATAGTCAGAAGACCGCTCAACTGTGGGTGCGCGCTACCACGCCCGGCTAATTTTTTATTTATTGTAGAGACAAGGTTTCACCAGGTTGCCTGGGCTGGTCTCAAACCCGCAGGCTCAGTCAGTCCACTCACCGGGCCTCCCAAGTGCTGGGATGACAGGCTGAGCCACCAAACCCGGCCAGAAATCGTTTTTAACGAACGAGTGAGGAGGGGTGATTTGAAAGTGACTCTGAAGCTGAGTTTCCTTTGCATCATCAGGCTTACGTTCACTCATCAGTCACTCACTGAGCAACTTCCAGTTCTGCGAGCTCCGTTCATGCCTTGAGACGGCACGACCCACCCCTCCTCTTCCTCCTCCTCCTCTCCTATGCTGTGCTATTCAGTGCGGGCACAACCAGGATGAAGACCTTTATGATGATCCACTTCCACTAAATAAATTTGCTCTTTGTTATAATTTTCTTAAAAAAAAAAAAAAAAAGCTGGGCAGCAAGACCTCATCTCTACAATAAAACAAAAAATCAGCCAGGCATGGTAGCGCATGCTTGCAATTCCGGCTACTGGGAAGGCTGAGGCGGAAGGATTGCCGGAGCCCGGCAGGTCGAGGCTTTGGGTGGCCAGGAGCGGCCACTGCACTCCAGTCTGGGCGACGGAGTGAGACTCCAACTCAAAAAAAAGAATAAAAAACAGTGAAACCCCAAATGCTGGTGAGAATGTGAGGAAATCAGACTTTTCACACGTTGTTGGTGAAAATGACAATAGTAAAGATTGTCTGAAAAATAATTCAGCAGGTGAAAAACTAAACATACGTTCATTCACCAGACAACCCAGCCACCGTACTCGGTGGCATTTACCCCAGAGAAATGAAGCACACACCCACACAAAGGCCCCCACACAAGTGTTCTCAACAGCATTTGCTGCAAAAGTCAAAGTGTCGAAACAGCCTGAATGACCCTCCACAGCTGAAGGGATATTCCACACTCGGTGGGAAGGAAGATGCTAGTACAAGCGTCCCATGGCTGACTCGTCCACGGAGAGGAACGGGCTGTGACACGTGCAGTGACTTCTGCGGGTCTCGAGGGAATTAGGCAGAGTTTTTTTTTTTGAGTCGGAGTCTCATTCTGTCGCCCAGACTGGAGTGCAGTGGCCGCTCCCGGCCACCGCAGCCTCGACCTGCTGGCTCCGGCGATCCTTCCGCCTCAGCCTTCCGAGTAGCCGGAATTACAGGCGCGCGCTAGCAGGCCCGGCTGATTTTTTGATTTATTGTAGAGATGAGGTCTCGCTGCCCAGGCGGGTCTCAAACCCGCGGCTCAGGCCATCCACTCACCTAAGCCTCCCAAAGGCGCGGGATGACAGGCTGAGCCACCGAGCCCGGCCTGGCAGGATTTTTAAAAAGCCAATCTCCTGAGGTGGAAGGATCGCCTGAGCCCAGCAAGCTGCGGCTGCAGCAGCCATGGGCGTGCCACTGCACTCCAGCCTGGGCGGCAAGAATGAGACGACTCAAATAAATAAATAAATAAATGAGCCAGTCTCAAGAAGTGACATAGTGTATGATTCCATCCATCCAGCATTTTCCAAATGACCGCATCACAGAGATGGGGGACGCCTAAGGGGCTGCCAAGAGGAAGGGGGATGGGCATGGCCACAGAGGGGCCTGTGAGGGTCTCCAAGCTGATGGAATGGAGGGTCTGTACCTTGATTATGGCAGCGGCCACCCGAATCCACGTGTGACACACACACACACACACACACACACACACACACACACACACTCGGGTGCAATCTGAATAAACCTGGATTGTACCGACAGCAGCTTCTGTTATGATACGTAACAGAAGCCACGGTACCCGATCCTTGCTCTTAGCACCCTCGGTAACGCCCCAGCCCCCACCTTTGTCCCGGGCGTCACCCTCCAGCCCCAGCAGCCGCTGCCTGGAGACGTCGGCAGGGTCTCAGGGTCACACCACTGGAGCCCAGCAGCTCGCTCTCCCTGGGCGCGACGCCACACTGGGGCCCTCGGACTCGTGGGTCCTGCTGTCCAGCAGCTCTGGTGACCACTGACCCCGCTGTGCTCAGGTCGTCTCCCACGGCTCTGCGGCACTCGCGTCCTCTGCTGCGGCTTCGCGGTGCTCAGGTCCCCTCCGGCTCTCTGGCACGCGTGGTATCCTCCCATGGCTCCCTGGCACTGGGTCATGGCCCAAGGCTCTGCCGTCCTCGACTGGCCGGGTCTCACTTCTGGCCTCACCCGTGTTGTGAGCGTCCCTGCCACCTGAGGACCTGAGCACCGCGAAGCCGCAGCAGAGGACGCGAGTGCCACAGAGCCGGGGGAGACGACCTGAGCACAGCGGGGTCAGTGGTCACCAGAGCTGCTGGACAGCAGGACCCACGAGTTCGAGGGCCCCAGTGTGACGCCGCGCTCTGCTGTGAACAGCAGCTGCAGTTGTAATATGCAAGATGGCACACAAGTACCTCTCCCCCCTGTTTTTGTGACCTCCTGGGAATCTATGATTATTTCAAAATAAAAAGTTAAATAACCTAGAATGGCGGCTAATCCAATGGGACTAGGTCAAGCCTGCCAAGGCAGAACACTGTGAATAAAACCTGGCTGTATTTTGACTGTTCCGTATACTTCTTTTTATAGGTCTGTAGGCCACCGTCAGATTTTTCTTTTAGAAAACCGTCTCTGGGGATAGGTGGGATTTCACGCAGCCACACAGTCAGACACTCCTCAGAGAACACGATCGTAAATCCAAATTGTTGCTGTTAGCATAAATTCTACATGAAATGATTTACCTGTTATAAATCACTTTGGCAGCCACCCCATACCAGCCCCAAGGGCTCTGCGTGGGAAGGCACCTCGGGGGGCTGCTGGGGACGTGGGGCAGGGGGCTTCCCTGCTCCTCCTGGCCCCCTGGGCCGCCCAGGTGGGCTGGCTCACTGGCGCCTTCCTCTGCCTCCCAACTGCACCAGCCTCCCCCACTGCAAGCCACGTGGGCTCAGGGATCTCTTACCTGTTGAGGTCCCAGATTCTCAGGGGTGAGAAGTGCCCACAACAAGCCGTCCCTGTCACAAACGAGCTGCCGAAAGGAAAGGAGAGCAGAGTCAGAGCTGCTTGTCACAGGCGTGGCAGGGACGCTCACAACACGGGTGAGGCCAGAATGAGACCCGGCCAGACGAGGACGGCAGAGCCTTGGGCCATGACCCAGTGCCACGGAGCCATGGGAGGACATCACAGAGCCGGGGGAGAGGACCTGAGCACCGCGAAGCCGCAGCAGAGGACGCGAGTGCCGCAGAGCCGTGGGAGACGACCTGAGCACAGCGGGGTCAGTGGTCACCAGAGCTGCTGGACAGCAGGACCCACGAGTCCGAGGGCCCCAGTGTGGCGTCGCGCCCAGGGAGAGCGAGCTGCTGGGCTCCAGTGGTGTGACCTTGAGACCCTGCCGACGTCTCCAGGCAGCGGCTGCTGGGGCTGGAGGGTGACGCCCGGGACAAAGGTGGGGGCTGGGGTGTTACCGAGGGTGCTAAGAGCAAGGATCGGGTACCGCGGCTCAAGCACTGGGCAGGCGTGAAGGCACCGGATGAGAAGCGACGCAGGGCATGTGCCTGCCAGGGGGACGAGAGTTGGGTAGAGTCCTCCAAGGACAATGACAAGGTCAAGAGCCAGGGAGACTGCCGGGCTCGGTGGCTCAGCCTTGTCATCCCACACCTTTGGGAGGCTGAGGCAAGTGGACTGCCTGAGCCCGCGGGTTCGAGACCTGCCTGGGCAACTTGGCGAGTCCTCATCTCTACAATAAATCAAGAACTAGCTGAGGCGGAAGGATCGCCAGAGCCCAGAGGGTCGAGGCGGCGGTGGCCGGCAGCGGCCGCTGCACTGCAGTCTGGGTGACAGAGTGAGACTCCAACTCAAAAAAAAAAAAAAAAGAGCCAGGGAGAAGGAACAGGCCGACCATGGTTCCCAGAGGCCTCCCAATGAGGGCTCACTGCGCTGGGCCAGGCCCGCCGTCAGCAGGATGAAGACTTGACCTGTAAGCCAGGTCCTCTCTTGCTGGAGGAAGCGGCCGGGTGGAGGAGGAAGTTGCAGGAAACCCAGGCTGGAAAGCTTAGACGGCAAGCCAGAGTCGAAAACTCTGTGTCCTCGGGAGCAGAGGCAGGGACGGGCCTCGGCCCTGCAGGGCCATGTTGCCACACATGCTCGTGACGTGGTTTCGGACTCAGGGCGCGGCCCCTGCGCCTGGGCAGGACGTGGGGTGCCACAGGAGGGGCCCTGAGGAGCCAGGGGCCGGGGTGAGGCCGGCTGACACCCACACCGCAAGGCATGCGTCTGCTTCTCAACCCCGGCTCACGAGAAGGCCAAGCCGGCCATCCTGGTGCTCAGCCTCACGCCACTCCTCCAGGGACGCGCCCCGCCATCCCGGCTTCCTCCGCGCCCACGGGAATGCCAGCGGCATGAAACCAGAGTGGAAGAGACAGCCACCCCTGCCACGCCCCCAGGGACCCCCAGCCTGGACCCTGAGAGCAAACTACAAAGGGAGGGGGCGCCGCCCTCACCTGCCTCTGACGTTCTTCTCTCGGGGCTAATCCATTAATAACTGGTAAAGCCAATTACCTCAGGCTGGAAACATAATAGCCACTTGGAAAGCATTCGAGCGGGCAATTGGACGCTCCAGACTTTTGAGGAGTGGGGCCAGGTGAAGGGGCCAGCCAGACAGCTCCTGAGGAGGCCACCGCGGCCTCTGACTGGCCACAGGCCTAAATTAGCAACAAGGTGAGGCGACAGAGAGGGGAGGACCCTGGAATGCTAATCCCTGCCACTCCGCGCGCTGACCTCCCAGTAGGCAGGTGGGCTGGGGTGGGGGTGCAAACGCCCACCCCGGGATTCCGGGCCTTGACGCGGGCTCGCGCCTCCGGCCCTGGCTGTCCGCCCTCAGCCATCCCTGAGAGGGCTCTCTCCCCCAGCCGCCTGGGCATGACGCCCAGACCCGCCGCCCGCCTCCCTGGCCCACACACCGCAGCGAGGGCGGCGGGATGAGCATCTTCCGGGCACTTGCGAGGACCCGCCTTCGCGCCCTCAGCCCGACCGTGAGCAGGTCCCACTGGGACACCCCGACTCACACCACACCGCGGGGACCGCCAGACTCCAGGCCAGGATGGCCGCAGACACTGTCCTGTCCACCCCGATGCCTCCCCACGGCTTGTGGCCACGGCTGCCCCAGCCCACTCCCCATGCCCACGGCCATGAGGCCGGCAAGCCCCAGCCACAGACCGGAGCATTCCGAGCCGGCAGGTTCCCCGGGTGTGCCTGCCAGGCTCCTGGGCGCCACAGATACGTGGGGTGGAGAAGACAGGCTCACCGCTGGGAATGCCCAAGGATGCTTCCCGGCCCTCAGTGAGTCCTGAGACGGAAGGTGTTACTCCCATGGCACAGAAGGGGAGAGCGGAGCCCAGACTTCTGGGAATTCACCCCAAAAGCGGCAGCTGCACACAGGGCCTGCTGTCTCCACACGCAGCCCCCCCGACAAGTGCTCTGAAGAGAGGGCTGCTGGGAAGAGGCGTGTGGCCACAGTGGGCGGCCTCCTTGCTCTAACCTCCCCGGGGCTCCAATGGCCGTTCCGCTGCATCTGCCCGCCCCGCGCACCCCCGTGGAGCTGGCCCCACCCCGCGCACGCCAAAGGCTCTCCACAGACACTTGGAGACTGACCCGGCAGAAACACTCGCCCCTCTGTGGCTCCTCCTGAGAAAGCTCCCTCTGCCTCTACTCGGGGTTACAAGCACCGAAGACGCCAGCTCCCGCTGGAAAAGGGAAACCCGCCTCTTCCCCGCAGGGCATCCCAGGGACAGGGACATCACACCTGCGCCCACCGGGCTAGGCAGGAGCCAGTGGTTCCCCAGCGAGGCTGCCATCCTCCCTCTGGCCCTCACCGCACCCTGGACACCTCGCCTCTGCAATCACCAACCGTCCGGCGGCCCTGGGTGCTCGGTGCCCGCCATCGCCCGGCCCAGAGGCCACGCCTGACTCAGGCCTGGGGCACTGAGCGGAGGGCCTTGCAGCACCCAAGCCAGCACCGCCAGGGAGCCGGCCCTGCGGGCCAGGGAGCCGGGCCCTCTGCTTCCTAAGGGACGATTCCCAGGTCACCAAAGTCTCGAGACTGAGTGACACAGGACACAGGCGAGCTGGCTGGGGGTGGAGGCCCCTCGCCGCCGCACAGCCAGACGAGCCAAGGAGGACTGACAGCACCTAGGCGTTCTCGCACGCACGCACCCTTGTGCCCCCACACACGCACACACTCGTGCCTAGCCAGAGGGTCACAGCGTCCTTCCGACCCCGTGAGCTCTGTTCACCTAAGCCACCATTGACAGCGCCCCCTCCGGCCCAGACCCTGCACCCACCCGGCTTGGCAAGAGAGTGCTCGCGTGAGCCTGGCACCACAGGGACCATCGTCAGGCCCAACGAGGCGACACAGACACAGACACGTGTTGGCATTCACGGGAAAACAGAAGACAGCAAGTCCCAGGAAAGAGGGGAGGACAGGGAGAAGAGAGACACGCTGGGTGTGGGCAGGCGGAAAGCGGGGGGCGCCGCCTCCCCGTGGGTGAGGTCCTCCGAAGAACGCCTGCATTTCCTGAGCACTTGCCACGCCCCGGGCTTGGAGCCCAGCGGGTCTCTGTCACACCAGGCGGCAGGAACCACGTCCCTATCATGCAGGAGGGGACACCGAGGCTCTGGCGCTCAGGGGACTCACTCCAGCTCACGCAGGTAGCAACTGGCGGGCTGGAACGGGCACTCCCCGTCGTGGCCAGCGCCCAGTCCGGGGACCGCCCACCCCACCCCACCCCAGCCGTGGAGTTGGTCTGGGCCCCATCCCAAGAGTGGGTCTCGACACACGCTGAGAACGCAAACGCGTGCGAACGAATGAATGCGCGTCGACACACGAACAGACAACTCCGCCTGTGAGCGTGCGCCAGCGGCCCCCGAGGCAGGCGCTGCAGTGCGCCCTGGCCGGCCCGGAGCTGCCCGGCTGGCCCAGGCCCCAGCAGTCTGAGCCCAGCTGACACACTTTGGCAAGGGAGGCCACCAGGGCTGTCACATCATTCACCAACATGCCCATCAAGTGTTTTCAGGCCTCTCCAACCCGCACTGGCATTTTAATTACTGTTGGGTAAACTAATTTGTACAAATGAAGGCCAGGCTGCCTAATAGAATATGCAAGCCCTCTGACCTCTGACAGGCCCTGACACGGGATACAAAGGCGGCCGAGGGAAGCTTTTATCTGAGCCTTATTACTCTCCATTACTCCAGTTAGTCGGGCTCCAGTGCTCCTAATTGGAGGAAAAATTGCAATTAAATCAATTTTTGATGGGCTGCCAGTGGGCTCCCGAACCGCCCTGCTGGTGAAACACTGATATTATAGCAGCAAAGGTCACGGGCCCCGTTGGCACCTGGGGGCCCCCCGACTTCCTTCAGCCCCCTCCTCAAATGCCTCGAGGAAGCCCCTGCGCCCCTGTGGGCTCGGCCGGCAAGAGTGGGAAGGAGGGAGTCACCAGAACACGTCAGGTCTCATTGCTGCTGCCGCCGCCGTCAGGCCTCCACCACTGACATCGTTACAGCGGCGGGTCCCAAAGCAGGAACACAGTGCGAAAGTCACGCAAACTCACGCGGGGAAGAGCGTCAGGAGCACAGCTGCAGTGACAGCGTCGTGCGGGAGGGACCGGCGGAGGGCACAGGAGGTCAGCAGAAGTCAGGAAGGGGAAGGGGAAGTGGAAGGGGAAGGGGAAGGGGAAGGGGAAGGGGTGGACGCAGGCGGGGGCAGGCGAAAGTGGGAGGCAGCCAGGCCCCAGGGTCCAGCCGCCGGGCGCCGGTGTTGCCAGGGGTAGGGACGTGGATGTGTCTGGGCAAAGCCTGTTCTCTCTCCAGCAAGCACCCCGCCTGGCAGCTGGGGAACATCTCCCCAAGTGCTGTGCACCCACCCAAGGGCGGCCCAAGTCACATCTTGATGGGGACAGGGCCATGCTCGTGGGGCCGACACCCACAGCAGCATCTGTCCAGAAAGGCGTGGGGCCCTCGGACGGAGGCTGCACAGGCCGGCAGGGGAAGGTGCACACCACTCTGCTCACTGAGCTGAAGGGAAACAGGAGCGAGCGGCCGATCTGGAGTAAAGCTTGAGGCAAACAGAGACGCTCCCTCTCACCCAGCCACCAGCACGCCATCACCACAAGACACGGTGCAGGCAGAACATTCCCGTTCAGACGCCCAGCCAGCTCCGTGGGTGAGGAAGCCGCATGGGCTGACAGGGGAAGGAGGACACGCCTGGCACTCGCGGGGTCGGGCCCGAGGCACGTGCGACCAGGGACGCACCTTCTGCTGACAGGGATACTACACAGCCATCTACGATTTTGTTCCCAAAGGCAGCAGGCAAGACGCTACTGAGATACCGTCACCCGAGAAAAACGCTGGGTGCAGCAGCACCCATTCGGCCGCTGAAAGCAGAGTCCGTGAGCAAAAAACGAAAGAAGAAACAGACCAGGGTGCTAAAAGGAACCGTGCTGGGCAGTGGTGAGAAGCACTTCTTTCTTCTTTTACATTTTCTTTATCTTCCAAATCTTCTTTAGTGAGCATGTGCTACCTTTTCTTTTCTTTTTTTTTTGAGCTGGAGTCTCATTCTGTTGCTCAGGCTGGAGTGCAGTGGCACGTTCAAGGCTACCACGCCTGGCTAATGTTTTACCGCAGCCTCGACCTGCTGGGCTCAGGCGGCGCGATCCTTCCGCCTCAGCCTTCCAGGCAACTGGAACTACAGGCACACGCTACCACGCCTGGCTAATGTTTTGATTGATTGTAGAGATGAGGTCCTGCCGAGTTGCCCAGGTTGGTCTCAAACCCGTGGGCTCAGGTAATCCTCACACCTCAGCCTCCCAAAGTGCTGGGATTATAGGCGTGAGCCACCGCGCCTGGCCCATCGTTTACCTTCTAAAGGGAAAACACAATTTACTTTTTGTGAAAGAAAGCACAACACAAGTAGACCCAGCTGATGGCGACTGGGGCAAGTGCAGCGGACTGACAGTGTCAGCAGTGGCCGCCCTGGCGCCGCCGGCTGCAGGGCCGGGCCCACCAGCAGTAGCTCAGGGCCAGGCAGGAAGTCACAGATCAGAAGGGAGATGCTCCCCTGGGCAGCCAGGAGCAAGACGGACTTGAGAGTGCACAGCGGCAGAGGTCAGGGCTGCACACACACGCCTCTCAGCCCGAGGGCGCCAGGACAGGCGGCACAATGGGCGCCCAGGGTCAGGCTCTGGAAGGGGAGTCAGGAAACCAGGTCTTTCTCCTGGCCCGGCCCCCACCGCAACGCCCACAGACAAGGCCACCAAGGCAGGGTTTCTACGGGCCCCATAGGAGTGCCGTTCCACAGCTGGAGAATGCCTACAGAGAAACACAAGATGATTGTTCTCTGTTGTAACCAGGGTGCAAGTCAGCCTGACCAGGCATAGAAAAACCTGGTCCTTGGCCGGGCTCGATGGCTCGGCCTGTCATCCCAGCATTTTGGAAGGCCAAGGCAAGTGGATTGCCTGAGCCTGCGGGTTCGAGACCAGTCCGGGCAACTTGGCAAGACCTCATCTCAACAATAAATCAAAAAATTAGCCTGGTGTGGTAGCGAGCGCCTGTGGTTTTGGCTACTTGGAAGGCTGAGGTGGAAGGATTGCCCGAGCCCAGCACGTTGACGCTGAGGTGGCCATTAGCGTGCCGCTGCCCTCCATCCTGGGTGACAGAGTGAGATGCCAACTCAAAAAAAAAAAAAAAAAAAAGACAAGAAAAGGAAAACCCGGCCCAGGACAGATAAAGGGAGACCTGAGATGTGCACTCACTGGACCCAAGAATCAGAAACTTAGAAGCTTGAGCGATGGAAGGATACAATTAATAAAGAGGGAAGATTAAGAAAATCAAAAACAAACTCACAGTACAGGCCGGGCATGTTGGCTCATGCCTGTAATCCCAGCACTTTGGGAGGCTGAGGTAAGAGGATTGCCTGAGCCCAGGAATTCAAGAACCATCTGGGAAACTTGGCAAAATCTCACTGCTACAATAAATCAAAAAATGAGCCGGGCATGGTGGTGCATGCCTGTGGTTCCAGATACTTGGAAGGTGGGAGCGGAAGGATCGCCTGAGCCCAGCAGGTTGAGGCTGCAGTGGCTGTGAGCGTGCCCTGCACTCCAGCCTGGGTGACAGAGTAACACTCCGACTCAAAATCAAAACAAAACCAAACCTCACAGTACAGCGAGATGACATAAGTTCATTCAATCGACTAACAGTAATAAGGTGTGCTGGGAACTGCTCGGAGAGTGCTCCAGCCTGTATTCCCAGCAACACAGCCCCGGACCCGCTCCAAAGGCTCCTCACAGAAAGGAATGGCAGGGAAAGGGGAAAACTGCCTGGCTCGGGCTTCCTGAGGGATGATGGCGTGACCCTTGTGAAACTGGGGACCCAACAAGGGGCAGGGAAGACGACGAGCCGTACAGGGTCATCATCTGCAGACAACAAGACTGTCTACCAAGAACAGTCAAGAGACTCCACTAAAGAAGCGGTTGCAACTGACACCAGGCTAGACGAGCAGCCCGCGGTGTGGCGCAGGTGGGACTGCAGGCTCAGCCACCTGGCACTCACGTGGCCAGGGTGAGTTCGTGAGCCTCTCTAAAGCCCAGCTTCTTCATCTGCAAGACAGAAATAATAACATCACCCAGGCACAGGCTTGTTGTAGAAATAATAAGGGATAGGATGCTTAGAACGGTTACAGCACACAGCAGACGCCCATGGATGTTAGCTATTATTATAGACCAGCGAGAACCAATTATAACCAAAATGTAATCACAAATCCATTCACAAAAAGAATTTTAAAAGTGTAAAATATCCAAGTATGAACTAAGCAAAAATAAATTAAAAATGGACAAACAGACAACCCCAGAAAAGATCCATATGAAAAAAATGTAAAGTTTGACTAAGGACATAGAATTGTTAAATAAGGAGAGAAACCTATTATGCTCCCAGATGGAACGTCTCAAGATTACAAAGCTCTCAGTTCTCCCATAATCAATCCATAAATTCAACACAGTCCCATCTAAACACGATTTTTTACTTAATCAATTGATTCTAAAATTCATCTGAAAGAAGAAATGCGCAAGAAAACCCAGAAATATTTGCAAAAGAGCAAGAAAGAAGTGGTTCTACCAGATCAAATACTGTCAAGTTGTAGCACGATACTCACCCTGGAACAGACGGATCAATGGATTGGAACAAAGACCCCCAAAGCCACGCCCATGCATCTGCCGAGAAGCAGAAGCTCCTAAGCATGGCCCTTTGAAAGAACAGAGACTGAACTACTCAGTACATAGCATAGAGACCACCAGACACTCATTCGGAAACAAAAGTAGCGTCCCATCTCCTAGCAGACAGCAATTCCAGGCATACTGAGGAGATAAACATTTTTAAAGTACGGGAAAAATCTCAAAAGTCTAAGAAGAAAATACAGGAAAACAGTTTGACAATCTTGGAAAGACAGCCTTAAGATAAAAATTCTGAAGCCATAACGGCAGAGATGATAGCCCTAACCTATAAACAACAAAAACGTCGACAGGGGGCATCAAACGCAACAAGCCGAAAGGAATCACCACACAGATCAACAGCCAGAATACTGAAAGGACTCTGGGGGGCTGCCCTTCCAATGTCCCTTCCCGCCTCAGAGCCCGCTTCTTACCCACCCCAGAAAAAAAGAAGAAAGCAATCTTATAAATCACAAGGAAAAAAGAAGATAAACGGGCAAAAATTTGAGTAAGTAATTTACAGAAAAAATATACATAGCCAAAAAACATAGGAAGTAAAACATTAGACCCCTAGTAGGCAAAAAATTACATTAGAAAAGCAACAAGAATAATTACAAACTTTTTTTTTTGAGTCAGAGTCTCACTGTCATCCAGGCTGGAGCGCAGCGCACACTCACAGCCATCGCAGCCTCAATCTGCTGGGCAGGTGATCCTTCTGCCTCAGCCTTCCAAGCAGCTGAAACTGCAGGCATGCGCCACCACACCCAGCTAATTTTTTTATTTATTGTAGAGACGAGGTCTCGCCAAGTTGCCTGGCTGGTTTCGAACCCCTGGGCTCAGGCAATCCTCTCGCCTCTGCTGTCCAAAGTGCTGGAATTACAGGCTTGAGCCACTGCGCCCAGCATAATTACAAACTCTTATGGTATTTACTATGTGCCAGGTGCTGTCCTAAGTGCTTTATGTATTAGTTCATTTAGCCCTCAAAACAGTGCTACATATTTGATATTTTTCTAGGTATGACTACATTTTAAAAGCGTCACTCTCTTAGGGTCAGTACATACTGAAAAACTTCTGGATGAAATTACATGTCTGAGCCAGGCTCAGTGGCTCAGCCTGTAATCCCACGCCTTGGGAGACTGAGGTGAGTGGATTGTCTGAGCCTGTGGGTTCAAGACCCACCTGGGCAACGTGGTGATACCTCATCTCTACAATAAATTAAAAAAAAAAAATTAGCCAGGTGTGTTAGTGCATGCCTGTAGTTCCAGCTACTGGGAAGGCTGAGGCAGAAGGATCGCCGGAGCCCAGCAGGTCAAGGCTGCAGTGGCCAGGAGTGGTTACTGCACTCCAGTCTGGTCGACAGTGAGACTCCAACAAAAAAAAAAAAAAAAAAAAGAAAAGAAATTACATGTCTGATATTTGCTTCAAAATAACACAAGAGGGGAAGCGTGTGGGTTGTCAAAGGCTGAAAATTATCCAACTTCTATATATTTTGACACTTTCCATAACAAAAAAATGTCTAGGTCACTATGAGGTATGTAATACAAAGATTATCCCCCTCTTACAGATAAGAATACATTGAGGAATAGAGAGGTTAGCCAGCTCACCTAGGCCACACAGCTTGTGACCCCAGCCAGGTGGGCTGCAAAGGCCATCTCTCAGTGGGCCGCCACTACTCTCTACGCACTCCCCAAATGAGGTACCACTTCTCGCCAGCAGAGTGGCAACATTTTTCACAAAGCGGATACTCCCCAGGACTGAGGAGTGTGAGGGGAGAGGGGTGACTCCACACCCTGCTGTGGGTGTCTCGTCAGACAGCCCGGCTGAAGGCCAGCCCGGCAGCACCTAGGCCTCGAAGTACACGTGCTCCAGCCCAGCAGGCCCTTTCTGAGGCTCTTTCCTAGAACAGTGCCTGACCACGTGCAGAGGCAAGTAACGGATGCTTCCCGAAGGACTGTTTATTGTCACTGGAAACCACCCGGGTGCCCATCAGTGGAAGGACGGCAGTTAACTGGGTGCACCTAGGGGACTGGGAACCAGCATGCAGCGGCCAGGGAGAATGTGCAAGAGTCAAGTGCTCGGACCCGGAAGGACCCTGAGTGGCACGGGAAGCAGAGCAACTTGGTTGCCAGACACGTGCGTGATGTGAGCCAAAGCCAAGCCGGAAGCATACGAGGTTACGGAACCACATGGTGTCTGCTATTCGCGCCATGTGAAAAGGCGAAACTTCCCCCCCAAAAGGAGCAGATGGGGCACACAGGTATATGTTTTTGCTTTTTGTTTTATATTCTCTGTGTTTTAAGTTGCTTGAATTTTTTAAAAATGAGAACACATGTGTACATTGCTTATACACAAATAGAAATTAAAAAGTAGAAAGGAAAACGGTAACACAAATATTCACTAGCAGGTGCCTGAAAAATGGGTGGTGACTTGGTGGCACACTGAATTAAATGCAGTTCTGAATACACAAGCCACACGGCCTCTTGGACCATCCTGGACAGACCGAGACCCCTCTCCCGGATGGCTTCTGAGAGGCAAAGGCCTGAGCACAGCTGCTGAGAAGCCCCCACTGTGCCAGCAGTGCCCCCTCACCTTCTGCGCTGTAACCTCTTTCTGAAAAGAGGCAGAGAAGAGGGAGGCTTCTTCAAACAGGTGATCTGAACTCCACTGTAAGCCCACAAAGGCTGAGACCACCGCCTGGCCTACAGCAAGCCTGGTACATGCCAGGACACAGATGAGTGTTGCTGCCTGGCTAGCTAAGCCTGAAGCATGAGATAAAACACTTTCACGGAGGCAAGCCCATCTTGGCATCATGGTGGTTGTGGTCAAGGCTGGGCCACCAGACTGCCAACACTTTCTTCCAGCCACGGCGGCCCACATGGGCTGGTGACTGCAAGGAAGACAGAGATCGGGCAAGCTCTGGCATTCTCTTGGGCTTGCTGGCATCTGAACAGTGGCATGCGGGAGGGTGACGAGAACCACCAGGGTGAACTGTGGTCAACAAACAGAAGAAAGCAGAGCTCGACTGGAGAGCTGCAGAGATAAGCCAGACCCAAACTCCACCGTTTATTTTTCAGTGTGATTCTTTCTAAACATACCCACACTCACAAGCCATTGGGGGACCTTGAGACTCAGACCCGACCAGATTTGGCTGAGAGCCTTAAGTGCTTATAAAGCCAGCAGAGAAGGCATGAGGACGGACCACGTATGACCTACGACCCCTAGGACCTACAGCCCCACCCACTGCCACGTTGAGGCCCAGAGCCAGGAGGGCTCCTGAGAGACTGCCTGGCTCCTACTTGCTTTCTCAATGTTCCATAAGGACCAATCTGCGACAGTCTTTTTTTTGAGTTGGCATCCCACTCCTTGGCCCAGGCTGGAGTACAGTGGCACGCATGCTCATGGCCACTCCAGCGCCAACCTGCTGGGCTCCAGTGATCCTTCCACCTTAGCCTTCCGAGTAGCTGGAACTGCAGACGTGCGCCACCACACCCAGTGGTAAAATAAAATATTTTTATTTTATTGTAGAGACGAGGTCTCACCAAGTTGCCCGGGCTGGTCTCGAACCCCGTTTCAGGCAATCTACTCGCCTCAGCCTCCCGAAGTGCTGGGATGACAGGCTGGCCCACTGAGCCCGGCCCTTTTGTTTTTTTTTTAAGACAGCGTCTTGCTCTGTCACCCAGGCTTGAGTGCAGTGGTGTGATCATGGCTCACTGCAGCCTCAAACTCCCAGGCTCAAGTGATCCTCCTGCCTCGGCCTCCCAAATAGCTGGGACTACAGGCATGAGCACCACCACACCCAGTCAAATTAAAAAAAAAATTTTTTTCAGGGATGGTGTCTCATTACGTTGCCCAGGCTGACAATCATTTTCATATGACAAGCACAATCAAGACCTTCTAGGAATAGGCTCCCTTGGAGGAAACAGAGGCCGGAGAACCCAACCACGCTCCGCCCACATAACTGCATGGCCTTCCCCCCTCGGGGGCCTCATGCCCATGACAGGGCTTGAAGTGACAGGGGCCCTAACCACCAGCCAAAAGGAAGAGTCCCCCGGTCCGACCAGCGCACTGAAGAAAGGGAGGTGGAGGATGTGAGCGCCCACCTGTGGGTTCGTGACCAGCTGCATCTTAAGCCACGCCCTGTCTAGCCCGACTGGGTGGGGGCAGAGAGGAGCTGACTGCCAGCAGGTCCACTGGGCAGCGTACATGGTGCCCGCAGGGCCAGAGACAGAGGATCCGTGACAGCAAGGCCTAATGCACCAGTGGGGAAAGCCCGGCCCCTGAGAAAGGAGAGCTCCAGGTGCACGGGAGCGTCAGCTCCTCCTCTCAGCGGAAGACCACAAAGCCCCCGGAGTCCAGCACTGCCACGGCTGAGACTCACATTACCCGGAAGCAGAAAAGCCAACAGGTTAAAGACAGCAGAAGAGGTCGCTGTCTGCGAGATTTCCAGGCTGTGGCTTTTCAGGAAGGCAGAGTCCCACGGAACTTCCCTGGTTCCAGATTAGCTAGCAGCACCAGGAACCTTGACCTTGAACTTTGTTCCTCTGCAAGATTTCCTGTCCTCTGACGATGGCGCTAGGAAGGGAAAAGACAGGAGTCCCTGGCTGGGAGGTAAACTGTCTTGCTGCAGTCTAACTCCAAATCATGCAGCCTGCCAGGCGCTTTCCTCTGGAGGAGGCCTGGACAGGTCAGGTCTGTGCCATCCAGAACCTGGCACCAGTCCCTCTGCCCGCTGGGAGGGCACGAAGCCATGTCAGAAGCCAGGCTCTTCTCCCTGTGCATGTCGCACTCGGAAGGTGGCAGGTTTTTCTTTCTCTTGAGTGGGAGTCTCGCTCTGTCACTCTGTCACCCAGGCTGGAGGGCAGGGGCACGCTCACGGCCACCACAGCCTCGACCTGCTGGGCTCAGGCGATGCTTCTGCCTCAGCCCTCCGAGTAGCTGGAACCACAGGCATGCGCCACCACGCCCGGCTAATTTTTTATTTATTGCAAAGACAAGGTCTCGCCAAGTTGCCCGGGCTGGTCTCCAACCCGTGAGCTCACACAATCCCCTCACCTTGGCCTCCCAAAGCACAGGGATGATAGGCTTGAGCCCAGTACTGTGGCAGGTTTTCCTAAGGCCAGCGCCGATGGCACACCCGGGAGGAATCCCCCCCCGGCTGGTCACGAAGCAAGGACGCCGACGGCTGCAGGCACCAGCTCCTTCTCGACCCTCACCTCAGTGTGAGAGCTGGCAGCCAAGGTCTCTGAGCTCAGTGACCTTTCACAGAGACACTGGGGATTGGCCACCTGGAGTTACGGGGCCATTATGGGAACAGGAGCACCCACTGTGCCGCCTGCCCTCCATGCCCCCTCTGCCACACTGTGATAATGGACACGTGTGCGATTCCTGAGAGATCGGCCATGTTCTCACACGAGTCTCCTTCCAGGACCACAGCTGACGAGTCAGTGGCAGGCAGCTGGCCTGAGAGGGCCAGGGAGTCTCTGCTCTGAGATTTCTGGAAGCCGGTTCCCCCCCACGACTCGAGCCACACGTTGGCAGCCTGTGGGGTCAGCTGGCCGGCTGGGAGAGGAGGACCGAAGGTCCAGGAGGAAGCCCTCCGGAAGGACAGTGCCCCCAGCACCGTGGCCTCGGGCGCGGAACGCCTCCGCCAGCCTGGTTGCTCAGCTTTCCCCTCGGACATGACGAGCCCAACCGTCCCAGTGTCACTTCCGTAAACTCGGATCTGGCGCCTGTCACCCACAGCCAGTCTGTCCCGAGTGGCAGCCCCTGCTTAGCAGCTGCCGGACTTCAGCCCGCCGAGACGAGCGCGGGCGCTGGCCGCGAGAAGCCAGGAGGCCCGAGAGCAGGTCCCTCGTCCACCCCTCGACAGCTGCGGAGTCTGCTAGGAAGGTGGCGGACACAGAGCACAGGCCGGCTCCAGAAGGGAGGTGAGGTGCTCTCTTACAGCACCGGGAAATCTACCCCCACGGCCGGGGGCGATCTGGACAACGGCAGTAACAGGGATGCTGCTTGAGGATGGGAGTGTACTGTCCAGGATAAAGCCTGGCCTTCAGAGAGCTGGCCCCCGGGTCCCTTTTTATGGACGATGGGGCAAGGTTCTACTGGAAACCACGAGGCTCCTCTGTGGGACGGAGTCTGGGTACTCTCAGATCCTTCCACTTGCAGCACCCGCAGTGCCAGGCTTCCAGGAGACAGAGGCAAAGATGCTTTCCAGGCATTCATCTACTCTGGGTTAAAAGCATATTCAGCCGGGCTCGGTGGCTCAGCCTGTAATGCCAGCTAATGATAGCACACGCCTGTAGTTCCGGCTACCTGGAAGGCTGAGGTGGAAGGATCACCGAGCCTCCAGCAGGTCGACACTGGGGTGGCTGAGAGTAAGCCATAGCACTCCAGCCTGGGCGACAAGGTGAGACTCCAACACACACACACACACACACACACACAACCCCCCCCACTTATCACTATAGAGTGCATAAGCAGACATATGTTGTGTGGCTTAGGCTATGGACCTGTGACTCAGTAAATGTTGAGAAAACGATGCAAAGCATGACAACTGTCTTAGCCTTGGGCTCCCCTGAAGACCCAGCTCCCCCACTGGGCCACCGTGTGGAGCCTGCCCCAACGCACTACTCCATAGCCCCGTCCAAGCTGTGGCCCCTGTCCTCTGCAGCCACCCCTGCCCACTCCCTCTGCCAGGCTGCAGGCACCAAGTGCCGCCTCTAAATCTCCATGGCAGGCCACGAACTTGGCACATTTGCTTTCTGGGAAAAGTCTCCCCCTCGATGTCTGATTCCACCTCCTCGGAACCTTAGAACAAAGGCCAAACCTGTCACGCGCCACAGGGACGGGACTCAGGGCCAGGCCCACCGTGAACGCCACCAGGTCTCCCCTACGGTGCCGAGGCTCAGGGTAGGGCAGGGCATGTGTTCACGCTACCTAGGACCTGGGGGCACACGGACACATGCACCTCGTGTCTCACGCTGTCGATGCACAAGTCAGCCTCCCTGAGCCAACCTCCCCAGACAAAGGAAAGTAAGAGCACTTTATCTTTCCAATCTGTGCTGCTCCCTGGAAATTCAGGGGGCAGGCTCTGCCCGCCACAGACACCCATGAGCCCTGTCAGCCATGCAAGATACAGAGAAAGCCCATGACCGCCAGGGCCACCAAGTTCTTTCCTGCTGAGTCCACACCTCCTCCAAGCAACATGGCAGCAAGACTGCAGAGACCAGCATGTCCTGCTCCCCTCCGCCAGCCACTCCCAGCCCTCTGTCCCACCTGTCTGCGGTGAAAAGTGATGCGGCGGTCCAGCTCCCGGGGGCTCAATCTGGCTCCTGGGAGGGGAGGACAGAGACCCAACCACAGCCTCGAGAGATGCTCACTCAGCTGGTGGTTGTGGCCCTGCCGGGAAGGCACTCCCATGCACACACACGAGCACACGCAGGGCCTGGTGCCAGCCCCCTCCAGTAGGGGAGCCCAGGAAGCCACACACACACACACACACACACACACACATGCTGTGTACGGCCTCCACGTGTGCTGAGGGGCAGATGGCAGTCCGTGGGCACACGCACGTCCCACACCAGCAAACTCCACGTGCGCTGTGCAGACGCCTGTGCCCACAGGGTTCCTGCCGAGCTTCGCAGGCCACCGTGACACTGCAGCGGCCTAGGCACTGTATCCTCTCCCCGGCCTGTCTCTGCCCGCCCCGGCCTCCCAGGCAAGAGCTCTCAGGCCACACAATGAGTGGAAGAGGAGAAACGCTTCGGTTGAGGAAGGCGTTTTGTTGTTCCATCCCTGGGGGGGGCTGGGCAGGGAGGTGGGGGGGCCCACAAAATTTCTAATAAGCAGTTTCTCTCCTCAAAGCTAAAATGATTTTCTTTAATTGCTTGGTGGGAACAGTTTATGGTGGGGGTCTCTGCCCTCCCCCCCACAAGCCTAATTGACTTACTGAAGTTTAACAGGGGCTTTCACCTGGAGAGACCGCAATTATTCCCCCCACCCCACATCGTACCTGGGCTCTCCCTACAGGGGGCCTTTGTTCCCCCTAAATACACCAGTGACACAAATGTCCTCAGCAGCAGGGAACACAGGGAAGTGGTAATTTTCAGCCCAACGCAATTAGCTGAGGGCTTTCAGCCTCCCAAGAATGGTGGGGAGCTCTGGCATGTGGGAACAAGCTCTGCGCCAAACAAAAGCGGCCTCTGAATCGCCCCGTGGTGACCGGCCAGGGCGGGGGACGGCTGGGATGGCCTGCACAAGCGAGGAGCGTTGGCCTCGTGGCCGACAGCGTCCCCCACAACCCGCGTCTCCCTGTCAGGGTCAGCACCCTGCTGCCTACGGAAGGTGCGGGCACTCAAGACGGTCGGCTGGCGCTGGGCACCAGGGCCCCGCATCAGGAGGCGGAGAGCAGGGTGTGGCAGGCGGGTGTCTGCGTGACTGTCCACACATCTGCCCACAGATCGCCACCTGTCCCTCAGGAGGCCTGGGCATGGAGTGCACGCCACACTGCGAGCCTTCATGGGCAGCCCAGAGTCAGGAAGCTTCGGGGAGAGAGATCCCCTGGGAGCCCAGAGAGAGAGACTTGGGAGGCTCCAGCAACGCAGAGCTCCACACTACTGTGTAGGCGCCTATGCCCACAAGGTCTCTGCCCAGCCTCACCAGGCAGCCGTGATGCTGCAGCAGCTCCCACGCCCTGTGGCTCCTCCCCAGGGCCCCCCATGCTGGGCAGAGGAAAGAGAGGCCTCTGCTCGAAGGGAATGGCACACAGTGCACCGGGGGTCAGTGCTGAGCTGTGCAGAGCATGGCACGAAGCCCAGCAGCAGAAGGACCTGCAGGGCCAGCAGCAGGCAGGCCTGGGCCTCTCACGCCCAGCCCCGAGGAGCCCCGACCCAGACCCGGGAGAGACAAAGCAGTCCTCCCTGAGAAAAGCACCAACAGGAAAAACAGAGACAGAAGGCTGGTTGACGCATGAGCCTGGGGGCGAACGAGAACGAGGACTCGAGGGCACGGTCAGGCCCAGGCGCCCAGAGCCCAGGCCAGGCCGCAGCGAGCAGGGCGCGGTGCTCGGAGAGGCGGACGACGAGGACGCGAGGGCACGGTCAGGCGCAGGCGCCCAGAGCCCAGGCCAGGCCGCAGTGAGCAGGGCGCGGTGCTCGGAGAGGCGGACGACGAGGACTGGAGGGCACGGTCAGGCGCAGGCGCCCAGAGCCCAGGCCAGGCCACAGCGAGCAGGCGCAGTGCTCGGAGAGGCGGACGACGAGGACTGGAGGGCACGGTCAGGCGCAGGCGCCCAGAGCCAGGCCAGGCCGCAGCGAGCAGGGCGCAGTGCTCGGAGAGGCGGACGACGAGGACTGGAGGGCACGGTCAGGCGCAGATGCCCAGAGCCCAGGCCAGGCCGCAGCGAGCAGGGCGCGGTGCTCGGAGAGGCGGACGCCGCCCCCGCCTCGGGCAGGCCTGGAGCCTCCGGGGCCTCAATCGTCTGCCAAATGGCCAACAGTCGCGCTGCAGCTAATGCTTGTCGACTTCTTAATAAAACAACAGAACGCTCTTGTGGGTGAACATCTCTAACAGCTTTAGGCACAGGGAGTTGTCCGGGCGAGGCGGAGGCCGGACGGGGGCAAGCTTCGCCCGTATGGCTCTGGCCTTGCTGTCTTCAACACGGAGCGTCAGAGCCTGGCTAGAAACCCCAGAAGCTGACACTCCCACGCTGCTCCCCAGCACTGGCGGAAGGGACAGAGCGAGCGCCCATACCAGGCCATGGCTCAAGCCCTGCTGCCAGGCACCCTCCAGCCAGGCTGGCAGAAGGGGGCCATGTGCCACTTGCAGCCAGACCTCAACACACTTGGTGGAGTCTCTGGCCGCCCAGGGAACTGTATTCAGGGGCGGCCGTGGCCGTGAAGAGCACAGCTGTTTGGCACGCAGCGTGAAGGTGGTGGTCAGCCCAGGCTTTCTGCCTGTGTGTCCTCCATGAGACCCAGCAAGAAAACAACCGTGCTACGCTGTGCGAGCCCCCCCACCCCGACCCCTCTCTGGCCTGGCTGCTGGGAGTGGCTGCTTATCCTCCCTCCACCCCCTGCCCTGCCTGAAGAGTTGCAAAGTGGTTCTCTCTAGAAGAATCTACAAAGCAAAGGGTGGCTAGTCCAACAACCTGCAGGAGACAAGCAGGCCGGCAAGGTGGAGGCCACGAAGATTCGGGAAACAGGCTTCTCACAACAGCGGGCTTGGCTTCCCAGCCACAGCCAGCCTGGATACCGTCTCCATCTCCTGCTTCTGCTGCCCGCTGCGGCCTGTGTCCCACCCTTCAGGACACCTGCTCCCCTCACCTCTTCTTCACACACACACAGAGGTTGCCTCCCAGGGACAGGTGGAAGGCCCCTCAGGGTCCGACCGCCCCTCTCATCACGCCTCACCTGGGCAGTTGCCCAGCTGGAGCCTGGAAGGGCAGGGGCTTCGCTTTCCACAGACACCCAAGGCCCCCACGCCAGCCGTGGGACAGGTGTGGGGTCCCAGAACAGCATCCCACGTCCTGCCCTCGGGCAGCTCAAGGTTCAGCCCCAAGTCAAGCCTTGACTTCATATATTTAAAAATCTGGAGACAATTCAAAACAATCAACAAGTTCTAATTCCAAGCGAGAGAGCGCAGCCCAGACAGGACAGACGGCGGCACGGTGGTGAGGAAGCACAGCTCCAGGGCCGACGCCAGGGTTTGATCCTGACAGCCGGTCCTCGGCTGCTAACTAGGAGAGTCAGTGATCTCCCGTAGGCCTCAGCTTCCTCACCCTTCTAGATTCGGCAAGATACAGTGCTTGGGCTAGGCCTCACCACTGTCATCATCACCATCACTGGCAATGGTGTCACCTGGGCTCCCTGCTCGAGGAAGCGGCTTCACCAGGGAACACTGCCAATCCCTCGAGGATGCTGCTCTCCCTAAAGCATCAAGTCTGAGGCAGGAGCAAGGCCACAGGCTCTCTGTTCTGACCCTGCAGACCGCCTCCGAAGGCCACTGTCAGTGCTGATGACAGACGGGACAAATTTAGCCCGGCCTGGGCCTCGGGAGACCACAGCCACTAGGGGCCTTGAAGGGGCAGCCTGGAACGTGAGCCCCTCACGCTGACCGCAGCCCCCAGCTGCCTCCCATCCTGCTCCCTCCTGCCAGCCTCTGGCTGGAATGCCGGCCCGCGCCAGAAGGCCTGGCCAGGCGGGAGGCAGCAGGCACAGGTGGTTCTCAGAGGAGACCCCTGGGCTCCAGAAGGCATTTCCCCCACAGGCGCGACAAAGCCGGGGCTTGTTGCTGGTCGAGGCGCCTTTGCTTGCTTGGGCTGCAGCCCAGACGGGAGGCAGCCGCGCAGGCCAGGCACGCAGAGCGGGGCAGTGGCCGGCCCTGCTGGCACCAGCTCCCTCCTGCCCCGGCTTCTCACGGCCCGCACAGCAACCCAAGGAGGCTGGGAAGAGCACTCTCCGCTCCCTGGCAAGCACGGCCACTGGGAGTGGGAAGAAGAAAGGGTTAGGGGTTTTACATTTTGGTTGGGGGTATTTAGCTGGTTTGAAAACATAATAAAAGGAATCGTTTCTGCAATCCAGTTAATTCCAAACCCATGACTTCGATCACCAGCAGCCTACAGTGATCCCAGGTACCAGGATCTTGTGAGACTTCAAGTCCCAGTGGAGCCAGAGTGGATCCTAAGAGGTCAGGAGGGATGTCTCCTGCCTCGGGTGGGCTGGGCAGCAGTGGTTAGGAAGGGGGTACAGCCTGGGACCTCCAGCTCCCAGGTCCCCCCATGCTCATGCAGCATGGCTAGTTGGGAGGCTTCACACCCAGGGCTGCCAGAACTCACTCACACCAAGCATCATGTCTTCCTGGCCCAGGTCTGGGCGGGGCGGCCTTCACTACCTGTCCCCTCACTACCTCCAGGGAATGGCACCCTCCCCACAGGTCATCCCGCCTCTGTCAGCGCCTTCTGCCCAGTTCGGGCACCAACCCTGCACCTTCCTTGGGTGGCCACTGCCTTAGAGAGGTAAGAGAAGAAGGACTCCCACTGGGTCCCTGAAGCAGGAAAGGTTTCCACATGGGTGCACAGGAGCTGGTGAGCTCCCCCAAGCCCCTGTCTGCCACCCCACCCCACCCCAAGTTCAGCTCAGCCCACTCACAGATACCACCACCTGTCTTGGCACTGACTGTCTTCCAGTGGCATATTTCTCGTGCCTTTCTAAAATTCCCAACTGTAGAACTATGGGTCTTTCTCTTTGGAAAAACAGGAGGACACCAACAAGGTCACCCGATTAGAAGCTTCCTTTCTTTTTTTTTTTTTTTTTTTTTGAGTTGGAGTCTCACTCTGTCACTCAGACTGGAGTGCAGTGGCCACTCCCGGCCACCACAGCCTCGACCTGCTGGGCTCCGGCGATCCTTCCACCTCAGCCTTCCAAGTAGCTGGAACTACAGGCGCGTGCTACCACGCCCGGCTAATTTTTGATTTATTGTAGAGATGAGGTCTCACCAAGTTGCCCAGGCGGGTCTCGAACCCGCGGGCTCAGGCAATCCACTCACCTCAGCCTCTCAAAGCGTGGGATTACAGGCTGAGCCACCGAGCCCGGCTAGAAAGCTTCCTTTCTTTCCCACTAGGCCACTTGGGATGGGACACAAGCCTTTCAGAAGGACAATAGGAAATGACACACATTTGCAAATACACGTGACAATGGTATGGGTTCCTGGTTTAACAGCTGGGTCACCCACCTGCTCCAGACTTTCATCTCGACACGGTCCCTGCGCCAGGTGCTGGACACTGCAAGCTGCTGGCCTGAGACACCCCTGAGTCTACAGTGTTAGAGGGCCCAGCTTCCCACCCCCTCCCACTGCTCTGCTATCCCTCTGAGGAAAAGCCAAACAGCTCAGACCCGATGGTAACCGGCTGGAACCGCAGGTCAGCTGCTGCCTGCCCCGTCAGCCACACCACGTGGGGCCTCTTTCACAAAAGCCCACTGCCACACACCCAAGGAGCACAACTTCTTCCAGAAAACAATACTCCCACACGCTCCTCACCTATAAGATGAGAACTTGCGTGGAAGGGAAGCGCCAGGAGAGGAACGGGCAAATAATGGCCCAGAGGAGACTCAAAGAACTTCAGGAGACATAGTAAGTGCAAACACTCAACAAACAGGCTCCAGCTCCGTGTTCATGCCCAGAGAAGAGGAAACGATGGACCCCACGCAGACACACCTTCGCTTCGAGGCGTCCTCTGGAGGTGACCCTAACCCAGAAGCAGCGTCATCAGCATACAGCTACGACGGCGGACGCAGAGGGCTGTGTACGCCTCATCCCAGGAGGGGCTGTCCCAGCGTGTTGGGAGGGACAGCCTGCTGCCTGACACACCAGCAGGCGCACAGGCTCAGAGGCAGGTGACAGGTGCACGCACAGAGCTGGACGGCGAGGGCACAGGGCCTGCAGCCAATGAAGGCGCAACACAGACCACTGCCCAGGCCACTTCCAGGAGGTGCTACCTGCTCCCTCTGATCACCTCTTCTCCTTTTCTTTTCTTTCTTTTTTTTTTTGAGTCGGAGTCTCACCCCGTCGCCTGGGCTGGAGGGCGGTGGCATGCTCATGGCCACCGCAGACTCAACCTGCTGGGCCTCAGCGATCCTTCCGCCTCAGCCTTCCGCCTCAGCCTTCCAGAACTACAGGCACGCGCTACCATGCCCGGCAAATTTTTTATTTATTGTAGAGACGAGGTCTCGCCAAGTTGCCCGGCTGTTCTCAAACCCGCAGGCTCAGGCAATGCCCTCACCTTGGCCACCCAAAGTGCTGGGATTACAAGCTTGAACCACTGCGCCTGGCCCCCTTCTCCTTTTCTCTGGGGAAACAGCAAGGGAACAGGGGGCGTTTTTTCCTCTTTGTGGCAGGAAAGGACAAAACGGGGAAGGAGCTGAAAACGAGCCGCACCCCCAGGCCCTCAGCTGGCAAGTACCGGGCCACCCAATCACCAGTCAGGCTCCTGCACGCTAAAGAAAGGGATGAGGTCAGGCGCAACAGCTCATGCCTAGAATCCTAGCACTTTAGGAGGCCAAGGTGAGAGGACTGCCTGAGCTCATGGGATCGAGACCAGCCTGGGAAACTTAGCGAGACTTCTTCTCCACAATAAATAAAAAAATTAGCCAGGCATGGTGACGCATGCCTATAGCTATAACTACTTGGAAGGCTGAGGCGGAAGGATCACCTGAGCCCACCAGATTGAGGCTGAGGTGGCCGTGAGTGTGCCACTGCGCTCTGGCCTGGGTGACAGAGTGAGACTCCAAATCAAAAAAAAAAAAAAAAAAAAAAGACATACTACAGGCCGGGTAGGGTGGCGCATGCCCATAATCCCAGCACTTTGGGAGGCCAAGGTGAGAGGATTACCTGAGCCCACAGGTCCGAGACCAGCCTGGGCAACTTGATGAGACCTCGTCTTGACAATACATCAAAAAATTAGACAGACGTGGTGGCACATGCCTGTGGTTCCAGCTACTTGGAAGACTGAGGCGGAAGGATCACTTGAGCCCAGCAGATCAAGGCTGTGGTGGCCATGAACATGCCACTGCACTCTAGCCTAGGTGACAGGGTGAGACTCAGACGCAGAAAGAAAAAAAAGAAAGAAGGGGATGAGGCCTCCCCGAGGGATGAGGTCCCCGACCACAAGAAGATTCCGTGTATTGAAGTCCCAGGCACCTCAGAGGAGGCTGAGCTAGGCGCAGACTTGCAGTAAAAGCAAAAGATGGTTTGGGTGGGAAAATGCAAAAGTTCTGGGTACAAACTCTCCCATCACAAAACGATACCTTTTCTCAGCTTTCCTGAGAACACAAAATGCCAGAGAATCTGACTGGCTAGGCAGAATGCAGACAAGTCACCTCTCTGAGCAACCTGGATCGGAGCTTTCTGGCAGACTGATAGGACCGTGGACCTGAGGCCTGGGGCTGCGGCAACAGGAAGGAGAGTCAGAATAGTGAAGCCAAGTTCATTATCCGAGTCAGATAATCTTCCACGGGCAGGACTGGGCCACTCCCGCCTGGATGGAAGTTAGCATGCATCAGACCAGGCCCAAAGGCCACTCCCACCCCATCCCTTCCTGGACCCACAGGGAGCCGGCTTTCCTCTGGGGGAAACAGCAGTTTTGTCCGACCGTCGCATTACATCTGCATCCACCATGTTGACCCTTTAACACCAAAGTCTAGCAAGTCAAAAATCAGGTCTCCCAGGAAGTCAGGTTTTCTGATCACCATCGTCCCGTCATTCCAAATTCCTCAGTCGTGGCTGCAGAGGTGAGGTGCCCGTCCCCACCAGGGCTCTTCCCACCTCCTCCTGTCACGGAATGAGGCCTCTGCGCGCCTCCCGTCGTCCGTCTCCCCCACCCTCCATTGCTCCAAACTCCGCTTGGGACCCCTGGTGCTCTGCAAAGTTACCAAAGTAATTTCCACTTCTCCCTCCACCCTAAATGCAATTATACTTTTAAAGGGAGGAAGGCAGCCCGGGGAATCCCCAGCGAGGCCTGCGCACTCTTCGCCTCGTAATGAAGCTCAATAATGAAGTGCCCTGCACTCTAATTAGTAAGAAATGCTCGTTTTCTCCAGCTGAATACCCCCTATAGATATATCTAATTTGTTTCCTTGCTTTCATCTCTCTCCTCCACCAGGTTTGCGTTTCAAGGTTACGATGCGTCGGTGCCTCCCAGCCAGGCCCCGGCAGGGCAGCCCAGGAGTCTCAGTGCTGTGGACCACTCGGCCCCGCCCAGCGCCGGACACCCCACCACACCCCTGCATCCACCCACACTGCTCATTTCCCCCGGATTTTTATGAGCTCTCTGCAAAACAGAAAAGAGGAGAAGGGAGCACAGCATTTGGAAAAATTAAGGAAAAAGAACAGTAAAAGAATACAGGCAGGGTGGGCTGAGGAATTGCTGGAGGTGCCAACTTCTCACAGAAAGAAACGTGCTCCAAAACAGCGACCCAGTGCGGAAGCCGCTTCTTGCCAGTGGGCCCCTGGGTCCGGCCCTCAGAGGCCCTAGAGCTCCAGTTCCCTCCCCTCATGAGGCTGGCGGTGTGACCGGCACCAATCCCCGGGGCGGCCTGAAGGGTGTCAGCGGCAGCACAGAACGGCCGCTGTGCCCGGGAGCCTCACCTCAGGGCCAGCCGCCTCTGTGCCTTCTGGGCCCTCCAGAAAGCAAGGACACAGCCTCTTTCCACAATCCCAATTCCTCGGATGATGGCTCCCCCCCGGACCACCACAGGTGCCAGAACCACAGCCTGGCCACGGTGGGGGAAGAGGCCCTCTTCCCTGACTCCCCGACTCCAAGGCACCCCCAGGAGCAGAGCAGGCCACGCCCGGGCCGAGGCACCGAGGCGCCGAGTCCCCTCCTCAAGTCATGCACGCGCATCTTCTCTCCCTGCAGCCTGTGGGGTTCAGACAGGGCACGGCCCCTGTCCCCCGGGACTCGGCACGAGGCTCCGCGGCAGCACGGTGAGTTTAAAGACAGAAGCCAGCCTGCTCCATGTGACCGTGCCCAGTTCCCCCGCTGAGCCCCCGATTCCGGGAACTCTCCCCTCAACTGGCCGAGATGAGCATGCACAATTTCCTGAAGCTCCCCTGACACTGTCTCTTTTCTGTCTGGCCAGACCAGCCCCCTGGCCCCCCGACTGCAGTCGCCTCTGCAGCTGACGTGTGTCTCCCAGCACCCCGCCTGCCTGGCCTCCCCCAAACTCCTGCAAACGAGGCCCTGCGCCGGCTCCCCGAGGCTCGCAATCTGTGCTCCTGCCAGACTCAGTTGCAAGGGGGGTTTAACCCACTTCAAGCTGGCAGGCCTACAGCGTAGAACTAACCGCCCCCCTCGAGAGGCGGCGAGGCGCCAGCAAGTGTGTGCGCGGGCATCCAAGGTGCTCTCGCTTTCTGGGCACCCCATGGTGGCCTGCGACAGACGCACGGACGGGGGAATCCTTTGCCAGCCGGAGTTGGCACCTCACCCTGCCTCTCAAATCTGCCACCAGCCTCTAGGGCCGCAGACCCTCCAAGAAGAAAAAGCCCTGCAAGACAAAGACCCGAGGCCCCCCAGCCTGGCCTCCCGGCCCAACACAGGCCTGCATTAAAATCAACACTCCGTGAACACACAAAACTGACAGGGCAGGGGGGAGCGCACATCAGATACAAAGATCCAGCTCTCGGGAGACGCGGCCTGCCGGTCTCCCATGTTAGCTCCAGGTGGCTAAGCGCAGGGTGGGAAATAACGCCACTGTGCGCCAGAGCTCCGCCCGGCCTGGGCTCGGCGCCTTTTCCCGGGGAAGATGCCGCTGCCTGGAAAAAATGCAAGCATTGTGTGGGGACCATTAATGCACGCGCCTCTGCACATTCCTCCCAGAGACGGGAGCACACCCGTGCCCGAGCCCCCCGCTCTGTCCCCCGGTGACCGTCAGGCCTGGGACATGCTGCACATGCCACCTGGCCCGCCCCCGGGGCCCCCGGCTCTGGGAGCGGTGGGAAGGGGCCCACCAGACACCCTGGCTTCATTGTGCCCCAGAAAGAGGGGACTAATTACTCGCCTCCACTGCGGAGCGCCCGGGGAGAAGGCAGAGGCCATGGGGTGGGAAACTGGCGGGGCGCAAGGAGGGAGAGAGAAAGCCACAGGATACATTTCAAAGTTTCTCTAGCAATTTGGAGGTGGGAAAAGAAAGCCCCGTCCTGATGTGAAATCATACAGAGGTCAGGGCCAGGTCTCCCACCCTTGTGAGAAAGTGGCGAGTCGGGGACGGTTTATCAAACGATCATTTTTTCTTTTGAAACCGGGAGGCAGCAGCCTGGACAATTCTGCAGATGTGCTTGATGGGTTAGGGACAAAAATGGCCCTTCCCGGCCCCCCTCCTCCCTCCCGCTGTAAGGGCTCCCCTCGGGGCTGCTTCTCCCTCCACTGCCTCCCGGGCCCTCCCTCCCTTCAGTGGTCAGCTGAGACCCCCACCCACTGCTTGCCTTTGTGTTCCTGGCCTTTGGACATACTGACAGGGGCCTTTATGAGACCCCAATCAAGACCCCCATGTCACAGGTACCTAGTAGAGACACCAGACCCTTTCAAGCAAGGGACAACAAGGAAACTCGGCCGGCCCATTGTCTCTCCTCTGGGCCAAGTGAGATGAAAGGGGCCCGCGGCCCCCTCCCCACAGCCCGCCTGCCAATCACCTCCAGTTATTAAGGTCACCATGTGTAAATTCTTTTGACCTGCACCTAATCAAAGATTCACCGGCCCTTTCAAACCCGAATGGGGAGGAGGGGAGAGATTCCCTCCCATAAACCCAGCAAACGCTCCCTCAATAAAATTCCTCTCTGGGTCCTTCCTTGCTTCCATCTCCACCCCCTCGCTTCCCCTCACTCCGCCCTCCTCACCACCAGCTTCAAACGGGTGACAGGCGCAGTGGAATTACCACCCCGAAAACCCACGAAGGGCTTGGAAGTTTTCATTTCATTCTCTTTGCAAAGTTTTCAGACAGGCATAGCTGCCCAAGCGAGCCCAGGACCCGGGGCCCCTCTGGCTCTGATGTCAGGGCTCCCCAAATGGCAGTGTGGCGGGCAGCTTTTCGCGGGATCCTAAGTGAGCCTCTCCTGCCTGCTGCAGACACCGCGGCACACGGAGGAAAGCCGGGCTCATGGCGTTCCCTCACTCTGTCCCTTGGCATCCTGAGCTCGGCTGCTGACCCTCCAGACCCCACTGAGTGGTTTTGTGAGCCGAGGGGGAAAAATTACCGAGCCCGAAACAGGCGACCCTCGGGGAAATCAAATCACAGGCAGAACCCTGGAGAAGTGAACGGGAGCCCGAAAACAAAACGTGAAACAAGGCAAATCCATCACGATTTGGGATAGAATGCTTCCATCAGGCCAGGAAGTAAAATGCTCACACATCTCCAAGCATCACTGTCGAGGGCGCACACCGTCACCCCACAACACCCAGCAATGGGAACAGGGGCGGGGGGGGCAGAAAATAAGACCCGTCTGCGCCGGCCCCCCGGCTACGGCCCCCCTGCCTCTACCCGCACCTTGTCCCCATGTCCCGCGTCTCCATTCCTCTCCGAGTCCCCTGGGGGGCTAATCCCCCACAGGACTTGGACGCCTTCCACCTCTGACCACATCTGCACTCCGGGCCCCCTACCTGGGCTGCTTCAGGCCACTGCCGCCTGACTGTCCCCTGAAGCAGAACTCCCCTCCCCAAGACCAGGGTCCCTGCCATCACCCGGCGCAAAGGGGTTCATGCGGGTCTCTCCCCTCCCCCACCGCGGTCACACCTGCACTGACTTTTCTCCTGAATGCGGCAGTCCTCCGCCATCCTGAGGAGTCCAGCCCCTGCTGACAGAGCGCACTTCCAGAAAAGTGTCCCAACAGCCCTGTTCCCTCTCCTCTAAGGGCCACTGCACACCGTGCTGCCGCAGACACCACTTGGCCGTTTCATCTGGCCCAGCGTCATCCATGGTTCCCTGCCTTCCTCCGGTCAACCAACTCTGCTCTTCAAAACCCTCCAAAACCAGCCCCCCACCCGCCAGCCACAGTTGCCCACTCTGAACCCCTAGCCCTGCCTTGGACTTCCCTGTCCTCACACCTTTGCCCCCACTGGTCCCCTGGCCCCAAGGTCCCTCTGCAACCTAAACGGGGGGCATCGAGGGGGCCCTCCGAGTCCCACGCCATCCCCGAAGCCTCCCTAGTGTGACAAGTCCCTGCTCTCCCCGATCTCCTGTGGCAGCCCCGAGTTGCTGGCACCCACACTGCACGTACACTGGAAGGAACTGCTGTCTGAGTCCACGTCTTGTTCCCCCAACTGCACTGTCATCTCCTGGGTGCTAAAAACTGTCCCCATCCCTCACATTTCCCACGTGATCCTGCACACAGCGTGCCCATACACGTGCAAGGCCTGCACTTGGAGACACGTACTGCCAAGAAAACGTTTCTTTTTAAAAATCCCAGTATTGGGCCGGGCTCTGTGGCTCAGCCTGTCATCCCAGCACTTTGGGAGGCCGAGGCGAGTGGATGGCCTGAGCCCGTGGGTTCAGGACCAGCCCAGGCAACTTGGCAAGACCTCGTCTCTACCATAAATCAAAAATTAGCTGGGCGTGGTAGCATGCATCTGTAGTTCCGGCTACTTGGAAGGCTGAGGCGGAAGGATCGCCAGAGCCCAGCAGGTCGAGGCTGCGGTGGCCGTGAGTGTGCCACGGGCACTCCAGCCTGGGAAACTGAGTGGGACTCCAACACAAAAAAAAAGAAAAAAAATCCCAGTATTTCTACTTATTTCTTCCTCCAAAAAATGTCTCCAGCATGAAACCATGTTTAAGGTTACAAAAGTCAACGTAAGGAAGATCTTTCGAGAGTGTTGGAAATGCCCTAAAACTGAATCGTGTAATTGTTGCACAACTCTGCAAATTTGTAAAAACCATGGAATTTTATGCTTAAATTGTACTTTTTTTTTTTTTTTTTAATTTTAGAGATGAAGTCTCACTCTGTCATCCAGACTGGAGTGCAGTGGCCATTCCCGGCCACCGCAGCCTCGACCTGCTGGGCTCTGGCGATCCTTCCACCTCAGCTTTCCAAGTAGCCGGAATTACAGGCATGCGCCATCACACCCAGCTGAGTTTTTAATTTATTGTAGAGATGAGGTCTCACTGCCCAGGCGGGTCTCGAACCCGCAGGCTCAGGCAATCCACTCACCTCAGCCTCCCAAAGGCGCGGGATTACAGGCTGAGCCACCGAGCCCGGCTTAAATTGTACATTTTAAGGGGGTGGGTTTTATGGTATGTAGATTATACTTCAGCAAAACTGTTTAAAAACAGAACGTAAACCTCAAAAAACAAAAAAGGTATTCTCTCCATACGGCCTTAACATTGAAATAGACATGTAAATGCAATTCATGCTTTTCCTAATTATAAAATAGGCTCATTACAAAAAAACGTAAACACAAAAAGCAAAAAGAAAGTAAACGTCCACCGCACTCTGCCACACGAGAAATAGCCATGAGGCGGTATTTAAGTAAATGCTCACACTACTTTGGGACCTCCTTTCACTCCACAACCCGTTATGACATCTCCTGGGGTCCATGAATGTACGGCTTTATCATCCTTTTCACGGCTACATAGTATTCTATTGAGTGAAAGTGGTACAAAATATTTAACTCTACCCTTACTAATGGATACTGATGCGTTCTTAGCATAAGTAAGTCTTTGTCCCTGCATCTTATATATTCATCTGGTTACTGCTTTAGGATGAATTCCTAAAAGTGGGATTTCTGTACCAAAGGTTTTCACATTTTTATTGACACTCACTACCAACCTAACGCAATTTTAAAGCTCTAACTTTTCCTCTCCTTATTCCTGAACCCGCCCTTACCAGCCCGCAAAGGAGCATTTTCCTGACCAAAGACTCTGAACAAATGGAAGAATCCTTTGAGGAATCTGTATTTTTTTCCTATTAATTTTTTAAAAATTCTCAACCACAGTCACCCTGGGTACCTGTCAGAGCCTACCTAGCAGAGAAAGGAAAATACCTCAAACACATCAGCCCATGCGGCCCCAGCCCCTTCCCTGTCAAAGGTCGGAAATCTCACCCTCGTGCCCCACTGACCCTTCTCTTGGTCATCTACCACAGGACCCACCCAATCACTCACGTGGTCTCCTCCCATTTGGGTGCAGGAGGAGACCCAAAAGGCCAGGGTAGCTAAAGCTGCACTGCCACAAGGCCAAGACGCAGGAGCAAGATGAACACCCTGCACAGGAAGGAGACAGTGGCCCTGTGCTTTGGGACCCTTCTCAGCCCCACAAGGCCGTGGGGCAGCAGTCTGGGGTGATAGGCGTGTGCTGAGACCGTGCTCCTGAGACTCCAGGGCTCTGACCAGGCACTGCAGGCAGCTCCAAAGACAGGACTCAGGCTAGTTTCTTTAGAAATTCCTTAGTAATGAAGACAGGAGGGAGGGACACTCGTGGCAGGCCCAGGCAGAAAAGGGTACGTGCTGCTCTATCCCTGCATCTCAGCCTTTCCTTCAGCCGGTTATGCTGCCTGTACCATGAAGTCGCCTGCACCATGAAGGCCCACCAGACGCACAGAGGCCTCCACAACCACGCAGTGACCTCCACTGCCGAGCCCACTGCCACTCGAAAAGCCCACCCTCCACACTGCCTTCTGGCCTCTCTTTGTGTCTTCCTGTCTAGCTCAGCAGCTAGAAAGAAGCCTGAAGCTCCTCCTTGATCCCCTGCCATGCCAGCGTAATGGAAGTGGCCACCGATGCCCGTCCTCACAGCCAGCTTCACCGAAGCATCCAGAGACAACACAGACATGAGTGTCTCCAGCCTGGCAGCAGAAAGCCATCCCTCTCTAGATGGGCGTGGAAGCATGGAAATCCAAGAGGCGCAGGCCTAGCGGCCTCACGCTCTGCCTCACCACCCTACTGCCTACCCTGAGAGGATCCGAGAAAGCAGAAGGTGAGAGCCTCAGCTTCGACACCTCCTCAGCGCGGCAGGCTCCTTGCCGTGGACGCTCCCTAGCTGCCCGGGAGGCGCCAGTGCCTGGGCTGTGGGCATTTCTCCTGAAGGGCGCCGGCTCTAGGTGGGGCTGCTGCTTTCCAGCCTGCTGTGAAATCACAATGCTACACCGCGACCACCATGGCCACTGCTCTAAGTGGCAGGAAGGGGCAGAGGAGACAGCAGGACAAGCTGAGCAGGCCCGGAAGCGAGTCTGAACTTGCGTGTGTAAGAAAAGACGAGGCAGGGGCACCGCAAAGCACGCTTTAACATTATTTCGATCTCCTACAAGGTTCTCTCTCGTTACTTGAAATTCTCTTCTGCAAATTAAGACCCTGCTGAAGATCGTGGGTGTTATCATACCCCAACTGGCATCCTACCTGTCCCCCCTATACCTTTTTGTGCCCATTTATGCTTTCAATTTGCATTGCAAACTATGAAAAAGGAAAGCTTCTGCAGAAAGCAATTTCCTGGGCCAGCAGCTCCTGGACTAATACTCCCTTTGCAATCACCACGGCTTCTGCATGCACGTGCTCACTTCCCTCCTCCCTCCACCCCTCCTGCCCCGTCAGCCCCTCCGATGGGCCTGGGCCAAGCCTGACTCCCAGGGCACCACAGACCCCTTACACCAGCCCCCGGGAGCTGTCCTGGCCAGGGAGAAGAACAAGCTTGGGCAGAGGCAAGGGTCCTGGGGAACAGCTGAGCGGGGCAGCCAGAGGCCCGCAGGCTCCCTGCAGCACACAGGCACAGAGCTCCCACACAAGGCGGGAGATAAGCCCCAAGCCGGCCATCCGAGACTTCTAGAGTCCTGTTCAAGAAACTGCTGAGCCGGGCTCGGCGGCTCAGCCTGTCATCCCGCGCCTTTGGGAGGCTGAGGTGAGTGGATTGCCTGAGCCCGCGGGTTCGAGACCCGCCTGGGCAGTGAGACCTCACCTCTACAATAAATCAAAAAATTAGCCGGGCGTGGTAGCGCATGCCTGTAATTCCGGCTACTCGGAAGGCTGAGGTGGAAGGATCGCCGGAGCCCGGCAGGTGGAGGCTGCGGTGGCCGGCAGCGGCCACTGCACTCCAGTCTGGGCGACAGAGTGAGACTCCAACTCAAAAAAAAAAAGAAACTGCTAAGGACGCAGGACTAGCAGGCGTCCAGACCACACCGCCAAAGGGCTTCCAGCACAGGCCCG
Source organism: Cephalopachus bancanus (assembly GCA_027257055.1). Classification (NCBI taxonomy): domain Eukaryota; kingdom Metazoa; phylum Chordata; class Mammalia; order Primates; family Tarsiidae; genus Cephalopachus; species Cephalopachus bancanus. Next base: position 4,045,648 of record JAPVLO010000143.1, read on the forward strand.
AAGGAAGGGGCACAGGCACTCACTGGCCTGCCAGTGCAAGAATGTATCCTCACTGTCATCACACACAGAAATCCTAGTCAGTACAGCAAGCACAAGCCTTTAGGACACACAGTACCTTGTTTTGTTTGAGTCAGAGTCTCACTCTGTTGCCCAGGCTGGAGTGCAGCGACAGGGTCACAGCTACCACAGCCTCAACTGCTGGGCTCAGGCGATCCTTCCACCTCAGCCTTCCGAGTAGCTGGGACTACAGGTGCACACCACCACGCCTGGCTAATCTTTTGATTTATGGTAGAGATGAGGTCTCGCCATGTTGCCCAGGCTGGTCTCAAACACTCTCGCCTCGCCCTCCCAGAGTGCCAGGATGACAGGTGTGAGTCACGGCGCCCCGTGCAATGCCCAGCATGTTCATGGCCAGTTTCTCACATCAACGGTATTGACACATTCCGCTGGGGGCGCGCACAGATGCCTGCGCGCACGTTTCAGCCCTTGGGTCCCCAGCTCCTCACTGCACAACGGAGCCTCCACGGTGATAAGACTCGGAGACTCAGATTCAAGGGAACGGTCGGAGGCAGCAGCATTCCTCTCCGTGGCAGGCAGCACTGTCTGTGAGTGGCCTGAACTAGGAAAGGGGACAAGCACAACCAGCACCCCCGGCTGCCACCCGAATCCCGGACCGGGACCCACGGGCGAAAAGGGGAGGGGAGGAGGCCATTTTCAAAACAACCTGGTTGGACATGAAAAGGAAAGCCAGAACGTAAGACTTGATTCCCAGTGTGGACATGTGTCCCACGAGAGCCACCCGACGGCAGAAGGCTGGGGTGATCCCTCCGCCTCTGTCATGACCCCTCGTGCATGAAGACGTACGTTCTGCTCCTGCCCCAGCCACACCCCCATTGTTGCCTTTTCACACATTCTCACTGGAAGCCCCACTCCGTCCCGTCTGCTGACAAGAGGATACACCGCTGGCTCGAAAACCTCCTAGCCCAGATCTTTCTTGGAGATCCCTCTTGTGACCGCTCTGAGTGCCACGCTAACAGGTGGAAAAGCTTCTTAGACACACGAGTATCGTCATGACAAGGCCACGGGGACGGATCAGTGCCATAAGGCAGACAGGCCAGAAGTTTCCGCCCCACCATCAGGTTCCCCTTCAGCCTTGACAGATCAAACCCCAAGCCGAAGCAGGCTGCAGAGATCAGTGCAGCCTCCGAGCCAAAGGTCTTCACAGTGAGGGACCAAAGCTGCCCTGGCTGGGCCTCTGTCGGCCCGTGTCCCAGATTAATCACCACCAGGCCGGCCCGGACACCACAGCCTGCAACCTGAGCCCAAGCAGCACCTGCAGAGGGGCCGCCCCGGCACCTCCCTCGCTCCCTCTGGGCAAGGGCCCAGGGCATGAGGGCGGCCACCTGTTCGCAAGGCTACCTGGTATGGGAGGCAGGACGAGCGGCCTTTTTTGGCCCGCAGAAAAGCCCCGGGCGGTCTGAGTGGCTGGGCGAAGCAAGGAGAAACGACGCAAGGACTTGGGCAGCGGGGCAAGGCTCCAAGAGGAAGAGCGCGCTCGGCCTCTGAGCAGAGAGGGCAGGTCCCGGCCCTCTCAGCCCTGTCCAGAGGGAAGAGCTGCCTCGAGGCCAGCGGTGGGCGGCCCCAGCCTCAGAGGCTCTGACCTCACGCGACATCCGGCGTGTGCAGTGCACGCTCTCGCCACCTGCAGTCGCCGGGTGGGAAGGAGGGAGACCAGGGCAGGGCGAGCGTTCCAAAGCAGCCCCAATGCTGCAGGTACCCCGGTGCGAGAGGAGCTTCCTCTGAGGGCCAGGATCCGGGGCGATGGCGTCCTCGGATGACCGCTCAACCGGCCAGCGACTCCGACACAGGCACACGGGAGCCAGCGACTCACACGGTGTGCACATGCACGTAAGTCTATGTTAGCCCGCACGTCCCGGGACCAGGGAACCCGTCGTGTTAGCAGCCCTTCTCGGGCGGCAGTCCCTTTTATTCGGTTCTTTCTCCAACAGTGAGGAGAGCGGGAGGAAGAACTGGCGAGGCCAAAGCATAGCAACCACCAGAAGGAGGACAAGCCCGGGAACGTGTATCTCGGCATCTGTGTCCCAGGCCCTCAGCTGTGACACGGGAGAGACCGCGCGAATGGGCTGCACCCTCCCCTTCTGCCCACGGCCCGAGGGGAGGCAGGTAGGAAGGCTGCAGGGTGGGAGACAGACGGAAGTGTGTGTCCCCTGAGGAGCACGGAAGAGGCAGGGTCAGCCAAGAGGAGCAGAGCTCCCCCGCGCCCCTTCAACCGAGGGTCACCCCCACATCCTGCCTGTTACCTCTGGAACCTCCAAAGCTCTCTCTCCAAGAAGTCCCTTTGAACCTCCGGGTGTCTGCAACCCGGAGTTAGGACGGAGCAGTGGCTACAATTACACACTTGCTCTGGGAGGGGGTGCTGCCTGTGACAGGCCATGAAAGGTCCCTGCCTATAAAGCAGACTGGAAAACAAACCTTTAATTTAAATGTTAATGAAAGTGCTGTGGAGACATCAGAGGCTTCCCGGCTGCTGGGGAACAGCTACACCAGCTCCAGAATTTATGGTCCCCTCACCTCTGCCTCCTTCTCTGCCTCATCACCCACTGAAATTTAAAGAGTAAAAAAAAAGAAAAGAAAAGCTAATTTTAACATTAACTCCGTGCTTCCACCCTGGGATGTGATTGCTAAATTATCTGTTGGCAGAACAGTGATCAAAGGTGGAAAAACACAGGCGCAAAATCACAGGCGCACTGCACAGACCGCTCGGAAAAGTCCGCGCAGCTAAGCCAGGACGCGCTCTCCTCCCTTCCTGCTGAGCGAAGCCCTGCAGCAATCATGGTGCAGGTGGGGCCTGGCGCTGGGAGGATAGGCCGCAGGAGGGAGAGGAAGACACGGATCCCTCCGCAGGTTCCCAAGGCACTCTCTAACCTCGCCCGGGAACCCACCACACAGTACCGCCTGCAGCCCCCGTCGGTCTCTCTCCCCCATCTGACAGTGCCGTCCATTCGCAGCTATTCCCTGGCAACTAGGGCACAAGATCTGGGGAGAAGAAGAGAATGGGGAGGAAGAGGAGGAGGGCAGTAAGGAGGAAGGGAGACAGAGCAAGGCAGAGACAGGGAGAGGGCAGAACTCAGCACCGAGCCTGAGGCCTGGAAGCGCGTCCCGGTGGGCTGGGGCGGCCTGCACGGCAGCCTCTGCTTCCATTGGTGGGTGTTAGTTAAGGCAGCTCTGGACAAGGGGACAGCCATGCTGGCCAGGGAAGGAGCTGCTCCCACACACGGGCCTGGGCCAGCCGGAGCTGGGAGGGTGCCGGGCTAGGACACAGCTCAGCACACGAGCCACCCAGGCTCAGGGCAGAAGGCCAGAGCCTAGAGGAATCAAGCCCACCCTGTGGTATTTGGTCCCTACTCCTGATGGCCATGGCCAGCTGAGCAGCTTGGATCTGCCAGGGCAGAAGCTCAGGGTGGAAGGTTGGCAGGCCCTGATTCCGGTCCGGTAGCTTCCAAGCCTGGACCCTTTCCAACTGTAGCTCATTTCAGGACCCATGGGCCCACCTGGCATTACCTGCAGGTAACAGTGGACATCTTTCTCCAGGTACCACCATGTCCCTCCTGGCCGTGCCAGCCCCGACCCCTCCACAGTGTCTCTGTGCTTGTGACTTCCATCCAGGGAAACACCCTTCTAAGCCCCTTTGCCTACCTCTTTGGGTCTCCTTTCCCTACGTGGACCCCTGACCCTGGGAAGGGCACAGCGACTCCCCAGTCAGCCGTGGTCCACGCCACCAGAGGACCAGGTAGAGCGCAAAGCACCTCACAGTCACCCACCGAGTGTTTCTCCAGGTTACTGCCGTGAGGCGTCCCCTTCCCACCAGCTGTCCACAGGCAACCAGAAAAAGCAAAACCCAAAGGCACAATCTTCCCTGTTGATTCTTCCTCCCCTAAGCGCACTGAGCAAGTTACGAAGACCAGGGCCACTGACGGCTGTACCACTGGGAACCAAAGGAATCCAAGCTGAAAGCTGGCTGCCTCTCTCCCCAATCTTCCACCCCACCCCACCCCGAGAAAACTCCAGATGCAATTACCTTTCTCCAGAGAAAGATGCATTTCAACAGGCTGGCGAATATGCGCCTGCCACACACACAACACACAGGGAGCCCTGTAGCCACTGGGAACAAACGCCCTGCCTTCCTCCAAAAACCACCCCCTCACCACACAGTACACAGTGGCCGCTTTCCTTCCAGACTCTCCCTTGCCTCTGGGAGACATGCGGCAAGAAGGGGCAGCTTCTCCATCAAAACCCCCGAGGCCGCGACTCACTTTACAAATTTGAATCGGTACATTTCATGCAGACTTGGACTAATCCCCCCAAAAACAAACAGGCCACCACAGTGAGCAAAGTTACACAGAATTGTATTGTACAGTTAATAACACAGCTGAGTCAAGTTTCTGCACCTAGACCGCTCATATATTTCCCCAATGACAGAAGCAGGAGAGAAGGGATTAAAACCCAAGTGTCGGGCAATCCCCTCGGGTCCCCTCCCGTTCTGGGAGCTTTTCTGTCCCCTCAATAAATCCTGCTTTCTTAAAAAAACCCAAGAGTCCTGGGACACCTTCCTGACCACACTCACGCGTACGACAACAAGTGTTGCCAGAGAAGGGGCAGCGGTCTGCCAAGCACGGTCTTCTCGGCAGGCAATAAACAGTGTCTATAGGGAAGGAGGAGGCGTGGGCTCGTCTTCCTCCCGCTCCCAGCAAAGTGCGTAGGTAGGGCGATGGGCTCACCCCACCACCAGGACCGCACAGCTGGCCGGAAGGGCCCTGAGCCCCAAGTCCTACGGTGCATTCACAGCCACCTGGGTGGGCGAGACCCCCATCACACGCACCTGCCCGCCCTCCCCAGCTCAGCCCTGGCCCCTAGGAAGGCAGGATGTTCCCGGTACCCACCCAGCCACTCAAGGGCCACAGATACCATCTGAGATGCCAGGGAATGAGGCGCAGCAATGACCCAGCGGCTGCCCCGTGGCCCAGCCCGCAGCAGCAGGCTGGAGACCTGGCCCACGCTGCTGCCCCTTCCGCCCCCTCACCACGAGGCCGGAATCGATCTTCCCGAGGCCTCAATTTCTGCCTTGGCCCAGGAGAGAAGAGAACGACACCTGCCGCCTCCCCAGCCAGAGACAGCCTAGGGAGGACACAGTGTAGTCTGGCGATCATGACAGTCACATACCCAACCCTCCCTGCCACTGATGAGACCGGTGGGGAGGTTGCCACGTAGCAAGTGTCCAGGAGACACGCAGGGAGTGAGGCGACCAGGAATGAGAACGGAAGGGGCGCAAAGTCGAAGGGGATGGAACGACACCCAGCCGCTTGGCGCCTCTCACTCTTGAGCATTGACTTTACTCAGCCAAAGGATTCTTAAAGGAGTGAAACATATCACACATTTTAAGATTAAATCTGCCTTCCTGTGCCACTCCTGGGAAAGGGCTCAGGACTCCATGGGACCTCAGGGGGTTGCAGCTCTGAGAGCAGAGGGCTGAAGGCGGCCCCGCCCCTCAAGTCCCGCAGACACCCCTCCGCCCGCCTGCAGCCCCGCGTCCTAGGCCACCTCAAGCTGTCCTTCTATCGCTTGTCCAGCAGCCCCAGGCGAGCCTCCTCCCCAGGGGGACAGCTTCATTGTAATCACGAATCTTAAGAACAGGGTTACCGGTGTTGGGACGAGAAGATGGGCAGAGGGTGGGCGAGGCCGAGGCAGAAGCCCTTGCCGGCTGCCTTCCCGCGAGCGTGCCCGTCTCCGCCAGTGTTTTTTGCTCTCCAAGCATGACTCCAGACACATGCCTGTTTACAAGTCAAGAACACGAGGAAAGGGAAGGAAAGAAAGGGGACACATGGACACAGGACACCTGCTTTCTCCCAGGCATGAGCACCTCAAAGCTAGGGCCTGACACTTCATGTTTTAGATCCGGAATGCCTGAGTTCACACACAAGAAAGGAAGGTAGAAAAGCCCAGCACCAAAGACCATGCAGAACGACAGGCCTAAGGAGTCAAACAGAAGCAGGAGAGGAGCTGCGTGAAGACCATGCAGTTGCAGCCATCGCCAGAGGCCGTGGCTCCTCCCACCTGGATGAGGGAGCGGCAGGCAAGAGCGTGCTGGGTAGAACAGGAGCGCTTGGCCTAGGGCTCCTGGTCCCATGAGGGGTCACATCACAGCAGTGACCCTGACAAGCACCCTCCAAAGATCAGGCTGGGAGGGGAACAGAAGGCAGCCGTCCAGGGCAGGAGCCGCACCACGCCCCGGGGCCGGGGGCACAGGCTTGACAGTAGTTGTACTGCTGAGCAACACGCCACCGGACCAGAAAGGGTTCTGGGTGACATAATACTACAGCCCTTCTTGAGGGTCGCTTGAGGCCAGGAGTTTGTGACCGGTCTGGGCGATCTAGCAAGGCCCCATCTCAGAGACCAAAAAAAAAAAAAAAAAAAAAAGTGACAGCCTTTCTAGGATTCCAGCATTTCTTCACACAGATTTCTTCAGGTCACCTTCACAATAATCTATTAAGTCTTGTAAAGGAAATCGCATTCACATTTAACAGATGAGAAAGCGGAGGCCAGGCGAGGGAATGACTCAGAGGCCACCCTGCCGGTTGGTGACGCAGACTCATTTTCCAGGCTGCTCTCAAGATCAGACTCTGAGGCCGGGAAGCAGCATCTCCCAAGACCGAAGAAACGGATGAGTTCACTGAAGGGTTCAAATTCATGGTTGCAGTGAGAAGAAATGGATCCAATGTTAAGGGAAAAAAGATTCTGTCCCACTATACCCTTGGGGTAAGAGAAAAAGGGGCAGAGATAACAACAGCATGTGCCCTGGTCGTCTAGGTCATCTTGTGTAAAGACAGAAACTCCAACCCAGGCCACTTTTAAAAAGAGTGCGAGACATCACAGGTGGAGATGGGGATAAAAGGCCGTCTCAAACAACTAGATCAGGAGCTGAACAGTCGGCCCACTACACGGGGAAGCATCCCAAGAACAAGGTGGGAGGGCCACTTGGGCAACAGAGTTTGAGACCAACCTGGGCAATACAGTGAGACCCCTGTCTCAAAAAAAAAATCAATCAATCAGTAAGTCATCCAGGGCCAAGAAGAGGACAAGAAGATTCCAGAGAGGAGACAGGTCGAGGACTTAGTGAGGAGGAGCGAATGACTAACAGATGTTAGGGCCAGTGACAGTGGCAGTCACACAGCAGGAGCGAAGCTAGAAGGCTCGGTCCTCCCCCAAAGCAGTCTCCGAGTTGTGGCCAAAAAACCTTTGCTGTGACCCCAGGCACTCCTTACAAGGGCGGACTCGGCCTCAGCCTCCTTTACAGACACCGTCTCAGCCGCTGCTGTGCTCCGCTCTGGGAAGGGGTGGCCTGACACATTCCAGAGGTGGCGGCTGGGGGACAGCGTGTGGGCGAGAGCGGCCGAGTCTGTCTGTGCTCCTTGGCCTCTGTCCACACACAGGAGGCGTGTGGCCCTCTCCTGCCCTGGAGTGTTCCCTCTGCCAGCCACTCCACTCCAGGCTCCTGGAGCTGGCAGAGGCCCTCGCACGGCCGCCCGACAGAGTCACAGCACACCTGCCACATCCCACAGGCTGCCCGCCTCCCTCAGTCCTCGCACGGTCCCCGCCCACAGGCCCCCACGCCCGGCTAATTGGCTTGAAAAGGGTAGCATCAGGAAGACAGTGAGGACAGCCCAGCTGCGTGGCTCCGTCTTCCCCTCCGCTCCCACGCACTTAGCCTCTCCACTCCCCGCTGCTCTCGCCTTCCCCCTTTCCTAGGGTTGCGAGAATGATTTGTTCCAAACGGCGACAGGTTTATAGGTTAGCCGACACCTCTGCTCTGTGGAATTTTAATTAACTTCTCCCATCGTCGATATGCTAAGGAGCGGGGTTCTCCATTCTCTGGGGTCAGCAGCGTGTTTCAGGTCCCTGCTATATCAGCCGTCAAATTGAAGAATTAATGACGTGGCTAATCGGCTCTAATTCTTAGGAAGGAAAAATTGCGAAAGGGGCTTGTGGAAGGGAGGGGGAGAGGGGTGCAGGCTCCACAGGGTGGGAGAAAGGCTGAAGGGGCCAAGCCAGGCAGGGTCTGACTGCCGGACAAGCGACAGACCCAGCCAGGCTAGAGGGGCGGCCCTGCGGTGTTCCCATGTCCCAGCTGGGGGTGCAAGGGGAGCCGGGGGGACCCGAGATGGACACGGTGGCAGAGGGGGCACGGGTGTCTGTGGACCTTGCTGGGGAGGAGAGAGGCTCCGCCTTGGCTCCAGAGGGCCCAGAAAGTAGAGGCCGGGATGCGAAGCTCACGTGCTCACAGGTCAAGCTAGAGAAATGCCCACTGGACCAAACGGCAGGGCAAAGCCGCCAACCGAGCTCTGCACCTCTGCCACAACCATCGACACTCCCACTCTTCCACGTACGTGTCGCTGAGGGCCCTGCTGGGTCCAGGCCCCCAGCCTCTCCCGATGACTAGAGTCTGAAGGAATACTCCAGAGGACACCTGCCAGGGGGCAGAGGTGTGCATCGTGAAGCAGGCTGGCTGGTGCTGTCACCACTGCGGGTGCGCAGAGAGGGGCCTCTGCTGCGGGTGCAGCCCGGAGAGCATCCGCTCTGGAACGCAGGGGCCGGCCCCAGCTCATCCTGGCAAAGGACCCTCTCCTTAGCACGCCTGGGGGTGGATGCTCAGGAAATCAGTTCCCAGGTTATCGCAACCCAAAGCATCCATGAGGTAACCTAAACTCAGATTTCTGGAGGATCTCAAAATCTCCACGAGAGGGCTCAGAGTGACCGAGACTACACCAGTGAAGATCTTCTAGCTCACCTGGCCGAGGAAAACAGAAGCATTATCACATGGGACAAAACCACATCCAAAAGTGTCTCCCTTACCTGAGTAATGGGCTGATAGCAATGGACCAGACTCGGTCTTCAGTCTGGATGGTGTGTAAGCACTGCCCCAGCCGGCCTGAGGCCAAAGGCCACACCTGGAAACAGGAGAGGAGACACTCTTGTTGGCATTGCCCGGGGTGTGTGCCGGGACAGGTGGCTGTGCTGAGGGATGGGGCGCCCTTCCTGCCCCGCACACACAGAGTCAGGCATCAGCGGAGGGGCCACTCCAGCTCTGGGCTCGCCTGCTACCCTCCTAGCCACCCTCCCGTGCACCCCTAGAGCCCTTGCGGGTCAGCGGTTACCAGGGAATCGGAAACTCCGCTCCCTCTCGAGTCTCTAGGAGCAGCAGCAGCTGGAGCTTGCCTCTCAGCAGCCTGCCCGTGTCTGGGATGCGCCTTTCTCCTCGGGCTCACTGAGATTTTACTTCGGGGAAGCAGGGAGAGGAAGATGAGATTCCACTTCAGGGAAGCAGGCAGAGGGAGGAAGATCGGGGTGCAGTGTGAGGGGACAGGAACAGGGTCAGAAGAGGAGTAAAGGGAAAGACAGAGGGGAAGGAAAGAATGGCAGAAGGGAGACTTCAAAGTAGGAGGGTGGGCGTTGTTGTTTGTTTGTTGATAGCACCCACCAGTGCTATTCAGATGGTGGGAATTTAGCACCTAGTGTCAGGAGCAGCAGAGAAGCTTAACTCTTTAAGCTTCCATATCTCCTACAGGTTAAAAATACTGCTTGGAGCCATTATCTGGCCCCTATCAGCCAGGAATGTACATTAGCAGCCACTCGGGGCTTAGCTCTCATCAACACTCAGCCCTCTCAGCAGTCCCTGCGTTCAGGCATCTCCCATTAAGCACAGAGCTCCCCTCACCTCACCCCTCCCCAGATGACACACATGGGGACATAAGCCTCTAGCCAAACAGAATGGAAACCTCAGATCCACAGGGCTGTCCCCAGACAGCAGTCGCGGGAGGATCCAGCGGCAGCCAGATGGATCAGTGACCTCTTAAGGTCCCTGCAGGCTATAAGGGGAACACACCAAAGCCAGGCAGGACCTTAGATGGAAGAACTTTAAAGAAAACATTCCTCGAGTTTAAGGGGTAGGTGGTGGAGTGGGGTGGTCCTGCCTGCCGAGGGTCACATGATATCTCTTCCCTATAAAAGGAGAAAGTGTTTCTTAGAGTGTGAGTGAGTGTGTGTGTGCACGTGTGTGTGTGTGCGTGTGCGCGTGTGTGTGCGCGTTTGCGCGCGCATGCGCGCACCCGCAGGGGTGGAGGATGGGACAACTGTGAGTAACTTTTCTCAGCACAGGGAAAAGAAATTTAATAAGAAGATCCTGAACCAGGAGGGGCAGAAAACAAAGGCAAACCCCACGTCTTTTCCTGGTCCCAGCCAGCTCTTTGGGCTATGTGCTCAGCCCCTCTGGTAGGAAGCAGACACACCTTGAGTGTCCCCTTTCAGAAGCCCCCGTTTGGGAGACAGCGTCTCCTTTTCCCAGACACAAACTCCCGAGGAGGCAGGTTCTTTCTGTGGGGGTGAGGAAACACTACAGACACTGCAACAAAAGCTGTGGGGACAGCTCAGGCCTGAATTCACTCGTGCCCCCCACAGAAAGGGCTGGTGGAGCCCCAGATGCTGCAAGCCCCACGAGGTTCCTGACCTGCGAGGTGGCTTGGGAACATGCTGCCCACCCTGAGTCTGAGCATGGCCTTAGGCAAGCAGGTCTCCCCTGGCCTCTCCCACTCACCCCCCCCCACCCTGGCCCAGGCAGCATCCTCCTCCAGAGACGGAAGTGTCCTGGCACCTGAGGGACAGGAGTTGGCAACAATATGCTGATCCCATCCTTGTCCTCCGTGGCCAGATTCAAAGCAGACCCTTCCCTGGAAAAGACTCGTTGGGACTGGATATTCTTACAGTCCTCTTTGTTTTGTTTTGTCTGTTTGTTTTTTTGAGTTGGAGTCTCACTCCGTCATCCAGGCTGCAGTGCAGTGGCACGCTCACAGCCACCGCAGCCTCGGCCTGCTGGACGCAGCGATCCTTCCACCTCAGCCTTCCAAGTAGCTGGTACCACAGGCATGCACCACCATGCCTGGCTAATTTTTTTTATTTATTGTAGAGATGAGGTCTTGCCGAGTAGCCCAGGCTAGTCTCGAACCCATGGGCTCGGGCAATCCTCTTCCCCCCACCTCCCAAAGTGCTGAGATGACAGGTGTGAGCCACCACGCCTGGCTTACACAGTCCTTTTAAAAAAGCAGGTTGGGGATAGGCACCAAGACCTCTAAGATAACTGAAGCCTTTGACTCAGTATTTTGCTGCTGAAAAATCTATCCTAAGAAAATAACCCTAAAATGTTAACAGAAACCTAAATGGTGAGATACGCCCTGCAGCCTGTAGTTGCAGAAAAAGCACGCCTAGGTTTTGGGGTCAGACCAATCTGGGTTTAAATCCCCGTGGCCTACTCACTGCCTTTGCTCTTGGGGATATGCCATAGCTTGTTAGCCTGTTTCCTCCTGCATCACATGAAAAACAGTGCTTCTCTCTCAGGGTCACGGGACAGAAAAGATAAGGGTGAAGCACCCAGCACAGCAGCGCAGTCTGGTGGGCTTCAGGCAACCGACAGTGGTGGTTCTTGGTGAACGGGGGATATAAACATCCGCCGGTGGGAAAATGGCAGGTAAGTCCTGGCAGGTCTGTCATGAAACCACTGAAGATGACACAAACAACATGCAGTAATAATGGGAGACCTTTTTTTTTTTTTTGAGTCCGAGTCTCACTCTGTCGCCCAGACTGAAGTGCAGTGGCTGCTCCCGGCCACCGCAGCCTCGACCCGCTGGGCTCTGGCGATCCTTCTGCCTCAGCCTTCCAAGTAGCTGGAACTACAGGTGCGCACTATCATGCCCGGCTAAATTTTGATTTATTGTAGAGATGAGGTCTCGCCAAGTTGCCCAGGAGGGTCTCGAACCCGCGGGCTCAGGCAATTCGTTCACCTCGGCCTCCCAAAGCGCGGGATTACAGGCTGAGCCACCGCGCCTGGCCACTGGGTGATCTTATAAAGTAAATTCAGCAGGGGAAACTGGGTGTCCAAAAATATATTATAAGCACAGACATGTGGGGGAAGATATACCCTACAGGATCACATGAAGGAATAAAATGCTTGGCACAATATCTGGATACATTCTCTATTGTTACAAAACAAACAAGCAAAGCCATGCCTTGAAAAATGGCTAAAAGAAGAAAAAGCCGGGTGCAGTGGCTTACACCTGTAAAACCAGCACTTTGGGAGCCCAAGGTGGTTTTGCTTGTTTGTTTCGTAACTGCTTGAGCCTAGGAGTTCAAGACCAGCCTGGGAAACACAACGAGACCTTGTCTTTACAAAAAAAAAAAAAAAATCAAAAAACTAGTTGGGTGTGGTCGTGGGCGCCTGTCGTCCCAGCCATTCCGGAGGCTGAGGTGGAAGGATTATGTGGGCCCAGGAAGGGAGAAAGAGAACAAGAGGGGGAGGACAAAAACAACCATCTCAAATGCTCCCCCGCTCCATCGAGTCTTCCCTTCCAAGGCAGACGTGATCCCTCTACCTTCTGAACTTTCTGGCCCTTTCCCTGAAGGCTTACACTTCACCATCCTAGCTACATCCAATCAGCCTGAGGGCCAGGTCGCGCATCTCATCTCCCCTCAAGGACGGAGGCTGTATGGTCCATGCCTTTGAAGAGCCCAGATGCCTGGTGCCCAAGCCTCCATGCAGCAGCCATGTGCAAGAAAGAGCAGAGAAATAAAAGAGGAAACGAAGGAATGGTCAGTGTCCAGGCCCACCAAGAACATAAGCTGCTACCTGCTCACATCTTGGGATGGGGCGGGCCCCACGGAGGCCCGAAAGGCAATCCAAGCTAAGTCTCCGTCAACCTGAAACGGGCTGGGGGAGGGAAGCGAAGAGGGCTCTGGGGGCACCCAGCTCCGACATCACCCATAAACCAAGCTCTTTCCTAAAAGACTGTCCATATTTGGAAACTCCCCCAAGACAGGCCAAAGGTGACAACAGGTTAACATCACTGCAAATTCCTATGCAGGCTCAGATGGGTTAGGCGTCCTGAGAAGCCGCTGCAGAACTGGAGATGCCGCCGAGAAGAGGGGACCTCTCGGTTGCAAGAGACAGGTCGTGAGTGCCGTACTGTGGAAATGGGCCAGGAGGCCGACAACGACGGGAAGCGAAGCCAGGCAGCAGCCAGGAAAGAGGAGTTGGCAGGGAGGCCACGGGGCGCCCCGAACAGCGCGCCTGCTTTCAGGAGTTGAAGAAGAACCAGAGAAGAGAACTCTGCCACTGCCCTAAAGGAAACCCTCAAAAGGAAGAGGGGCACTGTGGCGACACTTTGAGAAGAAAGAAGCATCTATGCTGTATTTTGAAAAAACCTAAGCCACTAAATAGGGCTGGACCAGGGCAGAAACATGAACCTAGCTCGACGCCCCACATAAAATCGCCATTATTCTCCGGCACCCCCGACTGCCGGCTGTGGCTGGAATGCTTAGTTTTATACTGCTCTGGGCATCAGACCACAGAGAACAGGACAGAAGGAAGAGCCGTCACAGGGAAGCCCAAAGGCATGACAGGAAGATGCCACGGGAACTTCTAGGTCACACCCCCCCCGCCACGGGCTTCTATGCAAGTTGACTTTTGAGCAGTATCACAAGTTAAAGCCCCGACCTTTCAAAGAATGGCACAGTGGCCAACCAGATCCTGGAGTAAGTAGAGGTCGGGTCATGGGAAGCAAGCGACAGGAAACCTAGCTTCCTTGTTGGTTCAAAAGATTCACGGGCGTTTTCTCAGGCTTCCCGTGCCAGTGTGCATTCTCTCTGACTGAATACAAAGCGTAAGGCAGAAAGCAGGAAAGGGAGAAGAAACTTCCATAAGAAGAAAGGAGCACGTGTGCCCTTTTCCCATCAATGAGCAGCATCACTCCATGAAGGAGCAGTCACCAGAGCGCACATGGAATCAGAAAGTTCCTGGGTAAAGACTGCACCGTCCCTCTCTGGAGTCTTCTCCCCATGTACTTGAAAGGCCCATCTGTTGGCCCAAATGAGCATTTTGCTCTTGTCAGCACCGTGGAGCCTCCACATGCTGGGAAATACACAGCAAGAACTACCAGGCCTCCCGTGCCACCAAGTGAATGGTCAGCAAAGCTCCCACAGCTGCCCCAGAGGCCCAGGCCTGGACAGGCCCCCGTGAGGGCTGCTGAACACAGGCCTGGAGAAGGAATCTCTCCCGTCTCATGGGTGGGAGCCTATGTAACCAGACGTGAGTGCGTCCACACACGGGTCATGCTGTCCATCGGCCGCCTCTCATGCCTCGGCAGCGTCTGCGGACCGGGTGGTTTAGCAACACTGCGGCAAACACCAGCCCTCTCTGGCCGTCTCTGCCGCCTACTGACCACATCACTCTCCAGAGAAGCAGCAAAAACACCTTGTAATTATCAGCCTGATTGCTTATAAACAAGGTGGTGAAAAATTAACCTCCCTAAACAGAGAGCAAGCAAAAGGAGGGAGATTTTAAAATAAAATATTGGGGTCAGAACTCAACCCACAAGCTTGAGGAAGCTCAGCTCGGGGAGGACAGGCTGGCCAGGCCCTCTGTTTTGGAGTTCACGCCACATTTCAAGTGTGTGGCAAGCTTCCCAGCCACTGTCCACTCCTTTCCCAGTCCTGCTGGCGGGGACACAGCCTGGTGTGGACTCTGCATACCAGAGGCACACAAGTGAGTCCTTTGTGTGTCGCTCTCCCCTGCCCCTGCCAACACTCCCAGCCCACCCCTTACAGACAGGAGGGACCACAGAGTGTAAGGGGGACCCCCTCACCTTGGCCGTCCTGTCCCTGGAGCCGCTCACAATGATGCCCCCTTTGCAGTCCACACAATTCACCTCCTGTTCGTGAGCTGAGAACTTGACAGTGGAGGTGCTATGGGTCTTATGAACGCCAATCTTCCCATCGCTAGGAGACAAAGAGGGAGCCAATTATTCTCTCTGTGAGAAGAGAACAAGTCCACAGAGCCAGCCCAGGTCTCCGGTGATGTCCCCGTTCCCTAAGTACCAGGCAGTTCAGCCCAATAAGGTGCTTTTAGGAACTGTCCCTTCTTCGGCACACGTGGGGGCTGAACAGAGCTAGCTAGGAGATGGAATCAATTTCCCTCTGAGTCTTCTGGTGTTCCTTCACCAGCTAGACCTATTAGCTGCTTTTGGTAAAACCTCTCTGTATTAAACGGAAAAGACCACTACCCCTTCTTCTAGTCTCCCTCCTCATCCCTTAGGAGTTGAGCCAGAAAAGCCAGAGGCAGGCAGGAGGTTCCTGAAGAAAAAGGAGGACGGGGGTAGGAGGAGAACCCTACAGCCCTTACCCTCCTGCACTGATAATATGCGGGTTGGCCAGCACAAAGTGGCAAACATCCTCATTCTGCCCGGTGAAGACTCTCAGAGGCCGGCGGTTCAAGCTGGCACCATCTGGGCGGAACTGGTAGGCCAAGATGACATTCGCCTGGGATATATACAGACAATCGTCCTCTAGCTGCATCCAGGGCATCTGACTGCAGAGACGGAATAGAAAAGAGTTGTCAAGATGCAGCATGAAAACCCAACTCCCATCCTGGAAGACACCGACCAGTCCCCAACTCTGCAAGGACAACCTGCAAAGCAAACAGCCTATGCAATTCAACCCGCTCCTTCAAAGTGACCTATGCTCTGCTACTCTCAGAAAACCCAAGCGACTGAGCCTGGGGATGCCCTCATCCTCTCTGGGCTCTAAAAAAGAGTCGCGATCAAAGGGCCACCTGAGAATCACTTTTAGTTGGAGAATGCTTAGTATTTGAATCACCGGCTACCCGTACTGCTCGCAGGGAGTCAGAGTTCACAGAGTTCAGTGGCTGACAGGTGGGGAGGGTCAAAAAAGAAATCTTCCAGCCAGGTGAGGTGACTTTCTTCCATTCTGCATCCCCACTCCTTCGAAGCGCATGCGGTACGTTTCAAGGTTCCGAGACTCCCAAGCCTCCCTCTTCCCGACAGCCCAGCTAGGCTGCGACAGAGAAAAGGAGCCCTGCAAAGTCCCAAGCCTCGCCCAGCTGGAGCGAGGGGGCCATTCATAGGTGAAAGGAAGTCACTAAGCGAGGATAGTAGGGCACTGGCGGGGCACCTGGATCCTTTCGGGGATATCTCCGTGTCTGTACTGGAGGGCAAGGGTGGTGGTAAAGAAATAGCACAAAGCAGCTTGCCGCAGTTCAGGGGCTACAGAGAAAGCCAGCTCTCGCAGGCAACCACTAAGAGAAGTCCACCAGTAGTGGAAGATGCCCCCTCAACCTGGCAGGTGGAAGAAGGGTTAGAGGCCTCAGGCCAGTCCTGAGGCAGGGAAGAAGGCTTAAGAAGAAAGGAGGAGCCGGGCTCAGTGGCTCAGCCTGTAATCCCGCGCTTTGGGAGGCTGAGGTGAGTGGATTGCCTGAGCCCGCGGGTTCAAGACCCGCCTGGGCAACTTGGTGAGCCCTCATCTCAACAATAAATCAAAAAAATGAGCAGGGCGTGGTAGCGCGCGCCTGTAGTTCCAGCTACTTGGAAGGCTGAGGCGGAAGGATCGCCGGAGCCCAGCAGGTCGAGGCTGTGGTGGCTGGGAGCGGCCACTGCACTCCAGTCTGGGCGACAGAGTGAGACTCAACTCAAAAAAAAGAAAAAGAAAAAGAAGAAAGGCGGTTCGGCCGGACACCAGGCTTCTGGGGGACTGAGTCCCTTTTCCAAGGTGGACATCCCCCCATCCTCCTCCGCACAGCGACCTGGAGCTACCAAGTCCCAAGAAAAGCACAGGGACAGCAGACTCACCCCCTATCGGAGACGCCCTCTCCCTCTGCCAAGCCTGTCTGAGCAAACCAGGCTGTGTTTCCTCCCCGGACTCAATACCCACGTCACAGGAACGTGGCAGAGTTCTGCAAATTGACTTGCCGGGCTATTAAATGCAGCCTAGACTTTGCGGTGACTGAGTCTGCTCACAAGGCTTTTACAAGCGTGCGCATATCTCACACGGGACGTGCGTGGCGTGTGCACAGAAGCTTTCGTTCTCATCATGCACATTCCTCACCAACATCCCGTGTAAGCGCGTGGCACATCCGAGCGGGTGGCAAACAGGGGGACGGCGTTCTTGGGTTAGAGCCACCTGGTAAACAGCCACTTGCCCAAGACAAGAAACCAGGTTCACGCCAGGTGAACAGTGGCGAATCCTGAGGCAGCCTGGTAACTGTTCTGTGTTTATTTGCCAGATGCTTGAAACTAGCCCAAAAAGACAACACTGGGGACAAAACCTTGATGGAGAAACACACTCGATTCCCTGGTACAAGAAGGCAAAAGCGGGAAGCAGGCGTAAGCCCTTCATCCTGAAAATCTGTCTTTCTCTCTAGTTTCTCTACCGCCACGACCACTAAACCAACCAGAATTCACAGCGACTCGTGTCAGTGAAGCCAGTGGAAACTGGACACAGAAGGTAGAAAGGCTGGTCAGGTGAAGAAGCCGCCTATGCCTCTCAGCACAGGCACAGGTCAACCCGGAATGAGGAATCCCTACCCCCGCCCCAGCAATCGACAGGGAGCACGTTTGGGTAGGGAGCCAGGAAAGTATGGCGGGGGGAGGATAAGCAGTTGAAGGAAACTGCTTGGGAAGGGAGGGGCACACCTCATCAACAAGGGCACCCGCATAATCAATGTTTGTACACCTAACCCTGAATTGTACCCCACATCTTTATAATAAAATAAATAAATAAAATAAGTTATAACCATGAATAACAAATAAACAAATAAATAAAATAAACAAACAAAAAAAAGAAAGTAAAGCCTCAAAAAACAAAATGATGGAATACTTTAGCATCAACAAGGCAGCAGCGTGACAGCCATGACCTATGCTTCCTTACACTTTCCCTAAGCTCTGCCTCCCAGCACATACAGACCCAGACCGCCAGGTCCTACCTAACCTTGAAATAAAGTAGGGGAAGAGGTAAAGGAACCAAGCGTGAAGGAGTCACTCCACAGCAGAGAGGATTTGAAGAAAAGGAGGCCGGGCGCAGTGGCTCACGCCTATGATCCCAGCACTTTGGGAGGCCAAGGCGAGAGGACTGCTTGAGCCCAGGACTTGAAGACCAGTCTAGGCAACACAGCAAGGCCTCATCTCCACCTAAGAAAAAAAAAGTGCTCACTTAGGCAGCTCATATACTAAAACTGGAATGATACAGAGAAGATGAGCATGACCCCTGCACAAGGATGACACACAAATTCATGAAGCATTCCTTATTTAAAAAAAAAAAAAAGGCTGGGCTTGGTGGCTCAGCCTGTAATCCCGCACTTTGGGAGGCCAAGGTGAGTGGACTTCCTGAGCCTGTGGGTTCAAGACCCGCCTGGGCAACTTGGCGAGACCGCGTCTCTACGATAAATAAAAAATTAGCTGGGTGTGGTAATGCACACCTGTGGTTCCAGCTACTTGGAAGCCTGAGCAGAAGGATCACTGGAGCCCAGCAGGTCCATGCTGCGGTGGCTGGGAGCGTGCCACTGCACTTCAGTCTGAGTGAGAGTGAGACTTCAACTCAAAAAAAAAAAAAATAGCCAGGCGTGGTGGTGCACACCTGTAGTCCCAGCTACTCGGGAGGTAGATGTGAGAGGATCCCTTGAGCACAAGAGGTCAAGGCTGCAGTGAGCCTGGGCCACACAGGAAGACCCCCAACTCAAAATATAATAATAATTAATAATAATAATTGTAAAATTAGAAGGGTTGAAATACTGATTTCATTTATTTCCTTTAACGAGGTAAGTTAATTGAATTATAGGTAAGTTTTATTTCCTTCTTTAGAATTTATTATGTAGACAATTTCAAATTTCTATAGTAAACATCGATTTCTTTACAATCATAAAAATGTCATCTGTTGTTTTAAAAAAAAAAAAAGTACATCTTTTGTATTCCTTTTTTTTTTTTTGAGTTGGAGCCGCACTCTGTCATCCAGGACGGAGAACAGTGGCACACTCGCAGCCACCGCAGCCTCGACCTGCTGGGCTCTGGCGATCCTTCCGCCTCAGCCTTCCAAGTAGGTAGAACTACAGGAATGTGCCACCACACCCAGCTAGTTTTTTGATTTGTTGTAGAGACGGGGTCTCGCCAAGTTGCCCAGGTGGGTCTCGAACCCGTGGGCTCAAGCCATCCCTTCATCTCAGCCTCCCAAAGTGCTGGGCTTCTAGGAGAGAGCAACCACGCCTGGCCCCCTTTCCTTCAATGTAAAAAAAGTCTCTCTGAAGCCCGTTTGTGGCGTTCAAAGGCTCAGCCCCGGCCACCCCTGGTGAGGGCCGGGTTTTCCACTTTCCCCTGTGCTTTTCTCTGTTCAGGCGGCTTTAAAAGAGCCCAGAGGAGACTTGCCTGCCTCTCCACTTCAGCAGAATCCTGTCCCGGCAGCGCCCCAGCCTCCAGTTCTGAGACACCTTCACGCGTTCCTTCACGGGAACGCTGGTCATCCTATGTCGGGACAGAACAGATCATCCAGTCACTGTAACGTACTGCCAACCAGAGAAAACTCCGTGGGCTTCCTGGGTCGGGACTCAGGAGTACGAATGAACAGAGCAAACGGATCAGGAGACCAGGAAGGGGTAACTCCTGTCTCCAAACCTGATAACCACGAAAGCCAAGGAGACGAGCCTGTGCTTTAAACCGCCACCGGTGTCTACCGTGAGGCCAACGCAATCTAATGGGGAATGGATGACAAATAGGGCTGGGGCCACTGGACATCCAGAAGGAACAAAGCGAACCCAACCCCATCTCACACCACACAGGAAGAGCAATTCAGAACAGATCACACCTGTAAGCCCAGTGCTTTGGGAGGCGGAGGCAGGAGGACTGCTTGAGGTCAGGAGTTAGAGACCAGCCTGGGCAATACAGCCAGGCCCTATCTCTACAAAAAAAAAAACTTAACAACTAGCCAGGCATGGTGGTGCGTGCCAGGAGCCCTAGCTGCATGGGCAGCTGGGGCAGGAAAATTGTTTATGCCCAGGAATTGAAGACGTTCATGTATGTTCTGAATACCAGTAAGAAACTCTCCTACACTGCAGATAGGAAAGCAAGATGGTAGAGCCATTCTGGAAAAAGATCTGATAGTTTATTACAAATCTAGACATATACCTACTCTACCACCTAGTAAGTGTCAAAAGAACCAGAAGCTATGTCCACAAAAGGCTTACACAGGAATGTCCACGGGAACTTTAGTCCTAATAGCCAAAAGCTGTACATAGCCCAGGCATCCATCACCAGGAGGGTAGACAAACACACTGAAATACCGTTCAGCAAGCAAGGGAAAGATGCACTCGTGTGCTAGTAACATGGATGACCAAGGAACACTGCACTGAATAAAAGAGCCTTACACAAGACAGACCCTAATGTATGGGGAACCCAAGAAACCTGGAATTTATTTATAAAGCACTGTGCGTTTATCCTTACACGTCGACACTCCAGACACCTTAAAAGTCCTCTCCATCTGATGCAATACACCTATCTCCACGGCTCAAAACCATTTTGGAACTAGTCAGTTTGGATGCCTTTTAGTGCTTCTGTTTTGTTTCACCCTTTCACATCGGCAAAACAACAACAAAAATCGCTCAGGGAGAAATTGGATGAGTAGGGAGGGTAGGGTCTGGGGCTCATGCTGTTTGGGGTCAAAAACTGCTGAACTCTCAGCACCGTGTGGGTAGGTGTGCTGTCATGGTGGAAGAACCAGTCAGCTGTTGGCCACAGCTCATGATGTTTCTTCCACAATAATCTTTTCAAAACTTCCAAATAAAAACTTTTGTTGATCCTTTGGTTGACCTGGTGGGGGAAGCCTGTACATGACAAGAGGCCCTCCCTCCAAAAAATAATTCTGGGGTTTTCTGGGTCCCCCCCCATACGATTTCATTCACATCAAGTTTGAGAAGAGATAACCAACCCATGGTGAAAAAAACCAGAAGAGTGATCACGGCCAGGGTGAAGATGGAGACTGACTGGAAAGGATCACATAGCTTTCAAAGGTCATATTCTATACCGACATTGTGAAGCAGTCGGGGTTATACACGTGTGCTATGTATTTGTCAAAAAGGTATCAGGTGGGGCAGGCACAGTAGCTCACGCCTGTAATCCCAATGCTTTAGGAGGTGGTGACAGGAGGATCGCTGGTGGCCAGGAGTCTAAGGCTATAGTGAGCTATGATCATGCCTCTGCACGCCAGCCTGGGCAACAGAGCAAGACCTTGTCTCTGAAAAACAAAAAGAAAAAATTTAAAAATAAATGCATCAAATGACACACTTAAGATATGAGCATTTCACTCAAATACAAATTCACTGTATATACAATTTTCTTAAAAAAATAAATAACTGTTGGGTCAGGTACGGTGGCTCTTACCTATAATCCCAGCACTTTGGGAGGCCAAGGAGGGAGGCCTGCTCAAGACCAGAAGTTCAAGATCAGCCTAGGCAACATAGTGAGGCTTTGTCTCTCCAAAATAAAATGGACTGTATATGGTAGCACGTGTTTATAGTCTCAGCTACCAGAAGGCTGAGGTAGGAGGATCACTGGAGCCCATAAGTTCAAAGTTGTGTGAGCTGTGATGGTGCCACTGCACTCCAGCCTGAGCGACAGAGTAAGACCTCGACTCAAAAAAAAAAGTAAAAATAAAGAACTACAAACTCATACACTCCAGTCAATGATATTCGTGCAGACTGAGGCATTTAGATGTGAAGTGTATTAAGACCTGGAACTTAGTTTGAAATGCACGATATAATCAAATGTTCATCGAAGAATCGAAGTGGTGAGTATATGAGTATTCATTGTACAGTTCACCTACTTTTCTACATATTTTAAACTCTTCATTTAAAAAATGTTGGAGGGAGTATCAGTAGTACTTTCTGGAAGAGGAGAGTAACAGCACTAAGAGGTAAGGAAGCACAAGCGGCAGAAATGACATATTTGGGGTGGGTGGGAAGGGAATGGGAAGAGCACGAGGCCCTTAGAGAGGACACCTTTGGACCGCATTTTGAAATCGCAGGCAAAGCCGGGCGCGGTGGCTCAAGCCAGTCATCCCACCACGTTGGGAGGCTGAGGCGAGAGGACTGCCTGAGCCCACGTGTTCGAGACCAGTCTGGGCAACATGGTGAGACCTTGTCTCTACAATAAATCAAAAAATTAGCTGGGCATGGTAGTGAACGCCTGTCATTCTGGCTACTTGGAAGGCTGAAGCGGAAGGATCGCCGGAGCCCAGCCGGTCGACGCTGGGGTAGCTGTGAGCGTGCCACGGCACTCCAGCCTGGGCGACGGAGTGAGACTCCAACTCAAAAAAAAAGAAATCGCGGTTGAGAAATGGAAAATTCCATCTCAGGCTCCCGCATTTCCCCTCTGTCTCCTTTGCTTGCTCCACTGCACAACACAGGGTACAAAGTGTGGACGCAGAGTGGTAACGGCCATGGCTGCTTAGAGGGCACACCAGCCGAGGAGGGAGATCCACACGTCTTCCAGCCTCTCACCTTCACGTAGACCACCCTTCACTAAACCCAGCAAGCAAGTCCAGCTTTCAAGAGTCTAACGGATACAGGTTTGGAAGGATAGTTCCAGCGAGAAGGTACCGAATCCATTTCTAGATCAGTACTCTGTCTCCTGGCCTTATTTATTTGTACCGAGTAATTATTTGTGGTTAATAAGTAATCGCCACATAGGGTTGAAAAAAAAAGTAGATAGTATGAAAGGTTAGCAAGGCAAAAGCGAGTCATTCTCCGACCCTCTCACCAAGATGCTCCTTCCTAGAGGCAACTGCATGCACACTGTGGATGCCTGTACATTTCCCTCCTGACTAAAAAAAGCAGAGTGCACTATTCTACTCAATCCTTTCCTCAATGGATCCTGGGAACCACTCCATATCAATGTGTTTAGATCTATCAAATTCTCTTTTTCTATTGTGCAAATCTATCATCATTTCCTATTTAATCAGTCACCTCCGTCAATCACATTTAAGTGTGATGCTGCCAGTATAACGCTGCAATAAATGCCTTTGTACCTCTATTTACGTGTGGAAAAAAAAATATTAGAAATGGTTATTGAATGGGTCGAAAGAAATTATGCCTTTTAACTTCTGATAGATAACACCAAATTGCTATCCAAAAGAGGCTATACTTCCATTTCTGATAGCATGTGTCTCAGTATCTTTTCTTTTCTATTTTTAATTTTTTTAAATTTTGGAGTAATTTTAGATTTCCAGGAAAGTTTTCAAAAATACAACAATACAGAGTTCCCATTTACCCTTCATTTATAATGTCCCATTATGTTAACATCTTACATAACCAAAACTAAGACATTAACACTGGTGCCTTACTATTAGCAAACTCCAGATTTCATCTAGAGTTCACCGATTTCTCCACTAATGTCTTTTTCAGCTCCAGGATCCAACCTAGAATACCACGTTGTATTTAGTTGTCGTGTCAATGTCTACATCCATCCTTCCTTTTCATGATCTTGTTACTTCTTTAAAGTTTTTCTTATCTTTGCAACTCAAGTAGCAAAAAATTTTCTCTCGGTTGTTTAAACATGTTTTTTAAAATTACAAGTAAGACCGCGAATCTGGTCATGCACTTAAATCCTCTAGCATTTCCTCTGAGAAGAGCTTGTCCCTCTCTTGTCCTGACTTCCTGTGGCTTCATGGTCTTTTTCTTGTGAGTTTGTAAAGGCTCCTGACATAAACCTGGAACATAATTTTTTTTTCAATTTATCACTTTCTTTTCACTTACAGTATTTTATCCATGCAGATAGTTAAACTTTTTACAGTCATGATTTCATGTCAATCGTTTCAAATACTTCAAAGAGTGTAAATGTTCAGGAAAAGTGTTCCTGCTATAGATGTTCAAACAATACTACTGAAATCTTTTCAACACGGTTAAGTTTTATAAAATAGTATGCCCAACTGCATACTATCTTTTAATGATACAAAATGTTATAAATCTCTCTGGATCATGACTCTAAATGTAATTTATTCAACCAACATTTAATATGGTGCTTACCATGTGCCAGGCACTGTTTTCATTTACCCAATGCCTTATGCTGATAAAGCAAGTATGCTCCCTATATTCCTTCTTCTATTCAATTAGAAGACATTGGACGTAATCAATAAGTGATTGATTTGGGTTTTTTATTTTTATTTATATATTTTTTTGAGTCGGAGTCTCACTCTGTCACCCAGACTGGAGTGCAGTGGCCGCTCCCGGCCACCGCAGCCTCAAACTGCTGGGCTCCGGCAATCCTTCCACCTCAGCCTTCCAAGTAGCCGGAGTTACAGGCATGCGCAACCACGCCCGGCTGATTTTTTGATTTATTGTAGAGATGAGGTCTCGCTGCCTGGGCGGGTCTCGAACCCGCGGGCTCAGGCAATCCACTCACCTCAGCCTCCCAAAGGCGCGGGATTACAGGCTGAGCCACCAAGCCCGGCTGATTTTGGTTTTTTAAAAGGAAAGCAAGAAATAACCCAAACAGATATGAATTTAATATATAAGAAATATGAATTTAACATTTAATATATTATCTTAAGATTTAATATATTAAACTAAGGATAGAAATCACTACTTAATTAGTGAACAGCACAGATCATGTCCTGATTAGAGGAATAGAAATGTATTGGTTATAAGATATTTGAATTTGATCCTATCAAATGTAAAATGCTACAAAGAGGAAAAAAAGATTAAAATGAAAGCAACAGAGTAGGGGAAAATTAAAAACTAAGCCAGATGCGGTGGCTCACACCTGTCATCCCAGCACTTTGGGAGGCGGAGGTGAGAGGATTGCCTGAGCTTAGGGGTTCGAGACCAGCCTGAGCAACATGGCAAGACCTTGTCTCTAAAATAAATAAAAAAATAAGAATTAGTACTATAGTTACATGTTTTATCTCTAAAGCTTGTAGGGAGCTGATAAAAATCTATCAAAACAACACCCTGTCTTCAATGCCCTCTCATCAATGTCTGATGAAGGATAAGGACGCAGAGCTCAGAGGGTAAAAAAAACACTGGGGAAACATCCCACAAGAAGAGTATACAGAGATGCCTCTTAAAACAGTTTTCAAAGCACCACCTCACATCTTTTCAGTGGAAAAACCCAACACTGGCTCTAGTTTGACAGGAGGCACTGGAATCTTTCGCCACTTCAAACGGCAAGCGCAAGGACTACAAAACACGTCGGCAGCAACTGCGGCAAACACATGGTGGTTTTAAAGCTGAGTCAAGTTTAGAAAGGTAGAGACGGGGAGACACTGCATGAAATCAAGCCTCCCTGAGTTACAGGTCAGAGCTATAAACAGACAGTGCTCTGTGAGGTGAGCAGTTTTTAAAATATACCACATAGTGGCAGGCAGTAATATCTTTCTCTTGACCTCTAACTAAACAGTAGATTAAATAAAGTTGCAGAAAAAGCACAAAAGGCAGACTCAGGTAACTGAGCTCTGTATCCCAGTTCCACCTCTTACTAACTACCTCCGTGAACGAACTTCTTTAATTGTCCATTTCTTCACCTATGAAGCAAAGATAACATTTCATGCAATCGTGGGGTTTTAAAAATTACTCCTGGCAGCAGACAATGGATAGGCTTGCTGTCATCCTGCCCACTGTGCCCTTCACAGTATATCTTTCCGTTAATAACTATACCTTTCTTAATTAATAAAAAATGAGTTGGGCTCGGAGTTCAGCCTGTAATCCCAGCACTTTGGAAGACCGAGGTGAGTGGATTGCCTGAGCCTGCGGGTTCAAGACCCGCCTGGGCAACTTGGTAAGACCTCATCTCCACAATAAATCAAAAATTGGCCGGCATGGTAGCGCGCGCCTGTAGTTCCAGCTACTTGAAAGGCTGAGGCGGAAGGACCGCCGGAGCCCGGCAGATCGAGGCTGTGGTGGCTGGGAGCGGCCACTGCACTCCAGTCCGGGCAACAAAGTGAGATTCCAACAACAACAAAAAAAAGACACCTAAAACAAGCTATAAATCACTACAGAAAAGATTAAACATTTTTACATAAATGTATGTAATAGTTAACATCCTTTAATGATGTCATCACACTAATAGTCATCTATTTATCTCCTAATTAGTTTAGTTGCAACTATTAGAAATTGCCCCTCTAATATCAAATATTTGTTCTCTTTCAGGCTGAATGATTAGGATTTGGGTACACATTAAAGGCTAAGATATATATATATATATATATACGTATATAAATTTTTTTTTTTTTAATTGTAGAGACAAGGTCTTGCCAAGTTGCCTGGGCTGGTCTCAAACCCGCAATCTCAGGCAATCCAATCGCCTCAGCCTGCCAAAGTGCTAGGATTACAGGCTTGAGCCATCTCGCCCAGCAAGGCCAAAATCTTGCACTGAACTCTTCCACTGGTGAACGTGATGCAGTCCACCTCACCAGATGGACAGAGGACCGAGGACAGTAACTGACCAACAGGACGGACCAAAAGAACTGAACTCTACATGAGATAAGCAGACTTCTCTGTCAACTCTTATCTGCAAATCCCTCCCAGGTATAGAAGGGAGCGTCAGTTATAACTTTCCTGTTGAGTTAGGTCTAAACTTATGAGCAGACATGACACTAAACATAGAATATTCTGGATCGCGGCAGGAAGAAAACAAGAGGAACAGAATCAACATAGTTCCTGAATTGGAATGAGGACAACATCTCTCTTATCTCCCTGGTCACTTAACTGCGATTTGGTGACACTTTACCAAGGGTCAAAGCACTCCCCTGAGGGCTTGACCGCAGCAGCAAGAAAAGTGCAGTGTTGAACTTTAGAAGCTGCTGCCAAATGCCAGGTGTGGGCATCCTCTCCCAGAATCACCGGAACACTTGGCTGTGGGCCTTCAAACCAAATTCCAACTTTAGCAAAACCATTCCACCTGGCTGTGACTTGGGAAAGCCCCACGTTGTTAAAAGCAGCTTCACGACTCCGCCTTTTCATCCCTTTCGTCACCTTTCGTGGTAAGTTTCCCTTGCTGGTGGCCAAATCGAATCTCTATTTTTATTGGCTTCAGCAGCTGAAAAATCAGGAGTTCTTAAAAACCTCCTTTCTCTGAAAACTGGTATCCTCCCCTCCCCATGGGGCCCTGTCACCCCCAGTCAAAGGGGAAGTTCCTGAGAAGACAGGCAGGCGGCCCTTGGAGCTCCACAGGGACCCTCCGGCCAGCCATTTCTCCCCCCTGGATTCTGATGCACACAGAGGGTGCACCCCTCAAAAAGATGACTAGTGCCCTGGAAACGAATCTCTCCAAGGCTGTAAAGCACGGAGGAGTCTCTGGCCTGGCTGACCGGCCATTCCCCAGCCCCCCTCCTCTCGCCCGGGCTCATCTTTCCACAGGCCCCGCCTCTCTCGTCCTGCTTTCCGGCACTCAGTCACCATTAGTGCGTGCATTCCCGGGCGCATGACCTATTTTGAACAAAAACAACACAACATGCACCCACGGTAAGTTATCTGGCCCCTTAAAATCTTGGCAAGGGAGTCCAGGGGGACAGAAGTTAACCTAGGCAGTGACCTAGAATGCCCTTTCATTTCCCCTCTCCTTGTTCACACCCCGAAAACAAAAGCAAACAAATAAATAAACCTAAAGAAAAATGGCGGGGGCGGGGGTGGCGCAGTGTGGGCATATCGGAGAGTTCGGAAACCGAAACAATCTCTAAGGCCAGAAAGCTCCTGGACCACAGATCACTTCCCTCTCCACCCCACCTCAAGGCTGGTTCCCCTGGAAGCCCCCAGTTGCTGCCGCACTACCCGGCTGGCACAATTTCCACAAGCAGGACACCCAGCTGACGTGGAAACGCAGGGAAGGAAGGTTGTCAGTCTACAAGCGTGGAACAAGGCAGGTCACGGGCAATGGGCCAGGGAGAGAGGGACAGGCCTACAGCTAACAATGCTTGGTAGCTTGGAATCTCAAATGAACAGTCTCTAGATTCCTCTGAGCTTCCTCTCCAAAAGCAGATTTTCCCCAGATGGCCTATACCCACCAGTTCTCCTACTGACACTAAGAACTTGGCTTTAGTGCACAAGTATTTAAGCAGCCCAAGATAAATGTCTAACTCTCCATTTACATTTGCATTAGACTGGATCCTCCCAAGAACTGAGCCGCAGAGGTCTAAGTCCAAAAAAAATCAATGAAAAATCATTATAGGCCAGGCTTAGGGGCTCAGCCTGTCATCCCAGCACTTGGGAGGCCAAGGCAAGGGGGTTGCCTGCACCTGCGGGTTCGAAACCAGCCTGGGCAACTTGGCAAGACCTCACCTCTACGATAAATAAATAAGTCAAAAATTAGCTGGCTGTGGTAGTGCACGCCTGTAGTTCTGGCTACTTGGACGGCTGAGGCGGAAGGATCGCAGGAGCCCAGCAGGTCGAGGCTGCGGTGGCCGTGAGTGTGCCACTGCACTCCAGCCTGGACGACAGAGTGAGACTCCAACTCAAAAGAAAAAAAAAAAAGAAAAATCATGATATCATATTCACTTGCTTACCCCCCGGGCCAGGAAACAGGGAGCAGCCCCAACATTCAGGGTGAAGCGAGGTTGTAGGAAACACGCCAGTTCCAGGACAGGACCACACACAAGGAGGGCATGGAGCCAACTGAGCTGACCCCCTCACCTTGACAGGCCCCAACTGTCAACCCACTTCACCCACACAGCCTCACGACTCATGCTCCACGCGGTGCAGCGGGGCTCCCGCCAAGCCCAACTCTACATCCATCCGTCTGTCCACACCTTTACCCACACTGCCAGCACTAGCCCACCACCATCCCTGCCGAATGCTTGCTTCCTCTTCTGAGGACGAGTCGAATCCACCCATTCTTTAAGACCCAGCGAGTCTCTCCTGGTTTGATTCCTCCCAGTACCCCTCCAACCAAACCATCTGAACTCTCAGAACCCACCGTACGCAGGCATTGCTAGCTTTTCACAGCTATACATCTTGTTTGTCCAGTTCAGTCATAAATTCACAGGACGAAGTCTTAAACCTCTTAGTAATTCTAAAGGTGGCGCTCAACCAGCGTGCTGCAGACGGCTGGGACAGCAGGAGCCCTGAAGAAGTGCACCATCAAATTTCATACAACTCATAGAATTCATTTTTGCTCAACTAACGACCCGTACTTTTACAGGGATTTCTGTCAGATGCTAAGCACAACGGGGCCTATAAATACGAGGCAGATTGCATATTCAGGAGGACACGTGTGAACCTTACCTCGATGGAGGTGAGAGGACAAGGTCAGAGCAGTAAACAGTTTTACTCAAATAGTAACATACCAGAGAGTGAACAAGAAAAGGTGTCATGGACAGGCTTTTCGATTTTCTTCCCTTTTTTTCTTTTGAGTTGGAGTCTCACTCTGTCGCCCAGGCTGGAATGCATGCAGTGGCACGCTCATGGCCACCCCAGCATCGACCCGCTGGGCTCTGGCGATCCTTAAACCTCAGCCTTGCAAGTAGCTGGAGCTGTAGGCACGCACTACCATGCCCAGCTAATTTGTTATTTACTGTGGAGATGAGGTCTCACCAGGTTGCCTGGGTTGGTCTCAAAGCCCTGGGTTCAGGCAGTCCTCTCACCTCAGCCTCCCAAAGTGCTGGATGACAGGCTTGGGCTACCACGCCTGGCCTTTTTTTTTTTTTAAAGGACATTTGCCTTCATCCTTTCACGTGCTATTAAAAATCCTAATGTCTGCCCGGCTCAGCGGCTCAGCCTGTAATCCCACACCTTGGGAGGCCGAGGTGAGTGGATTGCCTGAGCCCGCAGGTTCGAGACCCGCCTGGGCAACTTGATGAGACCTCATCTCTAAATAAATCAAAAATCAGCCGGGCGTGGTAGCTCGAGCCTGTAGTTCCAGCTACTCGGAAGGCTGAGGCGGAAGGATCACCAGAGACCTAAGGCTGAGGTGGAAGGATCACCAGAGCCCAGTAGGTCGAGGCTGCGGTGGCCGGGAGCGGCCACTGCACTCCAGTCTGGGTGACAGAGTGAGATTCCAACTCAAAAAAAAAAAAAAAATCCTAATGTCATGCAAATGTATGTCTTTGACACAAAAAGTGAGACCCATGGGCCCAGCACAGGAGGTATTCTGATAGACACTGCTCAGGAACTACTTGAGCTAGACTTCCCTCTGGCAAGTCGCACTTTCCTGACACCTGCAGCTCCAAAGCTCTTCCTAAGAACATAACATGCCGCATCTTCCATAATTCAATCGAAGCCTCCAAATTCTCATGGAGCAGCTCAAGTGAAGGAATCGCAGCAGATAAAGCATCTTAACACGACCCCCACGGTCCAAGCCCTCCAGAGTCACTTCAACAGTGCCAAGCATAACCCCGGTCCTCTGCACGCGTGAGCAGAGGACCAGTTTGGACAGGTTCATATCCTTTCGTCTCGTCACTGGTCGGGTCAGGGACTTGCAGGGCACTGGACCAGTATGTGTGTTCTGCATGATGTTAAGAGATGTGAAGCAGGGAAAAAAGGGATTTTACCGTCAAAACATTGTGGGTAGCTGGGCTCAGTGGTTCAATCTGTAATCCCAGCACTTTGGAAGGCTGACATGACTGAATTGCCTGAGCCCGTGGGTTCAAGACCCACCCGGCTCTACATCTCTACAATAAATCAAAAATTAGCCGGGTGTGGTAGCGCGTGCCTGTAGTTCCAGCTACTTGGAAGGCTGAGGCAGAAGGATCGCTGGAGCCCAGCAGGTCGAGGCTGCAGTGGCCGGGAGCGGCCACCGCACTCCAGTCTGAGTGACAGAGTGAGACTCCAACTCAAAAAACGACAACAAAAAAAAAACATCGTGGACAAAGCTGGCTCAAACAGAGTTAACCTGGTCTTTCTCTCCCAGAACTTCCCAGTGCCTTTATTTACTAATGGGCACTGCGACCTCCCCAGAGCGGGGATGTGGTGCCCAGCATTTCCCAGCCTCATCTGGTTACAGAATTAATTCATCAAGAATCCCATAATACAACTTCTGGAAAGGCCGGCCT
This sequence comes from Cephalopachus bancanus, assembly GCA_027257055.1. NCBI lineage: Eukaryota > Metazoa > Chordata > Mammalia > Primates > Tarsiidae > Cephalopachus > Cephalopachus bancanus. The sequence continues at coordinate 4,076,578 of JAPVLO010000143.1, forward strand.
AGCACTTTCTAAAAATAAACAGCAGCAAGAAAGATGCCTCCATCTTTTGTGCCAACAGGCCATCCTCAGCATCACGATTTCGCACAAGAAGACGAAGAGGTGGACGTTCTCAGACCTTCAAAATAACTTTTCCCCAGACTCCCCAGCTAAAATGTGAGCCATGATTACACTGCTCTGCTTCCCAGGTTGCTCTTTATTGTTTTTAATCTCGAAACTGTGTTCCATATTAATCACCAAAACAGGTTCTCAACCCAAGTGGCCAGACTTCAAAATCCCTGGTGCCCTCCCAGCCTGGATGAAGGAGTGCAGGGAACATGAACCAGACACCACCCAGAACGCTCTTCCACCTCCAGTTGCTAAGCCACAATGATAGAGTCAAACTGCATCTAAGATAAGGGACGAATGAGGGGTTCTCTTTCAGCCACTCACTTCTGGAGGGAGTCCCCTCTCAAGCACATACGGCACCATGTCTGAATCACCTTTTCAAGACGGACTTTCTAAAGGAAAAGGAAAAGAAACATGGAGATCAAAGCTGGAACTACAGGGAAAGAAGAAAAATACTCAGCCAGGCATGGTGGCTCACGCTTGTAATCCCAGCACTTTGGGAGGCTGACACAAGAGGACTGCCTGAGCCCAGGGGCTCAACACCAGCCTGGGCAACATGGCAAGATCTCATCTCTACAACAAATAAAAAAAGTTAACCAGGCATGGTGCTGCACGCCTGTGATTCCAGCTACTTGGAAGGCTGAGGTGGAATGATCACCGGAGCCTAGCAGGTCGAGGCGGCGGTGGCCGTGAGCGTTCCGCTGCACTCCAGCCTGGATAACAGTGAGACTCCAACTGAAAAAAAAGAAAGAAAAAGAAAGACTCAAAGACTGTTTTCCTTTCTCTAAAGAGACGGAACTCATGAGAGTCAGTGAGCTGGGGAAATATCGTTTCTTTCAGTGAAACAGAAAAGTATCTCAGCCTATTTACTATAAAACAATTTAATTTCCCGGTCCCATCACCTGCCACCCCATCCTCATTCCCCCCCCAAAACCCACAGATTGTGGATTTCCTCTCATTCTTGGCAGAGTTACCAGAAGAAATACAATACCCCCTCTGGACTGCTCCCAACAGCTGCTGGAGCAAGGGGGGAGCTGGGGGTATCCCTCCAGGCGGCCTCCAAAAATGAACACCCCCTTCCCAACCACACAGCCTGTGAGTACAAGACCTCCCGTTCTCAGCTTTCCCAAAGCAAGGGGAGACCACAAAAGCCATCGTGTCGCCTCGTCCAAAACTCTCGTCTATAGCTCACCTCGCCTCGACCTGCCTCTCTGCCGGAGCTCTGTGCAGTGAACCGCCACTCCTTCCCCAGCAGGTAATTCTTAAAGCAGTCCTCGACCACCTCACAGGACCAGGATTTCCTGTTTGTTTGTTTAATCCAGCACTCTCCAAGCTAAGGCTCCTCCCGCACGCCTATTCAACGTAATTTCCTGTCTCTGCTCACCTGTCCCTTGACCACATACCCCATACACACACAAACCCCACTCCAGGTCAACAGACCTGAAAACCAGAAGTCTAGGAACAAAGTCAGCAGTGGGCTCCGTGCGTCACAGCCCTTTATCCTTGGCCCCATATCATACACTAAATGCGCTTCCATTCTGTCCAGGGAAGCACCATCACCACGCAACAGAGAGACATCCAGTTGGCCTTCAGCCTCTCAGCTGGGACCACCAACAAAGAAGTTCACGAATGTCAACAGGGCAGAGGCACTCTCTCTCACTGTCGCGAAGAACCTGGACAGAACCTCCGGCATCATTCCCCAAAGGTGACAGCCAGGGCTGAGTGAAGACCGTGAAAACTGTACGAGAGCTGGGGAGAAAATATAATGCAAGGAACGATCAGGAATCCGGGGCAGGAGAAGGCGGAGGGATGAACCGGCTGACCCCAAATGTCTTCTCCATCTCGAACTCCTGTGATTCTTTGACCTCCAATTTTGTGCTGTGGACGAGGAATGGAAAGTCAACAGACGTGGTGATGCTTTGAAAGAGGCTGGCGGTCTGCTCTTGTCATTTAGTGGCCTCTGCACGTATTTTTCAAGGTGTCTCCAAGCCCTGTCTTCATTTCACAGTTGTCACCTTTCTCAGCAACTTGAGCTCATGTCAAATACCAAAAAAGAAGGGGAAGAAGAAAGAATGTGCTGGCAATTAATTGTGGGCTCAAGGAGAGCAGGCCAGGGGCCCACTGGGTGGCCCAGGCTTCCCGGGAGGGCGATGCAGACCACTGGGATAAAATGAAGGACAGACTCCAAGTTGAAACAAGACGGCCACGTTCTTAGCAAGAGGTCAACTCTTTCTCCAGACAGTCTCAGCCTCAGATGCAGCTCAGTTATTCCCATGGTCCGGGATTTGGAACCGTATTCTCAATCAGTACAGCCACCTGCTTCCACTGACCACACCTGGAGTTCCACCTGAAGCTGCTCAAAGCTGAGCAAGGCTGTTGCATGGAAAGCACTTTTCTCAAGGGTAAGCCAAGTATTTGGACTCTACACCTGAAGTAAACGCTGAACCTTAGCAAAAATCTATTTCTAGGCCCAGCGCAGTGGCTCAGCCTGTCATCCCAGCACTTTGGGAGGCCGAGGCGAGAGGACTGCCTGAGCCCAGGGGTTCGAGACCAGCCTGGGTCACTTGGGGAGCCCTCATCTCTACAATAAATCACAAAAAATAGCCAAGCATGGTGGCGTGTGTCTGTAGTTCTAGCTTCTCAGAAGGCTGAGGCAGAAGGATCGCCTGAGCCCAGTAGGTCGAGGCTGCGGTGGCTGTGAGCGTGCCACTGCATTCCAGCCTGGGCAATGGAGACTCTGACTCAAAAAAAAAAAAAAAGTTTTGGGCCAGGTGCAGTGGCTCATGCCTATAACCCTGGCACTTTGGGAAGCGAAGGCAAGAGGACTGCCTGAGCCCAGGGGTTCAAGACCAGCCTGGACAACTTGGGGAGACCTCATCTCTACAATAAATCAAGAAAAATTAGCTGGGCATGGTGGCATGCACCTGTGGTTCCAGCTACTTGGAAGGCTGAGGCGGAAGGATCACCTGAGCCCAGCAGGTGGAGACTGCGGTGGCCGTAAGCATGCCTCTGCACTCCAGCCTGGGCGACAGAGTGAGACTCCAACTCAAAAAAAAAAAAAAAAATTCTGTAGATCAGTCAGGGGAGTGTGCCCGTGTCCACTGAAAATCTAAAACCCACTTTTCTCCTCCTTTGTCAAACAGTTGATCTCATCTTTATTTTCAAAATTGACTGGAGCCTGACCTCAAGAAGAATCTACCCAACTTTCTCCCTGCTCCATGGCTACATGTCAGAATCGGACAGCGCCAGGGTCAACCCGGAGCTGTCACACAAAGATCATTCGTCTCCAAGTCAAATACTCAAAAATAAATTTTTTAAAAATCTGTGCGCTTCCTCAGTGACCTCACCAGCAGCTCAAGCACACTCTTTGCCTAAGGCGAAAGCTCTAGCTGCAAGCAACTGAGAGCATGGAGTACTGAGAGATTTTCAGCCGCGTCAACCCAGGACGAATTCACAGCAGACCGCTCATGGTGCAGACGGTCAGACTCAGAGTTTCTCCACGCTTCGGCCTTGGATGCTAGAAGATTCATCTCCTAACATTCCAGTTGTACAAGAGCAGAAACGCCACCAGCAGCTCCTGTCTCCTTCCCCCTCGGAGAAGCCTCTTCCATTCTCCAGTTTGCCTTTAGAGGTCGTGACCGCACTAGGCCCTGCCCTGCTTCCCCAGGTGTGCTGTTTTCTTTATTTTGAGCCTGTTACCCCAAAACTGCTTCCATTAACTCACAGAAACCACTAAAAAAATAAGGGCTTCCAAAGCAGCTCGAGACAATAAATGCATTCATGTATGAAAACGGCCAGCGACCTGAAGAACATGCGAGCAACTCGCCCCCCCGGTCAGGCTGAAAGCAGGAGAAAGCCTAGGCTGCCCGGAGCTGCTGGCTTTGCTGACTTTTCTGCAAATCACAGCTGAGGCCTTAAGTGTAGACAGTCAGCAATGCCTTCTCCATTCAGAGTTAGGAAACCTTATGCTTTCGAGCCCCCAAAAAATGCTCTTAGGCACTAGCATTTTAAAACAAACAAACACACGGTGCTTATCTGTGTCTATCTCACCACTCTGGAGGTTATCATCCCTGAAATGGATACCCCAGTCCCCCAGCCTCAAACAGCTCCAAGGCCCCAGGACCCAGCGAGGAGTGCGTGTGCATGCCGGGGCAAACGTCTCAGGAGCCCCATGCCCCAACACCCAGCAGAAATTCTAGGCAATTGATAGCAGGCAAATGCAAGAGAGCCCCCAGCACTGCTCAAAGGACCCTCCGACAAAACCCCTGTTTGAAAATATGCACCCTGAACTCAAGAGGAATCAAGTCAAGCAAGCTTCTTTAATGGAAGACTGACAGAATGATTTTTAAAAGCACATCTCCACGCACAGGTACCCTTGTTCTTTCCATTCTTTGCTCCCGTTAATTCTCAGTATCAGAATTGGCAGATCGCACCTCTGTCCTCCCCATCGTACAACTTCAAGCATTCAGCTCACATTAGTCCCCGACAGCTGAACTCCACGGTTTTGTTCTTGCAAACTGAGCTAGGTTAGTTTTACCCCTTGCTCTTCGGGAAAATTTTAAAGGGCTGCTGTATGAAACATCTCCTTGACTTTTACTGCTACATTCAAGATATTTCTTTTCCCCTAGGCTTCCCTAAACCTCCAAAAACTGATTTTCAATCAGATGACTGACTCAAACTATCTTTGTGGCCCTTTAAAAAAAAAAAGGCGGGTTACTACTAGTGTTCACTGTTTGGGCAAGAGGCTTAAAGGGAAGCAAATTATTTGTTTGTGGTTTTAAAGTGGCCAAAATGCCTTCAAGCACAAGTATAAGACCATTAGCAAATCACAAGGAACCAAAGCAGTTCATCTTACTCAACAAAGCTATGATCAGTTAGGAACAGCCGAACTGGGGCCTGCCCTGGGCCGGAAGGTCAGTAAACCTTGGCAGTTTGTGTTTCTGAGAATCACCAGGCTCTACAGCAGGGACAGGCCTTCAACCCACAGGTCCCACTGTCCTTTCAAAACATTCAGGAAGGGAAGACACCCAACAGAGCACGTGCCCACGTTTCTTCCCTCCATCTCCGGGCAGCACCCCCAGGTCAAGCCTTTACCCATTTGTTCAACTTAAGAAGCCAAGCAACTTAAGAGTTTCCCTTTACAATGATGTCCTCAGTGTTTACTGTGTGCTGAGTGAGGTTATGTGCCTTCTGATAAAATCGAGTTTTGCATAGTCCTTAAAATGTTCCCTACTGGGCCGGGCTTGGTGGCTCAGCCTGTAATCCCAGAACTTTGGGAGGCCGAGGCGAGTGGATTGTCTGAGCCCATGGGTTCGAGACCAGCCTGGGCTACTTGGTGAGACCTCGTCTCTGCAATAAATCAAAAATTAGCCCATGCCTGTAGTTGTGGCTACTTGGAAGGCTGAGGTGAAAGGATCACTAGGGCCCAGCAGGTTGACGCGGGGGTGGCTGTGTGCGTCCCACTGCACTCCAGCCTGGGCAACAGAGTGAGACTCCAACTCACAAAAAATAAAAAAGTTCCCTACTTATCCAGTCTGTAGTTAATCAACCCCAAGCAGTCACGACAGCCCTACCACAGTCCGAGCAGCCATACTTTGGCTGTACTTTGAGCCTAGGATCCCCGATGCCCTAAGAGGACTGGGGTGCATGCCTTCTCTCTCTGGGGATGGCAACCACCTCTCAGTGGCTTATTAAGTCTCTGCAGCTGTCCAGAAACAGACCACACTGGTAAACACTCTCTCCACCTGCTGTAACACGCATAACTTCTCCCTCAACCCAGAAAATCCAAGCAGTGACCCTGCTCTTTATCAAGTGCTAAGTAAGGTAAAACAGCTTCCCTAGAAGGCCAGAGACACCTCACCCTAGGACACAGGCGAGAAATCAAAACACACATATCTAATAAAGAATAAAGCCATAATATCACATAATAGTCTCAAAGCACTTTACAAACGCATTTTCATTTTGCTGTTATTGCTACCGAACACAGACTCATTTCACTACCTTTTTCAGAGTATTTGAAAAGCAAACAAAAATAAACACCAATTATTTTGTTCATTCACTCAATCTCTATAGAAAGAGAAAGCCAAACTTTACCTTGGCTGGCTTGGGTTCCAGTCATTTTAGCTAACGTCACTTATAGGTGATGTTCTTTGAAAGAGTTATAAGAAAGGAAGAGAACAAAACACTATTTTTGCAAGTGACAAGACCGAACGCCCCAAAACTTGCAAGGAATCATTATCAAGTTCATACTAAATTCATAAAAAGAGCTAAGCAAAGTGATCAAGTTCAAAATTTTCAAAAGATTATAGTAATATTTTATACCCAGCTGGAAAACACTGAAAAAAGAGAATACATTTGCAATAAAAACAAAATGCATAACATATTTAGAAATATATAGGAATAAAGTAGCAGATATATGAGAACTTTATCATGAAAACCACAAAAGCCTTTGAAAAGGCACAGAACTCTATGGTAGGAAGTTGAGTAAAAGTAGAGATGACATACATACAGATACAGAAATCCAACAAGGATCATCTTACTCTAACAGATATTAGACTCTATCAAAAAGCAACAATATTTAAAATAGTATGGAAGTGGGAAAATATACCAATGGAACAAAATGGAAAGTGCAGATGTAGGACCAATATACGTGTGTGTGTGTGTGTGTGTGTATAAATTTAACATATGGCAAAGTAAGCTTTGCAAAACAAAAGGAAAGAGAAGAATTATTTAACAAAGTTGTAGTGATAACTAGGCAACCACTGAAGAAAAAAATGGTAAGTTGAATTCACCTCTTGTATCAAAAGTGATATTGATGAAAATATTAACTGTTAAAAAATTAAATCATAAAAAAATCAGTGGAAGATAGAAGACAAGATTTATTAGGTCTATGGAGGTATTATAAATTTCTCAGTTTTAAGGGGAAAAAATCACAAAAGACTGGCAGATTCTAATACAGTAAAATGTAAAACTTCCACAGGACAAAAACAGTAATTAAAAAAAAAAAAAAAAAAAGGACTGGGGAAAGTATTTGCACCAAAGATGACAGACTAGAGACTAACATCTATGACCCACAAGAATTCCAACTGTATTTAAAAAAAAAAAACAAAGAAAAAACAGCAAGGCCCCACTAATAAATGGGCAAAGGATAAGAACAGACAATCTCACAGGTGACACAGCGCATGGGAAAATATTTACCCTGGCCAATGGGCAAAGAGGCACAGAAACAACACAACTTTGAGACACCAATGTATATATGCAAGCAGCAGAGTTTTGAAATTTTCACATGAAACGTGTTTTCTTGGCTGGTGCCACTGTCACTCGGTACAGCACATTTGCAAACCACAGCCATCGATCCAACAATGTCACCCTGAGACTCTATTCTAGGGAACTGATTTTCTTAAAATGCATGGTATGCCATGCGACGTGTGGCGCAATAAGGCTGTTCCCCAAAAAGGCGTTCCAGTGTTCATTTCATTGCTCTCTATAACAGCCCAAAGCTGAACACAAAAAGGTCAGTATTGAGGGGCTGTTTTTAATCCCATTAGGGTTCAGCCCACAACACGTATTACACGCCTGCCGTTAGAATCACTAGAGAGCAGCTACGGGGGAGACCGTGCACCCCAACATTTCGCAAGGCGAAGCGAGGCCCGGAGGTGGTGGCCTGACGGCCTTTTATGTTTTAAAAACGGGTCGTGTGGCCACACGGTGTTGGAACTGCCTTCAAAAGCAGCTGCGGGAGGAGGAGGGGGCCGCCCGTGCGCTTCGCCCCAACTCCAGCAGTCTCCTCCGGCCTGCCGGCAGCCCGGGGTTCGGACCCGTCTCCGTCGAGGGCCCGGACCCCCACGGCAGGCCGAGCCGCAGCACCATGCCTCGCACGCAGCCTGGGCCCCCGCCAGCCTCCTGCCTCCGCCGACACCCGGTGCGGTTCTGCCCGACGGGGCGACCCCGGCCCAGCGCCCGCCCGGGGCTCTGAGGCCTTCCCGGGCCGGCGGCCGGACGCCCGCGGGCGCGTCCCGGGCCACGTGCGGGTCGCCCGCTCCGGGCCGCGGCCGGCCGGGCGGGGCGGCGGGCGCGGGCGCTTACAGGTCGGTGCCGAGCCGCGTGAAGCCGGAGTTGAGCGAGGCCCGGGCTATCCGGCGCCACAGCAGGTCGCAGCCGGTGAGGCGCCGCAGGCCGCGGCACACCTGGGCCAGGCGGCCGAGCGCGCGCACGTCCAGGTAGGAGCAGATGAGCAGCAGCAGCTCCTCGGGCAGGCGCCAGAGCGCGGGCCCCGCGGCCGCCATGGCCGCGCCCGCCCCGCCGCCCCGCGCGCGCGCCCCGCCCGGCGCCCCCGGCCCGCGCCCCGCAGGCCGCCCCGCGCCCGCCCCGGCCGCGGCCCCGGCGCCGGCCCCGGCCCCGGCGCCGCGGCCTCCCCCGCGCCGCCCGCGCCGCTTCCTCTTCCGCCCGCGCCCGCGCGCCCCTTGCCCCGCCGCCGCCGCTCCCGCGCGCCCGGCCCCGCGCGCGGCCCGCGCGCCGCCCCGCGCCCGCCCGCGCCCTCGCCCCCGCCGCCGCCCCCGCCCTCGCCCGGCCCGCCGCGCCCGGGGGCGCCCGAGCGGCCCTGGCTGCCCATGAGCGGCCGCGGGCCCGCCCGCCGCCGGGAGGAGGCGACGCCGCGTCGGGCCGGTCACATGGGGCGGCGCGGCCCGCGCCCTGGGCCCGCCCCTCGCACCTGCGGCCGGGCCCCCCCGGGGTGCGGGCCGCCCCGGGCGCCGGGAGCGCGCGGCCGCCGGGCCTGCCCCTCGCGGGCGGCGCCTGGCCCCCGGCCCGCCGCCGCGCCCGTGGCCGGCCGGACTCGGGGAGGCCGCGGCCTGCCGGAGCCTTCGGGAGCCTGCCCCGGCCCCACGCCGCGGCGCGCCTGCCTGCCCCGGCCCCACGCCGCGGCGCGCCCTCCCGCCGCGCTTCTCGGAGGCCACCGGACTCCCTCCCACGCCACGCCCGGGCACGTGGCCCGGCCGGAGCCGCGAGGCTGGGCCTGTGCCGCGCGGCGGGCGGGCGCCGGGGCTTGGAGCCCGGCCCGGGGGAGCCCGCCTCGCGGCGCGCCAGACTGCGAAGACGGCTACACGGGGAAACACTGTGAAACATCTCGGCACGGGTTTCGCGTTGGTGGCGTGTGCTCTTTGGGATAGACGGCACTGGGCTAGGTACACCTTAGTGTGGCCACTGGAGAAGTCCCAGTTACGCATCAGCTTGCATTGGTGGCTCGGGCTCCTGTTTCCTGTTGGACAAGCCCTGGACGAGGCAGGAGGATTTGGAGGGCTGGGGGGAGATGCCTGTCCCCGCCCGCTGGTCCCGCACCCCAAACCCGCGTAGGAGGTATTTGAGGGCTTTCTTTTGTGTTTGTCTACAACTTGACACTCTGAAAATGATTCGACACCTAGCACAGCCACAGAGAGGCCTAGAGAAGCCAAGGCATTGTGTCAGGGTAGAAGCATCGTGTAACAGGGTCAGACCGGAATCTGGCTTTGCCCTAGAATTACTTTTGATCTTAGCAAAACAACAACAAAAAGCCCCACCTACCTTGGCCTTTTAGTGTTCTGGGTCTGTAGCGGAGATAATGCCTCCGCCTTACTTTCGAGGGATAAATGAGATGATCCCTGTAAAATGCTTTGAACTCCTCTAAGGAAATTCTCAGTAATAGTTACAGGTCAAATCCTGTTACAAAAAAATACCCCCTCCCCCCCAAAAAAATTCAACAAAGCCTTTTTTTTTTTTGTAGAAAATGACTTCCAAACTCCAAGCAATGGTTTATTAAAAGCAATATTTGCTACACTTCAGTACAACCAAGGAACATGGCCCATATTTTAGAGATTGTAATAAAAAAAGTACTTATTCACAGGTGTCATTCTATTGAAAGACTGTTGAGCTAGGAACCCTGCAGATAGAGGTGATGTCCTCAACAATTCGACATTTCTTAATTTGCTATGCTTGTGCACTGTGAGCCACTCTGGAAGGCAGTCAGAGCTGAATATAGCAGGAACGTGGTTCCTGCATTTTGTGTGCAGATTTACGTTAGACATGTTTGTAACTTACTGTTTGACTGTTTGCTAACCCTTCCGTTACACATAGTAAAGCTGAGTCGTTCACCCACTCCGTACTTCGTTTTTAGGGGAGAACTCAAAGGCACAAAAGAAATTATTGAATTAACCCCACATAAATCAAATCAGAATTAAAATCTGCAGTCACACACTTACACTTTACTCGTTGCCACTATTGGTGGAGAAATTAAACCCTCATTTTAAAACATCAAATCACCCTCTTTCACACCCACATTAGATATCAGGTGAGCTGCTTGGGTTAGAATTATGACGTAATGATTTTCAAAAAACCAAAGTAGGCCGGACTCGGTGGCTCAGCCTGTTATCCCAGCACTTTGGGAGACCGAGGGGAGTGGATTGCCTGAGCCCACGGGTTTGAGACCCGCCCGGGCAACTTGGCAAGACCTTGTCTCTACTATAAATAAAAAACTAGCCGGATGTGGTAGCGCGCACCTGTAATTCCAGCTACTTGAAAGGCTGAGGCGGAAGGATTGCCGGAGCCCAGCAGTTCGAGGCTGCAGTGGCCAGGAGCGTGCCAATGCACTCCAGTCTGGGTGACAGAATGAGACTCCAACTCAAAAAAAAAAAAAAAAAAAGTCTGGGCTCGGTGGCTCAGCCTGTAATCCTGTGCCTTTGCGAGGCTGAGGTGAGTGGATTGCCTGAGCCCGCGGGTTCGAGACCCACCTGGGCAACTTGGCGAGACCTCATCTCTACAATAAATCAAAAACTAGTTGGGCATGGTAGCGCATGCCTATAGTTCCAGCTACTTGGAAGGCTGAGGCGGAAGGATCGCCGGAGCCCAGCAGGTCGAGGCTGCGGTGGCCGGGAGCGGCCACTGCACTCCAGTCTAGGCGACAGAGTGAGACTGCAACTCAAAAAAGAAAAAAAAAAGACAAAGTTTTCACTAGGCAAGAAAAATGGCAAAGCCAAAATTAAAAATTGGCATCTCTCCTGTTATTTGGTGGTGACGTGTGCCCCCGAATGTGCCAGCATTTGAAACAAAACAAGGCAATTTAGCCTCAACTCAGAGAAGCAGCTAGAATTTTTTCATCAGCGCTCCCTTCCCATGTCTCCCGGCAAGAAAAACAGTCCAATTTGGGATATAAACCAAATTTGTTTAAACTACATCACAAAATTTGCTTTTAAATCTTTTTTTTTTTTTTTTTTTGAGTTGGAGTCTCACTCTCGCCCAGACTGGAGTGTAGAGGCATGCTCCCAGCCACCACAGCCTCAACCTGCTGGGTTCTGGCGATCCTTCTGCCTCAGCCTTTCAAGTAGCTGTAACTACAGGCAAGCCCTACCGTGCCCTGCTGATTTTTTTGATTTATTGTAGAGACGCAGTCTCGCCAAGTTGCCCGGGTGGATCTCGTACCCGAGGGCTCAGGCAGTCCACTTGCCTGGGCCTCCCAAAGTGCTGGGATGACAGGCTGAGACACCAAGTCCAGCCGCTTTTAAATCTTTTGAGGGGCTAGGCCTGGTGCTTGCAGTCTGTAGTCCCAGCTGTTTGAGAGGCTAGGGCAGAAGGATTGCTTGAGCCCAGGACTATGAGGTTATAATGAGCTGTGATTATATCACTATACTCCAGCTTGGGTGATAGTGTAAAAAAATGTATATGTGTGTGTGTGTGTGTGTGTGTGTGTGTGTGTGTGTGTGTGTGTAAACTGTGGCTGAAAAGGCCTGTTTGACCTGCAATAGCATATTACTCTGAAAAAATAAATATATCAATAGTTAGAAAAGAGGAAGGTAGAGAGAGTACAGTAAACTTCAGAACGGGTTTAAGTAAAAGTCATCAGTTCCCTTGAAGTTCAGATCCAGGAAGCATCATGAAATAATGTGGGGGATGAGATCTACCTTTGTTTCATAGTTTTTTTGTTTAAGAAAAACTTTTAAATTGCCAACAAGTAAACTGAAAACAGTGGTCTGCATTTAACTTAGAACATCAAAACCTTGGACTTCATAATGTATTAAACTTAAGACTCGATATGAATTTAATATTGGGTATTTAGAAACACTAGTATCAGTTTACTTTTAAAGAGGATTTGGAGCTGGGCTCGGTGGCTCCGCCTGTAATCCTGCGCCTTTGGGAGGCTGAGGTGAGTGGATTGCCTGAGCCCGCGGGTTCGAGACCTGCCTGGGCAGCGAGACCTCATCTCTACAATAAATCAAAAAATCAGCCGGGCGTGGTAGCGCATGCCTGTAATTCCGGCTACCTGGAAGGCTGAGGCGGAAGGATCACCGGAGCCCAGCAGGTCGAGGCTGCAGTGACCGGGAGCGGCCACTGCACTCCAGTCTGGGTGACAGAGTGAGACTGCAACTCAAAAAAAAAAAAAAAAAAAAAGAGAATTTGGATGCACAGGTAGAAAGTTATTTACGTAAGTGGCATGCGTAATGGTGATCGTTGCTGCTCTAGGTGGTGCACAACACGTTCAAGGTTGTAACGAGACTAGAATTTTGTGTTCTGGCCATCCTTACAAACAGGTGACGGAATCTCAGGAGACTTCTCACATGGACTGCACTGGTGCGCACATGCACATTGTGTAAACCCTCAGGGCCCCTAGGGTAGGCAGCTTTAACAGGGAAGTTATTCTGAGACGAATGAGAGAAAGAGATCACTTTGTGAATGGCAGATTCCAACATGGGCCCAGATGCTCACCGTTATTTCTCTATAATAATAGTAGCCTGTGTTTATTGAGCACTTACTGCATGCCAGCCGCTCTCACAGAGCTTTCCGTGCGTGGCCTGGCTCACTCTTCGCGACCGTCACCTGAGGAAGAGACTCGACCTGTTTTCTGCAGAAGACGAAACAGAGGCCTGTGGGTCACATGGTCACTAAGGGGCAGAACCGGCACCAAATCCAGCCAGTCCGACCCTGAAGCCTGAAGTGCGCTAAAGCATGCCTTTGCGCCACCCAGCAGAAAATGGAATAAAACGTTGCGTTCAGACACCAAGATCTCTTGCCACTAATAAAGACACACCAATATCGTCCTTCACCTCTGACCGTGAAACAGTTCTGGCATCTGCATAAAAGCTGCTTCTCGGCAACTCGAGTAGCTCCCGTTCTCATCTCAATTACTTTTTTGAGAGTTAGTCATGGCAACCCTAGACCTCTTGATGTTTTTCATCATCTATCTGCAAAACCTTAGAGGGATTTGTAAGAACTCGTGTATTTGGCCAAAGAACACTTCACTGAAGTTTGGTAATGCCTTCATTTTGCTTCGGCTTCCTTGTCTGTTAAATTTAGTAACCGTGTATGTGTGGTATGTATTATGTGAGCCATTTTGGCAAACGTATGTCTGAGTATATATGCAAAGGGAGATTTTGTGGAATGATGTTCATGATGGCTATTTCTAGGTGATAGGATCTTTGGATTTTACTTTGTAGTTTTTTTGTATGACTTGATTTTTTAAAATAAGATTTGCCTTTTATTTCTTTTACAAAATCAATAAATTCTTTCAAAAAAAAGTCATGAGTTCAAGCAAACCCTGCAAAATGGAATTTGGAGATTTGAAGCCTAAATCATTGCCAGGTTACCTATGTTTTTGAAGCCTTACTTACTCTATTTAAAATGTGGATCATGTAATATAAAATAACAAGTTAAGGTATTGGAAAGGAGACGAAATGAGTCAGTCTCACAGTGAATGGTGTATTTGTAAATATTCAAGCTTCTCATAACAGAGAGAGTCTAAAGAGAGTCTAAAATGCTGTTTTCAGAAATTATCTATCAGGTTGGTAATTTATATTCTGAAATCCTGTTAGAAATGCCACCAAGATCTGCCGTGGTTTTATATGACTCCATCATCTTTGTCATATTCCTTTTTTTTTTTTTTTTTTTCAGTCAGACTCTCACTCTGTTGCCCAGGCTGGAGCACGGTAGCACACTCACAACCACTCCAGCATCGACCCGCTGGGCTCCGGCGATCCTTCCACCTCAGTCTTCCAAGTAGCTGAACTCCAGGTATGTACTACCATGCCTGGCTAATTTTTGGTATATTGTAGAGACAAGGTCTCGCCAAGTTGTTCGGGCTGGTCTTGAATGCACAGGCTCAGGCAATCCACTCGCATCAGCCTCTCAAAGTGCTGGGATGACAGACTGAGCCACCGAGCACGGCCGATAGTCATTTTTTAAAAGAAATCCTAGACAGTATTCATGGCTCAGTGTAAGAAATAAAGTGATTTAATTGAGCCAGATCATTTTAATATTTTAGAAGTTCATTTACAGCTCTCCCGTGCAGAAGAATGTCAAATAATTCGTGAAGATACTTCACCTTCAAGGAGGTGGAGTGGAGCTCCCCAGTCTTTGAGGGCTGCACCTAGTGTCTTCCTTTCAGAGTGGGGAGTGGAAAAGCCTGACAAGGAGCATTTCAGCCAGGCAGCCAGGGTGTGTTTCAACCGTGGGAGGTCAGCTGGCGCAGTGGCTTGTCCTCAACACTTTGGGAGGCCAAGGCGGGACGGTTGCTTGAGACCTGCCTGGGCAACATAGCAAGACTCCGTCTCTACAAAAAATTAGTCATGCATGGTGTGCCTGTAGTCCCAACTGCTTGGTAGGCTAAGGCAGGGGGATCACCTGAGCCCACCAGGTCAAGGCCATGGTAAGCCATGATCATGCAACTGCACTGCACTCTGGTTGACAGAGTGAGGCCTTGACACCCCCCCCGCCAAAAAAAAGAACAATGACAACAACAGTGGGAAGTTATGTTGATAATAGGCATTCTTGATATGATGTGATGAAAATGGCATTTTTTTTTTGAGTCGGAGTGTCACCCTGTCGACCAGGCTGGAGTGCAGTGGCACGCTCACAACCACCACAGATTTGACCTGCTGGTCTCCAACGATCCTTCCACCTCAGCCTTCCAAGTAGCTGGAACTATGGGTGTGCACCACCATGCCCGGCTAATTTTTTTATTTATTGTAGAGATGAGGTCTCACCAAGTTGCCTAGGCTGGTCTTGAACCTCTGGGCTCAGGCAGTCCTCTCACCTTGGCCTCCCAAAGTACTGGGATGACAGGCTTGAGCCACCGTGCCTGGCCAAAAACAGCACTTTACCTCTGTGGTCTTCCTCCCCAAAACCCAGCATCCCATTCTGGTAATGAGAAAACCATTGCACAAATCCCAATTGAAGAACATTCTACAAAACGTTCTGACCAGCACTTCTCAAAAATGTCAAGATCATCAAAAACCAGGAAAACTGAGACACTGTCACAGCCAAGAGGAGCCAAAGGAGACATGACTAAATGTTACGTATCCTGGATGGGATCCTGGAACAGAAAAGAAAAAGGACTCTGGATAAAAACGGAGGAGACTGGATCGGTTCATTAATTGTAGCAAATATACCGTAATAGTGTAAGATGAGATGATGGGCGTCTATGGGAACTCTTTATAGACTATCTTCACAATTCTTCTGTAAACCTAAAACTGTTCTAACAAAAATAAGGCTTTTTAATGTTCATTTTAGCCTTTTGTGACTTTATTTTGAGAGTGTTGGCCAGGCATGGTGGCTCAAGCCTGTAATCCCAGCACTTTGGGAGGCCGAAGTGAGAGGATTGTCTGGGCCCAGGGGTTCGAGACAGCCTGGGCAACTTGGTGAGACCCTGTCTCTACAATAAATCAAAAATTAGCCAGGCGTGGTAGCGCATGCCTGTAGTTCCAGCTACCTGGAAGGCTGAGGCAGAAGGATCGCTGGAGCCCAGCAGGTCAAGGCTGCAGTGGCTATGAGCATGCCACTGCACTCCAGCCTGGGCGACAGTGAGAGTGCGACTCCGACTCAAAAAAGAAAAGTCTTTGCACAATTGTCTGTAATGCCCATGAAAGCAGTGTGTCTCCTGAGTTATACAGATTCGTGATATTAGAAAACTCCATCCTGTCACCCCACATGCAAAAGAAAAAAGTAAAAATAATGTCCTATATGTCACCTCCAACAACACCGAGCTCTCCTTAAGATTTGTCGTCATCAAAATTAACAGCTGTGCAAGTCATTTTCCAAAGGGTCAGATAATATCATTCCAAGACACTATCCTGACTTTTTACAACAGTGAGAAAACAAACATTCCGATCACTAACTTACATAAATCATATCTGTGCATATATTTAAATGCATAGTATGTAAATACATACCTAGGTATACAGAAGTTAAGGACCATATGTCAAAAGTTAAGGGCCACATGAACAGAAGAACAAGTGAGTTTGTGCACTGGGTAGAAATATAAAATGTAGCTGGGCATAATGGCTCAAGCCTATAATCCCAGCACTTTGGGAGGCCGAGGCGAGAGGACTGCCTGAGCCCAGGGGTTTGAGACCAATCTGGGCAACTTGGTGAGACCTTATCGCTACAATAAATACAAAATTAGCCAGGCATGGTAGCGCATGCCTATAGTTCCAGCTACTTGGAAGGCTGAGGCGGAAGGATCACCGGAGCCCGGCAGGCTGACACTGGGGTGGCCATGAGACTCCGACTCAAAAAGAAAATAAAATGTAACTGGAGGGGGGACGGTGCACAAAACAAGTTTTCAGGAAATTTGCTAGTTAAGCAACACTGTCTTTGTGTCCATAGTGCACATTCCAAGAGATTTGGAGCAAAATAGAGAGCCTACCATCCACCCTGGGATCAAAGCTAAATTCCTGTATTGCCACGTGGCAGCAGTTTTGGTGACTCTGCTGGTCTCTGCCAGTCAGAAGACTGAGTCATCTGGCAACAGGTGATGGAAAATAGAAAACATATCGGCAAAGGGAACCACAACATCTTGTTCCCGTGAATGTTCTTGATCAGTTGGGATTTCTTACCTTCCTTTCAGATGATGGTTCATTTTTAAGAGATAAACTAATAAGGAAAGCCAGTTACTACTAAGACACAATATGTGCATATGTGATCTTATGAGTTCTTTTCCATGAAAATGATGAGAATGAGTTCCAGGAAAAAATTGCTCCTATTATCTTTGGTGCTTCTGAAAGAAAGTGCCAGGTTAAATATAAAAATTTTGTCTGGTACTATTATTGTTACTACTATTATTTAATAATGCTTAACTTTAATTTTTTTTTTTTTTTTTTGAGTCGGATTCTCACTCTGTCACCCAGACTGCAGTGCCGTGGTCGCTCCCGGCCACCACAGCCTCGACCTGCTGGGCTCCGGCCATCCTTTCACCTCAGCCTTCCAAGTAGCCAGAACCACAGGTGCGCGCTACCACACCTGGCTAATTTTTTTTTTATTTATTGTAGAGATGAGGTCTTGCCAAGTTACCCGGGTGGGTCTTGAACCCGCGGACTCAGGCAATCCACTCGCCTCCGCCTCCCAAAGTGCTGGGATGAGACACCGAGCCTGGCCAAGTTTTTTTTTTTTTTTTAATTTGAGACATGTATTGCGTTGAATGAAACCACAGGATATAAATGATTTATCTTGTTCTAAGTTTAGAGCCCTGTTACAAATGTGAGAGGAGAAACATGCAGGACAAGTTTTCTAGAGTGCCGTTCAGTTACAGTATTTTCAGCAGATGGTGGGCTGTGTGAAGGTGTCAAATATAAACACAAGTTTGAATGTGAATGGAATAAGAATAGGTCTTTTTTCGTTTTGTTTTTTACTTTAGTAAAAAAAATGAACACACATTCTCAAACATATATATGCATAGACATACATATATGCCTCCCTGCACTAAGTAGAGCTTGTATATAATCTTTGGACGAAAATTTAACTGTTGTCCTTTGAGAAACTACGTCACTGTTTCTAAGAAATTTTATAGGTAATAAGTTGTTCCTTTGCGCCTTCTTACAGCAGCTGTTTCACATACAAATCAGGAGATGAGTGAGGAAAGTCCCCTGTGTTTCAAATCCACGCTGAAGAAGAAAGTAGGAAGAGGGCCAAGCCGGCCCCTGGGGGCCTCCTGGGTTCCGTAGGTTGACCTGGAGACAAGGCGTGCGCCTCGAGCTCTTCCCCCTTGAGCGGCACGGGCACTGGTCAGACCTTAGCGAGGCCACCTGCTCCTGACACAGGACAATGGCCCCTGGACCACCAGCTCTGCTGCTCCAAGTCAACACCAGCTTTCCTTCACAACAGATGACAAGCTCTCTGCTAGAAGAGTTTCCCGGTGGGAGAGAGCAAAAGACTCGGAACTTCGCATCTGCAACAGAAGCTTGTAAGTGTGAGGAACAAAACGGACAAATTAAAAAGCTGAAACTGAAATCAGTCGGAGAGTAGAATCGAACAACAATCACATAGACAGCAGCCCTGGAGAGACAGCGTCAGGAGTTCAGATCATCACCTGGTAGGGGTGTGGGCCCCCAAGTGCTATGCAACCACCAAGCAGTAGAGGGGAACTTCTGCCCAGAGGCTCGTGCATGCCTTAGAGGTGACCAACCTTGGTGAATGTGCGCACAACTCAACAGATGAATCTGGAAGCCTCAAGATCTCCGTCTCTCTTCCTTTTTTTGGGTGGGGGGTTAGAGTCTCACTCTGTCACGCAGGCTAGATGACGCTCACGGCCACTGCAGCTTCGACCTTCTGGGCTTGGGCAATCCTTTCCCCTCAGCCTTCCAAGCATCTGGAACTACAGGTGTGCTCTACCATGCCGAACTACTTTTTTGATTTATTGTAGAGGCGAAGTCTCACCATGTTGCCCAGGCTGGTCTTGAGCCCTCAGGCTCAGGCAATCCACTCTCCTCAGCCTCCCAAAGTGCTGGGATGACAGGCTGAGCCACCAAACCCAGCCTGCCTAACTCTTATAAAAGATGGAAGCCAACCAGAAGATCCAATTTCCCCGATTTGTCTTAGTCATAGCTGAGACAGCATGTTGAACTGGAGTTTAAAGAAGGATGTGTCCATCAATAATATTTAATAACATTTTGTAGTACTAAGAGAATTAAAGTTAATATCAACTATTAGAAGAAAGTTCTCAACTCCGTGTCCTGTGTAAGTCGACACCGGAAATGAGTGAACAACAGTTTTTAAATGTTGAAGCGGTTATGCCGTGACACAGTCTAGGTGGAATCTGTGAGAAGACGGAGGACGCAGAAAGTCTTTGCATCACACAACTTCCACAACACCAATTTTTTATTGTTTTTTTTTTTTGAGTTGGAGTCTCACTCTGTTGCCCAGACTGGAGTGCAGTGGCCGCTCCCGGCCACCGCAGCCTCGACCTGCTGGGCTCCGGCGATCCTTCCGCCTCAGCCTTCCAAGTAGCCGGAATTACAGGCGCGCGCTACCACGCCCGGCTGATTTTTTTGATTTATTGTAGAGATGAGGTCTCGCCGCCCAGGCGGGTCTCGAACCCGCGGGCTCAGGCAATCTACTCCCCTCAGCCTCCCAAAGGCGCGGGATGACAGGCTGAGCCACCGAGCCCGGCAACACCGATTTTTTAAAAACTACAAACCTATATCACTTTTGGTCATTCTTTAAAGTTTTAAAATATGTAGAAAATAAAGTCTGAATTTTTTCAAGAGCCTTCCAGACACATACATAATCACGTATTCAGCAGGACCCAAGATAGACTTAGAGGAGCTAGCTGAGAAAAAACGAGCCCCTGACAAAATAGAAGTATTTGAAACAAAGTGTCTTTCACACTGTTTAAGTCATTCATGAAACATCCATAGAAAAGAATAATAAGCCTGCTGGGCACAGTGGGTCATGCCTGTAATAACTGCCCTTTGGGAGGCCAAAGCCAGAAGATCGCTTGAGGCCAAGAGTTTGAGACCAGACTGAGCAACACAGTGAGACCCTGTCTCTATAAAAACAACAACAAAAAGAATAATAAGCAGTTGTGAAAAAGAACAAGGAAATATGTATTTAACATTAGAAAAAGATCTCTAATGTACATTAAGTGAAACCAAGTGGGCAGGCTCAGTGGCTCAGCCTGTCATCCTAGCACTTTGGGAAGCCAAGGCAAGTGGATTACCTGAGCCTGTGGGTTCAAGACCAGCCCGGGCAACTTGGCGAGACCTTGTCTCTACAAGAAATCAAAAATTAGCTGGGCATGGTAGCATGCACCTGTGGTTCCGACTACTTGGAAGGCTGAGGTAGAAGGATGGCCAGAGCCTAGCAGGTCAACACGGGTGGCCGGGAGCTTGCCACTGCACTCCAGCCTGGGTGACGGAATGAGACTGCAACTCAAACAACAACAACAACAACAACGAAAGGAAACAAGCAAAATGCAGAACAGTATATAATATATAACCGTATATAATATATAACATATTGCCATTTGTGGTGGAAAAACTATATTTATGTGCCTTGTGTACACCGAATAGCTCTAGAAAGATACACAAAAACCTAACACCGGTGTTTGCCTCTAAGAAGGGAAAATGGGCAAATGGGAGACAGAATTTCTTTTCAATGTATTCCATTTCATACCTTTTGAATGTTCCACTACTATTTGCATGTATTACCTACCAAAAATTGAGATTTCTCTCTAAGAGAAGGGATGCTCTAAAAAATGAAAGGGCATTTTTAGAGTGTGTTTTGGGTAAACGGAAGAGGCCAAACTGAAAGAAACTGGAGTCTGCAGTGTGTTAACTGGGAAGTCAGAAGACACATTGTAGAAATATGGTCATTGCTGACAGAAGGAAAACGAATAAAGTCCATTCACTGCATTTAAGTAAGTAAAAAGATGTTAGACAAAAGGACTAAGCAGGAGAGAACACTGGAGCTTAACCAAAAATTATACAAAGAGAAATAAAATTATTTGCGGAGTAAAGCTTCAGAATGTTGTAACATCATCATGACACATACAAATTTTCAAATGAACTTTATCATATTTAGAAATCTGTAAAACAATTTCCATTTTATAAAAACTGACACACACATACACACACTGTAAGCAGCCCATGAGACTCGTGAGAGAATTCTGAACTGTCATGGCTATTTCTTTTTTAGGGGTCATTCTTTGCATTTTTACGGTCCTAAATTTACCTCTTCAAGTCACAGCAATGCCTACTGAGGTTTTTTTTCTTTTTTCGTTTTGTTTCCAACCAAATCTTTTGTACATTTCTGGAATTTAAGCCACCTCAGTTACCGCTACTTATCTATAACACCATTGCTTTGAGGGATTAAAGCAGGTTTTTTTGTAATACACTTACTTAGATCGAGTTATCTGAGTTGAGAAGAATATCCTGTTTGAGTTGGGGAATCTTTTTTATTTTTTTATTTTTTATTTATTTTTTTTGATCTTGAGTTGTTTTGATTTCCCCTGAGAGCAGTAATCTTCAGCAAGTGATATTTTTTAAAAGCCCCAAACACACCACAAAACATTCCAAGTGATTTTAACTCCTGAATGAGGTTGGGCTACCTGAGTGACTCTCTCTCTTCTCTTCTTTGGCAGAAAGGATTAGAAACCTCCACAGAACTTGCTCTCTATTAAAGTGGAGTGCTGTGCATTCACTGGCAAGAGGTGAATTGTTTTCAGATTACATGCGAAAGAGTGTGTGTGTGTTTCTTTCCCACATCAAAGACTTGGATGAGGCAGTTCTGAGTATTGCCAGGGATGCAAGAATTGGTGCTAAAGTGATTAGCAAAATTGCTTTTCTGCAAAAGAAGCACAAAACATTACCTAGGGATTAGAGGAGGAGAGGGCAAGATTAAGGGTGATGTTGAATTTGGGGTAGAATATCTCCCCCATCTTTTTCAAATCATGCTTCAAGGATTCTGTGCCCCTCCTTAAGGAAACCTGAACAAATCAAAGCCTTGCTTTCTGAAGTCTTGTACACAGGGGCACTGACAAGGTGAAATTAAAACAACGAATGCCGGCAGCACTCCCAAAGTGACTTTCCTATCTCTAGCTCACGCTACAAATGTATTTCGACTGTATTTTATCCAGCAGACGCCAACGACTCCGTTGATCAAAGCCTCTTTCATTGGTAACTGGTTTGTGTGTTCACCTGTCGGGCTTAAGTGAGGGTGTTTCACAGAATCTCTAGGGTTGCTCTTCGGTGTTAGTAAGTGTGAACTGGATTCGTCTGGCATCCCTCTTCCCATGTGTCTTCAGCCGTCAAAACCTTCGTCTTGCCTAAGTGTCAAAAAGCAACAGAAGCTGTATTCTGAGTAGTGAAGGGAAAATCGCTCAGCAAACCTCGCATTTCCCAGTTTGGGGAATTCTTTTCAGCGGTATCTCTGAAATGCCCCCGTGGTATTTTCTGGTACTCGGCATTTTTCGATCTCTTTCACAAACCAAATTCAGTCTTTCCGGCTTTAGTCTCTCTGCAGCAGGCAGAGGCAGACAGGCACGCAGATCTGTCCTTACGTGAAAAAACTTTCTGCGCCTTCCTTCCTTTAAAACACTACGTCCAAAGGAGGAATGAAACGCGTGGATAGGTGGCAAAAAGCGTAAAGCTGAGTGAAATGAGCAGTGTAGATTCAGAGTAACATATACGGTATGATACCATTTCTGAAAACATTTCAACACAAAATATCACAATTCTTAAGGACCACATATGCATATGGAAACGTGCAAAGCACAGAACAGAATTATTACGCTCAAACTCACGGTAGTCGCAGCCTCTGGGAAGAGGGGTGGAAAATGAGATTTGAAGTAGTCGTGAAAGGGAGTTTCAGCTACATCGATAATGTTTATTTCTATTGAAAGGAAAAAAGCCGTTAAGCTCAGATGATTCACTTAGGCAGCGTTAGGGGATGTGAAGTGTCATTGAAATTCTAGTCTCAAAAACACAACAGAAGTTTGAGATCTCATCTTTGTCCTCATAAATTGTTCTTTCCCTCAAAGTAAACATTTGTGTGTGTGTCGGACACTCGTTACGTTTCACTTTCCTTAAACAGCAGTAAACCTCGTTTTGAATCCACTCAGTAATTGAGAAGACTTGTTACCCCCTTTCCTGCCATGACGTCATCCTCATAAATTAATGTGCTGTGGTGATGGGGATTCGTGTGTGTGTGAGTGTGTGTGTGTGTGTGTGTGTGTGTGTGTGTGTGTGTGTGTGTGTGTGTGTTCTGTAAAGGACGAGACACACTGCGGAGCCATCAGGAGAAAGAATTACCTAGGTACGTAAGTACGTAAGCGCTGTTTGCTGGCCACCCTGTGGACAACAGTTTGGGGCGTTTTCATTCCAAAACCTCCTTCCTGTGGTTGCCTGTTTGACTTCTTCGCTTTCGGGAACTTGTCCAGAACAGTCATTTTTGAGAACAATCATTTTTTGATCTGTCTTCCCCTTGGGGTCCCGTAAGGTCACTAGACATAAGATAGCTGTGAAATTTGACATTGTTCCCATGTAAATGCTTGGCTCCAGCAAGTGCAGGACCTGGACGCTTGGCGCGGGCCTGCCACAGCCAGGCCCCCCGAGACCCACCAGCTCTCCAGGCTTCAAAGCCTGCATCCTTGATCTCGCTCAAGAATGTTTTTGAATTCTACGTCTATCTAGTGGTGGCCTGCAAAGATCTACTTGGCTTTTTCTTTCTTCCTTTTCTTTCACACTTGATCAGTGAGATTCTGTTTGTGGTGGGGGTTTGCCCCCCTCGGTCTTTAATTCTTTCACAGGTGGTTTCAAAGTGTCCCTCCTCAGCCACTGCTTTCTATAAACAAGCAGGAATTTGGGAGCTGCAGTCACCGATGGCTCTCTGCACAGGGCCATTCGCCGCTCACTTTGAACACAGACTGTTTTGTGGGCAGCAAAGTACAGTTCTTTTTCACAGACGAGATTAGTGGCTTGAGGGGAGGCTGATGGGAGGGGAGTGTTTTCTCGTTCTTTCTTCTTTTTCTTTTTTTTTAACCTGTGAGCCTTTGTGTTGTAACTCATTTTAGCAGATGCAAGAACTTTCTTTATTTTACACTCAGCTGCACCTTTGGTTAAGGATGACATGCACCAGGCAGAAGGTGCTGGGAATGTGTCGATTTCCTCATTAGTTCTGGCTCCAGCATCCCAAGGAGAAGGGTAAGAGTTGAAGATCAGGTGGTGACAGGAATGAACATGGTGGCATATCCGAGGGATCGAACCGCATTCTAGCTACGACTTCTGGTCTGCCACGGGGCTGAGATGTCTGTCTTATCACCGCCGCCTCCTCTATGGGCTGAAAAATCGCTCTCCGTGTCTCAGTTCCTCTGAGACGAGGTTTTAGAAGGAGTGGGGTTCTGTCTCTTATCTATAGCAATCGTGGGTCAGTTCTCACATGGATCCTGAGAGCTGGGGAGTGGTGGTCTCACACCACAGTGAATTCTGTGAGAAAAAGAAAAATAGATGAGGAGAAACACGGAATTAAGGCCCGGGAAGCACTGCCTTTGTGCGGCTCAAATTGCAACAGGTAGTTTCAATATTTTAAAATACTTTTTTTCTCTTCATAAATGTAACACCCTTTAACAGAATCAGTGAAAAAGCCACACATTGTGCCCCTGCAGCATTAGCAAAAAACTGCAAATCACCTAAACATCCATCAGCAGGAACTCAAAGGCAGATGTATTTATGTAATTCTCGTGTGAGTAAACAACTTTGAACCAGCCTTCCCCTGGAGCCTGCTGCCTCTTCCCTCTCGCCCGGACTCCAGCCTCACCTTGGCCTCACTGCCTCTTCCCTCTTGCCTGGACTCCAGCCTTGCCTGGGCGACATGGACCCCAGAGGCTGCTGTGGCTGGAGGCTCCCACACCTGCACTGGCTCCTGCAGGTGCAAAGAGTGCAGGTGCGTGTCCTGCAGGAGGAGCTGCTGCCCCTGCCTCCCCAGGGGCCGCACCAGGGGTGGCCAGGGCTGCATCTGCCCTGGGGCATCGGACAAGTGCAGCTGCGGCACCTGATGTCGGGAGACCCTGATCCCAGAGGAGATGGAGCAGCATGTACACACCTGGATTTTTTTAATGCAATCATGACCCTTTTGCCACATTTATTTGTTTATAAAATATGTGAATTGTCATAAAAGTTTTTTGGACTTGAAAATAAATAAAATAGGCCGGGCTCGGTGGCTCAGCCTGTCATTCCAACACTTTGGGAGGCTGAGGTGAGTGGACTGCCTGAGCGGACTGCCTGAGCCTGCAGGTTCAAGACTAGCCCAGGCAACTTGGCAAGGCTTCATCTCTTCAATAAATCAAAAATTAGCCAGGTGTGGTTGCACGCACCCATAGTTCCGGCTGCTTGGAAGGCTGAGGCAGAAAGATCGCCATAGCCCAGTGGTCTGCACTGGGGTGGTCATGACCGTGCCACCACACTCCAGGACGGGAGACAGAGCAAGACTCCAACTCAAAAAAGAAAAAGAAAAGAAAGAAAGAAAATAAATAAATAAATAATAAAATTAAAAACAATTTTAAGAGATTTTAAAAGCAAAGGCAGGGGTAGTAGCTCACGCCTATAATCACAGCCCTTTGGGAGGCCAAGGCAGGAAGCTTGAGCCCAGGAGTTCAAGACCAACCTGGGTAACATAGCAAGAACTCATCTCCACAAAAAAATCAAAATATTAGCTGGGAATGGTGGTACACACATGCAGTCCCAGCTCCTTGAGGAGCTGAGACGGAAGGATCACCTGAGTCCAGGAGATCGAGGCTGCAGTGAGCCATGATCGTGCCACTGCACACCAGTCTGGGCGACAAAGTAAGATTCTGACTCAAAAAAATTAAAAACCGCTGGGCTCGGTGGCTCGGCCTGTAATTCCGCGCCTTTGGGAGGCTGAGGTGAGTGGATTGCCTGAGCCCATGGGTTCAAGACCTGCCTGGGCAACTTGGAGAGACCTCATCTCTACAATAAATCAAAAAATCAGCCGGGCGTGGTAGCGCGCGCCTGTAATTCTGGCTACTCAGAAGGCTGAGGCGGAAGGATCACCGGAGCCCAGCGGGTCAAGGCTGCGGGGGCTGGGAGCGGCCACTGCACTCCAGTCTGGGTGACAGAGTGAGACTCCAACTCAAAAAAAAAAAAATTAAAAACCAAATACATAGACGATAACTAAAAAGAAAAAACCTACGACTCAGCGTCCCATATATTATTTTAAATACATACATTTATTTATTCGACAAGTAAAAAGTGTAGTGTTTATAGTATACCACATGATTCTTTTTTTTTTCTTGAGTCGGAGTCTCACTCTATCGCCCTGGCTGGAGTGCAGTGGCATGCTCATGGCCTTCGCAGCCTCGACCTGCTGGGCTCAGGCGATCCTCCCGCCTCAGCCTTCCAAGTAGCTGGGACTACGGACACGCGCCACCACGCCCAGCTGATTTTTTTATTTATTGTAGAGGCAAAGTCTGGCCAAGTTGCCCAGGCGGGTCTTGTACCCCCGGGCTCAGACATCAAAGTGCTCCCAAAGTGCTGAGATTATAGGCATGAGCCACTGTGCCCGGCCACTGATAGGGTTTTGATGAGTCTGCAAGCAACTGATTTACTATGGTCTCCGTGCAGTCAAACCTCACTGCCCATGTTCATCTGTATCTGCAGCCACTCCCCAGTGCTAGCATCACCGCCTCCGCTCCACCTCAGACCATCAGGCATTACGTTCACATACAGAGTGTGCAACCTAGATCCCTTGCGTATGCAGTTCGCAGTAGGGTTCGCACTCCTATGAGAATCTAATGCCCCTGCTGAACTGACAGGAGGCAGAGCTCAGGCAGTGATGTAAGCGATTGGGGAGGGCTGTAAACACAAATGAAGCTTGAAGCTTTGCTTAGTCGCCTGCCACTCACCTCCTGCCATGCAGCCTCGTTCCTAACAGGCCACGGGTTGGGGACCCCTGTTTTAATAGATGCACACATTGCAGAGAGACCACATCAAGCTATTTAACAGATGTATCACCTCACATACTATTTTTTTGTGGTGAGAATTCTTAAACACCTAAAATCTACTCTTTTGGCAATTTTCTTTTCTTTTATTTTTTGAGTTGAAGTCTCACTCTGTCGCTCAGACTGGACGACAGAGCCTCGACCTCCCGGCCACCGCAACCTTGACCTGCTGGGCTCCGGCGATCCTTCCGCCTCAGCCTTCCAAGTAGCTGGAACTACAGGCGCGCGCTATCATGCCCAGCTAATTTTTTTGATTTATTGTAGAGATGAGGTCTCGCCAAGTTGCCCAGGTAGGTCTCAAACTTTCTTTTTTTTTTTTTAAGAGATAAGGTCTCTCTATTTCGTCCAATCTGACCTTAAACTTCAGGGCTCAAGCAATCCCCTTGTCTCAGCCTCCTGAGTAGGTGAGACAACAGGTGTGCTCCAGCAGTCTTCAGGTATACAATATGTTGTTAGCTGTAGTCACCATGACATACAACAGATTCCTTGAACTTGTTCCTCCTGTCCACCTGAAATTCTGGGTCCTGGGACCAATCCCTCCCCCAGTCAACACACCCTCTTTCTCTAATAGCCACCATTTTGCTCTCTCTTTCTGAATTCGACTTTTTTAGATTCCACACATAAGTGAGATCATGCAGTGTTTATCCTTCTGTGTCTAGCTTATTTCACTTGACAAAACATCCTCCAGGTTCATCCATGTTATTGCAAATGATAGAATTTCCTTTTTTTAAGGCTGAGTAGTATTCCATTGTGTATATGCCACATTTTCTTTTTTCTTTTTTTTGAGTCAGAGTCTCACTCTATCACCCAGGCTGGAGTGCAGTGGCACGCTCACAGCCACCAAAGCCTCAACCTGCTGGGCTCAGGCAATCCTTCCGCCTCGGCCTTCCAAGCAGCTGGAACTACAGGCGTGCACCACCACGCCCGGCTAATTTTTTGATTTATTGTAGAGATAAGAGCTCACCAAGTTGCTCAGGCTAGCCTCGAACCCCCGGGCTCAGGCAATCCTCTCACCTCAGCCTCCCAAAGTGTTGGGATGACAGACTTGAACCAGCATGCTGGGCTCCACATTTTCTTTATTCGTTCATCCATCGATGGTCACTGGGTCGGTCTTGTGTCTCGGTTACTGCAAATAGTACTGCCATGAACAGTGGGGTGCAGATATCTCTTTGACATACCGGTTTCATATCCTTTGGACAAATACCAGGATTAGGGTTGCCAGATCATATGGTAGTTTTAATTTTAATTTTTTGAGGCACCTCCGTTCGGACTGCCATAATGGCTGCACTGATTTGCATTCCCACCAACAGTGTATAAGAGTTTCTTTTTTCACATTTTCGCCAACACTGATATTCTATATATTTTTTTAACACAAAACTGGTCATTTATTTTTGTCATCATTGTCGTCGTTATTGGGAGGCAAAAAAATGTACAGTTTCAAGAGTCATTTTCCAAACAAAGGTAAAACACGAGCCTAAAAGCGTAACAAAGGAAGAGGAACGTCACTATACAAATCATTACATGAAACAAAAAAGCAGCCAAAACCCAAAGAACCAACCCCCGTGCTGAGTTCTCTCCTCGTGCAGCTCTGCAAACTGAGAACAGAAAATGAGGTGGGCCACGGAGGTGGGGGCCCTGGGCAGGGGCAGGAGCCAGGAGCCAGGAATGGGCAGGAGGGGGCTGCTGGGGTGGCGTGGACCCGGGCGTCCTGTCCCAGACACTTTATATTTTTGAATGTGAGGTGATTTCTCACGGTGGTGTTTCTTTGCATTTCCCTGGGGACGAGCGGCGTTGAGTGTCTTTTTCACACGCTGCTGGCCCTTCGTGGATCTTCTTCTGAGAAATGTCTCTTCAGCTTCTGTCGCCCATTGTAAAATCACGTTATCTGTTTTCTTACTATTGAATCATTTGAGTTTCTTATATATTTTAGTTATCAACCCCTTATTAGATGTATTGCTTGCAAATATATTATTCCATCACACTGTTGACTGTTTGCTGTGCAGAAGATTTTTAGTTTTATGTAATCCTATTTGTCTATTTTTTGCTTTTTTACGTATGCAAAAAAAAAAGGGGGGCGGGGCAGACCGGGCTTGGTGACTCAGACTAACATCCCAGCACTTTGGGAGGCCGAGGCAAGAGGATTGTCCAAGCCCGGGGGTTGGAGACCGGCCTGGGCAACTTGGTGAGACCTCATCTCTACAATAAAGAAAGAAAACTAATGGGGCGTGCTAGCATGCGTCTGCATTTCCAGCTACTTGGAAGGCTGAGGCAGAAGGATCACCTGAGCCCAGCAGGTCGAGGCTGCGGTGGCCGTGAGTGTGCCACTAAATCCCAGCCTGAGCGACAAGAGTGAGACTCCAACTCAAAAAACAAAACAAAACAGAAAAACAAAGGGCAATCCTTCAAGTCCCCTCCCACTGTGGGAGCTTTTCTATTCTCTCAATAAGTCCTGCTTGAAAAAAATATTCATTGCCAGGCGAGATGGCTCACATTTGTAATCCCAGCACTTTGGGAGGCAGAAGCGAGAGGATTGCCTGAGCCTGAGAGTTCAAGACCATCCTGGGCAGCTTGACAAGACCTCGTCTCTACAATAAATCAAAAAATTAGCTGGGCGTGGTGGCGTGTGCCTGTAGTTCCAGCTACTTGGAAAGCTGAAGTGGAAGGATCGCCTGAGCCCAGCAGGCAAGAGGCTGTGGTAGCTGTGGGTGTGCCACTGCACTCCAGCCTGGGTAACAGAGTGAAACTTCTACTCAAAAAAAAAAAAAAAAAAATCATTGCCCAGGCCAATGTCACAGAGCTTTTCCCCTATATTTTCTTCTAGTTGTTTATATAGTTTTGGATGTTAGATGTAAGTCTTTAATCTATTTTGAGTTGAATTTGTGTATATGGTGTGAGACGAGGGTCTAGTTTCATTCTTCTGTACATGAATGACCAGTTTTTCCGGCACCATTTCTTTGAAGAGACTGTCCTTTCCCATTGTGTGTTCTTAGCATCTTTGTGTGTGAATTTATTTTGAGCTCTCTGTTCTGTTCCATTGGTGTCATGTGTCTGTTTCTGTGTTAGCACCTTGCTGTTTTGACTACTACAGCTTTGTAGTAAATTTTGAAATCAGGTAGTGTAATGCCTCCATCTTTGTTCTTTTTGCTCAAGATTGCTTTGGCTATTCAAGGTTTTTTGTGTTTCCATATGAATTTTTGGATTATTATTTTTATTTCTGTGAAAAATGTCATTGGAGTTTTTTTGGGGGGGGGAGTTGGAGTCTCTGTCACCCAGACTGGAGTGCAGTGGCCGCTCCCGGCCACTGCAGCCTCGGCCTGCCGGGCTCCGGCGATCCTTCCGCCTCAGCCTTCCAAGTAGCTGGAACTACAGGCGCGCGCTACCACGCCCGGCTCATTTTGATTTATTGTAGAGATGAGGTCTCGCCAAGTTGCCCAGGCAGGTCACAAACCCGCGGGCTCAGGCAATCCACTCACCTCAGCCTCCCAAAGGCGCAGGATTATAGGCTGAGCCACCGAGCCCGGCTGTCATTGGAGTTTTGATAGATTACATTGAAATTGTAGATTGCTTTGGCAAGTATGAACATTGTAGCAACATTAATTCTTCCAATCCACAAACAGGGGATATATTTCCTTTAATTTGTGTCTTCTTCAATTTCTTTCATCAATATTTTATAGTTTCCAGTATGCTACATGTATATTAGAATTTTTATTGTGGTAAAATATCCATAACATACAATTTACCATCCTAATTGGGTTTTTTTTTTTTTTTAGTCGGAATCTCACTGTTGCTCAGGTTGGAGTGCAGTGGCACGATCACAGCCACCACAGCCTCGACCTGCTGGGCTTCGGCGATCCTGCCTCAGCCTTCCAAGTAGCTAGGACAACAGGCATGTACCACCATGCCCTGCTGATTTTTTTGATTCATCGTAGAGATGAGATCTCGTCATGTGGCCCAGGCTGGTCTCGCATCCCTGAGCTCAGGCAATCCTCTCGCCTTCACCTCCCAAAGTGCTGGGATGACAGGCTTGAGCTACCACGCCCGGCCTTATTCTTTTTAAAGGCTAAAAGTACTCCAATGCATGTGTTTACCACATTTTGTTTATCTGTCCATCTGTTGATGAACATTTGGGGTTTTTCCACCTTTTGGCCATTGTGACTAACACTGCTATGGACATGGGCATATGGACTGCTATGGACTTCAGCTTTCCAAGTAGCTGGAACTACAGGCACACGCCACCTTGCTTTCAGTTCTTTTGTAAATATGCCCAGAAGGGAAATTGCTGAATCATATAGTAATTGCATTTTTAATTTTTTCAACTCATTTTCCATTGCATGTTTAATTTTTTGAGAAGTCATCATACTGTTTTCCACAGCAAATAACACCAGTGATGAACAAGGGCTTCAGATTCTCCACATCCATGCCAACACATTTTTTTCCTGCTTGGTTTGTACGATAGCTATTCTAATGGCTGTGAAGTGGTTATATGCTTTTTTTTTTTTTTTGAGTTGGAATCTCACTTTGTTGCCCAGGCTGGAGTGCAGTGACACACTCACCACCACCGCAGCCTCAGCCTGCGGGGCCCAGACGATCGTTCCGCCTCAGTCGTCCATGTAGGTGGAATTAGAGGCACGCGATACCACACCCAGCTTCTATTTGTTTGATTTATTGTAGAGACGAGGTCTCACCAAGTTGCCCACGCTGGTCTCAAACCCCTGAGCTCAGGCAATCCTCTCACCTCGGCCTCCCAAAATGCTGGGATTACAGGCGGTTATATACTTTCAAACATTAAACAATGGGCTGGGTGCAGTTGCTCAGGCCTGTAATTCAAGCACATTGGGAGGCCAAGGCAGGAGGATCACCTGAGGCCAGGAGTCGAGACCAACCTGGACAAAATAGCGAGACTTTGTCTCTACAAAAAATAGAAAAATTAGGCCGGGCTCGGTGGATCACCCTGTAATCCCAGTGCTTTGGGAGGCCGAGATGAGTGGATTGCCTGAGCCCACGGGTTCGAGACCCACCTGGGCAACTTGGCGAGCCCTCATCTCTACAATAAATCAAAAACTAGCCGGGCGTGATAGCGTGCGCCTATAGTTCCAGCTACTCGGAAGGCTGAGGCAGAAGGATCGCCAGAGCCCAGCAGGTCGAGGCTGCGCTGGCCGGGAGCGGCCACTGCACTCCAGTCTGGGTGACAGAGTGAGACTTCAACTCAAAAAAAAAAAAATTAGCTGAGTATGATAGCGCGTGTCTGTAGTCCCAGCTACTCAAGAGCTAAGGTGGGAGGATTGCTTGAGCCCAGGAGCTTGAGGCTGTAGTGAGCTATGATCACACCACTGCACTCAGCCTGGGCAATGGAGTGAGACCTTGTCTCTTAAAACAAACAAAAATTAGCCGGGCTCGGTGGCTCAGCCTGTAATCCCGCGCCTTTGGGAGGCTGAGGTGAGTGAATTGCCTGAGCCCGCGGGTTCGAGACCCGCCTGGGCAGCGAGACCTCATCTCTACAATAAATCAAAAAATCAGCTGGGCGTGGTGGCGCATGCCTGTAATTCTGGCTACTTGGAAGGCTGAGGCGGAAGGATCGCTGGAGCCCAGCAGGCCGAGGCTGCGGTGGCCGGGAGCGGCCACTGCACTCCAGTCTGGGTGACAGAGTGAGACTCCAACTCAAAAAAAAAAACAAAAATTAAACAGTAGCCCAAACTGTAGCTTAGTATAACTTTAACAGTTTTCTGTCATTGAATATTTTTTGTGTGTTGGAGTCTCACTCTGTCACCCAGGCTGGAGTGCTATAATATGTTCACAGCCACCACCCCCTCCACCTGCTGGGCTTAGGTGATCTTTCCACCTCAGCCTTCCAAGTAGCTGGAACTACAGGTGCATGCTACCACACCCGGCTTTTTTTTTTTTTAAAGCAGGATTTATTAAGGGGTCAGAAAAGCTCCCACAGTGGGAGGGAACTCAAAGGGGTTACCCCCGGCTATTTTTTGATTTATTGTAGAGAGGAGGTCTCACCAAGTTGCCCAGGCTGGTCTTGTACCCCCGGGGCTCAGGCAATCCTCTCGCCTCCGCCTTCTAAAGTGCTGGGATTGTAGGCTGAGCCACCGTGCCCGGCCCATTAAGTATACTTTTTTTTTTTTTTGAGTTGGAGTCTCACTCTGTCGCCCAGACTGGAGGGCAGTGGCATGCTCCTGGCCACCTCAGCCTCGACCTGCTGGGGTCTGGCGATCCTTCCGCCTCAGCCTTCCAAGTAGCCAGAACTACAGGCGCGTGCTACCATGCCCGGCTAATTTTTTTGATTTATTGTAGAGACGAGGTCTCACCAGGTTGCCCGGATGGGTCTTGAACCCTCGGGCTCAGGCAATCTACTCACCTCGGTCTCTCAAAGTGCTGGGATGACAGGCTGAGCCACCGAGCCAGGTCTTAAGTATTCTTAAACAGTTTAATCTTAAACATTTTACTGGCTGCATAGCATTCCATCAATAATTCCCTATTATTAGAAACTCAGGCGTTTTCAAATTCAGGACATTACAAAGAGCAGGACATACTCACATTCTTGACTTTGGCTTTAAGTTTTCTTGTAAATCCCTGAGAGTGATATTGCTGCATCGCAGAGCATAAACATTTCTTAAAGCTTTGGAATCAATGTTCATGTTAAAATGCAGCTGGAAAGGGGTCGGCAGACAGAAGGAATCACAGCTGCTGCTACTCACTGAAGACCCCAAGCAAGACGCTCCCTAGCCATGAGGAGTTGCCACACGCAACGTCAAGCGTGGGCATTGTCTGCTAGTCCTCCAACAATCGTTCACCAGTGACCTTCAGCTTAGGAAAAGGGTGTAGTAGTCTCTTACTGGAAGGCCGGATACGGCAGTGCTTGGGGTGCTGAGCAGTCTGTGTGTGAACAGTTTCAGCTCTGCTGTTCTCAGTGGACCTGGGGCCAGTCGAGTCCCCTCTCTCGATCCTTGCTGTCTCTGGGGTGAAGTTGCGGACGTGTTTAGGAGTACCCAGGAGTGAGGGCACTGAGAAAAGAAACCGAGAAATAAGTTCCACAGGAGGACACATCCAAGAATAAATGACAAGGTGGGAGCCTCCTCCCTCCTGAACTGCCTGTTAGATTAATTTTTGTTTTTTTTTTTCTGAGTCGGAGTCTCACGCCATCGCCCAAGCCTGTGTGCAGGGACACGCTCACAACCACCCCAGCGTCGACCCACTGGGCTCCGGCGATCCTTCCACCTCAGCCTTCCAAGTACCCAGAACTACAGGCGCTAATTAAATTACCAGCTAATTTTTTTATTTATTGTAGAGATGAGGTCTCACCAAGTTGCCCAGGCTGGTCTCAGGCTCTGTAGGGATCTCAGCCAAAACACTCAAACTTGCTGAGCCCTGGTTTCCTCACCTGTCAAACGGGGATAAGGAAGCCCAACTTGCCGTCCCGTCATGGATGTAAGCTAGACCACAGAGCGTGAAGGAAGCTCACACAATGCAGCATGCAAGGCGAGCGGCTGACAGGTAACACTCAGCGCCTGTCCGTCCTGGCCTCGGAACCTCGCTCCCGTGCCTTCTCTTCCTGAGAGAGTTTTCTGCCGTCGGATCCTGCCCAACCCACGCCCATCCCAAGCACTCTCTGCCTGGAGTGTTCATGGGGCATTTGTCTATACTGCCTAGTGCTGGTCACGCTTTCTACTGCATGTCCGTCTTCCCCAAGCGACCTGAGAAGGGACCCAAACTGCGTCTGCTGTGTCTTCTCCCCTCCCCCTGTTATTCCCCCCGCATCAAGGTTTACCACACGGTAGGTGCTATATAAATATCTGAGCTGACCCGTTCACTCCACCTTGCTCGGGGACCTGTATCGGGGCCTGTACTGGTCCTTCTGAATAGACTCTCCCCTGGGGCGGTTGCCACAATTAGAACGAATGTGCAACACTTCCTAGCTTGCAACAGGAGCTCGTAAAGTTGAAAGAAAGGGTATCATTGCTGTTATCATCATCCCTATTGCTCAGCGACTCAGAGAAGTCAAGTGACTTGTTCAAGGCCACAAAGCTGATGTGTGGGACAACTGGAAACTGAACTCACATCTATGGTTGCAAAACCCATGCTCATCGCCTTGCATTGTGGCCTTGCATCATAAAATCTCCTTCCATATGGAACTGTTTTGCTGAGCCAGGGTCTCACTTTGTTGACCCGATGGGAGTGTGGTGGCACGATCACAGCTCACCACAGCTTTGAACTCCTGGGCTGAAGAGATCCACTCTTCTCCCAGGTAATGGGGACTACTGGCACACACCACCATGCCTGGCTCATTTTTCGATTTTTTTTTTTTTTTTTTTTTTTAGTTGGAGTCTCACTCTGTCGCACAAGCTGGAGTGCAGTGGCACACTCACGGCCACCGCAGCCTCGACCCTCTGGGCTCCGGTGATCCTTCTGCCTTGGCCTTCCAAGTAGCCGGAACTACAGATGCACGCTACCATGCCCAGATAATTTTTGATTTATTGTAGAGATGAGGTCTCGCCAAGTTGCCCAGGCTGGTCTTGAACCTGCAGGCTCAGGCAATTCACTCTCCTCGGTCTCCCAAAGTGCTGGGAGCCCAGCCCATTTTTTGATTTTTAAATTTTTTTTATTTTTAAAATGTGGGATAGAATTCAGGATTAGGTATACAAGTGATCATCGTCCAGGTGAAGTTTGGGCCTCTGTCTGATTTTGTTTGTATAGATGAGGTCTCACCATGTTACCCAGGCTGGTCTTAAACTCCTGGGCTCAAGCCATCCTCCCGCCTTGGCCTCCTTAAGTGTGGGATGGCAGGGGTGAGCCCCCACACCCAGCTTGATTTTTACAGAGGCAAGGCCTTTCTTTGTTGTCCAGGCTGGTCTCAAACTTCTGGACTCAAGCCATTCTCCCACCTTGGCCTCCTAAAGTGCTGGGACAAAAGTACCTGGCATGCGCTGAACTGTTTAGCGTCTGTCCCTCTCTCGGTAGTATTATTGCTGAATTCGAGGTCCTTGCCTAAGAAGAAAATGCTGTCTTCTTGAGTATAGTAACCACCTAAAGAAACCTCTTGGCCAGGCGTGGTGGCTCAGCCTGTCATCCCAGCACTTTGGGACGCCTGAGCCCACGGGTTTGAAACCAGTCTGGGTAATTTGGCAAGACCTCATCATTACAATAAATCACAAAAACTAGCCAGGTGCGGTGGCACACACCTGTGGTTCCAGTTACTTGGAAGACCGAGGCAGAAGGATCACCTGGGCCCAGCAGGTCGAGGCTGCGGTGGCCGTGAGCGTGCCCTGCACTCCAGCCTGGGCGACAGAGCGAGACTGCAACTCAAAAGAAGAAAGAAAAGAAAGCTCTTTAGTGTTTCTGGAAGCATGAAAGAAATGTGTGTGATACGCCAATTCTCAGGAAATACTCCAGGTGAGAACCTCGAGTAAATTATTTACTTGGGTCTGGAATGAAACCCGGGCCTTTGGTAGGAAGGTGCCTTTTCCCTTATAGCGTCACCGGCTGAGACTCAGATCAGCCCTCTTAGAAATGTTCTCTCGCTGCACTTGTTGCCTCTTCAGTGACCTTCTGTCCCCGCCTCTCAAGACTCGGGCACTCCTGCTCCAAGGCCTTGGCTCTGCACCCCAGGAGGTGTCTCCCTGCGGTAACCCTGAGCCAGAGCCCTCCAGCAAAGGGCATAACCCTTACCACAGCTCAGGGGCCTCTTGGAGTACGGCTGTACACAACACAAAAGAATCGGCTGGGCCCAGTGGCTCATGCCTGTAACCCCAGCACTTTGCATTGCCTGAGCCCAGGGGTTCAAGACCAGCCTGGGCAGCTAGGCTGGACTGCATCTCTACAACAAATCAAAAAATTAGCCGGGCGTGGTGGCACGCACCTGTAGTCTCAGCTAGTTGGAAGGTTGAGACAGAAGGATGGCCTGAGTCCAGCAGGTGGAGAATATGGTGAGCTGTGATGGTGCCACTGCACTCCAGCCTGGGCGACAGAGGGAGACCCAACTCAACAAGAGTTAAAAAAATAAAGGAATCGTAGGTGATCCTCACACTGGAAGAGCCCCAAAGGACAACTTCTGCCTACGACTCTCCAGCCTGCCAGCTTTCCTCCCAGCCACACATTTCAGTCTCACAGCTCCGCGGACACTGGGTCCACAGACACTTGACCTGGGCCCTAGGCAGAGCCGTGTCTCTCAGCTTCCTTGGTCATGGAGCCAGCCGTGGCCATTCTGTCCAGCGTGCAATTCTTCCCTCTGTCCCAGTAAAAACTCTGCGAAGCCGAATGAATCTTGACCTAGTTGTTACCCTAGCTTCTGTTGATAACAGTGGCTCAGCCTGTAATCCCGCGCCTTGGGAGGCTGAGGTGAGTGGATTGCCTGAGCCCGCGGGTTCGAGACCCGCCTGGGCAACTTGGCGAGACCTCATCTCTACAATAAATCAAAATGAGCCGGGCGTGGTAGCGCGCGCCTGTAGTTCCAGCTACTGGAAGGCTGAGGCAGAAGGATCGCCAGAGCCCAGCAGGTCGAGGCTGCCGTGGCCGGGAGCGGCCATTGCACTCCAGTCTGGGTGACAGAGTGAGACTCCAGAAAAAAAAAACCAAAACCATCCTGGTCCTCCTACCCTGCATCCTGCCCGACACTTGGGCGCCAAGGTCACCTTTGCGGAGTTACTTCCAGACCCGCTCAATACACATTTACTGAGCCCCACTTCCCAGGTCCTGGGGGTGAGGGGTGAGGTAGAGAATCTTCTCATTTTTGCTCAGCCCAGTTTCCATGGGGAGTCCTACTTTCTCGCCACCAGCAGGCCTCCTGTCAGCAACAAGCCCCGGGTTGCACAGAGATTGTCACATTTGCCTTCGTGTTGCTTTTCTGAGACACTCATTAGCATAAACATAAAATGAATCCAGACTGGAGTGCAGTGGCCGCTCCCGGCCACCGCAGCCTCGACCTGCCGGGCTCCGGCAATCCTTCCGCCTCAGCCTTCCGAGTAGCTGGAACTACAAGCACGTGCTACCACGCCTGGCTCATTTTGATTTATTGTAGAGATGAGGGCTCGCCAAGTTGCCCGGGCAGGTCTCGAACCCATGGGCTCAGGCGATCCACTCACCTCAGCCTCCCAAAGGCGCGGGATTACAGGCTGAGCCACTGTAATAAAATAGCAAAGACTTAAGTATACTCTATTCTGGAACAAAAATGGGTGTTTTCTCTCGATTCCCATTCTCTCTGGGGGGAGCGTTACCTGTGACCCCAGGCATAACGTGCTTTCTTTTTTTTCTATTTTTCTTTTTTGAGTTGGAGTCTCACCCTGTCGCCCAGACTGGAGTGCAGTGGCCGCTCCCGGCCCCGCAGCCTCGACCCGCTGGGCTCCGGCCATCCTTCAGACCTCTGCCCGCCCCACCGCCTGGCTCCCTCTCCCTTTCCCACTCACTTCCCTCCTGCCCCCCGTCTCAGACACTGCGTTCGAGCATCGCTCCTCCAGAGATCTTCACCTTGGGACTCAGACGGTTTCCCTGGCTTCTCCACAGGCCCCCTCCGCCCTGGCTGTCCTTCAGCATAACATCAGCTCAGTCAAATGAAATAAACAAATATTTACAGAGCGAGGCAGGAGGGAAAGACGGGGGAGGGGACAGGCAGCTGTGATTACTGACCCCTCCCGCCCCAGCTTCCCCTCGCTAGAAGAGGTTCTGGGTACAAGCTCAGAGTGGCTGTTAAGAAAAGTCTCATTTCTTGTGCTTTCCTAAAGACCAGCAATGGACAACTGGAATTTGGAATTTAAAAGGCAATACCATTTACAACAGCACCAAAAACATATACTTAGGTACAACTCTAACAAGATACATACAGGGTCTATATGCAGAAAACCACATAACACTGGTGGAAAAAAAATCAAAGATCTAAACAAACGGAAAGAGATTCCTTGCTACAAGAGCGGGATGTGAAAGTCAGTTGCTTTCCATGTTTAAATATAACCCGCAACGAACAACTGAAATTGGAAAAAAAGCAGAGAGCACCGACAGGTCTTCCTGCTTAAAGTCGTGCGGTTCCAGGGCAGCCTGAGCTTGGTGGTGATCAGCAGTTCCAACGTGCCCGCCTCCCTTAGCCAGCAATCCTGGCACTGCTGAGACCTTTTCCTGCAGTAGCCCAGGTCTCGGCGTCCACTCTGAGTCAACACGGTGTTTCGAGCGGTTCGAATTGCCCCTGCATCCCTCAGAGGCACTGTGTGTCATCTTCTCTTCCCGCCGAGCCTTTCATTCTGGCAGCCAAACTCCTGAGAGGCCCCACTCCCCGAGTTCAACCCTCCTGCCTCTCTCGCCTCCAGCTGGTTTCTGAACTTAGGTCTGACGTTCCCAAAGGCGCCTCCGACCTGCAGCCATCATCCACCCTGCACTGTGGCCGTTTCCCGCCATCGTCTGGCCCCTTTCCCGCTCCCTCAGCTCTCCCTCCCCTCCCGGCGCACAGGCTGGGCCTTCAGGGGGACGCTGATCGCGGACAAGTCTTGTTTAAGTTGTTTTCTCTGTGGCAATATTTGCATCTGTGAACCCCCCACTTGCCATATGGCTTTATCCCACATCCCTGCCAGAGGAGCTCTCAAATTCATATATATTTTGGGAAATGAAGCTTTCCCCAGCTGGTCTCTCCAAAGCACTGAAGCGAGGTCAGGGTCTGCGCATTCCTTCAAAGGGTCCGGGCAGGGGTTAGAGCTCCTCGCGTGTTCCGGCTCCCATCAGCAGCTGTTTCAGTGCACCTGATAATAGGACACGACCAATTCCTTCTTACCTAAAAGCACACCAGAGTTTGGGGGGATGTCGAGTCATAAACCGGGGTCCCCGGGGGATGGAGGGAAACCTGCTCCGTGGCTCAAATAATTTCAAACCAAAGCCCCTAAAAATAATCCCGCGGGGAGAGAAAAAGAGTAGGAATATTAGAAAATGATGAACCAGGTGCACCGAAAAGTTTTTCTTAGTCATTCTTAGCCCTAGAAGGGGCTGGGGGCAGCCCCACATCTCCACTGGGGAACATATTTCCCCTTTTAAATCAGGGAAGGAAAAAAACAACAACATAGCCCCAAATAGAGAATGTTTTCTTTTGTAACTGGAAGCAAACAGGGCTGATGGCTTTAGCAGCTGCCTGCCAGCACGGCCTGAGCGGCAGGCAAGCTCAAACATTTTTCGAGATCAACACATGTACAGAAGTACAGTATATTGGGTCAAATTATAAATCCAGGAATAAAAGAGCAAATAAACAAGTTTCGGCTTTCTCTAGGCTTCTGCGTCCAGCACCAGCTAAATTAGACTCTGAAGCAGAGAAGTTTGGATTCCAAGAAGGCAGGTCTCCCAGGAGTTCAACTCAAAACCTCCCTCTGGTAGGGAAAGAAGGTGCCCTTGTCGATGAGCTGGCTTACAGCTGACCAGGTCCAGGCTGCGGGCCGGGCCTGGCCGAGGCTTCCTTGTGTCTTGGCCCAGCAGACTCTGAGGATGTGTGGCAGGTTAACTTTAGGCCTGCCATTGACTTGATCTTTGGCCCCAGTAAATCATTTCATAAGCCGTGTGCCTTTGTCCATATGTTAATGTTGGCGTAATTCGGATGAGAATTCCAGCAAGTCTGGGCGTACCAGCCCTCGGGGCTAAATCTTCCCCTTTGGAGCTTCGAGGAGGAAACTTTTGGACCGCACGTGGCCGAGAGCTGAGGTTCTGGAAGAACACCGTTGAAATGCCTGCAGATGGTGGGACCAGCTTGGCTGAACCCTGGCCCAGAAGTAGAAGAATGAACTTGTTCCTTGGCTATCAAAACGGACACACTCTTGTGACAGTCTGGCCCTAGGGTAAGAGACCCACCAGAGGCGTAGGCAGAATACGGGATTCCACGACAAATGCTAGTTACGTGACCTTGAGCAAGTCCCATAGGCCAAGATTGTTCAGGCCCTGCGGGGTCAGAAAATTGATAAAGTGGATCGAAGTAAAAAATTTAATGAGATAAGTTGAGATTAAGAGAAAACGTCAGCACTTAGTCCACGG
This sequence comes from Cephalopachus bancanus, assembly GCA_027257055.1. Classification (NCBI taxonomy): domain Eukaryota; kingdom Metazoa; phylum Chordata; class Mammalia; order Primates; family Tarsiidae; genus Cephalopachus; species Cephalopachus bancanus. The sequence continues at coordinate 4,117,421 of JAPVLO010000143.1, forward strand.
TAAGGGTAAGTACGTGTGTGCATGAGTATTTCCTGGAGTTTTGACAAAAAAATAAAATTTGTTTGTTACTACGGGTAGCAAGCAAAAGTTTTTAAGCCAGAGACCATAGGGTTTTGACTTCCTCATCTACTGAGTGGGAGTGATTCATTTTACACTGGAAATGCACACATGCGCATGAATACATACGTACATGAGCATTGGCTCGTGGAGCACTGGCTAATGGGGCAGCCAATGAGAAAATGATTACGTAGCTAACGACCATTGTGACGAGGGCCGCAGCAGACATACACAATGTGGCGTGCGTGCAACAAGGTTCCTAGCCCGGAGGCAGATCAGGCCCAGCCTCCCTAAGGAAGGACCCGGAGGGAGGCCTTGACTGATGTGGGCAAAGACAGAGGGGACCTTCCGGGCGGGCTCAGGAGGTGTGAGGGCAACCTGATGCATGAGCAACTGTGCCAGCCCTACTGCGAATGAGAGGTCAGCAGTAACAGCCACGTCTGAATAAGATGCCTGCCGCCCTGATGACGGGACTTTGGCTACACCGCCTCACATTTTACTAATCTGTCCTCGTGTGAAGTCAGGATACACCGACCCATCTCCAGGACTCCCTGAGGATTAAGGAGTCAGGCACGCAAGGCCTCCAGTCCAGTGCTAGCGTGAAGAGGGTTACTTAGCGGATGGTTAACAAATGCTAAAAACTTGAGTGTCTCCTGATTCGTTATTCATGATATTAAGAATCTGTTTGAGCCGGGCTCGGTGGCTCAGCCTGTAATCCCGCGCTTTGGGAGGCTGCGGTGAGTGGATTGCCTGAGCCCGCGGGTTCGAGACCCGCCTGGGCAACTTGGCAAGACCTCATCTCTACAATAAATCAAAAAATTAGCCAGGCGTGGTAGCGCGTGCCTGTAGTTCCAGCTACTTGGAAGGCTGAGGCGGAAGGATCGCCGGAGCCCAGCAGGTCGAGGCTGTGGTGGCTGTGAGCATGCCACTGCACTCCAGCCTGGGCAACAGAGTGAGACGCTGACTCAGAAAAAATTGGAAATTAAAAATACACTTTGTAAGGTCGGGCTCGGTGACTTAGCCTGTAATCCCAGCGCTTTGGGAGGCCGAGGTGAGTGGATTGCCTGAGCCCGCGGGTTCAAGACTCACCCGGGCAACTTGGCGAGACCTCATCTCTATAATAAGTCAAAAATAAGCCAGGCGTGGTAGCGCGCGCCTGTAGTTCCAGCTACTCAGAAGGCTGAGGTGGAAGGATCGCCGGAGCCCAGCAGGTCGAGGCTGCGGTGGCCGGGAGCGGCCACTGCACTCCAGTCTGGGCAACAGAGTGAGACTCCAACTCAAAAAAAAAAAAAGAGTCTGTTTTGAAAGATACAGAATGACAAGGGGAAAGTAGGCCTTCTATTTTCAGACAGGCTGGACAGAACCCTCCAGAGGAGTCTTTATTTATTTATTTTTTTAGTCAGAGTTGCATTCTGTTGCCCAGGATGGAGTGCAGTGGCACAATCACAGCTCACTGCAGCCTCAACCACCTGGGCTCGGGAGATCCTTCTGCCTCAGCCTCCCAAGAAGCTGGGACTACAGTAGGTGTGCACCACCATGCCTAGCTAATATTTTTTTATGTTTTTTAAACTAATGTTGAAGACAACTTTAACATTCCTCTCAACTTGACTGAACTTTAGATGAGTTCCTTCTTGACTCTAGACCTTTGACGTCCCTCTTCTTAGAGTCTTTTTTTTTTTTTTGAGTTGGAGTCTCACTGTCGCCCGGACTGGAGTGCAGTGGCTGCTCCCGGCCACCGCAGCCTCGACCTGCCGGGCTCCAGCGATCCTTCCGCCTCAGCCTTCCGAGTAGCTGGAATTACAGGTGCGCACTACCATGCCCAGCTAATTTTTTGATTTATTGTAGAGATGAGGTTTTGCCTGCCCAGGCGGGTCTCGAACCCTCGGGCTCAGGCCATCCACTCACCTCAGCCTCCCAAAGGCGCGGGATTACAGGCTGAGCCACCGAGCCCGGTGCTAATTTTTTAAAAAGTTATTTCTTGTAAAGACAAGGTCTCACTATGTTGCCTAGGCTGGTCTTGAACTCCTGGGCTCAAGCGATCCTCTAAAGTGCTAGGATAACAGACCAGGACCACTGTCTGACCAGGACTCAGGCAAAGTCGTTGGTGGTTTTGTTTTTGGTTTTGAGTTGGAATTTCACTCCATGCCCAGGCTGGAGTGCAGTGGCACACTCACGGCCACCCCCGCGTCGACTTGCTGGACTCCGACGATCCTTCCGCTTCAGCCTTCCAAGTAGCCGGAAATACGGTATGTGCTACCACACCTGGCTCACTTTTCGATATATTGTAAAGACAAGGTCTCGCCAAGTTGCCCGGGCTGGTTTCGGACCCCCGGGCTCAGGCAATCCTCTCGCCTTGGCCTCCCAAAGCGCTGGGATGACCGGCTTGAACCACCGCAGCCGGCTGCCGAGTCATCCTTGATCTCCAGCTCCGTGTTGGTTGGGTCCTCTGGGAAGCGGACGCTGAGGCAGGGGCAGGCCGCAAGCAGCGTTGGGGGAGGGGCCGGGGGGCCATGCCCGCAAAAGATGAGGGAGAGAGGAGGCAGAGTTGGGCAGGAAAAGCGTCAGTCCGTGATGCCGTAGCGCCTGTCAGCACTCCCTCCTCTTCCAGGCTGCAAGACATCCGCTGAATGGACAGACCACCTTCCGCTCATTCTTCATCCATTCATCCACCAAGGACATGTGGGATGTTTTCACCTGTGATACCTGTGAATGGTGCGGCCAAGAACGTGGCGTCCAAAGGGCTGCTTGAGGCTGCCGAGTTGCGTGTGTTTGTACCCGAGTGTAATCGCTGGGTCCTAGGGGCCCCACAGGGCTCTTTTTCGTCTTTCGAGGAACCTCCACGCTGCTCTCCGTAGCCTCTGCACCACCTGGCGTGCCCTCCAACAGTGCACGAGAGCTCCAGCTTCCCCACACGCTCACCAGCTCTTGCGGTCTTCTGTTTGTGTGTGTATTTTTTTTGTTTTTAATTTTGATTTGGAGTCTCACTCCATCACCCAGGCGGGAGTGCAGTGGCACGGCTCACGGCCACCGCAGCCTCAACCTGCTGGGCTCCAGCGATCCTTCCGCCTCAGTCCGCCAAGTAGCTGGAAATACAGGTGTTCCCTACTACACCCGGCTAATTTTTGATTTGTTGTACAGACGCGGTCTTGCCAAGTTGCCCCAGCTGGTCTCGAACCCGCGGGCTCAGGCAATTCACTTGCCTCGGCCTCCCAAAGTGCCGGGATGACAGGCTGAGCCACGGAGCCCGGCGTGTGTGGGTGTGTGTTTTCCCAGTGATTAGTGATGTGGAGCCCGAGTTCATGTGCTCGTTGGCCGTTTGTATGTCTTCTCTGGAGAAATGTCTGTTCAAGCCCTCTGCCCATTTTGTCATTGGGCTGTGTGTGTTGAGTCAGAGGCACTCTCTAGAGTCTGGCCATTAACTCCTTATTTGCCGACATGTGACTTCTTCCAAGGTTGAGCGCTCAGGCGGTGGCGTCTCCTGCTTGGATTCGAATCCCAGGCCTGCGACTCACGCGTCTGGAGGTGAGGGTGAACCACACACAAAATCCAGGATCTGCCGGCAAGGAAGAGCAGGGCAGGTGAGTAGAGTGCGCCCCGTCCTCTGCTCGACACTAGACGTCAGAGGCAGCGAGGCCGAGGGCAGGCGCGCCTTGGTGCAGTTTTCAAGGCAGGAAGCGTGGCTGTCAGGCAGTGACAGGAGACCACATTTCACCAAGTACTGACTGTCCCGAGGCAACACCAAGTCCTTTGCACGCATGACCTCATTTTGTGTGTTTAGTCAACAAGTGTTTCCTGAAAGCCTAATGTGAGCTAGGCACTACTGAGCTAAAAAAAAAGAAAGAAAGAAAGAAAAGAAAAATCACGCGTTGTGCTTGTCCTCAAGGAGTTTACAGACAACGATGCCAGGCGCCCGAGGACAGAGGACGCGTCCTTCGGAAATGGACAGGTCAGGGGAGACTCCTCTGAGGAAGTGGAGCCTGAGCTGAGGCAGGACAGGAGCTAGGTGCTAGGGGGACGTCCCCACCGCAGCCCAAGGAGCAAGGCAGTGATTCCCCACTGGTGAACAGCTGAACCCGTCTGTCTTCATCACCAGATCTCGGTTGCTGGACACAAATCAACTCTCGTCAAACATTTGTTGGATGAATCACGTATCGTCATTTCACAGATGAGGAACTCGAATCTCAGAGAGGGCAAAGTTGCAGCGCTACTAAGGGGCAGAGCTGGGCTTCATGCCAGGCAGTGAGGTATACAGCTTCAGCTTTTTACCTTTTAAAAAAATCACGGCCGTGCTCGGTGGCTCAGCCTGTAATCCCTCGCTTTGGGAGGCCGAGGTGAGTGAAATGCCTGAGCCCAGGGGTTCAAGACCCGCCTGGGCAACTTGGCAAGACCTCATCTCTACAATAAATCAAAAAAATTAGCCAGGCATGGTAGCGTGCGCCTGTGGTTCCAGCTACTCGGAAGGCTGAGGCAGAGGGATCGCCGGAGCCCGGCAGGTCAAGGCTGCGGTGGCCGGGAGCGGCCACTGCACTCCAGTCTGGGCGACAGAGTGAGACTCCAACTCAAAAAAAAAAAAATCACAAATTTAGACCAGGCGTGGTGGCTCGGGCCCATCATCCCAGCACTTTGGGAGGCCAAGGCAAGAGGACTGCATGAGTCCAGGCATTCGAGACCAGCCTGGGCACCTTGGCAAGACTGCGTCTCTACAATAAATCAAAAATTAAGGCTGGGCACAGTGGCTGAAGTCTGTAATCCCAGCACTTTGGGAAGCCGAGGCAAGAGGATTGCCCGAGCCCAGGGGTTCAAGACCAAACTGGGCAACTGGCGAGACCTCGTCTCTACAAAAAAATCAAAAAATTAGCTGGGCATGGTGGCACATCTGTGGTTCCGGCTACTTGGAAGGCTGAGGCCAAAGGATCACCGGAGTTCACCAGGTCGTGGCTGTGAGCGTGCCCCTGCACTCCAGCCTGGTGACAGTGAGACTTTGAATAAAAAAAAAAAAAAGACCTATTAGAGCCAGGCTCGGCGGCTCAGCCTGTAATTCTGTGCCTTGGGAGGCTGAGGTGAGTGAATTGCCTGAGCCTGTGGGTTCAAGACCTGCTCGGGCAACTTGGCGAGACCTCATCGCTACAATAAATCAAAAATTAGCCGGGCGTGGTAGCACGTGCCTGTAGTTCCAGCTACTTGGAAGGCTGAGGCAGAAGGATCCCTGGAGCCCAGCGGGTCGAGGCTGCGGTGGCCGTGAGCGTGCCACTACACTCCAACCTGGGCGGCAGAGTGAGACTCCAACTCAAAAAAAAAAGACACCTATTAAAAAGAATAATAAGTAAAGAGACTTCCCCTACTCCATCACCCCAGGCCTCTAGAAATAATCATTTTCTTCCCTGGTCTTTATTTCAAGCATGTATCTCAACTCGCTAGTATGGCACGTATGGCATCGTATTGTGGTTGTTTTCAAACATGAATAGTCCATACTGTCCTCCCTCCACCCCCAACCCTCCTTTCTTCGAATAATAATAGACCACCACAAGCTCTTCGAGAGACGATATCTCAATATCCGCCGTGCAGGCCAGGCATTCTTAGATGCGGGCTCAGGGCCCGGGCAGACCTGGGCAAGAGCCTGTGTCGCTGCTTACTAGTCGTGTGACCTTAGGTTCTTCACTTCACCTTTCTAAGCCTCTGTTTCTTTATCTGCAAAATGGGACTAATAATAGAACCCACACCTCACAAGGTTGTTGTAAAGATGAATGTCAATGGAGATAACACGTAAAACCCTTAGGATCGCACTTGGCACAAAACAGGAACTCAGTAAAAGCTGACAAACACTCCATGCTGGAAAAAAGCAAACCAACATCAACACCCATCCCACTCCCAACTGGAAGGAAAATTGTTTTCTTCTAGGGCAAGCTTTGGTTACTCGGTGTTTTTTCCTTCAAAATGCACCATGGAGCCGGGCTCGTGACTCAGCCTATAATCCCGCGCCTTTGGGAGGCTGAGGTGGGTGGATTGCCTGAGTCCGCGGGTTCGAGACCCACCTGGGCAACTTGGCCAGCCTCATCTCTACAATAAATCAAAATGAGCCGGGCGTGGTAGCGCGCGTCTATAGTTCCAGCTACTCGGAAGGCTGAGGTGGAAGGATCGCCAGAGCCTGGCAGGTCGAGGCTGCGGTGGCCGGCAGCGGCCACTGCACTCCAGTCTGGGCGACAGAGTGAGACTCCAACTCAAAAAAAAACAAAAAAAAACCCAAAATGCACCATGGGCAGCATCCCCCACAGCTGCCCTCTCTCGTGGAAAGAAGGGATTGGTCAGCAAGGGGATGGCCCCAGAGGTTCCAGAGCCCCCAAGCGACTTTCCCTCCTAACCCTGAAGGCTCCGGGCTGCTTCTGCTCGGGCCAGGCTAAGCCAATGCTGCTTCTCTTCCGTTCTTTTTCCCCACCCTTCCCTCCCCACTTCAAACCCTGGGAAAAAAACGAAGAGCCGCACACCAGCCAAGGAGCCTTTCGCTTCATTGTGTTTTCCAGCTAGACCTGAACAGTCAGAGACCAATTCGGCCCTCTCACCCTCCCTCCTCACTTCTCTCTCACGTCCTCTTTGTTTTTTCTCCCAGGGTATGTCTTCAAGCTCAGGAAAAAGCAGTCACTCCCGCAGTGCGGCACAAGGACACAAGAAGCTGCAGCGGCCTGCGGCCAATGCAACCCGGTTGTGAGAGGTTCCCCTGGCCCTGGGCACGCCTGTCTCTGGCTCAGCGGTGGCAAGGAGCCCCACAGAAAACCTCACCCTCTGACTTGTGCGGGTCAGGAACCTTCTGAAGTTGCCCATCCCCAGAGAGGGGGCTGCATTCCCAGTTTGAGCAAACCCAGCCAGTTGGACTTGAAATCAGTAAGAATGGAGGAGGAGGACACCTTTTCCATTTTCAAAGCAGCCTAGTGGGATTTTGTTTTCTTCCAACAGGGTAGACTTAAAATTGGCAGGGCTTTCAAAGCTACAAATTTCCATGTCCCCAGCCCTCACTGAAGGAAATTTTCCTGGTTAGGTTGGCATGTGTGGAGGGCTTGGGTGTGCAAGTGAGTGTTTAACAAACAGTTAAACCTGGGATGGGAGTCAAATTTACCTAGGCAAGATTCTCCCCGATCTCCACGCTGTGCTAGTCACTCCTTAATTCCTACCCCAAACATATATTCAAAAATAGCCACTATTTGTCAGACACCCAGTAAGTACCAGGAACAGAACTACGTGTTTTATTTACTTATACAACTCATTTTATCTTCACAACTCTGCAAGGTAGGAATTACTTATGGTTTCCTCTCTAAGGCACAGACAGGTTAAGCAATTTCCCCAGAGTCACTCAGGTCATATCATCCCCCACACAGTAACATGTATGCATCTCAAATTTGTCATGCAGAGCCGAAGAAACCTGTCAAAGAGAAGAACCCACTTTATGATTCCATGTATATAATTTACAGAAAGCGAAGAAGGTCAGGCTTGGTGGTTCACATCTGTAATCCCAGCACTTTGGGAGGCCAAGGTGGGAGGACTGCTTGAGGCCAGGAGTTCGAGACCAGTCAGGGCAGCATAGGAAGACCTCGTCTCTACAAAAAAATTAACGTGTTTTTTTTTTAAATGAACCAGGCATGGTGGTGAGAGCTTGTAGTCCCAGTGACTGAGGAGGCTAAGGCAGAAGGAGCACTGGAGTGCAAGAGTTTCAGGCTGTGGTGATCTGTGATCACGACACTGCACTCCAGCCTGGGCGACAGAGTGAGACCATGACCCAAAAACAAAAACGAAAACATGCTGACCAATAGTGGCTTCCTGGGGGATGGGGTGGGAGGAAGGATGGATTACCAAGGGCACAAAGAAACTTTAGGGCATGATAGAAATTCGAATCATCTTGATTGTTGTCATGGTTTTGTAGGTGTAGCCATATGTCAAGAGTGATCAAATTGTACATTTTAAATATGTGCAAGTGGCCGGGCTCAGTGGCTCAGCCTGTAGTCCCAGCACTTTGGGAGGCCGAGGCAAGTGAATTGCCTGAGTCTGGGGGTTCGAGACCCACCTGGGCAACTTGGCGAGACCTCATCACTACAACAAATCAAAAATTAGCTGGGCGTGGTTGCGCGCGCCTGTAGTTCCAGCTACTTGGAAGGCTGAGGCGGAAGGTTCGCCGGAGCCCAGCAGGTCGAGGCTGCGGTGGTCGGGAGTGGCCACCGCACTCCAGTATGAGTGACAGAGTGAGACTCCAACTCAAAAAACAATAACAAAAAAAAAAAAAACATCATGGACAAAGCTGGCTCAAACAGAGTTAACCTGGTCTTTCTCTCCCAGAACTTCCCAGTGCGTGCCACTGCTCTCCAGTCTGGGGGAATGCATATATATATGCAAGTTAGTGTACCTCACATATATCTCAACTAAGTTTTTTTTGTTTCTTTTTTTGAGTTGGAGTCTCACTCTGTTGTCCAGACCAGAGCACAGTGGCCGCTCCCGGCCACCGAGCCTCTACCTGCTGGGCTCCGGCGATCCTTCCACCTCAGCCTTCCAAGTAGCTGGAACTACAGGCGTGCACTACCACACCCGGCTAATTTTTTTGATTTATTGTAGAGATGAGGTCTCGCCAAGTTGCCCAGGCAGGTCTCGAACCCGCGGGCTCAGGCAATCCCCTCATCTCAGCCTCCCAAGACGCAGGATTACAAGCTGAGCCACCGAGCCCAGCTCAATTAAGTTTTTAAGCCTTTTAAGCCAGGTACAGTGACATGCATCTGTATTCCCAGCTACTGAGAGGCCGAGGCAGGAGGATTGCTTGAGTCCAGGGATTCAAGACCAGCCTCGGCAACACAGGAAAAAAAAAAAAAAACTGATCATTACTCTGATCTGATGAGTATACACAATACATACTGAAACATCACTATGTACTCCATGAACATGTACAATTATTATTTGCCATTTTTAAAAAAGCATACAGGTAACTTTATCAATTTGTTTTGTGCTACAAATCTAGTATCTATGCAAATCCTTGGGACACTGAAGAAATGTACACGTCCTTATCATGTTCTAAATAAAGTCTATCTCCCTCCCCAAAAGAAGTATCAAAAATCTCATCCCTAAGTATTTCTACAAATGCATTTACTTTTTTGCTATGATTGATATCACAGGGCTTAGCTGGACTCTGCTCCAGAGTTTATTGAGTTTTGCTTTTTTTTAGAGACAAGATCTGTCTCTGTTGCCCAGGCTGGAGTATAGTGGCATGATCATAGCTGACTGTAGCCTTGACTTCCTGGGCTCAAGCCATCCTCCCAAGTAGCTAGGACTTCAGGCAAGCACCACCACACCCTGCTAACTTTTTGTAGAAATGAGGGTCTCACGATGTTGCCCAAACTGGGCTTGAACTCCTGGCCTCAAGCCATCCTCCCACCTCAGACCCCGCAGGTGGGATAACAGGTGTGAGTCATTGAGCCCAGCCTGGTTCAGACTTTTAAGTGTTGTCTCTGGGTTCTCCAGGGTGAGAGGACCTAGCAGTTACTGGCTTTACTCACTGGAAATTCCAACTAGTCAGGACTGATTTAAAACTCATAGTTGGGCCTGATCTAATGTCACTATGATGCTCACGGTGACCTAAAGCTGTAGTTCTCCAATTTTTTTGGTCACAGGGTCCTTTCACACTCATGGAATGTGGGGAGACCCCCAAAGAGTTTCTGTTTAAGTGAATGTGATCTATCAGTTGAAAATTAAAACTGAGGCCAGGCACCGTGGCTCTCACCTGTAATCCCAGTGCTTTGGGAGGCTGAGGCAGGAGAATCACTTGAGCCCAGGAGTGCAAGACCAGCCTGGGCAACATAGCAAAACCCTGTCTATACATAAAGTTAAAAAATTAGCTGGACGTGGTGGCACACACTTATAGTCCCAGCTACTAGGGAGGCTGAGGTGCGAGGATTGCTTGAGCCTGGGGGTGTGAAGCTACAGTGACCTATGATCACATAATTGCACTCCAGCCTGTGTGACAGAGATAGATCCTGTCTCTAAAAAAAAAAAGAAAGAAAATAAATTAAAACTAGAACTTTAAATTAGACTTAAAGACAAAATTAGAACATTAGAACTTTTTTAGAACAAAGTTCTTAAAAATCATAACTTTTTTCTTTTTTTTCTGAACTTTATTCAGATCTGAAGAAATTAGAACTTTTTTTTTTTTTTTTGAGTTGACGGGTCTTACTCCATTGCCCAGGCTGAAGTGCAGTGTGGCACGCGCACGGCCACCCCAGCCTCAACTTGCTGGGCTCAGGCAATCCTTCCACTTCAGCCTTCCAAGTAACTGAAACTACAGGCGCGTGCTACTACGCCCAGCGAATTTTTCATTTATTTATTATAGAGACAAGGTCTCACCAAGTTGCTCAGGTTGGTCTCAAACCCGCAGGCTCAGGCAATTCTCCCGCCTCGGCCTCCCAAAGTGCTGGGATTACAGGCTGAGCCACCGCACCTGGCCCCAGTATGAATTTTGTTTCTCCTTCTTACAAGCTAGGTAATCTTGGGTAACTACTGATCTCTGAACCCCAGCTTCTTCATCTGTAAAAAGGAAAACCATAATATCCTTTTTTCACCCCCAGAGACGGGTCTTGCTATGTTGCCCAGATGAGTCATAGGGCACTATAGCCTCAAACTCCTGGTCTCAAGGGATTCTCCCACCTCACCCTCCTAAGTAGCTGGTACTACAAGCATTTGCCACTGTGACCAACTCATACTATCCTTCAGAAATGATTACTGCACAGATTCAATGCTGTAATAATATATGCAAGGAGCCCAGTACAATACCTGGCATATAACAGAAGCTCACTCTCAGTGACTGTTACGTCTTTATAGACAATAAGGCCAGGCTCTGTGGCTCATGCCTGTAATCTCAGCACTTTGGGAGGCCAAGACCAGAGGACTGCTTGAGGTCAGGAATTCAAGACCAGCTTGGACAACACAGTGAGACCTCGTCTCCACCAAAAAATAAAAAACAAACAATGAGCCAGGCGTAGTGGCACATGCCTGTAGTCCCTCCCAGCTACTTTGGGAGACTGAGCAGAGTAGATTGCTTGAGGCCAGGAGTTGAAGGCTGCAGTGAGCTGTGATCATGACACCGCACTCCAGTCCAGGTGACAGAGTGAGGCGACTCAAAAATAAATAACCAGAAAGGCAAGGTGGAACTACCACAGCTTCTAGCACCAGACAGGTCTGGGTTTGCATCCCAACACTGGCCTTGGGCAAATCACTCCACCCATCCTGTAGGGTTATCGTGAGGACTGGTAAGTAACCCCCGAGAACCGCCTGGCGTCTACAGATGCCTGACAGACGGTCACTGTTACTGCTGAGCATTGGCATCTGGGGCGCAGGGCCACTGATTCCCCGAGGGAACTCCTCATCCCCACCGATCTCTTGGTCCCTGGAGACAGGCCAGGATGGCTCCCTCTCAGTCAGGCCTTAGGCCTTTGAGCTCTGTCGGCTTCAGGCGTTAATCCAGCCCTTGCTTGGGGTTTCATGGCTCCTAAATGTCCACAAACAGGGGCTGTTGCACAGAGGCCATAAATGATAGGAGAGTTAATGTCCGGGGACCTCTTCCCAAGGCAGAGGCAGAACAGACGCTGCAAGAGAACCTTGCCTCCACATGGAGGACAGGCTGCACAGGGGCTTGGGGTCAGACTCAAACCCAAATCCTGGCCCTTCGTTTTTACTCATTGCAAGGCTCAGGGCGGATTCCTCCGCCTTTGCGAGCCCCTGTTCTCATCTGCAATGGGGAGTAAGATCGCGCTAGTGCTGATGTGGAGAGCTCTCGGCATGGCGCCTGGCACCCAGGAAACAGGCACAAGTTTTGCCGACCATCATCCCTACTTCTATTATTTTCCAGCCGGATTCCAGTGCTCTAACCATGCTGCGTGTATGGCTCACACTCCCGCCTAGATGCTGGGGGAGCAGGGCGGGGGAAGACACTGCCTGTTCTCACTTTCATGGGCTTGCCAAAGGTTTCTTCGGCAAGCACTAGTGGCTGGGTTGGTATGGAAGACTTTTTAAAAAGGAAGAGGGAGCCGAACGCAGTGTCTCAGGTCTGTAGTCCTAGCACTCTGGGAGGCGGAGGCGAGAAGAATGCCTGAGTTCAGGGGTTTGAGACCAGCCCAGGCAACTTGTCTCTGAAATAAATAAAAAAATTAGCCGGGCGTGGTGGCGCAGGCCTGTAGTTCCAGCTACTTGGAAGGTGAGGCGGAAGGATCAACTGAGCCCAGCAGGTCGACGCTGCGGTGGCCTGGAGCGTGCCCCTTCACTCCAGCCTGGGTGACAGAGTGAGACTACGACTCAACAAAAAAAAAAAGGAAGAAGGGGAGCAGATGGAGAGAGAGGAGCAGAGGAAGGAGGAAGAGAAAGAGTAAACGATTAAAACCCGCTGAGCTCAGCCCTCAGGGAAGACACCACTCCCGGCTTCGACTCAGGGCCACGTGCCTGGCGCGCAAGGGGCCGGGGGAGCAGGAAACCCCGTCGGGAAGGGCCAGCCAATCAGAACGCGCTCCAGCCCCGGGTCTCCCGGTTGCGGGCACCTCGGCCCCAAGAGCCACGTGACTGCAAGGGCGGTGGCGCGGAGAACCGCGGGAGCTGCCCTCCGGCTCAGGCGCGCGCGCCGGGAGGGGAGAGGGGCCCGCCGCGGGAAGGGCGGAGGCGGCGCGGGGGCCTCTCGCGTGGGGCCCGGCGGGGCGGGCGGGACCCAGGCACCTGCGCGCCCTGTGCCGACTCTCCTCGGGAGGCGCGACCCGGCGGCGCGTGGGGACCGCGTGCCGCCCCTCGGCTGAACCCAGGCCGCAGTTCCCGGCGACGAGGCTCGGCCACAGGCCCGGCCCGCGGTCCCCGGTGAGTGCGCCCGGGCCTCGCCCTCCCCGGGGGCGCCCTGCGCGGCGGGAGGAGGCCGGCGAGGGGCAGGAGGGGCGTCCGCGGCCCCCGGGGCAGGGGTGGCAGCCGGCTGGTTGGCTCCCGGAGGCCTGGCCATCGGTGGGGGAGGCTGGAGCCGGGTCTCCCCCGGAGTCTCAGCCCCGCGCGGGTGATGGGGGCACCGGGCCTTGGCAGCTGCATCAGTGGTTGGTCTAAAGTTCTTTTCCCTTTGAACCGTGTTGTGGTTTGTAGGTTTTTTTGGTTTTAAGTGTGTGTGTGTGTGTGTGTGTGTGTGTGTATTTTTTTAAACTAGCACAATGGTATCACAAAGTTCTTATCTCCTGTTTGCCTCTAAAAATCTGAACAGGTCCTGTATTTTTTTTTTTTTTTTTTTTTTTTTTTTTTGAGTCGGAGTCTCACTCTGTTGCCCAGACTGGAGTGCAATGGCCGCTCCGCCACCGCTGCCTCGACCCGCTGGGCTCCGCGATCCTTCCGCCTCAGCCTTCAAGTAGCGGAATTACAGGCGCGCGCTACACACGCTGATTTTTTGATTTATTGTAAGATGAGGTCTCGCTGCCAGGCGGGTCTCGAACCGCGGGCTCAGGCAATCCACTCACCTCAGCCTCCCAAAGGCGCGGGATTACAGGCTGAGCCACCGAGCCCGGCTAGGTCCTGTATTTTATTTTAGACGTTGGGGGTCTACAAGGGCAGATTTTTCTTCTCTTCCTTGAACTTTTGCTGGAGCCCTGGAGTCCAGTCCCTTGAAGGAATGTTACTGGAAGAAGGGAACGTACCAGAAAGGAAACAATAGAATATTATTCAGCACTCAAAAGGATTGAAGCATGGGGGAACCTTGAAGACATTATGCTAAGAGAAAGAAACCAGTTACAAAGGGCCATATATTGTGGGATTCCATTTGTATGAGCTGTTCCAAGTAGGACAATCATAGAGACAGAAAATAGGTTCTCGGCTACCTAGGGCTGGGGCCCATCCTGGGAGAAAGAGGGTGACTGCTAAAAGGGCTTTTGGGGATGATGAAAGTCTTCTGAAGTTGATTGTGGGTGACGGTTGCACAACTGGGAGTATGCTAAAGCCCGTTGAATTGCCACCTTTAAATAGGTGACTTGTGTGGAATGTGAGTCACACGAACAAAGCTGTTACCAGAAGAAGGAAGAGAGAAACTAGAAGAGGAAGCAAAGAAAGGGAGGCGGTGAGTGCTGCATCTGACACAGGGTGCAGAGAGTGGGTCTGTCTGGCTGGCATTTGAAGAAGCAGTTAGGAAGGAAGCTGAGGCCAAATAACAAAGGGCCTAGAATTTAACACCAAAAAATTGGGACTTTGTCTTCCGGCTCTGAGCTGCCTCATGCAGTAACCTCTTGCATGTCACTGTGGAGTGCTTGTGATATGGTTAGCCCAAATTGAAGCGTGCTGTAGGTGTAAGATACCCACTAGATTTTGAAGACTTAGTGAAAAAAAGAATGTAAACTATTTTAATACTTGTATAGGGATTACATTTTGAAATGATAATATTTTGGATATGTTGGGTTAAATAAAATATTCGTCTTACTTTTTTCTCACGTCAGCCTCCCAAAGTGCTAGGATTACAGGCTTGGGCCACCATGCCCGGCCTAGTCTTACTTTTTTTTTTGAGTTGGAGTCTCACTCTGTCACCCAGACTGAAGTGCAGTGGCATGCTTGCAGCCAGCCCAGTGTCGACCTGCTGGGCTCCAGAGATCCTTCCGCCCCAGCCTTCCAAGTAGCTGGAACTACAGGCACATGCTACCACACTCGGCTAATTTTTTATTTATTGTAGAGACAAGGTCTCACCAAGTTGCCCAGGCTGGTCTCGGACCCGCGGCCTCCCAAAGTGCAGGGATCACAGGCTGAGCCACTGAGCCTGGCCCCTAGTCTTAATTTTTAAAATCATGTTTATTTGCCAGGTGTAGTGGTCTGTAGTCCCAGCTACTCATGAGGTGGAGGCAGGAGGATCACTTGAGCCCAGGAGTTCAAGACCAGCCTAGGCAACATAGCAAGACTCCAGTTTCAAAAAAAAGCAATTAATAAAATGTCTATAAAATCATGTTTATTTTACTTTTTAACATAGCTAGTAATTAATGTTTTTCTTAAAGAGACGGGGTCTTGCTGTGTTACCCAGGCTGGTCTTGAATTCCTGGGCTCAAGCAGTCCTCCAGCCTCAGCCTCTCAAAGTGCTGGCATTGCAGGCCTGAGCCACCACGTCTGGCTGACTGTTAAGTTATTTTAAATTACATATATGGCTCACATTTTATATCTGTTGGATAGTACCATTATAGATGGTGGGAAGCCATTGAGGATTGAGTCAGAACAGAGGTTGGCAAAGTTTTCTGTAAAGGGCTAGATGGTAAATATTTGAGAGCCGTACAGTCAGTCTCTGTTGCAGCTATTCAGCTCCGGAGTTGGAGTGCAAAAGCAGCTACAGACAGAAGCATAAGCAATGAGCATCGCTGTCTTCTGATGCAGCTTTATTTATGGACTCTGAAATTTGAATCTCATAATTTTCACAGGTCATGAGATACTCTTCATTTGATTTTCTACTGGCCATTAAAAATTTTAAAACCATTCTTAGTTCATGGGCAGTACAGAAACAGGTGGTAAGTAGGCTTCGGCCCTCGGGGTTTACGCCTAAGTTAGAGAGTCAAGCTGGAGTCTCCAACAATCTCTTCCAACTACCATCACCACTGGGGCTCTCTCCACACACAGGCACAGAGTGCTTGGAAAATTCCTTCTTTCAGACAGCATGGATTCACATAACATTCGATCTGGAAGGGACGGGAGGGATCAGGTACTCCTGCTTTCTCATATTACATTTGAGGAAACTGAGTCTAGGGAGGTGAACTCACATAAACAAGGTCACACTGCAATGAAGAGGTTCTGAATAGTGGGAGTAATTGCGAGACTGTCAGGCAGCAGCTGGCAAAAAGGGAAGGGTCTGAGGTCTGAGTGCCCAGGCCCCATTCGGGGGCTGAACTCCACGTCATCCGTCCGTCCACTCATTGGTTCTTTCCTTCACCACTTATTTCTTAAGACGGCTTGGGTGTCAGGCCCTCTGGGAGGCTCCCGAAAACCAGACAGGAGTGCGTAGTACAGAAAAAAGGCATTTTACCACAGGTGGGGGGGCACAGATATCCTGGAAGGACAAGAGAAAATATCTCTGAGGAGGTGTCACCCAAGCTATGATCAGAAGAATTAACCAAGTGAAGGAGGAGGTGGGAAGAGTGTCCTGGACTGAAGAGTCAGCGCAGGTGAAGGCCTGGGGCTGAGATGCCCAACACTGCGGAGAGCCGATGCTCAGGAAGGACCGTGGGTGGGTCGCAGTGCAGAGGACTGAGTGGGCGCCAGAGGGGGAGAGGTGAGCTTGGAGAGTCGACAGGGCCCGGAGCGTGAAGATCCTGCTTGAAGTCCACAAACCCTGTCTTGATCGCGTTCGGTGGTGAAGAAGCACAGAGAGGTTTTCAGCAGTGAAGCAGCGCAGTCAGAGTCTCAGAAAAGGCGCCCTGGCAGCTTGCCAGGTGGCGAGGAGCGAGAGATTCCGTGGGGAGGCAGCAGCCTGTGCAAAGCCTGGAAGAGCGCAAGGACCAGTGACAGCAAGTGGTCTGGTGTGACTCAAGCCTGCCGTGCGTGACAAGGCGCAAGAGGGGAGATGCCTGGAAGGACGTCCGTGCAGATGGCGGAGGTTCTGAAATTCCAGGCTTGGAGTTTGGACTTGATGCTTCAGGGACCAGACGGAGGCAAGAACCTCATGGGAGTCCGTGTGAAGATAGAACCCAGACTAGGGTCAAGTTTTCTAGCTCTGCCATGTGTTAGTTAAGCCTCCGTTTCCTCAGAGGTACAGCGGAGGTAACAGCCATGAGGATTCAGTGAAATCATGTTTGAAAAGTGCTTCTCAATTTTTAAGAGACTAGCACACAAAAAGCACTCAAAATGTTAGCTCTGAAACCTCCGTGGGACGCGTCACATCAAAGCGCTCTCAGCTCCTTTGTGGCATCAGCAGAAACTCTGGGGTGGTCGGGGTGGGATACCCGACCTCGTGTTTTTGAACCCTGGCTAAATTCCCATTTTTTAATGTAGAAAACGAATTGTGAGAACACAGCCATCCTCATTCGGGATTGGTTCTCTTTAAGCAGCTCAGAGAAACCCATACACCATGTCTCTGGCAGTATAAGAAGCTTTTTCCAAAGCCGAGCACAGAAAGCCAGCAGCTCCCGGACCCGGGGCCAAACTCTGGGTTCTCGTAGTCCTCCCAATCCGGAATTTCTGTTCATTTCATGTTCGCTTTAAAATGCTCAGTATGGGCCGGGCTCGGTGACTCAGCCTGTCATCCCAGCACTTTGGAAGGTCGAGGCGAGTGGATTGCCTGAGCCCGCAGGTTCGAGACCAGCCCTGGCAACTTGGCAAGACCTCATCTCTACAATAAATCAAAAATTAGCGGGCGTGGTAGCATGCGCCTGTAAGGTTCCAGCTACTTGGAAGTCTGAGGTGGAAGGATCGCCAGAACCCAGCAGGTCAACACTGGAGTGGCCACAGCATGCCACTGCACTCCAGCCTGGGCGACGGAATGAGCCTCCAATTCAAAAACATTAAAAAATGTTCAGTATGGTCCAAGTACAGTGGCTCCTGCCTGTAATCCCAGCACTTTGGGAGGTTGAGGCGAGAGGATTGCCTGAGCCCAGGGGTTCGAGACCAGCCTGGACAATTTGTTGAGACCTCATCGCTACGGTAAATCAGAAAATTAACCAGGCATGGTGGCATGTGCCTGTGCTTCCAGCTACTTGGAAGGCTGAGGTGGAAGGATTGCCTGAGCCCAGCAGGTCGAGGCGCTCTGGCCATGAGCGTGCCTTTGCACTCCAGCCTGGGCAACAGAGAGGACTCAAAAAACAAAAATAAATAAATAAATAAATAATAAGTAAAATGCTCAGTGTGTGTAGAACAGTTTATATATCATATGTGAGCAAGGAAAATGTTTTACGTTTGTGTTTAGATCATCATATGTCACTTAACGTCAGGGATATGTTCTAAGAAACGCCTCCTTAGTTGATTTCCTCATGCGGATATCAGAGTGCACTCACACAAGTCTAGGCGGCCTAGGCCACCACACACCTGGGCTGCGTGATACTGGCTATGGCGCTTGAGCTACAAACTTGGACAGCATGTCACCGTACTGAATACTGTGGGCCGTTGTGACTCAGTGGTGAGTGTGTGTGTATCAGAACAGAAAAGGCAGAGTAAGCAAGCGGTATTGTCATCTTATGGGACCTCTGTCATGAGTGCAGCCTGTCATCGACTGACACGTACGCAGCACACGAGTATGCAGAACAGTCCAAGAACCTGATGACTGGTTTTCTCTGGGGCGGGGAGTGGTGTGTGCAGAGACAGATTTGGGAGGAGACTTGCTTTCTGTCCTCTTGTATCTTTTGAAGTTCTGTGCAGAGGTATTATCTGTTTAAACAAATACATTTTGAAAACATAAAAACCAGGCTGCACACAGAGGTTCATGCCCATACGCCCAGCCCTTAGGGAGACCGAGGCTGGACGATCACCTGAGGCCAGGAGTTCACGGCTGCAGTGAGCTGTGATCGCTTGCACCACTGTGCTCCAGCCTGGGCGACAGAGGAGACCCCGTCTCTAAAATAAATAAATAAAAGCCTGCTTGCCTTTGTTTAACAGATATGTGGATCCACTGTTGGCTTATTCTCCAAGCACCTTGTTCTTTAGTCCCCAGCCAGAGCGCCGAATGAGAGGTGGCAGTCTTGGTTCCACCCCCCGCAGGACCTACAGAAGGCCTCCGGGTGGACAACGGGAAAGTGGCAATTGCTGCTTCCCCCACCGGGGTAGCATTGAGAACCGGCTCTCTACTGGTAAGGACTTTCAGGATCTGGGAATGAAAGCGACCACGTTAACGCAAAAGACTCCTGCTTTCTAACCCCACATAGTTCCAGGGAAATCTAATATAAAGGCTTCGGATTCGTTGACAGTTGCTGCACTGAAGGCAGATGTTAATTGGTGACATGGACAATTGTCATTTTCTTCGTGAGCCTACTTGAGACTGGGAGCTGCAGGGATCTTGCTACATGAACCTTCTGTCTCTGAACAACAAAGTCTCGGTCTGACCTGCCCGAAACAGACAGGAAACCTGCCCACCTCCGTCACAGGTCGACTGGGAGTCAGGGCTTGGTGTCTGCCTAACTGGGTCCAGTGACTGTCTTATCTTTCAGCGAGGTTTCCTTCCTCCTCTCCCGAACGCCCCCTCATCCAGGATGGGATACACGGAAGGCGTTTCATGAGTGGTGGCCGAACTCACGGCTGGCTGGCTGGCTGGCTTCAGGAGTGCCCTCACTTTACAGAGAGGGGAACAGAGGCACACAGAAGTGCAGTGCCTTGTGTGGGTTCCATCGTGTAAGGAGCCCTGGTCGGGCCAGAGTCCCAGTTCAGCCCCTAAAGCTCATCTCGTCTGCTCTCCAGACAATGCTCGAAAGCGCCTGCACTTCCATCTTTCAAGTCAGAGAAATGGGAAGAGGCCATTGTAAAACCTGGCCTGAGTCTAGACAACCCAAGGAGATGACCAAGCCACCATCCTTCCCAGCCACAGTGTCCCCACCCATCAGATCAGGGCTTGGGTGGGTGATCCCTCAGGCCCGTTGGCATTCCCTCTGGCCGTGGACACAGCCTTGAGTCTGCCAGCCTGCGGGGGTCTCTCCCTCAAGCTGCATTTCCTTGCTTCCCGAGTTCCTCGCGAGTTTCAAGGGGGCGCTGCGAAACTGGCTCCCGGCGGCCCGCAGGCCTTTCCCGGGAGCTGCCGGCAGCTGGTCTCCCGCTGGCCGCCAAGCCCTTGTCTGCCTCCACAGCAGCCCAGCCCTTTGCTTATTGTTGCCGTCTGTTTCCATTTGCTGCTTTTATTCCCCAGGCTTTCCTTGACTCTGACGTTTCTCCCCCTGCTGCACAACAAGCCCCTCTGATCTCTGTGAAAGGCAAACCCGTGTCATTCTTCCAAATCATCATTGTATGACATGTTTTTATATCAGCCGGACAAAGGAGCTATTTGATCAGGGGGTCTGGTGTGTGATTGTAAGAAATTCAGCGAGTCGGCGGTGACCATTGTTCCCCAGGCGGCTCCCTGACCCCATTCTGTTCCTGGAAAAACTCCCTGAGAGGGGCCTCCATTCACGGAGTCACACCAGTCCCCAGCCGCCTCTGGGAGCATGCTCAGTTCCTAGCCGTGTCACCGATAGCTGCCGCGGCCACCCTTTAACTCTTTCATCAGCATTGGGTTTCCAAGCCCACAGCTGTTATCACGGCCATGCGCTCAGGGGGTTAGAGATATAGGCATGCTCTCTGCTCTCCCTCTTATCTCCGAGAAATTCAACCTCCTTTGAAATGGTCATTTGGAAATTACCCGTCTGCCGCTCTCAGCGCAGCGGCCTGGCTGGGCTAGCACGCCGGCCCTCCTCCGTTCTCCCTAAGGACAGCCGCCCCAGCGCAGCCAACTTGCAGGCCCCTGCTGCTCACGGCCCCCGCCCGCCGAGGTGGAGGTGTGGGGTCCCGCCCTGGCCGAGTCGCTGACAGATTGTTCTGATCGTCCCCTGAAGACGCGGAACTGCTTCCACGTGCTGATGCAGATCGCTTGCGTGGGCTTCCCTTCCCTTCCCTGCAGGACCCGCTGGGCCCCCAGATGTGTAAGGCTTTGTGTTGCGTATTGTAGGAGAGGCCGAGACGTGCATAAAAGTTGGCCCTTGGACCTGGGAACTCAGCCCATTAGGGGAAACGAGACAAGGGGACAGATGTGTAGAAACATCCGTAACATTTTCTCATCATGCACCCCATGCCATTAAAACGGAGCGAGGTGTACCTAAACTGTACCCAAAGCATCCCGGCCTAACTGCTTAGCACAATTTTGACTGGAGAGCTCAAAATCACACTCAATGGTGAGCCGTGTACCTTTCAAAAGGTTCAGCCAGCCCTAAATCTGTGGATCTTAGCATTGTACAGTTACAGAACAACCCAGAGAATACTGGAAAATTCCCTGAAGTGTCCTAAAACCTAATAACTTTGGGGCTGGGCACAGTGGCTCACACATGTAACCCCAGCACTTTGGGAGACTGAGGCGGAAGGATTGCTTGAGCGCAGGAATTGAAGATCAGACCCTGGTGGAGGATGAGGCAGAGAAGGCAACACAGCAAGACCTCATGTCTACAAAAAATTTAAAAATTAGCTGGATGTGGTGGCACCTGTAGTCCCAGCCACTCAGGAGGCTGAAGCAGCTAGACCACCTGAGCCCAGCAGGTCAAGGCTGTGGTGAGCAGTGATCATGCCACTGCACTCCGGCCTGGGCAACAGAACGAGACGCTGACTCAAAAAGCAAAAACAGCGTTGAAATTTTTTTCTATTGTCGCCGTGCTTGTTTTACAGAGACTTGAGAAAATGGAAGGATCCATTCAAGATCACTCAAAGCCGGTCACTGAGCAAAGGCTCGCATCTGAGCCTGCGGTTCACTTTTCTCCTGGTGCATTTTATTAATTCATGAAGGGCTGCTTTTCTCCAAGAATCTGCCGGCAGATTAGACTGTTGTCCTTTGTCTGTCACAGGTATCAGGCGGCCGAGTCCTCAAAGCCAGTACAAACTCCAACTCAAGGGTCTGGAACCGTGCGTGAGGCTCCTTCTCTGCCTCCTCCCCCACCAGGGTCTCTGTGCCCGGGGTCCATGCGGCCTCTCAGCGGGAGAATCTCAGCTCAGCTCCTTCTTGTCATCTCTGCCTGGACACAGCAGCTAACACAGTAAGGACTGCATACAGAGCAACCGAGAAGTGCATTGCTCGACGCACTGATGCATACTCCAACACACATGAACCTTGAAGACGTTATGCAGCGTGCAAGAGGCCTGACACAGAAAGCTACAGATGATTCCATTTGTCTAGAATAGGTAACTCCATAGAGACAGGAGAGGGGTTAGGAGTTGCCAGAGGCCAAGGAGTGGGGGGGTGGGGGGTGGTGACTGCCAATGGGTGCGGGGTTTCTTTCTAGGGTAAAAAAAAAATGTTCTGGATTCAGGTAAGGTTGATGGTGAAACTTTGTCAGCACCCTCAAAAGCACTTAAATACACAGTTTAAATGGATAAATTTTGTATAGTGTGAATTCTGTCTCAACCACAAACATAGAAAACATGAAGAGAAACATACCACCTAAAAAAGAAAGTTTGCGCGGGTTCAAGACCCGTCCGGGCAACTTGGCGAGACCTCATCTCTACAATAAAATCAAAAATTAGCCGGGCGTAGTGGCGCACGCCTGTAGTTCCAGTTAATTGGAAGGCTGAGGTGAAAGGATCACCGGAGCCCAGCAGGTCAAGGCTGCGGTGGCCGGGAGTGGCCACTGCACTCCAGCCTGGTTGACAGAGTGAGACTCCAACTAAAAAAGAAAAAAAGAAAAGAAGATTTGTCATCCGAACCAGAACTGAGACACTTTTGAGGTATTAAGAATTACCCTCTGAACCTAAGCAGCAAAGGGAGATCTCATCTCTACACACACATGAAATCCAGACGTGGCACGTGCCTGTAGTCCCAGCTTCTTAGGAGGCCAAGACGGAACGATGACTTGAGCCCAGGAGTCCTGAGGCTGCGGTGAGCTGTGATCCTGCCACTGTACTCCAGCTTGGACTACAGAGCAAGACCCTCACTCAAAAAAGTAAATTTTAAAAATTACCCTGGCCAGGAGCAGTGACTCACACCTATATCCCAGCACTTTGGGAGGCCAGGGGAGGAGGGTCACTTGAGGACAGGAGTTCAGTGCTGCAGGGAACTATGATTGTACCACTGCACTCCAGTGTGTATGACAGAGAAAGACCCTGTCTCTAAAATAATGATGAGAAGAAGAACTATCCTGGGAAAACATGTCTAAACCGGACCTGTGGCCACTGTAGCTAGAAACAATGGACCTGAGCTCTGTGTGCCACCTGCCCTGACATCTTCTGCAAGCACCCTCGGGTTGACCTGGAGTGTGCTGGCCAAGGCTGTGGCCACTGGAGGCCCTGGGGACCACGTGAATTGGCTTTCTCGGCTGTTTTCAGCCCTTCTGCTCCTGACTTCCCCACACCATTTGGGATTCTGCTTCTCATATGTGCCTCCTTTGTAACGAGCGTTGACGATGTACCCTCTCCGACTTTAGACCTCTGCCTGCTCACCTGAGCTGTGTTCCTTCATGCGTTCGTTTGTTGATCAGGCAATTATGTGGTCCCTACTAGTGCCAGACAGCCAGTCAGCACAACAGCTGAGGAATATAGATGAAGTCTTTTTTTTCCCTCAAGAAGTTCACTTCCTATTAAGAAGTCTTTTTTTTTTTTTTTTTTTGAGTAGGAGTCTCATTCTGTCGCCCGGGCTGAAGTACAGTGCACGCCCGCGGCCACCGCAGCCTCGACCTGCTGGGCTCAGGTGACCCTTCCGCCTCGGCCTTCCAAGTAACTGGGAACACAGGCATGCACCACCACGCTCAACAAGAAGTCTTGATTAAGTACACGACAGTGAAGACGCTTCAGAGATGGAAGTATGTTTTGGGTGCAGAGAAGCCCAAAGAAGGGGGAAGTCAGCTCTTCCTGGAGGGGAGTTTCTAGATGACCCCTGTTGACATTCAGGACTGTGGCGAGACCTGCTTTTGGCATTCCAGGAAGGAAAGGAGAATCCTGTCTTTCTCCTGGGTTTTCTCTCCTGTCCCCAGGCACCTGCTCTGCGGTGGCCTCTTACTCCCAGCAGCACGTGGATGCTTCCACGGACTGGCAGCTCCAGAATGCTTTGCTGGGAGGGACTCATCCTCCAGCTCAGACGCCCATCCTCTGGATGCTGTCTGGACCGCTCCTTTCTAAGTACATTGTGTTCTTGCCCGTTCTTCTGCCCACTTACAGAGGCTTATAAGGTTAAGCCCCTCGCCCAAGGTCACACCACCAGCGAGAAACAAAAGCCAGGATAGAACCCAGGCTCAGTCCTCAAAGTGAAGTCCTTCTGAGCGTCCATTGAGGGGTTTTATTTTCTTAACAAAGTGCCTATAACCTAGGGAGGGAAACCCCAGCCCAGTCTCGAATCCGTTTTTTTGGCTGTGTTTTTTCTTCTAATTTTGCCCTCAGCCTGCACAAACGTCCGGCTGGAATTTCTGGTCTCTCCAGACTGTCTGTGTCATCCCAGTCCCTGTGCCCTGTAGCCCAGAGCCCCATGTTGGTGCTGCTTCCAAAACTGGGCAGAAGGGACAATGGGGTTTGGTTCTCCCATGAGGGAGAAGAAAAAGTTCACACTAGGGGAGTCACTAGTTCACACTGCAGGAAAGTTTAGAGGTCAAGAGCTTGGGTTTAGAGTCTAGCTGCATAACTTTGGAAGGAAGAAATTCCTTCACTTTTCTGAAACTCAGTTTCCCCAGTTGTAAAACGGGGATAACAACTTACTTAGAGGACAAAAATCCTCACGAAAATAGTAACGACCTCATATACTGTTATGAAGATGAAACCAGCCGAGGTGATCAAAGGCCTAGCACGGCTCTAGCAGCGAGTAAGCACTTAATAAATGGTAGCTGTTGCGGTTATCTTTTCCAAAATGACCTCTACTCTTAAGGTCCAGAACTCTGGGGACTGCTGGCCAGGTCTCCCCAGATAATGTTTGGAACCCTCTTATTTGCTCCAAGACCAAGCACTGAGGCATCCAGATTGGATTGCACTCCTTCACCAAAATTTATGAATTTATTCCAAGACTACTTGAAGGAGTACAGTTACAAACAGGGAGTTAGAACTCAATGACATAAGTGTGAGACCTGGAGGACCACCTGGGCAACGGGCAGGGGAGACAATTGTGGGTCTTGAAGGAGCTCACTAGGCGGAGGGGACAGCACTTGAAGGGACAAATGCACAGACGAGCATGTCGTGTTGGAGAAAGGGCGGGAGATCTGCATCTCGAACCTCCCCCAGGAGTGGACGGAGGCCGGGCAGGGGTGCATGCCAGCAGTCCCGGCGACTCAAGGGAAGAGGGCCAGGACATCACTTGAGCCCAGGGGCTTCAGCCCAGCCCGGGCCGCATGGCAAGACCTCCTCACGAAATTAAAAGAAGAGAAAGGTGGGAGGAGGCGAGTCTGGACAGTTGCGGCCGGACTGCGAAGGGCCCCCTGCCCCGCCGAGGAATCGAGTGTCATCTTGCAGGCAAAGGGAAGCCGTGGAGATAGACCCTGAGCCTGCAGTGGCTTGACATGTGCCTTGGCTTTGCTGGGCACTTTTCTCCGTGTACTTTGCAGTGGAATGACTGCCGCATCCTCCTGGGGCAGGCAGGGGAGCTGGCCCCCCAGTGCGGGGGACGTGCGGCCGCCGCTTAGGACCCCAGAGAGACGCTGGTTTCCTCTCCGCTTTCTGCATGTGCCTTTGGCTCGTCCAGACTGCGTGAAGGTTCTGAGGGACTTTCGAAGGCTTCGGAATTTTTGCTTTCACGGGACAGAGCGGAGGTGAAGTCCTCTCGAAGTCCTCGTCATGGGTTTATGAAAAACGGACGCTGGTCCTCTAGCTCCTGACGAATCGGCGGTGTGACCTTGGCACTGTTCCTTGCACCTCTTCCCTTCAGCCAGGTGGGAGCGCTCCCCTCCTGGAAACTCCCAGCACCCCAGGTTGGGACTTGCCTCGGGTGACTTTTCTTCCGTTCTGCTTTGCGTTGTCAGCTACTGGTGCGCTTTGCAGAGCGGGAGGAGACCGGGAGCCAGATCTCAGGGGGAGGAGGGCCGGGGAAGAGGCGTCGGCCCCACCCAACGGTCGTTTCCACTCTGTCAGTTTGGAATTTTGATAAATGACACGTTGGGTCACTAGAAGGTCAATAAAAGGAATAATTGAAATAAAGTAAACAGTGCCCGAAATCTAAGGCACTCGCTAAAGAATATTTGTGTGGCCATGCTGTAGACACAGGTTGGCACCTAAGCTCTCAGCTTAAAACGTCTGTGTAGCGTGGACTCCACTGATTTATGCCCGATTTTTTAATCTTTTTTTTTTTTTTAGTGGAGTCTCACTCCGTCCCCCAGTCTGGAGTGCAGTGGCACGTTCGTGGCCACCTCAGTGTCGACCGGCAGGGCTCCGGGATCCTTCCACCTCAGCCTTCCAAGTAGTCAGAACTACAGGCACGTGTTACTGCACCCCGCTAGTTTTTGATTTATTGTAGAGACGAGGTCTTGCCAAGTCCCCCAGGCTGGTTGCCAGCCCGCGGGCTCAGGCAGTCCACTCGCCTCGGCCTCCTGAAGTGCTGGGATGACAGGCTGAGCCACCGGCCCGGCCTGATTGCCTCATCTCTAAAGGGCGATGATGCCACCTGGCTCACCCGATGCATGCAAGAGGGGAACGCAACTGCAAACGCACCCACCTGGGACGGCCTGGCGGACACTCCGCCCTCCCCCGGCTGCCCCTTTCACTCGACCGCAGGCCCCTGGGGGCACGGGCAGACCCTTGGTTCCCGTGGCGGGTGCCCCTCAGCAGAGACGGTCACCCGTGGGCCCAACGCTCTCCGGAGCTGTCCGCACGTGCGGAGCTGCCTCTGCCCACCCCCTCGGTCGCCTTCCTCGCCCACCGCACAGACTCCGCAGCCACCACCCACTTGCTTCACATCTGTCTTGAACACCGCGTCCCGAGCCCCTAACCCAGGCCCCAGTCACCAGCAGCAGCCACGGCCTGGCCTAGAGGGGCTCAGAGTTGAGGAAGGGAGTGGGCACCACAGGTCTGTCTCCACCGGCAGGGCAGCGCCAGCCCTTGGTGCCCACCCCAGAGTATGGCATGCCGGGAAGCCTGAGCGGGCAGATTGTGGGCGACACGCCCCTTCTCAGAGCCCAGAGCTGCCTGCTGCTCCGTGGAAAACGGGGAGGCCCTGCCTCCGGGACGCACCCAGCTGCCTCTCCTTTGCCGCTCCCCAGCTGGCTGGACTCTGCCTGGCCCTCCAAGGCCCGGCCGAGCATATACTCATGTAGCCAGATGTGGTGGCTCAGTGGCTGGGGGCCCGGGGCTGCCCTGGGGAGAGGAGCAGAGGCTTCCTGTGGGCTTCCCGGCACCTCAGAGCCTCCAAGCTTGGAAGTGCCCTCTACACCGGTGTCCTCCGAGGCAGCGGGGAAAGGCTGAGCTTAGGATAATCTCCAAGCCTCTGAGGGCTTCTTCCTCAGGGTTCTGGGCTACCTGGGAGAAGGGGACCGGGAGTCCTTCAAAGAGCAACAGCAACAGCCCTCGTTGAGTGCTGGCTCTGAGCCCAGCACTGCTCGCCATATGTTTTTTTGTTTGTTTGTTTGAGGCAGGATCTGGCTTGATCTTCCAGGCTGGAGTGCAGCCTCGAACTCCCGGGCTCAAGCAACCCTCCCACCTCAGCCTCCTGAATAGCTGGGAGTACAAGACGTGCCACCATGCCTAATTTCTGGATTTGCTTTAAAGATGAGGGCCTCACTGTGTTGGCCACACTGGCTGTGAACTCTTGGCCTCAAGTGATCCTCCCACCTGGGCCTCCCAAAGTGCTGGGATCACAGGTGTGAGCCACCGTGCCCAGCCCGTTCTCAGTATTTTATGTGTGTTCTCTTTTTGGCCCGGCACGAGCAAGTGGACCCTATTATGAATCCCATTTACACAGGAGACTGAGCCTCACAGAGGCGAAATAACTTTCTCAGGGTCACAAGGATCTCAGTTAGAGAAATGGCCACTCCACGTGTCCTTTGCCTCACACAGTGGCGCCAAGGGGAAGAAAAAACTTATTTTGACAGTAGTTGGGGTTCTTGGGCTCTTTTTTTAAATTATTCTTTTTGAGTTGGAGTCTCACTCTGTCGCCCAGACTGGAGGGCAGTGGCCGCTCCCGGCCACCGCAGCCTCGACCTGCTGCACTCCGGCGATCCTTCCGCCTCAGCCTTCCGAGTAGCTGGAACTACAGGCGCACGCCACCACGCCCGGCTCATTTTGATTTATTGTGGAGATGAGGTCTCGCTGCCCAGGCGGGTCTCGAACCCGCGGGCTCAGGCAATCCACTCACCTCAGCCTCCCAAAGGCGCGGGATTACAGGCTGAGCTGTTCTTGGGCTCTAACGCCGAACTTCAAGCCTGCGGAATGCCGGCTGGCAGAAGGCGATCAGTCCTTCCCAGCGCAGAAGCCCCGCTCTGGCCCCGGGTCAGTCCCCACGGAGCGTGGCGCGCCGCCACCACCTCCTAGCGCTGGCTTCCCCATCAGGGAGATGGGGCTGGGGCACAGCCCACGCAGAGCTGTTGAAAGGATGGGGGAGACGGCGAGCGCCTGGTGGGGGCTCCGAACGCCGTCCCTGCGGCTACCGCTCCCCTCCACCCCCTCGTGCACCGTGCAGGCCCCCGCGCTGCCCGCAGGCACTGACCGCCGGGTCGCCCGTGGGAGCAAGTGGAAGCAGCGGGGAGCGGGCGGGGCAGCCTGCACGCCGGCGGGCAGCCCCGGGGGCCGCGAGGGAGAGCCGGGCCCTCGCCACAGGTGCACCGATCGCTCCTGTCCGGGGTGCGGGCGCACCACCCCGTGCCTCTCCGCCGGCCTGATCTCTGCTTCTGCAGGGCTGGCGGCTGGCGGCCCGTCCGTGGCGGCTCCTCATCTTCCGGTTCCAGGCCTCCCCGAGGCGAGGCGCCCGGCCTGCGGCAGGCTTTCCCGTGCGCGGCCACCTCCCAGTCAGCCTGGGAACCTCTTGGTGGCTGCTCGGGCTTCATTCCTGGGAGCTTTGTTCCACATGGAAGTTTCTGGTGGGGATAATCCCTGGGTGTGAGTGGCCAGTGCGGGAAGAGCCGAGCGCCTCTCTGGGAGGCTGTGGGAACAGCCCCGCCGGCCCAGGTGCTCTGAGGAGGGACCGGGCTGGGCTCAGTGGGCCGGGGCGCCTTCCCGTCGGGCCCAGGGCGGCCTGGATGGCAGGCCCTGGAGCCCACGCGCCTCTCTGGAGGGTCCTTGCCTTCGACTTCCCCCGGGTGGCCAAGGGGTCCCCAGGGGCCGGGGTCTTCGTCCCCTCTACCACCTGCTGCAGTTGAGATGCCAGGCACAGCAGACGAAACCCAGAGGTCCTGCTCCCTGAGCCCCCAAAGCAAACAGTTTCACAAAAGAGGCTTCCAGAAAGGTTTTCCCAGGAAAAAAGCTCTGTTGCTAAAATAAATGTTTAAGAACATCTAGCTCAGCCGGGCTCGGTGGCTCAGCCTGTAATCCTGCGCTTTGGGAGGCTGAGGCGAGTGGATGGCCTGAGCCCGTGGGTTCGAGACCCGCCTGGGCAGCGAGACCTCATCTCTACAATAAATCAAAAATCAGCCGGGCGTGGTAGCGCGCGCCTGTAATTCCGGCTGCTCGGAAGGCTGAGGCGGACGGATCGCCGGAGCCCAGCAGGTCGAGGCTGCGGTGGCCGGGAGCAGCCACTGCACTCCAGTCTGGGCGACAGAGAGAGACTCCAACTCAAAAAAAAAAAACCAAAAAACAACATCTAGCTCAAGCCCTTCACTTAGGAGATGAGGAGACTGAGGTTCCCACAGCTCCCCGTTCTCAGCTCCCGTCTGCTCCGTGGTCCCTCGTGTGGCCCCATCGAACGGGGGCGCCTGGCGCCTGGCGCCTGCGCGCGCCACCAGGGTCACGAGCCCATGAACCCCGGCCACGGGCAGCCTGGAGCCTGCAGTCCCCGCAGTCACCTCTCTATCCCAGCGGTTCAGCACTGAATTCGACGGGGGCTGAGCCGAGCTCCCACAGAAGCAGCCCGGGGTCCCGGCTTCCGCCAGGCTTTGCAGGCTGAACCAGCTTCCCACCAGCCTCACCCAAGCCCCACACAGGCTGCTCTTCTGTCCCGGCCTCTCCTCATCCAGAGCGCCTGTCCGCCGGTGGCATCTGCTAGTTTTAGACTTGGGAGTCGGCTGCGTCCAGCCCGACCATGGTGCTCCCGACGCGTCGACGCCCGGCATGCAGAAAGTGCTCAGTGGACGCGCCATGGATCCGGGCGAGGCCCCGGGGAGAGGAGAGGGCTGGCGAGTGCCAGGAGAGGTCGGAGGCCTTGAGTGCTCACCCTGCGTCTCTGCGCTCCCCTTCCGTTCTGTCCAACTTCGGCCAACTTGGATGTGACTTTCCCCACGTGTGTGGGCATCTCGGGGGGGAATGGGGCAGGGAGGCTAAGCCAGGTGTGAGGGGCGGGGAGGCGAGAACTTGCACGTGGGCCCCTGCCAGCAAGGTCTCTCTGGCCTTCCGCGGCCCCGGCTTTGGGCAGCCAGCCGTGCTTGGGTTGAAAGGGGAGCTGGCCAGGCTCCGGGTGCCAGAAGGACCGCGCCTCTCTCCCAGCTTCCTGGGCCTCAGGGTGACTGACATCAGCGTGCAGACCGGGCGCTCGGGATGGCGCCCAGGTGGCCCAGTCCCTCCCCCACTGCCCCCTAAAGCGGTGCCCGCTGGTAGGAAGCGCCACATGCTCATGTAAACTCCAGTCCTGGCCACTCGGGAAGGTGGGGCGTGCTCCACATGGTGCAGGTGGGCTAGAGAGGGGGGTGACTCTCCCGGGTGGCGCACGGGGCAGTGGCAGGGCGGGATTCACGCTGAGCGCCGTCCCACTCCGAAGCCCGAGCTCCCGACCCTCCCGGCAAGCCGCTCTGGTCTCAGGCTGTTCCTGCCACCATGTCTCTGAATCCCTTCTCTGGCTGGCTGAGGCCTGTGCCACATGGGTGTCAGAGCAGATTCCGGGGGCACGGGGGAAGGCTCCTTTTCTTCTCCTTCGCCTCCCTACCTGCCCCTCCGGTTTGAGGACGGTGCCCTGGGGGGGGCCTGCTTCCAGGCCCGGTTCCTGCAGAGACTGGCCACCAGCACCAGGTCCCGCATCCTTCCACGCCTGCACACACCCCGTCTGGCAGGACCCCGGGCCAGAGGAACAGTTTCAGACTCCACGTGCCTCAGCTCTGGCTGTGGCAGCAGGGAGCCGTCCAAGAAGGGGGTTTTAACCTGGGTTTGTGGGGACTGCACGCCTGTGAATGGACAGCGGACAGCTGGAATGTGGCGCTGCCCCTGGACACCCCCACCCTCTGAAGCCACTGACTGGGCCTCAGCACAACCCTGGCTCTGGCCTTCTGGTCACCCTGCTCATCTCGTCCAGCTCACGTTCAGAGCCCCAGCCACCAGTCACACCGCACCCCAGAAGCCACCCTCCCTCCCGGGGCGGCCTGCGCGCCTTCTCAAGAGCCTCCTGGGCCACTCTGCTGGGGATCTTGCCCCAGCCCCAGGGAAGGTCAGACCTGGCTTGAGGGAAGTGGCTGGAACTTGAGCCTCAGGAGAGAAGTCGGCCCAAACCCTCGGAAGCTGCGTCCTGCTGACCCGGCCCGTTCCATCAGAACTGAGATCGGCAGTGGCCACGGTGTATTACCCGTGGTGAATGTTTCATGAGTCGTCTCTGCCTGCAGAAGGCAGCGGGGATGAAAAGCCCAGGGAGAGACTGGGCGAGAGGTGAGCTGTGAGGCGTGGGGTGGCCCCGAGTCTCTGATGATGAGTTGGGGGGTTCCTCGTGCAGAAAAATTCCAAAGGACTTGGCGATGATTGTCATATTGAGATAACTGAAAGACGGAGGCTGGAAACAGGGAGCTGTCCGAGAAGGGGGCTTTCGAACTGGGATCTTTGGCAACTGCGTACATGTGGGCAGACAGAGGGACGGCTGGAATGTGACTGTCCCTGGCCACTCACACCCTCCGCGGTCGCTGACCAGGCACTGTGGCCTCACCGGGCCTGGACGTCTTCTGGTCCTTGAGCTTGGCAAGGGGGAGGCGGCGACTGGGCAGAGTCTACCAGGGCTTCTCCTTGCCCCCTCCAAGCCATGCCAGGCCTGGCCTGACCCATCTGGGGCTCCTGCCTGTTGCGCTGCTGCTGTGAGAAGCCAAGGGGCGGGAACCAGGCCGCAGGATGGAGGAGGGGCCTGCCCAGCGGACAGTTCTTCTTGGGGGTCAGTAAGAGCCCTGGATGGAGAAGCATTCACCCCAGGGACCCCACTGGCGTGGGGAGCCTCTGGGGTGTGGCCAGCCCCCACCTGTCCTGCCACTTGTACCCACCCCCGCCCCTCCACCCCCACCCCGCTCTCTTGGGGCTCAATTCCCCTTCACCATCTCCTTTGAAGTCCCCGGTTGCTATGGAAACCCAGTGGCGGTGAAGAAAACAGAATTTGGGGAGGCTCTGAGATGTGCATCCCGGTAGGCCGCGTGGAGATGTCCTCCTGTCTGGGTTTTGGAGACATTGGCAGCAGCTCGTGGAAAGTCTGGGCCTTTTCAGCAAGGGCATGTTCGGGTGGGCCAAGAGAGGGTCCCCTCCCAGGACTCTCTTAAAGCTCAACCCACAGCCTGGTTACAGAGTGCCCAGCCCACCATCTCCAGGGCAGCTCAGAGTTACACTTACGTCACGCCCATCGCGTCCACAAACGCTTTTTGGCACTCGTGAAGTCCCAGGCACCGTCGTGGGCCCTGCCATTCGCCCACGAGCAGTGTGGACTGGGAGATAAGGCTAGAACAGACTAAAAGCAGGTCAAGAAAGAAGCACAAGTGGCCCGGCACGGTGGCTCCAGCCTGTCATCCCAGCACTTTGGGGGGCCGAGGCAGGAGGGTTGCCTGAATCCAGGGGTTTGAGAACGCACGGCCTGGCGCCTGAGCAAGACCTTGTCTCCACAATAAACCCCAAAATCAGCCAGGTGTGGTGGCATGCGTCTGTAGTTCTGGCCACTTGGAAGGCTGAGGTGGGGGATTGCCAGAGCCCAGCAGGTCAACCCTGGGGTGGCCATGAGTGAGCGTGCCACTGCCCTCCAGCCTGGAAGAGGGAGTGAGACTCCCAACTCAAATAGATAAATAAAAACAAACACAAAGCAATGTCAGATGGCGATAAGTGCAGAATACAAAGCAGGCAGGGACAGCAGAGAGACTGCACTGTGTCGGTGGCCGTTCAGCAAGCTGAGGAGAAGCCTTCCGACAGAGAGAGCAGCGGGTGCAAAGGCACTGCAGCCCCGGGTGCAGAGGAGAAGCTGGGAGTCGCTGTGGCCAGGGCGTTGAGGACTGGGAAGAAAGGAGCAGGTCCCTGGGGGCACTGCGGCCGGAGAAGAAGGGGACAGAGCGGGTCTAGGAAGGAGTTTGAATTCTCGTCTCGGTCCTGTGGGAGGAAGGCAATCAGATCTGGGATTTGGGAATCCTGGCTTTGGAGGGCAGAGCGGCTTGTGGTGGGTGAGAGAGGAACCAGCAGAGCCGCTGGGCGCGCAGCCTGTCGTCCTAAGCCGTGCAAGCCCTGGACAGACCTCAGAGCAGGGTGGGGGCCCGAGACCAGCAGGGCCGTGGACGGCCTGGCCTGGAGAGGCGTCTGCCGACGCGAGCAGGGGTGAGGCCGAGAAGCCTGGGAGGGTCCCAGGTCAACCCGGCCCAGTCTCGTGGCCCCGGGGCAGGGTGGAGGCAGGGAGATGGGGGACAGGGACACGCTTCCCAGCCCCCCACAAAGCTCCAGCCTTCGAAGCTGCTCTGTCTGCCTCCCAGTCATCAGGACACGACACTGTCCGGCTCTCCCCCGGCCTGTGCCATGGGCCACACGCGCTCCTTGTCCGGGCTTCCTCTTCACTGTGACCCAGCGGGGTTGGAGCGCCAGGCCTCGGCGCCTCCTTCTCCGTCTTGCCGGCTCACAGGGACTCCATCCCGGCCGACCTCTCGAGGCAGCTGGGCGCCAAGCACTCCCAGAGGTCTGCCTTACCCTGGACCTCCGCCCCAAGCGTGGCGCGCTCACCCTGCCGGCCTGGCCTTTCCCTTGGCGTCTGTCACGGGAGGTCTGTCAGCTCGGACACACATGCCCCAGCCAGACCCAAGGCCAGTCCTCCAGGAGTCCTCGTCTCAGGGGGACAAGGCCCTCAGCTGGCCCTCCCGCCTCACACAAGCCATGTCCTCATCCGCCAGCACATCCTGCCATCCCCACCGTGGAAGGTGTCCCGGACTCCACTGTCTCCTCGCCGTCCACCCCGCCGTCCCTCTCACTTCCCCACCACCCCGCTCACCCCCGCCTCTTATCTCCACACAGTCTCGTGAAAACTCCGCTCATTTTTCTGTCTTTTTATTTTTTGCCCCGCCGTGACAAGAACGGCCCAGGAGCTTAGTTCAGACCATGCCATTCCACCGTGCAAGCCCCTCGGCGGCTGGCTGTCTCCCCCAGGTCCAAACTGAAGTCCTCAGCCGCCCTGACGACCCGCCCTAGCCGGCCGCCTGTCACCCAGCTTCTGCCACTACCCCCACCCCAGTCGCATGCTCCCAGATTCCCCCCATGCTGCTGCCTGTGGGCCTCCCCCCGCCCTCCTGTGACGCGCCTTTGCCCCCACTGCCCGCCCCCCCCGTGGCTCTCCCAGGCGCTGGCGAACTCGCCCGCGCCTGCGTCTCCTCAGACGTGAAGCTCACGGGACCTTCTCGGCCACCCCGTTCAAGGCGGCTCCCACCTTCACACTTCCCGGGCTGGTCTCCAGGGATTCCCGGAGTCTGAGCCCCTGAATAATGTTTGCCCTGAGCCTCCCGCCCCCGCTAGAACACAGCCCTGTAATGGCAGGGGCTTCTGCCTCATTTTCTGCTCCGTCCCAGAAGAGAAGTTGGCACGTGGCAGGCTCTCGGTAAAGATGGCCTGCGTGAACAAATGGGACTGGGAAAAGGCCCGCAGCCCTCGAGAGATGGGCTGGGTCTGGACAGAAGACCAGGCCTCTGGGACAGCGGCAGCTTTGACACTGGTCGGGTGACATCTAGCCCTTGGGCAGTCCACCCACAGAGGGCAGAGGACTGCGGGGTCCTTGGCCGCAGCGGCATTCTGGAGTGACGCTTGGCATGACCTCACCTGCCTCCCCTGGGCTAAGAGAGGATGGGGACACGGGACCTGGCACGCGAGGAGACACCTCCTCTCGTTCCTTCTGGTCAGGACCAGGGTGGAGTCATCGCTGGCTTTGGAAGGAAGGCAACTCTCCGGTTTGGACATGGGAGGGCCCTGAGCGTCCTGAGTGGGGGGGTGAGGGGATCCAGCCCCCACTGCTGAGTAGGGACCGGCAGAGGCCTGGCCACCTGCTGGGCCCCTCCTCCTGGAGTCATCCCGGGGGGCATCGTGGAAGCACTGCTGTAAGAGCAGGACCGGGCAAGAACAGAGGCCGGGCCTGGAGAGGGCCTTCTGCGTGGGGCGCCCAGGCCAGACACAGGCCCGGCCGTCACAGCCAGGGCCGACGTGGGCACAGGGCTGGCCTTTTGGCTGAGGGAAGCCCGTCCTCCTCCCTTTTCTGGGCCTTGTCCCCGCGGCCTGCTTGTTTCCCCGAAATAAATGGGCTGAGCATATTGGGCCGGCAATAACCCCTTGAAATCAGTTGTTATCACAGTTAACAACCAGTTTGGCTTCAGTTCAGGCTGTTAACTATCAAACCACTAAGTGCCGGTCATGATTGATTCCTGGCCAGTTGCGGCTTGAGTGGGCTGTAAAACCCCATTAGCCAGGCTCTGCGGAGGCCGCGACTCAGCGCGCTCAAGGTGCTGTGCCAGCCGCCGGCCACGGCTCAGGCTCAGCTCCCGCGGGCCCTGGCCTGGAGTCCCACTGGGAGGCAGCCTCTCCCCAAAGCTGGCAGCCTCCAGGACCAGCTCCCACCTGCTGTCCGCTGGCAGTCTCCGCTCGGGAAGACGGGCCAGGCTCTGGACAGCTCAGCTTCGCCCCAGACGTAGAAACCGCTGCCCCGAAGGACTCAGGCGTCCCCCGCCGGGGGGCTGAAGGCCTAGCTTTGGCCTAGCCTGGGCCGGCCTTGGCCCGGCCGGGCCCCACGTGTGGCTGGGATCCCAGGCAGAGGGCCCGGCCTTCCACCCCCAGACTCCCTCCCGCCCGCTGGTTTCCCCAGGAATTGCTCTCACACAAATGAAATGTGGGTAATTGCTGGTCTGGGGGCTGGACAGGCGACCGTGCAGATGAAAGCGTTTCCTGGACGGTCCCTTCATTTGCATGGCATCAGAAGCTGCTCAGAAGGTGTGACTTTTCCCACAGTGAGACCCTAGCTCCTCGCACAATAAAGCCAGGCTGCTCACCCAGAATTAATTAAAGGGGGAGGGGGTGGGGGAGGCGATAGGGTGGGGACAGCTGGGGAAGAGTTGTCCAGAGCCCCTGGCCCACCTCCCCAGGGTCTGTGCGCTGGGGAGGACTGCCCCCTCCAGAGCCCTTCCCCGAGGGCAGGCCACACGATGGGGGTGGACAGGCCCCGGTGTCCCCGGCCTCTACCCAAGACTTGCTGCTGAGCTCCAAATCCCTGAAGCACCGGGAGGGGCTGAGCCTGGGGCTTGGGCCTGCCCCTCCGGGAAGCCCGCATGGCCAGGAAGCTGTGGCCAGAGGTCATGCCCACGGAATGCCAAAGAACAGAGAGTTGGACCAGCCCGGCGGTTGAGCCACAGGACCCGGTCGTGTTCGTTCTCGAGAGAGACAGGGGAAACAGCCCGGGGAGGGCCCCCGACGTGAAGACCCCCAGCTTGGGCCTCAGGAGACCGCCTCAGCCCACCCCTCCCCTGCCCCGCCCCACCACGGCTGGCTCCACGGCTCCCCAGTGCGGTGCAGCCTCCTCACCCCAGAGCAGCCCCCTCCCCGCCGCCTGTCCACAGTGGGCGGCGGCTTCTCCCCCAGGCCGCGGGCATCACCTCCCGGCCCCTCGCCTCGCCTCTGGCCCGGCGGCCTCTTCCCGGGCTCTTCTGCAGCACTGGGCACGGCACTCCCTGCCACGGCTGTCTCCCCAGACCCCCAAAGCTAACGCTTGCCCCAGGGCGCCGATGTCAGCACTCGCCTCCGCGGTCTCCCTCCTTGGACCCCGGCAGCGGCAATTTTCTTTCATTTTCTGGAGCCTGATTCTCAGAAGGAACCAGTCCTGGACTCTCCGCCTGTCGCCCACACAGCGCCAGGCACACGAAGAGGCGAAAAAGACGGCAATCCGTGATGACAGTGCCGGCCCCTAGCGTGCTCACTTCTGGCCCTGAGGCGGCCTGGGGGTGTTGGCAACGGCTCTGTCGAGGGCTGGGGCCGGGTCTGGAGCTCCCAGGACCAGCCAGGAGCCTCTTCCTGCCCCCGTCTCCACTTCTGTCATCCCGGGAAGACCCCCCTGGGTGACAGTGGTGGGGTTGACTGGCAGGCCCAGCTCCTTAGGCCGGAGACAAGGTGGAAGGGCTGGCCCGGGCAGGACTTGCCGACACACACTTTATTTATTTATTTATTGCTTTGAGGTGGAGTCTCCCTCCGTCGCCCAGGCTGGAGTGCCATGGCTCGTTCATGGCCACCCCAGCATCGGTCCGCTGGGCTCCAGACATCCTCCCACCTCCGCCTTCCAAGTGGCCGGAACCGCAGGCGCACGCTACCACGCTCGGCTAATTTTTTGATTTCTTATAGAGACGAGGCCTCGCCCAGTTGCCGGGGCTGGTCTCGAACCCACGGGCTCAGGCAACCCACTCGCCTCGGCCTCCCGAAGTGCGGGCATGACCGGCTGAGCCACGGAGCCCGCCGACACACACTTTAATATGCAAATGACCCCAATCTTTCACTCAGCAGAGCCCACAGCCACCTCCCACCAACGCTGCCCTGGACGGACCGCCCGGGCCGCCCCACCTGGAGGTGCAGGGGAGCCTCGGCTGCCTGGGCCTCGGCTCGGGCTAGAGAAAGCCCCCCCACCGTCCCCCCCAGAACCGCAGGCCGGGATGGCCTTCCCGGGAGTGAAGGAGACAGACGCCACCGCGAGTGGAGTACAAAAATAGAGCCTCTCTTTTGTTTAAAAAACAGCAAAAACCCCAACAGCAGACGGCGCCGACGGCCGGGCCGCGGGCGCCCGCGCCGCCCGGGCCTGCGAGCGTGGCCGGCGGCCGGGGCGCCTACCGGGGCTCGGGGGCCCAAGTCCTCTGGCTGCCCCGCAGGCTGCGCGTGAAGGGCGGGTAGTTGAGGAACTCGAAGCGCAGGCTCTGCTCGGTGGTGTGGTGGCCGCGCGGCAGCCGCTTCATGAAGTGGACCTCGCGCTGGTGCTGGCGCGTCTTGGAGCCCTTGCGCGGCCGGCCCTTGCGCGTGAAGGCCATGAACCAGCCCTCGTGCTTGGCGTTCTGCAGCGCCGTGTAGTTGTTCTCCAGCACGATCTCCGTGAACACGCAGTCCTTCCCCTTGCCGCTGCTCTGCAGGGGGCCGGACACCGCATGAGCGCCCCGCCCCGGGCGCAGGGCCAGCGGCCCGGGCCGCAGGCGGGCGCCCCAGCAGATGGCGAGGGGGCCGGCGCCGCGGCCCCACCCCCAGCCTGGGCACCCGCTCTAATCCCTCGCCGCCCGCAGCCCACCCGGCCACTTCCTGTCGTCCCGGGCCGCGGCGACACATGGCCGTCTACGCAGGGGCCGGGCCCCCAGGCGGACGGCGGACAGAGGGGCCGGGGCCGCCCGCCCTGGCCTCCTGCCCGCCAGTCTGGCCGCCCGTCGCCCCACCTGCCCCTCGGCCCCTCTGGGCTCCGCTCCCCGGCTCGGGCAGCCGACCCATGGGGGCGGGGAGCCCCCGAGGCCCGAGCCCCGGGAGCCCGGGACGCTGGAGGCCGGAGGAGCCGTGACGAATGGGGCCGTTTCAGAGCCGGCCGAGGGGCCGGCCCGCGGCTTACTGAACATTCCAAATGCTGGTACCATGTAATTGGACATAATAGCAAGGCAATTTGGCGATTTGTTAAAAAGATATATGGAATTCGCCAGCCCCGGCCGTCCCCTGCCTCCTCGTCCCCTTGGCCTCCGTGGCTCTCCGCCTCTCCACGGGCCGTCCTCCCCGGCGTCAGGCTCCCCGGGGGCTCCGTGCCCGCTGCCCGCCGCCCCCGCCCTGCCGCTCACCTTGGCGATCAGCTTCCCCTTCTTGTTCATGCAGATGTACAGGCCCGTCTCGGCTCCGCGCACTCGCACGCGGCTCCCAAAGGTGTCCGTCTCCACGACGAGCTTGGCTGTCGGGGAAGGCCGGAGGGTGGTGACCGGAAGGGCCCGGCCCGGCTGGCCCAGGGCCGCGTCGCGCCCCAGCAGCCGCTGCTGCGGGGGCCAGGCACCCAGACCCAGGCTCCGGCCCCAGCCCAGCAGCCCCCGCCATGGCCTCCCCGCGGAAGGGCCTGTGGCTTCTCTGGGCCTCAGACCCCACCCCGGAGTCTGCAGAGGGGGCGGGCAGGATCGTGGTTTTCAAACTGGGTTCCGAAGGGGGTCGGGGGCCAGCCAGTGGGAAAGACGGAGACTCTGCCTCCTCCACCCTCTTTGTAAGCCCGTGATGGCCCCGATGCGGAGGCGCCGGTGAATCTAACTGGACCAGGTTTCCATGGCCAATCGAAAGCTCTCCCAGCAGCCTTCCAACTCAGAACACCGCATGTGCACACAGCTCACAGGCCACGACAAGCGTCCAGGCGCCATGGTGACCTCCCGTCCCGAGGCCAAAGAGAAAAGCGTTCTCTCCCGTTCCCGCCACTTTGGGTTCTAGCTGCTCCTGGGCCGCCCCTTGGGACCTGCCCTGCCGACAAGGCGCAGGGTGGAGACAGCTCTCCCCAGGCACACAGCTCAGAGCCAGCTGCGTCCCCAGAGCCTCAGACGCCTGCTGGGAGGGCCCTGTCCCCTCCCCGAGGCCTCCCAGTCACCCAGGTCCCCAGCCCGCTGTCCAGAAGTCAACAACTCAATCATTTCTCTTCTAGCCTCCGGCACAGCTGGGCTTCTCACCTGGAGGCCCAGACACCTTGGGGGGCAGGGGTGAGCGGGGGAAGGGGCGTCCGGCTGACTCCTGTGCCCCGCTGCCCCTCCCCAGACAGCCACCTGGCCACAGAAGCCTGTCCTGGCCACCTCTCCCTGCGCCTCCTCTCTGAGAGGCTGTCCCCAAGGAAGGGGTGGGCCTGACTCGGCTCTCTGCGGGGACAGCAGGGCTGTCTCCCTGCCCTCCCTGCCACAGGGCCCAGGCTTTCCCTCAACACAGAGGTTCTGGGCCTCGACCCGCATTGACCGATGGCGTCGTCTCTGTCGCTGAAGCCAGTGGCGGGTGGGGGGCACCGAGGTCACCGCCCGGCCGGGAACCGCCCCCTTCGCGGCGGCACAGGGTTGGGGCCCAGTGGCCAAGTCCCCAGTCTGGCCCCAAGTCAGCAGGGGATGGGCAGCTGTCACCTCCCCGCCCACCCACCTTCTCCCGGACCGGCCGGCCGTCTGCTCGCCCCTCCCTGCCCTGCCTTCCAGAGCAAGGGGCTCTGGAGGGCCAGGATAGGTGCTGGCTGGAGAGGGGGTGAGGACCTGGCCCTGAGGGCTCTGCCCTGACCGGTTGCATGGGGGAGGACGTGCCCGGCTCCTTCCCAGGCCTGCGCCGAAGCCGCTGAGCCCTCCAGACCACACACCCCACGCCTCGGTGCTCGGGCCCCTGCTCCTCGCAGGGGCCAGGGAGCCCGGTGGCCTCCTGGAGGTCCAAGGAGAGCGTGGCATCTGCCCTCCTCGGGCGGCCTCCCCTTCCCGCCCAGAACCAGGGACGCCGGGCCATTTGCTCGGGGGAGCGGACCCCGAGGAGCGGGCGCTCGCTCCCCTCCTTGGAAGCTGAGAAGGGCAGCAAGCCGCCAGTTTGGAGGGACAAAGGGCCCGCAGGCCGCCCCGCCGGCCCAGCAGGGGGGCTCGGCCACCGGGCAGGCCGCCCCGCCCCCACGCCCCCCGGAGCCGGGCTCCTTCCCCACCGATCTGGGGAGCTGGGGCGGCAGCGAGGGCGGCCCTCCCAGCCCGGCTTTTGGAAGGCTTAACGTTTTCAAACCTATTCTTCCACCCCAGTGACAGATTTATCCCGGGAAAATTATGTCTCCTCCTCCAGCTTTGAAGGGAAGTCAGCTACGTCGACGCAGAAAAAATGCAGCGAGACATACTCGATCCCCCAAACTGGCTCGAGAAGAGGAGAAAGTATTCAGGAAATGTTAAAAAAGGTGAAAGTAAGAAGAGTTTTAATCGCTCTGCCAGACGCGGGGGTCTCTCCAGAGATTCAGGGAGAACAATCTTGAACCTCTTTTTTCAACATTTACAGACTCGCAACTCCTTTCCAACTCCACCTCTGAAAAAAGGCTCGCTCTTTCTCTGTTTTACATCATTCTTCGTTTTTCTTCTTAGCTCTTAAAACGCCTCGCCTTTTTATTACGTTTTAACAGAGTCGTCCCCTCGCCTTTCATGCCTGCGTAACGTGGTCGTGACTTAACGTTTGGGCTCACGACCACCGCTCGCCACACGCACCAGCGGCGCCCGGAGGGCTCGCTTTCCTCCCAGCACGCCCGGGACGCTGGCACGGGGCCGCGGCCCGAGGCCGGGACGCCGGCTGCCGGGAACCCCGCCGGCCGGCCGCGGGCCGCAGGCGCTCCCGCGCGCCCGCCCCGCCGGTGCCCTCGCGCCGCGCGCCCCCGCCCCGGCCCCGCGCCGCGCCCTCCGCGCCGGCGCGCGCCGGACGCGCCCCGCTCCCGCCGCCCCGGCCCGGCCCGGGCTCCACCTGCAGCCGAGGGCGGGCGGGGCGCGCCCGCCGGCCCGGGCGCTGGGCCGGCGGCCGGGGCGCCCTCGGCGGCGCGGGCCTTACCGAAGGGGTCGCCGTCCTCC
Organism: Cephalopachus bancanus; assembly: GCA_027257055.1. NCBI lineage: Eukaryota > Metazoa > Chordata > Mammalia > Primates > Tarsiidae > Cephalopachus > Cephalopachus bancanus. Next base: position 4,158,931 of record JAPVLO010000143.1, read on the forward strand.
GCCATGGCGTTGATGCGCTTGTTGGCCAGGACCTGCACGTGCTTCCCGCTGGTGCGGCTGTAGAGCTGGTACGTCCGGATGAGGCGGCGGCTGAGCTGGTCGGTGCCCAGGCTCTGCTCCCTCACATGCTGTGTAAAATTAGGTGAGGACTGAGCAGTTGCCTTTAGGAAATCGAAAAATACACAGCACGCCATTATAACGCTACTCCGCCCAGGGCCGAGCGGCCCCGCGCCCGCGCCCCGCCCGCCCAGCCGGCGGGGCCGGGCCCCAGGCCGGCACGGGCGCGCCGGGGGCTCGGACCACCTGTCGGGGCGCCGGCGAGGCGCCCCGGCCGCACCCGCGCACGCTGGGGCGGGGGCGCTGCCGCCCGTGACGTTTGAAAGGCGAATTCACGCAGCAAACGTCGAGCGCGGGGGCCGGGCGCGCCGTCGCCCCGAGGCGCGGGGAGCCCGCCGCGCCGCCCGCGCCCGGCCGCGGCCGCCGGCCCGGCCGGCCCTCCGCGGCCGCCAGGCGCGGCTGCCCGAGCCCGAGGCCCGGCGCGGGCGCGGGACGGCCGGACGGGGCGCCGGGGCTCGCGCCTCCGGCTCGCGAGCGAGCGAGCGCCCCGGGCACCTCGGGCCGGGTCCGGGCGCCCCGCCCGCCGCGCCCGGCCCGGGAGGCCGCCCGCGCCCGCGGCCGCCCGGCCCCCGCCTCCGCGCAGCCCTCCTCACCTGGGCCTGGAGGCAGAGCACCAGCACTTGCAGCAGCCTGCGGAGACAAAAGCGCGCGGCGCGGGTGAGCCGGGCGGGGGCCGCGGGGCGCGGCGCGCGGGCCGGCGGGGACCCCGGGGCGCGGGCGCGGCGCTACTCACAGGCAGCTCAGCGCGGAGCGGGGGCTGCCCATGGCGCGCGGGCACCGGGAGCGCGGCGGGCTCAGCCGTCCCGGGCGGCCGCGGGCTCGGGTGCGGGCGCCCCGGGTGATCCCCACGCGGCTCCGCGGTCCGGGAGGGTCGTGCTCGCCGCGCCGCGCCGAGTCGCTCTGCGCTGCGGGCCGGTGGCCGCTGGCTGCTCGCGAGCCGCGCGGGCGGGCGGGGACGGCGGCGCCGGTGGGTAGTGGAGGGCGGGGAGGGGCGGGCGGGGGGCGCGCACGGGCGCGGGGGGGCGCGGGCGGCCGGAGCCCGCAGCCCCGGCGGGAGCTGGGCCGGGACGCGCCGGGGCGGGGGCGGGGCGGGGGCGGGGCGGCCGGCGGGCCGGGATTGGGGGTCCGGGCGAGGGGAGGGGTCTGGGACGCGGGAGGGGCGGGGGCGCCGAGGTGCGCGCCTCCCGCTGCCCTCGCGCGCTCCTGGGCCCCGACGCGCGGGGCGGAGGCTCCGCGCCGGGTCCGTGTCCGCTGGCGCCTCTGGCGACGCGCCGCGCTCCGAGACGCCCGCTGCGCGCCCGGCGGGGCCTGCCCTGGGGCGCCCGAGCGCGCGGCGCGCGGCTGGGGGCGCGGCCGGTGCCGGGGACCCGGCCGGCCCCCGCCCCGCGGCCGAGCACCCGCCCTGCCGGCCCCTCCGTCTCGCTCAGCCTCCAGCGAGGCCCCGGGAGCGAGCAAAGCCCCCCCGTTGCCGCCGCCGCCCCGCCCCGCCCGCACGCTCGCCGGCAGCTTGAGAGGAGCCCGGGGCGCCCACGGGGCCGAGGGGCCCGGAGTCCCCGTAGGACCCTAGCCACCGCCCCCACGCCCAGCGGGGAAGGGACTCCGACCCGCCCACTCGCCTGCCCCAGACCCATCGTGTCTTCGCGTCGCAGGTGTTCACACACCGGCGGGACGGCGAGGCGTGGGCTGGCGGAGGTGCGCGCGGGTCGGAGCCGCCCCCAGCCCCTCAGCCCGTCGCCGCCGGCGGACAGGGGCGGGCGGGGGGCGCGCCGGGCCGGGCCGGGGCGGGCCGCCGGAGCCCCGCCGAGGCATCCGAAAACCCCGAGCCCCGACGCTGCTTCTGCGGGAGCCGCCGGGGGGCCGCCCTGGACAGGGCCTCGGAGTCGCAGGTGGAGCCGGAGCGCCCGCCCCGCCGCGGCCGCCCGCTGCCCCCCACGGCCCTGGGCGAGGGGCGGAGGCTTTGGGGTCCCAGGAAGAACCCGGCCCACGGGCACCGCCGGCCCTGCCCTGCGTCGCGCTCCGCGGTGCTTGGCTCGGTCACCGCGCCCACACCCAGCACGTCTGAGGGAGGGCGGGGCGTGGCCCGAGACCGCCCCGCCTCGGAGACGGGTCCCGGGCCCCGGCCCCTGCCGCACCGACCGGGCCAGGGCCGGTCCTGGGACGCGGCCGCGAGGCGCGGCGCCGGCAGAGCCGTCCCGCAGACGGCGTCCTCGAACGGACGGACGGACGAAGGCGGGTGGAGACGGTCGGCTGAGGGGCACCTTCCCCTGGAGAAGGCCCGGGCGCCCCGCACGCGCGCCGGCCGCGCGGCCGGGCCTGCCTCCCCTCGAGCCGGCGCCCCGCGCCCCGCCCCCCCGGCGCGCCCGGTCGAGTGTGCGCCGCGCGTGCCCCCGCGAAAGGCGGGCCGCGTCCGTGCGCTCCGGGCCTCGGCGCGGCCCGGCGCTCTGGCCCCGACGCGTGTGTGCTCGCGGCCCGGGAGCCGGGAGGCGGGCGCGGGCGGCCTCCCGGGGGACGCGGCCCCCCGCCAAGAAGTCCGAGGACGGCCGCGCGGCCCTGCCCGCCCCCGAGGAGGTTCGGGGCGCCCGCTCAGCCCAGCCCTCGCCCCGGCTGCGCGCCCCGAAGGCGCGGAACCCCGGGGCCTTCCCGCCCTCCCCGCGGTCCGCCCCGCGGGGGAGACGGAGTCCTGGGGCCTCACGAGCCGGGCCGGGCCTCCGTCCCCCGGCCTCGCGGGAGCCTCCGCAGGCGGAATTCCTTCACAGCTGGAGGCCCTCACCCGGCCTCGGAGTCCTCGGCTCCCCAAAAGTCCCTGTCTCTTGGGGAGGGGCGAAGGGGACACCCCCGCAGCGGGCACCTGGGCCCCGGCCGGCCAGGCTGACTGACAGATGCAAATGTCCCTCCCGCCGCCGCCTCCCGGCCGTCCTCCTTTATCTTATCAAAGCCCGGTAATTACAATCGCTATTTTGTTTCCTCGATCTGCAATCAGAGCTCCCGGCCCGAGGAGGGAGCGCCTGTCAGGCTGATCGCTGAGTGACAGCCCGGCCACCGCTCGGCCGCCCGCGCTCCGCAAGCAGCCCGCGGCCGCCGGCTGCAGCAGACACACGCGCACTCTCCTGCAGGCACACGCACGCTCGCGACAGACTCACAGGCACGCCCGCCTGCAAACACACACACACACACTCTCCTGCAAGCACACGCACGCTCGCGACAAACTCACAGGCACACCCGCCTGCAAACACACACACACCCGCCTGGAAATAGACATGCACACGCGCCTGCAAACACACACTCACCTGCAAACACCCGCACACTCCTGCAAACACACGTGCGCACGCTCGCCTGCAAACACGTACACGCAGATGCAAACACACGTATTCTCCTGCAAACACATGCACACTCTGACAAACGTACATGGACACTCCTGCAAACACACACTCGCCTGCAGACATGCACACTCACCTGCAAACACACATGCACACTATGCTGCAAACACATGCACAGTCACCTGCAAACACATGCACACTCGCTGGCGGACACGCTCACGCACACGCTCCTGCAAAGCACATGCGTGCTTGTCTGCAAAACACGCACACTCGCCTGGAAATAGAAACACACACTCTTCTGCAAGCACACATGCGTGCTCACTTGCAAACATACACGCACACGCTCCTGCAAACGCACGCACTTCCCTGAAAACATGCATGCACACGCTCCTGGAAACACACACTTGCCTGCAAACGCACACACACTCATCTGGAAACAGACACCCATCCTCATCTGCAAACGCACACACACACTGTCTCGCAAAAACGCATGCACACTCTCCTGCAAACACACATGCACACTCTCTGACAAAGACGCACGGACTACTCTCCTGCAAGCGCACATACACTCGGCTGCAGACATGCACACTCACCTGTAAACACACACGCATACTCTCCTCAAACACACAGACTCACCCGCAAACATGCTTGCACACTCGCATGCAAACATGCACATTCGCCTGCAAACACGTGCACTCTGACAAAACACAAGGACACTCTCCAGCAAACACACACTCACACCTGCCTGCAAACAGCCACATGCACACTCTCCTGTAAATACTCGCCTGCAAACACTCGCATGCTAACATGCGCATTCACCTGCAAACACACACACACACTCGCCTGCAAACCCACATGCAGTGACTCCCGCGCGGCAAGCACACACGCTCTGGACAGCGCACGCCCCGCCCCGCAGACGGCCCGCCGGCGCCCACAAGCGCCCCCAGCCTCTGCCCGCGCACCCTCGCCTTGGCCGTCCCGGGCCGCCCAAGTCCTCGCCGCCGGGTAGGCCTCCCGGACCGCAGCTCGCCCCAGCGGACGCCCGGGCAGTTCGGTGCGAATCGCTGCGCACCTCGGACACCGTCTGGGGGTCGCCCCCTTCGCCCCCAGTATGCGCCTGCCGCTCCCCCACCTACGTCTCCCGTCTCCTTCCCCTGCCCCCGCGACCCCACTGCTCGCCGAGGGAAAGGGAGGATGGACAGGCGGGACGAGAAGGGGGCAAAACGGTTCCCAGCGGCGTCCGCGGGCGCCCTGCGGGCGGGGACCTCCGGGACGAGGCCGGCGCGGACTGGCAGCCCTGCGGCGGGGCGCGCGGCGCGGGCAGGGAGCGGGCGTGGCGCGGGCCGCGCGGGGCGGGCGTCGGCGGGGGCGTCCCGGGGGGGAGCGCGCGCTCCGCCGGCCTCCGCGCCAGGCCCGCGCGTGCGGGGGGCTGGCGGGGGCAGGGCCGCGCGAGCCCGCGGCCGCGCCCGGGACCGGCCCGCGCGCCCTCGCGAGCGGCCGCGGCGCGTCCGGCCTCGCCACCAGGGGGCGCCGCCGGCGCCCGCGCTCCAGGCGGGGCCGCCACGGGCCCGCGCCCGCCGCTCGGAGCCGGGCTGCCTCGCCGCGCGCGGGCCCGGCGGCCGGGACCTTGGCCTGACCCCGCGGCCCTGCCCCCTGTCCGTCCTCGCCCGGCCGGGCCGCCCGGGAGGCTGCCGTGTTTGTTTGCGTGCGGGGCGCTGACAGCCCGCGGCGCAGCTGCTGAACTGCTGACCCCGCCGCCGGCCACACACGCCCGTCCGCGGCCCCGCCGGGCGTGCGCGGGCGGGACGCCGCCCGCCGCCCCACACGCCAGGCCGCCCGGACTCCGGCTTCGCGGCACCCGGTCCGGCTGGCCCCTCCCTCTGGCCGCGGCGTCGGGTTTCGAAGGGCCCGGCCCGGCGCGCGCGCCCGCGGCCCCGAGGACGGGCGCGTTCCAGCCGCCCGGCGCCCAGGCGCGGACGGGCGCGGACCCCGGCTCGGCCGATGACCTCCCGCGACGCCCCCCGCAGGGCCCGGGAGCCGGCGGCGTGGGAGGCCCCTCCGCGAGGCCCTGGGGCCGGCGGACCGCACGCCCCGCCCTCCCCCCGGCCCGGCCCGGCCCACCCTCGGTGCGGCCACAGTGCCACCTGGCGGTCCCCGGGGCAGCGCCACCCCGCACGGGAAGAAGCCACGCCAGCGGTCTGCAAAACCCCGCTTTATTTCGACCTTCACCCCAAAACGTAAACGCGTCTAAGACCCGTAGTTCCGAGCCGCAGACGCCACCCGAGTCCCCGCGCGCAGGTGGGGCGAGCGGGCCCGCACGGAAGCCCGGCGTCCCCACCCTGGAGACGGGGACGCCTCTCGAGGCCTTTCTCCGGGCCCCAGAGCCTCTTCGACAAAGGAAAAGCATCGAGCCTTCTGGGAACCCGTCCGGGAACACGAGCCGGGGGCCAGCGTGCAGCCGCCAGACAGGAGCAGCAAGGGGTCCTCGCCCGGCTCCCCGCGCCCCCCAGAGCCCGCAGGCCCCAGGAGGGCTAGGGCCTGCGCGCCTTCTTCTTGGCAGGAAGGGTGGCGCCCAGCCCCGCCGCCGCCTCCGCGCTCTCCTCGTCCTCGCTCTCCTCCCCCTCAGAGACGCCGTTGCCGAGGGTCACTGCGGACGCACGAGGGGTGGGGACGCGAGGTTGAGGCCAGCCCGTCCGCCGCCTATCCGTGCCGCGACGTCAGGCTTGCGGGCCCCGACCGGGCTCGCGGTCCGGGTGGGCGGACCTCAGACGCTGCCGGGCTGGGCCGAGCCACGCGGCCGGCGCCGGAGCCGCGGCGCGGGGTCCCGCGAGGAGGGCGGGCGACCACGGGAGGGCAGGGCGGGAGGGCAGGCGGGGCTGCGGGGCGTGGGCCGGGGCCCCAGGGGTCCCCGGGGCAGGGAGCGGGCCCTCCCGTCCTCTCACCGATCTGGTGGCGCCCGGTGACGCGCACCGGGCCGGAGCCCGACTTCAGGCGGAAGGTCACGGGCGGCTGGAGCTGGAAGCCGTCGAGGCTGAGCTGGGAGGAAGACGAGGATGCAGGCCGGCGCCGCGCGACGGGCACTGCCGTCCCGGGCCCCGCGGCCGGCCCCGCGCGACGGGCACTGCCGTCCCGGGCGCCGCGGCCGGCCCCGGGGACTCACCGTGGGCTGGCAGGACAACCTGAGGTTGGCCACGGGGACGGCAATCTCCCGGTGGCGGCGGTCCCGGGCCACGATCTCCACCACGTTGCTCTCGTCCTTGGCCCCCTCGGCGAGGCAGAGCTGGAAAGGGCGCAGGGCAGGGTCGGCCCGGCGCCCGCCCGCGTCGGAGGCCCGGGCCCCCGGCCGGGGGCCGCCGCGGGGGTGACACGGGCGGGCCGCCCGAGGAGCCGGGCAGAGGGCGCCCGCCCCGCCCGCCCCGCCCGCCCCGCCCTCACCATGGTCAAGGCCAGCACGTGCTCCGCGTCGTCCTCCTCCTCTACCCGGAAGGTGAAGGAGCGGGTGCGGCCGGAGAGCTCGCAGCCTGCGGGAGATCAGGGCGGGAGCCGAGGGCGGGCGTCGCGCCGCCCGCCGGCCCCGCTCGACCCCGGCCGCCCCGCCTCTCGCACACGCGGGCGCTCGCCGGCGCCCGCCCGCGCCCCGGCCCGGGATGCCCGCCCGCCGCCCGCCCGCGCCCGCGCCGCCCCCCCGGTACCGAAAAAGAAGCTGTCCATGGCGACCGGGGCCGGGCCCCGCAGGCCCCCGCCGCCCCCCGCGCGCGCCCGGCCCTCCGGGCCCGGGAGCGCCCGGGCGGCCGCGCCGGCGGCCATGCTGCAGGCCGAGCCCAGGCCCCGCCCCCGACGCACGCGCAGCCGCCGCTCGGCCCGCCCCTTAAAGGAGACGCGCGGCCGCGAGCCAGGGCGGGCTTCCGAGGGGGCGTGGCCGGGAAGACGCCGGCCCCTCCGGCTCGCTTCCCCCTGCGGCCGGGCTGCGGGCCGCGCTGTGCCCGCGGACGCTCGGTTCCGGGAGTCCCGCCGAGCCCTCGCTCCTCTCAGCCCGAGGCTCGCCCCGACCCGCTCCGCGCTCGCATGAGCCTGCCACCGCCGCGCGGGCCGGAGCCGGGGCACGGGCCAGCCCACGTGCGGGCCCCGCGGCCGGGCCATGTGCCCTCGCCTCGCCTGTCGCGGCGTGGGCGGCTCCCGGGCCCTCGCCTCCTCCTCCCCCGCTGTCCCGTGAGTGCGCCCCACCGGAGGCCCCGCGCCCCCCAGGCTGTGACCGCGGCGGAGGGCGGGGCGGCTGGACAGGGAGCCGCTGGACGGCCTCGAGGAGACCGGAAGGAAGCCCTTCCCGGCCGCAGCAGGGAGGGCTGCCCCAGGGCCCAGGCTGCCGCTCGAACGGGCGTGCCTGCTCGGGCGTGCCTGCTCGCGGGCGGGGCTGGACACAGGCAGAGTGGGAGCCGCGAAGCAGGTTCACACAGGGGACACGCACGCTTTTACTTCAAGTTTTATTTTGCCTCTTGCATGGTCTTCAGAGTCTTACAGTTCGTTTTCTACAGGAACTGAGCTGCGATCTAAACAGTGAAACGTCATTCCAACCTTAATAAATACTCAACCACGGGACGGCAGAGCTCTTTACGACTCAAGTGACACCAAGTGGGCGTGTTTCAGTCAGCACCTGTGACCAGACCAGCCAAAGTGATTAAAAGTCAAGATAAAAACCAAAAGCAAACTTGCTAAAATCCTGATTCCATGAGGCTGACCCTGAAGCCCTGCAGATGAAAGGCTGGAAGTGTCTGCAGGTGTCAAGCCGAGCACACCGACTCCCGCTCCGGCGGGGATCTTCCTAGCTCCGCCCAAACTTGGTTCCAGCCCTCCAACGCTTCGCACCCTTCGACCCTCAAAACAAAGGTCCCTTCCTTTGCCCCTTGCTCTCTCCCGTGGGCCAGGGCCCAATCGCGGGCCTTGGCTGGAAGTCACCAGGACCACTTAAGACAATGCTTTAAGCCTCTCAAGCCCGCATGGTGGAGTTCTAGGAAGGAAAATTTCTCTAGCTTCCTTCTCCTCGCCCCTCTCCCCTCACTCAGCTCAAAGTTAAACAGCTGATGCAAAACTGCAGGGAAGATATCAAGGTACTGTTATGAATCTAGAGAGAAGTCAGCCAGCCATGATGGAAAAAAAAGAATCCTGCAGATTAACGGACAGCCTCATGCTCAGAACCCTTAAAAACATCAATGCTAAATTAAACACATGAAGCTTTCAGAATCTGTGGTTAAAAGAAAATGGTAACTATAAATCATCGAAGTGTGCTCATTCTTTTAAAAATTAGATACAAACATGCAAGAATTAAAGACTCTGATTTAATAAAAACCAGTATTAACAGGTCTTGAGATTAAAGGACAACTGATCCAAGGGTAACTGGGACCACTCAGTCCCCAAACCCTGCTTGACAGATGTCAAAACCAACATTTCACTTCACATGCTGACTTGCTACTGAGGTTAATTTCCGTAAGTGACTGCACTCTGCAACAGATTAAGACCTATAAAATTAGGCTCTCGTACCCAAAATGGACATGGCCTAGGCCTACGTGGGAGGCACTTAAAAAATAATAAAACCTAAAAAAAAAAAAAAAATTCCCCAAACCAAAAGATAAAAGAAAATCCACTTCCACTGATTTTCACTATTGAAAGTGCCATCCTGAACCAACACCCTTTCATTTTCAAGAGGAAAAAAAAGTTACAAAAGCAGAAAACACAAAGGATAGTCAGGTTACAGCTAGTTTATATACAAAGAAATTTACAGGTTTGTTAATTTTAGGCTTTTGTCACACACAACTGCACATTTGTCCCTACAAAGCACAACATACCAGAACCAATGGTCACTACAGGAGACAATTGGCCATGGCTTTACAGAAAGCAGAAAAACTGCCCAAAATTAAAATCGTTTATTCGGCTTAAACTAATGCCACAACCATCCCACTGGGAATCTCTCCACCCTAAAGCCTCTGAAACCCACCAAATCGTTCTCGTCTCTGCCATGTCCCTGAAGACGAGACATTTCATTCAATAAACCAGGAGGGTGGCAGAAGTCATTTTGACTACTCTTGGGGGAGAAACGCAACCACACTGGATGCAAAAAATTGTGCTGACTGCATTTATTGAAGACCCCTCCCCAAATAATCCCAGGTAAGAGGTTGTGGCACCTGACACACACCCTATAAAGGAGGCCCCATCTCTTGTTTCATACAGGACCTGCAGCAATGCTATCTTCTTCCAACCAGGGAGTAGTCTGAAAGTGAGCCGGTAAGTTTTACATTGTGGTCTTTGTTCCAATCCAATTGGCTATAGTTTGTTGCCACTCAGAAGCTGAACCGCGCGGTGATCTCAACCACCACTCACAAGGTGGAGTTCGACTTTTGGGCAGCTCATGGTGCCGACAAATGTCACAGGCTCCGACCAAGTATAACCACATCCTTTGGAAATCCTTCCATTTTTGCAATTTCAAAACAGCCTAACTTGCTGTAAAACTCCAGAATTCTTTTATCATCTGGTCTCACTTCACAGAAAGCTCCCCGGGAGCCTAGAAATAAAACAAATATTCAAAACATAAATAAGTCACATATTTAGTATAATTGTGGATATGAAGTTGTAATTAGTCCATACTTAAATACAAATAATAAGGGCTATATCGGCTCCTAAATTCATACCACAATTTCTAAAATTCATATTAATATTCAACAATGAGTTAAACTCTTCCCCAGAAAGAAAATCTTTCAGGGACAGGGTACAAGAAACTTCAATGCAAAGTAAACCTCTTCAAAACATAAAAAGAACCTTGTAGGGGCCCCTACAGCAGAGCCTATTCCTGTCACAAGCCAATATACCCAGAATGCCATATATTCTTAAGACACGGTTCATCTATCTGTGTGATTGAGCCCAAGTACAGCACCAAAAGGATCCTTTCTTCGGATAAAGTTAGTTCCGTTATCCCCCAAGGGCAATACCACAGACTCGAATCACATGGAGCCGTAACAACAGACCAGGTGCCTCCTTGTGAAACAACCCTTGCATGAGGGCTTGACAAACTACCCATTTTTTTTATGACCCAAGGGCTAAAAACGGGCTTTGACATTTTAAAGACTGTTTCTAAAAAATGAAAAATATGCCACAGAGACCATATGCAGCCCTTAAAGCCTAAAACATTTACTCTGCAGAAAAAGTTTTCTTCCCACTGATGTAAAGCTAAATATTTTGAAGGGTCTGTTTAGACAAACTCTCAAGCAAAGCCCGCCTTCCTAAATGAGGTTTCTTTCTTGGGGTCATTCAGTTTTCCAGTTTCTTATGGGCCTCCTGGCAAAATGAATCCTCAATATGCTCACACTTCTCATTTCATTTGTTCACGGGGTAAAAGAAGAACAGCATTTTTCAATGTTTAATGCAGAGGCTATTCTTACACCATTTTCTTAAAAAAAAACTCGTAAGAAGTGGGAAGGGAGCCGGGCTCGGTGGCTCAGCCTGTCATCCCGCGCCTTTGGGAGGCTGAGGTGAGTGGATTGCCTGAGCCCGCGGGTTCGAGACCCGCCTGGGCAGCGAGACCTCATCTCTACAATAAACCAAAAAATCAGCCGGGCGTGGTGGCGCATGCCTGTAATTCCGGCTACTCGGAAGGCTGAGGCGGAAGGATCGCCGGAGCCCAGCAGGTCGAGGCTGCGGTGGCCGGGAGCTGCCACTGCACTCCAGTCTGGGCGACAGAGTGAGACTCCAACTCAAAAAAAAAAAAAAGAAGTAGGAAGGGGAGTATAAATTCACAACTCACTTCTCTCCTTTTCTGTCCTGAAGTATGGTCGTGACCCTACCCTTGCCCACTCCACACTATTACTCACCATTAGCCTTCAGTGAAGACAGGAGACAAGCCATCATGCTTTTGGCCACACTTGGGTCAGTTACTTTTTTGTGAATATCCATTTTTATCAGAGAAGGAAAGTTGGCAAGAAAAGTCTCTGGCAACACTTCCTGTTCTTCGTGGAAACTCAACATTATTTTCTGCAAAAACCAGAAAGCACTCTTGACCTTCAGCAGCAATCTATACCCCAACTATAGAACTCAGCAACAGGAAAAAGTAGGCGATATTTAACAACCCTTCCAGGCATTACATAAGTATCACACACAGAATTCATTAGCTTGTAATTCTAGCTGAAGCATTTTCACTTTGAAAAACAAGTTTGTCGGCTGGGCACAGTGGCTCACGCCTGTAATCCCAACATTTTGGGAGGCCCAGATGGGAGGATCGCTTGAGGCCAAGAGATTGAGATCAACCTGGGCAATGTATCGAGACTCTGTCTCTAAAAAAATAAATAAATAAAAATCACTTTTTAAAAATAAAAATATTAAAAAAAGACACAAAAGAAGTTAAAATAATTTTTTAAAGGAAAAAAAAAGAAAAGTTTGTCTAAATGCAACATGGTATTGGATTCTGAAGAGAAAGGACGTTAGTGCAGAAACTGGTGAATAAATTTGGCGCTTGGTTAACAGCAACGGACCAGTGTTGGGTTTCTTAGATTTAAAAAATGCAGAAAATGGGTGAGGCATATTCAAGAACATATTAACTTTGCAACTTTTGTGTAAATCTAAAATGATCTAATATAAAAAATGTTTTAAGTCAATGTATTACATACACAAAAAAGAGAATGTACTTAACACTACTGCACATTTAAAATGGTTAAGGTCAATTTTGTTATATGTATCTTACTACAGTTTTTTTTAAGTTAGTAATAGACATACTGGTCCTTTCTGATATGTCCTTAATACTGAAAAGTCAACTGTGAGATAACTGACAATGCACCAACAGCTCTATCACCAGCCTACTACAGTGTTCACATAATCCCAAGCAGGGCTGCTCCAAACCAACCCTGTTACACAGCCATATAGCTAAGGGCAAGAGGTAAAAATATAGAAATTATAAAAAAAAGAATGTGAGGCCAGGCTGGGTGGCTCATGACTATAATCTCAGCACGGAGGGAGGCCAAGCTAGGAAGAGTGCCTGAGCCCAGAATTCGAGACCAGCCTAGACAATATAGCGAGACCCTGTCTCTACAAATAAAACATTAGCCAGGCATAGTGGTGCACGCCTATAAGTCCCAGCTACTCAGGAGCCTGAGACAGAAGGATCGCTTAAGCTTAGGAGTTTGAGACTGCAGTGAGCCATGATTGCGCCATTGTACTCCAGTACTGGGAACGAGTGAGACCCCAACTCCAAAAAAAAAAAGAGAATGTGAGTACTCTGGTGTGGGGGGGAGAATTTTAGAAATGGAAAATAGTAAAATGGAAGAAAAGAATGATGTCACTAATAAGGGCCCAAATATATACCTTGAGTAGTCACTGAGCACAGAAATTATCCTCCAGAAGAAACTCCCCCCCCTTGAGTTGGAGTCCAGATGATCCTCCGCCTCAGCCTTCCAAATAGCTGGAACCACAGGCATGTGCCGTCATGCCCGGCTAACTTTTCTGATTTATTGTAGAGGAAAGGTCTCGCCATGTTGCTCAGGCTGGTGTAGAACCCCTGGGCTCAGGCAATCCTCTCGCCTCCGCCTCCTAAAGTGCTGGAATTACAGGCGTGAGTCACCGCACCTGGCCTATTATTAATTACAATGTAAACTGCATTATTGAGAAGGCAAGTTAGCCTCCTGACAAACCACCAAATGAGAGACTTTCATTACTTAACCTTGCTATAAGTACCCAAAAAAAGTCCCTTAATAATCTTCATGTTTAGTGCTTTAAAGCAAGATTAACAGGTCAGACATGGTGGCTCAAACCTGTAATCCCAGCACTTTGGGAGGCCGAGGTGAGAGGACTGCCTAAGCCCACAGGTTTGAGAATAGCCTGGGCAACTTGGCAAGACCTCATCTCTGCAATAAGTTAAAAAAAAAAAAAACAACTAGCCAGGCATGGTAGCACACACCTATAGTTCCAACTACTTGGAAGGCTGAGATAGAAGGATCGCCTGAGCCCAGCAGGTCAAATGCTGGGGTGGCTCTGAGTGTGCTACTACACTCCAGCACTCCAGCCAGGGCAACGGGGTGAGACTTCAACTCAAAAAAAAAAAAAAGCAAACAAAGTTCTTTGTCTAAATTATATTTTTACTTGAAGATACAGTACAACAGCGTTCCCAAATCAAAACCTGTCCCAGTGTTGAGGAAACAGTGAAAAAGATGTGATGAATAAGCCCCAAGAAACTTTTTCTGCAAGAAATTCAGAAAGCATGAAGTTTATGATTTCTGAAAGAAAAGGGATGCACCTGCATACTTTTCTATTTTAACGCATTCGTGACTACTGACGTGAATTTACATCACTCCAAATTCTATTTCTGGTCGCCGCTGACGTGAACTGTCTCATCATAGAAGACTGTCTTTTTGGTTTATAATCTGAATAAAAATACAAAATACAGAAGGCTAGTCACAGTGGTCTCTGTGGCAAATACTGGATATGTCTGCAACTTTCAGCTGTATTGTGAAAAAGGTGACAATTTAGAAAAGACCATTTCATCACTTGTACTCAACCACAGAAGTTGGCGGCAGCCAGGTTCAGATTTTTAAAAAATTCTCACCCGCAATAAATAAATAAAGTCATTTTCACCAGCTATCAGTATTAGGAAAGCGAAAAATTTGCCAGCCACGAATGCATTAGTGAGTACTTTGTTAACAAACAAACAAACAAACAAGAACACCATTACAGACTAATTCTTAACCTGTGTATTACCTCAGCCTCAGAGAGTTCCTTGTCACCATTTGGCTTGGTATACTTTTCCTGCATGAAGGGAATCCAGGAAATTTTACATTTTTTAATAAAGGGGGTCACATCTACAGTGCCCAGGGCATAACCACAAATGCCATCTTCATCTTCTAGGACAAAGCAATAATCCAGGCTGAGGGAAAGCAGCCCTCCTACTAACCTGTTCAGAAGGAAAGAGGCCAGAGTGAACATTCCAGTTACTAACACAAAACTCAAGCTTAGGTGAAGCAAGCTCAATGTACTTGAATAAACTAAGGAAACTACATTTTGCATAAAAACTGGAAATGGGCCTGGCCTGGTGGCTCAGCCTGCAATCCCAGCACTTGGGAGGCCAAGGCAAGTGGACTGCCTGAACCTGCGGGTTCAAGACCCGCCTGGGCAACTTGGCGAGACCTCATCTCTACAATATATCCAAAAATTAGCTGGCGTGGTAGCGTGTGCCTGTAGTTCTGGCTCCTTGGAAGGCTGAGGCAAAAGGATCGCTGGAGTCCTGCAGGTCGACGCTGGGGTGGCCCTGAGCGTGCCCCAGCACTCCAGCCTGGGTGACAGTGTGAAACTCCAACTCAAAAAAAAAAAGAAACTGAAAATGCACCCATATTAATATTCAGATTGTACTAAAACTAAAGTTGTTTAACTCCAGCCAGCACCTCCCCTCAACCTGATAAACCTAGCTGTGAAATGTCTACTATCAAAGTCAAATACTCATCACATACTTGTCTCCAATAAGGTCAGGCTGACTTTGAAAAGGTAAACCCACTCCATCGTCATACATTTCTCTGCAAATCTTGTACACGGAAGCCTGAAAATATAATCTAGTTAAGCAACACATCAAGAAAAATGGCAGCAGAATCTAACAATATGACTCACAAGTCAGTCTGGGGGAGGAGTGACGAAATGCCTGGCCGTCAGAAACACCACCTCTACTTTGTTAAACACAGATTTATTCACTGAGTCAGATTTGTAAAACCAGCAGAAAACAGCAAGGCTTTAGTAAACACCAATAACTCTTTGCAGATGATGGTTTTTGTAGTAAGCTGTGGATTCAAAGGCCAGCAACTTTGAGGTTGAGGGCCTCTCATTTTCCACATGTGAAGGACACTTCTAAAATGTGTATCCCTCCTGTTACTGTCTTTGAACAGGCTGGCTTTTTTCTATAGCTGATTGTCAACAGCCTGTAGGTATTTCACAACTGACAATTCCAGAATGCTAAGATATTAGAGGAAATCAGACAAGGACAACATATCATTTAGACAAATTAGCTGTTTTGTAATTCCAAGTCTGAGTACGTGGCATCTGGCTTTTTATAGGGAGAAATTTAAGAACTTGGCACAAAATGTTAGGAGTCTTAACTCCTTAGGTCCTACTCAAATTTCTCCACTTATGTTGAATGTTTCAGTTCACTTTCTACATCTAAAGTTTGTATTTTAAAACAGAATGTATTTCTTTAACCCGTGATTCAAAGACAGACTAAGTGTGCACCATAACCATACACCAAGTTGGTGGGAAGATAATTACCTCATCTTTAGGAAAATACGGTCTGATAGTATACACCTTGGAGGTAGGAGTCAGTGGGGGTGGTTGAAAAAAGAGATCATTTGCCCCATCAATTGGCAGCAAACGCTGTGGGAAGAAAAAAGGGAGGTGAATTAGTACTGGGAAGACATCCAGTTCAAACGGGTGTGCTCTGCAGACTACCAACTTAACATTAACTGGCTGCTGCAGGCAGACCTAAAGAGAGGGGTGTCCTATGCTTTACTGATATCAACTCCTCTTTGCTGGGGGAGGGGAGTGCTTCTGAATAGAAACTACCCAAACTGAGTTACACAGCTTTAGTGGCATAGTAACAGGGATTTAAGTTTACAGTAAAAACAAAAACAAAAACAAAAGCCTACTCCAATGATGACAAATCTACTTTTTTAAAACCAGCCTTATATAGACCATCTCTCTACAAAAAGATGGCGGAACAGAACGCCAGGAGGAAAGGTTTGGTCTGAAGAGGGTTATCTGTCCAGGAGACGCCTTATCCCCAAAGCAAAGCGCTTCAGTCTGCTGTGCGCAGGAGAGCACCTGTTGGGGGGAGAGAAGTGGAGCACCCGGAAAGTCCATGAACAAGTTCCAGTGGCAAGCGCCGCCTGTGCTGCTCAAAGGGTCCCCAGTGGACTGTTCGCTCCAGCACAAGGCACAGTCCTCGAGCGAATGGATCGACATCCCACGGCCCCCCGTCCCCGCTCGCACGGGCACAGCCAGTCATCTCTGCTCATGGAGTCTCCCAGCAGACAAGCATGCGCGCATTGTGCATTGCGGGCGCAGACTGAAATGCTGTGCGACCTGCAAAGAAACAATGTGAGGTGTACACCTAGAGGCGCTGCGCGTCGCAGGCGCGGGGGATTGGCAGCATCTCCTTCAGCAATTACTGCGAGAGAGGAGGAAAATCTGATCTGAAAAGCCAGCTGGGTAACTAGATTGAATTTGGGACCAGAAAGCCTTCGGCAGACCAATCCTTCCAGCCATCTGATGCGCAACATAAGGTTTCTCATAAAACAAAGAAAACGTCAATTCAGTTGTGAATTCATATTGATACCTGGAACTCTCCTGCTAGACCACCTCTAAAGGCCCAGGGTTCTTGGTCTCCAATTAAGAACTGTGCTGAAGAATGACTACGACACCCTGTTGAGATCAGATCCAAGCGGAGAACGTTACGAGAAAGGGGATTTCCTGGGGTCTCAAATGTCCAACAAACTAACAAACACTTTGTGGAAACAGCTCTCTAACAATCATAATCCAGGGTTTCAGGGCAAGGCTGTGATAATATTCTTTTTTTAGTTCATAATGGCATTTTAATATGAATGCTCCTTCCTCCAGTTAATGAAGAATCACTGTTATCAGCTCTGCTTTTTGGAAGGAAAGTTAAGTCCCAAGTTTGTCTAGGTTGAGTTTATATATCCCCTAGAAACAGCTATACAAATCAAGCTAGCTGCTTGCTCTATCATGAAATTATAGTAACTAGAATCTGAAATGAATGATCGAATATGAGACGTCTTATTATCACAGCCCAAAGGAATTAAACCTGTCTGAAGTCACATTTTACATTTTGAGGACGGGTACAGGAAAGGGAAAGGGGGGAGGGGATTAATCTTGTCAGAAAACTAAGGTCAACAGAATAAATAAAAGAAACTGCTACTAAGTTGGCAAAAGAAAACAATGAGAACTTTTTTTGGGGGGGGCAAAGATAATCCAAGTGCAGACTTGGCTACTTATGCCAGTCCAGTCCGACAGATTCTGAGAACTAAGGAGAGCCAAGTGACGACACTCTTGATGTGTCCAGAGCTAAAACATACTTTTTCTTACAAGTATAGCAGTATCTGTTTCCTCTGATCAGTCATTGTAATCTTTGCAATGCACTGAGCACAGGCATGGAGCACAGAAGTCAGTACTTAAGACACCACTCAGCCAATTTAGGCAGTAAAGCTAGCTAAGGATAAGATAATTAAAGGCAAACATTTGGAGGCCAAATCAAATCCCTGCCTAGTCTTCTGACAAGATAAAGCAGCGCAATATAGTTCTTTTCCATTGGAAGACAGCATTCTACCTCCTGTTCAAGTTAACAGTCTCATCAGTACAAGATACAGTGTGCTAGTCAGACAGTCCCAAAGCAAACCAATTTTGTGCTGACAATTCAGGCCCGTGAAGAGATTATATCTGGGTCTGTCGTTTTTTTAGGGGTAGGGGTATTTTTTAAGTATTTGTAAAATAAGTATGACATAGGGTCAAAATTTAGACGACAGAGGGAAGCCGGCCCATTTCAAAACTCAGTGTAATTTACACTGAGGAAAAACGACAGCTCTCAAACTTTAGATCAGCCAATTTCCCGTACCCCCTACTTTGAGACCACAACATAACTAGCACTTCCAACTAGTACAACAAAAAGCTGCATGTACGAAGAGCTGTGCAAATGAAAACATGGTTAATGCCTCAGTCGCTGCGCAAACGTGACTTCAGTTCATGCCTACTGCCCTTCAGTCTACCTGAGCTACCTCACAGATAGAACCTTTCAACTTAAGCTAATTAATCACGACGCGCTGTGAGCATCTGCCGCTGTCCATCCAACAGTAGTAGACACTTGTGCTGAGGATTCTCCCATCTGCACACAATGGGGAAGAAGATAATAGAAGTCGTTAGTGATCAAAAGTACTGCACAGCCACATTGTTTAAAGGACTGAATGCCAGCTGGACTGGAGACAGGAGGAAATGGAGGCTTCGATCAGAACCAAGGAGACGCTCTCCCTGTCTGAGCTTTTGTAAAGTTAAAGCTTCTCAAGACGCTCTGACCTAGGGACTGTGCAACAACTATCTGCACAATCTGGGAACGCTATCCCGTAGCTGGAGCACAGAGATGAAGCCTGAGAAGAGAGAAAAATACTGCACATAATCAAAACTTCGTTTTTAATAATTTTTGAACTAGAAGTCAAATATCAAGTGTTTTCAGCGATACGTTCTCAAACTCAAACGATTTCACGCACAAAATTCCTGAGGGCCTTGAAAACTTAATCACTGCGAGGATCAGTAACTCCTCGGGTTTCTTCCGAGGGGTCTCCACACCTGTAAGAGGTGTCTGGGAGCCTTTTAACAAGAGGGTAAGGATTCTCTCTCCCATCTGTTGTGCTATACATACAGCAGCCCCCCAAAAGCTCTGTGTTCTCAGAAAAACAGACTCTACTTTTAGCAGCGAATTAGTTGTTTCACAGGGAAACTGGCTTTTAAAAAATATTTAAGAGCCCAAAGTATACAGGCAGAAAGTGAAAAATCTCACTCTTCCCCCTCGTTAGTTTAAGCTCACAGCGTTTCAGATATCTATTTTATAGCCAAGACCATGAAACCCATCACAGTATTTGTGACCACTATGAAAACCATGACATGCCAGTCAGCCTTGCTGCCTGCTGGGTGCCGTGTGTAAGTCCATTGCGTATTCCTTATTATCAGACTTGAAAACCTGGAAATGAAGTCAGGTCCCTGGAGAAACCTGGCCATGCTGGTGCTTTTTTAAACCAAGTTTGAGAATTAAAAACAAAAACAACACAAAAATCAGTCTTCAAAGGAGACACATGAAGCAGAAATTTTTAGGGAAAGACAATTTCCACCCTTGGTTAAACCAGTCACTTGGCAGAAAGATAAAGAAAAAGCCAAGTGAAATAATACCGGGAAGCACCAGAACAGCCTTTCGCTAGAGCTCGCATGCGCACAGGGCTGGGAGGAGAGCTTCCTCTGCCAGGCCCTTGAGGGGATCTCAGCAATCGTTCTGTTAAATACAGCATTAACGTTATCAAGACACAGCAAGCAGCACAAGCTTCCAGAGTCACATTTCGTAGTGTCTCATCTCCAAATCAGATACAAGTGGTATACAGGGTTCCATCCAGAAAGCATTCAGTCAGAGCAAGTTAAAGTCAGTACTTTCTAACATATTTTCAAGATACTTATGCTGAATTAGCCCAAGGGAGAAAAATGAAAATCTTAATGTAATACTGAGACTTGCATCTCATGTCTTCAACAATGCCTACCTTTGAAAGAAACCTAGGCAAAGAATTGAAAAGATTTGGAAATTCGCCAATTCCCCAAATGTTTTCTCCCTGTGGGATAATTGTCTTAAAGGACAATCATTTGAGGAGAAGAGATTATTCCTGGTGCACCTACCTAACCACTGTACAAAAGACTTCACCATAGACATTATACTCTTGATATCCCACACATAGGAGTACATGTCATAAAGGATTGTCCTGTTGGCACAGTTGGAGAGCCGGGTGAACATGCCCATCACCAGGCCACACATCTCTTCAAACTTGGCTGCTCGAGACCGCCATTCTTCAATCTATTGTGGATCAATCAAAACACAAGAAACAGCAAGCTTAACAGAATCGCCTAAGACGCAGTTATAAGTTCTCTATCCTATCAGGCACCTGCAATTTATCCTAACCATTAAAGTATCACTCTGTATCGCCCTACACCCCCAAAAGATCCAAATTTTATCTATCAAAAATGATGCATTTATTCTTACATGTTTAAACTTCAGTCACCTTCCAAGTACTCTCCATTTGATGCAATACACCTATCGAGACGCTTTTCCCACTGCTCAAAACAGTTTTTGAACTGTCAATTTTGATGCCTTTTAGTGCTTCTGATGTTTTTTCTTTCACCGATTCCACCGTGACATAATGTTCCCCTTTGAGGACTTTTTTCATCTCGGAAACCAAAAAAAGTTGCTTGGGGCAAGACTGGGTGAATAGGGAGGGTGGGGCACAGGGCTCATGCTGTTTTGGGTCAAAAACTGCTGAACACCCAGCGCAGTGTGGGCAGGTGCGTTGTCCTGGTGGAAGAACCAGTCAGCTGTTTGCCACAGCTCGGGATGTTTCTTCTGCAAATTGTAACATGGCCTTCTCAAAACTTCCAGATCAAAACTCTGATTGACCGCTGGGTCTGGAAGAAGAAATGCTGGGTGTACTACAAAAGGGCCCACACTCCAAAAGACAATTCCGGGCTCTTTTGGGTCCTCCCTTGTAATCAAAATAATCAACAATGACTTTCCCTCAATCCTAACGAGAAGGTCAACTAAGGAGCAGAAGGTACCGGATTCAGGACTCCACATCCACTTTAAAGAATATATTCTTCTTTTTTTTTTTGAGTTGGAGTCTCACTCAATCGCCCAGGCTGGAGTATAGTGGCATGCTCACAGCCATACAGTCTCGACCTGCTGGGCTCAGGTGATCCTTCCGCCTCAGCTTTTCAAGTAGCTGAAACTACAGGCAGGCATCACTACGCCTGGCTAGATTCTTGATGTATTATAGAGATGAGGTCTCACCAAGTTGCCCAGTTGGTCTTGAACCCCTGGTCTCAGGCAATCCTCTCGCTTCAGCCTCCCGAAGGGCTGGGATGACAGGCTTGAGCCACCGTACCTGGCCTAAAGAACATATTCTAAGCCAGGCGCGGTGGCTCACGCCTGTCATTCCAGCACTTTGGGAGGTGGAAGTGAGAGAATTGCCTGAGCTCAGGGGTCCAAGACCAGCCTGGGCAACTTGGTGAGACCTCATCTCTACAACAAATCAAAAAATAAGTTGGGCATGGTAACTCAAAAAATAAAAAAATAAAAAAGAACATATTCTCGCCAGGCTCGATGGCTCAGCCTATAATCCCAGCCCTTTGGAAGGCCGAGGTGAGTGGACTGCCTGAGCCCACAGGTTGGAGACCAGCCTGGGCAACTGGCGAGACCTCGTCTCTACAATAAATCAAAGATTAGCCGGGCGTAGTAGCATGTGCCTGTAGTTTCAGCCACTTGGAAGACAAAGGCGGAAGGATCGCCTGAGCCCAGCAGGTCATCGCTGGGGTGGTCATGAGCGTGACACTGCACTCCAGCCTGGGCGACAGAGTGAGACTCCAACTCTAACACACAAAACAAACTCTAAAATATGGTCAATTATCTGCCCGTTACCAATCAATGTACTTATCTAAGAACCTTCTCCATATTACCAGTGTGGAAAACTGTCAAGGATAGAGAAACAGGTACATTTACACACTCACCTTTTCAGAGTCTTTTCCTTTGCAGTTGACACTGACAACACTGCTGTTCGCTCGAAGCCACTGGAATTCCCGCAGCATCTGTGCTCCTTTGGGCCCGTGCTCGTAGGGAAGGTAAAACAGATCAGCAAGCAGCTGCAAATCCTCCAGGGTCACCGGCTCCGCGGCGTACAAGGGCTTTTCATTCGGGCCCGGCACAAATGGCTCCCTGCTCGTCTGCTCATCAGTCTGCATGGGGGCAATGTCACCAATGCCATCTTCCTGCATTGACATCTCTGGGGACTTTGACTCGGCTATGCTCTCTTTGTCAGTGTCCATGGGCTTCAGCTCCTCTGCCATTTTAGCTTCAACAATCTCACTCAGTATTTGATTGTCATTCTTGTGGTCTGTTTCTTCTTGTTTCTCCACTACCATGTCCATGGGTTCTTCATCAGACTGCTTCTTTTCTTCCTCCTTGGCAAGAGCTGTGGGCTCACCACTCAAGGCTGCCCCCTGGCTCATAATGGGCTCCTGGTAAACGGTTGTGACCACAGTTGTGGCATTTAAAGAGGGTGCTGCAACTAGCGGAGCCCCATCGACGACACTTGCTTTCGCACCACTGTGTGCCACCTGCCGGCCTACAGAGTCAACAAATAAAAGATAACAGAGGCCGTCAAACTAGTCATGGAACAAGTGGGGTTTAGAGAAATGCTTTCTTCTGATCATATCTGTAAAGTGAAACCTCAATTTGAGATTCCAAGTATTCGAACGCTGAAAAAAACGCAATTTCTCTAAACCACCAGACACAGGAATGGAGAGGGAGCGGGAAGAACAGGTAACAAACACCCCTGAATACGCCAGCATCTATTATTACGTTCTCATCTGAAGATCTGTATTCAAAAACACTTAAGGGCAACCCCCTCAGGTCCCCTCCCGCTGTGGCAGCTTTTCTGTCCTCTCAAAAAATCCTGCTTTAAAAAAAAAACAAAACACTTAAATAAGGTATGGTGGCTCATGCCTATCATCCCAGCACTCTGGGAGGCCAAGGCAGGAGGATTGCCTGGGCCAGAAACTCAAGGAGTTCTCTACAAAAACAGAAAAATTAGCTGGGCATGGTGATGTGCACCTGTAGTCCCAGCTACTCAGGAGGTTGAGGCAGGAGGATCACTTGAGCCCAGGAGTTGGGAGGCAGTGAGCCATGATCGCACCACTGCACTCCAGCCTGGACGACAGAGTGAAGCCCTGTCTCCAAAACAATAGCAACAACAAAAACACTTAAATAACTATTTCAAAAAAGATCTTTTAAGACAAATTGGCATTTTAAAAAGTAAGATTTTTTTAAAGCCTTATTCTCCAAATCCCTAAATTTCATTAGTTTCACCTTGCCTAGTAGGCTTTAGCTAAGGCACACGACAGTGTTCTTCACGTTGTGACACAACCATGTGACCCAACCCCTTAACAAGGAATGGCCAACTCACTGCTGTACTGATGAGGGACGGCGAACTCCTGCAGCCACTCCGTCAGAGCCAGCTTCAGAGCGGTCTGAGGACTGTAGAGAACGTCCGTTTCAATGTCCTCATCACTGCCCTCATTCTCTAACTTTATCTGGATGGACACAGTACTGTCTTCACTGTCAGCTGCAAAGAAAATGGCACAAAAATCACTTGATGACAGAAGTTCCTGACAAGTGAGAGGGACAGATGCAACTAATTGTTACAGAACAACCAGAAGCCAAGAACGGGAAAGAGAACAAACATGAAACATAAAAATGCAAACAAGAGTATATAAAAATCACAACTGAAATATATGACACCAATTTTACAACCATTGGAAAAGTTGATCTTCAACGCCCCCCGAGGACCAATTGTTGGGACTGCAAAATCAAAAACTCCCCTAGCCGGGTTCGGTGGCTCAGCCTGTAATCCCACCCCTTTGGGAGGCTAAGGTGAGTGGATTGCCTGAGCCCGTGGGTTCGAGACCCGCCTGGGCAGGCGAGACCTCATCTCTACAATAAATCAAAAAATCAGCCGGCCGTGGTAGCTCGCGCCTGTAGTTCCAGCTACGTGGAAGGCTGAGGCGGAAGGATCGCTGGAGCCCAGCAGGTTGAGGCTGTAGTGGCCGGGAGCGGCCACTGCACTCCAGTCTGGGTGACAGAGTGAGACTCCAACTCAAAAAAAAAAAAAAAACTCCCCCTAAGGAAAACATTCCCTAGCCTTCAACAGAGCACCCACATGTTAGCGCACACACACAAGACAATGAAGCTCTGAGCCAGGACAGTGGCAGGGAAATTAAGCCTGAACTCTCTGGTTTGCCATTAAAAACACCCAGTTCTTAGCTCTCCCCATGATCTCCTTCACTCATCCTTGTCTGCCTAGTGTCTGCTACTCTTTTTTTCTCGAGTCTAGGGTCTCACTCAGTCACCCAGATTAGAGTGCAGTGGCACACTCACAGCCACCCATGTCGACCTGCTGGGCTCCAGTGATCCTCCCACCTCAGCATTACAAGTAGCGGGAACTATAGGCACGTGCTACCACACCCAGCTAATTATTTGATTTATTGTAGAGATGAGGTCTTGTCAAGTTGCTGGGGCTGGTCTTGAACCCACGGGCTCAGACAATCCAGTTGCCTCAGCCTCCCAAAATGCTTGGGACTATAGGCTGAGCCACCAAGCCCAGCCATCTGCTACTCTTGATACGTACCATTCTCTAACTTAAAAAAGATATGGATGTTAAGTACCATGTACACAAAGGGGATTGACAGTCTACTCCTAACTTTTGTTTTTTATTGGGGACAGGAGGACGACAATGGCTGAGCCATAAAGGGAGGCGTTAATTCAATACACAACTGGAAGCAGGGGTACAGAACATAGAAATGGACTGCATCCGCTGGACACGATGGCTTATGCCTGTCATTCCAGCACTTTGGGAGACAGAGGCAAAAGGACTGCCTGAGCTCAGGAGTTCGAGACCAGCCTGGGCAACATGGTGAGGTCTCGTCTCCACACACACACACAAAAAATTAGCCAGGCATGGTGGCCAAGTAGTTTCAGCTACTTGGAAGGCTGAGGCCGAAGGATTGCCTGAACCCAGCAGATCAAGGTTACAGTGGCCGTGAGCACATCCCTGCACTCCAGCTAGGGCGACAGAGTGACTTCGACCCCTCCACGAAAATAAAGGACTTGGACCACAGCCATACAACTACAAACCAAGTGTCATGATATGACACTTCAGTAGTCTAAAATGGGCAAAATTCAGAGAGCTTCAACATGTCAGTGTTCACTGTGTTTACCTCCAGCCCATGAACCTTTCATGCCCAGCAAACTCTTAAACTTTGACTCAGCTTAAAATTCTGTGAAATCAGGCCAGGCATAGTGGTTCACACCTGTAATTCCCACACTTTTGGAGGTCAAGGCAGGAGAATTGCTTGAGGCCAGGAGTTCCAAGACCAGCCTGGGCAACATACTGAGATTCTGTCTCTACAAAAAAAATTTAAACATCAGCCAGGAGGAGTGGCGTGCACTTGGAGTCCCAGCTACTCGGGAGGCTGAGGTGGGAGGATCACCTGAGCCCAGAAAGTTGAGACTGTGGTGAGCCATGACCTTGCCACTGTATTCCAGCCTGGGAAACAGAATGATACCCCGACTCAAAAAAAACAAAAAAAAATGTGAAATCATCTGTCACCACCACTCTTGCTTAGCAGAAACAATTACCGTTTCCTGTGTTCACACAGCACTTTGCAGATAACTATCACAACACTAGCACACTATACAACAATTGTCTATAAGCCTTATCCAATATTAGACTGGTTTTCAAAAGAAAGAACTACTTTATCATTTGCAACCTCAGTGCCCAGGAAGATGAACCTGCCACGTATTAGATTAGTTAAATGCAAATAAATCAGCAACTAGCAAGCATTCTCTTACTTAGAGCTCTTAATTAGAGACTTTCCATAGGCAAAAAATAGTAAGGCAACATCTAAAATAAGAACGTTCCATAAATGTAAGATGAAGCTAAATGACATATTAACTTAGATAAGAATATCTAGGCTGGGCTCGGTGGCTCAGCCTGTAATCCCAGCACTTTGGGAGGCCAAGGTGAGTGGATTGCCTGAGCCCGCGGGTTCGTGACCCGCCTGGGCAACTTGACAAGACCTCATCTCTACAACAAATCAAAAATCAGCCGGGTGTTGTAGCGCGCACCTGTAGTTCCAGCTACTTGGAAGGCTGAGGTGGAAGGATCGCCAGAGCCCAGCAGGTCGAGCCTGCAGTGGCTGGGAGCGGCCACTGCACTCCAGTCTGGGTGACAGAGTGAGACTCCAACTCAAAAAAAAAAAAAGTTATTTTGAGACGGGCTCGGTGGCTCAGCCTGTAATCCCGCGCTTTGGGAGGCTGAAGTGAGTAGATTGCCTGAGCCCGCAGGTTCATGACCCGCCTGGACAACTTGGCGAGACCTCATCTCTACAATAAATAAAAAATCAGCCAGGCATGGTAGCGCACGCCTGCAGTTCCAGCTACTTGGAAGGCTGAGGTGGAAGGATCACCGGAGCCCAGCAGGTCGAGGCTGCGGTGGCCAGGAGCAGTCATTACACTCCAGTCTGGGTGACAGAGTGAAAAAAAAAAAAATCTAGTAATCTAAAATGTTCCATTTAATAAAATTGCCTGAAAACATGTATTGAATCAGAATGGTTCTAGAAACGAAGGAAACACTAAAGACTACCTCGTCTGGGACTCAGACTTTAAAGACTGAATCACATCTCATTGCCAAGTGATCCTCCAGCCTCAGCCTCCCTAAGAGCAAGGACTACAGAAGCATACCACCATACCCAGCTAATATTTTTATTTATTTTTATTATTTTATTCTTTTGAGTTGGAGTCTCGCTCTGTCGCCCAGACTGGAGTGCAGGGGCCGCTCCTGGCCACCGCAGCCTCGACCTGCTGGGCTCCGGCGATCCTTCCGCCTCAGCCTTCCGAGTAGCCAGAATTACAGGCATGCACTACCACGCTCTGCTGATATTTTGATTTACTGTAGAGATGAGGTCTCGCTGCCCAGGCAGGTCTCAAACCGGCGGGCTCAGACAATCCACTCACCTCAGCCTCCCAAAGGCGCGGGATTACAGGCTGAGCCACCGAGCCCAGCTTATTTTTTTATTTTTCTGTAGAGATGTCTTGAACTCCCAGCCTCAAGTGATCCCCTACCTCAGTCTTCCTCTGCCATGTCAGTGGGACTACAGGCGTGAGCCACCTTTACCTGGCTCTGAATCACATTTTTAAAACAAAGAACTGGCTGGGCACGGTGGCTCACGCCTGTAATCCCAGCACTGTGGGAGGCGGAGGCAAGAGGACTGACTGAGCCCAAGAGTTCAAGACCAGCCTAAGTAACTTGCAGAGTCCTCATCTCTACAATAAATCTAAAAATTAGCCAGGTGTAGAGGCACACACTTGTAGTTTCAGCTAACTGGAAAGCTGAAGCAGAAGGATTGCCTGAGCCCAGTAGGTAGAGGCTGCAGTGGCCGTGAATGTGCCACTGCACCCCAGCCTGGGAGACAGAGCGAGATTCCGACTCAAAAACAATAATAAAAAAGAACTGACGCAGAATTTAAGTGACTTGACCACGGCCAGGCAGCCTTTTCTCCTATCATGTATCTATCCATTAATAATTACCTTCATAAAACCACCTAAATTGTGAATGACAAAGAAACACATACTTGCCATTGGCTGTATGGTCACTCCAGCATCCCTCCCAAGGTCAAAGATCAAGGACAGGTTACTTACTCATCACTACATCTTTTCTCACTCCATTCATGTTCGATTTATACCAAGTGGCAAGGGTGTGGATAGCAACATAGTTGGCTTCAAATTCACAATTTGGATTCGTCAGGACTCCTTTTAAGCGTGGAATGAGTTCTGTGGATCTGCCTTTATACGGGCCCAAAAATAATCTCTTCTGATCATAATCATTGGCATGAATGTTATCCCAGATTACTGGAGCTCTCTTGATAATCTTAGAAACCTCTTCAATGGACTCTACTGGAATTTCTTTAGAAACAACTTTGGGACCTAAAAATAATGACCACCATTTGTTTAAAAAATCTCACACATGGTTCTTCAAAATATATTGTACATGCAATGTTTTATGTTGTTTCCTCACATGCACACTTTCTAACAATTTTTCTTTTTAACACAGCAACATGTCTTTTTACTCAGTTTTACTTTTTGTATAAAACAGAATAATCTCCTACGGCTGGGATCAATACCTTTAGCCTAGTTTCCTATAGACTCTTTATTACTTATTCAGTAACTGATAATCAGATTCATTGCAAAAACCTGAGAATTTTTTTATACTAAGTGAAGAATGTATACTTAAATAGTATTTTAACAGGTTTTCTGGTTACGGCTCAGTTTTTTAAAACTATTCAATTAACAAGAAAGTGATATGTTGAAATTCAAAGTTTTATCCACACACATCTTAAAGACTTACCGGTCCAAAGCACCTCAATTCCAGGTAGAAGCTTTTCACCCACAGTCCTTAAATAAGGAGACTGAGATACATTTGGATAACAGAAAGTGCCACAATATTCTAAATGTAAGGAGAAAAATTAAGTAAGATGGTCAGAAGTGGAATGGTTAAGGGTTTTTAAATAGGGAAATGTCTGCCAATTCTAAATTCTTTTCCCCCAAATGATAAAAGGCCTTCTACTAGGAAATAGACTCAAGTGTGTAGTTCATTAAGAATCAATTTGTAAGCCAGGCTCGGTGGCTCAGCCTGTAATCCCGCGCCTTTGGGAGGCTGAGGTGAGTGGATTGCCTAAGCCCTCGGGTTCGAGACCTGCCTGGGCAGCGAGACCTCATCTCTACAATAAATTTTAAAAAAAAAAATCAGCCGGGCGTGGTAGCGCATGCCTGTAATTCTGGCTACTTGGAAGGCTGAGGCGGAAGGATCGCCAGAGCCCAGCAGGTCGAGGCTGCGGTGGCCGGGAGCGGCTACTGCACTCCAGTCTGGGCCACAGAGTGAGACTCCGAGTCAAAAAAAAAAACAACAAACTTAACTTGCAACGAATTCCCAGTATAATCTCACACATATTTGTGAGTACGCATATAGAATCAGACCACTAAAATAAGGTTCTTGGCTCACAATACTCTAAGACAGATACACACACACACACAGTTAAATACTTCAGTCTAAAATTTCCTAGAACTTGCTTATTTATCCCTTGCTCAACAAGAAATCAAGTCTGGAGACAACTTCTAAGTTTAATTTTGAGAAGCAACTGAAAGAGACTAAAACATGTTCCACAAAGCCCAGATGGAAGTGGGAGGAATGAAAAAAACGGGAAAGATATGCATGAGTAGAAAAAGGGATAAGCAAGAAGAAATGAGAAGTGACTAAGGAAAAGCATCTAGACGTTTCTTCCAGTTTTCTTTGATACTGTCCCTCCTTTAATTCTGATAATGTCATGCTCAAATACTTAAATACATAAAATCTTTTGCCTACTCAGTTGTCATTAGTTCCTAAAACTCCTCCAATAAAGACCTGGAGAAACAGCTTCTAGAAAAAGGACTCTACTTTTAGACGTGGGGAGGCAGGGTGGGCTTCATGAGGTCCCGTGCACAATCCTTTGGAAGTTCTATATTTCAAGAAGACTAGTTAAACATAAAACTACTATGTACAATACCTGTGGGACAGAAGAGGAATGTTTCTGGCTCTCCCAGGTACTGATAGATTTCATTTGTGATGGAGACCTGGGCATGAGCAAAAGAACTGAACACCTCTTTGTCTGCTGCACACATATTATGGTCAATATCATCAAAAAGCAAAGCAAATGACCTGCACCCAAACTGAGAAACCTAGAAAAAGAATTAAAAAATCAAGATGCTAATCAGTTCATTTTAGAATAAACACAAGGGATTCTAAATATTAAAGTATGTACTTAATAGTTATACTTAAAGTCAAATATTTTCCTTAGTAGAATGTTCAAAGCCAGACCTACTGTTTTTATATTTTCAGTGAAAGAAATTCCAAGTTAAACAACTAGAGTTCTTGGATCTACTTTTCATTTGGGTTTGAATGCAATTCAAGTTGAATAGCCCTTACCCAAATGCTTGAGACCAGAATTCAGTTTTGGAATTCAGACTTTTTTTTCAGACTTTGGAATATTTACATTATATCCAGCACCCCTAATCTGAAAATCCGATATCTGAAGTGCTCTAACGAGTTTTTCCTCTGAATGTCAAACTGGTACTCAAAAACTTTCATTTTGAAACATTTCAGATTAGGGATATTCAGTCTGTATGACATTACGTACCAACAAAACTTTCACAGGCCTAGCCTCCTACTTCATTGGTTGCTAATAGTAAAAGACCCAACAGAGTCAGAAAAATACAAAAACATAAAACAGTAAGCAACTTTGAGACATTAAAAAACTCAGGATTTGTCCTAGTCCCAAAAGGTACATTGATCCCTTTGTAGATAAACCTAGCTAGTTGGTATGACTCAGAAAGAACGTGACAGAATTCCATCAAGTAGGGAAATAATCTCATTTATAAAAACTTTAACTACACCGGGCTCGGTGGCTCAGCCTGTAATCCCGCGCCTTTGGGAGGCTGAGGTGAGTGGACTGCCTGAGCCCACGGGTTCGAGACCCGACTGGGCAGCAAGACCTCATCTCTACAATAAATAAAAAAAAAATCAGCCGGGCGTGGTAGCGCATGCCTGTAGTTCCGGCTGCTTGGAAGGCTGAGGCGGAAGGATCACCGGAGCCCAGCAGGTCGAGGCTGCGGCGGCCGGGAGCGGCCACTGCACTCCAGTCTGGGCGACAGAGAGAGACTCCAACTCAAAAAAAAAAAGTTCAACTACCTTGAATTTTTTACCAGCCGTTTTAATGCCACCAATGCAAGTCTTTGCCTAAACACACAACGTATGCACACAGGAAGAACGGCACCCTTAAACAACGAGAAAGTGGGAGCTCTACACTTCGCCAAGAGATTTGCAGCTTTCACGTTAAGCAGACTTTAGACTCAAATCAAGCTGCCGACAGTCTACATGTTTAGGCGCTTTTCTTGTCTTGGGAAGCCAGTCATTTCCAAGCTGAATTACATCTCGTGTCCACACAACTAAGGTGTAACGGGTAAATCCTGTTTCTGTGACCTCAGCTCCAAATTCAATTATGCACACAGAGTTCCCAAAATGTGGTTCTGGACCCTATCTCAGAACCACTTGGATTCCAGTTCCATCCCGTGTTGGCAGAGGACTCTGGCAAGGATGCTGAGGAGCCAGCATTCCCATAGGCTTTGCTTCTAAGCATTCTTTTAAGGCAGTTTTTACACAAACTAAAGTTCGACAACCACAAGTACCTCCAGTAAAGTGCTTTTGACTTACTTTGGAAAATACTCATTTGTCAGAAGCTTTAAAAGTAAAAACTTCTCATAGAAACAAAGTAGTATGAATCTGATTTCCTTTTAACATGGTAAAGGCTACTGAGAAAGCTTTTAGTTTCAAGTACTAACTGGGAGAAAATGATTAAAAAAAAGGAGTTACCTGGTCCAGTTTGCGTTTTAACGTAGATACTTCCTTGGGGTTAGAAAAGGTGATATCCAATCCAGGAGAGATAGCATAGATAAATTCTATCTCATATTCTCGAGCAGCAGAGATGAGAGTCATAAGTTGCTCTAAAGAACAGAGCACACGTTTTCAGAAAGCAGTAGAAAAAACTAGAAGACCATTCACTTTTCAACTGAAGATGTCATTTCTCCCAACTTATAACAACGGAAAAGTATCCTTAAATTTTACACAAGTGTCATGTCTAAGCTAAAAACAGGCCATATAAAATGGCATTGGCCTGAAGTGACTTAATGTCACAGTGAAAGAACAAGTTTTCACACCTTTGATTTCTTTGGACCAACAGAAAAGAACAGGCCCTTCTTTTTCATCTCTAAATAGTTTCTTATCCTTTCGAGGAAACAAGCTAAAATCAATAAAGCATTTTCCTCCTTTCATTGCCATTTCTCAGAAACAATGAGTTAAGTGTCAAATCTTTTTTATTTTTTATTTTTTGAGTCAGGGTCTCACTCTGTAGCCCAGCGTGAAGTGCAGTGGCGTGATCCCGGCTGACTGCAACCTCAACCTCTTGGACTCCAGCAATCCTTCCATCTCAGCCTCCCGAGTAGCTGGGACCACAGGCCTGTGCTACCACCCATGGCTAATTTCTTAATTTTTTTGTAGAGACGAGGTCTCTACTATGTTGCCCAGTCTGGTCTTACAACCCTGGGCTCAGGCGATCCTCCTACCCCAGCAGTCCAAAGTGCTGGGATTAAAAGTGTGAGCCAGCCAGGCTGGGCGGCTCAGCCTGTAATCCCGCGCCTTGGGAGGCTGAGGTGAGTGGATTGCCTGAGCCTGCGGGTTCAAGACCCACCTAGGCAACTTGGCGAGACCTCATCTCTACAATAAATCAAAAAATTAGCCGGGCGTGGTAATGCACACCTGTAGTTCGAGCTATTTGGAAGGCTGAGATGGAAGGATCGCCAGACCCCAGCAGGTCGAGGCTGTGGTGGCCGGGCGCAGAGTGAGACTCCAACTCAAAAAAAAAAAAAAAAAAGTGTGAGCCACCATGTCTTACCCTAAGTGTCAATTCTATTACTGAACTTAATACATTTTTATTTCTTACAGCATTTGAAAGATTTAACTGCTGCTTTTTTTCCTTCTTCTGTCTCTCAACAACTGAAATTCCTAACTTAATAAATCTAAAAAACCATTGCTTTCCTAGACTCTGGTGTGGCCATGTGCTCTTTGAGCTATGGTTGTCGCCGTGCTTCCTGGCTTTGGCCCTCTCTCCCACCTTGGGGAGGTGAATCTTCTTTCTCTCACTCTCTAATTAACTTTTAAATAAACGATATTTTCTAATCTAAAAAAATAAAAAATAAATCTAAAAATAGCTACTGTATAATCTGAAAGAAAGAAAACACTTTTTTTTTGAGTTGGAGTCTCACTCTGTCGCCCAGACTGGAGTACAGTGGCCGCTCCCGGCCACTGCAGCCTCGACCTCCTGGGCTCCGGCGATCCTTCCGCCTCAGCCTTCCAAGTAGCTGGAACTACAGGCATGCGCTACCACGCCCGGCTAATTTTTTGATTTATTGTTGAGATGAGGCCTCGCCAAGTTGCCCAAGGGGGTCTCGAACCTGCGGGCTCAGGCAATCCACTCACCTCAGCCTCCCAAAGGTGCGGGATTACAGGCTGAGCCACCGAGCCCGGCTCAAGAAAACGCTTTCTTAAGAGCCAGGGGTCTGAGGTGAGTGGATTGCCTGATCCCGCGGGTTCAAAACCCGCCTGGGCAGCGAGACCTCATCTCTACAATAAATCAAAAAATCAGCCGGGCATGGTAGCGCATGCCTGTAATTCCGGCTACTCGGAAGGCTGAGGTGGAAGGATCGCCAGAGCCTAGCAAGCGAGGCTGCGGTGGCCGGGAGCAGCCACTGCACTCCAGTCTGGGCGACTGAGTGAGACTCCAACTCAAAAAAAAAAAAAAAAAGAGCCAGGGGTAAGTGGCAGTCTTAGTAATCCTGACCTCTCATCTTTATATTTACAGGAAAAACATTCACTATAGACTTTAAGCTTTTGAAATATGATAGGCAGTTTGCCTCAATAAGTTAAATACTACCACTATATACCACAGAACATATCTTTGAATAACATTCAGTGGTATTTCAAGAAAGTCATTTGACTCTATTTTGATTATTGATCACATTAAATTTCACTACCACCACCACCAGAAAATAATTAAGTTGAAGGCATACTCAAATTATATAGAGTAGTAAACAACACTAGATGGAGATAGGATAAGTTTTAAGTGCTTCTTCATAATTCAACAAAACTCTCTGGCTTCAGTGCCTTGGCTGGGCTGTATAACTAAATAGCTTGTTAGCTATATCTGTATGAGTTACTTCCCAAGTATAGATCTGTTTCCCCATTCACTAAAGTTCCCAAAGAAAAGCACCATCTAATTTACAAGGTGCTTCTGTGATATACTATTAACTTACCAATTGTACGTAACTAATTCAACATAAAAACAAGAACAGTGTGCCATGGTTTCCACATCGCTGAATTTGGAGAAGGTCTTCATTTTATTTGTTTGTTTGTTTACTTATTTTTGAGTAGGAGTCTCACTCCGTCACTCAGGCTGGAGTGTCGTGACAAGCTCATGACCACCACAGCCTCGATGCTGGGCTCAGGTGATCCTTCACCTCTGCCTTCCAAGTAGCTGGAACCACGGGTATGTACCACCACGTCCAGCTAACTTTTTGAGTTATTATAGACAGAATGTTACACTAAGTTGCCCAGGCTGGTCCTGAACCCCTGGACTCAGGTAATCCTCTTGCATTCGCCTCCCAAAGTACTGGGATTACAGGAGTGAGTGACCGTGCCCAGCAGGTCTTAATTTTAAATAGACAGGATCAGTAACAGTCAATAATACCAAGTCAAACTAGAGCCTGAAGTAAAAGGAACAATCAGTAATACTGATCCTGTCTTTACCTAAAATGTTAGCATTTTGTCCACAATGAATTTTTTCTATTAGTTTTGGTTGTTTAAAAAAATACTGCATGAGCCGGGCTCAGTGGCTCAGCCTGTAATCCCACGCCTTTGGGAGGCTGAGGTGAGTGGATTGCCAGAGCCCGCGGGTTCGAGACCCGCCTGGGCAACTAGGCGAGACCTCATCTCTACAACAAATCAAAAACTAGCCAGGCATGACAGCACGCCTGTAGTTCCAGCTACTTGGAAGGCTGAGGCGGAAGGATCACCAGAGTCCAGCAGGTCGAGGCTGCAGTGGCCGGGAAAATAAAAAGTAAAAAGTAAAAAAACAGCCGGGCTCGGTGGCTCAGCCTGTAATCTCATGCTTTGGGAGGCTGAGGTGAGGGGACTGCCTGAGCCCGCAGGTTCGAGACCCACCTGGGCAACTTGGTGAGACCTCATCTCTACAATAAAACAAAAAATGAGCCGGGTGTGGTAGCGCGCGCCTGTAGTTCCAGCCACTTGGAAGGCTGAGGTGGAAGGATCACCGGAGCCCAGCAGGTCGAGGCTGTGGTGGCCGGGAGTGGCCACTGCACTCCAGTCTGGGAGACAGAGTGAGATTCCAACTCAAAAAAAATAAAATAAAATAAAAATAAAAAATCAAAAAAATTAGCCGGCGTGATAGCGTGTGCCTGTAGTTCCAGCTACTTGGGGGGCTGACGCGGAAGGATCACCTGAGGCCAGCAGGTCGAGGCTGCAGTGGCCGGCAGCGGCCACTGCACTCCAGTCTGGGCGACAGAGTGAGACTCCAACTCAAAAAAATAAATAAATAAAATAAATAAATAAGCCGGGCTCGGTGGCTCAGCCTGTAATCCCACACCTTTGGCAGGCTGAGGTGAATGAACTGCCTGAGCCCGCGGGTTCGAGACCCCGCCTGGGCAACTTGGCGAGACCTCATCTCTACAATAAATCAAAAAATTAGCTGGGTATGGTAGCGCACGCCTGTAGTTCCAGCTACTCGGAAGGCTGAGGCGGAAGGATCGCCGGAGCCCAGCAGGTTGAGGCTGCGGTGGCCGAGAGCGGCCACTGCACTCCAGACTGGGTGACAGAGTGAGACTCCAACTCAAAAATAAATAAATAAATAAATACTGCATGAAATATTATGCATCTTGATTCCTAATTTTTTTGAAGTCCCTTAAAATTTGCACCCAAGGCAGGTGCCTCACCTGCCCTGCCCTAGGCCCAAGCAGTGCCATGTCAGACCACAGCACAGGTGGCACAGTCTGGCACTCCCCGGATCACACTGCCGGTCCTGACCCTGCTGGTGCGACCCTCTCCACCTCAGCTAACTCATGCAATCTGAACAGGTGCCACACAGAAAGACAGAAAACTACCTACAAAGTACATGAGACATCTAACACAATTCTTGTACAACCACATTTAAAATATGTTGTCTTCACGTATTCTGAATCTATGAATTAAAAAGCAAAAGATTACCAGCTTCCTCCACTGAATACATCTCTCGCCAAAACATCCTATGTTTGTAGTCATCTTTTGGGGCATACAAGTATGTATTTAATTCCCATTTCTGAAGCCTACAGGGGAAAGAAAATTACAGATGTATGAACAGGCAACGTTTACAGGTTGTAGGTCTGCATTTCTCCCCTCTTCTTAGAACATCTCCATCTCATGCAAAGCTACCAATGTGCCAGCACAGTAGCTTTTAATCTTTCTGTAACCAGTGGAATTTGCACACATTAACCCTTTGCACTGAGACATCTCACAGATCACCTAACCAGTAATCCGACTGCATTTTACATAATAGTGAAAAACATTCCACTTCATAATCAATAGTTTTATTTTACCAATTATTTTATTGTAATGATATCTGGCTTATGATGTAATTTTGGATATTGAGGAACTCATTTATAATAAATCAAAATTTTGTATCTTATACTTTTCTTTTTTAAAATTGTCTTTATTTTAAAGATGTGGGATACAATTCAGGGTTAAGTATCTTGTATTTTTCTGTTTTTTTTTTTTTGAGTCGGAGTTTCTGTCGCCCAGGCTGGAGTGCAGTGGCATGCTCATGGCCATGCAGCCTCGACCTGTGGGCTCAGGTGATCCTTCTGCCTCAGCCTTCCAAGTAGCTGGAACCACAGTTATGTGCCAACCATGCCTGGCTAATTTTTTGATTTACTGTAGAGACGAGGTTTCGCCATATTGCCCAGACTAGTCTTGAACCTGTGGACTTTGACAATCCTCTCACCTCCGCCTCCCAAAGTGCTGGGATTACAGACATGAG
This sequence comes from Cephalopachus bancanus, assembly GCA_027257055.1. Classification (NCBI taxonomy): domain Eukaryota; kingdom Metazoa; phylum Chordata; class Mammalia; order Primates; family Tarsiidae; genus Cephalopachus; species Cephalopachus bancanus. Next base: position 4,195,470 of record JAPVLO010000143.1, read on the forward strand.
CCATCACACCTGGTTCAGTATCTTATATTTTTCTAACGTGTGGTAACAGTCACTGACATGCCTTGCAGGTTCACTGATACATGTTATGCAATAGTAATTTGTTGGACATCTTCCACCTGGTGTTTTCTATTGAACTAGACAATGCAGTCTCATTTTTTTCTCCCACATTAATAACATGTCATTTATTGTCCAGTCTGTGCACCACTGTGAAAGCACTTCACACATTCTCTTTCTACATAACACCCGCTGATTTTTTTAAACATATCAGTATATATTCCATTTCTTTATTTGCTTTTTCATGCAATTTGAATGAAAAACTTCAAGGAAACATACATTTTTAAAAAATCTGCACTGGCTTAAGTTTGTACTGTATAACCACCGACAGTAAGGGGACATACAAATGGTTTACTAGATTTAACCCGGGAAAAGTTTGAAAACCACTGACCTAGGTGAAGAAGTAAAAGCAAGGTAAAAAAAATTTCTGCAATTGAGAAACCATCAAACTATCTGGCCTATTCAGTGTTAGTATTTCTTCAAATAAAAGAAAGGTTAAGGGTTTAAGGGTCTCCTCTCTTCTTCATATAATAAATATTTACCTTCTAAAGAGTTCTTTTCTCTGTTCCATAACCCAAGGTCTTCCGTAAAATCCTAGATTCAAAGAATGAAATTATTTTCAATTTTAAAATGTGGTAAGAAGCATTACCGAAAAAGCAGATTACAAAGCATACAATACAATCCCATTCTGTAAAACCTGTGTACGATATTCTGTAAAAACTGTGTACGAAATCTGAAGGATATTTAGTAGAACTTTAAGGCTTCTTTGTTTGGGTGGTAACACTAAAAGGTGACTTTTACTCCCTTTTTGCTCAAGTAAGTTTTCTTACTTTTCTATCATGACATTTGTTACTTATGTGATAATTTTATATATACATATATATATATATATATATATATATATATATATACACACAGAGAGAGAGAGAGAGAGAGAGAGAGAGAGAGATACACACACACACTTTGTTGTTTTGGTTTTTTTTTGAGTCAGAGTCTCACGCTGCTGCCCAGGCTGGAGTGCAGATCATGGCTACTGCAGCAGCCCTGGTCTCCTGGATTCAGGTGATCCTTCCACCTCTGCCTCCCAAGTAGCTGGGACTACAGGTGTGTGCCAATATCCCTGACTGATTTTTTTATTTATTGTAGAGATAAGGTCTTGCCTTGCTGCCCGGGCTGGTCTTGAACCCCAGGGCCCAGGCAATCCTCTCTCTTCAGCCTTCCAAAGCGTTGGGATGACAAGCATGAGCTACTTATGGTAACTGTTAAAAAAGTTAAACCAGTCATTTCTTCTCACTGTCAATAAAGACCAAATACGTGTCTATGGGAATCTAACTTTTTTTTTTTTTTTTGAGTTGGAGTCTCACTCTGTTGCCCAGACTGGAGTGCAGTGGCCGCTTCCGGCCACCGCAGCCTCGACCCGCTGGGCTCCGGCGATCCTCCCGCCTCAGCCTTCCAAGTAGCCGGAATTACAGGTGTGCGCTACCATGCCCGGCTGATTTTTTGATTTATTGTAGAGATGAGGTCTCGCTGCCCAGGCGGGTCTCGAACCCGCAGGCTCAGGCAGTCCACTCACCTCAGCTTCCCAAAGGTGCGGGATTACAGGCGGCGGGAATCTAACTTTTAAAAGGAGTATCTCAGTCTTAAAATGGGGAAGGGGAAGCTAAGTGATCTAAACTGATAACAGCAACAGCGACCCCCCAGGAGGGGAGCAAAACTGGATCTAGAGGGGTGAGGGGAGATCACAATACGGCAGTAAAAACACAACTGAGACATATCAGAGAAGAATCTGGTTGGCATAACGTTGTGATTGCACATTTTAAAGTTTCTGACAATCAAAAGGACCAAACCCGAAACCACCTTCACAAGTTCAAGTGAAGCAAACTCTCCAACAGCAAACTCTCAAGCAACCTTGATTACAAAGCAAAGCTGTGAACAAATGGAAATTTGAGAATGTGACTTGCAGCCAGGCTCGGTGGCTCAGCCTGTAATCCCGCACCTTTTGGGAGGTTGAGGTGAATGGATTGCCTGAGTCTGGGGGTTCAAGACCCGCCTGGGCAACTTGGCGAGACCTCATCTCTACAATAAATAAAAAAATTAGCCGGACGTGGTAGCGCATGCCTGTAATTCCGGCTACTTGGAAGGCTGAGGCGGAAGGATCGCCGGAGCCCAGCAGGCGAGGCTGTGGTGGCTGGGAGTGGCCACTGCACTCCAGTCTGAGCAACCAAGTGAGACTCCAACTCAAAACTCAAAAAATAAAAATAAAAAGACTTGCTCGAGTGTCCTACAGAGGGCAAAGCACTATTATGCACGCTGCAGAAACACTTGCATATCGCTGAGCTAAATTGTGAACAAGCACCAAAGTGGTATGTGACGCTCCCTCCAGTGCTCATCACAGCTCAAACCCCACACGCCTCACGTCTTGCCTAACCTTTACTCTCCATCTGTCAGTCTAACCATCAGCAAGAACAAGTAGAAGGTGGTTAATAAAAACATCCTGAATGCAAAATGTTCTATAAAACCCACTCAGCCTACATAAGGGACTAACCAGGAATGGAAATTCCGGAAATATATTTCAGCCCCAACCTCTAAGCATGACTCCTCTGCACCACAAAAAGGACATGACAGACCAAAGAAAAATTCCTTACATACCAATATCTGGAACAGTAGCACTTGCAATCCTGACAATCCAGTTACCCTCTCCTAGGTGACATAAAATTTTTTGTCTGGTTTTTGAGCTGGGGTCTCACTCTATTGCCAAGGAACTGAGTACAGTTGCAAGATTACGGCTCGCCATAACCTTGACTTCCTGGGCTCCGATGATCCTTCCGCCTTCAACCTCCCAAGTAGCTGGGACTCTAGCTGGGACCACAAGTCTGTGCCCCCACACCGGAGAGTCTCTTTGGTCTTTTGGAGAGACATGGTCTTGCCCAGACTGGGCCTGAACCGGTCTGTGCGACCGTCTGGCCCCAGCCTCCCAAGGTGCTGCGATGGCAGGCGCCAGCCACCGCACCCCGCCCGAAACACTCTCGACGCGGTAAAACTCAACGCAAGTCTCTAGCTCTCCTACAGCCTTAGCGCTATCATTTTCCCTTAAAGGAGACATTAAACACCCCATTAAAGCTGATGCAATAAAAAAGAAAGATTTTCCTTAAGCTGGAACCTCACTCTGTCGTCCAGGCTGGAATCCAGGAGCACGCTCACAACCACCCCAGTCTCGACCAGCTGGGTTCCTGTGATCCTTCCGCCTCAGCCTCCCAAGTACTCGGAACTACAGGAGCGCCACCATGCCCGTCTAACTTTTGATTTATTGCAGAGACGAGGTCTCGCCAAGTTGCCCAGGCTGGTCTTGAACCTGCCGGCTCAGGGGCTCCTTCTGCCTCCGCCTTCCAAGTAGCTAGAACTACAGATGCGGGCCACCACGCCTGGCTGATCTCTCTTGATTTCCCGCAGAGATGAGGTCTTGCCAAGTTGCCCAGGCGGGTCTGGAACCCGTGGGCTCAGGTCTCACCTCTGCCTCCCAAAGTGCTGGGACGACAGGCATGAGCCACCGCGCCCAACTACCTTGGCTGAGCGTCAGGTCCACGGTTTTTGGCCGGCTAGCACCAGAGAGGAAGCCACGCCGTTAGCGCAGGTTCGCGCGGGAAAGGAAACGAAGAGGCCCGGCGGTCAGGGCAACGTTCCCAGGCACAGCATTCCGGGCTGGTGCCGACCAGCAGCACCAAAGACGCGAAACCGGTGCTGACTCACGCGCCCAGGCAGCGAGGAAACACCCGAGGACGCCGAGGGAAGGGCGAGCGCCCGCGGACCGGCACCGCTGGGCGCGGCGGGGCCGCTCGCCGCCCTCGACCAAGCCCGCTCGGGCCGGAGGCTGCTCTGCCGACCCGGGCCCGCCCGGCCCCGCACCGCGCGCTCCCCGGCCTCGCCTCCCGGCCCTGCCCCCGACCCCGCTGGACGGCCCGCCGCCGCCCGCTGCGAAGCGTCACCGGCGCTGGGACCGCCGCCACCTCCGGGAGACCCCACGGCCGGCGACGCGGCCGCCCCGCCCCAAGGGCGCCTTCTTCCCCGCCACGCCTTCGCGCCTTCAACGGCCGGGGCGAGCCGGGCGCGGCGGCCCGGCCTGTCATCCCCGCACTTCGGGAGGCCGAGGCGAGAGGCCAGCTCGGGCAGCGTGGCGAGGCCTCGTCTCTGCGAGGAATCAAAAGCCGGCCGGGCGTGGTGGCGCGCGCCTGTGGCTCCAGCTACCCGGAGGGCTGAGGCGGAAGCATCTCCGGAGCCCAGCGGGTGGACACTGGGGTGGCCGTGAGGGTGCCCCTGCGCTTCAGCCTGGGCGACGGAGTGCGACTCCGACTCAAAAAGAAGAAAGGCCGCTGCTACCCCGGCCGCGCCGCCGCCCCCAGCAGGCGACGCCCAGGACGGCCCGGGCCCACCCCGGGCGGAGCAGGCGCGCCGGGCCGCCCCTGGCCGCAGCCCCGCCCGAGAGCCGCGGCGGCAGGCAGGCGGGCGGGGGGCGACAGCGAGCCCGGCGGGGCAGCCGCAGCGCCCGGGCGGGGTCGCGGCCCCGAGGGGCAGGGCCCGCGCGCGGGGGAGCCCGGAGCGCCCCGACCCCCGGCTCGGCCGCCGCCGCCCGCCGCGCGCGCGGAGCCCGACCCAGCCCGACCCAGCCCGCGGGGCCCCCGGGCCTCCCCGGGGCGGGGCCTCACCTTCCACCACGCCGCACAGGAACCGCCGCGCCCCGCCGGCCGCCCCGGCGCCCGCCGCCGCCCCGGCGCCGGCCGGGCTGTCCTCGCCGGGGGCCGCGGCCGCCGGCGGCTCCAGCGACGCGCCCGCCGCGGCGGTGGGGCCGGCGCCCAGCTCGCCCTCGCGCTCCTCCAGCGCCGCCGCGCTCTCCTTCTGCACCATCCTCCGGCCGCCGGCCGCCGCCACCGCTGCGGTCCTGCTCGGCCGCCGTCCGCGGGGCCCAGGCCCGGCGCCCGCGTCCGCCCCCTCGCGGCCCTCCCCCGCGCCGCAGGGCCCGGATGCCCGGATGCGGAGGGCGGCGGCCCCGCGAGCCTTTTGTCAGCCGCCGCCGCCGCAGAGCGGCCGGGGCCGGACGGATGCGGAGCCGGAGCCGCGCGCCCCCGGAGGCCGGCGGCCGGGGCTCCCGCGCTCGTCCCGGCGAGCCCTCGCCCGCCCGACAGCTCCGCTCGCCGCCGGCGCCCTCCGAGCCGCCGGTGTCCGCGCCGCCGCCGCCCTCGCCGCCCGCTTCCTGTTTATCCGCACTGCGCCTGCGCCGCAGACCGGCTCAGACCGGTCACCTCCGCCCGGCTCCCCCGCCCCCTGTGGGCCAGCCCACGAGGCGGCACTCGGGAGGGGGGAGCGGAACAGAGGCGCCGCGGCGAGCGCAGGGCGCGCCGGTGCCGGAACGTTCCACTGGTGCTCGCCCCCCTTCCGAACCCGCCTGGCGTCCGGGACGAGCCACCGCCCCGCCCACGGGAGGGGAGTTGGGGAGGAGGCTGCGCCCCCGGGAGAAGGGGGTGGGGGAGAGGAACGGTGTTTACGCCCTCGGCGCGCAGGCGCGGAAGCAAAGCCTCGGGCTCTTAAAGAGACAGGCGCGGCCTGACCTACTTCTGCCGGCCCCCGCCGAGAGCTTCTGGCGGGTCGCGGCCGTGTCCCGGCACTCGGGACAGCTCCCCGACCCCGGGCTCCGTTCTCTCCGCTCGCCTCGCCGCCCGGGAGAGGCGCGATCACCGTGCGCCCCGCCTCTCGGGAGCCGCCTGGCGAGCGAACCTCCGCCCGGCCCGGCCACTGTGCGCTCACCGCGTGGCGGCGGCGCCGGCGCGGGGGCTCGGCCTGCTCTCCGGGGGAGGGGCGGTGGCCGCGGCTCCACGTGGCCGGATCCGGAGGGCGAGGGCGAGGGCGGGCGGGGCGAGGCGCTCGGGCGCGGGGCGGCGCCGGCGGGAAGGCGGGACGGCCGGGCGTGGGGGCGCGGGCCGCCACGCTCACCGCCTCGCTGGGGAGCCCCCCGGCGCCTCGCTGTGTGGCCTCGGGGCTCCCGGCCGTCCTGTCACCGCGCGCTTGGCGGCTTCGTGTTGGGCAGCTCGGCCCCCTCGGAAGGCATCGACGCGAAGTGGGCTTCTCAGCCTCGCGCCGATGTTGGTGGGGACATAGGACGGTCCGGCTGGCTCTCGGGCCTGGCGGCTGCCCAGCTGTCCGCTGCCTCCAGCTGGAGTCCAGCTTATGGCTCCAGGGCTCCCGGCCTCTCATCTTGTTTTTTCCCTTCTGTGTCTCACCCTGTCGCCCAGCTGGAGGGCCGGGACACGCTAAGGGCCACCGCAGCCTCGACCTGCTGGGCTTAGCTAGGCGATCCTTCCGCCTCCGCCTTCCAAGTAGCTGGAACTACGGGTGTGCGCCACCACGCCCGGCTGATTTTTTTGATTTATTGTAGAGATGAGGTCTTGACAAGTTGGCCAAAGCTGGTCTCAAACCGGTGGGCTTGGGCAGTCCTCTCACCTCGGCCTCCCAAAGTGCGGGATTACAGGTTTGAGCCACCGGGCCCGGCCTCAAGTGGATTTTTTTAAAGGGAAAGAAGAGGCTGGACTCGGCAACTTGGCAAGACCTCATCGCTGCAATAAATCAAAAACTAGCCGGGTGTGGGGTAGCACATACCTGTAGTTCCAGCTACTTGGAAGGCGGAGGCGGAAGGATTGCCTGAGCCCAGCAGGTGGAGGCTGTGGTGGCCGGGAGCCTGCCACTGCACTCCAGCCTGGGCGACAGACTCCAATTAAAAAAAAAAAAAAAAAAAGACCACCTGTAACTGCTGCTAACCAGAGTGTACCACAGTTCGGGGTAACTTGAATCTGTGCTCCAGGATTGCAGTCCTCAGGCCTGGCCCAAATAATTCTCTACTCGCATTAATTTGGCCTCTGCTTCTCTCTTCTGGGTTGACAGCAACTTGCAGGCTGTCATTCCAGCTAGCGCCAGGCCTTAGTCTCGTGACACTTTCCTCCTTGCCTTCCAGCTCCCACCGCGGCAGCCGTCAGCAAGTCAACAGTCGCAATCACGCCACCCTCCGCGGTACAGACTCTGGCGCCCAGACACGACCAACCTTCGATGTCTCAGACCCAAGGGTGGCTCTTGCCATGCAATGGCTGTCACCTGTTCTCCACATGTGCCCTCAGCACCTACAGCAGGAACCAGGGCTTCGGAGACCTAGGATAAATGTGTGTGGAATGAATGAGACAGGGCAGGGTGCTGCCTCATATTTAGTTCAGAGAAGCAGGCGGTGGCAAACACAACCCAAACACAGGAACTGGCAGCTGGGGTGAGCGTGGTGGGAGGAGGAAACCCAGTGGCAGAAGCCGAAACGGCAGCAAGGAGCTGCCGCCAAGATGGACACCTAGGACGTGGTCACTTGGAGGGGTGACAATGGGGCTCGGGCTAGTGGGCTAGGGAACAGCATCTGTGCCACGGAGAGGCAGTGCATCTTTGGCGGTGGAATGGGTAACTGGCTAAATGGGGGTGGAGGCAGAGTGAGAAAGAATAAGAGGTGAAAACTTTTTTTTTTTTTGAGTTGGAGTCTCTCACTCTATTGCCCAGGCTGGCGTGCAGTGGCACGCTCACAGCCTCCACAGCCTCTACCTGGGCTCTGGTCATCCTTCCACAGAACTACAGGCACACGCCACCATGCCCGGCTAATTTTTTGACTTATTGTAGAGATGAGGTCTCGCCAAGTTGCCCAGGCTGGTCTCGAACTCATGGGCTCAGGCAATCCACTCTCCTTGGCCTCCAAAGAGCTGGGATTATAGGCATGAGCCACCAGGACCGACCTGATTCTTACATTTTGACCTGAGCAACTAGGTAGATATTGGTGTCTTTTTTTTTTTTTTCTTTGAGTTGGAGTCTCACTGTCGCCCAGACTGGAGTGCAGTGGCCGCTCCCGGCCACCGCAGCCTCGACCTGCTGGCCTCCGGCGATCCTCCCGCCTCAGCCTTCCGAGTAGCCGGAATTACAGGCGCGCGCTACCATGCCCGGCTGATTTTTTGATTTATCATAGAGACGAGGTCTCGCCAAGTTGCCTGAGTGGATCTTGAACCCATGGGCTCAGGCAATCCACTCGCTTCGGCCTCCCAAAGTGCTGGGATTACAGGCTGAGCCACCGAGCCTGGCCGTTGGTGTCATTTAATGAGAAGGGGAAGGATAGAAAGGCATGAACTTAAGCTCCATCTTGAACATGTCAAGTTTGACCATTACTGGTCCACAGGAAGGTACTAGAACCGGCAACTGGATATAAGGTGTTGGATCTCAGAGGAGATTTCTGGGGATATGAACTTTGGACTCTCTGCCTATGGTTTAAAGCCACCGCTCAGATGTGGTGGTGTGTGCACGTAGTCCCAGCTACTCAGGAGGTTGAAGTGGGAGGATTGCTAGGCGCCACAGGTATGAGGTTGTGAGCTATGTTCGTGCCACTGCACTCCAGTCTGGGTGACAAAGTGAGACACTGTCTTTAAAAAAAAAAAAAGTAGGCTGGGCTCGGTGGCTCAGCCTGTAATCCCAGCACTTTGGGAGGCCGAGGTGAGTGGATTGCCTGAGCCCGTGGGTTCAAGACCCGCCTGGGCAACTTGGCGAGACCTCATCTCTACAATAAATCAAAAAACTAGTCAGGTGTGGTAGCGCGCGCCTGTAGTTCCAGCTACTCGGAAGGCTGAGGCGGCAGGATCGCCGGAGCCCAGCAGGTCGAGGCTGCGGTGGCCGGGAGCGGCCACTGCACTCCAGTCTGGGCGACGAGGTGAGACTCCAACGCAAAAAAAAAAAAAAAGCAGCTGGGCTCAGTGGCTCAGCCTGTAATCCCGCGCCTTTGGGAGGCTGAGGAGAGTGGATTGCCTGAAATCGCGGGTTCGAGACCCGCCTGGTCAACTTGGCGAGACCTCATCTCTACTGTAAATCAAAAATTAGCCGGGCATGGTAACGCGCACCTGTAGTTTCAGCTACTTGGAAGGCTGAGGTGGAAGGATTGCTGAAGCCCAGCAGGTCGAGGCTGCAGTGGCTGGGAGCGGCCACTGCACTCCAGTCTGGGTGACAGAGTGAGACTCCAACTCAAAAAAAAAAAAAAAAGTAGCTGGACGCGGTGGCTCAGCCTGTAATCCCAGCACTTTGGGAGGCTGAGGCAAGAGGATTGCCTGAGCCCAGGGGTTTGAAAACAGCATGAGCAACTTGGTGAGACCTTGTCTCTACAATAAATCACAAAAATTAGCCAGGCTTGGTGGCTCACACCTGTAGCTCCAGCTACTTGGAAGGCTGGGATGGAAGGATCGTCTAAACCCAGCAGGTCAAGGCTGCGGTGGCTGTGAGCATGCTACTGCACTCCAGCCTGGGCAACAGTGAGTCTCCAACTCAAAAAAAAAAAAACCACACGATTGGAGGTGATTTGGAAAACAGGGTCAGGTCTGAGCCGTCGGGCTCAGGATTTCAATTTCAAGTTGGGGATGAGGCCACAGAGGAGGGCTGGACGGAAAGGTCGGAAGAAAACCAGCAAATGCCAAAAGGCAAAGAGCAGCTGATGGCATTCAGAGCCCAACCAGAGGCGGAGACAGAATGATCTGAATGCCACCTGCTGGCTTTTCTGGCGCTCATCGTGATCCCTGGTTACAGGGCATGTCTCCCCTCACTAGCGAGTCTCTGCTTTGGACTTCAATTTCCCCCACACTTGGATCTACCCTAAAAAATGGACACTCTCAGGCTGGGCGCAGTGGCTCACGTCTGCCATCCCAGCAGTCTGGGATTGCCTGAGCCCAGGAGTTTGAGACCAGCCTGGGCAACATGATGAGACCTTGTCTCTATAATAGATTATATATATATATATTTAAAAAAACCCAGCCGGGCTTAGTGGCTCAGCCTGTAATCCCACGCCTTGGGAGGCCAAGGTGAGTGAATTGCCTCAGCCCACGGGTTTGAGACCCGCCTGGCACTTGGCGAGACCTCACCTCTACAATAAATTAAAAAATTAGCAGGGCATGGTAGGGTGTGCCTGTAGTTCCGGCTACTTGGAAGGCTGAGGCGGAAGGATCGCTGGAGCCCAGCAGGTCGAGCCTGCGGTGGCCGGGAGCCGTCATTGCACTCCAGTCTGGGCGACAGAGTGAGACTCCAACTCAAAAAACAAACAAAAAACCTAGCTGAGTGTGGTGGAGCGCACCTGTACTTCCAGGTGCTTGGACGGCTGAGCGGGAAGGATCACCTGAGCCCAGCAGGTCAAGGCTGCGGTGGCTGTGAGCACGCCACTGTCCTCCAGCCTTGGTGATAGTATGAGACTCTGACTCAGAAAAAAAACAGTGGAGATGGTCTGCCCGCCTGGCCCAGTTACAGACACACCCCCACCATGCTGGTTCACCCAGTGATACAGTTATGCGTTGAATCTGGATCCGAAGGTGAGAAAAAACCCTAGGCCAGGCATGCCACGAGCCCTCACGAACTTACAGCACATAGACCAGCCTGCAAATAAATACATGGTTGCAAACAGAGAAGCACCCGAGAAGGCAGGCAGAGGGCGTGCGTTGTGAGGACTGCGCAGTGTCACCTTGTTTAGATTATGCACCCGTGCCCAGCACCCATCCTGCGTGCACGGGTCTTCACTGTTGCCCGAGGCCGCCCTTGGCAGAGACTTGGGGCCGCACCTAGTCTCTGCCACAATCCCACTGGCTGACCTTGAGTAAGGCCCCTCCTCTCCCTCCTCGTCGTCTTCTGTAAGATGGAAGGCCGAGGGGCAGGCAAGTGCCTGGGCTCTTACTCAAGGACACGGCAGTACACGGGGAAACGTGCTTCGTTTTCCTCTGGGCAGTGAGCCCACAGCGCTCCTCAGAGCTTTGGTCCACGGAGTGACCCACGGAAACCCAAGGACCAGGGAGCAGATGGCTCTGTGATGACAGCCCGGAACGCAGATGACCAAACAATGGACTCGGAAGGCGAGTTGCTGCTTGTTGGACGCAGGCCCCTCCCTGACCGCCTCCGTGTGTACAGCAAGGAAGGGAAGGCCTGGCCCTCCTCCCGTGCATAATGGCGCCCCAGAGGAAGGATGGGTGGCCCCTCTCCAGGAGCGGAACAAAGAAAGGGCGGAGGTTGGGCTCGGTGGCTCAGCCTGTAATCCCAGCACTTTGGGAGGCTGAGGCGAGTGGATTGTCTGAGCCTGGGGTTCGAGACCCGTCTGGGCAACTCGATGAGACCTCGTCGCTACAATAAATCAAAAATAAGCTGGGCGTGGTAGCGCGCGCCTGTAGCTCCAGCTACTTGGAAGGCTGAGGCGGAAGGTTCGCCGGAGCCCAGCAGGTCGAGGCTGTGGTGGCCAGGAGCCTGCCACTGCCCTCCAGCCTGGGCGACAGAGTGAGACTCCAACTCAAAAAAAAGGGCAGGAACACACAGGAAGGCTCTATCACCTTTGTGCCACCTGGCCCATGGTGACTGGCCCTGAATCCACACCATCTGATTCCCCCACAATTCTTGACTGGGGTACAGACACGAATGTCTATCTAGGCTAGACAAAGTGGCTCAAGCCTATAATCCCAGCACTTTGGGAGGCTGAGGTGGGAGGATCGCTTGAGCCCAGGAGTTCAAGACCAGCCTGGGCAACATAACAAAACCTTATCTCTACAGTAAATAAATTAGTGGGCATGGTGGCGTGCGCCTGTAGTCCTAGCCACTCAGGAGGCTGAGACAGAAGGAATGCCTGAGTTCGGGAGGTCAAGGCTGTAGTGACCTCCTGAAGTGCAATGTGCCATTGCACTCCAGCCTGGGCAACAGAGACCTGACCACAGCCCCCAAAAAAGTCCATACTGGAGGCAAGATTGGAATGTTTAAACAAAGGAAACTTCATTGGAAACTAAAAATAAACCCCCTCCAAAAAAAAAAGCACTTTGAGATTAACTAAGAAGTCTACAAATTAGAAATTTGTGATTCAACCTGTAAGAATGCCTGCTAGCCAGGTGTGATGGCTTAGACCTGTACTTCCAGCACTTTGGGAGGTTGAGACAGAATTGCCTGAGTTCAGGAGTTCGAGACCAGCCTGGGCAACTTGGCGAGACCTCGTCTCTACAGTAAATCAAAAAATTAGCCAAGCTTGGTGGCGCATGCCTGCAATTCCAGCTGCCCAAGAGGCTGAGGGGGAAGGATCGCCTGAGCACAGCAGGTCAATGCTGCAGTGGCTGTGAGTATGGCACTGCACTCCAGCCTGGGCGACAGAGTGAGACTCCAACTTAAACGAATACCCATGAAAAGACAGCTTGCTTGGCCCAGTCTTTGGGACGTCAACATCCTGTCCTTCCTAACCTGCCTCCTCTCAGGATGTGTGGGCAGGAGATTCAGGTGTGGACCTGAGGCCAGATGGGTTTCCAACCATTCCAGAACCCGTGTCGGGCCGAAGTACGGCCAGGCTGTGGGAAAGAAAGGCACTTTCTTGGGGCTCTGGAAGACTGCAGGTGTATGAGTTAGGGATGGTGCGGTGTTTGAGGCGTGGGAGAGAAAAGGCAGAGACAGCAGCCTGTGCATAGCCACTGTGTTTTATTAGATCTGGTATGTTTTACAAAATATATGTAGAAGAGCCAAAAATGCAAAGCAGTCAGCAGCGTCCTGATGGGCAAGGGGGCTCCCTGGGGCCTTTCCCCTCAGACATGGCTGACTGGGAGGGTGAGCTGAATGACACAGGCGGGTGTGCTCGGGGTGGCAGCATGGCAGGGGTGTTGACGTGGGATGAGCCCGGGTCCGACAGTCCCCACCCTCTAGGTGTGCTCGGGGCATCTCTGGGAAGACTGAGGGAAGCCAGAGGAGACCCTGGGAGCCGAGGAGGCTGCGGGGGGCGGGGTGGAGCCTGGGATGGGGGAAGAGTCTCCTGAACCCCGCACACTGGGCTCGGGCTGTGCCTGCTTCCCTCCCTCGCTCTCCTTGGCAGCCTCTGGGGGAGGCAAGGAGAATCCCTGACGCACTCCCTGCCTCTGCGTCTAGAGGACATGGCAAGTGGAACTCGAGTCAAGCCGTCACATGGGGTGCCGAGCAGGGAGGGGGCTGACTCTGGGCGGGCGCAGCCAGGACGTCCCACCTGCAATCCCGGGCCTCTGCCCCCGCCGACACATGCAGAAGGACGGGAGGAAGGAGAGCCGGGGAGGGCCAGACGTCTGAATCACAGGCTCTGCTCGAATGCGTGAGGGGGTGGGGCATTTCTAGGGCACTTGCAAGGAGACAAGGTCTTCTGGACAGCCTGGGAACTCCTCTCTTGGTGGCCCGTGGAACTCGAGCGCTAGCCTGGTGCGCCTGAGTGCCTACGCTCGGCCCAGGCCTTTCTGTTCCCTACTGCAGCCGCCTCCTAGGACTTGACCGTGGACTCAGGCCCAAGATCTCTCCCTGCACATTCTGGGCCTCCTCCCACAGGGCTCACTAAGGCTGGTCTGAGAAACCAGCCCATGCAAAGGATGGTGCGTCCTCTCCGGGAAGGGCGTCTCAGGGCAAACGTTTCGTAGGTCAGGGGTGGGGGAAGCACCATAGCGGGAGACATTCTGCCTAGTGTTGTGGTTCCTAGAAGAGGTGGGAGGTGGGAAACCACTCGGTTCCTACAGGAGGGGCACCCTCAGCACTGGGTGTCAGACAGGAAGGGGGTGAGAGCTGTTGGGGGTGGGGAACACCCCCAGGTACACTCTGCCCACTCTCTGGCCCCATCAGCTCCAGGGATCTGGACCACTGAACCCCAGGCTCTTGGATCCCTACAGCCCCCAGGACAGGGCTAGGGTGAGGACAGACCTGGGAAGAGAGGGTGAGGCCCACCTGGCCTAGGGCTAGAGCTCGGGCCCCCGGGACACACTGAGCCCCTCTCCTGGGGGGCTAGATGACGTTGTCAAAGAGCTGCATGGACCTCATGATGTTCTCATCCTGTGACCGAGGCATGAGGAAGGCAGGTCGGAAAGAGAGAAAGAGCTTGTCAGAGACAGCGACAAGGACTCTGAGTTGGAGGCGGGGACGTTCAGAGGCAGAGAGGAAGGAGACGCCCAGAGAGAGGGACCTGAGCTGGGGAAGGGGTGAGCCTCCCCCAAGGGACGGGACTGGGGCCTGGGGTGGGCTGGGAAGGTGGCACTCGGCCCAGCCAAAGGAGCCTTTCTCCCCATGAGTGAATCAGGCCCAAGTCCAGGCCAGGGCGCTGAGGGGACAGGGACCCGTACCTTTTGGCAAGACTCGATGAACTCCTCAATGGTCACCACGCCATCCTTGTTTCTGTCCATCTTCTGCAGGCAGGTGATCAGGCAGAGAGAACGGGAGAGGCAGCCAGAGAGGGGTGCGCAGAATGCAGGTGAGTTCCCCACTGGTCCCTGACCTCCCTCCCTTCGCTCCAGGGCCTACCCAGCCCGGCACCTGGAAGAAGCTCTCCACGTGCTCCCTCGGCGCCTCCTCCCGAAGTGCAGGATACGTGTACTTGCCCATCATGTCATAGATGGACTTCATGATGTCCAGCATCTCCTGTTGGGCCAAGGAGAAGATCCTCCCTCAGAGCCCCGGCCTGCGGGCCAAGAGGCCACTCCCTGGCTGGAGATGCCCATGTGGGTCACAGTGCCCTCGCACGGCCCCCTGCCCCGCCCCTGCAGTCCAGCCCTTCAGCTGCCCAGCACCTCCTTGGTGATGCAGCCGTCCTTGTTGAGGTCATACAGATTGAAGGCCCAGTTCAGCCTGTCATCCACGGTTCCCCGAAGAATCACCGACAAACCAGCCACGAAGTCCTGGGAAGGAGGCGGGGGAGCCGTGTCTTCAGGTCCTCCTCACCCAGCCCTTTCTCTGGGTCTGGCGTGGAGACGCTGGCCCCGAAGCCCCAGGAATCAGGCTTCCCTGTCCCGCCTCCCCCAGCTTACCTCAAAACTGACCGAGCCGTCATGGTTGGTGTCAAAGGCATTGAAGAGAAAAGTAGCGTAGGTGCTGGAGTCTGCAGGGTGAGCGTGGAGAGGTTGAGCCTGGCCTCCAGACCCGAGGGGCTTCCGACCTCCATGGCGCTCCCCCAGCCCTCACCACCTCGGCATTCCAGGCCCTCCACCCTCCAGAACCCTCTCCCGCTCTCAGTCTGGAGACAGCCGCTTCCCCTTGGCCTTGTCGCCTCACCTCCTTGAGGAAAGAACTGTGAGTAGATCTGCTTGAAGTTCTCCTCGTTGACGATTCCGCTGGGACACTCCTGGGGGGGACAGGGCCCAGGCTGAGAGCAGAGACAAACACCCTTCTGCTCCACCCACCCTCCAAAGCCCAGACGCCCAGAGCCAGGGAAAGTCTTCCTGCCTCCAGGGAACCTTATGCGCGGCTCTTGGGATGGGAGGCAAGACTTCCTCCCCAGCGCACAAATGAAAGACACCGAACTAAACTGCGCGGCTACAAACTGCTTCTGCTCTGGCCTCCCCAGAGCCTCCCGCTAGAAGTTGGGTCCCGGGGCGCCGCTGCCGTCTGCCCGGCGCTCACAGCATCCCAGCCCCGCGCTCGGGAGGCCCAGGCCCCGCCCCTCGCCCGCGCGGCCCCGCCCCTCGCCCGCGCGGCCCCGCCCCTCGCCCGCGCGGCCCCGCCCTCGCCCGCGCGGCCCCGCCCCTCGCCCGCGCGGCCCCGCCCCTCGCCCGCGCGGCCCCGCCCCTCGCCCGCGCGGCCCCGCCCCTCGCCCGCGCGGCCCCGCCCGACACTCACGTTCTTGAAGCCCCGGTACAGGACCTGCAACTCCTTGCGCGTGAACTTGGTTTGCTCCTGCAGCTGCTCCAGACCCTCGGGCCGGTGACACACCGTGGACAGTTCGAACTCATCCTCCACGCTGTCTGCGGGGAGCGGTGGGGGGACAGCCGCGCCTCAGGCCCGGCCCCGGGACCCCGCTTCAAAATCCCGGGCCCACACACGCCTCCCCGTCCCGTCACCGACGCCGGAGACCAGCCTGCTGGGCCCCGGACCCCGAGTCGAGGACGCTGCGGCAAGGAGAGACGGCGCCGGCCAGCTTCGAGGTCTATCAGTGGGCCGAGGCCAGGCCGGGCCCCAGAGCCGGGGGCCGACTCGGCGCCTGCCCCGGGGCCCCGATCCCTGCTGCGGGGGAAGGCCCAGCGAGCTCCAGAGAGGGCGTCTGAGGGTCGGAGCTCCGCCTCCCTCGACCGGCTCAGATCCGCCCGGCCCAGCTTGTCCCGCCCGGCTGACCCCGCCCCAGTCGAGCCCCCCATCCCAGCAGAGCCAGAGCCAAGCCCCGCCCCGCCGCCAAGCCCCGCCCCGCAAGCCCCTCCGTCAGGCCCACCCCAGCCCCATCGCAGTCCCGCCCCGACCCCCAACGTCAGCCCCAGGCAAGAGCCCCGCCCCACCCACCCCCGCCCCGCCCCCCAGGAGAGGGCGTCACCTGGGTCCAGCGGGCGGGGTCTGTGGGGGCGGAGGGAGGCTGGGGCGGCTAACGCTGGAGGGAGCGAACTGTCACCGAGAAGGCGGGGACGGCCGCTGCAGACACACCCTCGCCCTCACGCAGACCTCACAACCCTCGCAGCGCACACCCGCGCAGAGGCACACTCACGAACACAGGCGGGCACGGCTGGACACGCACAGGGCGGGCGGGACTCGCCCTCCTCTCCCGGGCCCGGCCCGCGAGCTCAGACTCGGCGTCGTGCTCCAGTGGCCAGGGGACGGACCTTTATGGCTTGCGAAACGCAGCGCGGCCCCGGGCGGGCAGGCCCCAGCCGAGGCCACGGGGCCACCCCGCTGATGTCACTCCGCTCGGGGCCAGGCCGGGACAGAAACCCACGTGCCCGGCGCCTCGTGGAGGGCGGCCTCCAGCCTCCACCCGAGACCCGCCCGCCGGGCGCCGGCGACGCGCATGTCGAGGCCCACGACACGCCCAGGGACGGGCGGCCACACACATGGCAGACGCTAACCCAGCTAAGCCGCGCACAGACCCTCCCCGCCGCCTGGCTCCCGCTGCCGCCACCACGCGGGCCCAGGCCACGCGGGCTCGACCCTCGTCCGCCCCGCCACCCCCCCCCGCCCGGGAGGACAGGGACGCCCGCAGGCGCCGGCCCCGCCCGCGCCGGCCCCGCCCCAAGGCTGCCCCTCGCCAACAGCCACGCGCCCTCACGCTCGGGCCCGCCCGCCCGGCCACGCCCACTCGCTCGGGCACGCTCGCGTCACTCTGGCCACGCCCACACGCGCCCGGGCCCGCCCCCGGAAGCACAGAGAGGCACTTGCTTTCACTGACTGAGGGCAGCGCTTGGGGCCCGCAGCACGGCAGCAGCTTGAGGAACCGCTGCTTCAGCGCTTTTTTAGCGGGCCCTGGAGGGTGGCCTGGGAAGAGAGAAGAGCCCGGGAAGGCACGTTAACTCCCACCGTCCCTCCGTCCCCTGCCCTCCCCTCCAGTCGCAGATCAACCCCGGCTGGGGGCGGGGCCGGGCGAGGAGGGGGGCGGGAGGGGGCGGGGTGGGGCGGGGCGCGCAGAGGCGGGGCTCAGGCACTTGGTAAGGTGGGTCGCAGCGAGGAGGAGGTGGCGGTGGCCTTGGTGTCATTCTGACCCGGTGCCCTCGGCTCAGATGCCGTGGCTGGACCTCTCAGGACGTCCAGCCCAAGGACTGCCTGGGTGGGAACGCCTCTCTCTCTCTCTCTCTCTCTCTCTCTCTCACACACACACACACACACACACACACACACACACACACACGGTGACAGCGTGCATCATCACATGTAGGGTGACAACCACAGACTGATGGACACAGCCTGGCAGCCAGTGACTCACACCTGGTGGCATAATAGGCATGCTCCAACACACACTCACACCTTGACCTGGTCCTCCTCGACACAAATACACATGGGACCCGAGTAAAGCACGGCACACACATATGGAGACCTGTCCAGGCCATCACACACACTGTGATCACACTGCACAAGAACACACGAGGCCCCTGGGACATCTTGACCCGGAGTGTCTATTGAGAGCACGACGGCACATGGTGACCTGCCGCACAACACGTATCAAGGTTGCCATGACACACACCATATCACATTGTGACCTAGGTCCCCACGGTGCCCAGAGACCTAAGGCCACACCTCACCCACAGAGGCTTTGCTTTTCTGGGGTAGAGTCACTTTTCTTTCCTGTAGCCCCTCATTCTGAGACACCCAGAATCTTCCTGCAGAAGAGCAGGCCTCCTCACAGCTAACTCCTCCACCCCAAATGGTGGCCGTTCCCAGGTCCTTCCCTTGCTCCTCAAAGGCAAAATGCTAGCAAGCCCTGAGACAGTAACAGATCTGGGACAGGGACATTCTGGGGTACAGTGGGCTGTTAGGGCCACCACTCACGGTTTTCCTCCCCTCACTTCTGCATATGTCCTCCAGCCCTGACTGCATCCCAGGAGAACCCTCAGCATCGGAGAGAGGCAGAGAGACAGAGAATCTGACTCTCTCCCACCTGCAACCCGCCTCCAGAGTCCAGGGTCAGAGCCCCCTGGACCTGACACGTTGGCTAGGGCTGGCCTCAGTCACTCCTGGAGGGGCACAGTTCCTTCAGTTACAGGTTGCTGCTCCCCATGGACCCCACCCTCCCAAGCCAGGATCCACCCTCAGGACCAGGCCATGCTCCCAAAGGTAACTGGGTGACGAAAGGCCTCCTCCCCTCCAACACATCCTCACCTCCCTCCCACCCCAAAGCCACAGAGAGGTGGGAGGGGGCGGTGGGCTGTGCAGGGGATCGATGGCGGCCTGGCTTCGGGCCCAGGGCTCCATTAGCCCCGGCTTTGGTTTCCCGAAGCCGGATTGTGCCTGGGGACGGATGGGGAGGGCTCTCTCCCCTGCCTCTCCTGCCCTCCTCCCCAGCCCCCTGCCTGTTCCTAAGCCTCTGCGTCCTCTAAAGCCGGGGAGAGGAGACGGCGGCCTTCAGCCCACAGGACGCCTGGGGGCCCAGATGGCCCCTCATGCCCCCAAATAGTCTAAAGGGGACGGCCACACAGAGCCCGACGGACTTCCTCTTTTCCAGATTGTATGAGAACAAGCCCAGCCCCCCCGTCCCAGTTCATCCAGGTCCAGCCCATTCCCCATCCACCCCGGCAGAGGCAGCAGAAGGTAGAGGGTTAGCTAGGAGTTCTCTGCTCGTGACTGAACCCCAGAGCAGGCAGTGCGTGGACCTTCCTCCTGTCCCCGGCTTCCTTCACATTTTTCCAGTTCTCCCAGGAGTCTACAGCGACACAGCAACCATTTCCAGCCCTTCCAGGTCCAGCCTCACACCACCTGCCACGGTTGTGCCTGCCCTCCTGGCCCTGGTGGAACTGGGAAGCAGCCATGCCAGGGTCTTGGGGTGAAGAGGAGGGGGAGGCTGAGCTGCCCATCTCCACCTCCTCCATCACGTCCTCCGGCTCTCCCCGTGTCTAGGCCATGACCTCAGGGCTCGGAGAGACAAGGGACGTGGCAGCGGGTCACGGGTCCGGGTCCGACAGTCCTCGCTCCAGCCCGCGCTGAGCTGTAAGCCTCGCCCACAGGCTTGTCACTCCTGACCCCGAGCCGCCCCATCCCAAGCCTTGGGCATGGAGCAGGCATATCCTCAGGGTACTCGAAACGAGCACACATGACGCCCTGTCCCGCTTGGTGGGTCACACCCACCGTCTCACAGAGCCACACGCCCTGTCACTCTGACACACACACAGGCTCACACAGCCACACACCCTGTGCTCTCTCCTACCCACACACACACTGTCGCACCAGTGCAGCTCACACACCTGTGCTGTGTGAATGGTGTGCAGGGACACCCCTCAGAGCCCCTGCAGCCCCTGGCTCCAAAGGGGCTCCCTGACTGATGCCACCTCAGGATCCTGTCTCCAGACCTCTCCTGGCACCCCCAGAATCCCTCACCTCCTCACCCTCCCGCGCCATGCCCTGTGCCACCCCCACCTCCCGCCCCCTCCCTCTTGTCTACTCCTGAGACCCCCTCTGCCTCTCCCAGATGTGATGTCCCCAAGCACCTCCCACCTCCCACGGACGCCTGCCCCAGCACTTACCTGCTCACCCCTGCCCCCCCAGGGCTGTGAGGGGCCGCCCCTCCACCTCAGACACCCAGACACCTGGGTTACCTTCCAAGGAGACAGGCTCAAAGAGGCCAAACTGCTCCAGGACCTTGACAAACAGGCCGAGGACCACCAGCACCGCGACCATCTCCAGTCCCTCCAGGTTCATGGTGGGCCGGGGCATGGCCCCAGCCGGCTCTGGCTCCGGCACCGCCCAGCACCACCTCCCCCTGGCGCCCCAGCCCGCACAGGATGCCGCGGCCTCCCTCCCCCTCCCTGGCCGGCTCCCTCCCTCTCCCCTCACCCCGCCTCTGCCCCACAAGCCTCCCAGCCACAGCTGCCCGCCTCTTCCTCTGGGCAATCGCCTCAGCCGCTGGACGGCACCTTCTCGGGACCCTTGGGTGCAAGAAACATGGCCAGGGCAGGAGGCTGGGGGCCGGCGGGGGGAGGCTGTAGGGGGAGCCTCTGGCCCCAGAGAGCTTCTCCCAGATGCCCCGCAGCCACTCTGAGCCCACTCTGAGCCGAGGGAGGAGCTGTGCTGGGGAGAGGCAGGGACACAGGGTGTGAGTGCGAGAAACGACCCTCACGCAATACGGAGTAGATGGGTGGGCCAGAGAGCGCCAGGGTGTCTGGGTGCATTTGCCCGAGCCGGAGTATGTGTGTCTCCTCTCACGTGTGTGTCTCTGTGGGTCCACACGCGGCTGCGCACCTGGCACCGAGGTGTGCTGGGTATGGCCGTGCGGCCCCAGGGTCTGTGGTCTGGTTGGAGGAGCGTGTGTCGGAGTCTTCCACGTGTGCACGGGTGAGGCCTCTGTGTTGCCACAGGGTTGTGCGATGTGCGTCTGAAGTTTGCTCGGAGTGTCTGCGGTTGTGTCACCGTCTTGGCATGGGATTGTATGGAGAGATGGCGGTGACCTCTCCTGGTAGGAGGACACCCACATCGATCTGGTTGCCATGGAGACCGCGAGGCAGAAGCGCTCTCTGCCCACAGGCCACAGACAGTGAAACTGAGGCCCAGGGGAGGGGGGCCAAGGTCCCACGGCCCGGGCACGGAAAAGGCCACTGGGCCCCATCAGGACCCTCGGGTAAGGGGGCTCTGCAGCCTTTGGGACGGAGAGACCCAAGCTTCTGCCCTTCTCAGGCTGGGGGTCCAAAGCCCAGCTTGCTCCTGGTGTGGAGCTGGGGGAGAAGCCTGGGGTGGGAGGGAGGGAACCTGAACTCTCCCTGGAGCGTCCTGGGAACCCCTCCTTCCTCTTCCCTTCTCCTTCCTGCTGAGAGGGGGGAGGCGCGGGGGAGGCCTGCAGAGCCAGTGACCACAGGACCAGGCCTCCGGGCGGGCAGCACCATCACTGCCCCTGCCGGCTGCTGCTGATCAAGCATTCACTAACTACCTGCCAGATACTGCGCTCCGCCCTGCAAGAAACCTGGAGAGAGCAAGCATCCCCAAACCGCAAGGGCTGAAACAAAGTCCAAGGAGGCGCTGGGCAGGTCTCCAAGATCACAGCCTCACACTGTTCTGGGACCAGGGTCTCACTCCAGGCCCAGGCTGGAGCACAGTAGCACGGTCATGGCTCGCCACAGCCTCGACCTGCTGGGCTCAGGCGATCCTCCCACCTCAGCCTCCCTAATTTTATTTTTTTATTTTACTCTCTGAGTAGGTGTCTCACTCCGTCACCCAGGCTGGAGGGCAGCGGCATGCTCACGGTCACTGCAGCCTCGACCTCCTGGGCTCAGGAGATCCTTCTGCCTCAGCCTTCCAAGTACCTGGAACTACAGGTGCACGCCACCACACCCAGCTATTTAAAAAATTTTATTGTAGAGACAAGGTCTCGCCAAGTTGTCTAGGTTGATCTCAAAGCCCTGGACTCAGCCAGTCCTCTCACCTCCACCTCCCAAAGTACTGAGATTACAGGCATTAGTTACCACTCCAGCTATCTTCCTTTTTTTTTTGAGTGGGAGTCTCACTCTGCTGCCCAGGCTGGAGTGCAGTGGCACGCTCATGGCCACGGCACCCTCGACGGCTGGGCTCAGGAGATCCTTCTGCCTCAACCTACCAAGTAGCCAGAACTACAGGCGTGCACTACCACACCCGGCTAGTTCTTGATTTATTGTAAAGACGAGGTCTCACCATGTTGCCCAGGTTGGCCTTGAGCCTGTGGGCTTAGGCAATCCTCTCGCCTCCACCTCCCAAAGTGCTGGGATTACAGGCATGAGCCACCGCGCCTGGCCAGCCCTCCCAATATCATATATAGCCCTAACTACAAGTGTGCACCACCACACCTGGCTCAATTTTGACGGCTGGTAGAGACGAGGTCTTGCCAGGCTGGGCTCAAGCAATTCTCCTGCCTCGGCCTCCCAGAGCCTCGATTTTAACCTGACACCGAGTCTTCACCCTAAGCCACCACATTACTCAGGCATCCTTCCTGGACCGTCTGCCCAGCCCGGAGGCCCAGTGTAACAGAGGGACTGGCTCCAGAGGGAGCCCACCCGCTCGTCCCAGCCCCACTGGGGGCGGCGGCCAGTCCCCACCCTCCCACGAAGGCTGGCAGACCTGCAGTTCCGCGTGGCTATGGCTGGGGGGCCGGGCGTCAGCCTCCCCCACCGGTCCCCTTCCCTGCGCTCCAACCCCGCGTCCGGGAAGGTGTGCACCCAGGGCGCACCTCCCACAGGCCTGGCCTTCTGCACCGCCCTCGCACCGGACACTCGAGCAGGGCCTGCTCTCCGTTGCTCAGCCCCGAGAGGCCTCCGACCGAAGCTGACGCCAGCAAGTGCCTCCCGTGGCTGCCAAAGCCCACCCCGGACCCCCTTGTCCTACCCGCTTCGGCAGGTCCGGACACTTCGGCCAGTCTGGCCAGACCGACATGCTGCGCTCGCGCCCGTCCTGCGCCTCTGCCCCGGCGAACAATCCCCCGCACCCAGGCTGCCTCCCCCACCGGCCTGTCCCCACCCCTTGGAGGCTTCTCCTTACCCTCCCAGCCTCCGCCCGCAGCCATCCACCGGTCAGAATTCCTGCCTGCTTTCATGCTGAGGTCTCGGAACGCACCTGATGCTGTCATGCTGTGGGTGGGGACAGTGAGAGGCTGGGTAGCTTGCAAGGGAATAGGGTGGTAGCCTGGGTTGCCAGACTCCGGGATTCAAATCCCAGCTTTGCAGCTTTCAGTGAACTGGGAGAGTTGTATTTTTTTCTTTTTCTTTCCTTTTTTTCTGAACCAGGGTCTCACTCTGTCACCCAGGCGGAGTGTAGTGGCAAGATCATCGCTCACCGCAGCCTCAGCCTCCTGGGCTCTGGTCTTCCCCCTCGGTCTCCCAGGTACATCCCCATGCCCGGCTAACTTTACTTTCTATTTTTTTTATTTTTGAGTTGGAGTCTCACTCTGTCACCCAGGCTGGAGCGCAGTGGCCGCTCCCAGTCACCGCAGGCTCGACCCGCTGGGCTCCGGCGATCCTTCCGCCTCAGCCTTCCGAGTAGCTGGAACGACAGGTGCGCGCTGCCACGCCCGGCTGGTTTTTGATTTATTATAGAGACGAAGTCTCGCCAAGTTGCCCAGGCGGGTCTCGAACCCGCGGGCCCGGACAATCTACCCGCCTCGGCCTCCCAAAGTGCTGGGATGACAGGCTGAGCCACCGAGCCTGGCCTTTACTTTCTGTTGAGATGAGGTCTCGCTATGTTGCCCCAGCTGGTTTCGAAATCTTGGGCTCAAGTGATCCTCCCACTGTGACCTCCCCAAGTGCTGGGATGACAGGGGGGCGCCACCATGCCCGGCTTAACTGGGTGAGTCCTTAACCTCTGTGTGCCTCCGTTTCCCACATGGCTGCTGGGGAGCGGGGGATGAAATCCTACATGGAAGGTGGTTAGAATAAAACCTGGCACACAGTGACTGCTGAGTGACTGCTGCCATTATTAATCACACCCACCCCCACACTTTTTTTTTTGAGTTGGTCACTGGGTGGCCCAGGCTGGAGTACTGTGGCACTCTCAAGGCCACCCCAGTGTCAACCTGCTGGGCTTCAGGGATCCTTCTGCCTCCGCCTTCCAAGTAGCTGGAACAACAGGCGTGCGCTACCACGCCCAGCTCATTTTTTGATTTATTGTGGAGACGAGGTCTCACCAAGTTGCCAGAGCAGGTCTTGAACCCACAGGCTCAGGCAATCTACTCGCTTCGGCCTCCCAAAGTGCTGGGATGACGCGCTGAGCCACCGAGCCCGCCTCCCCCCACCCCCATATTTCTGTAGCTCTTAGCAGTTCACACAGCATTTCCATAAACATTATTATCTCGATGGTTTCCAAGGGCAAAGCCGCGAATGGCACTGTGCCCATTTCACTGATGAGGTACACGAGGTCTAGAGAGGTGAAGGGGCTTGCTCAAGGTCACCCGTCAACAGAGGGTGAGGCAGATATTTGAGCCCAGATTTCTCGGGTCAGTCCAGGCTCCTCAGCTATATTCTAAGTTCCTGGAGAGCAGAGATCTTTAAAAACTGCATCTGCGCCAGGCTCGGTGGCTCAGCCTGTAATCCCGCGCCCTGGGAGGCTGAGGTGAGTGGATTGCCTGAGCCCGCGGGTTCGAGACCCGCCTGGGCAACTTGGCGAGACCTCATCTCTACAATAAATCAAAAATTAGCCGGACGTGGTAGCACGCATCTGTAGTTCCAGCTACTCAGAAGGCTGAGGCGGAAGGATCGCCGGAGCCCAGCGGGTCGAGGCTGCGGTGGCCGGGAGCGGCCACTGCACTCATCTGGGTGACAGAGTGAGACTCCAACTAAAAAAAAAAAAAAAAAAGAAAAGAGAAAAGTCTCTGAGGCTGGGTGCAATGGCTCAAGCTTGTCATCCCAGCACTATGGGAGGTGGACGCAAGAGGATTGCCTGAGTTCAGGGGTTCGAGACCAGCCTGGACAACTTGGTGAGACCTCATGTCTATATCAAATAAAAAAAGGCTGGGCTCAGTGGCTCAGCCTGTAATCCCAGCACTTTGGGAGGCCGAGGTGAGTGGATTGCCTGAGCCCGCGGGTTCGAGACCCGCCTGGGCAACTTGGCAAGACCTCACCTCTACAATAAATCAAAAAATCAGCCGGGTGTGGTAGCGCGTGCCTGTACTTCCAGCTACTCGGAAGGCTGAGGCGGAAGGATCGCCGGAGCCCGGCAGGTCGAGGCTGTGGTGGCCGGGAGCGGCCACCGCACTCCAGTCTGGGCGACGGAGTGGGACTCCAACTTAAAAAAAAAAAGGAAGAAAAAAAGAAAAACTATCCGTTGCTAGGCACTCTCCTAGGCAGGTCATGACATGAGCTACAGCCCAAACTCCAACTCAAAACAACGAAAACAACAACAAAACCTCAAACCAGGAGGCCAGAGAAAACTTGGGGAGGAAACCTTCTGAGATGCCCACCGTCCGCCTTGGCAAAGAGACCAGTGCCACCTGGCATGCCGTGTGTGCAGGACGCTTGCAAGTCTTGTCTTACCTCGTCCCCCATAAAACACCTGAGAGGCAGGAGCCACTATTCCGTGTTTCTGCTGCCGACGTGTTCAGAATGAGTCGTAGCAAACCCGTGTGCAGATGAACAGAGGGAAGTTTACTGAGCGGCTTTCTCAAGACAGTGGGCCACATGCTTCGTAGTAAAGAATGACTTCACCTAGAGCTGGTGATCTGCCAACACCCTCGGTGGCTTCTCCAGGATGGTGTGGCATGTGGAGGAGCCCTGGCGACCACAGCTTAGTTCATGTCAGCGCAGCTATGGGTACTTCAAAGGGTCAGAATCCATGAAGCCTTGAGTGCCAAGCCAGACCATCGGGATTGAAAAGAGGCCCTCCCCAGCTCCCTGCGGCGGATTCACAGACGAACAGATTGAGAAACTGGCAGCCAGCTGCTCTGCCCCGGGCCCTCCTCTTCCCCCCGACCTCCACCCTCCGCTCTTGGAGACCTTGACCCCGCTCCACAGTCCTGGAGCTCCACAGACCCCGCTCCTGGGTCCCACGTCGGCCAGAGCCCTGGTGGGGGGTCTGTGGGAGGCGAGAGAATGAGTGGTCGCGCGGCCATCCAGGCCCTCCCGTCTCCCGGCTCAGGGACCCCCGCCAAGCCTCAGGCCCCGGAAGAGACCCGCCAGACCCGCTCAGCCCCTAGCACCCGCGGGTCTTCATGGAAGGCCCCCAGGCAGAGCAAGAACTCCAGGGAGCCCAAGAACTCCTTCCAGAGCCCCCCCCCCAATCTCAGCCGGAGACACACGCCTCTGTGGCTGAGTCCCTCCCTCTCACAGCTCAACCTGGAGGGGGCTGCCGGGAGAGCCCACCCTCTATCCTGCGCCCTTCTCTCAGCCCCCAGGCCCACGCCACTCCCACGAGGCCACAAGACACCACAGCCCCAGCTGCATCAGGTGATTAATGACCTCCCCAGACACTGGGGCTATTTTGGGTCCTGGAAGTCATGCCCGCCGTGATCGAGAGCGGCCTGCCTGGATTCAGCCATCTGTCACTGGAGACAGGCCCAAGCAGGGGGCCGGGGGGCGGCATGCTCCCCCAGAGATTTCCTGGTGGGTTCTGGCCCAGCCCCGGGCCGGTGAGGCCGCAGTCCTGCCTGTCCTCCAGGGTCTCAAGCGGAGGCCACCGGGAGGGCCGGAAGGCCACCCCCTAGGTTGTTTGGGTCTCCTGGAGGCCAGGTGGGAGGGGATGGTGGGTTCTGTGGGCCCTGCCCAAGAAGCCCCAAGGAAACGCACGTGCAGGTGTGCACCGGTCTCAGCGCTGCCGGAGGACACGGGAGGACACCGCAGTCCACACATCGTCCCTTCCACAAATCTCACGCGGGCACAGCCTCACGAAGCCGCACAACCAGCCTGGCGACTCAGGAACCCCCAGCCCGGCCCTGAAGCCTAGAACTGCGGGGGTCGCAGTCTCAGGGGCCCCCAGAACCCCGTGTCCACGGGCCCGCGGAGGCACAACTCAGTATGCCCAGCCACGGACAGACGCCGAGACGAAGGAGCGACTTGCGCCCTGGTGCGCAAAGGTCCCCGCCCCGTCCCGCGTGCACGCCCGGCTGAGTCCGCGAGGGTCGAGCGCCAGGCAGGGGGTTCCTTCCAGACGCGGACGGCATCTCGAGAGCCCCCGGCCTCGGCACCGCGAGGGGACGTGGCCCTCCCCTCTGCGGCCGGCGCCGCCTCGCCGCGGGCGCCCCGCGCCTCCGCCCGCCGGGCCCACGACCCGCTCCGTCGCTCGGGCCTCCTCCTGGGCAGCGGACCGCCTCGCCCCCTCGGCCGGCTCGGCCCTCGGCGCCCTTCTGCTGCAGGCGGCCGGCCTGCTCGGCCGCGGGAAGGGCTCTGCCCCCGCCCTCCCGCCTACCTGGCGAGAGCGACCCCGTCACCAGCTGGTAGAGGGACCGCGCCGCCTGCCCCAGCGGGCTCCGGCACCTGCGGGGCCAGCGGCTCATGGCTGGCGGAGACTCTGCGCCAGGCCCCGCCCCGCCCCGCGGGCCCGGGCGGCGGGTCTCCGCCCTCTCGGCCCGCCGCGGCCCCGCGGGGGCGGCGCCGGCGGGGAGGGTCTCCAGCCGCGCCCCGCCCCCGGCCTCCCGGGCAGCAGCCCCCGCGAGTTCCGGGCCGGGCGGGGCGCGGCGCCACGCCCCGCCCGGCCTCCGCGGAAGGTCTCCGCGGCCCCCTTCAGCCCCGCCCCCCGCGCCCCGCGCCCCGCCCCCCGCGCCCCGCCCCCGCTCCGGCACCGGCGTGCTCGGGGTGAGAGGACACGGTCGTCATGGCAACTCCCCACGCTCCGCGCTTCCCGGCCCCGTGGAAGGAGGAGCGGGGGAGGGTCAGGGCCGGGGGCGGGGACGAGCGCACGGGCCCGCAGCCCCCTCGCGACTGCCCGCGGCCCGTTCGGCCCGCAGGTCCCAGACGGCCCGCGACAGCCACGGGCGCGCACAGACCCCGCGCCCGCCCCGCCCGCCCGGGTCCCGACGCCCCCGTGAGGCCGGCCCAGCGAAGCCCGCAGGCTCCCGCGCGCCCAGAGCCCGGCACGGCCTCCGGGGCCCCCGGCCGGAAGCCCCGCTCGACGGCGGCTCCGAGCGCGGCTCCGCCCGGCCACACGGGGGCGCGCCGGCCGCCCGCCCGCCCGGACGCTGCCCCGGCGGGGAGCCCCAGGCATTGGATGCGGGGCGGGGCGGGCTCGGCTGCGGCTTCCCGACGACGGTGTCTCGGCGCGGTCCGCGCGTGGGGCGCGAGCGGGGAGGCGGTGCGGGAGCCCAAGATGCCCCGGTGCCACTTCAGGGCCGCCTCCCTGCTTGCGGGAGGGTCAGGACGCGGGAGCCGGAGGCTAGCCCGAACCCGACCCCTGGAGTCGGGTCTGCAGGGGAGAGGAGGGCGGGTGGGAGGGAGGGGGGGGAGAGGGGAGGGGAGGGAGGAAGGGAGGGGAGGGGAGGGAGAAGGGAGGGGAGGGGAGGGAGAAGGGGAGGGGAGGGGAGGGAGGAGAAGGGAGGGAGGGGAGGGGAGGGGCGGGATGCGGGCAGGAGAGGCCGAGGAGGGGAGGGAGATGAGGATGGGGGAGGGAGAGGAGGGGAGGGGAGGGGAGGGGAGGGGAGAAGAGGGCGAGGGCGGGAGGTGAAGGGGGTGGGGGAGGAGAGAGGGGAGGAGAGAGGAGGGCAGAGCAAGGGAGGGAGGGGAGAGGGGGGGAGGGCAGGATGGGCAGGGGAGGGAGAGGAGGGGCGGAGAGGAGAGGGGGGGAGGGGTGCAGGGGAGGGGAGAAGAGAATGAGGATGGGAAAGGGAGAGGAGGAAGGGGGGAGAGGTGAGGGAAAGAAGGGAGAGCAGGGGAGGGAGAATGGGGGTGGGGGGGGGAAGAGCGGGAGGAGAGAGGGGCAGCCCCGGCCGCTTCAGCCCCGCGGACGACGACCCTGGTCGCGCCCTGGCGCCGCCGCCCGCATCCCCGCCCCGTCTCCGCCGCGAAACAAGCCCTCCTGGAGGGCAGCGCCGGCGCGCCCTGTCCACGCCACGTGTGCGGCCGTGCGCCGCGGGGAGGCTGGCGCCCCAGACCACCATTCGGCGCGTGTCGACATTAGACCTGTGTCTCGAGGAGGCGGGCGGGGAGTCGTGCGGCCCATTTCACAGATGAGAACAGCGAGGCCGGGAGCGCAAAAGCCACGTCGCGGGTCCACGTCCATCCCCCACTGACCCAGGAGGCTTCCCTGTCCACGCCGGGTCAAGGGCAGGCAGTCCAGCGGGGCAGGGGCTTCGATACCGGGGAGACCGGGGACGCAGAAGCAGGAAGCAGGCACTGACCCTGGGCAAGGGCTCCCGGGCCTTTCCACCTCAAGGATCCCGAGCGGTTGGCAGGAAGAGTCCACAGCCGAGCTGGGCGGCTGGACCCTAGGGCTCCGTGCGGTCCCGAGGCAGAGCCGGGCCCGCCCGCGCGCATGGCAACCAGGGCCTCCCCAGAGTCAGTGGGTCGGGGAGACCCTTGTTCTCAAGGCGCTGAGCAGGCCTCCTGCCCCATCTCCAGGCCCGCCCACTGCCCTCGGGAAGGACTGCCCCTCCCCCAGCTCTGCTTCTGCCCGGGGGAGACGGCCTCCCCCCACCCCTGGCTCCCGGGGCTCTTGGGGCCGCACACGAGACACACACGAAAATGTACACGGGCGACACTGTCACCTACACAGACGGGAGGACCCGCCTGCCAGACCCAGGACACACAGGCGGGCGCAGGGCAAGAGAGGCGCTGGGCGGCAGAGTGGTCTGGGGAAACCTACGCCGGCCACGTGGCGCTTCCAGGCCCGGGGCTCCAGAGGGGCGGCGGGAGGAGTGTCCACCTGGCCTTGGGTGGAGTTCTGGAAGGGATGTCAGGGGCTGAGGGCGTCCCCTGGGAGAATAGTCCGAGCACATAAATGGGGGCGGGGGCCCTGGCGGGGCCCTCAGGGGCCGGGCCCTCAGGGGCCGGGCCGGCGCTCCCGGAGGCCAGGCTGGGCCGCCGGGCACCAGAGTCCCTCCTTGGCCGCCGGGCTACTTGGAAGAGCAGGCGGTAGCGAAGACCCCAGCCGCGCCAGGAAGCCAGAGGCCGCAGGCTGAGCCCCCTGCCGACATCGCCAGGTGAGGGTCACTCCGGCGTCAGACACGGACAGTCCACTTCAACAGATGCGCGCGAAGGTCACGGTCACGAAGGCTCACAGGGACCAGCCACCCTCACGTGGAGCCCGGTGCATGCCGGCAGTCACACGCCGCGGGAGGCAGGAGCCACACTCGAAACACAGCTGCACACGCCACGGAGCCGCACGGCCCCCACAACTTCGCCAGTGCAGACGGGCCCCACACAGCTCCACGCCAGCACCCGGCAGGATCACACGATGGCACCGCCACACGCAGCCACACGCAGCCCGCGGTCACCCGGCCCAGGGCACATGGCAACCGCCGTGGGAGGCAGGAGCACGAGGAGCCACAGGCGCCGCGCGCCGCCGCCCGCTCCGGACCCCCGCCCCGTGTCCCGGCCCACGCCCGCGCCCCCCGCCCCGGCGGCAGCGCCTGGGAAGGGGCAGCGTGCGGGTGCGGGCCGGGGGCTGCGACCGACCACCCCTCCCGCGACCCGCGCCGCCCACTCACCCGTGAGCTGGTCGTAGGAGCCGTCCAGGTCCCGGGAGTCGGACAGGCTCTCCTTGCGGCCCTGGCCCCGCATGGCCCCCGGCGCCCCCCGCCCGCCCGGGCCGTGGGAGGGGGCGCCGGGCGGCCCGGACGGGGCGCTCACGGGGCGCCCCCCGGCGGCGCGGCGGGGGCGGCGGCGGGGCCCGAGCGGGGCGCCGGGGGCGGGCGGGGGTCCGGGCCCGCCGGTCCGGGCAGGAGCGGGAGCCCGGCAGCGGGAGCGCAGAGCCGCAGGCAGTGCCGAGCGCGCGCCTCCGCCCCCTCCCCGCTGTCACCGCCGCCTCCCCCTCGGCGCCGCCGGGATTGGCTCCCCTGCCCCCGCCCCCCACCGCGGCGGCTGGGGGAGGCACCGGGAAGGGGTGAACTGGGGAGTGCGGGGAGGGCCCGGGCTCCGCCCCCTCGGCCTGGAGCCGCGGGGCTGGAGGAGGGGCGGGGCCGAGGCGCCCCCGCGGGCAGCCCCCGGCTCTCAGCCCACTCCCCGGCGCCGGCGCCGCCGCCGTCCTGCGCCGAGGCCGAGCCGGGCGCGTGCGAGTCCCCGCTCCGGTGTCTCCACGCCAGCCCGCCTCGCTCGTTCCTCCTCCGCGGGCCCGTCGCGTGGTCCCGGCCAGGGTCCCTGCGGGAGCGCTCCGGACGCCGAGGAGGGGTCGACTCAGCCGCTAGCAGCGCGGGCTCGTCGTGGGCCACCCTGTGATCTGCTCTCCCCGCAAGTTCCAGAGGGGGCCGTGCCCCCAGCGCGCACCCCCCGGACCCTGCCCCCCCGCACGCATCCCCCCAGGACCCTGCCCCGGCGCCCACCCACCGAGGATCTTGCCCCCGGCCCAGTGGCCTTCAGGTGCCCCCTTCCCTGGCTGGCGGTCTCCACCGACCAACCGGCGAGACCGGAACAGTCGGAGCCAGGTCCCGCTCTCAAGGCATCCTCTGGTTCCCCTTCCCCAGCTCCTCTGCCCTTCCCTTTCCGTCACCGGTCCTGGCCTAGATCGCTTGATTTCCAGCAGATGTGAGGAGGGACTGGGTTTAGGGACCCAGGTGAGGACACGGAAACGCCTTTGTTTCCCTAGGGAGCGCTCCCGGAAGGCGGGGCTGGCAGGGCCAGCTCCCACCCCAAGGGCTGCTGAAGGCTGAGCCCATCTTCCCTAGGATGCTTCCTGGGCTCCTTGCCCAAGACCCCCCATGAGGATGGGGGATCTTGCCTGGTGGGTCTGGAGGAGTAACCTGTTGAGACCAAAAGCTTCAGCTGAAGTGACTCAAGCACATTTAATCTCTTTGGTCGGATTTAATTTCCAACCACTTGATTCAATCAGCCCAGCAGGAATTGTGGTGGGAGTTCCAGCAGGGGGGCACAGCTGAGGAAGGCAGGACTGCCAGCAGGAGCCAAGACCCACCCCAGCTCTCCCGGCTCTCAAGGAACTGCTGCAGACCTGGCACCAAGGCTGGGCACAGACAGAGTAGGGGCAGCTGCTTTAGAGGGCGGGTTCCAGGAGAGAATGGGGACTCCTGTTTGGAGTTCCTGGAATAGGTGTGTGTGACGAAATGAGCTGAGAGACGGGCTGTACAGGGGAGGGCGGGCGGCGTCCTGCTCAGGGCCCGGGCTGTACAGGGGAGGGCGGCGTCCTGCTCAGGGCCCCTGCGGCAGACCTCCCCTGTCCCCTGCAGGAAAGGGTGACAGGAGCCCAGAAGCAGCCACGTGGCTGGCGGGCCTCCTCCACCCAAGGAAGTCTGAAGATAAGGGAACTCCCTTCTCCCTCCCACCCAGAGGGCAAGGGAGGCTGCAACTCTCTGAGCCCAACTGGCTTCTACTAGGGTCAGGAGGCTCAGAGGAGGGTCTGTAAGGACAAGCAAGGGTCCTGACCAGATGGGGCCAACACCTGGGAGATTACCTAAACTCTGTCTTTGAGAACCAAGCCTGGGCAACAGAGATTAGATTAAGAAGGAAGAAAGACACTAACAACAGTCCCACGCCAATCAGTTTTTAATAACTTCAACTTGTCACCAGCTCCAGATCCAGCTGCTCTGGGGTTGACCACCGTGGAAAACCCTAGATACACCAGGCTGAGCAATCCTGGAGTGATCAGAGATGATCCAGCCTGGACCCCTTAGGAACCTACATCGACACAGGGCAGCCTGTTAGTGGTCCTGGGAATGAGTGCAGTTCTGCACAGCGTTGGAGCCAGAACTCTGGTTTCCAGGGAGGGCAAATGTCCCAAAGAGATCTGAGGGTCCATGGACAGCTGGGGTGGGAGGTGGGGTCCCAGACCTGTGCTCGAGGCTGGTCCCTCATTCACTCCGGGTTCTTCTGGAGCTGCTTCCCCGCCACGCCAGGCCAAGAGGGTCTCCAGGCAGCTGCTTTTCAGAGGAGGAACCACAGGCCACCTTCCCAAGGACAGGAGGTCTGTGGCCCACCCCGAACACGGTGGAGACAGTGGAGACCCCCACATGGCATTCGCCTGGCCCTTCTGATGGCGGGCACCCTGCCCAGCAGGTTCTCTCTCTCCCAGGCACCAGACCACAGCAGGAACAGACTCCTCCCTAGAGGAAATTCTCAGGCAGGTTGGATGTAAACAACAGCAGGGTGAGGGGGCGGACCATGGAGGGAGCTCAAGGAAGGCGCCTGGAGGAGGGGCTGGGGAGGCGGGGAGCTGCTGGCAGGGGACCGGCAAAGTAGGCACCTCGAGGGCTCCAGAAAGCCGGCCATGTTTATTTCACACACACCCTAAAGACAGCTTAAACCAGATTAAAAATGAAAGCTAAGGCTGTGACTCTACTGTGCTGGAGGAGAGAGCGCTAACAGGCCCTCCTGGTGCCAAAGCAAAACTTCAGAGAGTGGTGGCCATGGCAGGGCGCTGGGCAGATTCTCATCCCGTTTCCCAGAGGTGTCAGCTCTGAATTTAGAAAACAGAAGACAGGGCCCCCATTCCTGCCCTTCCTGAAGGCTGAGTCAAGGGCCATAATGATGGGACAGAGTGCCAGTGGGGCACAGCCACAGGCCCAGAGGCAGAAGAACATGGCTCCAGCCGCCTCTGAGAGTTGATCTGTTCTCAGCCCAGCACCCAGAGGCTTGCCTGTCAACTCCTGGAAATCAGTCAGCAGCCACCACTCGTAATCCCGACTGGAAATGTGAGGGCTGTTTCGGGAGCCCACCTGGAAGCCAAACACCCCTGGAGGCCTCTCCCCACTGTGCCCACCCCTCCTCCCAAGTAAGCTCGTCCTGGCCTGCCCTTCCTGCCTCGCCGTCCAAGCTCTGCTAGAGTGTGGCCTTCACCAAGGGAACTTGGTGTCTGCGTTTCTCTCCAACCTTGGGGCAGCCCCTCTCCCCGGCTCCCCCTCCAGCCAGGAGCCCATGGGTGAGGGCAGGCAGTGGTAGCTCGCCAGGCGTGGCCTCAGGAAATGGTGGAGAACTCCTTGAGCAGGACTTCCTGGCTGAGCGTGTGGAAGGCCAGGTTTCTCCGGACGTTGGTGCTAATGGACCGGACCTGGGAAAGGGTGGGCGTGGGAGGCACAGGCAGAAAGAACACAGAGAGACGAGTCACACACAGTGGGGCAGGGCCTGAGGCACAAGCCAAGAAGGAGCGCTGGAAGTTTCTCTCATAGGAACTGAACGCTTCACACCTATTACCCTTGCAGGCAAATGAGCAAACAGTTCGCTGACAGCAGCGAAGAAAGAAGAGGGGCTGAGAGGCAGAAATTCCAATGGAGGTGAGAAGAGCATCGGGGCGCCCGGGAGGTAGAAGCAGGCAGTGACAAGAAAGGAGGCTGAAGTCAGTCTCACCTTGCTTCAGCCTTGCAGAGAAGGGAATGGTCTGGCGGAGGAGAAATGGAGGCCAGAGGACTCACTCTTGGGGCTACCTCTTTTTGGGTGTGTCTCTAGTCTTCGCACTCTCCCCAGATTTATCTACGTTTTCGGGATGGAAGGAGTATCTAGAGATGCAGGGGTCTGACCCAAGGAGGCCAATGACCGGGATCAGGTGATACAGCTCATGAGTCCCAGCTTGGGAGCAGGACCCAGGCTTCTGAATTCCTAGCCCAGCACTCCTTCCGCATCAAAGCCTCCTGCCCACGTGAGAAAGGCCAGGCGCTTCCTTGCTGTGTGCCCACTCTCACTCATGCGCTCTCCACCCGTGGACCCAGACCCTGCCCAAGTGCTATCAGTGTCAGCAGGGGAACAGCCGGGAGAGGGGTCAGAGGCTCCAACAGAAATCTAGCAGACTCATCAAGAGATGCCTCCATGGGAAGTAGGAGGGTGGGCTGCGTGAGAGACAAAGCGGGGAGGCGCAGAAAGAGAAGAGAACTTGTGTCTGTCCCAGGCCCCGAGGTCCAGGGAGCTTCCTTTGGCCTCTGCTTTACCTAGGCTTCACAGGAAGCCTAGTGAAGTCAATAGGCAGAAAGAAGAGGAGGGGTGGCCTGGCACACTACAGGCACCTCAAGCCCAGAGCTCCAAACACCATCAGACTCTCCTTGCTCTCCTGTGCTGGGGAACAGATGTGAGTCAACTGAGCAAGGCAGAGGCCAGTGCCCAGACTTGAGATACAAGCTCCTCTAACGCCGAGGACCTCCATGGCTTCCCTGTAACTTGCTCTCTTTGTGAACTGTTGGCTCCCAGAAATTCTCCCACAACCACTTAAAGACTCACCAGCCACTCCATAAACATACTCTTCCTTTGCACTATCAGCTTCCCTGTTACCAACAACTTAGCCCAGCACACATCTTCCTCACCCGGAGGAAGTCTATGATCCCAAGGAATATCGGGGCAGGGTCAGAGCAGGCTGTGTCTAACACAAAACAATCTGACCTCTGGTGCCTTCACCACGGACTGGGGGTGGGAGGTAAGAAGAGGGTGGATGCAGGTTCTGCCCTGGCAAAGGGGCATCTGACAACATGGAAAGTGGGTGCTGAGGGCTGTGTGTTCTGGTCTCAGCCCCAGCCAGGCGGTGTCAACCAGCAGGTAGAGTGGTGAGACTCCAGGGAAAGCGAGCTCTTCTTGAGAGCAGCTCTGAGCACAGAGCAAGAGAGGGCTAGTCAACAGGAAAGGCTGGACCTGTAGAGACGCTGACAGGGGTGAAGTAGGAGGCAGAGCAAATGCTGACTGGCTCCAGGAGGCCAAGGGTAGGGCTGTGGGACTCTGGGTGGCTGGAGAACGGGCGTGGGAGTGAAGACTGGAGAGTCGGGCTGGAGGGACTCAGATCAGCGGCCAGTTAGGAAGTCAGGAAGAAATGAGTCCCTAGGAGTGAACACTCAACTCCTCTCATGAATGGCTCTGGGGACAGGACAAGGAACGAGCCAGAGTTGCCGCTGGAAACACAGTTCTCCCCAGGTCCAGTGGGGCTGTGCAGGGCCTTTTCCGTGGCTACAGGGGGTGGCCTTCTCCGGCTGCCTGGCCGAGACTGCTCTGGGAAAGAAGCTGCACACCTGATCCCAGCAGACCCTCAAGGCTCTTCACTGGCCTTTGGCAAGCTGCAGGTGTCCCCAGATGCCCATCTGCACAGCAGAACCCGATGACTGGGGATAGGCCCTAAGAGACAGGCAGGAGGGCGAGGCACTCACCAGCTCCTTGAAGAAGGCAGCCTCCTTGTGCTGCTCCGAGTAGCGCTCATACTGGTCCAGGCCATCCTGCAGCTTCAGCGTGAGCGTGTCATAGTTGGCTCGCACCACCTCCAGCACCTGGGGGCATCAAGGGCCAGGCAGGGCTTAGGCCACGCAGGTCACAGGCCCTGCGGGGGGGGGGGGCTCATGTTGGGGTTGCTCCCCAGAAACCTTGCTCATGCTTATCCCCCAGAAAGAAGCCTGGCTGCGGGGAGCAGCACCTCAGGTCTCTGGGACCACTCTCTGATTCCCAGTCCCTGCCTGCCCTGCCCTGCCCAGCCCAGCTCAGCCTGGCCTGGTTGAAAAAGCCCAGGTGATCACACAGCCTGGCCTGCGGCCCAAGGCTCTTGGGATGCCCTCAGAGGATACAGTCACATCTTCATGTGCCGCACCTTTTTCCAGGCTGTTTACTCGGAATGTGGCAAAAGAGCATGAGAAGAGGGGCCAGCATGGTGAGAGTCTGAGCTCCCCGGTATCCCTGCTACCATACATGTGTTCTCAGCCCCATCCCGAAGCTTTCTCGGGCCAGGTTGTCACAGTGGCTGAGTAAGACTTTGCCAGTGTCTCCTTCCTTCCCCCCTTCTGGGAACCACATCTCTTCCATCCTGGGATGTTCCTCGGCACCATCTGCCACTTGTTTTCATCTCTCAGTGCCAGCTCAGTCTTTGCACCCAGTGCCTGGACTGAACTTTTGGGCATCCCAGCCTTGGGTTGTAGGGTACACCTTCAAGACCGAGCTGGAGCTGCTGTTCTGAGGAGGAATCTCTCCCACAACACCCCTCTGGCTTTCCAGGGCAGTAGGATTCAGGCTTCCACTGGCTCCCGGAGCCCTGGGATCTGTGGTTACAGAAGGAAGGAGCCACCACAGTCAGGCCTGATGTGACTTCAGCTCATAAGACCATGAATCAAAGGCAAGGACAGTCAGGGGACAGGAGCACAAGTCGGGAGAAGTGAGCTGGGAAGGAAGAAGAGGCCCAGAGGGAATGACTGTTCACTCTGGGAATCTGAGTGAGGTTGGCCTGACGTGGAGGAAAGCCTGTGACATCATGGAGAGCGCCCTGCTCAGGAGGGAGCTGGGGCAATGAGTGAGTGAGGAGGGACCCTGAGCCAGAGCGGGATAGGTGAGTGACTGAGGACAGATCCTGAGGGCTCAGAGGTGCCTCTGGACTGCTTCCCACAGCTCTGCAAATCTGTACCAGGGCACACTCCACTTGGTGGCCTGCCAAGAATTCCTGGGGGGGGGCTGGAGGGCATAAGGAAGGCTTGTGTCCCTGTGGGAGAGTTGCCCAGTTTGGGTTTGGAGGGAAGCAGCAGTTAGGGCAGAGGTCTGGCTCAGCTCTGTCCCTGCAGACACCCCGCTCCACAAGATCACTTTGTCTGGCTCGGGCTCCTCTGCCTCTCCTTCCACTTGTCAGCTCTGCGGGCAGGAGGACTCGGATCCGGCAATGGCAGTCACCCACAAAGTAATCTAGTCCGCTTATGCACGTGGGCCGCACTCGTGGCTGGAACATCTATAGCCAAGGTCTTGGCTCAGATGTGAATGGCTCAAGCCCAGAAAAAGGCAACGTTCCTCCCAGATGGAACCAGCCAGAAGAGAAGTCTATGTGATTTTTTTGTTAAGCCCTGAAATCTGGGCAGCTTTGGCGATGCCCAAGACCGAGCAACCTGGGCTCAGCATTCCCCAAGGGGTGCCAGGTGCCAAAAGACAAACTCCACGCACGCTGAAGCCAATTTCTGAGAAAAAGGTGCAGCACATGAAGACATGGCTGCATCCTCTGATGACATCCTAAGAGCCTTGGGCCTCAGGACAGGCTGCGTGATCGCCTGAACTTTCTCCTCTTGCCAGGGCAGAGTAGAAGGTCTAAGACCTCTGCTAGAACAGGGAGGTTTTCCTTTCTCAGGGAAGCTGGCTCTTGCCAGGGCAGCCTGTTCTGTTTGTTGCAAGGAGGTGGAGGCAGAGAAGGCCCCCAAGGGAAACCCGATGCCTTACAGACTCGGAGAGCGCCCAGCCTCAGCTCTCTTCTCACGCAGACACTGCCCATCGCCCCGTCCCTCCTCCAGCCCCTTCTTGCGGGGCACTTCCTTTCCTCCTCTTTTGCCCAGAGGAGGCTGCCAGTCAGCTCCTCCAGTCCCTGCTGCTCCCGCCCTCAGTCCCCTCTCTTCCGCTCCCAGGGGGAGAAGACACCCTAGGCCGAGTCGGGACTTCAGAGCCAGGACTTCAGAGCACCAGGGCACCTGGTCGCCGGGCTTTGCTTTCTGGAGCTTCAGACTTGAGGAGCGGGCCCCATTTGACCCTCAGCACTGGCCAGGGACATGGCGAGGGCAACACTGAGTATCTACCACAATGCACAACCTCAGCACCTGGCTTCCTGGCAACGCCAAGGGCCCCTCCCAGGCTGAGATCCCTTTCTAATCCGTCAGGTGACAGCCTGTGCCCCAAGCACAAGTTTATGCTCTTTTATCAGACTTGTATCTTTAGACTCATGCCCACCCCTCAGCTCACAGTGGCTTCGAAGTTAGCAAATCACCGGCATGTCACATGTTCTCTAAGGAATCCTTACGCCCTCACCTGTGGACCCTCGGTGGATGGGACCCTGGAGCCTGGCCACAGCCGGACAGAAAGACAATTGAACTGGGAATCCCACTCTTACCACAGGACTTTAGACAAGTCACTTAACCTCTTGGAGTCTCAGCCCATCTCTCTAGAAAATGGAACTTGAACTCAGCTTCCTAAGATGACACGGAATATAAGTTTCAAGTTGCTGAAAGTAACATACAATTGATGAAAACACTGGCATGCCAATGGCTACACTGTTGCCTGGACACCTCCTGGACTCAAAAGAAACTACCTTCACAGTCCCGAAAGTACAAACGTATTTCGCACAATCCCAAAGATCCTATATGCATAACTGATTCTTCACCACAAAGGAACAACTTCTGAATTCAAGTAGAAGATGAGGGATACACAAATGGCCTCAGTTTCAAAAACCTCATGCATTCTTTGCCTTAAAACAATTCACTAGCCGGGCTCGGTGGCTCAGCCTGTAATCCCGCACCTTGGGAGGCTGAGGTGAGTGGACTGCCTGAGCCCACGGGTTCGAGACCCACCTGGGCAACTTGATGAGACCTCATCTCTACAATAAATCAAAAAAATTAGCCAGGCGTGGTAGCGCGCGCCTGCAGTTCCAGCTACTTGGAAGGCTGAGGTGGAAGGATTGCTGGAGCCCAGCAGGTCGAGGCTGCGGTGGCCAGGAGCGGCCACTGCACTCCAGTCTGGACAACAGAGTGAGACTCCAAATCAAACAAACAAACAAAAAAACCCAATTTGCCTCAGCTGGGTGCAGTGGCTCACACCTATAATCCCAGCACTTTGGGAGGTGGAGGCGAAAAGATTGCCTGAGCCCAGAGATTCAAGACCAGCCCAGGCAACTTGATGAGACCTTGTCTCAAAAATAAATCAAAAAATTAGCTGGGCGTAGTGGTGGTAGTTCCAGTTACTTGGAAGGCTGAGGCAGAAGGATCACCTGAATCCAGCAGGTCGAGGCTGTGGTGGCCATGAGCCCGCCACTGCACTCCAGCCTAGGAGGCTCACAGAGTAGACTCCTACTCAAAAAAACCACACAATTTGTCTCAACTTAGGTGAGGGAAAAACAAACTGGGCGGGAATGGGGAAGACCCAAACGCCTGTCCCTGAGGGCTCTGGAGGTGAAGGGCCTGAGAAGACAGCAAAGTCATTAGGAGCACGGGATCTGAGGTCACGGATGTGGATTTCAGTCCCAGAGCCACCACTAATTAGCTATATCAATTATGTAAGTTTCTTAACCTCTTTGCACCTCGGTTTTCATGCCTACAAAACAGGGGTGAAACTATCTACCTCATAAACTGATGACAGGATGAAATGAGACAATGAAGGTCCAGTGCCTGGCACATGGTGAACGGTTA
Organism: Cephalopachus bancanus; assembly: GCA_027257055.1. Classification (NCBI taxonomy): domain Eukaryota; kingdom Metazoa; phylum Chordata; class Mammalia; order Primates; family Tarsiidae; genus Cephalopachus; species Cephalopachus bancanus. The sequence continues at coordinate 4,235,608 of JAPVLO010000143.1, forward strand.
ATAATGGTCGCTAATTCTATGAAGAAAGCCTCTCTCTGGTGGCAGGCAGTATTTGAAAGTCTGGTTATCTCCAGATACTTCTAACCAGAAGCCAGGAGTTAGGGCCTCACACACCTTCCTTCAGCCTGCAGCAGATTCTGGTGAAGAGAAAAAACATTTCCTGTTCAGTGTGACCTCGCTGTCCTCAGTGTAACTGGCAACACATCAGCCAGAAGTCAGGGAATGCTGAGCATAACTCTGAATAACACTAAAGAGAAACAGCAGAGAGGCCCACAGAGCCTGGCCTAGCATGATTCAGACTGTCAGGCTCTTGGCCACAGGATCTCGTGATGCCTTCAGGGTCGCGAAGTAGGTGAGATCCCAGGGCACATGTAGTTCAAGATTGCTGATGATGTTCCCGACGCACACACGCCCTTGTGCATACACTATACTTTCCCCACAGACCGTTCAGTAGCCTGGGCCCCATGTTTTTTTAAGCAGGGTCTCTGAAACGGTAAATAACTTCTAGCCTGAATATAGCAGCAAACAAGAACCACCAACCTGGAAAAGTTCCTGGCAAGAGTTATTCAGTCTTGATGCCAGAGGGCCTTTGCCTGGTGCCTGAAAAACTGCTGTCTCAAATCTCTGTTGGCCTGAATTCCCAGCAGAGTGACATGAGAGGACAACTAAGTAGCAAGATGTGGCCTGACCGCAAACTTGGGCTCATAAACTTCTCAATTTAAGCTGGTATCTATAGTATTTCCTCTAGTTCACCTATTTTTTTTTTTTTTTTGAGTTGGTGTCTCACTCTGTCACCCAGGTTAGAATGCAGAGGCACGCTCATGGCACCTGGCATCAACCTGCTGGGCTCCAGCGACCCTTCCACCTCAGCCTTCCAAGTAGCCGGAACTACAGGCACACGCTACCACGCCCGGCTAATTTTTTATTTATTGTAGAGATGAGGTCTCGCCAAGTTGCCCAGGCTGGTCTTGAACCCGTGGGCTCAGGCAATCTACTCACCTCAGCCTCCCAAAGTGCTGGGATTACAGGCTGAGCCACTGAGCCCGGCCTCCCCTATTTGAAAGCATGAAAGGCTGTCACTAGTCCACCTCCAACCAGGGTCACATGTATGGTCTTCCTAAGAGGCTAAAAATGAGGATAAAACCACAAGATACCAATATTAGAAAGTAAGGCTGGGTGCAGTAGCTCATGCCTGTAATTCCATCATTCAGAGAGGCTAAGGCAAGAGGATTGCTTGAGCCCAAGAGTTCAAGATCAGCCTGGGTAACATAGCAAGACCTCATCTCTACAAAAAAAAAAAAAAAAAATCAGCTGGGCTCGGTGGCTCAGCCTGTAATCCCGCGCCTTGGGAGGCTGAGGTGAGTGGATTGCCTGAGCATGCGGGTTCGAGACCCGCCTGGGCAGGCAAGACCTCATCTCTACGATAAGTCAAAAAATCAGCCGGGCATGGTAGCACATGCCTGTAATTCGGCTACTCGGAAGGCTGAGGTGGAAGGATCGCCGGAGCCCAGCAGGTCGAGGCTGCGGTGGCCGGGAGCGGCCACTGCACTCCAGTCTGGGCGACAGAGTGAGACTCCAACTCACAAAAAAAAAAAAAAAAAAAATCAAAATATTAGCCAGGTGTAGTGGCATGTGCCTGTAGTCCCAGCTATTTGGAAGGCTGAGGAGGAAGAACTGCCTGAGCCCAACAGATCGAGGCTGTGGCAGTCGTGAGTGTGCCACTGCACTCCAGCCTGAGTCGACAGAGTGAAACTCCAACTCAAAAAACAAACAAAAAAACCCTAATCACAGAAAATATAGTAATCTCTGGTTGATCTGAAACAGATATAGGAGTTGAAATGTATTAAGAGAGAAAAAGGATAAAAAGGCTTTTTAGAGGATTTTCATGATTATCTCCATCTCTCTCTCCCACTGAACTCTGATCACTTGCTCTACTTCAGATATTTACTCATTGGAGAATATGATTTTTTGGACCCATTTCTTCCACAAAGCAGGAAAGGACAGCCTGAGGGATCAAACTCAGAAATCACAGATGAGTGCCACCAGGCACAAAGCTGGACACTGAACTTTGTTTCTCTTTCCCATCAGCTGGAGGGGCTGAGCAGGCAGTACTTATTCTATAAGCTGATGAACGAGAAATAATTAATTTGGTCCATGCCAAGATGGGTAAAGGAGTTCATCCCTCATAATGGTTTAGGATTTGGGACACATCTATCCTAGTGCCCACAGAATCAAGACAGTCTGTGACCACAGAGGAGGTCTACAGAAGAGAAAAAAAAAAAAGGGTCCGAATGGTCAGGTTTTCTCCCACACCACCCTTCTGAACTGTTCACTACTCTGACCTCCTGGTCCTAGCATAATGTCCTATTCCTAAAGGAAATAGTACCGAGTACACAGTAGGCCTCCACTAATGGTCTCTGGCCAATGGACTGCTGGAGAGGAGAGGAAGGTCTGAGCAGCCGCAGGCAGTTTTATGGCACCCACAGACTGAAGTCTCCCTCTCGTCATCTGTAGACGGACGTCACAAGTCAAATACACTCACTGTCAGCCTAGAAGCCTCAAGCCTTTCTCCTTCTAAAACCCAGTCAATGTCCTCAAACTCAAAGGAAGTTACCTTTTTCTGTAAAAATGAGAATGACCTACTCAGGGCATTCAATGCCTAACTCCCTTCTCTGGACTTGTTACAGGGTTGAAATGCCTATAACCTTTGGCAAAAAATTGAAGGAAAAATAATCTTTCATTTTCTCTGAAAGGACTTCATCTAGTCTTCCATCCTTCCTCTGTTTTCCTAAAACCAGCCCTTCCCCAAGACGGGCTGTGTGTCCTCCAATGAGGAACAGCTGTCTATTCTCCCAGAAGCAACACAGCTAGCTCTGTCCCTTACCTTGCAATTTCCCTGGTCTAAGGACAGCCTGCCAGTGGCATTTTCACCACTGGGAAATGGGCATCAGGCATGAAGCAACTCGGAAGAGGAATTCTGACGAGAAACAAAAACCAATTCTTCTTCCCCCACGATCCATGTTTAATCTTCCAAGTTCAGGACTAATTAAAGATAAAGTAAAGACCTTGGTGGGTCCCCGAGGAGTCTAGTTGTGCCTGGGTGCTGAAGAGCATGCATCAGTGGCTAGTAATATTCAAGACAGCACTATGGCTAAGATATGGCTCTAAGCCGGGCACGGTGGCTCATACCCGTCACCCTAGCACTTTGGGAGGTGGAGGCAAGAGGACTGCCTGAGCCCAGGGGTTCGAGGCCAGCCTGGGCAACTTGGCGAGACCTCATCTCTACAATAAATCAAAAAATTAGCCAGGTGTGGTGGCACATGCCTGTGGTTTCAGCTACTTGGAAGGCTGAGGTGGAAGGATCACCTAAGCCCAGCAGGTCGAGGCTGCAAGCATGCCACTGTACTCCAGCCTGGGTGACGGAGTGAGACTCTGACTCAAAAAAAAAAGATATGGCTCTAGAGTCAGCCCTCCTTGCCTCGTACCCTGTCTCATCACTTAGCAAGGGGGAGCTAGTAAGCCTCAGTTTCCTCATCTTTACAATGAGAATAATAATAATTTCATCACACAGAACTGGCTCTGAGGACTCAACAAGACAACGTATATAAAGTTCTCTGTGCTTGACACACAGAAGGTGTTTAATCTGCAGCGATTACTGTTTTCTTTCACTTTGATATGACCCTATGAATAACTGTTTTTTTAGGGCCTGAAATTGGGAGAACTGACCTATTTCCATAGCTCCCCTTCCAACTCCAGCCTTAAATAAGAAAATTTCCCCCATCCTCCCCAACCTTCCTGGAAGGCATCTGCATTCTACAGGCTTCCCAGTGAAGGATTTCCAGTGGAGGAAAGAATATACTGCTTTAGGGTTTGTGCATAGGCAGGTGTAGGCAGGCAGAGTGGCAGGCCTTCTCCTCGAGAAACAAACATGTCATTACTACTGATTTCCTCATTGAAATTTTTCATAGCTAGATGCTTAGCACCCTGAAGGAGACCCGGTGTTATAGATTTTTCACAATGCCTAACACAGTCCTAACAGTGAACAGTCAACATGTTTGTGGACTCATTTAGTAACACAAGCCCAAACAAACAAAAAAAGAATCTCTCATCAAGGTCACATGGTACAATTAGGGTGAGACCCTGACAGTACACTCAGCACTGTTCTTAGCACTCTGATAGACCTCTAAAGTCCTCAGAGCCAAGTACTGCCTTTACAGAGCTAACAAGCAAATTGGGGAATCAAGGTAAACCACCATCGACAGGCACACCCAAGATGGAAGCACACAGAGGGCTGAGCCAGTAGCACTACGTGTGGTATGGAGCCAGTTGCTAACTGGCCAGCTAACAGGCAGCTGGCTAGGCCAAGACGGTATCACACTTTCAAGACAGGGAAAAGGAAGGAATCCAAGGTCTCCTCCCATTTGTCTACCAGTTCCTCCACTTTACATTACTGTAGCAGCCGGCTCTTCTTTTTAATCGGCACAGAACCAATGCAGTGTGGTAGCTGATTCTGGATGCAACATTCTCCACTAGTGTAACAGGACCCCTGAGACAGCAGCTGTGGGGGACCACTAGTTTGGACACGTTTGTGACTCTGGCACTGATGGCTTAGGCTTCGTCATGGCTCACCACCTGAAGGGCAGATCCTTCATGCTCAGCCCTGACACTGAAAAAAGAACTCCTGTACAAAGGATGGGCAGAAGATGAAAAGGGTGGGAAAGGTTATCACTTTACTTTCAAAATACACAAGCTACAGTTTCAGTTTCTCAGAAATCAGGTTTGATCCATTCTGAAATGTCCTTCTGAGGTGTGTTCAGCTTAGTGATGAATTTCAACTGCATAAATTCAGCTCAACTATGCAGTGTACTCATTAGATAACTGTCCAAAACAATCTAAGCAGACACACACGGTGATCTTTGAGCAGTCAAGTTCAAAGACTTGCTAAGTTATTCTTAGCACTTGTTTGCATATAGCAACGAAAAGCTTTGTTTCTCAGAAGACAAAGAGAAGAAACAATTAGATTCATGAGCTCCAAGGCTAACTCGTACCCAGAGCAGATTGCCAGCTTCCTGCAGATGCTCTCTGCTTACCCTTCTCTTACACAGGACAAAGCTTGGTTCATGGTCAGAAAGAGGGCTTGAAAGGGGCATAGTGACCAAGCAGACAGAAGGACAAAATATCAAAGACCTAAAAACTTCAGGTTCAAACTCCCTTTGCTGTTTTGAGAGATTTGAGGGTTGAGCCTTCATAAATGGTCAGTATTAAGGCTGACCAAGGCCCAATAATAGAAGGAAAAAAAACAGGGAAAAGGAATAGATATCTCTTAGTGAATTATCTTGGAAAGGATATAATAATGCTCACTATTTATACCATTTCCAATATCCATTCAAGATTTTTCTCTGTAGTAACTGAAAAAAGAGGAAGAAGAAAGAGAATGAAGTAGGAGGAGACAATACATATGAATAGTTAATGTACAGGAAGGTTCTTTGAAAAATGTGTGAAATTTTAAAAATTCAGCTGGGTAACTCAGGATATACTGTAATATTTTAACGTGCTTCAGGATTCTATTTGCAGTCACGATAGAGTAACTGAGAACTAGGAAAGAAACAATTCTTTTCTTTTTAATACAGATATGGTCTTGCTACATTACCCAGGCTGGTCTCGAACTCCTGGCCCCAAGGGATCCTCCCACCTCAGCCTCCCAAAGTACTGAGATTATAAGCATGCACCACCATACCCGGCAGAAACAACTCTTTTCAGACATTGGATAACAGGTAATGAAGGACAGGAATCAAGATAAAGAAAATAAGGAGAGCTTAAAGGTCTTGCTGGGCTAAGGAGACACACTGGAGTTGGCAGGGCAGAATGTTAGAGAAGAGGAAGCCGGGCAGAGAAAGAGCTTCTGAAATTTGCAGTGGCCCCATTAAATCTGTTGCTTAATGCATGTGTAGGATCTGACTCAATCAGGTCAGATAAAAATGACAAGATCTGTAAGCTGAACAATCCTCAGAACTCACAAAAGACTGGGAAGTGTTTGAATTCTGACTAACCAGAATGGAGAGTATTTGCTGAAAAAACAGATGCCAGAATGGTTACACCTTAGCAGTGGCACTAAACTAGCACTGAAAGCTACTCTAAAACTACCCAAATGAAGGTTTAAAAAATATGTCAAAAGGATCATGATTCTTCACAAATAATTTACCTGCCTTCCTGAATAAAATCCAACACAACTTAAAGAAAGACAATAAAATCTAGCACTCAACTACGTAACAATCACAATGCCCAGTATCCAGTGAAAACCACCAGACAGGCCGGGCATGGTGGCTCATGCCTATAATTCCAGCACTTTGAGAGGCCTAGGTGAGAGGATTGCCTGAGCCTACGGGTTCAAGACCAGCCTGGACAACTTGGCGAGACCTCATCTCTACAATAAATAAAAAAACAACTAGCCATGTGTGATGGCATACACCTGTAGTTTCAGCTACTTGGAAGGCTGAAGGCAGAAGGATCACCTGAGCCCAGCTGGTCAAGGCTGTGGTGGTCGTGAGCATGCCACTGTACTCCAGCCTGGATAACAGAGTGAGAATTGGACACACACACAAAAAATCACCAGACACATGTCAGGAAGTAGAAAAATGTGGCCTATTACCAAGAAAAACACCAGTCAATAGAAATAGACTCACAAATGAGATGATGAAATGAGCAATAAGGACATTTAAAGAGCTCTTATTTTAAAAATTCATTAATGCAATAAAGAGAAAATGGTAGATATAAGGCACATCATAATAAAGTTGCCAAAAAGCCAGGCATAGTGGCTCAAGCCTATAATCCCAGCACCTTGGGAGGCCGAGGTGAGAGGGTTGCTTGAGCTCAGGGGTTCGAGACCAGCCTGGGCAATATGGCAAGACCTCATCTGTACAATAAATCAAAAAATAAGCTGGGTGGGCCGGGCTCGGTAGCTCAGCCTGTAATCCCACACTTTGGGAGGCCAAGGTGAGTGAATTGCCTGAGCCTGCGGGTTCAAGACCCACCTGGGCAACTTGGCGAGACCTCATCTCTACAATAAAAATCGAAAAAGAGTCTGCAGTGGCTGGGAGCGGCCACTGCACTCCAGTCTGGGCGACTGAGTAAGACTCCAACTCAAAAAAAAAAAAAAAAATAGGTTTGGGTAAGGTGACGCACGCCTGTAGTTCCAGCTCTACTTTGAAGGCAGAGGTGGAAGGATGGCCTGAGCTCAGCAGGTTGAGGCTGCAGTGGTTGTAAGCATGCCACTACACTCTAGAATGAGACTCTGACTCAAAAAAAAAATAGAATATTAAAAGCAACTAGAGAAAAAAGGACATATACAAAAGAACAAAGATACGGATACACATTTTGGCTGGGTGCAGTGGCTCAAGCCTGTAATCCCAGCACTTTGGGAGGTAGAGGTGATAAGATTGCCTGAGCCCAGGAATTCAGGACGAGCCTGGGCAACTTGGTGAGACTTTGTCTCTACAACATATCAAAAAATTAGCTGGTGTGGTGGTGCATACCTGTAGTTCCGGCTACTTGGAAAGCTGAGGCAAAAGGATCACCTGAGCCCACCAGGTCAAGGTTGCAGTGGTCGCGAGTGTGCCACAGCACTCCAGCCTGGGTGACAGAATGAGATTCTGACTCAAAAAAAAAAAAAGATGATTTCAGGCTGGACATGGTGGCTCAAGCCTATCACCCCAGCACTTTGGGAGGCTGAGGCGAGAAGACTGCCTGAGCCTGGGGGTCTGAAACCAGACTGGGCAACTTGGTGAGACCTCGTCTCTACAATAAATCACAAAAACTAGCCAGGTGTGGTGGTACGTGTCTGTAGTTGCAGCTACTTGCAAGGCTGAGGCAGAAGGATCACCTGAGCCCAGCAGGTCACGGCCGCAGTGGCCATGAGTATGCCACTGCACTCCGGCCTGGGCAACAGGGCGAGACTACTTCTTTTTTTTTTGAGTTGGAGTCTCACTCTGTCACCCAGACTGGAGTGCAGTGGCACGCTCCCTGCCACCGCAGCCTCAATCTGCTGGGACTTCGGCGATCCTTCCCCCTCAACTTTCCAAGTAGCCGGAACTACAGGTGCGCGCTACCATGCACAGCTAATTTTTGATTTATTGTAGAGACGAGGTCTCACCAAGTTGCCTGGGCGGGTCTCGAATCCGTGGTTATTGCTACAATAAATCAAAAAATTAGTCAGGTGTGGTAGCGCGTGCCTGTAGTTCCAGCTACTTGGAAGGCTGAGGTGGAAGGATCGCCGGAGCCCAGCAGGTCAAGGCTGCGGTGGCTGGGAGCAGCCACTGCACTCCAGTCTGGGCGACAGAGTGAGACTTCAACTCAAAAAAAAAAAGTTATTTTGAGACGGGCTCGGTGGCTCAGCCTGTAATCCCGCACTTTGGGAGGCTGAAGTGAGTAGATTGCCTGAGCCCGTGGGTTCATGACCCGCCTGGACAACTTGGCGAGACCTCATCTCTACAATAAATAAAAAAATCAGCCAGGCATGGTAGCGCACGCCTGTAGTTCCAGCTACTTGGAAGGCTGAGGCGGAAGGATTGCCGGAGCCCAGCAGGTCGAGGCTGCCTCCAGTCTGGGCGACAGAGTGAGACTCCAACTCAAAAAAAAAAAAAAAAATAAAAAGTTATTTTGGCCAGGCACGGTGGCTCAAGCCTATAATCCCAGCACTCTGGGAGGCTGAGGTGAGAGGATTGCCTAAACTCAGGGATTTGAGACCAGTCTGTGCAATTTGATGAGACCTTGTCTCTACAATAAATCAAAAAATTAGCTGGGCGTGGTAGTGCACACCTATAGTTGTAGCTACTTGGAATGCTGAGGGGGAAGGATCACCTGAGCCCAGCAGATCGAGGCTGTGGTGGCCGTGAGTATGCACTGCACTCCAGCCTGGACAACAGAGTGAGACTCTGACTCAAAACAAAACAAAACAAAAAACCAACAACATGGGTTTGAACTTTGTAGGTCCATGTATATGCAAATTTTAAAAAATATATTGGAAACATTTCTGGAGATTTGCAATAATAACTTGAAAGGTCTCGCAAACTGCGTTGCCTAGAAATGTTGAAAAAAATTTTTAAAGGCTATATAGCGAATGCATAAAATGTATGTAGATACTATTCTATCATTTACTACCATAAAATATACATAAATCTATTATAAAAAGTTAAAATTTATCAGATGAGATTGGGTACATGCAGGGTGGTATGGCTGTAGAAAAAAGTTAAAATTTATCAAAATTTAAGCACATAAACACAGACAGAACATGGCACCATTCACAGTTGAGAGAGACGTAAACTAACATGAAGACGGTATGTTAAACCCTAACCACATGAAATTAACTCCAGGACCTACTGTACTAACTTCGCAGCCCACTCCTGTTGCTATTATGGTGAGCTCAAGCACTGTGAGCATTCACTTAGAATGCTGTGTGATGCTAATCATCTCTATGTGAACAGTTAGTCTCTCTAATAAATTGCATATTGCAGTAAAAAGTGACCTCTCACAGTTCTCATTAATTTTTCATTGTGGTTAGTGAAATAGCGTAAACCTTGACTAACACATGCAAACCATAAGAAACACCACTCATGATGCTGCAAGAGCTCCCAAGAAGCACAGAAGAGTCATAGCATTGCAAGAAAGAGTTGAGTTGCTTGATCTGTACCATAGACTGAGGTCTGCAGCTCTGGTTACCTGCCATTTAAAGACGAATGAATCCAACAAAAGGATGGTTGTAAGAAAAGAAAAGGAAACTCGTGATGCTGTTGTTGTAGTTACAACAGAAGGCATGAAAACTTTGCACTTTTCATGAAATATCGTTTTGTCTTATTTAAAATGCAGCATTGGCTGGGCACGGTGGCTCAAGCCTGTAATCCCAGCACTTTGGGAGGCTGAGGCAAGAGAACTGCCTGAGCCTGTGGGTTCGAGACCAGCCTGGGCAACATGGTGAGATCTTGTCTCTACAATTTTAAAAAATTAGCCAGGCGTGGTAGCACGCACCTGTAGTTCCAGCTACTTGGAAGGCAGAGGTGGAAGGATCGCCTAAGTCCAGCAGGTCGACACTGGGGTGGCTGTGAGCATGCCGCTGCACTCCAGTCTGGGCGACCGAGTGAGACTCCAACTCAAAAAATAAAAAATAAAAAAAGAAATCTCCAAACTTCTTTCCACAGGGCTTGAATTAGCTTACACACCTACCAAAAGTGTACAGCATTCACCTTTTCTCTGCACCCTTACCAGCATATCAGCCATTCTGACCAGTATGAGATGGCATTTCTCTGATGGTTAGTGACGTCTGGGAACACATCTACTGCCTCTTGGTCGGCAGAATCTGCTTCTCCTGTTCTCTTGACATTTTCTAAAGTCAAACCTCTTTCTAAAATTATCCAGCCATTTTTTTGTGGGTATTAAATCCTCCAACTTTGGATCCTTCACCTTTCTTTGGTAGCATGTGCTACCACGCCTGGCTGATTTTTTGATTTATTGTAGAGATGAGGTCTCACTGCCCAGGCGGGTCTTGAACCCACGGGCTCAGGCAATTCACTCACCTCAGCCTCCCAAAGGCGCAGGATTACAGGCTGAGCCACCGAGCCCGGTGGAGATTTCTTTCTTCTTCTTTTTTTTTTTTTTTTGGAGTCAGGGTCTCACTCTCGCTCAGACTAGAGTGCAGTGGCATGCTCACGATCACCACAGCCTTGACCTGCTGGGTTCAGGTGATCTCGCCTCAGCCTTTTAAGTAGCTGGAACCACAGGCATGTGCCACCATGCCCAGCTAATTTTTTGATTTATTGTAGAGATGAGTTCTCACCGAGTTGTCCAGGCTGCTCTCAAAACCCTGGGCTCAGGTAATCCACTCACCTCAGCCTCCCAAAGTGCTGGGATTACAGGCTGAGTCACCGAGCCCAGCTGAGATTTCTTAAATGACTAAAAATAGTTACCATTTGACCCAGAATTCCACTTCTGAGAATATAACCAAAGGAGCATAAGTTGTTCTATCAATAAAACACCAGTATTCATATGTTTATTGCAGCACTATTCACAATAGCAAAAACATGGAACCAACCTAGATGCCCAATGACGGTGGACTGGATTTAAAAAAACTGGTGCGTATACACTATGGAACACTATGTAGCCATAAAAAAGAATGAAATCATGTCCTTTGCAGCAACATGGATGCAGCTGGAGACCATCATTCTAAGTGAACTATCACAGAAACAAAAAACTGAATACTGCACGTTCTCACTCCTAAACAGCAGACACTGGGCACTGCCTGCTAAAGGAGGGAGGGAGGCAGGATAAGGGAAGGAGGGGATAAGGGATACAAAACCACCACTGGGTACCATGCCCACCGCTGGTGGGGACCTGAGTGGGCTCATCAGAAGCCCAAACCCTGCCCTCATGCAACAGACCTATGTAACTAATCCTCCCATGTACCATGATTCTAAAACTAAAAAAAGAGAAAGAGGCCAGGCTCGATGGCTCAGCCTGTAATCCCAGCGCTTTGGGAGGCCGAGGTGAGTGGATTGACTAAGCCTGCAGGTTCGAGACCCACCTGGACAACTTGGCGAGACCTCATCTCTACAATAAATCCAAAAATTAGCTGGGTGTGGTAGCGCGTGCCTGTATTTCCAGCTACTTGGAAGGCTGAGGTGGAAGGATCGCCGGAGCCCAGCAGGTGGTGGCCGGGAGCGGCCACTGCACTCCAGTCTGAGTGACACAGTGAGATTCCAACTCAAAAAAAAAAAAGGAAAGGATACCTCAAACATAATAAATAAAACTAAAAAATCCTGTATATAAAAACATTTATAGGGGTTGGAGTATACAAAGAAATTTAAATATGCAAAAGGGACTGATTATTTAAGGGAAAGTTTATTTTCTTCGACTTGAATTAATTAAACATTATTCAAGAACAAATGACAGTGATTATTTTAACTGTATTTAAAATTACCAGATTTTTAGTAGAATAAAGTTTATGCTGGGGCAACCCTTTCGAGTCCCCCCCACTGTGGAAGCTTTTCTGTCCTCTCAATAAATCCTGCTTTCTTTCTTTCTTTTTTTTTTTTTGAGTTGGAGTCTCACTCTGTCACCCAGACTGGAGTGTAGTGGCCGCTCCCAGGCACTGCAGCCTCAACCTCCTGGGCTCCGGCGATCCTTCCGCCTCAGCCTTCCAAGTAGCTGAAACTACAGGCGCGTGCTACCACGCCTGGCTAATTTTTTTGATTTATTGTAGAGATGAGGTCTCGCCAAGTTGCCCAGGCAGATCTTGAACCTGAGGGCTCAGGCAATTAACTCACCTTGGCCTCCCAAAGCGCGGGATTATAGGATGAGCCACCGAGCCCGGCCAATCCTGCTTTCAAAAAAAAAGTTTAAGCGAATTTACAAAAGGAAAGAAGGAAAGAAAAGAAAAAAAAATCATTAAGGAGAAAGGCCGTTTTCCTGAACAAGTTTTTAATAAAGACAAAAGTACCCTATTCTGAAAAAACTGCCACAAAAGACATTTATTAGTAAGGAAGAAAAGTGACCACCAGGATTAAGGCAGGAAGGGATAGGACAAGTCTACTGTTTTGTGCAAATGCAGTTGGATTTATGACCAGGACTGCCCTAAGTTATAAACCTGCTAAACTCTGAGCCTTGAAGGGAAAAGATAAACACCAGCTGCCAGTCTTTTGTCTAATTTGTTTTCTGGTACAGCAAGAAGACCTGGATAACAAGGGCCATTTTTGTGGATTGGTTCCATCAGTGCTTTGTCCCCAAGTCAGAAACTACCTCCCAGTAAGGGACTGCCTTTTTTTTTTTGAGTTGGCGTCTCACTCTGTCACCCAGACTGGAGTGCAGTGGCCGCTCCCTGCCATCGCAGCCTCAACCTGCTGGGCTCCAGCGATCCTTCTACCTCAGCCTTCTAGGTAGCTGGAACTACAGGTGCGCGCTACCATGCCCGGCTAATTTTTTTGATTTATTGTAGAGATGAGGTCTCGCCAAGTTGCCCAGGTTGGTCTCGAACCCGCGGGCTCAGGCAATCCACTCACCTCAGCCTCCCAAAGGCACGGGATTACAGGCTGAGCCACCGAGCCTGGCTGGGACTGCCTTTTAAAGCTTTTAATACTGGACAATGGCCCTGGTCACCCAGAACTTCATGAGTTCAACAATGGCGCTGAAATGGTCTACTTGCCCCAAATACACTGTCTCTAATTCAGTCACCAAACCAGGGGGTCATAAGGACCTTTAAGGCTCATTACACACAGTCCTCTACGGAGGGGATGATCAACAATATGGAACAGAATTCTGATGGACCTTGAACATCCAATGTAATACTATAAGAAAATGACTGACGGTACTGGGAAACTATGGGGGCGGGATGGGATTAACAGTCGCAAATATCTGTCTGGGGATGGGGAAACACCTCTTATCAACAGGGTGCCTGAATGAAACGTAATTGTGCACCTAACCCTTAACTGTACCCCACAAAATCATAATAAAAAATATTGGTTATAAAAAAAAAAATTCTGATGGAGAGAACCTCATGAAAATCTGGAAGGGTTACACTATTGAAGATGCCACTGTTGTGACAGAAAAAGCCATCAGTCCTAAAACAATCAATTTCTGTTGGAGAAAACTGTATCCAGATATTGTGCACTACTTCAAGGGATTTACAACAATCAAGGACATCAAGAGAGAGATTGTGGAAATGGCATAAAAAGGTGGGGGAAGTGAAGGGTTTCAAGATATGGACCTTGGAGGAATCCAAGAGCTAACAGACACCACACCATAGGACTTCACATGACGTAAGGGGGATGAGTGCTTCCCAACCAGTGCCACACAGTAAGGACAAACGCAGAAGAAGCCGTGCCGGAAAACAGACTGCTGTTTGTCACTCTGGCAGAAGGGTTACAGTTATTCAAAGCTGCTTTTGACTTCTTTTAGGACATGAACCATTCTGTGATACAGGTGCCGAAACGAAAGCAAATGGGGGAAAAAAGGATTGGCACCGACAGCAATAGTTCTAGAGAAATGAAAAAGCCAAAATGTCAGACAGAAACTGTCAAGTACTTCCTTAAAGCTCTCCTGCCTCCCCTTCTACCTCGACCCCTCTTTTGCCTCTGCCACCCTGAGACAGCAAGACCAATCCCTCCCCTCCTTTCACCTCCTCAATGTGAAGATGAGGAGGATGAAGACCTTTATGATGACTCACTCTGCTTAATGAATAGGAGATGTATTTTTTCTTAAGATTTTCTGAATAGCATTTCCTTTTCTCTAGCTTACTTTATTGTAAGATACAGTATATAGGACATATACACAATAATGTGTTAATCAACAGTGTTCCCCCTCCCAACTGTTTATGTTATCGGTATGACTCCCCATCAACAGTAGGTTATTTATAGTTAAGTTTTGGGGGCTGGGAGTGGTGGCTCACGCCTGTAGTCGCAGCACTTTGGGAGGCAAAGGCAAGAAGACTGCTTGAGCCTGTGAGTTCGAGACCAACCTGGGCAACACAGCAAGACCTTGTCTCAACAAAAAAATTTTAAAAATTAGTCAGGTGTGGTGGCATGCGCCTGGGCAACAAGACTTCATTTCTAAAAAAAAAAACAACAACAACAGGGAGGCCATGGTGGTACATGCCTGAAGTTCCAGCTACTCAGGAGACTAAGGCAGAAGCCCAGGAGGCCAAGGCTGTGGTGAGCTGTGACCATGCCACTGCACTCTAGACTGGGCAATAGAGTGAGACCCCGACTCAAAAATAAATAAATAAAACAGTGTTTGGAGAGTCAGAAGTTATACACGAATATTCAACTGTGTGGGGAGACTGGTGCCCCTGGCCCCTATGTTGTTCAAGGGTCAGCCGTGGACAGAAAAATCAATAAAGTGAGAGATTTAACTACGCCTAGCCCACTTGACTTCGAAAAGGTATTTGCAGAAAACTCTGTTCAACAGTAGAACACATTCTTTTCAAATGCACATAGAACATTCAGTAAGATAGACCATATAGCAAATCTCAATACATGTAAAAGAACTACAATCGCACTGAGTATATTTTCTGACCACCACGGAATTAAGTAAGAAATTAATAACAGAAATATATCTTTGAAAATCTCCAACTAATGGAAGTGAAACAACACAGTTCTAAGTCTTATAAGAGAAATGAAGAAACATGTATTAACAGAACTGAATGAAAATGAAAACAGCTTGGGAGGTGGAGGCGAGAGCATTGCCTGAGCCCAGGGATCTGAGATCATCCTGGGCAACTTGGTAAGAACTCGTCTTTACAATAAATCAAAAAATTAGCTGGGCGTCATGGTACATGTCTATAGTTCCAGCTACTTGGAAGACTGAGCCCAGCATGTCAATGCTGCAGTGGCTATGAGCGTGCTATGCACTCTATCCTGGGTGACAGACTGAGACGCTGACTCAAAAAAAAAAAGAAAAAAGAAAAGAAGATAGATCTAAAATCAGTGACTTAAATTTATACATTACAAAATTAGAAAAAGAGCAAATTAAACCAAAGCAAATATAAGGAAGGAAATAATAAAGATAACCATATGAAATAAAACGTAACAGAAAATCAAACTAAAAGCTGATTCTTTGAAAAAAGTAATAAAATGGATAAATCTCTAACCAGACTGATAAGAAACAAAAAAGACATACATTACTCATATCATAAATGTAAAAGGACATCACTATACATCCCACAGGCATTCAAGGAAAAGGGGAAATTTTATGGACAACTTACACCAATAAATTCAACCTACATATATGAATAAGTTCCTTGAAGACATAAATTACTAAAACTGGATCAAAGCTGGGCTCGGTGGCTCAGCCTATAATCCCGCGCTTTGGGAGGCTGAGGTGAGTGGATTGCCTGAGACTACGGGTTCCAGACCAGCCTGGGCAACTTGGCGAGACCTCATCTCTACAATAAGTCAAAAAAATTAGCCGGGCATGGCACCTGTAGTGCCAGCTACTTGGAAGGCTGAGGTGGAAGGATCGCTGGAGCCCAGCAGATCGAGGCTGCGGTGGCCGGGAGTGGCCATTGCACTCCAGTCTGGGTGACAGAGTGAGACTCTAACTCAAAGAAAAAAAAAAACTGGATCAAGAACAAGTAGAAAATCTGACTATTCCTAAATCTATTAAAGACATTGAACTAATAATTAAAATACTTCCCATAGAAGTATACTGACTATGCAACTTTCTTTGAAATGCGTAAGAAAATAAGATGGATCGATGGATGGAAATTCATTCTATGGATCATATATGTGATAAAGCAAGTATGGTAAAACGTAAATGACAGGATCTAGTTGAAGGTTATATGGGTAATCACCGTATAATTTTTTTCAACTTTACTGTGTTTGAAATTTTTCCTAATACAATGTTGACTATAAAATTCTTCTCACAAAGAAAACTAGCCAGATGGTTTCACTGGTGAACGCTATTAAACATTAAGCAAGAAATAACACCAATCCTACACAAACTCTTTTTAAAAACAAGAGGAGGAAGGAATACTCCCCAACTCATTTTTCAAGGCCAGCATTACTCTAATATCAAAACCAAACAAAGACATCACAAAAAACTATAAACTAATATCCCTCATAAACAATGATATAAAAATAGTTTACAAAATATTAGAAGCTCAAATTCTCTAATATATAAGATACTATATTATGTCAAGAGGGGTTTATCTAAAAAATATAAGGTGGGATTAATATGAAAAGATCAGTCACCATATTAACACAATAAAGGAGAAAATTCATATGACCACCTCAATAGATGCAGAAAGACATTGGCAAAATGCAACACCCATTCATAATAAAACCTTTTGGCAAATTCAGAATAGCAGGGAATTCCTCAGCCTGATACAGAGAATCTATGAAAACTCACAGCTAAATTACTACTCAATGGAGAAAAATCCAAAGGCTTTCTTTCTCTTTAAGATCTGGCAAGGGTATCTATTCTAACTACTTCAGGCCAGGTGCAGTGGCTCACACCTGTAATCCTAGCACTTTGGGAGGCTGAGGCAGGAGGACTGAAGGCCAGGAGTCTGGGACCAGCCTGGGCACATAGCAAAACCCAGTCTTTACAATAAATTAAAAATGGAAAAACTCACAAGGTTTTTTTTTATACTTCATATGGAAATGCAAAGGACCTAGAATAGTAAAAACTTTAAAAAGAAAAACAGTCAGAGGACTTTTAGTACCTGATTTCAAGATTTGTTACAGACTTACAATAATTAAGACAGTGTCTCTATGCCATAAATTTTGACATACAGACCATGATAAAACTGATGGCCTAGAATGAACCTATACATACACGCTCAATTGATTTTTTTTTTTTTAACAACATACCAAAGTATTTCACAGGGAAGAAGTAGTCTTTACAGCAAATGGCAATGGAACAAATGGATATTTGGAGGGAGGGAGAATGAGCATTCATTCTTACCACTCAACATATGAAAAAGTTAACTTGAAGCCGGGCTCGGAGGCTCAGCCTGTAATCCCTTGCTTGGGGAGGCTGAGATGAGTGGATTGCCTGAGCCTGCGGGTTCGAGACCCGCCTGGGCAACTTGGCGAGACCTCATCTCTACAATAAAAAAAAATTAGCTGGGCGTGGTAGCACGTGCCTGTAGTTCCGGCTACTTGGAAGGCTGAGGCGGAAGAATCGCCTGAGTCCAGCAGGTCGAGGCTGTGCTGGCCGGGACGGCCACTGCACTCCAGTCTGGGCGACAGAGAGACTTCAACTCAAAAAAAAAAAAAGTTAACTTGAAATGGATCATAGAGCTAAATGTAAAAACCAGAACTATAAAACTGACAGAAGCCGGGCTTGGTGGCTCAGCCTGTAATCCCGTGCTTTGGGAGGCTGAGGTGAGTGGATTGCCTGAGCCTGCGGATTTGAGACCCGCCTGGGCAACTTGGCCAGACCATATCTCTACAATAAATAAAAAAATCAGCCGAGTATGGTAGTGCATGCCTGTAATTCCGGCTACTCAGAAAGCTGAGGCGGAAGGATCACCGGAGCCCAGCAGGTGGAGGCCGGGAGCGGCCACTGCACTCCAGTCTGGGAGACAGAGTGAGACTCCAACTCAAAAAAAGCAAACAAACAAACAAAAAAAGATAGAAGAAAATACAGTGAGAATTTTTGCAACTAGGAATAGGCAAAGATTTACTAAATAAAATGCAAATGCATAACTTTTAAAAAAGTAATAAATTAATCTTCATGGATATCTCAGTCAAAACTGACCTTCATAAAAATGCCTGGTCTTTGAAAGTTATTACTAAGAAGTTACCAAAAAAATGGCAAGTTACTCACTGGAGAAAATATTCGCACGCTCTCTCTCTCTCCTCATATATATGTATATGACAAGGAATCTGCATCAAAAATATACAAAGACAGCTGGGTGCAGTGGCTCACGCCTGTCATCCCAGTATTTTGGGAGGCAGAGGCGAAAGGACTGCCTGAACTCAGGAGTTCGAGACTAGCCTGAGCAACATGGCAAGACGTCTCCACAATAAATCAAAAAATTAGCTGGGCGTGATGGCACCATCTGTGGTTCCAGTCACTTGGAAGGCTGAGGCAGAAGGATCACCTGATCCCTGCAGGTCGAGGCTGCGGTGGCCGTGAGCACGCCACTCCACTCCAGCCTGGGTGTCAGAGTGAGACTCAAACTCAAAAAAAAAATACACACACACACACACACACACACACACACACACACAAAACTTGGCTGGGTGCAGTGGCTCCCACCTGTAATCCCAGCACTTTGGGAGGCCAAGGTGGGAGGATCACCTGAGGCCAGGAGTTTGAGACCAGCCTGGGCAGCAGCATAGAGAGACCCTATTTCTACAAAATTAAATTTAAAAATATGAAATCTCATAAACCAAATTTTTAACATAGGCAAACAATCCGGACACTTCACAATAAAAGATGTATAATAGCCACACGAAAACTGCTCAATATCACTCATCACGATGCAAATTAAAACTAATAATTTTTAAAAGTTGTGATGAGTACACTGTACACCCACTGGAATGGCTAAAATTAAAAAGACTCATCATTCCAAGTATGGAAGGGTATAGACTAGCTGGAACTTCCATACATTGTCAGTTGGAATAAAAAATGGTACAACCACTTTTGACAGCAGTTTGACAGTTTCTTTTTTCTTTTAACATATTTGAGATGTAATTTATGTATCATAAAATTCATTCATGTGAAAAGGTGTGCAGGTGTGCAATTCCATGGTTTTATGTATTCACACAGCTGTGCGACTATTACCATGAACTAAAGTTAAACATTTCCATGAGCCTCAAAAGAAACCCTATGGCCATTAGCAGTCTTTCCCCACTCCTAGCCTAAGAAACCACTAATCCTCTTTCTGTCTCTACAGATTTGTCTATTCTGGACATGTCAAATAAATGGAATTCTACAGTATTTGGTCCTTTGTGACTGACTTCTTTCACTTAGCATAATGTCTTCAAAGTTCATCTATGTTGTAACACATATCACTATTGCAATTCCTTTTTATGACTGAATAATATGCCATGGTATGGAAAGTTCACATTTTGTTTATCTATTCAACTGCTGGTAGATATTTAGGTTATTTCTAGCTTTTGGCTACCCATAAATAATGCTTCTATGACCATTTGTGTACAAGTCTTTGAGTACACATATGTTTTCATTTCTCTTGGGTAAATACCCAACGTATATCACAATATGTAAGAATCTCAGAAAGAAACCAGATACAAGAGTATATACTAAATGAGTTTATGTGTAATTTTATAAAAGACAAATCTATCTATAGTGAAAGAAATCACATCAGTAGTTGTCTAGGGCCCAGACTTGCAGGGTGGTACAACTTTTTCAGGTGCTGGAAATATTTTACATCTTTTTCTTTTTTTTCCTTTTCTTTTTTTTTTTTTGGAGTTGGAGTCTCACTCTTTTGCCCGGGCTGGAGTGCAGTGGCACGCTCATGGCCACCACAGCCTTGACCTGCTGGGGTCAGGCAATCCTTCTGCCTCCGCCTTCCAAGTAGCTGGAACCACAGGCATGTGCCAACGTGCCCGGCTAATTATTTGATTCACTGTAGAGACAAGATCTTGCCAAGTTGCCCAGGCTGGTCTCGAATTCCTGGACTCAGGCAATCCTCTCGCCCCCACCTTCCAAAGTGCTGGGACTACAGGCTTAAGCCACCACGTCCAGCCTTGTTTTACATCTTGATTATGATGATGGCTATATAAATATATTTTGTTGTATGTTAATCATAACTTAATAAAGTTAAATGAAAGAGTCCAGTAAATCAGGACTATTCAAAAAAGATATATGGCCATGGGCAGTAAGCTTATGTCTTTTTTGGTCTTATTATTCCATTTTGGGTTGGGGTAAGAATGATTCAGACTGATGTATCAGTAATTGTAAGCTAGGAGTTCCTAGTACTTCAGCAATGCCAGTGATTCCTCTCACTGTGCTCTTCCCTTCCATCCCTGGACAGTATCACAAACCTCCCTGACAAATTAATGAACTCCAGGTAGCAATCCGCAGTGTCAGCTGGGGACTAGTCACATGAAGGTTTCTGAGTGGATGTACTTCCCTGGACTTTCAAGCTCAATCATTTGTTAAGCTCAGGGATTTCTAGGGTCCTGCCATTACTAAGGACCTAATGGGCATTCTGCTTTTGCCTTTTTTTTTAAATGAAACTGAGGCAAAAATGAAAGACACTAGATGATCATGATTCTCCTTGTGGAAATTCATTCTGAACAAAGGCCATCAGCCAACAGCTGAATTTGCCATGAGACAGTATTTCACCAGGGGTTCAGGGAGAACAGAGAGGTTCACCTGTCTTTCTGAGGCTTATAAAGGGTGGGGGGAGGGCTGCTGCAACCACTCCAAATACCTCAGTCAAGAGAGGTCTAAGGAGAGAACACTGGCAATGGTCTAACAAGAAAATGTGATCTTGAAACATGTACTGAGAGATCCTCAAAGGCACGCATGGGCTTCGTGTCTGCACAGCTCCTGGCTTGACACACACAGATACTTCTGTTCTGCAGTCTGGGAAATGTGCGCCAGGCAACCACTCCCTGTCCTACTGCACTAAGGATGCTCAGAAGTAGAGAATCCTTAGACCATAGCAGGTCCCAAGGGCTTCCTTGGAGGCAAGAACTGCTTTGGATTGTTTTCAGGATACTTTAGTGGCACAAAGTGGCTGGAGGGAAAAAAAAGAAGAAAAAAAGAAAACAGCCAACAGCATAGGAACTAGAATAGTAACCTGTAACAGAACCACAGACCCCATTCAATGAGGAGTGCTTACAGTGACTTTCTACCCAAGATACTCTGAACCTCTCTCCAGGTACCATCACTCAATACAGTTGTCTGGAAACATTGACTGCACAGGTGAACATAAGTCTTTTAGGCTACAGAGAGATGATCTTTTAAAGAGCAACTGTTTCCCCTATACAGACATCCTGCGTAAAATATACAAAAGGTTTTCTTCCCCTTTCAATTTTCATCCCTCCTGTATTTCAGGAACAAACCCAACTGCAGAACTGACTTAAGCTGGCCAGTTTTCCTGGTCCGTCCGTGCCTTTCAAGCCTGCTACAGAAGGGCTCTCCACTGCCCTGAGATGTACTGACCTGACAGGCTGACTCTGCCCTTCAGCAAGGTGGACCAGATAATGAATCTCACAGTGGGTGATTAGTGAGAGGCCATCAGTTAGTTACAGGAGTAGTGACAGTGACTTTAATTTCCCTGGGCTATTACCCCCACCTCCCTGACTTTATTTGGTTGAAGCCCTCGACACCCCTTGTGAAGCTTTTCTTTGTACTAATTACAGATCCAACATACCCAGGTCCGTATCTTGCACAAGCAAGGCAGCCAATCCCACTAAGCAGCAGCGAAGGTTATGTGGCTGAGAAAAATGTGGATCACACATTCACATCAGAGCTCCTCCTTCTCTGTGGCATGTTGCACTCCGCCCAGCTCCAACCAAGAGGCAGATGGATCTGCCCTTTCCACCTGAGGTTTCTTTCCTTGGAAACATATCATTTCTCAGAAAGGATGAGATAAAACACTGTCTCTGCTCCTAATCACTGGTAATTCAACATGGGGTCTCCACCTCCTTGCCAGACCTTGTTAATCTAGCCCTCCCTAACAGAATCTCTTAGCAGAAATTCCTTGTGTGGGCTACGCACAGTTTCCCTTCTAGCTGGGTGGGTCATTTTTTAAGACTGCAACATCCTTTAAGCAAGAGCACTACGAGAAATGCCATTACGATACTTAGCAAAAACACTTCCAATTGCACAGTTTACAACAGAGATAAGAGCGTGGACAGTGGCACTTCCGGCTTCTGCTGTTACCACAGTGGCAAACAAACCTCTTCCAAGTACATCTTTTTTCTTTCCTTTTATTTTAGATTCAGGAGCACATCTGCATGTTCGCTATGTGGACATATGGTGTGGTAGTGGGGATCGGGTCTCAGGTGGCCATTCCCCAGACAATGAACATCGAGCCCTGCAGGTAGTTTCTGCACCCTAATCCACCCCCCTTTATCAGTGTCCTCAGTGTCTATCATTTCTGTCTTTGTGACCATTTAGCTCCCACTCTGAGTGAGAACATGTGGTATTTGGCTTTCTGTTTTTCAGTCCGTTTACTTAGGATGATGATCTCTAGCTCTATCCACGTTGCTGCCAAGGACACGATTTCACTCTTTTTGACAGCCACATGGTATTCCATGGAATATGAAGAGATATATATATACATTGTTGTTGTTGTTATTTGCTTGTTTGTTTTTATTATCCACTGATTGGTTGATGGGCATTTAGGCTGATCCTACATCGTTGGAATTGTCAACTGTGCTGCAATGAACATGTGGTACAGGTGTTTTTGTTACATAACGACCTCTGTTCCTTAGGGCAGACACTTAGTAGTGGGACTGCCGGATCTTCCAAGCAAATCTTAGAGTTCTGAGTCACTTGCCAGGAAAAAGGTTGCAGTGGACATTAAAAAGACTTCCCAAAGATCTACTGGAAAAAAGGAGGTGGCCAAAAAGTGAACTGAAGAGAGAAGACCTACCTGCACTCTCTCATCTAGTAACTGGGAGAAAGGACTCTTCTCAGCTCAAAGCAAGAAAGCAAGGACTGTTGTCTCCTACAACCTCTTCAAAAGCTGCCAACAGCTGGAGTTCCTACCTCTCCAACATGGCTCTTCCCAAGCACTCCCAATGAAGCTTCAGTTGCCTGACTGCGGGAGATCAGAAGTTTATCACGATGGTCATTTCAAAAGTCAAACCCAGTTGAAGAAAATGCTGACAGTGACAGCTCTTCTCTGCCAGTGACTTCTGCATTCACCCAGCTTGGCTTTGGGACACTGATTTCGATAAACTTTTTTTTTTTAATGGAACTATAACTTTAAACTATTACTTTAAATTTTTTTTTTTTTTTTTTTGAGTTGGAGTCTCACGCTGTCACCCAGGCTGGAGTGCAGTGGCCACTCCCGGCCACCGTAGCCTCGACCCGCTGGGCTCCGGCGATCCTTTCGCCTCAGCCTTCCAAGTAGCTGGAATTACAGGCGCACGCTACCACGCCGGCTCATTTTTTGATTTATTGTAGAGATGAAGTCTCGCTAAGTTGCCCAGGCAGGTCTCGAACCAGCGGGCTCAGGCAATCCACTCACCTCAGCCTCCCAAAGTGCTGGGATTACAGGCTGAACCACTGAGCCCAGCCTAAACTTTTTTTTTAATGGAACTATTACTTTAATTAAAATTTAGTGTGCTACCTTTTAGATTATGAACCATATATTAGCTCTTGAAATAAGTAAATAAAAACATTTTCAGCTGGGTGCAGTGACTCACGTCTGCAATCCCAGTGCTTTGGGAGGATCCAGCCCAGGAGTTCAAAGCTTGAGCTGGGGGACGGAGCAAGACCTTGTCTCTAAAAAATAAAAAAAAATCCAACATTGAAAAAACAAATCACCATGTCCCTTTGGTGTGTAGAAAAGGTTTTATTTGTCACAGTGACATTCCTGAGACACTCTCATTTATAAAGTTGTCATGCTGTGCCAGGGTCCTCTACTCCGGTTTCTTTTTCTTTTTTTGAGTTGGAGTCTCACTCTGTCACCCAGACTGGAGTGCAGTGGCCGCTCCCGGCTGCTGAAACCTCGACCTGCTGGGCTCCGGCAATCCCTCCGCCTCAGCCTTCTAAGTGGCTGGAACTACAGGTGCACATTACCACGCCCAGTTAATTTTTTGATTTATTGTAGAGACGAGGTCTCGCCTAGTTGTCCAGGTGGGTCTCGAACCCGCGGGCTCAGGCAATCCACTCACCTCAGCCTTCCAAAGCGCGGGATTACAGGCTGAGCCACAGAGCCTGGCTTCTACTCTGGTTTCTGCCCATAGGCAGGCAAGCTCCCCAGACCCCTCTGCAGTACTTTTTGCCTTTAACTGAACGGCCCCTTCCCAACCCAGGACCTTTCACCATCCTCCAGGAATAAGCCCTGTTGTCTTCACTCTCCCCTATCTTCCCATCCCTGGTTTACCTTTTCCTTCAGATTATCTGATTGACTCAGGGGTCACAGAGGCCCCAGCCTGATAAACTGAAAAGGCTCAGCCACTGGGGTCAGAAAGACCCAGGTTCACGTCCGGGCTCACCACTAATAACTGTGCAACCCTGAACAAATCACTCCGTTTCTTTAGTATCCTCATTTATGAAATGATAATTACACCTGCCCCAAATAGTTGACACAAGAATTACATAAACCGCCCATAGAAAAGTGCCCAGCTCAATATGACTAGCTGTTCCTTTCCTTTTATCTGTTTGTGTCTGTTTTAAAGCCCAAATACGTCCTCCCTTGTCTAGGGCCTCTGGAAGAGCAGCCTAGCTCCCAGCTCACATTAGGGAGTGGTCACCCTGGCAGCACATGGTCACTCAGCCGACCCTCTTGTGGGCGCCTCCCCAGGATGCCCTGGAAAACCTCACGTTGAGCACTGAGGACAAGCAGCTTGTAGAGCCCCTGCATCCTTCCCCGCTGCCCTCTGACTCTGTCTTTCTGGTGGCAGTGGATCCCGTGAGCAAAGAACTCATACCAAACCTTTCCCTGCCAAACAAGTCAACAGAAACGCCAGAATTGACACAAAGGCAGCACAGAAGGCAGGGTCACACGGTCGACGCGTGTGCCACGTGCTCACACCCAGCGAGCGTTCCCACAGCAACCGTCACTCATGGCTACAGAGAGGCAGTGCAAGACTGCAGGCTATTGTGGGAAACTCGATGCCAAGTGCAGGCAACTGAGTTACGACTATCATGGGAGCCTTAAATCTTAGCTATTCAGCATGTGTCTCTGGCAAGGCTGCCTTACATGACGGTTCGGCCCGGTTTGATGGTGAGAAAACATCACAGGAGTTCTCAGAGTGGGCTGCTCAGAGGCCTCAACCGCCCTCTTTGAGACAAAGCTTCCCTAGGGAAAACGGGCGATTCCCTGGGAAAGTGAGCCACATTCACCTCCTGCCACACAGCTTCCCAGCCCTTCTTAGTCACCCTTCTCAAGTCAGTGTGCACTAGTGCTGGAGCTGGAGGGGCCACAAGGCCTGGTCTGGGAGAGCTGACTGTTACCCTTCAAAAACCGTGAGAACTAGCCAGGCACAGTGGCTCAAGCCTGTAATCCCAGCACTTTGGGAGGCTGATGTGAGAAGACTGCCTGAGCCCAGGGGTTCGAGACCAGCCTGGGCAAGTTGGTGAAACCTCATCTCTACAATATATCAAAAAATTAGTTGGGCGTGGTAGCGCATGCCTGTAGTTCCAGGTACTTGGAAGGCTGAGGCAGAAGGATCACCTGAGCCCAGCAGGTTGAGGCTGCAGTGGCTGTGAGCATGCCACTGCACCCCAGCCTGGGTGACAGAGTGAGACTCCAACTCACACACATAAAAAAGGAAAACACATATTATAATATACAACCTTATACAAGCCTCCTCTGAATCCAAAATCCAAATCCCTAGTGAGAGGGGAAACTTAAAGAAATGATGGGAGGTAAAACCCATTCAAAACTCCTAATGTTGAAAACATAGGAATCTGTCCTATTTTCTTATGACATATGGGAATGCCAGCAGAATGTCTTTCTGATCTTCCCAGAAAATTCCTAAATTAGTATGTAGAGAAATATTTAGTAAGCGTCTGGGCCCCTTGGTTGAAAGGAACAACAGTGTCAAGATACGTCTGTTCCTTCTTAGAAGTAGATTCGTGGTCGCCTGGGCAGAGGGAGACAGGCTGCGGAAGGGGAGGTGTTGTTCAGTGGACACAGAGTTTCAATTCTGATGAAAAAGTTAAGAAGCCAGGCGCAGTGGCTCACTCCTATAATCCCAGCACTTTGGGAGGCCGAGGAGAGTGGATTGCCTGAGCCTGCGGGTTAGAGACCCGCCTGGGCAACTTGGCGAGACTTCATCTCTACAGTGAATCAGAAACCAGCTGGGCATGGTCATGCATGCCTGTAGTTCCAGCTACTTGGAAAGCTGAGGCGGAAGGATTGCCAGAGCCCAGCAGGTCGAGACTGCGGTGGATGGGAGCGTGCCACTGCCCTTCAGTCTGGGTGACAGAGTGAAACTCTGACTCAAAAAAAAAAAAAGTTCTGGAGATCTACGGCACAGCAATGGAGACATTTTTAAGTATACTATACCATACATTTTAAAACAGTAAGTTTTGGTATGTGTTTCTTTTCTTTCTTTTTTTTTTTTTTTTTTGAGTTGGAGTCTCACTCTGTCGCCCAGACTGGAGTACAGTGGCCGCTACCGGCCACCGCAGCCTCGACCTGCTGGGCTCCGGCGATCCTTCTGCCTCAGCCTTCTAAGTAGCTGGAACTACAGGCGTATACTACCACACCCGGCTAGTTTCTGATTTATTGTAGAGACGAAGTCTCGCCAAGTTGCCCGGGCGGGTCTCGAACCCGCAGGCTCAGGCAATCCACTCGCCTCGGCCTCCCAAAGTGCTGGGATTACAGGCTGAGCCACCGAGCCCAGTTGGTATGTGTTTCTTTTACCACACTATAAAAAAAAGATGAACTTGCCCATTAGGCCCCATCACACATCAAGGTAGGATAGACGCTTGTCAGCAAGCCGCTCAGGAGAAAAGAGTTAAATCTTAGTTGAGGGCGGGCAAGGGGCCTGAAGGACAATTTTTTTTTTTGAGTCGGAATTTCACTCTGTCGCCCAGACTGGAGTGCAGCGGCCGCTCCCGGCCACCGCAGCCTCGACCTGCTGGGCTCCGGCGATCCTTCCACCTCAGCCTTCCAAGTAGCTGGAACTACAGGCAAGTGCTACCACGCCCGGCTCATTTTTGATTTATTGTAGAGATGAGGTCTCGCCAAGTTGCCCAGGCGGGTCTCGAACCTGGCAATCCACTCACCTCAGCCTCCCAAAGGCACGGGATTACAGGCTGAGCCACCGAACCCGGCTTGTGAAGGACAATTTTATTCGTTTTGTTTTGTTTGAGTCAGAGTCTCACTCTGTCGGCCAGGCTGGAGTGCTGTGGCATACTGCTCACGACCACGGCAGCCTCGACCTGCTGGGCTCAGGTGATCCTTTCGTCTCAGCCTTCCAAGTAGCTGAAACCACAGGTGCACACCACCATGCCCGGCTAATATTTTGATTTATTGTAGGGATGAGGTCTCACCAAGTTGCCCAGGCTGCTCTTGAACTCCTGGGCTCTGGCAATCCTCTTGCCTCAGCCTCCCAAAGTGCTGGGATTATAGCTGTGAGCCACCACGCCTGGCTTTGAAGGACAATTTTAAAAGATGTACTAGAAAAAAGCCAAACCCAGTAGGGAATAAACTAGGGGTAGTTTCATCGTTCTTGGAAAAGCAAGTTACATCTTCCTCATAATCTTCAAATACAAAAAGAAGTCAAAATGCTCTTACCTAATACCAATACAAAAGTTAACTCAAAATGTATTAAAGACCTAAATATAAGAGCTAAAAGTAAACTCTTGGAAGAAAACAGGAGAAAAGTTTCATGACACTGGTTTTGGCAGATATGAATATGATACCAAAAGTGCAGGCAACAACAACAAAATAGACAAGCTGGACTTCATCAAAAAGTTTGTGCAGGCTGGGCTTGGTGGCTCAGCCTATAATCCCAGCACTTTGGGAGGCTGAGGTGAGAGGATTATCTAGGCCCATGGGTTCGAGACCTACCAGGGCAACATGGCGAGAGCTCATCTCTACAATAAATCAAAAATTAGCCGGCCGTAGTAGCACACACCTGTAGTTCCGGCTACTTGGAAGGCTGAGCTGGAAGGATCGCCCGAACCCAGCAGGTCGGTGCTAGGACAGCCATGAGTGTGCCACTGTGCTCCAGCCTGGGTGACAGAGTGAGACTCCAACTCAAAAAAAAAAAAAAAAGTCTTATGCAAAAAGGACACTATTAACGGAGTGAAAAAAGGCAACCCACAGAATCAGAGAAAATATTTGCAAATCACATATCTAATGAGAAGTTAATATTCAGAGCATGCAGAGAATTCCTAAGAACAACAACAAAACTATCTTATTTTAAAATGGGCAAAGGGCTTGAATGGTCATTTTTCCAAAGAAGATTTACAAGTGGCCAATAAGCACATGAAAATATGTTCAACATATCAACATATCATTAGGGAAATGCAAATCAAAACCACCAGATACAGTACTACTTCACATCCATTAGGCCCCCCGCCCCCCGAGTTGGAGTCTCACTCTGTCGCCCAGGCTAGAGTACAGTGGCACTATCAAGGCTCATTGCAGTCTCAAACATCTGGTCTTAGGCAATCCTTCTGCCTCAGCGTCCTGAGTAGCTGGGATTACAGATATGCGTAACACCCAGCTAATTTTTTTGTAGAGACAGGGTCTTGCTATATTGCCCAGGCTGCTCTCGAACTCCTGGGCTCAAGCAATCCTCCTGCCTTGGCTTCCCAAAGTGCTAGGATTACAGGCATGAGCCACCTTGCCTGGCCAGGATGGCCATTCATAAACGAAACAAAACAGAAAACAAGTGTTGGCAAGGACGTAGAGAAATTGGGATGAAAAATGGTGTGGCCACTTTGAGAAATTGTCTGGAAGTTCCTCAGAATGTTAAATACAGAATTATCATATGATCTAGCAATTCTACTTTTTAGTATATACACAAAAAAATTGAGAGCAGGGAGTCCAACACATATTTGTACGCCAATGTTTAACAGCAACATTATTCACAATAGCCAAATAGGCAAGCCAAAAGGTGGAAACAACCCAAATGTCCATTGATGGATAAATGCATAAACAGAATACAATATATACAATGGAATATTATTCAGTCTTAAAAAGGAATAAAATTCTAATAAACGCTACATGAATGGACCTTGAATACATGATGCTAAATGAAGTAAGTGAGGCACAAAAGTTCAAATATTATATGGTTCCATTAAGGTACCTAGAACAATCAAATTCATAGATAGTGGTCACAAGGGTGAGGGCAGGAGGAATGAGAAGCTGTTGTTTGATGGGTACAGGGTTTCTGCATAGAATAATGACAAAATTTTGGAGATGGGTAGTGGTGATGGTTGTACAACAGCGTGAATGTACTTAATGTCACTGAGCTGGACACTTACAGATAACGAAAATGGTAAATTGTACGCTGTGTATACTCTACCCTCCCACACAAAGTGGTCAAAATGAAGAAACTTCACAATTAATCCCAAATATAACATCTACATGTACACGATAAAAATACACGCAGTTTATTAAGCTAGAAAACGCATGCCCATTCAGTTACATTGAGGCTCTGCCCTCCATGAAGCCAATGAGAATTAACAGAAAAATGTCATCTATCTTCTGGATTTTTGAAAAGAAACCCCAGTGTGAAAGGTTGGGTTTTGTTTAATATGCGATAATGGATGTACAAGCATCACCTTGAAATGCCCCAAACAGAGGCTGGAATGGTGGCTGGAGTAATCAGAATCCAAGAATTCACAAATCTCCTGCCAGAAGAAAACGGCAGACTGAGCAAGCAGCTCTAGCAAAGAGCCCTGTCTCATCTGCTAATTTACTAAGTGCTACAAGTTCCAGTTAACACCTATCTATCTGTGGTCTTCAGAGTTTATTTTAGGAGTATTTTCGAATCTGTGGAGGATTAAGTTCTTGACTTTTTTCTCCTCCTCAGTCTGCTGCTAACAACTGCAGGGGCCCTACTGCATCCTGAGCTAGCTTTGTGGAAAGCTGTGAATACACTTACGTGAAGTGACATTAACATTAGCGTTCCTAAGTGAAGAACTGCTCTAACACATGCTGGAGATTAAGGGGGTAGTGAATACCTCTAATCTGAGTACTGAGGATAAACCAAGTACACTGGAATGCTGTCACGTCATTCAGCACCCTTCAAAGTTGGTCAGGACGGAGAAGTGAAGACTATTTTGAGGGTAGTTTTGAAAAGCGTTCCAGAATAGTATCACACTCCCCAACCCCTCCAGCAAGCATGATGGAGGAAGGTAACGAGCATACAAAAAAACTCCAGGAGAGCAGGATCTATACTCACATTATTCAATCTACACGTAGATTATTCATCATGACCCCCACTACCTAGTAACACATCTTGCATTATAGCAGCAGATACTTAATTACTGACCATATGATATGCTTTAGGAATTGCCACCCTTTCCCCATTCTTGTCAGGAGCTCTTGCTCTTAAAGACATCGTCTCATCGGCCTCATCACCAGCGTGTGGACTCCGTTGAGAGGCACTTTCCCCACTTCATTTAACTTTGAAAGAAGTTGGAGGAGGCTAAGGACACGTGCTTGCTAATCATCTTTTCCCAGACTGCCAGAGAGGATCTTTATTATTGGTCTGTTGTTGCTACTGCTGGAGAAAAATTTCAGTTTGACCTTCCCAAGCTGCTGGGGATGAATGCTGCACGTGCTTGACAGTGCAAATGTATCTTTTTTTTTTTTTAAAGCTTTTAGACTAACCAGAGCTCACTGTGGTAGGAAAGTCACCCCTTCTCTCGCGGTACAAAACTCAAGATGTTGAATTATTTTGCATAAATATGATAGAGTAAAATGGATCTGAACTGGTCCAACAGGAAAAAGGTGGCAACACAAAGCACCTTGCAGATACCAGCATCAAAGAACAGCATTCAGGACTGCACCACAGGCAGAGAGGAAAAAAGAACATGAAAGTCCTTTATAAAAGCAGTTTTACATGTAAGGGCGGATTCTCGCAGCTGGCCTCACAAAAGAGAACAAATATGTCAAAGGGAGCAACTGATGGGCTAGCAGAGTCCTCTCCATCTGGCTGAGAAAAGAGCCGCTGGTGGGAACACCGAGAAGCTTGTCTGTTGGGAGAAAGGCTTTCTGGGTGCCTCCCGGGGTGAACGGAACACACGGTCCTGCCGGAGTTGGCTGCTGTGCCAACGAGATGCTCCAGGAGGCGTGACAGTGATGCACTGGGGAGAGGGGGAGAGCAGCACACCTGGGGGCTTCTCATTGGCTTCAGGAGCAGGGTGCAGAGGCATGGGAGTCGTGTGAATAGGATGTCTTATCTTGTGCTTTAAAAACAGAACTCCAGAGTCTCATTCGGAAGCACCAAGTTCAAACCCATGCCATGCTAACGTCCCATCTGTGCTTTTATGTAATGCAAAGCAGAGTGGGAGAAGGAGAAACCAGGCCAGACTCGAGGAAAACAAGCACACCAGGCTATCTGCACCTCCAGCCCAGAAAACACCACAGAAAACCTCCTCAGAAGTGACTACTCAAGGCAGAGGGACCCAGTCACCGAGGAAAATCTGTCTCATTGAGGGCTCACGTGTTACCGAGCCAAAGAGCTTCACACTAAGCTGAACTCAGGATTTTCTAACGGGCAATTTAATTCATTTCTAATTCTCAAAATCAAAATGACTCTCTGACTAAAAGAAAAAAAATTTTTTTTTGAGTCAGTATCTCACTCTGTTGCCCAGGCTGAAGTGCAGTGGCACAATCCCGGCTCACTGCATCCTCAACCTCCTGACCTCAA
The DNA here is from genome assembly GCA_027257055.1 of Cephalopachus bancanus. NCBI lineage: Eukaryota > Metazoa > Chordata > Mammalia > Primates > Tarsiidae > Cephalopachus > Cephalopachus bancanus. The sequence continues at coordinate 4,267,596 of JAPVLO010000143.1, forward strand.
GCTGTCCTCCCACCTCAGTCTCACGAGTAGCTGGGACTACAGGACACACAACCAGGCTGGCTTCTCTGGCTAAAATTAAGAAGAAATGCCTTATCACACCCACTCTAAAACAGCAGTTCACCAGATTCTCACCTACATATCTTCTATATAATTAAGCAAACCCTTCAGATGGCACAAAGGCAGAAGGCATGACTCTATTACAAGTATTATCAGCCAATCCCATGCTGATTCCTCTCAGCAGCCGGGCCCTTGCCACCCCCGCCAGAAGTCAAGTCACAGAATCCCCCCACCACCAGGAGGAGGCAACTGCTTGATCCTAACCACCCATTAGGTCACTCTGGGGAGGGTAGTGGCTTACCTGCTCCTCTGATAGTTGGGATATGTGATTCACAGCAGCATAGGATTCAATTTTGGGGTTAAAGTGGTTGATGATGGCTCTGAAACGAAGAAACAACATTACTATAGTACCAGATGGAAGACAAGATACATCTGTTACAATTAAGGATTGAGTGCCCTATGGCTTAGAGTACTAGAGCATGGGAATGACTGCGACAGGGTAACTGTCCTGTTACTGAACATGAGGACTTCACAAGTGGGAGTCAACTGACAGCTCTGAAACAGGAAGGGTTTAATAATGTATTAGGCAGAGAACAGAATCAAGCAGCTCTGCCCTGCAAGCGAACTGACCAAACAAAAAAGATCAACTCCTTCAAAACCCAGAGGGCTGTCCACTAGGGGTCCCTGGTGTGAAAGCAGTCTTCTCTGATTAGGCAGAACAGGGCACTCAGTAAACTGGGCCCACAAGTGGCTAAACACAGTCTCTGGAGAGGCAGGGCTTCGACAAAGCCTAGAGCAACCTTCACACTTGTGCGTAAATGGTTTCAAACCCAAGTTTTATTTCCAGCTGTTCAAACCAACATCTGAGCATCATTTTCAAACACTCCCTCTCCATCACTTGCTCACATCCAAAGTCACCAAATCTTCAAATCTACCTCTTAAAGATCTCCAGAATCTGAAATAAATAAATTTTCCTGAGACCAATCCCTTGGTATAGGCCCTTTTCTTTCTTTCTTTTTTCTGAATTGGAGTCTCACTCTGTCACCCAGGCTGGAGGGCAGTGGCACACTCATGGCCACCATAGCCTCGACCTGCTGGGTTCAGGTGATCCTTCTGGCTCAGCCTTTCAAGTAGCCGGAACTATAGGTGTGCGCCACCACACTTGGCTAATTTTTTTATTTATTGTGGAGATAAGGTCTTGCTAAGTTGCCCAGGCGGGTCTCGAACCCGTGGGCTCAGGCAATCCCCTCACCTCGGCCTCCCAAAGTGCTGGGATTATAGGCGTGAGCCACTGCACCCGGCCTTCTAGGTCCTTTTCGTTTCTTGCCTGGTGTAGCAGAAAGAACACAGGTTTTAGATCATGTCTTAACACGAGCCCATACTGATATAAGTGGGAAGAAAAGACAAATCTTTCTTACAGAGCAATTTCAAACAATATGTGTAGATACTCCTCCCTACAGGAAATTACGTTAAATTCCCACACTCACCAAGGACGGGCTAGATTTAGTGACTTGTTGCCAAAGAATAGAGTAGCAAACAGGAAAAACAGTACCTTTACAGTAAAGAAACTTGGCAAACACTACCTTAACCAAATGATGAAGCCTAACATTGCCAGTGATACCATGTGGGTATCATGTAACCCCTGATATGATCTGATGAGAAGGGTGCTTTACCTCTGTTGTAGTCTTCTAAAAACCCATAATCCCAGGCTAATCACAAGAAAAATGTCAGACAACCCAGAATGGGGACATTCTACAGGATACCTGACCAGTATTCCTTAAGACTGTAAAGGTCATGAGAAAAAAGACTCGAGATGTTGTTGCTGATCACAGGACACTGGGAGACACCACAACTAAATGCAGTGTGGTGCTCTGGGTTGGATGTTAGAACAGAAAGTGGACATTAACGGATAAACTGATTAAATCTAAATAAAATATAGAGTTTATTAGTAGCAATGTATTAATGCCAGTTTCTTAGGGTTCATAAATGTACCATGATGATGTAACATGAGGAGAAACTAGGCTTAGGACACACAGGAACTCTGTGAATTATCTTTGCACTTTTTTTGTAAATCTGAAATTATTCCAAAATAAAAAGTTTATTAAAACATGTATGCCGGGCTCGGTGGCTCAGCCTGTAATCCCATGCCTTTGGGAGGCTGAGGTGAGTGGATTGCCCGAGCCCGCGGGTTCGAGACCCGCCTGGGCAGTGAGACCTCATCTCTACAATAAATCAAAAAATCAGCTGGGCGTGGTAGCGCATGCCTGTAATTCCGGCTACTCGGAAAGTTGAGGCGGAAGGATCGCCGGAGCCCAGCAGGTCGAGGCTGCGGTGGCCGGAAGCGGCCACTGCACTCCAGTCTGGGCGACAGAGACTTCAACTCAAAAAAAAACCATGTATGAAAAAGCATGGTAAATCAACATTTTCTTTTACAGCTTCTTAACAGTACAGAATAATAGAATCATTTAATTAAACTAATTCAGATAATAAGAGTATAAGCCAAAAACTTGAAAACAAAAAATCATGGTTTGGAATTATGATTTGACCACTTGTTATTCTGACTGATTTTTGTCAAGCTACATATCACACCAGAGGAAAAAAGTAGAAATAATAATACCTACCTCAGCACCTAGCATAGCACCTGGGAATAGTCTACTGTAGACACACAATAAATGTTTGATGAAAGAGGACTAAATCTTAGAGGGTCCTTGTAATATTTATACAATTTATATAAGTATATAGCATTCAAATAATATCATCTAAAACCCAGAAAGCAATGTCAAACATGTAGCATAATGCTTAGTACACAGGTGGTGCTCAATAAATATTCAAAAAATGAGTAAATCAAACAGGAAAAAAATGAATCAGGAACAAGAGAAGAATTCTGATAACTTATTTTTCCAGAGATTACCAAAAGGCATAGATATAATATCTGCAAGTTAAGGTTGTGGCTTGCTCTAAATCCAAGGAGAGAAAGAATTTTGTGGCCAAGTGGGGGTCAAATATTTTTCTCACTCAGAGGGTGAGGTACAAGGATATTGGCAGGGATGCCCACAGCCTATACACAGAAAGAAAAACCCAATGAGAAGACAAGGCAGGTTTTAGAGAGGAACTGATAATCTGACCAACCCAGCAGCAGGACCCACTTAAAGTCAAAGCAGAGTAAAGTCTGTGTCACAGAGTCTAACAACCAAGAAAAACAGAAATGAAGGAAAGGAATTACAGTAGTCAAATCAATCTACCCACAGACCTCAGTTAACTTAAGAAAAATAAGCTGCCTCTGTAAATGTATTCATTTCATGCTTTTATAGGTTTTATCCCCCCCCCTGCACACCCCCCCCCGGGTATTCCTTAAATTTGTGAGAAAAAGTATTTTGCAAAATGTTTGGCCAGGTGCAGTGACTCACGCCTGCAATCCCAACAGTTTGGGAGGCAGAGGCAAGAGGATTGCTTGAGACCAGGGGTTCGAGATCAGCCTGGGGAACTTGGCGAGACCTTATCTCTACAATAAATAAAAAAACTAGCCTGGCGTGGTGGCGTGCATCTGTGGTTCCAGCTACTATAAAGTCTGAGGTAGAAGAATCACCTGAGCCCAGCAAGTCGAGGCTGTGGTGGCCGTGGGCATGCCACTGCACTCCAGCCTGGGTGACAGAATGAGACTCCTACTGAAAAAAAGAAAAATGTTTGAAAAAAAAATCCTGTCTCAGCTGAACTATGGTCCTTTCTTTATTGCCTAGGCTTGGAGAAAAGAGAGCAGCCCCCGAACAATGCAGAAGAGCTAGTGAGGCTGGACAGTGAAATCATTCCTGGGCATGGAATCACTGGGGATGTTGTGTTTCTGTCCCTTTCTACCTGAGGAGTTCTCTCATCAGGAAAGTAAGCAAGGAAGAGAGAAAACAAAGAGGAGGGAGAAAGAGAAGGAGAAAAGAGAAGAGGGAAAACAGGCTGGGAAGGAGGAGGCATGGAAAGGGACAGAGTAAGGGGAAGAAGGGAAACCTGGAAGGTATCATCTTGAAAAACGACAGGTGTTTCCTTCCCTTCTCACCATCACACCAGCCAGGGGTCCACTGGTTCTGTGGATGGCCTTTTTTTTTTTTAAATTGGAGTCTCACTCCTTTGCCCAGGCGGGAGTGCAGTGGCACGTTGACGGCCAACACAGTGTCGACCTTCTGGGCTCTGGCGATCCTTCCATTTCAGCCTTCCAAGCAGCCAGAACTACAGATGCGTGCTGCCACGCCCAGCTAATTCTTTTTTTTTTTAATTTATTGTGGAGACGAGGTCTCGCCAGGTTGCCCAGGTTGGTCTCGAACCCTCGGGCTCAGGCAATTCACTCGCCTCAGTCTCCCAAAGTGCTGGGATTACAGGCTGAGCCACTGAGCCCGGCCGATGGCCTGCTCTTAATATCGCAGGGCATATATGCTGATACTGTTTAGGCCAAGATATCGTGAGGGTATGCAGATTTGCTACTCTAGAAATGTATATTTGAAATGAAGATTAAATCATCCTCCAAACTGCCCTGTGGCATTCTCATCTCAGAACTTCAGATCTAGGCAGATGATTGAGGTCTCTCACCAGGAATCCTGAGGAAGGTGGAATAGTCTAAATCTAGTTGGTAATCTCTAATTCATTACTCGCAAAGGCAGTATATGCCCCTGACTTACTTTTCTGGCTGTTTCTTTGGGACTGTTATCTGCAAAATCTAAGTACTAACCTGGGGCCACTGAGATGCCAGGTTCAGGGCTTTAGGCCTAAGGAGTAAGGAAAATCATCTGACACTGGCTGACTCTAGGTTCTTAAGAAAGGAATTTCAGAGAGAGCTTGGAGGCGGCTCATTGAAGTTGACAGGACTTTGTACTATTGAAAGGGAAATCTGCTTTGAGAGGTCGAGGTGAGTGGATTGCCTGAGCCCGCTGGCTTGAGACCCGCCTGGGCAACTTGGTGAGACCTCATCTCTACAATAAATCAAAAATTAGCCAGGTGTGGTAGTGCGCACCTGTACTTCTGGCTACTTGGAAGGCTGAGGCGGAAGGATCGCTGGAGACCAGCAGGTCGAGGCTGCGGTGGCCAGGAGTCACTGCACTCCAGTCTGGGTGACAGAGTGAGACTCCAACTCAAAAAAAAAATTAAAAAAAAAGAAAGAAAGGGAAATCTGTCCTGAGATGGCAAAGAAATGGCAGAATGCTAAAACCAAGCTCAGTCAGCCCAAACTGAGTGGCACATGCCTTTACAGTGACTGAAGATTCAGCCCCTCCCTCCCAGGAAGTGTGGAGGCAAGTCCAGCTCATCCGGATTATGACTCCTCCATATCACATCTAGTCCGAGAAGAGGACTCAGGCTCAACTGGCAGGAAAATGACAAGGAACCAGATGTCCGGCAGAAGGAGTCTTCTCTCTCTCCTTCAGGCTTCCTTCCCACTGACTGCACCTCCAAAGGCTTTGCTGTTGTCTCTTCTAAGCACTGGGGAAGGAGCTCCCCAATAGCAGTTCTTTCCCATTTCAACTGACAAGTAGCAACTAACCAGCGATAAAGTCTAAAATATGAGTCTTCCAGGACAAGCGCAGTGACTCATACCTGTAACCCCAGTACTTTGGGAGGATGAGGTGAGAGGATCACCTGAGTCCAGGAGTTCAAGACCAGTCTGGGCAGCATGGCGATACCTCATCTCTATAATAAAATTTAAAAATTAGCCAGGCGTAGTGACACATGCCTGTAGCCCCAGCTACTTGGAAGGCTGAGGTGGAAGGATCGCCTGAATCCCATAGGTTGAGGTTGCGGTAGGTATGATTGAGCTACTGCACTCCAGCCTGGGTGACAAATAAAATAAATAAAATAAAAGTTAAGTCTTCCAGAAAAGAAGAAATGTTTTTTTCTTTCTGTCCAAAGACAGATGAACAAAATAAAAGTTTAATTCTCTCTCCAGACATTCCATCCAATCCACCACCCTCCAAAAAGGGTAGAGCTCAAGAAAATGAATGCTGCACAAGGGACACGACTTCCTTGCCCCGACTAGTGTGGTGGGACAGGAGGCTGAGTAAGGAAATACGGTAACTGAAGAGACCAGGGAGAGCAGTCCTTCGGGGCAGGAGGTTGTGACAGGCTGGGCTAGGACATCCCTACCAAGTCCACATTAGGTTATTATGAACTGATGCTTGTGTCCCTGCAGAGTCGTATGTGGTAGGCCCAACCCTCACGAATGTTAATTCAGGTCATATGAGGCCATAAGGCTGGGGCCCTGGATCCAGTAAGATTGGTGTCCTTATACAGAGAGACAGTAGAGAGCTCACTGTGTCACGTGAGCACACAGCAAGGAGGCAGCTGTCTGCAGCCAGGCTGAGAGCTCTCACCAAACTGACCCTGCGGGACCTTGGTCTGGGACTTCAAGCCTCCAGAACTGTGAGAAAAGACATTTGTGTTGTCTGAGCCACCTAGTCTGTTGTACTTTCTTGTGGCAGCCTGAGCAGACTAATACACAGACATTCTACTCTCCAAATAGGAACCCGGACATTCCGGCAAAGCAAGTCCCAAGCCAGTGGCAGTCTTTCGCAAAGCAGCAAAGCTGGTAAGTATGCTTCAAGTTCTGCAATGACTTTCTCTCTGTACCCTTTACATTGTGCTACTGTTTCCTTCCCTTCTTGAAGAGGCTCATTTTGAGGTTCCTATGCTTCAAAGTTCCAGTCACAAATGTCACAAAAGTAGTCACACAGGTTATAAGCTTCTCAGGCAGAGTGGAACTGGCTCTTTGGCCTTTATTAAGCGAGAGACACAGGCTTTAGTAAAAAGAGATCCTGCAGGGGTTTTTGCGTGGGCTGTGGCTTAGAGAAGACACATATACTAACCAAAAACAATGAACAAACAGGGTGGGCAGCACTGCAGAGGTTCCACACACAGCAAGGGAACAGGCTCCTTTCTTTCACTTTTATTTGGCATCTCGAGATTGGTTTTCATCTCCTCTCAGTCCTTCAGGTAGGAAACAACACCTAGCTTACACCAGTCAAAAGCTTTTATGCCACAGAGTAATTTGGAAGAGGGGACTTGTAAGGAAGAAAAGGAAGATTTGAGTGGACAATGAACATGAGAACATAGCCATGATGAAAGGAGTAAGGCTTCCCTTCAACAAAGGTGGCGAGATAGTTAACTGGGGAAAAAGCAGTCTTCAACAAACGATGCTGGGATAACCAGATCTCCACATGCAAGAACGAAGCTGGAGCCCTTCCTTACACCATACACAAAAACTAACTTAAAATGGTCCACAGATCTAAACATAAGATCTAAAACTTTGACAGCCTTAGAAGAAAACACAGGAGTAAATCTTTATGGCCTTGGGTTAGGCAATGACTTCTTAGAAATGAGATCAGAGGCACAGGTGACCAAAAAAAAAGTAGATCAATTTGGACTTTGTCAAGTTTAAAAACTTTTTTGCTGCAAACAATGCCACTAAGAAAGTAAAATGACAATCCACAGAATGGGAGAAAACATTTCTAAATCATATATCTGATAAATATGTATTCAGAATACATAAAGAACTCTTATAGTCAGTTCAACAATAAAAACATGATTAAATCCAGTTTAAAAGAGCAGAGGACTGGAATGGACCTGAAAAGATGCTCAACATCATTAGTCATTAGGAAATGCAAATCAAAACCACAATGAGCTACCACTTCACACCCACTAGGATAGTGGTGATTTAAAAGACAGCAGGTGCTGTTGGCAGGGACGTGAAGAAACTAGAATGGCCGAACGCTGCTGGTGGGGCTGTAAGATAGCGCGGACACTCTGGCACTGGCTCAGCAGTTCCTCAGATGCTACACCGAGTTACCATCAGACGCAGACCCTTCGCTCTTAGGCATATCCCCCGCAAGCAAAAACATACGTTCACGCAAACGCTTGCACCCGAAGGCTCACAGCAGCATTATTCATAATAGCCCAAACACGGAAACAGCTCGAACGTCTGTCCATTGAGAAATGGATGAACCAAACGTGGTGTGGCTATAATGGAACATTAGCCAGTCATAATAAAGAATGAAACACTGACACACGGATGAACTTTGGAAATGGTACGTCACGACATCTGATTCCATTATAGGAAAGGTCTAGAGGAGACAAACTGGCAGTGATAGACAGTAGATTAGTGGCTGCTTAGGGCTGGAAGGAGGGTTAGTGGATGACCGCTATTGAGCGCAGGGTTTCTCCCGGGGGGCATGAAATAGTGTAAAACTGGAATGTAGTGATGGTTGCACAACCTTGTGATTATGCTAAAAAAAAACAAAACCCAGCAAACTGCATACTTTAAATGGATGCATTGCATCATGTGTGAATGACTAAGGCCTCCTTGACCTCAGCAGGTCTTCAGCAAGCTGCTCTCCCCAACCAATTCCACATGGAATTCACAGATCCCAGGGTGATTCACTCACCAAGAGAACTTGTCTGAAGCTTGCATATGCCAGCAGTACTGGTAGCAGGAGGAAAAGGAGCTCACTGGGCCACTGACTGTTATGCAAATTACAGCAGATGGAGTTTCAGGAGCTTATGGAGAGAGGCTCCGTGGCACAATACCACAAAAGGCAGCAGAGCTGGCCAGGGAGACCAGCACTGGAAGGCACTTGTGGAGGGAGGACCGGCCTGGCCTGGAGGTGAGAAGAGTTCAACTCCTGGCAATGCACACAGTATCCTTAAAGGAAAAGCTCTGCATCTGGCAGAGGATGTCAACTTTCGGCTGCTGGAACAGAACGCTGGGGGTAGAACTGGTGGGTGAGAAGAAAGTTTCTCTTATATAACACCCTTGACCATTCTTTTGAATGGCAGTTTCAGCTGCCCACATGATTCAGAGAGAGTCAACCATCCAGGACTAGGAGGAGTATTTAAAGAAATGCAGGTGGTAAGGCCCAAGGGGAAGGAAAGAAGTCTATCCACTAAGGTAGAATTTAGTGGGAGAAGAGAATCTAATTTCTAATCAAAGCATCAGCTTTCCCAAAACTGGGACTAAAACCTCCCTGAGAGCAGAGATCAAATCTATTTTGTTCACCAATATATATCCAAGCCTTTAGCAAAATGCCTGGAACACTATTCAATTTTAAAAATTGAAATGAAAAATAAATGAAAGGCTAGGAAAATTTTGTCAAGACTCACCAAAAGTGAGCCTTTGCTTCTGGTGACCCATGATCACCAGCTATTCTCTCAAAGTACGAAAATAACAATAAAACTATTTTATCCCCATCCCAAGAGAAAAGGCAGCTCAGACATGAACAGCTGTCCTCCAAAGAAGGAACAAAAGTTGTCACTGACGACAGTAAAGCTTTTTCTTCCTTTTAAGTCACACCATGAGGAGAGGAAAGCTTTCTGGCACTTACTAAAGTAATCTAATACCTTCTAAAAGTAAGCCTACGTTTTGTTTGTTTGGGGGCAGGGAGGATGAGGTGAGGAGTAGGGGAATGTGCTAGAAAGTACCAAAAGGGAAGGAAAAAAGAAATAGACAACATCGGAGGAAAGGGAATTGCTAAAGTCAGCCATAGTGAGGGATGGCTCTGTGCCCAGTGCACCTTTAAGGGCAGGAATCTGGGCCATCCTCCAGTGCAACTGTCAACTTTTGACGGCTGAACATGGGTCACTTACACAGACTGAAGAAAAGTGAAGCAGACAGATGGAACAGCAAGACGGAACAGCAAACTGCCTGGGGATTTCTTGGTCCATTTTTAACTGATTCTCTGACTCATGACTCTACTAAACAACTCTTTAGCCCAAATGCTGGGTGGTTGATACCTGAGAAACAAAGTTAATGCCCAACTTACCCAAGATGAGCATGACAATGTCACCTTAACAATGTAGGCAATACAGCTTAAGAGAAAATGTAGATCCTTCCCATATCCAATATAAACCCAAAGCAAACACTCCAAAATGCAACTTCCCACAATTCTCACCTACCTCTCATGGACAGAAACATCTAAGTAAAGGCTTTTTATGAAACAATAAAAAAATAATAGTTTCACCCAGAAGCTCAGAACATGGCGATTATTTCATTACTGAGACATCTGAAAGAAGCAGGCCGTCTCTAAAAGCTGCTGGATCCTTCAGGCAGAAAGGGGAAAAACAGGCAAAGGTTCCCAAAGCTCTCATTCCCAGGAAAGATGAAACAAAACTGGCATGCCCAACATGGTGGATAGGGGAGATTCTTAAAAGTTTCACCCTAGGCCAGTGTGGGTTTCTACCTCATCACCTGCCGGAAATTAAATAATTGGTTATAGCTACTTTGCTTGAAAAATGAATTAACTTCTAGTTACTACAGTCCCAAGCCATAGATTTGATCCAAGTCAGGTGCCATGGGCTATACACTTTGGCTAAATTATCTCCCCTAACACTGCTGTGAGGGAAAAATGGAACTTCTTCGCACTTTAGATATCAGTCTAACATTTTATCACTGTTTTCACAATCACAATGAATGTAAATGAAGAAGGATGAACCACAGAAGTTGGAAAAACACCACAAAAGTCAAATGGACCATCTGCATTTCCATAAAAGGCCTCAATTAATCCATTCCCCTTAGAAATGTCTACTTTCTATTACATCTTTTCCTCAGTAAATGAAAGGAGGTTCCAAAACTTTCCTAAATACAAAACCCCTACAAGATTAGCCTGTGCCTACTCAGGCCCACTCTCTGCTTCAGATTCCCCTACTCTGTCTCGAGTGGAAGGTCAGTCACTGCTGGCAGAGTTCCCAAGGTCACAGAATGAAAATCTTCAATAACCTTTGGAGTTGGTTTGGCCCTGGGTTTCCTAACTCCATAAGCAAAGCCTCTCTGCACTCTCAGAAACGCCTAGTAAATATGAGGGAACAAAATGAGCCACGTGAAAATGTATACAGTAAGCCCCCTACATATGAACCTTCAAGTTACAAACTTTAACAACAATGTATACTTGCTTTTTTAATGTATTATTTCTCTCCACCAGGTGTCAGTATAGCCTGTTAAATACATACAATATTTACAGCCAATTGTGTTAGTAGGCTAACTTTGTTGACTTTAAACAAATTGGACTTACAAATGCACTCTTGTTGATATGTTGAGGACTTCCTATATTATGATTTTCTGTCCCTCTTAAGCACACAAAAACATCCTAATACATACCTAGGAAGAATTCTGAAGCAGTGAAGATCAACTCAAAACCCCAACAAGTAATTAATTTTAATTAATGGTGAACATTCCAATCTCTTGAATATGAATCAAGAACTTAAAAAAAAACTGGCATGAGACAACCTGAAATATTTTAATTACCCCTCATTCCCGTTAGTCCAGTTAATCAATGTATTATAAGGCATTTAATTTTTAAATATGGAGAAGGCAGTAAAATGAGCAATTGACTAATCCAGGCTTCTTTTTCCTATCGTCACTTCAAAAATAAAGGGAAATCATTTTAGTGGATCACATGCTAGGCTGAAAAGGGAGGGGAATACTCTGTAGATCCCACACCAGCTGGAGAAAAAGAGGCAATGGATCCCATGTTAAGTGAAGAAGAGCTATCCGTGTACCTCAATGGTGAGGAAAGAGGACACCGAGCTCATGAGCCCCGAGGGGGAAGAAGGCAGCTGGAATGCCAAGTGGTCCAGTGGGGGTCCGGGGGTCCCACGGATTCCCTCCTAGGCGGGAGAAGTCCTGATGTCCACGCACAGCAGAGGCGAGAGAGTGAGCCATATGGATCACACACTGGTTTTCAAGTACTCCAGGAAAAGAATAAAATTAAAAACATGGAAACAGGCTCACACTCCATCCCAGGGGGACCTTTGAGAACTCCTCAGGAAAGGCAATCAGTGAGTCTGCCAAAGTAATTAAGCAAGTGAACATTCACCATAAAGCCCACATCGATTAAGTGAACAGAGATGAATCTGATTACAGGGCACTGTCAGCTCTGAGCCTGCAGGTGCTAACAGCCGAGATGCACGGTGCTGGCCCTGGCGGCCACTGCCCACTGTGACAGAGCTTTGTCCTTCCTGAAAAGCAGGCTGCTTTCACCTGTCCTGGCAGCAGCTTGTGCTGCCTTCGAAGAGACCCTGACACAGGTGGTTTCCTGTAAGCAGCCTGGTGTGGGCCCAGGGAGCAGGAGGTGGGCTGGCGGGAGAAGGGGGCCTTGCGCAGTAGAGAGGACAGGGGTGGGGAAGGGGAATGAGCCGCAATTCTGTCACTGAGGAACAGACAATGGGTAGTCTCTCTCTCTCTCTCTCTCTCTCTCTCTCTCTCTCTCTGTCCCTGTCTCTCTCTCTCTCTCTCTCTCTCTCTCTCTCTCCCTCCCTCTCTCCAGAAAAAAAGGTAAAACTTCACTGCAGTATACCTTCTCCTCAAGAAAAGAAATATGGCTGAGGAAGGTTGCTTTTCCAATGTTGATGGTGGCCTCAATATTGGCTTTATGAGTAAGTCAGCACCAAAGCTAACAGGTTAGACCTTCTCAACAACCTAATCAGTGTCTAGTATTCAACAAAACCCACTGTTTACTAGCAGAAGTGAATATTTATCAAGTATCCTAAGTTTACAAACGGCACCTGGAGCCATTTCTCTCTGAAAATAATGATGAGAGCCAAAATGAAAGCCCCAAATTGACTAAATGTCAGCCAACGAGAGTCAGAGACTCATAAGCTTTTATTCAACAGAAACCCTCATAAGGAGAAGGCTGTAAGAGTAGCTGCGGAGACAAATTTAAAAATCATACAGCTCTAGCTGGGTATGGTAGCATGCAGCTGTAGTTTCAGCTACTTAGAAGGCTGAGGTGGAAGGACTATCTGAGCCCAGTAGGTTGAGGCTGTGGTGGCCGTAAGCGTGCCAGTGCACTCTAGCCTGGGCGACGAGAGTGAGACTCCCACTCAAAAAAACCCCCCAAAACATACAGCTCATTTAAATGCTCATAGGAATCAAAGACCATATGTCTGTCATTTTGAGGAGTAGATATGAATAAACAGAAGTAAGTAAGGCCCCTGTGTCCAGAACGCAATAAATCTCTAACTTAGGGAGAGGTGATCTTTTTTTTTTTAAAGTAGGATTTACTGAGAGGACAGAAAAGCTCCCACAGTGAGAGGGGACCCGAAGGGGTTGCCCAGGGAGAGGCGATCTTAAAGACATTGCTTGGTGACAGATATGGCCAGCCAGCTGAAGAAATGCCACGGGCTGGGCTTGGACAGAAACGAATGGTGGCGGTCTCACAGCGTACCCCACTGCAGGCAGGCATATAACACACACTTCTCTCCAGGCCTAGAACAAGAGTGAACAAAGGACAGTGGCGGAGAGCGATTTGCAACCTTTCTTCCTACTCGAGCTCTTTGTTAGAAACAGGGCCTGCTGTTTCCCTACATTCAGAGGCCGAGGGAGGTGGGAAGAGGGGAAGCTAGATGATACTACTCAAGCAAGCAGTGCTGCCCAGGAGAGGACTAATGGGAGGATAAATTTGGGGCCTGAGACTTGACAGCACCTCCAGTAATAGCTAACAAAGCAGGGGGAGAGAGCCAGCGCCACACATTCATCATAATAGTGCAACAAGAGGACGGTCTTTAGGGAGCATCTCTGAGATTCCAGAGTAAGAAAATGAAGCCCACGCGGAGAGTGAGGCGGTTGGCTCCGACAGACTGTCTCTACGGGAGGCCGGGTATAATTGTTTTACGCTCACAAAGAAGTCATTAGCTGCTTTCTCTCCATACACCAGAAAGAGTGGTGAGTTTTCTCCCTCCTGAAAAGGTGATGCCACCAAAAGGAGAAATTTAAAGTGATTACAGAGCTTTATGCTAGAAACACCATTACAGAAAGAGGGGACATCTCTATTTCCTCCTCCCTTACAATGCAGATTGACTGCTTTCTCATATAGTCAAGGAACACTGTCTCTAGAAGAAAGTTCTACGGTATCTGAAGCTTAAGGGTTTACCAGCACTGCTGGTGACTCTTGATGATTCCGTCTGTTTGACAAACACCTGCATACCTACTATGTGCAGGCAAAGGGGAGGTGAGTAAAATATACTCCCAGATATTAAGGAACTTGCAGAGAGAAGAGGCACACACCACAGTTTCACTATGAGGTGGTAAGGGCTCAGAGAAGAATAGACAAAGAGTATCACGGAAGCACAGAAGCTCAGAAAAGGCATTCCGAAGGAGGTGGTACTGGAGTCTTGGAATATGAATTAGTTCAATTAGGCAAGGAAAGGTGAGAATGTGTGGGGCATGTTTTCTCATAGGGATGGAGACTAATACCCAACCTGTTCTAAATCAAACTAAAGAAAACTTACTGGCTAAATCAGGTCCATGCATCCAATAAACAGCCAGTCAGTTTTTTCCAGTGAACTAAAGAGGAAAGTTATAACTTCCTTTCCCAGGTCTCATCTTAACTCTTTTCCAGCTAAGGGGGAGCAGGACAACTTCGGTGAAAGCCATGAGACCCTTGCCTGTGGGGGTCTGTTTCCACCTGTTGGCTCGGTGCTGACTCAAAGATGCTCAGAGACAGGCTACCACAGGTGCTGGGCCCCTCTCCCGAGACAGAATGTAAACACAAAGCAGTGTTCCAAGCTGAAGGCAGGCCGATCAGGCTCACGCGGGAATGACTGGAGCTCAGCTGTGCTGTGCCCGCCCTCTGCAGCGTGTCTGTCTCCAGCTGGTGACACAGCTGCTTCACTTCAAGCCATGCTGACGTTGCTAGTCTCTGAGCTCCACCAAATCACACTGAAGAGACTAAATAGCTCGGCTTTGCACCTGCCTGCTAGTTATGAAAGTGTCCTTGGTTCCCTCTTGGCTTGTAAGATAACAATACACATTTGGGAAGGTCCTCGGTGAGAAACACAAAAGGGAACCTTTAACCCCACAAAGAGCCCAAGCAAACACCTTACTGCCAAGAGCAATAAGGCATCCAAACACCCACCCAATGGCACACGAAATCAGAACAATCAAAGACACCATCAGCAGGGCCTCTAGTTTACATAAACGACAGCAACCCACCACTCAGCCAGTGAGAAGGTTTTTTTAATCACTTATAACTCAGGGAATCGGGCAAAGATAAAAATAGCATTAATTACTTTGCCTGTAACTTAAAAAAAGAAAGAAAAACAAGGCATAATGCTATCAATAATTCACTTCAAGTGGCTTTAATTGTCTCAAAGCTCCACTTTGTATAATTAAAGTCTTTCGGCTGTCCTCTTGTTACTCTGGAGGGAATTGAAGTCAGTAATGCTCCTGTGTTGGGATAAAAAATTCAGTTAATCATTGAGAAAGGGAACGCTCTGGTAACAATTCCAAAGCATGCATCCTAGCTATCCAAGGTTAATCCAGGTGCTGTCACTATATTTCCCATTGCTATTAAGATTTGAAGCAGACTTGGGACAGGGACCCACAGACACCTCTGGGGAAACCATCAGAGGGAGAATCCAGCAAGCACATCTCAGGCATCTCAACACCCATCTCCCAGGCTAGGGCCTCAGGGCAGGTGGTTAATATGGAAGACAATGATAGCAATATCAAGGTCAAGGAAGATAGTTTATTTCATTTACTCAATACTTATTGTACTATGCTGCACTGTGCTAGAGGCACAGATTCCTTAAGTAAAAAAGTCATGGCCTTTGACCTTAGGAGTTCACCATTTAGTGATGAACAGACAGGTAAACAACCAAACTATAATGTGATAAATGCTTAAGAGAGAGAGAGAGAGTCAAAGCCCCTTGGCAATGCACGTGTGAATTATTCTGCTTCAGAGAATCCAAGAAGCTTTCAAGGAAGACTACATCTGAGCTAGATTTTGAGACATGAACAGGATTTTGCTAGGTGAAGAGGAGACTGATGACATTTCAGGAGGTTGAGGCTGTGGAGAGCTGTGACCGTTCCACTGCACTAGACTGTGCCACACAGTGAGACCTGAACTCAAAAAATAAATAAAAATAAATAAGTAACATATTTTTGTTTTTTATTTTTGATTTGGGGGTCTCACTCTGTGGCCCAGGCTAGAGTGCAGTGGCACAATTACGGCTTACCACAGCCTCAACCTCCTGGGCTCAGATGATCCTTCTGCCTCAGCCTCCCAAGTACCTGGGACTGCAGGTGCAGCCCATCATGACTGAATAGTAGTTCTTTCTCTGCCCCGCCCACCCCCCAGAGATGAGGTCTTGCTATGTTGCGTAGGCTGGTCTCGAACTCCTGAGCTCAAGCAATCCTCTTGCCTTGGCTTCCCAAAGTGCTGGGATTACAGGCAGGAGCCAGTGTCCGACCCATTTTTGTGTGTTTTAAACTTTACATATACAAGGGAGACTCTAAAACCTGGAACTTATTAAAAATTATGTATTTATTCTTAGAAATTTAAACTTCAGTCACCTTCAAAGTACCCTCTGTTTGATGCAATACACCTATCGAGGTACTTTTTTCACTGCTCAGGACAATTTCTGAACTTGTCAATTTTGATGCCTTTTGATGCTTCTGCCATTTTTTGTTTCATCTCTTCTATATTGGCAAAATGTTTCCCTTTGAGGACTTTTCCACTCAGAACAAAAAACAGCCACTCAGGGCAAAGTTAGGTGAATAGGGAGGGTGGGACATGCCATTTTTTATTTTTAAAAAACTGCTGAACACTCAAGTGTGGTATGGACAGGTAAATCACCCATCTTGAAGTGAGCAAACACACTGAAAGAATTTCCCAGTTGGGCTCGGTGGCTCAGCCTGTAATCCTGCGCTTTGGGAGGCTGAGGTGAGTGGATTGCCTGAGTCCGCGGGCTCGAGACACGCTGAACAACTTGGCGACCCTCATCTCTACAATAAATCAAAATGAGCCGGGTGTGGTAGCACGCGCCTGTAGTTCCAGCTACTCGGAAGGCTGAGGCGGAAGGATCGCCAGAGCCCAGCAGGTCGAGGCTGCAGTGGCCGGGAGCGGCCACTGCATTCCAGTCTGGGTGACAGAGTGAGACTCCAACTCAAAAACAAAAAAACAAAAAACAAAGAATTTCCCCCCAAAATTCACCGAGGCTGAATGCAGCCCCTCACAACAACACTAGCTGCAGATGCAAGATGGGACCCTAGAACATTTACCTAATGGGGAAGCCTGTACTGCAAGGGTCCTGCCCGCCACAAAATAATACCATGTTTGGGGGCCCCTCTCATATATTACCTTCTAGTCAGACAACTTACTTTTTTATTCAATATGTGAGATTTATTTTGATTTGTGTGGCTTGTAGTCAATCTTCAGTGTTGTACCACGATCCGTTCTTCCTTTGATAGAAACGTGCGTGATTTCCTTTTTTTGTTTTTGGTATTACAAATAATACTGCAGTCAAATACTCTTTAATATATCCTTGTTTGGGATAGTTTCTCAATAAAAATACCTAGGGATAAAGTTATGGGTCATAAGGTCTGGACAACTTTAATGATACGAGATATTACCAGACTGCCTTCAAAGTAATGCTACTGGGCCAGGCGCAGTGGCTCATGCCTGTGATCCCAGCACTTTGGGAGGCAGAGGAGAGAGGACTGCCTGAGCCCAGGGGTTTGAGACCAGTCTGGGCAACTTGGCGAGACTACATCTTTACAATAAACCAAAAAATAGCCAGGCATGGTGGCCTGCACCTGTAGTCCCAGCTACTTGGCAGGCTGAGGCAGAAGGATCACCTGAGCCCAGCAGGTCGAGGCTGTGGTGGCTGTGAGTGTGCCATTGCCCTCCAACCTGGGCGACAGAGTGAGACTTTGACTCAAAACAGAAAAAAAAAAAAAAAAAAAAAACCCAAAGTGATGATATCAACAGATATTCCCACCTCCAATGTAAAAGACCTATGCTTCTAAAATCTAACTCTAGTGACTGAATAAACTGTACAGTGGCTGCTATAAGGGAAAGTCTGAAGGCAGAAGGAACAGTTAGGAGACTCTAGTGAGATGAGAGACTATGAGACCTTAAACTAAAATGCTGGTTGTAGCAATGGAAATGAATAATTTACTTGAGAAGTGTTTAGAAGGCAGAGAGAGAAGAATTTAAAGGAACTCTGAGATTTCTACTTTAGTCAACTAAACAGATGATGACATTCTCTCTCTCTCTCTCTCTCTCTCTCTCTCTCTCTCTCTCTCTCTGTGTTTGTGTGTGTGTGTGTGTGTGTATGTGTGTGTTGTATGAAGTTCAAGAGGCAAGACCATGCTGGTAGTAAAAACCGTAAAGTTTGTTCACCTAGGGAGCTACAAAGACTCAGATGTGTGGACTCAAAACAGTTAAGGACAAAATAAAGAGACTAGCACTTTCCATCAGTTTCTCTATTCCAGGAAAAAACAGTCAGTTCTGTGCTCCATGATACAACACACTCTCCCTTTGAACTAATTCTGTATCTCACTTTCCACCTGTCTAGACTAAAGCCTCCAGGTCAGTTGGAACAAGCAGGGATGAAAAACTGGCAGTTTCATAACACTAGGCCTCAGAGAGCTACCAAGCTGTGCTTTAAATGCCTAACACAGGAGAGAGACCTGACATCCTGTTTGACAAAGGACATAAGCCCTGGTTCCTTTAAACGGCTCAGATACATTTGAATACACAATTTGCTGTATTTGAACTCCTTGCTCTTCTAAATCTATGGAAAGGTACTTTTTAAGCAAAAAAAAAAAAAAGTATTTACTGAGAAGTTATGGTGATTATTACTTCTTTATTCTCTTCCTAATTTTCTATATAATTTTATTCCCTTCCTAATTATCTATCATAATCAGTAGTACTCTAGCTACATTAGGTCAAAGATTCCAGATTTATAGGAATTTTAAAACAAGTCTGATGCTTCCTTTCCGTTAACTGCATGGTACATATTAAAAAACACTTGTGCAGTGTTCTGAAGCAGAATCTATGAAAAATGCCAATGATAGAGTTGCTAAAATCATTTGGTATATGGCTGCAAATGTTATGAACATTAGCAGTTTACGGAATGACTGAAAGAATTCTTAGAAGACAATGAATTCAGTGATCCTAAGTTCCTTGCCAATGCTCACTGGTTGAGTTGTGAGAAAGTTTACAAATATTTATATGTTTATATGGTCAATTCCAACTCAAGATCTTCTTGAAATGAAATAATCAAAGACATAGTCAATAATCAAAGAAATTATTATTATTATTATTATTTGAGTTGGAGTCTCACTCTGTCGCCCAGACAGGAGCGCAGTGGCCACTCCCGGCCACCGCAGCCTCGACCAGCTGGGCTCCGGCGATCCTTCCGCCTCAGCCTTCCGAGTAGCTGGAACTACAGGTGCGCGCTACCACACCCACCTAATTTTTTGATTTATTGTAGAGATGAGGTCTCGCCAAGTTGCCCAGGCGGGTCGTGAACCCGCGGGCTCAGGTAATCCACTCACCTCAGCCTCCCAAAGCGTGGGATTACAGGCTGAGCCACCGAGCCTGGCAAGAAATAATTTAATAAAGAGTTTTTCTCACCTGTACTATGTCACATATGAAATGCATCAAATATGGAGTCACAAGGAAAGAAAAAGTTATTCTGTGACTTAGCTGGCCCTGGCCAGGTATTTATGTTGAAATTGAAATTGTTCATAACATCAAAAATAATTAACACATTTTTTCTTTTCTTTTTTTGAGTCAGGATCTCGCTCTGTCGCCCAGGATGGAGTGCAGTGGCATGATCACGACTCACAGCAGCCTCGGCCTCCTGGGCTGAGGCTATCCTTCTGCCTCAACCTCCCAAGTAGCTGGAACTCCAGGCACACACCACCACAATTGTCTACTTTTAAATTTTTTTGTATTGATGAAGCCTTGCTGTATTGCCTAGGCTGGTCTCAAACTTCTGGGCTTAAGCAGTACTCCTGCCTCAGCCTCCTAAAGTATGGATTACAGGTATGAGCCACTGCACTTGGTAATGATCCACCAAGCCCGGCTCAAGCGAATTCTTAAAAAAGATGAATCAAGCCGGGTTTGGTGGCTCAGCCTGTAATCCCGTGCCTTTGGGAGGCTGAGGTGAGTGGATTGGCTGAGCCCGCGGGTTCAAGACCCGCCTGGGCAGCAAGACCTCATCTCTACAATAAAACAAAAAATTAGCCAGGTGTGGTAGCGCGTGCCTGTAATTCCAGCTACTTGGAAGGCGGAGGCGGAAGGATCGCCGGAGCCCGGCAGGTCGAGGCTGCGGTGGCCGGGAACGGCCACTGCACTTCAGTCTGGGCGACAGAGTGAGACTCCAACTCAAAAAAAAAAAGATGAATCAGTTTTATCAACAGATACAAATGTTAAAGATAAATTATTTTTAGGTGTTTGATTCAGTTACTAGAAGACTTGAGTATGTTTGAGATAACTGAGTATATGACTCTATTGATTCAACTGTAATTTTCATGAAATCTAAATACAGATCAAATTTATCACCTGAGCTGAGATTATGCTGTAAGTGTAAAGTGCCCACCTGACTTCAAAAACTTAGTCTGAAAAAGAATGCAAAATATCTCATTAATAAAGTTTTATAGTGGTTATATGTTAGGGTTAAATAACATTATTGAAATTAAGTTCCTCTGTCTGAAAATAAAGTTACATATGACTCAATACACTTCTACTGGGTCTGTCATCTAGACCTTGCTGCAAACATTCTGCCTTTTACTTGTCCATCCACTCTTCCTGTGGTCTATACTTCACTGTAGGACCATCAATACAATCAGCCCTGGTAGGTTAAAAACACTAGAGGCTGAAATTTTCTTCAAAACGGCCTGTCACTGGTAAATAGAGGCTGTCTTAGGCCACCTGCTCTGACACCAGAGGAAGAGTTAAAACCAAATTGGCCTTTATCTCTGGAATTTACTGCCAAGGAAGAACAACTTCACGCTTCTGTTGCCTTTTTTCTTTTTTTCTTCCTAGGGCAATTGATTGAAGAGATCCCTTCTATTTCCAGCCTTTATTGTCTAATAATCTAGCTTTCCAGCATTGAACTGGGAGAATAAATATTACAGCTCACAGCTAGACTCTATTCTGCTCTTTGCCACCATTCACCATCTACATTCTGACTTCTTGAAAAAACCAAAAACACTAAAATCTCAAGGTGAAGTACAAAGGGGTGACTTTCCTCACCATTCAGGTCAAGGTCAAGCCCAAGTCTACACATACACACATAAGAAGACAGTGGCTCTTTGGGGACAATAGGTGAGAATATGACAGACCAGTTAGATCTGTAACAGTCATAGGCCCAGTCCTCGGAAAATGAATGTGTACACACAGTTCTGGGTATAAGTTCAGGGAATTTATAGATACTCTGTAGGCTACCTATGGGCGCCAGGTTACAATTCTCTGCTCTGCTGTTAAAAATAATGAAAACTCACCGGGCTCGGTGGCTCAGCCTGTAATCCCGCACCTTTGGGAGGCTGAGGTGAGTGGATTGCCTGAGCCCGCGGGTTCGAAACCCGCCTGGGCAGCAAGACCTCATGTCTACAATCAATCAAAAAATCAGCCGGGCGTGGTAGCGCATGCCTGTAATTCTGGCTACTTGGAAGGCTGAAGCAGAAGGATCGCCGGAGCCCAGCAGGTCGAGGCTGCGGTGGCCGGGAGCAGCCACTGCACTCCAGTCTGGGCGACAGTGAGACTCCAACTCAAAAAAAATAAAATAAAATAATGAAAACTCCCTAGTAAAAGGAACCAGGGCTCTCTGAGAAAATCGCTGCTTACAGGGTTAGAGTAGGAACGTAGACAGAAATCCTGGGACATCTTATGCCAGAAAGCAAGAAGGCTAACAAAGACTACTAGAGTCTTGTCAAAAAGACATGGGCCAGGCACAGTGGCTATCCCAGTACTTTGGGAGGCTGAGGCAGGAGGATTGCTTGAGGCCAGGAGCTTGAGACCAGCCCAAGCAGCACAGCAAGACCCTAGCTCCAAAAAAAAAAAAGGAATCTAGCATGAATGAATGTACATACAGTCCAAAGAAAGGAATCTAGCATGAATGAATGTACATACAGTCCAAAGAAAAGAAAACAACTTGAGCACCAGACTAATAAACTGAAATACATAAAATATATTAAATGTTGAGTTCATAGTAATACTAAAAAATAGAGAAAACATTTATTAAACACAATTTGATCATTTAGTATTCTAGTACATGTAAATATAATTGACTTTTGTACACTGAACTTGTATTCTACAACCCTGGTATTCCAGTAACTTTTGGTAGAGTCCATCAGGTTTCCTAAGTTGATGATCACATTGCCTGCACAGTTGGCACCTTCCTTTCCAATCTGGACACCTTTTATATCCTTTCTTGCCTGACGGTGCTCTAGCATAAAGCTGCATAGAGATGGTAAGAACAGACATCCATCTTGTTCTTGATCTTGGAGAAATGTATTCAGGCATTCACCATTAAGTATGATAGGCTGAAAGTTTTTCATATAGTACCCTTATCAGATTGAGGAAGCTCTCTTCTAAATCCTAGTAGGGAATTTTTATCATGAACAGATGTTGGGTTTTGGATTTCTCATACGACTGGTAAACAAGAATCCCCAAAGAAAACATGCATCCAAATGTATGCATATCCCTGAAAGGATAACCAAGACAGGGGAAAGAGACTCTGCTCTAGGAGGAAGCACTTGCTTAAAAGGACAGACAGGAGGAAGCACATCAGCCTGGACCAGAATCCGAGGCCCCAGACTCTCCTGGGCAAGTGCCTTCAGCAGACCGGTTTGGCTCCGTGCTTCAAGTGGCCTCCTCCTCCCTGGAGCTGCCATGACTGCGAAGAAGGGTCAGAACACTCCAGAAACCCTCCAGGAACAAACAACAGGTGGTAAGCAGCAGTCTGCCATCTCCTGGAACTTTTACGAGGAGCTACGGAGAAGCACAGCCATCCCAGTCCCATCCTATCTTAGGTACAGCAGGATTGTACCCTGGCCGCCTTTAGCTGTTCCCCCAAAGTCTTAGTTGCAATGGCATTGTACCCTATGAAGTCTTGCCACGTGGTGGCACTACCAATGCAGGTCAGAAACTAAGGACACAGGGTTGGATACACAGGAAATGCACAATAAATCATTAGTGGCTAATTAAATGTTGGCCAAGATGGGCCTTCATTTCCCAGCTGGATAAAGTGCTGTGTGTCTACTATGAATAGTCAGTAACTTGTTCTTTAAATCCCTTTTAGGCTGAAGGGGCATACAAACTGAGGATTAAGATATGATAAACTGCTAACAAAAGTCTTTATTTCACAATATTTTGTTATCACTTATTATTTATTACCACACAAAGATTTAAAACATCTTATTATTTCTTTCCTTAGTAAAACTTACCCTTTTCACAAGGTTAATTATAGCTTTTTAATTGCTATTTTCTAGAACCTGCAAGTATTGGTAAACAGGCTACGTCAGGATAAAAAAACAATAAGCCATTTGATGTATATGGCCATTTGAGAAAATCCCATTTCTAACTAAATTAGTTTAGTTCAAACATGAGCAAAATGATTAGAGTCCTGCTCCAATAGCTGACTTCATCTAGTACAGCTGCATTCTTTAGCAAATTAGAAGGAGGAAAAGGAGCAGATTTTTATAAAAAGGGATACAAAGCAATATGAACAGATGGGTTCTTGTTGGGGCCACAGCAGCCTCTTCAAGTCCAGTGCTGAAAAACCATTCAGCTGAAAACCCTGGAAGATCCAGGGACATTTGTTGGGCAGGTCACTCAGGGAATCAGCATCTTGCTAAATGTCATACCCCTGGTCTGGGCCAAAATGATGGCCACACATCTGCACAGAGCAGTCAGCACACTAAGCACGGCCATGGAGCTGTGTTCGGTATGCAGTGAGGCAACACTACCACCACCACACGATTTCCCCTGGACAAGTTTTAGAGACCGAACAGAGACAGTCTAGCATTTGGGGAGGTGCTTCAAGTTGGAAATGAGAAGCATACTCCATCCACACACACAGTTCAGATCACTGGAGGCATGGCAGAAAGGGAGAAAGAGGCACCGCAGCTACTAGCAATAGTTAAACACTTCCAGTTTACCTGCCGCTGGGTCCATGACGTTGTGCAAATCTGCCTTACAAGCCCATAGTGTGGTAATCCCTTTTGCACCAGTCCAAGCACAAGGGAAGTGTGGGAGCAGTCTCTGAGGTTAGTTCTGAAAAGGAAATATCCCTCAGCACTATTCCAGGTCTTATAAAAAACAGTTCAACAGTGGGAGGGCCCAGAAAGAACAAATAAACCAGGCTTTAAAATGAAAGCTAAGTCGGGCTCGGTGGCTCAGCCTGTAATCCCGTGCCTTTGGGAGGCTCAGGTGAGTGGATTGCCTGAGCCCGCGGGTTCGAGACCCGCCTCGGCAGCAAGACCTCATCTCTACAATAAATCAAAAAAATCAGCCAGGCGTGGTAGCGTGCGCCTGTAATTCCGGCTACTCGGAAGGCTGAGGCGGAAGGATCGCAGGAGCCCAGCAGGTCGAGGCTGCGGTGGCTGGGAGCAGCCACTGCACTCCAGTCTGGGCGACAGAGTGAGACTCCAACTCAAAAAAAAAGAAAGAAAGCTAAATCCACGGAACCCAATCAGTTCATAAACTGGGGAAACGATCTATGTCTGATGGCTACCAATAAGGCCCAAGAGCTCCTTAGGGCTTTCTTTCTTGCAATAAACCGCTTCTCAGTATACAGGTTATAAAATGCTAACACCTAAGGAAAACCATCAGCAACACACCTTCCCATCCCTGCTCCAACTCAAAAACAAACAAAACCTTGGAATTTGTAAGCAACAGGAAGAAGATCCAAATCCTCTGATTCTAACTCCTGTTAGGGTTTTCAAAAAGTTGTCACACATAATATGAGGGAGCAATGGTCAGAAGCTGAATCTCTTACTCTTCCCTGTGAAGATCTAGTTCTGATTTTTTTTTTTTTTTTTTTTTTGAGTTGGAGTCTCACTGTCGCCCAGACTGGGTGCAGTAGCTGCTCCCAGCCACCGCAGCCTCAACCTGCTGGGCTCCGGCGATCCTTCCGCCTCAGTCTTCCAAGTAGCTGGAACTACAAGCGCACGCTACCACACCCGGCTAGTTTTTTGATTTATTGTAGAGATGACATCTCACCAAGTTGCCCAGGCGGGTCTTGAACCCACGGGCTCAGACAATCCACTC
The DNA here is from genome assembly GCA_027257055.1 of Cephalopachus bancanus. Classification (NCBI taxonomy): domain Eukaryota; kingdom Metazoa; phylum Chordata; class Mammalia; order Primates; family Tarsiidae; genus Cephalopachus; species Cephalopachus bancanus. Next base: position 4,292,678 of record JAPVLO010000143.1, read on the forward strand.
ACCTCAGCCTCCCAAGGCACAGGATTACAGGCTGAGCCACCAAGCCCGGCTAGTTCTGATTTTTTAAATTAAGGGTCTGTTAACCCAGTACTTTGGGAGGCTGAGACAGGATTGTTCGAGCCGAGGAGTTTGAGACTCTGTCTCTCCAAAAAATAGAAAGACGAGCCAGGCATGATGGCTTATACCTGTAGTTCTAGCTACTTGGGAGGCTGAGGTGGGAGGATTGCTTAAGCCCAAGAGTTTGAGGCTGCAGTAAGCTATGATCACACCACTACACTCCAGCCTGGGTGACAGAGTAAGACCCTATCTTTAAAAAAATTAAATTACATAAAGTACATACTTGACTCTTTTTCATGTCATGATGATTAACTTAATGTGTCAACTTGACTGAATTAAGGGATACCCCAAGAGCTGGTAAAACATTATTTCTGCGTGTATCTGTAAAGGTATTATTTCTGGGAGAGAAATTAACATTTGAATCCGGAAACTGTCCTCACCCACGTAAGTGGGCATCATCTAATCTGTTGAGGGCCTGCCTGAGTGGAACAAAAGGTAGACAAAGGGCAAACTCTCTCTCCTTCTCTCCTGGAGCTGGACCACCCATCTTCTCTTGCCCTCAGAGACTGACCGGTTCTATAGCCTCTGAACTCCAGGACTTACCCCAATAGTCCCCAGGTTCTTAAGCTTTCAGCCTTGGACTGGGAGTTATACCATCAGCTTCCCTGGTTCTTAGCCTTTGAACTTGAACTGAATTATACCAGCTTTCCTGGTTCTCTGCTTGCAGATAGCATATTATGGAACTTTTTGGTCTCCATAATCACATGAGTCAATTCTCACAATAAATTCCCTGCTGCACCGGGTGCGGTGGCTCAGCCTATAATCCCAGTACTTTGGGAGGCTGAGGTGAGGGGACTGCCTGAACCCACGGGTTCAAGAGCAGCCTGGGCAACTTGGTGAGATCTCATCTCAACAATAAGTTAAAAAAAAAAAAATAAGCCGGGCTCGGTGGCTCAGCCTGTAATCCCGCGACTTTGGGAGGCTGAGGTGAGTGGATGGCCTGAGCCCGCGGGTTCGAGACCCGCCTGGGCAGCGAGACCTCATCTCTACAATAAATCAAAAAATCAGCCGGGCGTGGTAGCGCATGCCTGTAATTCCGGCTCTTGGAAGGCTGAGGTGGAAGGATCGCCGAAACCCAGCAGGTCAAGGCTGCGGTGGCCGGGAGTGGCCACTGCACTCCAGTCTGGGCGACACAGTGAGACTCCAACTCAAAAAAAAAAAAAAAAATAGCCAGGTGTGGTAGCATGCACCTGTAGTCCGGCTACTTGGAAGGCTGAGGCGGAAGGATCACTGGAGCCCAGCAGGTCGGCAGTAGAATGGCCATGAGCATATCACTGCACTCCAGCCTGGACAATAGAGTGAGACTCCAACTTTAAAAAAAAAAATTCCCTTCTGCTTATCCATATATATCTTATTGACTTATTGGTTGGTTTCTCTGGAGAAACCTAATACAAGTATACAGTTCTACAAGTTTTGAAACTGCATACATCCATGTAATCATCACCATAATCAAGATACAGAACAGTTTTATCATCCAAAAGCTCCTCTGTGCCCATATATAGTCAATTTCTTCTTCTAACCCCAGGTCTTGGAAACAACTGATCTAAATTCTGTCCCTACAGTTTTTCTATTTCCAGAATGTCATACAAATGGAACCATACAACACGTAGCCTTTTTTCATCTGAATTATTTCATACTGGATGATACAGCTGAATTAACCCATGTTACTGAATATATCAGTAGTCCACTCCTTTTTATTGCTGATTAGTATTTCATTGCATAGATGTACCACAGTTTATCTATTCCTTAATTGAGAGGCATTTGGGCTGTCTCCAGTTTTGACAGTGGATGAATAAAGCCACTATAAGCATGTGTCTAACACAAGTTTTTTGTTTTTTGGGTTTTTTTTGAGTCAAAGGCTCACTCTGTCGCCTAGGCTGGAGTACAGTGGCACACAACACTTCCATCAGTCTTCCAAGTACCTGCAACCACAGGTGTGTGTCATCACACCTGGCTAATTTATTTGATTTATGTAGAGACAAGGTCTTGCCATGTTGCCCAGGCTGGTCTCAAATTCCTGGGTTCAGGCAATCCTTTCGCTTCAGGCTCCCCAAGTGCTGGGATTATAGGCATGAGCTATCGTGTGGGGTCCAAGTTTTTTGTTTTTTTGTTTTTTGAGTCAGGGGTCTCATTCTGTTACCCAGACTGAAGTGCAATGGTATGAACATGGCTCACTGCAGCATTGAATTCCTGGGCTGAAAGGATCCACCCTTCTCATCCTCCCAAGGAGGTGGGACTACAGGAATGCGACACCACACCCATCTAATTTTTAATTTTTTGTAGGAACGGGGTTTCCTTTGTTGTCCAGGCTGGTCTCAAACTCCTGGGCTCAAGCAATCCTCCTGCCTTGGCCTCCCGAAGTGCTGGGATTACAGATGTGAGTCACTGTACCCAGTGCAACCCAAGTTTTAATTTCACTTGGGTAAATGCCTAGGAGTAGACTGCTGGAAGATCTACTCTGGAAAGTATCTGCGTGACTCTATGCTATTTCTATGTTAGCAGACAGACATTTTCCCAAGGAAGTACCTGGGTTATTTTCTGTGATGCTTCCCTTCCTGTCCATCTATAACATTTCTCTGTCCCTCGGGTATAAGAAATGAATATTGCTTACAAACCTCATTAACACTTTGTTTACTTTCAGCTCTAGACCATGGATAAAAATGCTAACTACGCCTGATTTCCTCATCAGCACCCTGAAGCATCCTGGGTAAAAACAGTCTTTCTCAATCACTCCTCCCACTACCATTTTAGCTTTATAATCGTTTTTCAGCTCATTTTGTATCAATAGCATCTCCTTTTGTATTCTTAATCAATCAATTTTCAATTGAGCCAAGAATCTCCATATATCATCTTTAATAACTACAGGAAAACCAAACAGAGCTTTCTCCAACTCATTTGCAAGTTTGTGTACTTTTTGCAAATCATGGATACAGAGTACATTCAGAAAATTGAAGCATTACTCCCTCACTCAGCCTGTAAGCCACACTGGGCTTTGTTACCCACCCCCAACAGTATCTTCTCCTAAAAACAGTCTTCCAAATAAATGCTGTATTAATTAAACTAAAGAAGAGAAAAAAAAGTCAGGATAATTAATATACAAAGCAACAATATGGCCTAATTAATCACCATGAAGAGCAATCGAATAAAATACTATGCATTTTTATGGAGCAATTTAATCTGGCAAGTAATTAATCACAGAAACACTCAGGAAAACAAATGGATTTCCCTTTAAGGAAATCCCATTTATCATCTGTAATGTATTCCAGACTACAAGTTGCTATCCCAACTCAAAATTGTCTAGGCCACAGTGAATTGTCAGCCTTAGTAGACACTGATTTCTGATAAAAAGAAATCCTGAGTTTTTCAAATCAAGTCACAGCCCTGGAGCACCCAAGAGTTAAAAGTGTGGGGTGCAGCTGTGGTACTGGGCATGGAGGTCACAGCCCGAAGAGGTCTACATGTTGGTTGGTCTAGTCAAACCCACAGACAATTGCTAAATGGCTCACGAAGAGAAAGCAGTATTCAGAGTGACAATTACGGATCACAGATATTACCAAAAGCCCAACGGGAGGACCCTTAGTAGAAGGAAATAGACCTGATCTTGAAAGGAGCAAAAGGGGGGGGACATATCAGTGCATAGAGATTCAACTCAAAGACACTCCTCCCTTCCTTGCTTTTTGCCTTAGACAATGACCCATCTTCCCTGAGCCCAACTGCTTACCAGTTTGGAGAACACCAACAGGCTGAAATTGTAATTGGCCTCACTCAGAGACACAGTGACACACATTAGCTAAGGTTAAGAGGCTGTCTTCCGACCTCCTTCCTAGCCACCTTCTCTCTTGGCTGCATTTGATACTGGATGAACAGCCCCTTCTTTACCAAGAAAGCTCAGGGCACCTGATAAGCCTTTCATTTTGTATTCCTATCTTTGCTGACTTTTTCTTTTCTCTTGGCACTGGTCCTGAAGCATATTCCTATAGACTGAAGCACCTGGCGAAGTCCTGGCCTCTGCTAGCTGCAGCCCAAGAGGTTTGCTCTTTACTGACCTGCTCAACTTTCACTGGTGGATCTCATGAAACATTCAGTACTAATTAAACTGGACACGGAAAGTTGTGCTTTTCACACTCCACCTTGTCTGTGCTCATAATTTGAGTAAAGCTGTTGCAGATAACCCATTTGTCCCAGGGCAGCATCCTCTAGACTGTAACCCTTAGCCTTTCCTTCAAACCTTTTTGTTCCCTGGCTTGCACCACTGGCTTGACCTGGATTCTTCTACTCTGCCTGGCTCTTTGGTCAATTTCTCTTTGGAAGAGTCTGCATTTTTGTTTGGTTTCTCTGAGCTGCTGTCTCTGAAGAGCCCTTAACGATTCCCTCCATCACCCCAATAACTGAAGTACCATTACTCCCAGCCCGTTCCAGATCGAGCCCAGTCAGTCAGTATCTTAAACATTCACTTGTCCAAGAGGAACTACATGTTGGCTGACCTGTGGTCAACAAAGAGCCACTGCGTTACCAAGACCAGTGAGAAATGGATGCCGCCTTCAAAGAGTTCGTAACCTAGTTAAGAAGACAAAAGACAAGTGGATAGTTACTACTGCCTGAGAGGCAGGCATGCTAAGGATGAGGTGAGGCACAAAATGTACCATTTCCGGAGGTAAGCTGACAAACTGGGAATAGACATTCCGGCAGGAAGGAATGATATATGCAAAGGGCCATATATCAGTTTGTCCAGAGAACTGCAGGTGTCTCTGGTTTGACCAGAGAACTCTGGGTGGTCTAGCACAGCTGCAGTGAGATGACAGATAAAGACAGAGATTCACCAGCCAGGCTCGGTGGCTCAGCCTGTAATCCCACGCCTTTGGGAGGCTGAGGTGAGTGGATTGCCTGAGCCCGTGGGTTCGAGACCCGCCTGGGCAGCGAGACCTCATCTCTACAATAAATCAAAAATCAGCTGGGTGTCATAGCACATGCCTGTAATTCCGGCCACTCAGAAGGCTGAGGCAGAAGGATCGCCAGAGCCCAGCAAGCGAGGCTGCAGTGGCCGGGAGCGGTCACTGCACCCCAGTCTGGGCGACCGTGTGAGACTCCAACTCAAAAAAAAAAAAAAAAAAGACAGAGATTCTAGAAATGGCAATGTAGGCCATAATACAGAGCTTCAATTGTACTCTGTGATAATGACGGGGACAATGAAGGAGAAAAGCTCAGGGAGGAAAGTAAGAGAAAAAGAGGCCGAGATGACAGGTGAGAGCCAAGGCTTCAAGAATCCAAATAACAAAGAGACAGGTAAGATGAATAACCAAACTGTGGTGAGTATATTCAATAATAAATACTGTTCGGCAATAAAAAGATACTTGCACATCCATGTTCAGCGCAGCACTATTCGCAACAGCCAAAAGGTAGAAGCAACCCAAGTGTCCGTCAACACATGAATGGATAAACAAGACACGGTCTATCCGTACATTATCCCATTATTCCATCTTGGAAAGCAAGGAAATGTGGACACATGCAACAACATGGATGAATTTTAGGATATGATGCTGAATGAAGTCTGCCATAGAAAGAAAAATACTGTATGATGCCACTTATGAGACATCTAAAATAGTCAAATTTACAGACACCCCGAGCAGAATGGTGGCTTGCAAGGGCAATAGGAAGAGGAAATGCGAAACTGCTTAATGGATACAGAGTTTCAGTTTTGTAAAATGAAACAGTCATACAACAATGTGAATATTCTTAAACTACTGAACTACAGGCTTACAAATGGTTAAGATAGTAAATTTTATGTTTCTTACCACAGTTAAAAACCTTGAAGCTTATTTTTTTGAGAGACAAATGAACTACTGATATATACCACAAAGTGGAAGAATCTCAAAAACCTTACGCGTATTGAGCGAAAGATGCCAGACACAAAGGAGGACATACTATATGGTTCTGTTCCCATGAAGCTCGAAAACAGGCAAAGCTAATTTATGGTGAGAGGAGTCAGGCAAGGGCATAGTTCTGGGGAAAGGAGCTACAACTGGAAAAAGAGGGTCATGAGGGAACTTTCTGAGGGGACAAATGTCCTGTGTCATAATCTGGATGGTAATTTACACAGGTGGCGTACATCTGTGAAAAGCTGTTCAGAACCCTACTGGGCATTTATTCCAAAGGAAAAGTGCGTCAGAGAGACACCTACACCCCCACGTTTATTCTAGCACTACTTCACAATAGTGAAGACATGGAATTCACTTGAGTGTCCATCAACAGACAAAAGGATGAAGAAAATGTGGTGTATGTACATGAGGAATAATATTCAGCCGTAAAAAAGAATAAAATCCTGTCGTTTGCAGCAACATGGATGGAAATGGAGGTCATTTGAAGTGAAATAAGTCAAGGACAAAGAGACAAATAGCACATATTCTCACTCATATGTGGGATATAAAAAGTTGAGAGAATGACAGATACCAGAGGCTAGAAAGGGTGTGGGGCGCAAGGATAAGGAGAGGTTGGTTAATGGGTACAAATATACAGTCAGATTTAAAAAATAAGTTCTGGTCGGGCTCGGTGGTTCAGCCTGTAATCCTGTGCCGTGGGAGGCTGAGGTGAGTGGACTGCCTGAGCCCGCGGGTTCGAGACTCACCTGGGCAACTTGGCGAGACCTCATCTCTACAATAAATCAAAAATTAGCCAGGTGTGGTAGCGTGCGCCTGTAGTTCCAGCTACTTGGAAAGCTGAGGTGGAAGGATCGCCGGAGCCCCACAGGTCAAGGCTGCGGCGGCTGGGAGTGGCCACTGCACTCCAGTTCGGGCGATGGAGTGAGACTCCAACTCAAAAAAAAAAAAAAAAGTTCTTTTGTGAAGTGTCTATTCATATCATGAAAAAGGGCTCAGCCTCATTAATAATCAGAGAAATGCAAATCAAAACCATACTGGGATACCACCTAACCCCAGTAAGAATGGCTATCATTAATAAAACAAATAACAACAGATGCTGGCGAGGATATGGAGAAAAGGAATGCTTCTACACTGCTGGTGGGAATGCAAACTAGTACAACCTTTTTGGAAGACAGTGTGGAGATTTCTGAAAGAACTAGAAACACCTTCCATATGACCCAGCAATCCCCCTATTGGGAATATACCCGGAGGAGGAACTCAAATCATTCTACAAAAAAGATACCTGGACATGCATGTTTATTGTAGCACTATTCACAATAGCAAAAACATGGAACCAACCGTGCTGCCCATCGAAACTGGAATGGATTTTTTAAATGTGGTACATATACACAAGAGAATATTATGCAGCCATAAAGAAGGGCAAACATATGGTCTTTGTAACAATTTGGATGGATATGGAGTTTATCATACTCAGTGATCTATCACAGAAACAAAGAACAGAATGCCATATGTTCTCACTCCTAAATGGATCTTGAACAATTATCATAATACTATAAGAAAGGGATTGGCAGTAGTGGGAAACTGCTGGGGGATGGGGTGGGATTGGCAGTTGAGGGAAACTGCCAGGGGAGGGGGAGACACACCTCATCAACAAGAGTGCCTGCATATTGAACATTTGGATACCTAATCCTGAATTGTACCCCACATCTTTAAAATTAAAAATAAAAAAGTTTTAATGTTGATAGCAGAGTAGGGTGGCTACAGTTAACAACAATGTATTGTGTATTCCAAAGGAGCTAGAAGAGAGGACTTGAAATGTTCCCAACACATAGAAATAAAAAACAGTCAAGTTGATAATACCCTGACTTGATCATTATACAATCTGTGCTTGAAACCAAATATCATGTGTCCCATAAATATGTACAGAAATTAAAAATCAATTCTCTCTCTCTTTTTTTTTTTTTGAGTTGGAGTCTCACTCTGTTGCCTAGAGGGCAGTGGCACACTCCTGGCCACCACAGCCTCAACCTGCTGGGCTCCAGTGATCCTTCCGCCTCAGTCTTCCAAGTAGCCAGAACTACAGGCGTGCATTACCACGCCCCGGCTAATTTTTGATTTATTGTAGAGATGAGGCCTCACCAAGTTGCCTAGGTGGGTCTCGAACCCATGGGCTCAGGCAATCCACTCGCCTCAGTCTCCCAAAGTACTGGGATCACAGGTTGAGCCACTGAGCCCAGCCAAAAGGAACAATTTTAATACACTCTTATCTTTTTTTTTTTTTCCCGAGTTGGAGTCTCACTCTGTCCCCCAGACTGGAGTGCAGTGGCCGCTCCCGGCCACTGCAGCCTCGACCTGCTGGGCTCTGGTGATCCTTTCGCCTCAGCCCTCCGAGTAGCCGGAATTACAGGCATGCACTACAACGCCCGGCTGATTTTTTTTTTATTTATTATAGAGATGAAGTCTCGCCAAATTGCCCAGGCGGGCTCAGGCAATCCACTCACCTCAGCCTCCCAAAAGGTGGGATTATCTTAATCCCATCTAGCAAATTATCCAGTCCCTGACCTCAGTTTTGACCATATCTTGTCTTTCTTGTGGGATAATCTGCTACACTCTTATCTTAATCCCACCTAGCATCTAGATCTGGTCAAAACTCAGGTCAGGGGCTGCGTATGGTGGCTCATGCCTGTAATCCCAGCACTTGGGAGGCAGAGGCAGAGGCAGGAGGATTTTTTGAGCCCAGGAGTTCAAGACCAGCCTAGGTAACATAGCAAGACCCTGTCTCTACAAAAAATAAAAATTAGCTGGCCGTGGTGGCATGTGCCTGTAGTTCTAAGCTACTCAGGAGGTTGATGGGCAGACTAGTTGGAGCCCAGGAGCTGGAGGCTACAGTGAGCCTCATCATGCTACTTCACTCCAGCCTAGGCAACAGAGTGAGGCGCTGGCTCAAACAGCAAACAAGAAAACAACTCTGGTTGAAACCGCTTGCCCTCTGCCACCCTGGATGAGATCCAACTGGGGATCCTGCTATCGTCCCAGCTGTGTCACCAAGGTGAACGAGTGTGAGAAGAAACCATTGGGAAATGACTGTCTCTGGAGCTTCCTTGAGATTGAGAACTTTTATCACAGGAAAATGGTGCCAAATGAGAAAGTAATGCTCTTTGGTACACAGGGGAGTTAAAATGCATTAGCACACTATGTTTGACATCCTACTCACATGTTATTGGTTTTAAAAGAAATTATATAGAAACCAATTAGGACCCAAAATCTCATTAAACCTCTTACAACAGGAGCCTACTTTGCTAAAGCATGCACAATATCTGGGCTTCAGGGAGAAAAGTATAATTGAGGTAAAATTAATCAAAACCTACATAAAAAGAATAGCGAGAGACAGCTTATGAAGAAAATCTTACTCGGTGTTAGAAACTCCTGACACCTGATCACCGAGTGCATAGTTCTGCTTATTATTATCTTCCACTATGAGCACTATATTTATAATTAGGGTGACATCACAGTAAAATGACAGTAAAATGCAGATGCAATTCATTTAACAATTAATCTACTGGAGCTAAAAATCCTTACCATGTCATTAATTGCCTGCTTAAAACCCTGCCTCAGTTTCAGATTCCCACACCTTCTATTTAGGAACACAAAGAAATGCAACACACGCAGCGAGACTTGTCTAGCGGAGAACTAGCAAGCACTGGTAAGTTTCATAATTTTCCCAGTCTAAGGACCTCAACTCCCAAGAGCCTTTATTGCCACCACAAAGTCTATTGCTAATTAGAAGAGAAAACAGAGAAGCACATCTTTCTTCATAAAACTGAATCAGGAAAGTATTATATCTGAAGGTAGAAAAAGAATCAACAGGTTCAGGTTATAAAGAGGAAGATGGTTCCAACTAAAGAAGAGATTCCCATCATTTAAAAGACTGAATAATGCACACTGATAAGCAACTATGTGAAATAATTCTCAAAATAATGTTTAATAACAAAAAAGAAGAAAAAAATAAAAGAGTGAATAATCTCACTCTAAAGCTGTCTTTTTACTGATCTTAATCTGTATGTTCTCTCTAATTTCTCAATATAAGAACTGATGCCAGCTACAATCTTATTTCTTTTTTAATTCTTCAACTAGTGAATTCCTCTGCTGGATTTTAGGAATAGAAGGCTAGAGGAAGATTTAAACTACCCTTGTGAAGGTTGTCATCCTTGAATTTGCCATAAAAGAATCTTATTTTTCTAGTTTGGCCCTGATTATTCTTTACCCACAATTTTTTCTTCACAAATTCATTCTTCATAAAGAGCTTTGCAGTTGATTTTTATGGTATTTTTTTCAGTCTTTAAGACCATTTTATATAACAGTAGCAAGTCAAAACCCAGAAAGGGGAGAGATTAGTCCCAAATCATCCACCAAATCAGTAGCAGAGTCAGGAATAGATCAAAGCATCTGGACAAAGATTCAGAAGGCACATTTATCAAATATGCTGATGATATGAAGCTGAAAACGATAACCAATACACAGAATGACATAATCAGGATTCAAAAAACACCCCAAGAAGCTCGAAATATGGGTTGAAAACAAGAAGATACATTTAGCAAGGATAAAGAGTTACGAGTAGGTTAGTTAAAAAAAAAAAAATCAACTATAGATGTGCAGAGGAGAGTCACCAAAATAGTAACAGTAGCTATTTGAAGGGCAGGATTTTAGATTTTAGATGATTTTACTTTACTTTGGTCTTTGTATTTTTCTGCATTATTAAAATTTTTTATAATGAGCAGGAAGCATTAAAATAAAATAAAATAAACCAGCACCGCAAACCCAAACAAAATAAATACCTGATGGGAGAGAGCTGGCTTGAGAGCAAGTCACTGATTTGAAAGTTTTGTGGGAGCCGGGCTCGGTGGCTCAGCCTGTAATTCCGCACCTTTGGGAGGCTGAGGTGAGTGAACTGTCTGAGCCCGCGGGTTCGAGACCCGCCTGGGTAACTTGGTGAGACCTCATCTCTACAATAAATCAAAAATTAGCCAGGCGTGGTAGCACGCGCCTGTAGTTCCAGCTACTTAGAAGGCTGAGGCGGAAGGATTGCCAGAGCCCAGCAGGTCGAGGCTGCGGTGGCCGGGACAGAGTGAGACTCCAACTCAAAAAAAAAAAAAAAAGAAAGTTTTGTGGGACCCAAGTCTGCTGTGAAACAACAATAATATGATTCAGCTGCTAAATAACAAACTGCACTTGGAGGCTGCAAATGACATATGTCAGTATCATGGGCACTAACGGCCTCCTTGCAAGCTGAGCCACACATCTAGATCCAGTTCTAAGTGCTTATTTGCCAGAAGGCACACCCAACAACATACTTAAGGAGGTAAATTAAAAAGTCAGAAAATGAGCCGGGCTCGGTGGCTCAGCCTGTAATCCCGCGTCTTTGGGAGGCTGAGGTGAGTGGATTGCCTGAGCCCGCGGGTTCGAGACCCGCCTGGGCAGTGAGGCCTCATCTCTACAATAAATCAAAAAATCAGCCGGGCATGGTAGTGCATGCCTGTAATTCCGGCTACTTGGAAGGCTGAGGCGGAAGGATCGCCAGAGCGCAGCAGGTCGAGGCTGCGGTGGCCGGAAGTGGCCACTGCACTCCAGTCTGGGCAACAGAGTGAGACTCCAACTCAAAAAAAAAAAAAAAAAAGGCAGAATATGGCCGGGCTCAGTGGCTCAGCCTGCGATCCCACATTTTGGGAGGCCGCAGTGAGTGGACTGCCTGAGCCCGCGGGTTCGAGACCTGCCTGGGCAAATTGGCAAGACCTCATCTCTACAATAAATCAAAAATTAGCTGGGAGTGGTAGGGCATGCCTGTAGTTCCAGCTACTTGGAAGGCTGAGGTGGAAGGATCACCAGAGCCCAGCAGGTAGAGGCTGCGGTGGCCGGCAGCGGCCACTGCACTCCAGTATGGGTGACAGAATGAGACTCCAACTCAAAAATTAAATAAATAAATAAAGTCAGCTGGGCTCGGTGGCTCAGCCTGTAATCCCGCGCCTTTGGGAGGCTGAGGTGAGTGGATTGCCTGAGCCCGCGGGTTCGAAACCTGCCTGGGCAACTTGGCGAGATCTCATCTCTACAATAAATTAAAATGAGCCAGGCGTGGTAGCGCGCGCTTGTAGTTCCCGCTACGTGGAAGGCTGAGGGGGAAGGATCGCCAGAGCCCAGTAGGTCGAGGCCGTGGTGGCCGAGAGCGGCCACTGCACTCCAATCTGGGCGACAGAGTGAGACTCCAACTCAAAAAAATAAATAAATAAATAAATAAAAAGTCAGAATATGTCCAAAGGACCTCCATAGTATGTCAGAGATTTTGAAACCATATCACATGAAGAACAAATGAGGAAAGAAACAATGTTCAGGTAGTAGCATACATGTCAGTCCTTTGAAGAAATTAGATGTAGAAGATGGAGCACATTTTTTAGCATTGAATCTGAAGGTAGAAATAGAATCAACAGATTCAGTTTTAAAGAGGAAGATGTTTCCAATAAAAAGAAGAGAGTCCCATCACTTACGAGACCGAATGATCTAGAACCTATGTCATTAAGTATCCATATGCAGCAGCTAAATATATTCCCAACAAATGGGATTTCCACTTTAGGAAAGAAACTGGGATAGATGGCCTCAGGTTCTTTCAGCTTTTAAGGTTCTATGATCCAGGCACTGTCAACCTGCAAGAACAAAGTCCAACAGAAAAGAGGTTTGGTGCCTTAGTCATTCTGGTATAAACCTGACAATGTAGAGTGATTAAGCTCCTAAAAACACCTCTCATATTGTTCACAATAATCCAAAGAAGTCTAAATTTCATCTGCTGAAGAGATGTCTATTAGGTTTGCTGGTAGGATAATATATCGCTGCCCAAGAGTAATGGCTTCTTTCTCCTATTAGCAGATTAACAATCCACGGTTCAACTTGGTTAGAATATCTGAGTTATATGACCAGAGTTCCAACCTGACTTTTGGGAAAGATAAATGGAGAGGGAACAATGAGAAACAAGATGAAAAACTGCCCACAGTTTAAAAAGAAGTTATTTTTAAAGTACCCTAGATATAGGATTTGTTCCTTTTTTGGCTAGGCCTTACATACATTATAATTATAAACCAGTAATTTCTAAACAAAGCTATTATTAAATGGCTACATTTCCTAGCAAGAGTTTCTTTACGGGTGGGAAAAACAAATTTTTTTTCTTACCGTGGGTCCATAATAATGAGTGAGCAGCACAACCCTTATGGACCAGGGATAGCTACACCAGCAAAAGCAGCCATTCCCTGAGAGCCAGAGGCCAGGGAGAGCCGGCTGGGAAAGGGCAGAGGCCCAGAAATGACAGTGTGGGCCCACACAGACTCCATCCCTTCCCAACTCCATGACCCCATTATATAATGAGTTCGCTGGAAATACCTTTCCTTCTAACCTTCTAAGACAAAACAGCAGCTCTAGGTCTCTTTGATTGCCTCACTGGTTCTCCATTTCTAGTGTTCAGAAACAGCTGCAAATATAAAGAAAGAGTGGTAGAAACAAGAAGACTAAAGAAATGCTCCTTAGCCGGGCTCGGTGGCTCAACCTGTAAACCCTGGGAGGCTGAGGTGAGTGGATTGCCTGAGCCTGCGGGTTCGAGACCCACCTGAGCAACTTGGCGAGACCTCATCTCAACAATAAATCAAAAAAATCACCCGGACTTGGTAGCGCATGCCTGTAATTCCGGCTACTTGGAAGGTTGAGGCGGAAGGATCGCCGAAGCCCAGCAGGTCGAGGCTGCGGTGGCTGGGAACGGCCACTGCACTCCAGTCTGGGCGACAGAGTGAGACTCCAACTCAAAAAAAAAAAAATTAAAAATAATTTAAAAATAATAATAAATAAATAAATAAATAAAAATTAAAAAAAAAGAAAGAAAGAAATGCGCCTTAATCCACAGACATCTAAAGAAAGGATTCCAAATTGATCTCACACAAACATCCCGCACTGACTCATTCACTCTCTTTCCCCCTTAACCTCTCTTCCCAGAATTCTGATGTGTACCTAAAGAAAGTGGAAGCAGCATATGGTAGGTCCTGCTGATTAAAAGATTAGCAGATGAGCCGGGCTCGGTAGCTCAGCCTGCCATCCCGTGCCTTTGGGAGGCTGAGGTGAGTGGACTGCCTGAGCCCGAGGGTTCGAGACCCGCCTGGGCAGTGAGACCTCATCTCTACAATAAATCAAAAAATAAGCCGGGCGTGGTAGCACGCGCCTGTAGTTCCAGCTACTTGGAAGGCTGAGGTAGAAAGATCGCCAGAGCCCAGCAGGTCGAGGCTGCGGTGGCTGGGAGCGGCCACTGCACTCCAGTCTGGGAGACAGAGTGAGACTCCAACTCTAAAAAAAAAAAAAAAAGATTAGCAGAATCCAGGACATATGTCAGAAGGCTCATCTCAGATACCTATAACAAGCTAAAGCTAAGATTAAACACTAAAGTTAATTTACCAAACCATAAAAATCACAGGTAGAAGATCCAATCAATCACTAATGGGACAAGTGCAGAGCTGAGGTCTTTGCTTCACAAGCACATATTCACAGAAATAATAGCGTAAGACTGGGGCCAAAATAGAGAGTAGGCTCTCCTGGCATGCGGGGCAACGTCACACACGTCTGAGACCAAGAGTCAGCACATTCTGGAGCAAGGTGCCCATCGTCTACTTGCAGTGCTCTTGGTGCCTCATCCCACCTCTGCTCAGAGCACAGTTCCTCCAGCTTGCCTCCAGGGCTGCACCCTCAGTTACCTTGAATCCCAGGAAGCTACTGCTTCACCATCACTGTCTTAGCCACCAAGGCAGCCCCTCCCAGCCACCTCCAAAGGCTCAAGTCAACATCTGGCATAATCCATTAAGAATGAGAAATTGTCCGTGTACTTAACCAGTAAGAAGAATGCCAAATTGTTTGCTGAAACAACATTCAAAATAAGGTCACCAGATACACACAAGATCTGTGTTTTTATAAGGTTTCTCGTTTCCTGTTCTTTTTTTCTTTTTGAGTCGGAGTCTTACTCCGGAGTAAGGAGTAAGTGGAGTGCAGGCTGGAGTGCAGTGGCACACTCATGGTCACCCCAGAGTCGACCTGCTGGGCTCCGGAGGGCCTTCCACCTCAGTCTTCCAAGTAGTTGGAACTACAAGCACATGCTACCACGTCTGGTTAATTTTTTTTTTAATTGTAGAGAAGAGGTCTCGCCAATTTGCCCAGGCTGATCTCAAACCCGCGAGCTCAGGTAACCCACTCGCCTTGGCCTCCCAAAGTGCTGGGATGACAGGCTGAGCTACCAAGCTCAGCCCCTATTCACATTCTTATAACACCTAGACTTCCCATAGGGTGAGGCCCCACACCTTAGGTAGTCTCGACTAACACTCTCAGAGCATGCACCTGGAACCCACTCAAGAGATCCTTCTATTTCACAGTCCAATAGCTTGATCAGGACACAGGGCTGAGCTCAAGGCTCATTCCTTTTCTCCTAGGAGCAATATTCCAGAAATAATCTCTCATCTGAGCCAATAAAAACAGGCCACAATCAGCAGCCCCTGCCTTACTGGGAGAAAATGAGATATAAAAGACAGAGCACAGGATAAGAATATCTTCCACAAACCAACACTGACTCCAGACATAAAAGAGCACACCTAGCTACTCCTTCTTCCACTCTGCATCAAACTGTTGCATCCTTCTCTCAAAATTATACACCCCCAAAACAACAGTTCCCCAATTAACCCTGCTACTTTTGTACCTACACTCTCGGTTATAAAGCTCAATACATAGGCATCAAAAACCAACGAGCTCTGACTGCTCACATTCTGAGTGCAGGAAAAAAAGTAGCTGTGGGATATTAGCTCACCAGGGAACACAGCACGATCTACAATGCTGTGTTTTAACACCTATATGCGAGAAAATCTCCCACAAAGGAAATGAATGTACCTAAAATTGAAATACAAGCATTTTCCCTATTATCTCTAGTCCTATCTCCAGGAATGATAAAGTAGACAATATTAGAGCCCTGTTTCTAATGAATCCATACTTTCTCAGGAAAGCATGTCCTCTACAAATAAGGTTTACTGAAGTGGGTGTTCCATGTGTATGCTGTTTATAACTACATAGGAGTAATGTTTCTATTATTTCACCAGAATTAAATTAGTAAAAATCTGAAGCTGATTCTAATATATTAAGAGGTATATGGTAAGCCCTAGAGCAACCACTAAGGAAATAACTCAAAAAATCGTGAAAAAAATTTAAAGAATAAAAATATTACATTGAAACATATTCACCTGATGCAAAAAAAAGCAGTAAAGAAGGAACAGAGGAGAAACAACAAAAAACCCATGAGATACATACATACAAGGATGCAGTGGCAGATATAAATGCAACCGCTTCAATAGTAACATTAAATGTACACGGCAGAAGGAATTCAACCGAAAGGCAGAAAATGTCAGACTGGATAAAGAAATCAAGATCTGACTACTTACTGAAGATGCATTTTTAGATTCAAAGATACAAACAGATTAAAAGCAAAAGAATGAAAAGAGATATATCCTGACAGAAATGAAGGCAAAGAATTCAACAATAATAATTGGAGATTAAAATGCCCCATCTTTAATAATGGATAGAACAACGAGGCAGAAGAGCAACAAGAAGACTTGAACAACACCTAACCCAACTAGACCCACAGGCATCTACAGAACACTCCATTCAGCAACAGCAAAATGTATATTTTCCTCAAATGCATATGAACATTCTCCAGGATAAGTCATATGCTATGCCATGAACCGCATATTCTAAATGACAGAAATAATAAAAAGTATGCTCACCAATCAAATTGCTTTCTGTTGTTGCTTTCTAACTTCATTCCAATTGTGGCTGGGATTAACTACATTTATTGAGATTTGTTTTATTGAAGAGCAAACTAAGCCTAAAGCAAGCAGAAGGAAGAAAATAATAAAGACTAGGGTAGAAATTAATGAAACAAAGAACAGAAAAACAAAAGAGAAAATGAATGAAACCAAAAGTTGTTTCTTTGAAAAGATCAACAAAACTGACAAAACTTCAACTAGATTAACAAAGAAAAAGAGAAAAAACTTAAATTACTAGAATCAGAAATGAAGGAGACAACATTACTACTGACTTTATGGGGAAAAAAGGATTATAAAGTGACACTAAGAACAACAATATGCCAATAAATTAGACAACTTAGATAAAATAGACAAATTCCTAGGAAGACATAAACTACCAAAACTGACTCAAGAAGAAATAGACAATCTGAACAGACCTGTAAGAAGAAAAGAGGCCGGGTACGGAGGCTCACGTCTATAATTCCAGCACTTTGGGAGGCCGAGGTGAGAGAACTACCTGAGCCCACGGGTTTGAGACCAGCCTGCGCAACCTGGTGAGACCTCATCTCTACTACAATAAATCAAAAATTAGCCAGGCGTGGTGGTACATGTCTGTAATTCCAGCTACTTAGAAGGCTGAGGCGGAAGGATTGCCTGAGCTCAGCAGGTTGAGGCTGCAGTGGCCATGAGCGTGCCACTGTACTCTAGCCTGGGCAACAGAGACTTCAACTCAAAAAAAAGGAAGAAGAAAGACTAAATTACTAATCAAAAAACTACTCATGAAAAAAGCTCAGTCCTTGATGGCTCCACTAGTAAACTCTACCAAACATTTAAAGAAGAATTAATACCAAACCTTTACAAACTCTTCCAAAAAAAGAAGAGGAGGGAATACTCCCCAATTCATTTGTAAAGTCAGTATCACCCTGATACCCAAACCAGATGGAGACATTTTAAGAAAACTAGAGACTTGTATCTCTTTGGTCTGTAGATATTGAATATGGATGCAAACAAATCACAGGTTGAGTATCTCTTATCCATACCTGGGACTAGAAGTGTTTGATTTTTTTTTTTTTTTTTGGTGCTGGGTGAGGGGTTGAGGGGTGAGGGAGTGGTATTTGCATTATACCAACCAGCTAAGCATCCCTAATCCAGAAATCAGAAATCCAAAATGCTCTAAAAAGTATCTTCCTTGAGCATCGTGTAGGTACTCAAAAAGTTTCGAATTTTGGAGCATTTCGGATTTGAGATACTCAACCTGTACTAGCAAACTGAATCCAGCAACATATAAAAAAAATTATACGTTGTGACCAAGTAGGATTTATCCCAAGAACACAATGTTCATTTACCATCTGAAAATCAATTAATGTAGTACACTGTGTCAATAGAACAAAAAAATACATGATCATCTCAATAGATGTAAAACCATTTAACAAAATCCAACACCCTTTAATGACAGAAACACTCAATAAACTAGAAACAGAGAGAATTTCTTCAACTTGAGAAAGGATATCTACAAAAAAAAATTCATATCTAAATGTTTTTAATAAATTAAAAGGGCTGGGCTCAGTGGCTCAGCCTGTAATCCCGTGCTTTGGGAGGCTGAGGTGAGTGGATTGCCTGAACCCGCAGGTTCGAGACCCGCCTTGGCAACTTAGTGAGACCTCATCTCTACAATAAATCAAAAAATTAGCCGGGTGTGATAGCGCGCGCCTGTAGTTCCAGCTACTTGGAAGGCTGAGGAGGAAGGATTGCCAGAGCCCAGCAAGTCGAGGCTGCGGTGGCCGAGAGCAGCCACTGCACTCCAGTCTGGGCGACAGAGTGAGACTCCAACTAAAAATAAAATAAAATAAAATAAAATAAAAGGAAGGAAAAAACCCACCAATAATCCCACCAATGAGAGATAAGAACACATTGGTTAGTATCCTCTCAGATATATGTATATTCATTTGGGGCGCATTCTTTCACCACAGTGACAGCAAGAAGACAGACTACTTCCCTGAAAATAATCAAAGTGAGGCTGCATGTCACACATCTCCTCAAAAGACCAAAAATGATGGAAAACACAAACTCTCCCCACCCAAACTATTTTCCCATCAATGATACCAAGACACAGCTTATGTTCCAGTATTGCCCTCGGTGTCAGCTTGTAAAGAATATCATTGGCCGGACCCTGTGGCTCACACCTGTAATCCCAGCACTTTGAGAAGCGGAGGCGAGAGCACTGCCAGAGCCCGCGGGTTCAAGACCAGCCTGGGCAACATGGTGAGACATCATCTCTACAATAAATCAAAAAATTAGCCAGGCATGGTGGCACATGCCTGTAGTTCCAGCTACTTGGAAGGCTAAGGCAGAAGGTTCACCTGAGCCCAGCAGGTCGAGGCTGCGGTGGCCATGAGTGTGTCACTGCACTCCAGCCTGGCCGACAGAGTGATACTACAACTCAAAAAAAAAAAAAAAAAAGAGTATCATTTTGTACATCTGCTCCCTACTAATTCCACTTGAGTGGGCACAAGGGACTAAACAATGCTGGTTATGGAAGGACTTGGCTTGCAAAGAGTTCCCGTGCAGACCATCAGAACCGAGGCTAGCAAGACCCCCAGACTTGCACAATCAGGACAACAATTTTTTAAAGATAGTCATAACAAACATTTATATAGCACTGACTATGTGCCAGGCACCATTCTACAGGCTTTACACAAATTTTCACTCAGTAATCTCAACAATGACACACGTCCATTATTATCCTTACCTCACACAGCAAAGCAGTTAAGTAATTTGCCCAAAGTAATGGAAGAACTGGGACTTAGACTCAGAAAACCTGACTCTAGACTCAGCTCATAGTTTCTTTTGTTTTTGTTTTTTTGAGTTGGAGTCTCACTCCTTTGCCCAGTCTAGAGTACAGTGGCATGCAAACTCACGGCCACCGCAGTGTCGACCTGCTGGGCTCCAGCGATCCTTCCGCCTCAGCCTTCCAAGTAGCCAGAACTACAGGCACGTGCTACCTTGCCCAGTTATTTTTTATTTTATTGTAGGGATGAGCTCTCACCAAGTTGCCTGGGCTGTTCTCGAACACGCGGGCTCAGGGAATCTACTCGCCTCGGCCTCCCAACGTGCTGGGATTACAGGCTGAGCCACAGAGTCCGGCTAGCCCCTAGTTTTGTTTTGTTTTGTCTTATTTTGAGGTGGAGTCTCACTCTGTTGCCCAGACTGGAGTGCAGTGGCCACTCCCGGCCACTGCAGCCTTGACCTGCTGGGTTCCAGCGATCCTTCCACCTCAGCCTTCCAAGTAGCTGGAACTACAGGCGTGCGCTACCACGCCTGGCTAATTTTTGATTTATTGTAGAGATGAGGTCTCACCAAGTTACCCAGGCGGGTCTTGCACCCACGGGCTCAAGGTAATCCACTCACCTCAGCCTCCCAAAGGCGCGGGATTACAGGCTGAGCCACCGAGCCCGGCTCCTAGTTTTAACTACTATGTTATGCTGTCTCCTAACAGCAGAGGAATGAGCAAACCTAAAATACAAAAAGGGACAAGAATAAGTAGAAAAAAATATGGAGAAGCTCCATTTTTATCCCTTAACAGTTAAGCTCCAAATTCAGGCTGGCTCAAGTTAAGAAATTTAAGCTTTGGTTATCGCAGAAAAGCAAAATGGGTACTGGGGAAACTAGATATCCACATGCAAAAAAATGAATTTGGATCCTTACTTTACATAAAATTCCACTCAAAATGAATCAAAGGAAGCTGGGTGCAGGGGGCTGCACCTGTAGTCCTTGCTACCAGGGAGGCCGAGGTGGGAGGATCACTTGAGCCCCGGATTTGAGGCAACACAGTGAGACACTGTCGCAAAAATAAAAAGAAAGAAAGAAAAAAGACCTACACGTAAGAATTAAAACTATGAAACTCCCAGAAGAAAATATGGAAAAACTTCACAACACTGGATCTGGCAACAACTTCTTGAATATGACACCAAAAGCAGAGACCACGAAAGAAAAAACAGACGAGGCAGGCACAGTGGCTCCCGCTTGCAATCCCAGCACTTTGGGAGGCTGAAGTGGGAAGACTGCCCAGGAGTTTGAGACCAGCCAGGGCAGCACAGTGAGACTTCATCTCTACAAAAACTTAAAAATTTAGTTGGGCATGGTAGCGTACACTTGTGTCCCAGCAACTAGGGAGGCTGATGGGAAGATTGCTTGAGCTCAGTTTGAGGCTGTAGTGAGCCATGATCATGCCATTGCATTCTAGCCATTGCTAGAATCATGCCACTGCAACAGACTAAGACCTCAACTCAAAAAAAAAGATAAGATGTTGGATTTCATCAAAATTAAAAACTTGCACATCAAAGGTTACTATCAATAAAATGAAAGGAAACCCATGCAATGGAAGAAAAGATTTGTAAATCATGTATCTGATAAGGGATTAATATATAAAATATGTAAAAAACTAAAATTCAACAACAAAAAAAATCAAACAACTCAATTTCAAAATGGGCAAAAGGTCACCAGTGCAGTAGCTCACACCTGTAATCCCAGCACTTTGGGAGGCGGAGGCAAGAGTTACCTGAGCCCAGGTATTCAAGGCCAGCTTGGGCAACTTAGTGAAACATCATCTCTACAATTTAAAAAAAAAAAAAATTAGCTGACCGTGGTTCTAGCTACTTGGAAGGCTGAGGCAGAAAGATAACCTGAGCCCAGTATGTCAAGGCTGCAGTAGCCTAGAATGTGACACTCTAAAGAGTCACCCCCCCTCCAAAAAAATTCAAGGACTTGAATAGATATTTCTCCAAAGAAAATATACAAATGGTCAATGAGCATATAAAAAGATACTCAACATCACTAGTCATCAGAGAAATAAAATTTAAAAACCACAATAAGCTCCCTACTTCCCTTCCTCCTCCTTCCTTTAAAAAAAAGAAAGAAAGAAAAGAAAACCACAATAAGATATCCCTTCACACCCACTGGGATGGCTTGTATCAAAAACTCAAAATAAGTGTTGGCAAAAATGTGAAGAAATTGAAATGTAAAATGGTGCAGCCACTTTGAGAAACAGTCTGGCAGCTACTCAAAATGTTATACATAGAACTATCATATGATCCAGCAATTACACTCCTAGGTATATACCCAAAAGAAATGAAAACAGTCTTGAAGAGATTTACATACATTCATGTTCGTAGTAACATTATTCGCAACAGCCAAAAGGTGAGAGCAACCCAAGTGCCCACTGGCATAACAATGGAGAAACAAAATGTGGTAGAGACACACAATGGAATGTTATTCGGCCTTAAAAAGAATATTCTGCCGGGCTTGGTGGCTCAGCCTGTAATCCCAGCTCTTTGGGAGGCCGAGGTGAGTGGACTGCCTGAGCCCGCGGGTTTGAGACCCGCCCGGGCAACTTGGCGAGACCTCATCTCTACAATAAATCAAAAAAAGTCAGCCGGACATGGTAGCGCGTGCCTGTTAATTCCGGTTACTCGGAAGGCTGAGGCAGAAGGATCGCCAGAGCCCAGCGGGTCGAGGCTGTGGTGGCCAGGAGCGTGCCACTGCCCTCCAGTCGAGGTGACGGAGTGAGACGCCAACTCAAAAAAAAAAAAAAGAGAATATTCTGACACAAGTTACAAGATGGATGAACCTTGAGGATATTATATTAAGTGAAATAAGCTAGTCACAAGAACAAATATTTTGTGACTTCTCTTGTATTAAGTTCCTAGAGTGGTAAAATCACAGAAAAAGATAGAATGATGACTGCCACGGGCTGGGGGTGGAGTAGTAATATCTAATGGGTACAGAGTTTCAGCGGAGTAAAACGTCATTCTGGACCTGGATGGTGGTGATGGCTGCACAAAAATGTGAATGTATTTAACACCACTGAATGATACATTTAAACATTGTTAAAATGGTAAGGTTTATGTTGTATATATTTGGACACAAGTAAAAATAAAAGGGGCCGCCAGGCATGGTGGCTCAAGCCTGTAATCTCAGCACTTTGGGAGGCCAAGGCAAGAGAACTGCCTGAGCCCAGGGGTTCAAGATCAGCCTAGGCAACCTGGTGAGACCTTGGCTCTACAATATATCAAAAAATTAGCCAGGCATGGTAGTGTGCACCTGTAGTTTCAGCTACTTGGAAGGCTGCGGCAGAAGGATTGCCGGAGCCCAGCAGGTCGACGATGGGGTGGCCGTAAGTGTGCCACTGCACTCCAGCCTGCGCGACAGAGTGAGACTCCAATTCAAAATAAATAAATAAATAAAAGGGGCAAAGTGGAAAAGGATTACAAAAAATTCTTAGAATGAATTCAGGATGCGTTTTATATGCTAAAGTCATACTCCATCTAATACACAGTAAAGCCCAACTAAAAAATCTTAATTATTTAATTACAAATATTTGAATCTCCTATATCAAGACTTCTTTACTGCACTGCAGTTCACCAAGCTCAGCTATAACCTAAAGTAAAAGTTCCCTTGGCAGCATAAACCGAGCTAGGGCAAAACAGATGATTAAACCACATGGGATTCAGCGTTTGGTTCTTCAGTTCTAGCTGTAGTTTTAAGAGATTAAAGAACAGGGACTATTAGCGTAATATGTAACCCGCCCATGATATTAGGTAAACAATATCATACCAGCTTCATTGTGGTGCTTTGTTTGAATCTGCATAATGCTTTTCATTTTCTCCAATGGGAGATAAACAGGGTCTGATTAACAGAAGAAAGGTCATAAATGATCAATTCAGGAGATAATCTGAACCTACCAGCCACCTCGAGAGCAAACAACTACAACAGGCTATGTTAACATACTCCCTGCTATTCAAGAGTCAACAGACCACCGGCTCTGTCCCTATCATTAGCCATCTGAGTCCATATTTACTTAAACTGAACTGCATCCTTCAGCTGAAGTGCCCAGGCATCAAACTGCTTCTCTTCTCACCAGTATCCACTTGGATAAGAGAACTGTGGCTCTGAGGCAAATACTGCAGCCCAAAAGGGTGTGTGGGCAAGGAGAGTTAGGAGACTGGCTGGCTGGGACCTTACATTTCCTTCCCACTCTTAACTTTGCTGCCAGGACAGTGATTACTGTCTGAAAGCTTACTTTCTGCGCCTGTTCCAAAGCTGTTATGCTCAATAAACCCCCTTATCTAGAGGCTGCTGAGAGCTATTCTTGTTCCTTAGCTTTTTTTTTTTTTTTTTTTTTTTGGTGAAAGAATGTTTCAGAAACAGCTACAGATGCACTAAGCAGGAAGGGTGGGTGGGTGGGGGACCACCTCAGCACTGGAATGAAAAGACCATGGAGTGAACAGGGAGACAGGAGGCAAACTCACTAGGTGAACAATTAAGAGACTTAAAAAGAAATACATTAAATTCTCATTCCAAACCCCAGGCTTGTAACTAACCATAGCAATATCTAAAAAGCCATTCTTGAAGAAAAACTAAACTTCAGTTTTATGCATTACAAATAAAGGGAAAAATTAATACATTAGTCACAGTTAAAACTTTATCCACCTTAAGAAAACTTCAGATCAGAAGAAACTTATTTGCAAAGATTCAGCCACATTTCTTTCTGTGAGCAACCAGAGAATAGGATTTTGAACTTACTGCTAATAACATGCTCACTAAGTGAAAAACATTAAGATGTTAACTTGAAGAGATTCATTAAGGGCCTCAAATTACTTACCTCAAAAGTTGTTTGGTTAGATGAAGGTCGGATTTTAGTTTAACGCTTTTCTTTCTGTCTTTTGACTAACTAGGTTAACAGTCATCAGACCTCTTCCTAAAGTACAAGACCTCACTAAGGTTCCAGATAAGCAGGGGCAGGACACAGTTAGCCTGGGAGTCTCCAAGCAAACTCCCCAGTACTTTCCTTCCACCCCTGCAGGGGCCCCTCAAAGTACTCTTCCTTTGTGGAGCATTCGGTCTGTAGAGGCAGCTGAAGTAGCAATGCTACTGACAAGTGGAATCGTAAAGGTGAAGCGATACATTTGATTTTTCTTTTTTTTGAGTCGGAGCCTCACTCTGTCGCCCAGGCTGGAGTGCAGTGGCACACTCATGGCCACCGCAGCCTCAACCTGCTGGGCTCAGGCGATCCTTCTGCCTCAGTCTTCCAAGTAGCTGCGACTTACAGCATTTGATTTTTCTTATAGCAAAACAATGAAACAGCTCTCCTGGGGGAGGAAAAAATACAGGGTCCTGTTTGTTGGTGTCACAACAAAAATAGCAGTTTCCAAGCAGCTGCATTTTAAGAATCTTCCTGAAGGATCAAGTAGGGAGAGACAAATTGTTTAAACACAAATAACTTTGACAATGTAGGCTACAGGCATGTGGAAGTACTTTTAATTTCACTGCCACAGTCTAAACTAAGTATTCTTAGAACAGAAAGCTCTGCAGTCTCTCTGCTGTTTTTTACCTGCTGACAAGACACGATGCTGGGGTGGTCACTAGATGCCCTGTATTCCAGGTTCCAAAGACATACTCTTGGGCCATTGTCAACTGGCACACTAGTCTGGGCCTTCCTAAGGTTATCAAAGGACATACTAAGGGACAGGTAACTAAGAGTGTGCTCACTCATTGTAGAAATCCTTTCCAAGTGGGAAGTCAACACAACCTTTATAAGCTGCAGAAGTCAAAGCTGGACACCTTCACAGTCTTACTGCTAACCTTTTATATATGCTATCCTTGATAATGAACTTAGTGGCTATAGTTACATAATCCACAAGATCAAACCCTCAGAACAGCTTCTCTGACACAGGCTCTTGTTTTCTAAAGTACCCAAAGCTAACAGTGTCATGGGTGTAAACCACAGGTTCTTAGGGAAAGGTGACGAAGCATAAGGCGGCATCATTCCTGCTGGCTCAGTGGAGTGCAGACTTCTGAGGCATATCATTTTTTTTTTTTTTGTCATCAACTAAGAGAACACGGACTCTGAGAAAAGTTAACTCCCTGGGCCACCCTCATCCAAAGATATCAAGGTCTATCTACAGAGAACTTTTTTTTTTTTTTTTTTTTGAGTTGGAGTCTCACTCGGTCACCCAGACTGGAGTGCAGTGGCCGCTCCCGGCCACGCAGCCTCGACCTGCTGGGCTCCGGCGATCCTTCCACCTCAGCCTTCCAAGTAGCTGGAACTACAGGCATGTGCTACCACGCCCGGCTGATTTTTTGATTTATTGTAGAGATGAGGTCTCGCTGCCCAGGCGGGTCTCGAACCCGCGGGCTCAGGCAATCTACTCATCTCAGCCTCCCAAAAGCGCGGGATTACAGGCTGAGCCACCGAGCCCGGCTAGCAGAACATTTTTAAGGCTAAGGTGACATATTAATTTTTACAGAAGACAAAAATGAAGATGTACTTAAGAAATACTCTAAGGCAGGTTCAAAATGCTAAACCTAAAAACAGGATGACAATTTCTCAAAAAATGTAACACTTATTATCATATGATCCAGCAAATCTTCTTCTGGGTATATGCCCAAAAGAAGTGAAAGCAGGGTGTCAAACAGATATTAGTACACCTGTGTTCATAGCAGCATTGTTCATAACAGCCAAAAGGTGGAAACAACCAAACAACGTGGTATATAAAAACAAAGGATTATTATTTGTCCTAAAAAAGGAAGGAAATTCTGACACATACTGCAACAGGGATGTACCTTTAAGACATTATGTTAAGAGAAATAATCAGTACTTTATAGTTTACTAGAAGCTGACATAGACATTATGTTACATAATTCTTACGACCACTACCCTGTGAAATAGTTGATATCACTACAACCCCCATTTTACAGATGGTGAAAAGAGGCCCAGAGAAGCTAAGTAACTTGCTCAAGGTCATATAGTAAGAGGTAGAGACAAAAAATTTAAAATTCAATTTTTCTAAATCAAATTTCCACACTCCTTTCAATACATCATGCTGAACTTTCTCTTTACCTCCATGGTAGTCTTCAGTGGAACTTTATAGAAGGAGGCATTATGGTTTGGAAGAAAGATTCCTGGACTTGGAGTTAGAAGACTTAAGATTAATTCTCAGCTTTGTCAAGAAACATCTATGAGACCTTTCATAATAGACAATATCTTTAAAACTAAGTTTCCTCATTGGGAAAAGGTATATTTTTAAAAGTACAAAATATACTCAACAGAGTTTGAAGATTAAAGAAGGTAGTATATGAAAGAGTAGCACAAAGCATTGAATAAGTGAAAATAGATGTCAGAAAGGAATAAAGGTGAGCTTTTGTAGACTTAGTACTACCAGTATTTTTCCCTAATTGGGCTTTAGTGTGGTAAGTGACATTCAAACAATCTTTCCAGTAATCTCTTGAGAAAACTGGCTGGGTCTTTGCTACTTCAGGCAAATACTCTTAGTCTAATTCATTAGCAACAGTGAAAATGATGTGATTATTCTCTACATCGAGTTCATCAGAGAAGCCTGGGGAATGAAAATGAAGGCATAAGCCTGACAGAGTCAAGCAAAGAGAGGGAAGAGGTTACATGGTTACAAGAATCTGTTCAAGGCTCAACTAGTCATTTCCTGGCTATTTAGAAAAAGGAGAGGCCAGAAGCTTAAAGCAGCTGCTCCACAACCCTTGGAAAGAATAAGGACAGCAAGTCAAGTCAGAAGCAAAGCCACCGAAGGCAAAAGCAACAAAGCAAGAGATAAAGCAAGCATAAAGGAATGTGACCAAGGGAACAGGTCCCAGGGGAACGGGAGCTGCCTGGAAAGCCCACGTGAATACAGGAGTAAACTCCACATAAATTATACCCATTTGCACTTCATACTCCAGCCCAGAATTTGGTGCTTCCTTCAATCACCCACATTTGTCATATTGCTCTTGGGTCACAAAGGGATATGTGGGAAAAGGCAGTTTGTAATTCCCGATTTTTACAGAAGAATCACATTTATCATTAAGGTCTCACCATAGTATCTGGATTGTTTCCTAGGTGTAGATATGTATTTAGCTGTGAGATTTATAAACTTGTGTTTGCTGCAAAATGTCTCTGGGGTCAGGTAAGGCAGACCAACTTTCCCTGCAATCTTGTTAACACATCTCACCCCCTGCTCCCACATCCCAGCCCTCCTAACACACACACTTCACACTTTTGCTTTTATTCCCAGATGTGCCAAGTATTGTACATAGTAAGTCGCAGTAGGGACGGGACATTTTACCATTAAATGAAAATAAAGAAGAGAAAGAGAAACAAACATCACAGCCCAGCCCTGCCACACACTACAATCTAGACCAAGCTGTTCAGTGTGTGTTACTGTCACTGGGGATATCTGGCAAGGCTTGCATCTGGAGCTAAATCAAGTGCCTCATCTGTTGAGTTTGTCTCTTTAACTCAATGTTAATTTTTCAACTGTTTACAAGAACAATTTAATAACTGTTGAGGAAATAAAAAATCATAGGCACAAAGGGAGCAAGAGATGGAAGAAAAGCCAGATTCAGGTTTCACAGCACAGGAAGCACTCACTCCTCTCCATTTACCGACAGCTCACTCCTGTGGCAGCCCCAACCAGCTCCATGTCTGGCTCAGCTTCATCCACTACGGATGGATCTCTGCAAAATGCCTTAGCCCATGGGCTGCAGAAATAGCCAAGTGAAGTAAAATGTCAAAGGTCTAAATTCCCATGAATCATTCACCGAAGTCATGGAGAGAAGCAGAAAAAATCTTAAGAGAAAAGCTTTCAGATGACCTATGCACAGAAAACACTTTGGCAACTAAGATGCCTCAAAAGGGTTTGCAGCCATCTCTCGGTAAAACATTCATAGAACAGCCAGCACTTTGAGCTGCTCAAGATGAGAAAATAAAAGCCTCGTGTACTCCTGCTTTTCTTGATCAAGTACGACCATTTCTTCTGCTCCCACAGACATTAAGAGCTTAAAATAAGAGTGGTGTTCAACACACTCTACTTGGGAAGATACAATAAACCTCCGAAAGAGCCAAGGAACTCTGAAAGAGAAACTCTCATTCCTTACCTGATATTAACCAGCGCATGGGTCACCTTGCTGGCTGCATCTTTCCACTGGCCGGCATTGGTCGAAAGCCTCAGGACTGTACAGAAGGAAAGAACAGATCTGTCAACCCCTGGCATAAAGCACAAACCTGAGGAATAAAGACACATCTCAGAACAGCACTCTCAGAATAACCAAACAAAGCCTGTGCCGATCTTCTGTTAAAAACATCGTCAGCCTAGAAAAAAATATAAGAGCTTTTCACTAGGAGTTTTTCCTCTAACTTCCTTTGACTTTCCACCAAAATTCTCTACTCCTCCTTCTTTGCCTTGGGTTTTCCCTGCCCCCTATTAGCAGGGTTCTATAACTTTAGTTTTTGCACTCATCTAAAATCTATACTGGAGTGGTAAGGCTAGGGTGACCTGGCTGCCATGTTTGTTTTTCATTACCCGAATGGTCAGTGGAACTGGAGGCTGAGTGGGTGTCCCCCACCACTCCAAGTAGCTCTTCCTGAACCTAAAGGTGTGAACACAGTCAAATAGGACAAGCAGCCTTTCCAGAGAGGGCAGTCACCTTTGCTCCTCTGACTTCACTGTATGACCTCCAAAATGAATCAACAGGAATGTCCTTCCCTTGCCTGACCAAATTCATCTCTTTTCCAAACTCACACATAGAAAGAAAGATGTTGGAAACACAGAACTGAACATATTCTCTACTGGCTATGGTCTTCGGGGCCACACAATAAAGCATTCGAGCCATTTTAGAAAAAACGACAAAACAGCACAAGCGCTCCTTGAAAGAGCAAGCATGGGAGGGGCACACCTCATCCAAACCTGCATAATGAACATTTGTATACCTAACCCTGAATTGTGCCACACATCTTTAAAATAAAGAAGAAGAAAAAAAAAGCCGGGCTCGATGGTTCAGTCTGTAATCCCGTGCTTTGGGAGGCTGAGGTGAGTAGACTGCCTAAGCCCGCGGGTTCTCTACAATAAATCCTCTACAACAAAACCTCATCTCTACAATAAATCAAAAAATTAGCCGGGTGTGGTAGCGCACGCCTGTAGTTCCAGCTACTTGGAATGCTGAGGTGGAAGGATCGCCAGAGCCCAGCAGGTTGAGGCTGCGCTGGCCAGGAGCGGCCTGCACTCCAGTCTGGGTGACAGAGTGAGACTCCAACTCAAAAAAAAAAAAGAGAAAAAAAAAAGAATGAGCAAGCACATAGCAAGCACTCCAAACATATGCTTTAAGAGTGTCAAGTTAACAAGAGCTGAATTTGTGGAGAGTTGATTATGTGTCAGGGACTAGACAAAGCTAGGTTACATGCGATAGCATACAGATAAGGAAACAGAGGCTCAGAGGAGATAAGCACAGGAACTGACTGAGGTCATTCACACAAGTTCTGAATCACACAGCTGGAATTTGAGCCTGCAGGGAATGGCTCAAGAGCCTATAGTTATGCAGAGAAGTGAGTAAAGAATATGCTCTCTGAAGCCAAATGTCAGGGGCCAAGTCCAGCCCCTGTCACCTACTAGAGAACAACAGCAACACCTACATGAAAAGCTTGTTGTGAGAATTAAATGTGCCAAAAAATGTATACATATTTGCTCAAAGATGGCCTTAATCAAATGAATGCTAGCGTCACCATGCGACAGGTAGTACAGCAGAATTGGCCAGTGCAACCATCTACCAAGTGTGACTTTTTTTTTTTTTTTTTTTTTTTTTTTGAGTTGGAGTCTCACTCTGTCACCCAGACTGGAGTGCAGTGGCCACTCCCGGCCACCGCAGCCTCGACCTGCTGGGCTCTGGTGATCCTTCCACCTCAGCCTTCCGAGTAGCCAGAATTACAGGCATGCGCTAGCACGCCCGACTGATTTTTCGATTGACTGTAGAGATGAGGTCTCGCTGCCCAGGCGGGTCTCAAACCCGCGGGCTCAGGCCATCCACTCACCTCAGCCTCCCAAAGGCGCGGGATTACAGGCTGAGCCACCGAGCCCGGCCAAGTATGATTTTTATTCATCTTTTGTTGTCAATACATGTTGACTATAACGATTTTGTTTTATTTTTTTGAGTTGGAGTCTTACTCTGTTGCCCAGGCTGGAGTGCAGTGGCATGCTCCTGGCTACCCTACTGTCAACCTGCTGGACTCCAGCGACCTTTCCGCCTCAGACTTCCAAATAGCTGGAACTACAGGCACGCGCTACCATACCCAGCTAATTTATTGTAGAGATGAGGTCTCGCCAAGTTGCCCAGGCTGGTCTCAAACCCACGGGCTCAGGCAATCCATTCATCTCAGCGTCTCAAAGTGCTGGGATTACAGGCTGAGCCACTGAGCCGGCCCTGAGTATTACGATTTTAATGCAAGTTCTCCATTCTTTGAAGCTCTTAGATTAGAGCCTGCCACATAGTACATGATATAATAGTTTTAGCTATTACTAATTTCAATAGACTTCCTCCCAAATGAATGAATGAATGTGCCTGAGGTCTTCCCAAAGGAAGAAAAGTAGGCCTCACTAACATTAAGAAACATGTGACCAATGTATGTAGGCACTTCCCCTCTGAGTGCCATCCTGTCCTCCCAGCCCAAGACTCCTAAGCAAGAAGAGCAGCAGCAGAAAGAAAACTTGGCTGACTACTCTGCATCTGTTCCAGCAAGGCTGCATTTTTATCAATTCAACAGTTTTAAGAAAAAGAAGATAAGACAGAAGTCTTCATAAAACATATCATCAGAGTGCCCCCCCACTCTTTTTCCGAGTTGGAGTCTCACTCTGTCGCCCAGGCTGGAGTGCAGTGGCATGCTCACGGCCACCGAAGCGTCAACTTGCTGGGCTCAGGCGCTCCTCCTGCCTCAGCCTTCCAAGTAGTCGGAAGAGTGCTGCTTTTCTAATTTATAAGATTTAGTGCAAGGGAATTTGGGATAGTTCCAAGTGAGAGCTCTACAATCCAAACTCAGATTTTACCCAAAGCATGTGCAAATGTATTCATACCATGAAGAAAATTGTTCCAGCAGGTCAAACATGCCTTTTTCAACTCAACTGTGAAATTTATTTAGACGCGTTATTTCACTAGATCCCCCATTAAATTATAAGTTCTCTGATGGCAGGAACCTAAATATTTATGAAGTTGAGCTGATTTTCCCCTCCTTACACTTTCAAATAGATGCTTAACTCTGTCCACAGATTATTTCTCTGTAACATCCTATCAGCTCTGTTCCTTAGGAACCCAGATGACCTTATCCCCGCACTTCCTTTGAAAACACCTTTGAAAACACTCTTTTTTAAGCTACCAAATTTACACACAAAATTATTTCAAAATGCCCTAAAAGTCTCAAACTAAACATTTAGATAGTAAATTATGGCACACATAAATTACATACTATGCAGTAATTAAAAAAGAGACTTCAGAAAATTACCAAAATAATTATGATATGTAGATTAAAAAACAGAAGACAGAAGGATGCCATGATTACAGCCATGTAAAACTATGCATGCGTGTGGGCTAATATAAACAATGAAATAGTGGTAGTACTAGAATCGAGGCATTATAACAGTAAATTTTTTTCAGTTTTTAAATTTAGTATTGGCAATTATCTTTATTTTGAAAAATAAAAAAGTTTAAAACATGATGATATTCAGGGTTCAGGGCAGCTTCTCTGGAGGTCCTTCCTATAAAGTGGATTTCTTTTTTTTTTAGTTGGAGTCTCACTCTGTCCCCCAGGCTGGAGTGCAGTGGCCGCTCCCGGCCACCACAGCCTCGACCTGCTGGGCTCTGGCGATCCTTCCGCCTCAGCCTTCCAAGGAGCTGGAACTACAGGTGTGCGCTACCACATCCGGCTAATATTTTTTAAATTTATTGTAGAGATGAGGTCTCGCCAAGGTGCGCAAGCAGGTCTCAAACCCGTGGGCTCAGGCAATCCACTCACCTCAGCCTCCCAAGGCACGGGATCACAGGCTGAGTCACCAAGCCCGGCTGACAGTGGATTTCACTGCAGTAAAACAATGCCACATGAACATGAACTACATGCCTTCATCAGAAATATCTAGTGAGCCTTTATCTTCCAGTCACGATGGAGTGATAAGACATAGTTTACACTCCTACCATAAACAATAGAAAACGGGACAAAACATGTGAAACAATGGATATCAGACATTAGACAATAAGCAGTTTAGAACTCTGATCTCCCCAAAGAAGGAAAAAAACCAAGGTGAGCCCCAGCTTACTGCACAGAGACGTTTCCACACTACAGGGCAGGAAGGAGGAACTTGGACAGAAGCCCGAAGCCCGAAGTCTTGAAAACACAGAGATCAGCATTTAGAGAAGCCAAAGCATCTAGAAGGTACGGGACAGGATGCTGGCAAGGAGGGGTTTGACAGACAGCTCTGGAGAGCCACAGAGGGGTCCCTGCACATCTCTTGCAGAGTACTGATCTATGCATATGAAAGAAGAAACTACCCAAGGCTGAGGGCAAAGAAACACTGGAAGGGAGAAGACGTTGAGGTGCTCAAGACAGGTTCCACAAAGAAAATAACTTGGGCTTCCACAAGCAGGAGTGGAAAGATCTAGTAATACATGGGGTGCCAGGCGGACTCTGCAGATGGGTTTGCATCAGTAATGGGGCCAAATAAGCCTATGTTAAAAGTTGCTCTTGACCTGTTCTCAATCCCTAAAAGCAAGCCCTCAGAGGATCAAACTTACTCCACATAACATAACCACATTCCAAAGCAAAGTCCAACATTATATAAATAAACATAACGAAATCTAGCATCCACACCATAGAAATCACAATAGCCGAATTCTAATTTTTAAAAAAAAGCATACAAAAAAGTGAATATGAGCCATAATCAGGAGAATCAGTCAACAGAAACAGACTTAGACAGGAAAAAAGATGGAGTTACCAGACAAGAACATTAAAACAGCTATTATAAGGCCGAGCATGGTGGTTCAAGTCTGTAACCCCACCACTTTGGGAGGCTGAAGTGAGAGGACCACCTGAACCCAGGAGTTCGAGACCAACCTGGGCAACTTGGTGAGACCTCATCTCCACAATAAATCAAAAATAGCCAGGTGTGGTAGTGCACACCTGTAGTTCCAGCTACTTGGAAGGCTGAGGCGGAAGGATCGCCTGAGCCGAGCACATTGAGGCTGCGGTGGCCGTTAGCATGCCACTGCACTCCAGCCTGGGCAAAAGAATGAGACTCTGACAAAAAAAAAAAAAAAAAATAGCTATTATAAATATGCGCCATATACTCAGGAAGACTGAGGAAAATATAAATATGATGAGGAAAGACACAGAAATACTGGAAAAGAAACTCAAGTAGAATTTCTAGAAGGGGAAAAAAAAACCTTTCTGAAATGATATATTACACTGGATGGGATGAACTAAGATTAAAGAGATTAACAGTATATCTTATACTGTTTAACAGTATATTAGACACCGTAAAAGAGAAGACTCAGGAGCAGAAACTGACCAAAATGAAGCACAGAGAGAAAGATTTTTACTCTTTTTTTATTATTTTTTTTTTGAGTTGGAGTCTCACTCTGCCACCCAGACTGGAGTGCAGTGGCCGCTCCCGGCCACCACAGCCTCGACCTGCTGGGCTCCGGCGATCCTTCCGCCTCCGCCTTCCGAGTAGCTGGAACTACAGGTGCGCGCTACCATGCCCGGCTAATTTTTCTTTCTTTTTTTTTATGTATTGTGGAGATGAGGTCTTGCCAAGTTGCCCAGGCGGGTCTCGAACCCGTGGGCTCAGGCAATCCACTCAGCCTCCCAAGGCGCGGGATTTCAGGCTGAGCCACCGAGCCCGGCTAGATTTTACTCTTCAGTGCCTTCCAGCAGAGATCTCCAAACCCTAGGCCAGTACCAGCCTGTAACCTGTCAGGAGTCAGGCCACACACAGCCGGAGGTGAGCAGTGGGCAAGCCAGCAAGCATCCTCTGTATTCACAGCTGCTCCCCCATCACGCACATTATCTCCAGAGTCCCGAGTCCATCAGACCAGTGGTGGCATCAGATTCTCATAGGGGCGCAAACGCTACTGTGAACTACGCCAGTGAGGGATCCAGGTTGTGAGCTCCTGATGAGAGTCTAATGCCTGATGATTTGAGGTGGAGCTGTGGTGATGACAGCCCTGGGGAGCACTGCAAGTTCAGATTAACATGAGCAGGGAGGTTTGACTACATATCCCCACCCCCACTCCTCCCCAGTTCGTGGAAAAATTGTCTTCCACAAAACCAGTCCCTGATGCTAAAAATGTTGGGAACAATAGTGTCTTACAAGACATTTGTATCAAGATGTCTAACATATATAACTGAAGTTCAAATATGAGAACAGAAGAGCAGGGATGAAAAATATCTTTAAAAAAAGACAAGAACATTAAAATAGCTATTATAAGGCCGGGCATGGTGGCTGTCCACATCTGATGAAAACTAGAAACCCACAGATCCAAGAACTCAAAAATCACAAGCAAAACAAACACAGAAAACCATGTGTCCAGCACAGTGACTCATGCCTGTAATCCCAGCCCTTTGGGAGGTGGAGGCGAGAGGACTGCTTGAGCACAGGGGTTCGAGACCAGCCTGGGCAACTTGGTGAGATTTTGTCTCTAAAATAAACCAAAACATTAGTCGAGTATGGTGGCCCACAGTGGTAGTCCCAGCTAGTCAGGAGGCTGAGGTGCAAGAATCACATAAGCCCAGCAGGTTGAGGCTGCAAGATGGCTGTGATCATGAGACTGCACTCCAGTCTGGGCAACAGAGTGAGACTTTGACTCAAAAAAAAGAAAGAAAAGAAACCCATGCCATGGCATGTGATGATCAGGCATGCACCATGCCTGGCTAGTTTTTTATTTTTCGTAGAGATGCAGTCTTGCTATGTTGTTCAGACTAGTCTCAAACTCCTGGGCTCAAGCAATCCTCCCAAAGTGCTGAGCTTAGAGGCAGGCGTGAGTCACCAAACCAAGCCAGACAATAACTTATCAGGAATTGTGCAAGCCGGAAGACAACGAAATAGGTTTTTTTTGGACAGAGTCTCACTCTGTCGCCTACTGGAGTACAGTGGCACCATCATAGCTCACTGCAGCCTCAACCTCCTAGGTTCAAGTGATACCCCCATATCAGCCTCCCAATAGCTGGGACTACAAGCACACACCACCATGCCTAGATAAAAATTTTGTAGATATGAAGTCTCACTATATTCCCCAGGCTGATCTCAAACTTCTGGCCTCAAGCAATTCTCCTACTATGACCTCCCAAAGTGTTAAGATTACAGGTATGAGCTACCATGTCTTGACCAATATGACATGTTTTAAAGTTTCAAGAAAAAAATTATATTCAAAAATATTTTTAGAAAATGAAGGTAAGATTCTGTTTCCAGCATGGCAGAGTAAGCCCACTAAAGCTTTTCTCTCCTACTGATTACAGCTAAAAATCCAAGATAAATTATAAAAAACAATTATCTGAGGGCTCTGAAAAGTAAACAAAAAAAGACAGATTATAGGAGAAAGTCAAAATTTGGAGAAACACCCACAAGAGGATGGATTTCCAGGTTTTATTTGTCCTACTTTATCTTACAGCTTTGCCACAAGGACCAACCAGCTGCAGAGCTGCATGACGGAGCTGGATGGATGACTACAATTCCAATTGAAAACTCCTCTCACGGGTAAGAAATCAAGAAAAGGAGCCTCTGCTGGCCAGAAAACATACAGGGAGTCTTTGAGAAGAGAGACCAGGAGATGTTCCTCTAAGTCCACATATGAAAGCTAGATAAGCTCCAGACTCATCCCTGAGTTAAACAAGCCTGGAACAGACTCAAAACAGCAAAGCAAAAGCATTGAGAACGAAACTAATACTTGAGCCACAGCCTCAGCCTCCTGGTTCAGGTGATCCTCTCATCATCCGATGGCCTGAGCCTAGCAGGGTGAGGCCAAGGTGTGTGTGCCACTGGCCTCCACCCTGATCATGCCACTGTATTCCAACCACAGCAACAGAGGGAGATGCAACTTCAAAAAAAGAGAGAGAGACAGAAAGCCAGCGAACCTAAAGGAAGAATAACAGGCCAGGTGCAGGGGCTCACACCTGTCATCCCAGTTTTTGTCCCCCCCCCCGACACCCGGCCGGAACCAAGAGAGGATTGTCCAAGCCCACGGGTTCAAGAATAGCCCCAGCAAGTTGGCAAAACCTCATCTCTACAATAAATCAAAAAAATTCGTTGGGCATGGTAGCACACACCCTCAGTTCTTGCTACTTGGAAGGCTGAGACAGAAGGATCGTCTGAGCCCAATTGCCTGGGGTAGCCGTGAGTGTGCCACTGCACTCCAGCCTGGGTGACAGAGTGAGACTCCAACTCAAAAAAAAAAAAAAAAAAAAGACTAAAACCATACAAACAATATTCTTGGACCAACAAAGAATTAAACTAGAATTTTTTTTTTTTTTGAGTTGGAGTCTCACTCT
Source organism: Cephalopachus bancanus (assembly GCA_027257055.1). Taxonomy (NCBI): domain Eukaryota; kingdom Metazoa; phylum Chordata; class Mammalia; order Primates; family Tarsiidae; genus Cephalopachus; species Cephalopachus bancanus. Next base: position 4,329,892 of record JAPVLO010000143.1, read on the forward strand.
GTCGCCCACACTGGAGTGCAGTGGCCACTCCCGGCCCCCGCAGCCTCGACCTGCCGGGCTCTGGCGATCCTTCCGCCTCAGCCTTCCAAGTAGCTGGAACTACAGGTGCGCGCTACCATGCCCGCATAATTTTTTTGATTTGTTGTAGAGATGAGGTCTCGTCAAGTTGCCCAGGCGGGTCTCGAACCCGCAGACTCAGGCAATCCACTCACCTCAGCCTCCCAAAGGTGCGGGATTACAGGCTGAGCCACCGAGCCTGGCTTAAACAAGAAATTATTAACTGAAGGATATCTGGAACATTCTCAAATATTTGGTAATTAAACACCACATTCCTAAATAATTCCAAGAAGAAATTCACAAGAAGTTAGAAAATGTTTTTGTTTGTTTGTTTTTTGAGTTAGAACCTCATTCTGTCAACCAAGCTGGAGTGCAGTGACACACTCACGGCTACTGCATCCTCCATCAGCTGGGCTCAGGTGATCTTTCTGCCTCAGTCTTCCAAGTAGCTGGAACTACAGGCGCACAATACCACGCCCAGCTAATTTTTTGATTTATTGTAGAGACGAGGTCTTGCCAAGTTGCCCAGGCTGGTCTCGAACCCCCTGGCTCAGGCAATCCTCTCACCTCTGCCTCCCAAAGTGCTAGAATTACAGGCATGAGCTACTATGCCCAGTTCAGAAAATATGTTTAACTTAAATGACAAAAACATACCAAATAAAAATTTGTGAGCTGCAGTCAAAGCAGTACACTTCCAGAGAAATTTATAGCATAATTTATATCCAAATATAATAGTTTCCTAAGAAACTAACAAAAGCGGAGCAAATTAAACTCAAAGCAAGCAATAAGAAAAAAATAAAGAGTATAAATCAATAAAATAGAAAACAGAAAAACAGAGGAAACAAATCAATAAATCCATAAGCTAGTTCTTTTTTGGGATAAAAAATAATCAATAACTTGATAAACATCAGCCAGACAGACCAAGGAAAAAAAAATTACCAATATCAGGAATGAAAGAAGGAAATCAGTATAGACCCTACAAACATTAAATGTGAATATTACAAACAACTGTGTGCCCATAAAACTGACAACATAATAAAGCAAATTCCTTCTTCAAGGAGATAAACTTCCAAAGGACATTCATAAATAAATCGATAAGTTAAATAGTTCTATATCTACTGAAGAAATTAAATTCATAGTTTAAAATCTTCCAAGAAAGTAAACTCCAGGCCCAGATGGCTTCACTGGCAAATTCTACCAAACATTTAAAGAAGAAATACACCACTCCTAAAACAAATTCCTCCATAAAATAGAAGATGAGAGAATATTTCTCAATTCATTTTATGGAGTCAACATATTACCTCATACCAAAACCAGAAAAAGACATTTTAAGAAAATAAAATTACAGACCAATATACCCCATGAATACTAGCAAATAAAATTTAGCAACATATAAAAATGATAAATTATGATCATGTGGCATTGGTTCAACATTTTTAAATCAATCACTATGTTAATAGACTATAGTAGAAAACCATTTAGAGCATTTCAATAAATGCTTTAAAAAAGTTTGTTTTTTTTTTGAGTTGGAGTTTCACTCTGTCGCCCAGACTGGAGTGCAGTGGCCGCTCCCGATCACCGCAGCCTCGACCCGCTGGGCTCCAGCGATCCTTCCGCCTCAGCCTTCCGAGTAACTGGAACTACAGGCGCGGGCTACCACGCCTGGCTGATTTTTGATTTATTGTAGAGATGAGGTCTCACCAAGTTGCCCAGGCGGAGTCTCGAACCCGCGGGCTTAGGCAATCCACTCACCACCGACTCCCAAAGCACGGGATTACAGGCTGAGCCACCGAGCCCACTGCTTTAAAAAAGTTTAACAAAATTCAACATTCATTAATGAAAGTAATTCCCAGGAAACAAGAAGAAATACAAGGAAGTTTCCTCAACCTGATAAAGGGCATCAATGAACAATTTACAACTAACATAATACTTTTTTTTTTTGAGTTGGAGTCTCACTGTCACCCAGACTGGAGTACAGTGGCACACACACAGTCACCCCAGCATGGACCTGCTGGGCGCCAGCAATCCTTCCACCTCAGCCTTCCAAGTAGCCAGATCTACATGCACATGTAACCACACCAAGCTAATTTTGTTAACGTCACACTTAATGGAGAATAACTTCATCTTGTTATCTTATAGCCAGAAACAATGCAAATATGTCTATTCTCATCCTCTAATTTAACATGGTACTGAAGGTCCTAACTTATACAATAAAGGCAATGGGGGAAAAAAGGGCACACAACATTCACATTCAACATGACTGTCTATGTAGAAAATCCCAAAAAGGCACAAAAACTACTAAACTTAATAGGTGAGTTTAGCAAGTTGGCAGGATACAAGATCAAATTAAAAAATCAATAGTGTTTCTATATATTAGCAATGAAAAACTAAAATTTTCAAAAACACTATTGACAATAGCACAAAAATCCATAGAACTTTAAGATAAATATAATGTACAAGATCTACATGTTGAAAACTACAAAACACTGGTAAGAAAAATCAAAGACTTTAATAAATGAAGAGATACATTCTGTTCAGGGATTGTAAAATGTATTATCAAGGGATCAATTTTCCCCCAAATTATCTATAGTTTCACCATAATCTCAATCAAAACTCCAGTAGAGAGGGGTGCAGTGGCTTATACCTATAATCCCAGCACTTTGGGCAACTGAGGCAGGAGGATTGCTTGGGCCCAGGGGTTCGAGACCAGCCTCAGCAGCAGAGCAAGACCTCAAGTACGCTTCTTTTTAAAATATGTATTAAAATTCATATGGAAAAGTAAAGGACTTAAAATAAACAAAACAATTTTGAAACAAAAAAACAAGGTTGAAGGATTCACACTATCTGATTTCAAGACTTAATATAAAGCTACAGTACTCAAGACAGAGTTATCTGTAAAAGAATAGACATATATGTCAACAAAACAGAATACAAGGTCTACACGGTAAGGTCAATTGATTTTGACAAATGTTTCAAGGTAATTCAATAAAGAAAGCCAGTCTTCAATAAATGGTACTGACATAAACCCAATCCAAACCTAGTAAAATATAGAAATATTAACTTGAAATGAATCTTAGACCTAAATGTAGGGTAAAACTGTAAAACTTCTAGAAGAAAATATAAGAAATTGCCTTTTTATCTTTGGGTCAGGAAAAGATTTCATAAGTACCACAGAAAAAAGGCAAAATTACAAAAGAAAAAATTAATAAATTGTATTTATCAAAAATAAGAATTCTGTTCTTCCAAAGACATTTGTTAAGAAATGAGAATAAAAGCTATAATCTAGGAGAAAATGTTTGTAAAACATATATCCAATAAGTAACCGGTGTGTAAAACAAACAAAGAAACTTCATATCTCAAAAATAAGAAAACAAACAATCCAATCCTCTTTATAGAAAAGTTCTAAATAATTTATGTATATACTCTTCCCTCTAGGAGTTGGAGCTTAGCCTCCACACTCCCCAACTTTGGTGTTGGCTATTCACTGACTTGCTTCCAAGGAACAGAATACGGAAAAGTAGAAAAAAACAACTCTGCAGTGGACAAACATGGCAGACTCTACCTTAATCATGCAATCAAGGTTAATATCATCAGTAATAAGTCATGTTGATAATATGTACCCTCATGTGATGAAAAGGGCACTTGGGGCTGGGCGCGGTGGCTCAGCCTGTAATCCCAGCACTTTGGGAGGCCAAGGGAGTAGATTGCCTGAGTCCACGGGTTCGAGACCCACTTGGACAACTTGGCGAGACCTGGTCTCTACAATAAATAAAATATTAGCCGGGCATGGTAGCGCGCCTGTAGTTCTGGCTACTTGGAAGGCTGAAGCGGAAGGATCGCCGGAGCCCAGGAGGTCGAGGTTGCAGTGGCTGGAAGCGTGCCACTACACTCCAGTCTGGGCAACAAAGTAAGACTCCAACTCAAAACAGAAAAGGGCGCTTGGACTTTGTGGCTATAACCCACAACCTATAGGGAACCTGTCTCCCACCTATAATCTACAACCCTAGTCCAGTCACAAGTAAAGCACAAGAAAAACCAAATTAAAGAGCATTCTCAAAACTGCCAAGGTCATGAAAAACAAGGAAACACAAAAAATTGTCACAAACCAGAGGAGACTAAGGAGTCACGACGACAGATGTGACGTATTAACATGGATGGGATCCTGGAATATAAAAGGTCCATTAATGGAAAAATTAGTAGAATCTGAATAAAGCTTAGAGTTTAGTTTTTTGGGTTTTTTTTAGTCGGAGTCTCACTCTGACGCCCAGGCTGGAGTGCACTGGCACACTCACAGCCACCGCAGCCTCAACCTGCTAGGTTCAGGTGATGCTTTTCTCTCAGGCCTTCCAAGCAGCTGGGACTACAGATGTGTGCCACCACAACCACTAATTTTTTTGTTTAATTATAGAGACAAGGCCTCGCCACGTTGTCCAGGCTGATGTCAGACTCCTGGGCTCAGGCAGTCCTCTCACTTTGGCCTCCTAAAGTGCTGGGATTGCAGGTATGAGCCACCATGCCCAGTTAGTTGTTTTTCTAATTGTGTTAAAAAAAAACACATAAAATTTGCCCTCAACCATTGTTTTTTCAAATACTAGTCAAGTGCAGTAGTGAGAGGAGAGGGAAAGAGCAGAACAAGGAATTCAAGCTGACTGTGAACGACAAATTGAGATAACTCACTACCTCTGGGCCAGTCCCTCTTAGCCATTTTTAAGCATACAGCTCAACAGTGTTAAGCATAATTGCAGTGTGGTAAAACAGATCTCCAGAACTTTTTCATCTTGCAGATTTAACCAGCGGTCCCCAACATTTTTGGCATCAGGAACCAGTTTCACGGAAGACAGTTTTTCCACAGATGGGGAGGAGGGGCAGAAGGATCCCCAGGCATCTGATTCTCATAAGGAGCACGCAACCTAGATCCCTCACATGTGCAGTTCACAATAGGATTCACGCTCCGATAAGAATCTAAAATGCCACTGTTGATATGACAGAAAATGGAGTTCTGTTCGCTGGTTACTCACCTCTTGCTGTAAAACCTAACAGTTTCTAACAGGCCACACACTAGTACCAGTTGGCGGCCCAGGGGTGGGAGACCCCTGTCTTAAACAACCTCTTTGTCCCCTCCCCCCAGTACCTGGCAACCACCATTCTATTTTCTTTTGTTTTTTGCATTGGAGTCTCACTCTGTCACCCAGACTGGAGTACAGTGGCCGCTCCCAGCCACTGCAGCCTCAATCTGCTGGGCTCTGGCGATCCTTCTGCCTCAGCCTTCCAAGTAGCTGGAACTACAGGTGTATGCTACCATGCCCAGCTAATTTTTGATTTATTGTAGAGATGAGGTCTCGCCAAGTTGCCCAGGTGGGTCTTGAACCCATGGGCTCAGGCAATCCACTCACCTCAGCCTCCCAAAGCGCTGAGATTACAGGCTAAATCACCGAGCCTGGCCTACTTTCTTTATGTATGAATTCGACAGCTTTAGACACCTGCTAGAAGTACTGTCCTTTGTGACTGCTTTATTTCACTTTGCACAACATCCTCAATGTTCATCCGCACTGTAGCTAGCATGTGACAAGATTTCCTTCCTTTTGAAGGTTGCACGGTATCCCAATGTGTGTTTATACCACATTTTGTTTATCCAATCATCTGTCAGCAAACATTCGGTTGCTTCTTGTAAGTAGTGCTGCTATGAACATGTGTGTGCAATAGCTGTTACTGTGTGTGTGTGTGTGTGTGTGTGTGTGTGTGTGTGTGTGTGTGTGTGTGTGTGTAAGGGGGCAGGAGAACTGAGCAAATACTTCACCAAAGAAGACATACTGATGGGAAATAAGGACAGGAGAAGATGCTCAACGTCATTATTCACGTGAAATTTAAACACCATGAGGTATCGCTATACACCTCTAAGCCAAAACAAAAAAAAAACAAAAAAAACCCCACAGAAGTAGACAACATCAAGTGCTGGCTAGGATATGGAATAACTACATCTCTTGCACACGGCTGGAGAGAATGTTAAATAGCACAGATGCTTTGGAAAATGGTCAGGTGGTTTGTCATACAGCTAAAACATACATTTACCATAATACCCAAAAGTTCCATTCCTAGGTATATAACCAAGTGAAATAAAAACTTGTGTTCACACAAAACCCTGTACAAGAATGTTTATAGGGCCTTTATTTATCATCACTAAAAACTGAAAACCTAGCCGGGCTCGGTGGCTCAGCCTGTAATCCCGCGCCTTTGGGAGGCTGAGGTGAGTGGATTGCCTGAGCCCGCAGGTTCGAGACCCGCCTGGGCAGCAAGACCTCATCTCTACAATAAATCAAAAAATCAGCCTGGCGTGGTAGCGCATGCCTGTAATTCCGGCTACTTGGAAGGCTGAGGCGGAAGGATCGCCGGAGCCCAGCAGGTCAAGGCTGCGGTGGCCGGGAGCGGCCACTGCACTCCAGTCTGGGCGACAGAGTGAGACTCCAACTCAAAAAAAAAAAAAAAACTGAAAACCTTACAAATGTCCTTCACTTATAAATGAATAATCTAAGGTGGCACATTCATAAAATAGAGTATTACTATGCGATAAAGAGAAGGAAGTATTGATATAGTATTTCATTTGAAATACCATCCATGTTGATGAATTTCAAATGAAATATTATGTGAAAAAAGCCTGACTTAAAAGGCTATGATGAGCCGGGCTCGGTGGCTCAGCCTGTAATCCTGCGCCTTTGGGAGGCTGAGGCGAGTGGACTGCCTGAGCCTGCGGGTTCGAGACCCGCCTGGGCAACTTGGCGAGACCTCATCTCTACAATAAATCAAAAAACTAGCCGGGTGTGGTAGCGCATACCTATAATTCTGGCTACTTGGAAGGCTGAGGCAGAAGGATTGCCGGAGCCCAGCACACGTCGAGGCTGCGGTGGCCAGGAACGGCCACTGCACTCCAGTCTGGGCGACAGTGAAACTCCAACTCAAAAAAAAAAAAAAAAAAGGCTATATGATTCCATCTATAGGATGTCCTTGAAAAAGCAAAACTATGGGGACAGAAAACAGATCAAGTGGTTGCTAGGGGTTGAGGGTAGACGGTAAAGTTGACTTCACAGGAGCACAAGGGAAATTTTTAGGATGATGAAACTCTTCTATATCTTGACTTTTGTGACAATTATACCACTTCATGCATTTGTCAAAACTCAGAACAGTACATTAAAAGGGGTGACTTTTACTATATATGCAAATTTTTATTTTTATTTTTTATTTTTATTTTTTTGAGTTGGAATCTCACTCAGTCTCCCAGACTGGAGTGCAGTGGCTGCTCCCGGCAACCGTAGCCGCAACCTGCTGGGCTCGGGCAATCCTTCCGCCTCAGCCTTTCAAGTAGCTGGAAGCACAGGCGTGCGCTACCACGCCCCCCTAATTTTTTTGATTTATTGTAGCGATGAGGTCTTGCCAAGTTGCCCAGGTGGGTCTCGAACCCACGGGTTCAGGCAATTCACTCACCTCGGCCTCCCAAAGCGCGGGATTACAGTCTGAACCATCGAGCCCGGCTTATACGTAAATTATGCCTCAAAAAATTAACAAAAAACAAGTGTCTTTTCTACCAGAAGTTTCATCACATTTGATATAAAACAGAGAACACTGAAACACGCTACCTCCTACTGTTTGTTTTGTTATGAAAATGTTCACTTTCCTATTTGTGCTCTCCTGGTTAACATTTTTATTCCTTGGAAGATTTGGGCATTAACAGATATCTTCTCTTATCTTGTTTCTGTAGCTACAAGGGCTTATCTCATTCAACTAGTTACATGGCTCAGTTAAGCAGGTGTATTAGGCTTTTATAAAATATCTCCCCTACTTCAAATCTCTTTTCCTTCCTGAAAGACATTTTTATTTATCTACTGACAAGTAAAAGAGCCTTCAAAGCAGCACTTCACCCTTGGAAAATTCTATAGTCTACGTTCTCAGGAAGTTGGTAAAGCAAGGCAGACGCAAACCACTCTGGAGTACACTGAATACATCTGGCCAATGAGAAGTTTGCTGGAGGGTTCCCAGGCAAGTCTTATGAGCTCCCAGAAAAAGAGACATGTGTCTTGATGTGACAAACGGAACTTACTATCAGGTGAGGAACTGACCTGATGCTAAAGCTATTACACTGAGAATGAGAAAGCAGAGATATAAAAAATATGTGGGTCCTTGAAGACACTGTGAAACACTTGATCACACTATTCTGGAAATGTCATTGCTTAGAGTTCTTATAAAAGGTAATAACTTTTCTATTGTTTAAGATAGCTTAAGTCAGTGTTTTATGACATTTGCAGTTGAAAACATTCTACTAATACAGGACCTACTCTCACTGCCTAAGACATCACCGCAAAGTCATACAAAGCTCTATTAAAAGTTTTCTTCTGCCTGGGAATGGCGGCTCAAGCCTATCATCCCAGCACTTTGGGAGGCTGAGGCGAGAGGACTGCCTGAGACCATCAGTTCAAGACCAGCCTGGGCAACTCAGTGAGACCTCGTCTCTACAATAACTCAAAAAATTAGCCTGGTGTGGTAGTGCACACCTGTAGTTCTGGCTACTTGGAAGGGTGAGATGGAAGAATCACCTGAGCACTGCAGGTCGATGCTGGGGTGGCCGTGAGCATGCCACTGCACTCCAGCCTGGGCAACGGAGTGAGACTCCCACTCAAAAAAAAAAAAGTTTTCTTCTGCCAAGCACAGTGGCTCACACCTGTAATTCCAGCACTTTGGGAGGCTGAGGTGAGAGGACTGCCTGAGCCCAAGGGTTCAAGACTAGCCTGAGCAACAAGCAAGACCTCGTCTCTACAATAAATGAAAAAATTGGCTGGGGCATGGTGGCACATGCCTGTGGTTCCAGCTACTTGGAAGGCTGAGGCGGAAGGATCGCCTGAGCCCAGCAGGTCGAGGCTGTGGTGGCCATGAACAGCGTGCCACTGTACTCCATCCTAGGCCACAGAGTGAGACTCAGACTAAAAAAAACAAAAAACAAAAATAAAAAATAAAGTCTATTAGAAAAAATATTTTCATCTCAGAAAATCCTTCTCTTTCACTGCTTACTTCTACTCTTTCTCCTGGTACTTGTTCCAAATCCCCTCTACTTTTCTCATGAGAGAGGAGTCCCAGAGGGTGGGGCTTTCACAAGTAATCTCATCGAAAGGAATGAAGCAAACTAATCTACAGTGACAGAGAGCAGAACACTGGTGGCTCAAGGATGGAATGTAAGGGGTGGAAGTGGAGAGAGGGACATGAGAGATAGATTCTAAAGCGATACAAGGACACTATTGGGAAGTGATGGATATCCATCTTCATTATCCTTGATCACTGATGGCTTCACATACATACATATATGTGAAAACTTATTAAACTTTATATATTTTAAATGCATGCAGCTCATTATATATCAGTTATACCTCAGTAAAACTAGAAGTTGGGGTTTTTTAAATAAGATAGCTTTACTGAGTGGCCTTCTATTTCTGTGCAACTACAGACATCTTTCCTTACCCCTTAAACTCCAAGTAGAATTGACTAGACCCTTTTCCCAAACTACAGGAACACATGACATCTTTCATAAATAACTTATTCTCACTACAGCTGCACAGTAAATTTACAGTGAGCCAATCACCAAAAAGTTTGCGAAAAAATTTATATCTAATGCCCACTTCCTCTTGGGAGTTATGCTAAAAATACATAGGCACACTAAGACTCCTTAAAATCTTGTACCTTCTCAAATCACAAAATGTTCCTTTGGGAGCCAAGCTCTTCGATTTGCCACTGTCGGTTCCCACCTGCTCTTTCACCCCCATCTCCCTGGCATTCACTGAACCCATAAGCCTCCTTATTCTCTCTCCTTCACAAACATCAACAAAGGGCTGCTAACCAGCTTTCCACTGAGATGAAATCTGAGTTCCACAAGGCAAAAACGTCCACAGATACCTTCCTATTGCTCGTAAAGAGGAGACAACTATACTCTGTGCCACATAAGGGCACCAAACAACTAGAAGAGAATGTTTTGTAGTCTTTTCCTCTTATATGCCAAAAACCAGACAGCTGGTGGAGATGAGTAAAAAGAAAAGACTGCTTACCCATAGAGTAGAGGTTGTCAAAGCTCTGGTGCATGCGGATAATCTCATAGTAAAGTTCATCATAGCTGCTGGGGGTTGGCAGGAATGTGTCACCATATGTGATAAACATATTAAATAGGTTCACAATCTAAAAAAGAAGCAAAAGTCCACATATAAGCATCAAGCTACAAAGACCAAAAATTATCAGAGGTATGCTGTAACCAGCTCTTACCAGCTTACAAGAGTTGATTATTAAATATTCAGGAAATAGCCGAGCTTGGTGGCTCAGCCTGTAATCCCGCGCCTTGGGAGGCTGAGGTGAGTGGATTGCCTGAGCCCGCGGGTTCAAGACCCACTTGGGCAACTTGGTGAGACCTCATCTCTACAATAAATCAAAAACTCAACCAGGCGTAGTAGTGCGTGCCTGTAATTCTGGCTACTTGGAAGGCTGAAGTGGAAGGATCACCGGAGCCCAGTGGGTCAAGGCTGCGGTGGCCGGGAGCGGCCACTGCACTCCAGTCTGGGCGACAGAGTGAGACTCCAACTCAAAAAATAAATAAATAAATAAATATTCAGGAATTCTGTAAGCTGGTTGTTAAATGGAGCCCTTGTAAAAAAATCCACTCATATATATGTACAGTTAAATAAATTACATTAAAATGAAAGTAACAGACACTCAAAACTTATCACTTTCTAACTTTTCTCTACTTCTCCCTCTTTTCTAAGCTTGGAGGATAGCTCACACCTCGTGTAACCATGGGGTGGGAACACCCCATCCAGGTGTGTGGCTGCAGTCCTCCCAGCTCTGCAGGACTCTGCTACCACGTTGACAACTTGAAACTGGCCGTAGTGGGTGCAGTTATACAATGACAAGCAGCAAATGCTACACACCAGAACTTTTCACCCCCAAGTTTTGGACATTTGCAAACACACTGATTAATATCCCAAGAGGACAGTCAAAAGGCATAACAGGCCGGGCGCGGTGGCTCAAGTCTATCATCCCAGCACTTTGGGAAGCCGAGGTGAGGGAACTGCCTGAGCCCACGGGTTTGAGACCAGCCTGGGCAACTTGGCAAGACCTCATCTCTGCAATAAATCAAAAACTGAGCAGGGTGTGGTAGTGCATGCCTATAGTCCTGGGTACTTGGAAGACTGAGGCAGAAGAATCGCCTGAGTCCAGCAGATCGACACTGGGGTGGCCATGAGTATGCCGCTACACTCCAGCCTAGGCAACAGAGTGTGACTCCCAAGTGCAGCCATGACAGAACCACTCATCTGGCTGGGATATGCTTAGAGGCTTTGCTATTTACCAACACAGAGATTGCAGTGGTATACAGGAGTCTCTCAACTGAGACCAAGACTCACTATTCATATGCAGAGATAATACCTACACCCAGCCCTGCCAGACAATACACTCGTGAAGGAAAAAGAGTCATGCAGAGCTTACCAAAGACACAGGTAAGAGTGGGGACCACCAGTTTAGAGATTCTGATCCAAAAAGAAAATAGAGGCCTGGTTTCCTCTATGGTTTATTCCCCAGACCACCAGCTCCTGTTTCAAACTAGCTCATTTCTGCCTTGGACCCAAGAAAAGTGTAAGGCGTCAGGGAAAAAAAAATATTTGTTTTGTTACTCACCATGAGGGCTAATGTAAAAATGTTGTGTTTGGCCAGAAGTACAGTCTCATTTGACATAAGGAACTTCAGCAAATTTATCAAGGCTTTAAAAAAAAAAGAAAAGAAAAAAGAAAGACTTCAACAAGCTATTCAAACCATAATCAATAAAGTTAAATGAAACCAGACTAGCTCTACAGAAATCCATAGGGTTAAAATGAGTAAGTCTCAGCACCAAGGTCTTTTAAAAAGTAAGTATGGTAAGTATATTTGAGGAAAGCACTAACCTCCCCAAGCACATGTCTGCTTATCTGCCCCTGGGAGGTTTTTAAAAATCGACTTCTTTTTACCACTTCTTAAATAGTAATTAAGCTCAGTAATTTGACTATAAAACTGACATTTTGGCGTTCCAAATTTACTCCCACATGGTGATTTCTCCATCAAATTTACTCAATTTCAGGTGAAAGAAAATGAGTGTCCCTCTTCTACCCTAGGCTGCCAGCATCTGTTTCAAATATCAATGCTAAGAGAAACATCAATTCTAATTGGTCACGGGTGTGGCAGCTACACTATGGCACCAACAGCTGGGCACCAGCTCTGGGTGGGGAGAGAGCTCATGGAGAGGGAAAGCAGCCGTTCACTACTCCAGCTGCACAAAAGTTCAGCTTGCTCTGACCTCCCCTGACAGTGACATATTTACCCAAAAGGCTCCTTCTCGACCTGGCAATCCTTGGTGAGAGGAGAGATTGTGAAAACCCAAACCACCTCAGGAAAGAGACTGACTATCACATTCCCAGGCTAGGAGTGCAGCTTTAAAGACCTTTTGTGCAAGTAAATACTACACTTAAAAAAAATTATCAATTGCCTTGTGCCCATTTCACCTAGGACACTTGTTCATGAACTGGGCCCACCTTGAATAATGTCTCTGCACCTCACTCCCTGCTCGATGGGATACTATAAAGAAGGGGTTCAGCAGCTGCAGACAGGCTATGGTCCTTGTCTTCTCCCCATCAAACCTCCCACCTTCGATGGACCCAAGAAAAGCTTTGACTTCTCCTATTCTAAGACCACATCTGCTTCTTTGCCCACAAAGAACTTCATTCTCCCATGCTGTCTCAGCTTTGTGTGAAGTTTACTATTAGAGAGATGTACACTTTGATTTGGAACAGCGCGGAAGGATGAGTAGGAGTGAGACTCTCCAGACACTGCTGCCTGCCACAAAACACCCCTCACTCTTAATCCTCCAAAAGCACAGGTGCAGGAAAGAATCGGCAGGCAAGGCAAGTACACAAGCCTGGCTTCACCCACGTTCTGTTTCTAAAGCCCAAATCTTCCCCTCAAATAGCAGGAAAGCCTTGCTAGTGATGACGGAGGTAGCCATCCTCAATTATGAACTCTGATCCCCACCTGGACTTAAGTTATCTGGGGCTTCATAACGAAAAGACAAAAGACAGGCAGTTGCCCTTCTGATGGTAGTCTGTTAACACGTGATCTGTTGAACTGGACCCCTCAACGCCCCCCCCAAAAAAAGCCCAGGGGAGCGAATTCTAGATGGCACAGCCTGCTTTGCTCCTACCCAGAGTGCAGGGAATAAAGAGGGTTGGCTAAAATTCACATAAAAACAACCAACTCCAGTCCAAACTTTCCTCCTTAGTGAAGATCACCTTGCTGAGCTAACTTGGGGGCTACCCAGCCCACCCCTATATCCCAGGTCTCAGACAAGCCCTGTTAATGGACGAACCATCTCATAATCTGACTCTATAAACTCAGAGGAGGCAAGAGAAGGGGATGGGTAGCACACATGGCACTCAGCAAAAACATGATGGCTGAAGAGAGACAAAGCAGCTTTTGCACATATCCAATCAATGAGGGCCCTTGTCCCCAGCACATACAGCACAAAGATGCAGCCTCAGCAGTGACTCTGTGGTAGTTAAGAGGCAGGAAACCAGGAGGACGTGGAAGCAATGATTTATTGCTCCTCAGCTGTACTACAGCTATTCTTGGTCTCTGGGATCCAGAGTCAGGGATGACAGCGTGATACACACGAGAGAAGGAAGAGAGCCATTCTCACACAGGCCACAAGGCAATCTGTCTCCCAACTGCCACAGATATCAGCAGAGCCCAACGGTACTGAAGAGAGTACAGTCTGCAATACTCGGCACTTTAGTCCCATTAGACTTGCGTTCTGCCCCTGATAATTCAGGTCAGACATCCCCCACCAAAAAAAAGCAAAAGAAATGCTAGGGTTTTCTCACCTGGAAGTAGTTAATTACCTACAGTGAGTTTAACAGGCAATTAAAATGAACAAAGCAACCTTAAACTTGACCCCACAAGCTTCTGACATCAGAGACTATAATTCCTCTTCAAAGAGAGAATGCCCCAAATATCTCATGAAATAGTGCTTTTATTTCATCATCTCCCTGACTTTGCAATCATTATATCAACTGTTTGGGTGTCCTATACACCACTATATACATATCCTCTTCTATCTTCTGACCTGATATGATGAGAGTTCTAAGTCTGTGAGGCCTAGACATAGCTGATCATAGATTTTTAGAACTAGACAGGACCTTAGAGATCATTTAACCAATTTTCTCATTTTTGGATAAGAAAACTCCATGCCTCAACCCAAACCAGCTAGAGACTCAGCTAGAACTAAAATCTAGCCTCCTGTTCAGTGTTCTTTCTACCACTCCCTAAAAAGATTAAACCAGATCAAGTTGAATGATAAAGGAGGCAAAACCGCTCACTCTAAGTGGTGTGTTTAGGCTCGCTGACTAGTCTGTTTCCGACACTTCTCCAGACTTTGCTTTTTTTTGTTTTTGTTTTTTGTTTGTTTTGAGTCAGAGTCTCACTCCGTTGTCCAGGCTGGAGTGCAGTGGCACACTCACGGCCACCCCAGTGTCAACCTGCTGGGTCCGGCAATTCTTCCACCTCAGCCTTCCAAGTAGCCAGAACTACAGTCATATGCTACCACAGTGAACATCTCAAAATGTGTATACATTTTTTTGTCACCCCCTGGTATATTCAAAACAGTTGAAAATTGATACTCAGTCAAGTATGTTGCATATACAAGTTCACAGCAGCGATGTTCACAATAACTAAAGGTGAAAATAGTCCAAGTGCCCATCAAGAGATGAATGGATAAAAACGAGTCATGCCACATAGATATAATGGAATATTATTCAGTCAATAAAAGGAATGAAATATATGACAAAATATGCGTGAACCTTGAAAATATGCTAAGTGAAAGAAGCCAGACACAAAAGGTCACATATTGTATGAATCCATGTATATGAAATATCCAGAATAGTTAAGTCTCCGGATAGATAGAGCCCAGATTGGTGATTGCCAGGGGGTAGGGGAAGGGCACAGTGAAGAGAAATTGCTGAATGGATAAGGGGTTTTACTTTGGAGTCATGGAAATATTTGGAAGTTAGGAGTTGGTGGTTGCACATTATTGCCTTCCTGCTGCAACACAAAAAGACTCCCCGAAGCTTTCCTCACAAGTCACCTCAGTGGCCTCCCAGGCAGCTCTTGACCTGGATCTCTGCTGTACCTCTCACTTCTCACATGCTCTCTTTCCCCTTCTTTGTCTCTGTTTCTTCTCTAGTATGTTCTCTTCAGCATATAACTGTCAACTAAAACTGATCCTAATTCCCTAACTCAGTATTGCTTCCTTCAAACTGTGCACTGCACATGGAATGTGATTGGATAACGATGTGACAGGGAGTCAAGATCCCCTTTCTTTATGCAAACTCAGGACCAAAACAAAAGAGTCTGGGGTATAAACAATTCAGTCATAAGCTATTATGGCACAGAGCTTGGCACAGGGTTTAGACAGGAGGCCAAAGAAGAGATACCCTCATGTCAGGGGCAGTTTCGAGTACAGAAGAGGTCTGGCCGTCAGGACCTCAGAGCCAACATGGAGCTCATGCTGGCTGGCTCTTGGTTTACCCCCTGCCACACACACACTCCTCCACATATACACATTTGCAGAAAACTGCCCCCGAACCACCTGCTACTTGATGCCATCTGGGCACATGACCAGCCAACCTGTTTCAAGGACAGTCACAGTAGTAGCAGGACATAGCAGGAAGAGTTAAGATAACTATAAATACAAATAAGAGTTGACTGTATAAACATAGTACCGTTAATTAGTCATACGTCAGTAAGTGTTTGCTACCAAGTACAACATGTGTTGCAGTCATTGTAAAGACGGAGGGGTAGGACGTACTTTTTCTTTCTTTAATTTAACCCCCTGCATTATCACCCTTGCTTCTCTTGGTTAAATGATAGTTTTAAAAGGAAGCAAGGATACTAAGGAGGCTGAGGTGGAGAGAATGCTTGACCCAAGGAGTTCAAGGCTGCGGTGAACGATGAAATCTTTGGGGCGTCTGGGCTTGACTCCTGGTCCCTGTTGGCTCATTCACCAAACGAGGCTCCAGACACCTGACTGTAAATACTCTTACCCTGCACTGAGTAAAAAAGTGAGACGTTATTACAGTAAAATATTTGAAGTATTACATGTTAAAGGTGTTTAAGTTGCAGGGAAGTGGATGCTCCACGCACACTAATTTCTTCACTGGAAAGGCTTTTCTACCACACCCTTGAAAACTTAGTTTCTGGGCTCTTTTTCAGGAGTTCCAAACTAGCTACAGCTGCTACATCTTTTGACTCTGGACTAGAGGCAACTAACACACGGACTACTGCTTGATCTCTGGGATCCAGAGTCAGGGATGACAGCGTGATACACACAAGAGAAGGAAGAGAGCCATTCTCACACAGGCCACAAGGCAATCTGTCTCCCAACTGCCACAGACATCAGCAGAGCCCAACAGTACTGAAGAGAGTACAGTCTGCAATACTCAGCGCTTTAGTCCCATAAGACTTGCGTTCTGCCCCTGGTAATTCAGGCCAGACATACTTCACTTCAGCCCACGTTCCCATCCTTGGGAGGCTTTTGCACTGTATCTGGTGAAACAGTATGACAGCAGCGTGTGGATGTTCTGACTTGTCTGCATGGAATGAAGGCTCATGTGCAGGTTCTGGAAGCTGAGCCACGACCTGGTACCTCAATGGCTCCCTGAGTCCCACATGAATTCCCAGAGGCAGAGGCAGCCCACTGAATTTCAAACAGAAAGCGTTCAGTACCATCTGCCTGAGAATCCTGCCACCTAACACAGGCACCCCCACCCTGCAGAGAACCTTGTTTGCAGAGCTGTTCCTAGCATTAACGTATCCTACACAGCAAGGACCATCCTAGACTATTTTCCATCCTACTTTGGATTCATGGGAAGGGAAGAAGGTAGCAGCAAATTATGTTGCCATGTAGGAATAGAATGAATAATGGATAAGGGAATTTCTCCAGGACTAAAACCGGTCCCCACTTGAGGTAAACCAGGTGCAGAGAGGACCATGCCAACCATGGGAAGACACAATTAAGTGGTAGCTCAGACGCCTGCTTCAGAGAAGCAGAGGAGAGGCTTAATTACAAAACCAAGTGAATGACATTTAAATAAGATTAAAAACAGGAAGGAGACAGAGAGCCTCCAGCAGAGCACAAATAGATGTCTCCAAAGAATCAGGTCAGAGAGAGAGCTGTCTGAGCACCATTTACATGCAATGAAGAGAAAAAGAAAAGCAAAGACAAGACTCAGGCAGGCCTTATTTTGTGGCCTGCCATGGAGCTAGGACTAGGTGCCACAGAACCCAAATCAAAACCTTCTCATCAGGGGAGATGGGTAATTTCACAGAGACTGACAGAAGAAAAATATTACCATCTCATTTGCTTAAGAGAGAAGTCAAGGAACTCAAAGGACAGGCCGGAAATAGCACTGGTGTAACAAGCTAATGCCACCAAAACCCCAGAGGCACTATAAACTCCAACCAATTTCAGCATCTCTGGACAAAATCACCAATTACCCAGGGACACTGCCAGCCATCAGCAGGCACACTGTCAATCAGCAGAGTGGCGCAAGAAAGACTCAGAAGTCAACACCTGCCAGTGGAATAATTTAAAAATACACTGGGTGGCTTTTCAGAATACAGGCATCTGTCTGGCTACAAACCTAAGCAGCTCACTGACATGGAGGCCAATGAATCAAACAATAGAATGCAATGGCCTTGTTCGTATGCTACCAGCCTCTCCAGGTAAACAGAGCACACAAGTCAGGATGCCAGCATGCCCGCACTGCCACAAGGTCCCACCCTCTTCTAAATGAGTCAGAAAATAAAACAAACCCTTTGTTTAAATGGAAGTCAGGGTCCATCCTTACCATTTTCCTTGCTGTTGATGTGTATCTGCTAGAACCTCCCACTCCCCATTTTCTTGGGGACAACACAAATCTCACAATTCCCACCCGCCCTCTTCTTTTTCCATAAAAGTGAGCTTTCATATGACAGTTCCCAGAGCCAGGACTTCGGGGAGTGTAGGGTCTCCACGCAGCGGCCTCTAGCTAAGCATGCTCAGCAGCCACTGCCTCCCTTCCAGGGCCCTGTATCCCCTGCTTGTTTTCCCCCACACGGTCCAACTGAACGATAGTAAAAATCACTCTCTAAGAACAGCTCAAACGGGGGCACACCTCATCCACAAGGGTACCTGTGTAACGAGCATTTGTACACCTAACCCTAAGTTGTGCCCCACATCTTTCAAATTAAAAATTAAAAATAAAGAAAAAAAGAAATCAAACAGTCAGTGAGACCACATCTCAGTGGAGCCATCTGATGCAGAACCAAAAACTGTACTTTCTGCCAGAATGAGGGAGGACCAATAACACACCTGTCCTGCTCCCTTGAGATCCAGAGAAGGATGACACCTTATCAAACCATGTGGTGTATCCCTTTAGAACCAGCATAGGCAGAGGAACCAAAGCAGAGCTACTCCTTTCCCTGTCTCTTCTACTTGACAAGATGGTCATGGGCCTATGACAGTTGATATTTCTCTGGATAGGAAGTGACTTCATGTGCAGAGAAAAGAACAAAGAGCGAGTTCTTGCTCTTTTAGGGGTTTTTACGTGGGAATCTTTTTCTCCCTCTAGCAGGCTAAACCTGTTAGAGATTCTTAAATTTTGCTTCTGCCAAGTTTCTGAGGGGATGAGAGAAAGATCCAAAATAGTATAAATGTTGAATTTAGCCAAATGTAGTGACTTGAAGGGGGGGAAAGCTTCCTGGCACTCTTTTTCAGTCCTTAGGCTTTCCATACTGCTGTACAGAATCTTTCATAACTAAAGTACAGAACCAGAGAGATACCTTCTAATGCCCCTGAACTGGAATACGCTAACTTTGAGAGGCACTGATTCCCAGAGAGAAAAGAAGTCTCTCTCTTCTTGCACGTGGAAGCTAGAGCAGGCTTAATTAGGCACATCGAGCCGAGAATATATCTTGCGACATATTTGCCTAAATCAGAGACAATGTAGGGGAATGTAGAAGAGCAATTTTAAAAACAAGACAGCAACAGCAGCTGCCAAAATACCCTTCTCATCTACTCTAGTTTTCCCTGCTATGCGCTTTTCCACTTGGACACCCTTTTCAAAACTAAAAGCAATAATATAGAAGAATCATATAAGATGTCACCCCTAGAGGAACCTGGGTGAAGAGTGCATGAAATGCTCGACATACTATTTTGGCAACTTCCCAGAAATCTATAATTACATCAAAATTAAAAGTCTGAAAAAGAAACTAAACTAACAGAAGCAATAAAACAATAAAAGGCTCAAAGGAGAATTTCTCAAAACCGAGGGGCTGCCAAACTGCCAGAGCCACAGTGACATAAGAACGACCGATAAACCGATGGCTCACGTCAACTTTTCTCCTGGAAACTTTCGGTACTGGGTGGCAACACTTAGGTATACCAAGCTTCCGACAAAAGGTCTCCATTCCCAGACTCAAGATGGACCTCAGCAAGAAGTCACAGGCTTCTGCTAGGGACGAGAGAACCAGCTGGATCCAGAACACTGCTACTCTCTGGGTTTTCCATTTTTCCTAGGAGGCATCTAAACGGTCAGGCCATGTACACTGTCTCTCTTTTTCACAAAGCTGTGAATGCTTCGGATGCTGTTTAGCACCGTGAAGCTGAACAGATTGTTCTGGGGGCTTCAGGGGCCGTTCTTCCTGTAGGGAGGCAAGTGTTCCTTAGTGGCCTGCATCTGAGCACAGGAGTCAGGAACTCTGAGTTCTGATCAGAACTCTGCTTAGTGTCTGGTTCCATGACCCTTAGCAAGTCACGTAACCCTTCTATGTCTCTGCTCCCTTCCCCAACAAATGGGGACAAAATAATGACTTGTCACTCAGAGATTTGGCAGAGTAAAAGGATAAGAAAAACTGCGATCCACAGATAAACGCCGGGTACAAAATGTTAGTATAAATCTGTTTAAATCAACCCATGTTCTCAGACTGCAGAAAGTCACACTATTTAAATGCAGGCTGCTCGGTGGCTCAGCCTGTAATCCTGCACTTTGGGAGGCTGAGGTGAGTGGATGGCCTGAGCCCACGGGTTCGAGACCCGCCTGGGCAGCGAGACCTCATCTCTACAATAGATCAAAACATCAGCCGGGCCTGGTAGCGCGTGCCTGTAATTCCGGCTACTCGGAAGGCGGAGGCGGAAGGATCGCCGGAGCCCAGCAGGCGAGGTTGTGGTGGCCGGAAGCAGCCACTGCACTCCAGTCTGGGCGACAGAGTGAGACTCCAACTCAAAAAAAAAAAAATTAGCCGGGCGTGGTAGTGCACACCTGTAGTTCCAGCTACTCGGAAGGCCGAGGCGGAAGGATCGCCGAAGTCCAGCAGGTCGAGGCTGCGGTGGCCGGGAGCGGCCACTGCACTCCAGTCTGGGTGGCAGAGTGAGACTCCAACTCAAAAAAATAAATAAATAAAATAAAAAATAAATGCAGGCTGCCTTTCCAATGCCCCTTCTTACTGCAGTGGAAGTAAAATAAGCTGACTCCATGAAGCTCTGTTCTAGTATTTCCCTCTCCAACAACTATACACTTCTCTCTGAACATTCTGTTCACTCTTTGGTTAATGGCTTAGAAAACATCAAAGTTTCCATTTTTACTTGGTTAAAAGCAATCCATGCATCTGTGGGTAAGAAATAAAGAGAAAATAAAAGAAATTACCCATCACTCTCTTCCACATCAAAAACTCAAATAAAACTAGGTTGAATCAGTAAGGTGATAAAATCAGCTCAACATTTTATCCTATGGGATTCCATTATTATTATTATTATTATTAATACTACAACTGTGAGGTGCAAACACAACATTGTGCTGCTTTAGAAGAATGCTGACCCATCATTAACGGAAATTCTACATATTCATTCATTCATTTATTTATTCATTCAAATGTCTTCTGAGTCCCTATTAAAAAGCCAACGGCCAGGCATGGTGGTTCATGCCTGTAATCCCAGCACTTTGGGAGGCCGAGGTGAAAGGATTGCTTGAGCCCAGGGGTTCAAGACCAGCCTGGGCAACTCAACAAGATCTTTCTCTACAATAAATCAAAAAATTAGCCAGGCATGGTGGCACATGCCTATAGTTCCAGCTACTTGGAAGGCTGAGGCAGAAGGATCACCTAAGCCCAGCAGGTCAAGGCCGCAGTGGCAATGAGTGTGCCACTGCACTTCAGCCTAGATGACAGAGTGAGACTCTGACTCAAAAAAAAAAGAAAACTTCTCCTTTCACTCAGACCAGGAGATCTGGGTAGCCTACATGTCAGAGAAAGAGCTTTCAAATTTTCTGTAACTTGGTGAAAAATAGAGATTTCTGAAAATAGGGCAATACAGAGAGGTAAGGGTTTTTTTTTCCTATATTTTAGTTAAAGTAAACCTACATATTTTCCCCCACATACCTGATACCATGGTGACAGGCATCATATAAATAGACAATGGCAGCAGGGAGTAGGTCACGGCTTGTATATGTAAAACCAGGAGTAGGAAAAGTTTGTCAGGCAAAACTAAATCCCAGCAAATACAGCTGGCTCCTCTTTGTCCAAAAATCATACCTGGGAATTCATTATAGGAACTTGGAGATCTCTGGCTACCTCTCCAATAACGAAGAGCTACTACAGTCAAAACAGCAAAGGAATAAAAATCAGCACTGAAGTACAGTGATACTAAACACCCACATTCCAAACTACAAAAGGTATCTGGAGCCTTGGCAATTGTTTCCTAGATACCCAAGGACTTCTGTGTGTCCAATCTAACAACACAGGCCCTACCTGTTTTATTTATAAACAAAATCCAATCACAGCTTGTAGCATATATATGGGCAAAGATAAATACGCATAAGCATATTTGTCATGATGAGTTTCACACACCTCCCTCAA
This sequence comes from Cephalopachus bancanus, assembly GCA_027257055.1. Classification (NCBI taxonomy): domain Eukaryota; kingdom Metazoa; phylum Chordata; class Mammalia; order Primates; family Tarsiidae; genus Cephalopachus; species Cephalopachus bancanus. Next base: position 4,351,939 of record JAPVLO010000143.1, read on the forward strand.
ATCTGTAAGTCTAGAAGGCAAAGAAAGAGTGAAAACATGGGCATTCCAGCATATAAGGGGTAGTGCCAGCCAAGGAGTGGGTGGATCCACCACAGCCACACTTGTATCCACTCACTGCAACAGTACACATGATTACCACTCCACTGCATCAGATGTAGCGCGTTGTAGTTTGCAGCTTTCCTTACCACCTGCTGCTCTGCGTCTCTGTGCGCTCAGTGCATGAATACATGGAGCCCGGGTTCCAGGAGGGCTCGCCCAGCCTACTAGGAAAAGTCACTAACCTCCCATCACAGGGAAATCTGGCGCAAACGTGTATGCCTTAGGAACAAGCAGCCACCCAGGCCTCACTAAGAGATAGCACATAATTGTAAACACAGCAGAACATGACAGAAAGTTCTCAAAGACATAAGGCCAACTGACTAACAGAATAAAAAATGATTTTTTTTCATGATTCCCTAATGCTAAGAGTCAGAACAGACAAATACAAAAAACATTTTAAAATCTCTTTAAAAGATAACTGCAGCTGGGCGTGGTGGCTCAAGCCTGTAATCTCAGTACTTTGGGAGGCTGAGGTAAGAGGAGTGCCTGAGCTCAGGGATTAGAGACCAGCCTGGGCAACTTGGAAAGACCTTGTCTCTACAATAAATCAAAAAATTAGCTGGGTGTGGTAGTGTGCCTGTTGTTCCAGCTACTCAGGAGGCTGAGGCAGAAGAATCACTTGAGCCCAGTAGGTCGAGGCTGCAGTGGCCGTGAGCATGCCACTGCACTCCAGCCTGGGTGACAGAGGGAGACTCCAACTCAAAAAAAAAAAAAAAGATAACTGCCTGTTTAAGCAAAAAATGATGGCAATGCATTCTGGGGTATATGACCCATGTAAAAAGTAAAAGGTATGACAACAATAACACAAAGAACAGGAGAGACAGTCCATATCGATAAAGGGTCAACTCATCAAGAGAAGAGTGGATGCAGCAGATGGGTAGAGGGGAAGCAGTGGGGAGCCTCAAAAGACAGATAACAGGGGAAGGAAACAGGGAAAAGAAACAGTGAGGAAGAAGACGGCAGATCACGGGAATGGGAGAAAAGTCAGAGATCACAGAGGCCAGAGACAGGACAGCCAGAACAAAAAAGAAAGCAAATAGAATGAAAGAGAAAACCGGAAGGGAATCAGAAGCAGCCAGAAACAACTACCATCATCAAGTGTTTCAAACTACAGCGTGTGATTTCATCCAAGTTACAGACATAAACTTTATTGTTACAAATCCTACAACTATGCCAACATACAGATTTGCATCATTTTTGTGTTTTTTCTTTAATCCTAGGCTTTTATAGACTAACAAGGCAACCACAGGCAACAAGAGTAGTCCTTTATTTTTTATTTTATTTATTTATTTATTTTTGAGTTGGAGTCTCACTCTGTCACCCAGACTGGAGTGCAGTGGCCACTCTCGGCCCCTGCAGCCTCGACCTGCTGGGCTCCAGCGATCCTTCCTCCTACCACGCCCAGCTAATTTTTGATTTATTGTAAAGACGAGGTCTTGCCAGGTTGCCCGGGCCGATCTCAAACCCGCAGGCTCAGGCAATCCACTTGATGGGATTACAGACTAAGACCGGCCTATTTTTTTATTATTTTTATTTTTTAGTTGGAATCTCCCTCCATTGCCCTGGCTGGAGTGCAGTGGGACACTCACAGCCACCCTAGCATCGACGTGCTGGGCTCCAGTGATCATTCTGCCTCAGCCTTCCAAGTAGCCAGAACTACAGGTGCACAGTACCACACCCGGCTAATTGTCCTTTATATTAGAGAGCTGTTACCTAAGAAATTCTACTAACATTAGTCATTTCAATCTCTTGAGATTGCCTGTTAACTCTTCTGACACTCCCTCAATCTCAAACTCACACCATCACACTCTTCTCTCCTAAACTACCAAAACACCACCATTACCACTTAGTGTTAGTCCCTACTCCCTCTTCGCCCCCATAGGCAGTCACTGCAAAGAACTTGCTAATCCATTAATTAAAGATTTCTACTTCCCATTATGGAGGACTAAATTTAGAAAGCCAAATTGGGTAGGGAGGAAACCATGTGTCACAACAAGTGAGATGAATTCCATGGAAGGCAGCTGGGTTACTGGCCTGTTTCTTATAAAGCCTTCGACACACACAAACCCTATTCTGCTGAAAATACAGAGAAGTTCGCCCATGGGTGGGCAACCATTCATCACTGTAATCATCTGGAGAAGACTTTATTGTGCCATCTAGTCTCAAAAGCCACAGGACCTATCAGTAAGCAACTGCCTCAGGGAACACATCTCCTCTGCTTTCCTGAAACCTGCAATTTAGTCACACACACAAAGGGGGTGGCAAGCCAGCATTAATTGTACCCTTAGAGAAGAGCCACTTCCTGCCTGCAGGGGTAGCAATGACTTTACTGGACACCAAATAGATACTAAGACAAAAGTAAACACTGTAATTTGATGTTTTGTCTCTGGGGGGGGCTGGGGTATAATCTGTCCTGTCTATAAACAGTAATAATGCCAGATGTAACACAAAGAGCAGGATTCCCCCCATCCCTCCCTCCCTCTCCCGATGACATTCCTCCTGAGATTACTCAGCTTGAGGAAACACACAGAAACCTCCCTATAGTCCATATGCTGCTGCCAAATGGAACCCAGTAAGAATCCAAGTCTGTACAGACTCCTCCTACCTCCCTCTTACTCAAAGGAAGACTCATTGGAACTAAAAAATATTCCATTGTTTCTACCAGCTGACAAAAAATTCAAGGCAAAGAAGAAACAGGAGAAAAATGTAGAATAGATATGTGACATGCCCAAGTCTGGATTAAAAAAGGCCAAAATAACAAAAAGTGTAAATGAAAACAGAGGCATTCTAAACAAACTAAATAAATGGCTGAAAAAAATTTGGCTGGGCATGGTGACTCACGCCTGTCATCCTGGTACTTTGGGAGGCAGAAGAGACAGGACTGCCTGAGCCCAGGGGTTTGAGACCAGCCTGGGCAACTTGGCGAGACCTCATCTCTACAAAAAAAAAAAAAAGGAGCTGGGTGAGGTGCCATGTACCTGTAACTCCAGCTACTTAGAAGGCTGAAGCAGAAGGACCACCTGAGCCTAGCCGGTAGAGGCTTTGGCGGCTGCGAGCATGCCACTGCACTCCAGCCTGCGTGACATAGTGAGACGTCAACTCAAAAAAAGAAAAAAATCAAAATTCATCCTGAGCCCAGGCCTAGGGGCTCATAAAAAGTATAGAAAAGAGGATACATTCAAGAAAGAAAGTTACCTGACCAGAGCTCCCGCCATGTGTAATGCAGGCGCACTCGACACTTCTTCTGGTAGCAAAGTAGTTTATGTACTACCTGAATGCAGCGCCTAGAGCAGAGAAAGAGAAGTAGGATAAGCCTAAGAATACAACACAGTAAGAGTTACAAGAGCTCCCCTTTCTTTAGTGAGTCAGCTTTGCAAAGGCCGCTAAAGACCCTGGATATGAATATGTATACATGCAAATAAAAAGTCTATCTCCTGATAGATAAATCTCTCTCATACACAAACACTGCTCATGCTACCCTCTTCCCCGTATCAATGGGGAAATGACTTACAGATCAACAGTCACTTAAGCACCACTGATACCTTTCCCTTGAGTATCTTTCCAAGGAGAAAAGATGAACCAGTGGGCCAGAATTAGACTACTCTATTCAAAGTAGCAGCCAGACTCGGTGGCTCAGCCTGTAATCCCACGCCTTTGGGAGGCTGAGGTGAGTGGATTGCCTGAGCCCGCGGGTTCGAGACCCGCCTGGGCAGCGAGACCTCATCTCTACAATAAATCAAAAAATCAGCCAGGCGTGGTAGCGCATGCCTGTAATTCCAGCTACTTGGAAGGCTGAGGCGGAAGGATCGCCAGAGCCCAGCAGGTTGAGGCTGCGGTGGCCGGGAGCGGCCACTGCACTCCAGTATGGGCGACAGAGTGAGACTCCAACTCAAAAAAAAAAAAAAAAACAAAGTAGCAGACACAGGATGCAAAAACACAAAATCAAAGATCTTAAGTCTCTATATCTATTTAAATTTGGTTTTTATTTAAATTTTAAATACAATTTTAAATTAATTTACAATTAAATTATATTGACATTAAAAGTTAAATTATGCAGGACGACATTGAAAATTGGTCTTCTGGTGATCTGAGATGATTATTTTGTAAACGACTTTCTAGAGTACAAGACACAGCTGTGTCCAACTGTATATAGCTGCCAACTAATTTTGTTTTTACTTTATCCTTTGCTATCTGTGTTACGACTCAGTGTGGATTTGTGTTTATACACATTTTTATTTGTATGATTCCAAAACCTCAAATGAATGTTTCCTTATGTGATTGTTAGAGAGAAAAGCTAAATAAAAAATTCAGTTCCTCAGTTGCATTAGCCACACATCAAGTGCTCGAGAACCACATGTGGCTAATGATTACCACACTGGGCAGCAAAGATATATAGAATTTCCTATCATCACAAAGATTTTTACTGAACAGCATTGTTCTAGGTCATTGGGAATATTCAGGGTATTCACATCTCAACAACATATACATATATGTTTTTGGGAATATTTCCACTTTCTCTTACCAAAAAGGCCAAGAAGCGATAGAGAATAATTCCAAATAAGCAGCTAGTAGGTTGAGGTTAAGATAAATGATATTTTTAAAATTATAAACCTAACAAAAATTTTTCACCTCTGAGAAAAGATTCTGAAAGGTTAAAGAGCCACAGATGAAATTATAAAGGAAAATATTGATGAAATTGATTATACTTCCTGAAAATACCAATCTGTGGGTATGGTGGCTCATGCCTATAATCCCAGCACTTTGGAAGGCCAGAGCAAGAGGACTGCCTGAACTCAAGAGTTCCAAGAGCAGCCTGGACAACATGGCATGACCTCGTCTCTACAGTAAATTTTAAGATTAGCCGGGCATGGTGGCGCATGCCTGTAATTCCAGCTACGTGGAAGGCTGAGGCAGAAGGATTGCCTGAGCCTTGCAGATAGACTGTAGTAGCCGTGAGCGTGCCACTGTACTCCAGCCTGGACAACAGAGTGAGACTCTGACTCAAAAATTAATAAATAAAATAAAATTAGACTGTGGTGATGGTTGCACAACCCAATAAATAAGTAAAAGAATTATATACTTTAATGCCATTTAAAAAAAATAACTCTGTGGCCTAGGTTTTCCCATTTTTGTCAGGAAATGCAAGTTACAGTTCTCACAGCAATGTTAATTTAATACATTCTATAGCTAAGTATGCTAAATTCCTGATTAAACCATCAAACATCCACTTTAATAGTCAGTCTGTATTATGTTGATAAATTGGTGTTTCTCATTTGAGAATTTTAGCTTTTGTATTTCCTATTTTCACTTTAAATTCACAGATTCAGTGTTCAATTAACTAAGATCTCAGCCCTTAGAATCCCTAATGTTTGGAGGCATTTAAATTGCCTAAAATGCAACATATTAACTACTCTAAGTTCTGAGTCACCACATCCTCAATGTCCTAAAAGTACCCAAATTAGGACAGTTAAAGGAGGGCTTGGTCAGCCAGAAGCCCAGGCCTTGGACTGTGCCCCTCTGGAGCCCAGGATCATCACACAAACCAAAAAGTTCCAGAGAACACTCAGACCTATCTTACTTTTTTGATTCATTCACTCAACAAATATGGACTGTATGCCAACTAAATGCTAGTGCTTAAATCTTATTATAGCTAAGCTGTAAAACTCCCAGAAAGCTGGACCCAGCTACCTGCAAGTTTCAAATGAAAGGAGCCCTTCGTTTGAAACTGCTCTGACATGAAAGCATGAGGTAGAAAAGGCAAAAAAGAGAAAATAAAGTAAAAGGACATAACAAAATGTGGCTCTTCTCCAGCCTGACTTATGTAACTTTTCTACCATACCCCCATGGCAATTCAGTTGAACGACAGCTTCAAGTGAAGGCTGCTCCTAGAGGTGCTGCTAAGACTCTCCCAGGTTCTATAGCTCTCACCTGAGACAAAGAATATCCTGAGACCCTATTAACTTCAGCAGGCACCATATTAATCTGTGGGGTGTCAATCTGACAATTCATGGACTCAAGCTAAAAGAGAGGTAGCTAATTTACTGGGTCTCTTAGAGAGAAAATAAGAAAGCAGAACGAACACTACTAAACTGCCTCTGTGGAGTGAGAGCCAAAGACATCAGGTAGAGGAAATAAAGTGTCTAACAACATACCAAAGACATAAATAAACTCAACTAAGTTTACAAGTTAAAGGCCTAAAATTACTCTTCTCTGGAAGTTTCCAGAATACCCCAATAACAGGGTGCACTGCTACCTTATTAGCCTATTCTGCTTGCTCCATGAGTCACACCTCTCTCTACTCACTCTCTGTAGCTCTAAGTGGTCTTGTAGGAGCCTCTTGGACACAGAATTTAATGAGCGCACTATATAACAGACCTCTTTTAAAAGTGCTGGGCATCTTCAGCAGCAATATTAAAAATATTTTACAAACCATGCAGAAATAAAAGTAACATATATGTCAATACATACATCAAAATTTTTAAAATAATTCTCTTTAATCGGGTGCAAGGGGCTCACACCTATAATCCCAGCACTTTGGGAGGCGGAGGCGAAAGGACTGCCTGAGTTGGGCAAGGGGGTGTGCACTTGTTCCAGCTACCTGGAAGGCTGAGGCCAAAGAACGGCCTGAGTCCAGCAGGTCAAGGCTGTGGTGACTGTTAGCAGGCCATTACACTCCAGTCTGGGCAACAGAGTAAGACTCCAACCCAAAATATAATAATAATGCTCATTTATTCTCCAAGTAAACTAACCTTGTGATATTGTAAAATATACACTTGGTCTTCAGTCCGTTCCCTGGACTAATTCCTAATTCCTAAAATCCTCAGACCCTCCAAAGTGGCGTCTTTTTATATGCCAACAACTGACCAGAGGCAAGCAGTCCCTGGATGGCTTCAGGATGGGGCTGGTGACCAAGGCTGAGTTAGAGGGTTAGATTTTCCCGAAGGAGGGCACAGGGGCTGAAGGTTAAGTTGATCCCCAACGGCCAATGGTTTGATCGATCACGTCTATGTCATGAAGCCTCCATGAAAACCCAGAAGGGCAGGCTCTGCAGAGCTTCTGGACAGCAGAATATGTGGAGGCTCACAGGAAGGTGAACGAGAGCCACCACATTCCAGCAGGGGGGCACCCCAACTCCATGGGCAGAAGCTCTGGGCTCTAGACCCTTCCAGACCTTGCCCTGTGTATCTCTTCATCTAGCTGTATATTTGTATCCTTTAAAAATATGCTTTGTAAAAATTTTTTTAAATTGTCCAGGCATGGTGGTGCACGTCTGTAGTCCCAGCTACTTGGGAAGCTAAGGTGGAAGGATTGCCTGAGTCCAGGAGGTTGAGGCTACAGTGAGCCATGATGAGTGATTGTGACACTGCACTCCAGCCTGGGTGGCAGAGTAAGATGAGACTCTGACTCAAAAAAGAAGAAAAAAAAAAGTTTTGTAATAAACTGGTAAATGCAAGAAGTATTTTCCTGAGTTCTGTGAGTTGCTAGGCAAGTTAGTCAAACCTGAATCTGAGGAGGGTGTTGTGGGAAGCCCGATTTATGGCCAGTCAGTGAGAAGCACAGGCAAAATAACCTGGGAGTTGTAGTTGGCATCAGAAGATGGCGGGGGGACAGTCTGGGGAAATGAACTCTCAACCTGTGGGAGCTGACACTAACTCCAGGTATACAGTGTCACAAATGAATTAGAGGACGCCTAGCTGGCGTCCACTGCAGAACTGATTGCTTGCTTGGTGTTGGGGGAAAACAGCTCCCTGACATTCGGTCACAAAAGTCTTCCGTGGTGATGTTTTTGAGAGAATAGAAGAAACACTTTGAGTGTGTTTTTTACACTCAAACTTGTACAAAACTGCTTACCAGTGATATAAATTGCATTGTAAATCATCCTAATAGTTTCCAAATCATGTGCTTCTTTTTAGAAATTGTGATGTGATTTCCTGTTGGATACAGTAGTCACTAGCTAAATGATGTCTTTGTTTGAGCTGTGAATTGCCTAGCAATTTACAAACTTTTCTATTAACATCCCTATGAAATTGATAAAGTCAGCTGGGCTCGGTGGCTCAGCCTGTAATCCCATGCCTTTGGGAGGCTGAGGTGAGTGGATTGCCTGAGCCCGCAGGTTCAAGACCCGCCTGGGCAGCAAAACCTCATCTCTACAATAAATCAAAAAAAATCAGCCAGGCGTGGTAGCGCATGCCTGTAATTCCGGCTAATTGGAAGGCTGAGGTGGAAGGATCACCGGAGCCCAGCAGGTCGAGGCTGCAGTGGCCAGGAGCGGCCACTGCACTCCAGTCTGGGTGACAGAGTGAGACTCCAACTCAAAAAAAAAAAAGAAACTGATAAAGTCATTAGGTCCCTGATGCTAAAACCACTACGGCAACCAGCATGAGTGGCTGGATGCTGCCCATACACAACCACCCACGTACAGTACATTCCTGGGTGCCAGTACCTTTCACATGGCCTGGATCTGGACAGCATGCACCTGGCTCCTGAGCCACTCCAGAGCAGAAGGGAGATGCCACCTACATCCTACCCTGCTGTCACCACTCCCTGGGTCACAAAAAGGCAAGCTACAGCCACACCAGCACTGCTTTTAGGCTTATTCCTGTTTCCACAGTCACCCAACAAGTGACATCATAGGCCTTGTGGTCTCAATAACTTATACTATTTCCCAAGAAGAATAAAAAATTTAATAACTGCTACAGTCTTAAATATATATACTGGCAGAATGACTCCAAACGTACTGCTTCTTGGAGGGTTTCTTTTATGCATGTAGGGGTTTCCTATTTCAACACAAAATGGGCTCCACTTTTTTCCAAAATCTTCTTGAAGGTCTACTGAAGTCTGTACCTTTCTTCTGGTGCCTACCCACAGGTTTGGAAGTTTCTGACTTAAGAAGCGTCCACGGTGGGGTGCAATGGCTCACGCCTGTAATCCCAGCACTTTGAGAGGCCGAGGCAGGAAGAGTTTTAGAACAGCCTGGGCAACATACTGAGACTCCATCTCTACCAAAGAAAAAAATCAAAACATTAGCTGGGCATGGTGACATGCACCTTTAGTCCCAGCTACTTGAGAGGCTGTGGAGGAAGGATCACCTAAGCCCAGGATGCAGTGAACCATGATCGTGCCTGGGCAACAGAGTGAGATCCCAACACACACACAAACACGAAGAGCCAAGTTTTCCATGTAAGACTAATTTAAAGGAGAGTTTATTCTCCCTGAGATCATTTCCCCTCACTCTCAAATCCCACGGTGGCAGTGGGGGTGGCTACAGGAACCAGAGAGTACAGCCAGGAGTAGAAATTAATTGGTTGAGTTTTCCTACCTCTTACTGCTCTAGGCATGACTTTTCTTTTTTGTATAAGCGCCTTTCCCTACCATTACTTTACCTACAGCACTCACACACAGAAGTGAAACTATTTCATTTCTGACCCAGATTCTGGCTTTGAGTATTAAGTTCTTCCATACTCCATATTTCTTCATATTCTACTAGGAAGATTACAAACTTATCTGAAATGGTAGAAATTCATTTTGCTTTCAATTTCTCATTCTGCTGTACACTGCTGAAAAGCAGTACATAATGAGAAGTGACAACAGCAGCCCAGCTTGCTGCCCAGCTGGGAGCAGATAAGTCCACCTGAAAAGACTTGATGCTCCAAATACCAAAAACCGGAAAGGGAGCTGGAGGTGGGGAAGAAAGATGTGGAAACATGCCCACGGGCAGGGATGAAGAAAGCGAACTCAGGCTAGGGGTGGGACTTTCTGCCCAGTCTGTCAACTTGATGCCTCGTTATTGTCCCCATCTTCCTACCCTCCGGACAGTCAATTAGGGAGCACACAGTAAAGCCTCTAAGAAGCAAAGCAAGACAAAAACTCTTTTGAGGGTGAAGTTAGGAACTAAGGGAAGAGAGGGTGAGAACATTTAGCACAGAGCAGGCACCTACAACTCTACAGTACTGAACATACAATCGTATCAAATCACTCCCACCTTTAGCTGTTTCCCATCATCCACTTAATTTCAGGCAAGCTTTTTTTCTACTCTCTTACCTTTACTCCACGCATCCTATACTCTAACCATCCAGAATTACCTTCTCCTCCCTGAACATACCACATTTTCAAGCCTTCAAGACATGAACATGCTGGTTCCCTACCTGGTACGTCCACCCCTCACTCCTTTACACAGAAAATGCCTAGTGCTTCTTCATGACTCAGGTCAAATACAACCTTCTCTGCTATCTTCTCTGATGGTCCAGTAAGCATAGTCACTCTATATCAATCTTTCCTTTGTCATTTATCCCAGAAGTAGTTAAGAGTACACTGGGTCAGAGAGCAATGAGTATGAATCCTGGTTATGCAACTTACTAGCTGTGCAACAGGGATACTGGCCACAAGATGGCCCCAACCATCCCCACCTCCTGGTATTCGTACCATGTGTAGTTCCTTGCTACACTGTGTCAGAGTTGGTCTTTGTGACCAAGAGAAATGGTATGTCACTTGTGATTAGGTTATAAAAGATATTATAGCTTCCACCTTGGGCTGTCACTCTCCTCCCCTTTCTCTCTTGGATTAGCTGCTTTGGGGAAAGCCAGCTGCCATGCCCATCAACCCTACGGAGATGCCCACATGGTACAGAACTGAGGCGTGCCAACAACCATTAAATGAGTCTAAAAGCAGATTCTCCAGTGCCAGTGGAACTTCAGATATTCGCAGCCCATGCTGACACTTTGATTACAGTCTGGTAAGAGACCCTATTACAAAACTATCCAGCTAAACTTCTCCTGGATTCCTGAACCACAGAAACTGCGAGGTGATAAACGTTTGCTTTAAGCCGCTAAATTTTGGGGTAGTTTGTTACACAGCAATAGATAATGAATATACCTGGGAAAGGATGGGAACTAACCAGGATCTGCAGTAAGAAAATTGGGGTTCGGTTCATGACCCGCCTGGGCAACTTGGCGAGACCTCATCTCTGCAATAAATCAAAAAATTAGCCGGGCGTGGTAGCACTCGCCTGTAGTTCCAGCTACTTGGAAGGCTGAGGCGGAAGGATCGGAGCCCAATAGGTTGAGGCTGCGGTAGCCGGGAGCATGTCACTGCCCTCCAGCCTGGGCAACAGAGTGAGACTCCAACTCAAAAAAAAAAAAGAAAAAAGAAAATTGGGGTTCAAGTTCAGGTAATGGTGCCTACTAGCAGAATAAACCTGGACAAAATATTTAATCTCCTGAGCCTCAGTTTCCTTACTTGTAAAATAAGAACACTGAACTACAGTAATACATGCTATAAAGTAAATAGAATATCCTAAAACTATAATCAAGCGAGAAATAAAGTCTACAGCAAAAATAAATCTGAATACTGAGAAAATTGGGGTTCAGTTCATGACCTGCCTGGGCAACTTGGCGAGACCTCATCTCTGCAGTAAATCAAAAAATTAGCAAAAATAAATCTGAATACTGAGATACCAAGGTTCAGAGACCCCATCTAAAAAAAAAAAGCAAAAAACTTATCTGTTAGGTGTTATAAAAAGTAAATTTTCACAGCCTTTGAATTGAAATAAAAGATCAGAATTACTTTTAAATACCCAAAAAGCATAAAAAAATGCAAACCGTAACTCACTTACCTAAAAGTAAAATTATATCGTTTCAGACCTGAAAACCCAAGATTATATAATCTATAAGATATCAAAAAGCTGGAGGTCTGTGCTGTTTAAATAGAGTAAAATCCTTTATCCTTCCCTAGATCACTGGCCTATCCCTGGAATAAGGTACTCTGAGTTTGCTGTACACCAAATTGCTCTCTTGTCCAAAACATGGAGGTAGTAATTCTGTTGTTAGACACACTAAGATGCTTTTAAAGAAAAGATAGGCCGGGCTCATTGGCTCAGCCTGTAATCCCAGTGCTTGGGGAGGCCGAGGTGAGTGGATTGCCTGAGCCCATGGATTCAAGTCTTGCCTGGGCAACTTGGCGAGACCTCATCTCTACAATAAATAAAAAATTAGCCGGACGTGGTAGCGCGCACCTGTAGTTCCAGTTATTTGGAAGGCTGAGGCAGAAGGATTGCTGGAGCCCAGCAGGTCGAAGCTTCAGTGGGTGACAGAATGAAACTCCAACTCAAAAAAAAAAAAGAAAAAAAGAAAAAAAGAAAAGATAATACAGATATTTGGGATCACATCAATGTGGCACAGCTGTTCCTGAGTACTAAAGAGAAGACTGTATAAGTGGCAAAGAAGAAAGAAAACTTTAAGTCTTTTTTTTTTTTTTTTTTGAGTTGGAGTCTCACTCTGTCACCCAGACTGGAGTGCAGTGGCTGCTCCCGGCCACCACAGCCTCGACCTGCTGGGCTCTGGCGATCCTTCCGCCTCAGCCTTCCGAGTAGCCGGAATTACAGGCATGCGCTACCACGCCTGGCTGATTTTTTGATTTATTGTAGAGATGAGGACTTGCTGCCCAGGCTGGTCTCGAACCCGCGGGCTCAGGCAATCCACTCACCTCAGCCTCCCAAAGGCGCGGGATTACAGGCTGAGCCACCCAGCCTAAGTCTTAAGCTTTATTAAAATATGGTAATGAGGCTGGACCAGCAGCTCAGGCCTGTAATTTTTTGGGAGGTGGAGGTGAGAGAACTGCCTGAACCCAAGGGTTCGAGACCAGTCTGGGTAACATAGGGAGGCCTCATCTCTACAATAAATTTAAAAATTAGCCGTGTGTGGTGGCATGTGCCTATAGTTCCAGCTACTGCGAAGGCTGAGGCGGAAGGATCGCCTGAGCCCAGCAAGTTGAGCCTGTGGTGTCCGTGAGCGTAAGCACTGCACTCCAGCCTTGGAAACAGAGTGAGACTCCAACTCAAAAAAACAATGATGACAGTCAGGTACAGCAGCACACACCTATAGTTCCAGATACTTGGGAGGCTGAGGTGAGAGGATTGCTTGAACCTAGGAGTTAGAGATCAGCTGATACAACACGGTAAGACCCTGACTCAAAGAAAAAATAAAATATGATGATTTTCTGTGGCCTCTAGTTGTCCTTGTTGTTAGAATTGTGACAATCAGATCTCCTCAGGAGACAGGAATCTCCCAGCCAGGCCACTGGAGACATAATATGCCTTGCTAGCAGGACTCTAGCTAAACTGTTAGGACAGTGTAGGCTAAGAATGGTCCAGAAGCCTATCGCTCTCACTGCTTCCTCCCTTCTAACTACTACTGACTACTTTGATGCTAAAGCCCAGAGACAACTGGGTGGCTGCTGGTGTCACCTATCTTTGGAATACAATGGCCACAATCACCGTAGGAATGCCCCGCCCTGCTCTTCATGCAGCATGCCTAGAGTAACCATGAGGATGTGTGCAGAATCCAAATTGTGGCTTGTACTTTTCCTCCTTTCTGAAAAGACGTACAAATCCAGGCCGTAAAATGTTGTCTGACATTTCTCCACAAGCAAAAGTCTTTTTCTTGACGTATACATAAACCATAAATTTTCTATCACACAGCTCTTCAAAACCGATTGGCACACATTAAATGAACCATGGTACTTACACATAGAGATCCATAGGAAACTCCTTCATCATGTGTGTTACAATAAACTCTACCATTAGGTCTGAAAGGAAAAAGGAGAGAATCTGTATCGATTATGAAGGGATATCCCCAAAAATCAGTAACTGTCTTTTTGGAGGGTAGGCCTCTTGCAGTACACTCGGAATTTGTTCCTCCAGATCAAATGGTCAACCAAAGTTTTTATCTGGAAGTTTTGAGACGGCTGTGCCATGATTTGCGGACGAAACATCCTGAGTTGTGGTAAAGAGGCGACTGGTTCTTCCACCACAACAACCCGCTTGCCCACACCACACTGAGTGCGCAGCAGTTTCTGACCAACAATGGCATGACCCCCATGCCCCACACCCTCCCGATTCACCTGATCTCAGCCAATAACATTTTTGTTATTTCCCCAGATGAAAAAAGTCCTCAAAGGGAAACATTTTGCCAATGTGGAAGAAGTAAAACAAAAAATGGCAGAAGCACTAAAAGGCATCAAAACTGACAAGTTCAAAAACTGTTTTGAGCATGGAAAAAACGTCTCAGTGGGTGTATTGCATCAAACAAAAGTACTGAAGTTTATATACATGTAAGAACACATAAGTTTTTATAAATAAATTCCAGGTTTTTTTAGGTCTTCCCTCATACAATGAATTTCATTCCTTGTCTTTAGAAAAAAGGCTTCTGAGTACACCTTGCATTCACAATGAATGGCATCCATTAACCACATCTGTCTTCACATGCACTTAAATTTAAATAAAGCACTTTTTGCAATATTCTTCACCACCTGCCACTCATAAAGTAACAAGGAAATTGGTTCATTCTCCTACTTCCAGAAGCACACCTTGCCCTGCCAATAAATTCACTGCATAGGTATTTCATATCATGGCACCCCATGCAAATGACAGTGAAATCATATCGTGAAACTAGAGCAGCAAGAAAAGTGAACAAAAAATTATGGATCCCATTTGTGTAACCAGAGACTTGGCTCTAAAGCTATGTCAGTCTCTCTTATCTCACTATCATGCTCAGTTTGAAAGATATTGACTGAAATGGTCTGTGGAGCTTTGGGTCAATAGATGCTGATTATATAGTCTTAATTACTGATTCTAAAATCAAGTAGATTTAGAAACTGGGGCTGAATATTCCTAGTGAAATGAGATTAAGAGTTCAGCTAACTCCCTGAGGGAAATGCAGAATTCTGGACAAAAGTACCCAAGATACAGCCTCTACCTGTCAATTCTGTCAGCCTCATCTCAGCTTAATTTCCTCAGAGGAGGTTTTATATATCTGAACCTTGAACTTTAAGCCTCCTGGCCAACTGAAACATCGATTTGGACCAAGAAAGGGAGGGAAAAAGCCAGGCTCGGTGGCTCAGCCTGTAATCCCGCGTCTTTGGGAGGCTGAGGTTAGTGGATTGCCTGAGCCCGTGGGTTCAAGACCCGCCTAGGCAGCAAGACCTCATCTCTACAATAAATCAAAAAATCAGCCAGGCGTGGTAGCACATGCCTGTAATTCCGGCTACTTGGAAGGCTGAGGCGGAAGGATCACCGGAGCCCAGCAGGTCGAGGCTATAGTGGCCGGGAGTGGCCACTGCATTCCAGTCTGGGCAACAGAGATAGACTCCAACTCAAAAAAAAAAAAATAAAAAGAAAGAAAGGGAGGGAAGAATTTGAAATCTTGATCGGGAGTAAAATATTTTACAAATTTAAGCCATGTCCCAAGTTTAGACACAGCCATTTGTCTCTCTGGAATGATTTTTTCTTTGAATAACAGCTCTCTTTATAGTACTCTATTCACTGGGGTTGTTTAGCCAAAGATAACAACACAGTTTCTTGGGCCAAAGAAGAAACATAACCAGTACTCCTCTAAGGTTGAAGCATACCAACCAGGAACTCCTCCTCATCTTAACCATGAAAACCTATCACCGTCACAGAGAAGTGCTCTTTCTGAGGATACTCACCCAATACAGCGCATACTAAAGGACGGCAGGGAAGGTTCTTGTCTGCCGCCTTCTTCCTGTGTCTCATAGGCTTTGTACACAAAACAGAAAGAAAATTAGTAGATGCCTGAACTGGTATCCAAGAGCCCACCATCCTGTTTCTCAAGCAAATAAATCATGATTACAAGTGATGCTATCTTTTCTTTCTTTGTCGAGTGGTGGGGCAGCGGTGCAAGGAAGACTTCCAAACGCTTCTCAGTTATCAATGCAGGCTTGTGACAAAACACAATTCACAGCAAGACAACAAACAGCCCCACAGGACACTGAAGCATACTATCATGGAAAGGCTGTAGTTTTTGCTTTGATTTTACCTATACAAGTGGCATCACTAACAACAAAAACTGGTGTTTTTCTTGGACAATAAATAATAAAAAGAAGAGGAAGTAATGGTGGCAGCTACAGAGGCAGGTACGAACCAGTTACAAAAGCCTAAAGTAAGTTTCACTGTAAACCTCAGTGTGATTTTTTTTAATACATCTCCAAGTTTTAGGAAATTTCCTTATCTTTCTCTCAGATGTGTAAGTCAGAACAGCAGCTAGTGTTAGCCAATCAAACATCATACTATAATTTGAAAACATAAGACTCAGATCCATCTCCTTGTTGAAATCTGTGCTATTGACATTTTTTTTTTTTTTTCTTGAGTTGGAGTCTCACACTGTCACCCAGACTGGAGTGCAGTGGCCACTCCCGGCCACTGCAGCCTCATCCAGCTGGGCTCCGGCGATCCTTCTGCCTCAGCCTTCCAAGTAGCCAGAATTACAGGCATGTGCTACCACGCACGGCTGATTTTTTGATTGATTGTAGAGATGAGGTCTCGCTGCCCAGGCGGGTGTCGAACCCGCAAACTCAGGCAATCCACTCACCTCAGCCTCCCAAAGGCGCAGGATTACAGGCTGAGCCACCGAGCCCGGCTTAGCTACTGACATTTTCTAGCCTCACTGCCATGGATATATGTTTGTGGATCTTTCTGTCCCCTCGACAAAGAAAAAGCTCTATGGCACACAAAAAAACCCCAACGACAGGCTTGGGCTTGCTGAACAGCAGTCATGCAGGAGACCTTTGGCACAACTTTCCACCCACATTTTTTCTGGTAGAATCAATTTCACCCCAACCCTGCCAACACAAAAAAAATTTCCTCCAAGAAAAAACAAGAAATGGCCATTGCCTTGCTGAGCGATGGTATGGCCGTGTGCTCTTTGAGCTATGGCTAGGCCATGTTTTCCTAAGCTTTGGCCCCCTCCACTACCTTGGGGAGGTGAATCACCTCTTTCTCTCTCTCTCTCATTTACTTTCTAAATAAACTATATTTTCTAATCTAAAAAAAGAGAAAAAAACAAGACGCAAAAGAAACACTTACCATTCTATGTAAATTTACACGAAAATTCATGTTGTCGTCATGCAAAAATGCATTTGCATACTGATCCTAATAAAAATAGAGAAAAAAGCAAGAAATGAGAGTCATATTTAAGAAACTCAGTTTGTAATCTATCACACCTCATACAAATCCTTGAACTTGAAAAATTGCTTTCGCTGGGCTCAGTGGCTCAGCCTGTAATCCCGTGCCTTTGGGAGGCTGAGGTGAGTGGACTGCCTGAGCCCGCGGGGTTTGAGACCCACCTGGGCAACTTGGCAAGACCTCATCTCTAAGATAAATCAAAATGAGCCAGGCGTGGTAGCGCGCGCCTGTGGTTCCAACTACTCGGAAGGCTGAGGCGGAAGGATCACCGGAGCCCAGCAGGTCGAGGCTGCGGTGGCCAGCAGCAGCCACCGCACTCCAGTCTGGGTGATGGAGTGAGACTCCAACTCAAAAAAAAAAAAAAATTACTTTCAAGGATCAGAGGGAAAGTTAATGTGAAGAGCTTAAAGCCTTATGTCAAACTCTACTTTAGCCATGAGATTTTACTTGTGCATAATTTCCCAACGTGTCTCTAACTGGTCAAAAATCTCTAAGCAAATTAAAAACAATAAAAATTAACACACGGGAACTTGCAGCAAATGCTGAAAGGACTCTGTTTTCCTATTCCCTCTTCCGTCCCATCTGCCCAAGGAGCTGGCTCTGTTTGTAACAGCTTAGAGGTTTTCCCAGGGGCTGTAGGATTCATGTAAAGGCTCCACATGACACTTCAGGAGTGGCAGGAAAGGTCTGTGCTCTGCTGGGAGTGGACTCAGCACAGCAGGAGAAAACGGCTACATACGAGGCATGAAAGAAGATAAGACCTTGTCTATCCTGGCTTTGCTGAAGACTGAAAAATCAAAACCCTCTCACTACAGAAGGATAATAAACATCCCTTGGCCCTTTCCCAGCACCTCTTCTGAAGATCTGACATGTCTACAGACTCCAATTACTAGGAACTGTTACAATTTGTGGAAAACAACTCCTTTAAAGATTTCTTAGAAAGAGTGCTGAAAAGCAATCACACCAGGCTCTCTGCCAATAAGCAGCTCTTCCATAACCAGCTACCCCAGTCTCGTGAAAAGGTCATCTTTCCAGAGAGCATAAAAAGAGAAAGACGGTGAGAGATCGCTACTCCATGTGGACCACCTTCACTACTTTTAAGACAGAAAAGAGCAGAGTAAGGAACAGGAAAGGGGAGGCTGCAGCTACAAACTTAGCTCTCAACGGACTCAAGTTCTGCCATTCCAATGTGTCACCAAGATCTTCCTTCCTACAAAGCTGAAGCACCTCTTCATTCTTCCCTTCAGCTCTTGTTCTTCACCACAACTGCAACCTGCCCAACTTTACTGACTTTCCAACTCTCCTCTCTGGCTTTACTCTTCACCCAGCCAAGGAAATCTGAGTTCCTTTTTTATCTCACTGAATTTTTTTTAGAGACAGGGTCTCACTATGTTGTCCAGGCTAGAGTTACAGTGGCTATTCACAGGCACGGCTATTCATAGGCGCATTTTTTTTTTTTTTTTTTTTTTGAGTTGGAGTCTCACTCGGTCGCCCAGACTAGAGTGCAGTGGCTGCTCCTGACCACCGCAGCCTCGGCCTGCTGGGCTCCGGCGGTCCTTCCACCTCAGCCTTCCAAGTAGCCGGAATTACAGGTGAGCACTACCATGCCCGGCTAATTTTTGATTTATTGTAGAGATAAGGTCTGCCAAGTTGCCCTGGCGGGTCTCGAACCCGCCAGCTCAGGCAATCCACTCACCTCTGCCTCCCAAAGCGCTGGGATTACAGGCTGAGCTACCGAGCCCGGCAGCACATTTTTTTTTTAATTGGAGTCTCACTCTGTCGCCAAGGGTGGAGTGCAGTGGCACATCCATGGCCACCACAGCCTCAACCTGCTGAGCTCAGGTAATTCTGCTTCAGCCTTCCACGTAGCTGGAACTACAGATGCTTGCCACCACACCTGGCTATTTTTTTTATTAATCATAGAGATGAAGTCTCGCTAAATAATTGCCCAGGCTGGTCTCAAGTAATCCTCTCGTCTCTGGTTCCCGAAGTGCAGCTCACAGGTGCAACTATAGCACACTATAGCCTTGACCTCCTGGACCCAAGCCATCCTTTTGCCTCAGGCTCCGGAGTACTGGAACTACAGGCGCCACCACACCGAGGCTCCTGAACTCTTTTCTCACTTTGTTAAATGCAAAAGACCCAACATCGGCAGCTTCAAAGGGGCAGAATTATTTTTTCTAAAGAGGTGTAAGTCTCTTGTTTAAAACTCTTAACAGCCAAAATCTTCTAGTTCTCAATTACAGAAATTATATCACAATTCATTACTAACTCATCTAGAAGAGGCTGACTGAGCTTCTGCTATGTGCCAGACACTGAGAACACAGGGATAAAGGAGACAAAGTCTCTGTTGACAGAGCTTACACTCCAGCGGGAGTGACAGACAATACAAAGGCAAAGGGTCTTCTCTCCCAAACTTTAGGAACTGACATTAATGAGACAGGAACGGGGGGTGGGGCAAGGCAAGAAAAGACAGCCCTCTGTACGAATAAGAGACTGACGAATAGCAGAAGGCTGGTAAGACCTACCTCTGCAATACAGGTAAGGATAATCAGACAGAGTTTGCCACTGTGAAGCCTGTGTTCATCTGTAAAATAAATAAATAAATAAACTCTTCTCTGTAAATCATCCAGACCATGTTTCAATACAAAGACATATAAAAAGAAACAGTCACACTTTTCTTTCTCCACAAAATTCATAACTGGAAATCAAGATATTATTAGAGTAGTATCTCTTGCTTCTCTCCTAGGCAAAAGAATTCCCCCAAAAGATTTTTTCCTAAGTACCCTGGTAGTCTGTTAAACAGCTAACCACCTTTCTGAGAGCCCTCTAACTCTTACTCCGATTGTCATGGCCTAAACCAGGGACATACCCTTTGACTCTAGATCAGGCTTTTGCTTCCAGATAGTTGGTCCATTCCTTTCTCCACCTCCTCATCCACCAGCTATAAACAACGCCATCTGTAACCACCTACCCACAAATCTAGAAAATTTAATGACTGTACAAAGCAAACTGGCAATAAAATCAGAAATAAATTAACTGAAGACAAGAGCTCAGCCACGCTTCTCCTTGCATTGTACACATTACTTATGACCTGAAAAGCTAGGGACTCTTTTTTTTTTTTTTTGAGTTGGAGTCTCATTCTGTCACCCAGACTGGAGTGCAGTGGCCGCTCCTGGCCACTGCAGCCTCGACCTGCTGGGCTCGGCGATCCTTCCACCTCAGCCTTCCAAGTAGCTGGAACCACGTCCTGTCAAAGTTGGTCACACAACAAATATTTGCTTAGCACCTACTGTGTGGCAGGCACTGTGCTAGGCACTAGAGACAGAGCACTGAACTAAACGCAGGTCCCTAGTTTCCCAGAACTCATATTCTACTTATTTAAAAATTTTTCAGCCAGGCATGGTGGCTCACGCCTATAATCCCAGCACTCTGGGAGACCAAGGCGAGAGGGTTGCCTGAGCACTGGGGTTTGAGACCAGACGGGGCAACTTGGCGAGACCTTGCCTCTACAATAAATCAAAACACTAGCCGGGCATAGTAGTGCCCACCTATAGTTCCAGTTACCTGGAAGGCTGAGGCAGAAGGATCGCCTGAGCCCAGCAAGTAGAGGCTGTGGTAGCCGTGAATGTGCCACTGCAGCCCTGGAAAAAAGGTGCTAAAAGCAGAGCCAGATCAAGGGAATGAGAAACACAAAGTTCTGGAGAATGGACAGGAAAGGAGTGAGTGAGAAGGGGACACAGAGAAAGCTTCAACAACATTAATAAGGCTGTATTTGTTTAAGTTGGGTGGTAGGTTCACTTATGCTCATTCTATTATCATACTTCATAACTTATGACAATGTTATTCTCTATACCTTACCATGCATATCTATTAAAAGTATATTTTTGTGGGCATCAAACAATAAATATATGATAAGGGCAAAAAAGATAATACCCTGGGAGGAACAGCAGAGCCAAGAGGAGTTGCTTCTACTGAAAATATCACAAGATGCTGTCAGCCGAGGCATGCAGCAGGTCGGGCTGAAGGACGAGAGGTGGGCCGCTGAAGTCTCACAGGAGCCATCTTTGAAATTAACTCATCAGACCTCGTCCTGTCTTTTGCCATACTTAAGATGCCTGTTGGCAAAGACCTAGTCCAGCCTGAGTTTAAAGACACTCTCTGAGCCCACCCATTCTGCAATCAGTCAGCCCTTAGTTTTGCCTTCCATTTTATGGATGGCAAGTGACCAGGACAGAGAGGCTTAATCCCTTAATCTAAAAATGAGTTCCAAGGGCCTCAATTCACTGCTATATCAGGAAAAGCTGAAAGTTCGTTTTCTGGGTCATATCCATGTAGTTTCTCTTCTGTGGCTGCTGCAGCATTTCCAGAGAAAGAAAAAGGCTATCCATTTCCATACAAAAGCTATGGCCTCAGGAAACTCCAATACACAAGAGTCTTGTTATCTTTGCCACCAGGTCTCACCTGCAGATCTTGGAGGTTGAGCCATCTCTGCAGCTCCCAATGGGCTGTTCTATGTTGGGAGTTTATGACATGGACTACTTGTATCTATCTCATCCCTGTATACAGCTTTCTCTCTTGAAGCAGCACACTCATAAGGCACCAGAGAAGAAAAAAGTCAAAGTTTGCAAGGCAGAAATCTCCAAGAGCTAATACAATAGGTCTGAATAGAGCATGGCTTAGGCTCTGCCCACCAGGCTCCTTTCCTCTCTGGCAATTCTTTTCCCTGGTTATCTTTTAGCTCTCTTGTCTCTGTCTAACAAAGTTTCCTTCTTACTCTAAAAGCCTCCAAGTCAGGTGTGGTGGCTCAGCCTGTAATCCTAGTGTTTAGGGAGGCCATGGTGAGAGGACTGCCTGAGCCCAAGGGCTCGAGACCAGCCTGGGCAACATAGCAACACCTCGTCGCTACAATAAATTAAAAAATTAACTGGGAGTGATAGCACATGCCTATAGTCCCAGCTACTTGGAAGACTGAGGCAGAGGGATCAAGGCTGAGGTAGCCATGAGCACACCACTACACTCCAGCCTGCGTGACAGAGTGAGACTCCAACTCAAAATATAAAAATAAAAAAAGAAAGCCTCCAAGGCCGGGCTCAGTGACTCAGCTGGTAATCCCAGCACTTTGGGAGGCCAAGGCGAGTGAACTGCCTGAGTCCTCAGGTTTGAGACCCACCCGGGCAACTTGGTGAGACCTTGTCTCTACAATAAATCAAAAACTAAGCCAGGCGTGGTAGTGCAAGCCTGCAGTTCTGGTTACTTGGAAGGCTGAGGTGGAAGGATCGCCGGAGCCCAGCAGGTCAAGGCTGCAGTGGTCGGGAGTGTGCCACTGCACTCCAGTCTGGGCGACAGAGTGAAATACCAACTAAAAAAAAAAGCCTCCAAATCTTGGTCTTCCACTTCAATAAAGCTCTTGCCTCTCGGCTCCATTCTGCAATTCCTGAAAGCTCTCAAACCAGAAACCTGCTCGCTTCACTTGGCAAGTAACAGACTTCTACAGTATACTTAATGCCAGCCTAGGCACATTGGCTCACACCTGTTATCCCAGCACTTTGGAAGGCCAAGGCAGGAGGATCACTTGAGGCCAGGAGTTAAAGACTAGCCTGCGTTAGCTGGGCTCGGTGGCTCAGCCTGTAATCCCGCGCCTTTGGGAGGCTGAGGTGAGTGAATTGCCTGAGCCTCTGGGTTCGATACCCACCTGAGAACTTGGTGAGACCTCCTCTCTGCAATAAATCAAAAAATTAGCCGGGCGTGGTAGCGCGCACCTGTAGTTCCAGCTACTCGGAAGGCTGAGGCGGAAGGATCACCAGAGCCCAGCAGGTCGAGGCTGCCGTGGCCGGGAGCGGCCACTGCACTCCCGTCTAGGTGACGGAGTGAGACTCCAACTCAAGAAAAAAAAAAAGACTAGCCTGCGCAACACAGTGAGATCCCATCTCCGCAAAAAATGTTTAAAAATTAGCCGTGCATGGTGGCTGAGGCGGGAGGATCACCTGAGACCAGGCAGTCGAGGCTGCAGAGAGACATGACTGTACACTCTAGCCTGGGTGACAGAGTGAGACCTTACCCTAAAAAAAAAAAATGAAAAAGAAAAAACAATGATGTATACTTACTGCCTAAGGAAACCTTAAACCACCTCAACAAGTCATCTATCCTCATGGAAAGTAAGTGGCAAAAACCACAGTATTTTAGCAATTTTGCTTCTACAGTGCAAATGCTTTGTTTATCTGGAAATCTGAACTTTGCTCATGAACATAATTTAAGAATACAACTAGTGAACAGTTAGTTCCTAAAATAGGATTTAAAGGTTCTGAAAAGGAAGATTTATGAAGGAAGAATATATGCCAAATTATTGAGTGATTAATGCTGGAGAGTTTAATTACAAAGAACTTTCACTCTCTAACTACTGCTAGAATGTTTTAATTTTTTTTTTTTGAGTTGCAGTCTCACTCTGTCGCCAGACTGGAGTACAGTGGCCGCTCCCGGCTACCGTAGCCTCGACCTGCTGGGCTCCGGCGATCCTTCCGCCTCAGTCTTCCAAGTAGCTGGAACTACAGGCGTGCGCTACCATGCCTGGCTCATTTTTGATTTATTGTTGAGATGAGGTCTTCGCCAAGTTGCCCAGCCGGGTCACAAACCCGCGAGCTCAGGCAATTCACTCACCTTAGCCTCCCAAAGGCGCAGGATTACAGGCTGAGCCACCGAGCCCGGCTGAACGTTTTAATTTTTAACAAGGAATATTTCAATCACTTTTGTAACTAGGAAAAAAAATAATTTTTGCTTATTTGCTTTGACTCAGGCTCTCACTCTGTCACCCAGGCTGGAGTGCAGTAGAACAATCATGGTTCACTGTAGTCTTCACCTCCTGGGTTCAAGCAATTTTCCCATCTCAGCCTCCTGAGTAACTGGGACTACAGGTATGCACCACCACATCTGACTAATTTTTCTATTTATTGTAGAGATGGGGTCTTGCTATGTTGCCCAGGCTGGTCCCAAACTCCTGGGCTCAAGCAATCATCCCACCTTGGCCTCCCAAAATGCTGGGATTACAGACATGAGTCACAGCATCCAGCCAAGAGAAAAATAATTTTATATAGGAGAGGCTCACTGGATCAACCTGTAGGTACCAAATAAAATGCTAATTAAAATGTTCATTAAGGGGTATCTGCATGATCTATGTTAGTATACCTAACCCTAAATTGTACCCCACATCTTTATAATAAAAATTTTTTTAAAGGTCCATTAAGATGCCAGGTGAAAGGGTGAAATGCCAAAATGGAGTAACTTTAGCCAAAGAGCAGCCATTTTAAGCTTTGTCATGTTTTAGCATTTTATTTTAACTTGTTCTCAATCAGTAACAGAGGACAGAACCAGTTTACCAGAAGTAGTCACTGATAATTGTCTTGCAACCCCCACAAGTATGCTTTGTACTAATTAACAGCAGGTATGGTTAAAAACATGTTCTAGGAAGCATCTTTGGTACACTGGGGAGATATGAACTAAATGTTACCTGATATTAGAGAATTAGATATTGCTGACTTTCTTAGATAAAATAATGGTATTCTAGATATCTAGGCTATCTAGAAAAATGTCTTTAATTTTAGGAGATAAATGTCAAAGTACTCAGGTATGAAGTAGTCATGATATCTGCAAATACAATTAATACTATTTGGCCAAGATAATAATAACAACACACACAGAAACTTAAGAGTAAACCAAATATAGTAAACTGTCAATGAGTAATCATTTTGATTTTTTAAACTTCTGTATGATAAAATGTTTTCATTAATAACAATTGGAGGAAAAAAATGTTAGCTCAGAGAGCCAAGTGTGGTGGCTCATGCCTGTCACCCCAGCACTTTGGGAGGTATAGGCAAGAGGATTACCTGAGCCCAGGGGTTCGAGACCAGCCTAGGCAACTTGGAGAGACCTCAACTCTACAATAAATAAAAAATTAGCCAGGCGTGGTGGCATGTGCCTGTAGTTCCAGCTACTTGGAAGGCTGAGGCAGAAAGATTCCCTGAGCCCAATAGGTCAAGGCTGAGGTACCTATTAGTGTGCAACTGCACTCTAGCCTGGGCAACAGAATGACACTTCAAGTGAAAAAAAAAAAGCCATCTCAGTGTCACCATGAAATAAAAGGCTTACTTCCAGGGAATCCTAAAACGGGGGTATATTCCACTTATATCAGGTACCCAAGCAATCAAATTCATACAGACAGAAAGTAGAATGGTGGCTCCTAATGGCTACAGAGAGAGAACAATGGGGTATTAGTATTTAATGGGTAGAATTTCCATTCTTCAAAATGAAAAATGCTAGAGATGGGTGATGGTGATGGTTTTACAATAAGGTGAACGTACCGAACACTACTGGACAACATGTTTAAAAAGTTAAGATGGCAAATTTTATATTGTATGCATTTTACCACGGTAACAAAATAAGTAAATAAAAATTGTGAACACTCATATAAATCTAGTATAAAGAAAAAACACTAGTTAGGAAAAAAATAAAACAAAACCAAGATATACACTTGACAGAGTTTGCTGAGTCTCCTCCCAACTCCTTCTCACTCCTAGGCCAACTACTCCACTACTCTACCACTAATTAAAAGACCACAGCAAAATCATCAACAGAGAGAGAAGAGGAAAGCAGATGGAAAAAAACTTCAACTTTTCCAACGCCCAACTCTCTCCCACTTCCACGCTGCATTTCTCTGATGGATACTGACACTTCTATTTTAAGTGTTAAGGAACACAGTCCCTCTGAATCTCACCTCTTCCTACTGTACTCTGCACAACAGTCCTCTAATTCTCACCACAAGCTGATGCTTTCAGCTCCTGTCCTCAAAAGGGAATTCCCTGAAGCGTGCTAATCCCCCACTTCCCACACATAAGAGTCTGCATCTACTTACCAAGACCTGCTAAGAAGACTTGCTAGTTTTTATAGAGACCGGTTTTTCTCTCCTGTTCTATTTTGAGCATTTCCCCCAGCTTCAGGTTTTGCCAGCACCACCTAATTGCCATCTAGCAGTGAAACATCACGGTTTTCCAGCAATCGAGATCATGCACAGGAGGCCCCAATGGTGTGTCTTGTCAAAGCTTCAAAGCATTAGTGCTGCTCTTCGACTGTAGCTGCCTGCCACACCTCCTACTCCCTGAGCCCCTAAAATAGCATGTCTTACCTTTGGTGTCCTGCATGACAATTGAGCTATACTTCAAGAAGGTTATCAGTAGATTACTGGTCTGTACATCTGCATCCAGTGGGAGTTCCACAGAACTTATCACTGGAATAGAACAGATAAAACGCACTTAGCCTGCAACACATTCCATCTAACACTTCTACCCACATGGCCGATTTGCCAGCAGGCAAGAAAATCACTAAATAAGCTCTTTCCACAACACAGGGAGGACCAAGTACTCATGATAAAACTTTTGTCTACTCTTCTTAGGCTTCCAGAGTCCCTTCCTACTCCCAAATTAGGCCCAATGTCCTGCTCTCCTATCTAAGGCCAGTCTCTAGCTATAGTACTTCTCCCAACATCCTAGGAAGGAAATGTTGCTTCCACTTCCAGTCCCAAGTACCCCAAAAGAGATTAAGGCCATTCTTAAAGATGTGCTGATATCCACCTAAAGGAAAGATCTGTATTAAATGTAAATGAACTTGGCTTTGATGGGTCTCCTGCTTAAAATAAATTAAGATTCCTTCCTAATAAGGAGAAATCTTGCTCAATTTTGACATCAAGCCTTCAGGCTGGAAGTAACCATGATGGAGGAGGAATAAGTTAAGGCAGAACTGCATTCAGGTTCATCCACTTAATCCCTTCCCCTGAAAGGGAACCGGAAAAGGAACATCAGACTGCAAAGACATGAACACTATTGATTGGGACAGCCTGGAAACTGGGTTTTACGTGCCCAGCTGCTGTTTCCAGGAAAAATCCTCCCCTGCTCTCTGTGAGCCAGTCCCCATGAACAGGGAGGGCTCAGACCAGGCAACCCACACAGAACATAGCCATGATGCAGACTTCCCAAAACTCTGGGACTCTGCATTAGACTAAGACACCTTGTCAAGTGTTCTTATGCTGCCTAAGACATGACCCATAAGCAAAAGGAGACTTACGATGGCCCAGACAAGCTAGAGAATCCATAGCTCTCTGCTACATTTTCAGCCATGAAGATTCAGCTGAGTTGGGATATGACTCGTGATACGTATTCATAGCCATAATGGATCCCTCTGGAGTGATTACGATGTATGCAGAGAACGTTTATTAACACCGGGAACATTTGCGTGTTACGGACCCACAAGACGCAGCGAGCGCAGCAAAGAGCCGCACGAAGAGAAGCCAGCACGCGCAACCCTCGGCCGTTTTCCCACTGCTAAGCCCCAAGGACGAAGCAAAGACAAGTATATTTCCAGGCTGAAACTGCTAGAAGGTCCTAACTCGTGTTACGGTTTAGTGACCTGAGCCTGTCATTTCAAACCACAGTCTATTTTAAAGCTCAGAGCCCATAATCATTTCTTTGTCCAATACACAGAAGCATCTAGCCGGTAAGTGGGACTTTTTCCTGCTCACACAAAGCAGTATGTGGAAAACTTCTTATATAATATGTAGAAATATAGAAGTATAAGTATTTTTAGTTTACCAGAAAGTCCTCTTATGCCAAGGCTGAGTTGTCAGATGTCAAGCCTGAGCTGAGAACAAATGTTATAACTAAACTGCTGGCTTTTGAAACGAATGGCTCCCGTGACATACCTTTAAATATAACTGGGCTACTGAGCACCATTCTAATTTAGAACCAAAAATTACAAACAAGGTTATAATACGTAAGACCCCTGCAGAAGAAAATTCGTTAGGAGAGAAGAAACAGAACAAATAGAGACAGAATACAACCCTGCACAAACGAAAACCTCCCTCCTAAAGAGGAGTCATGCCTTGATCTTCGGCTTCATCATTTTCCCAGCAGCTTCTGTCGAGGGAGACGTCACTTGAAAGTGGGCTGACCCGATCTTCCCACGAGAAAAAAGAAAAGCTCACTGGTTGTAGGTAAGCAAGCACCAATCCTGCCACTGCACAATCATGTGTGTGGGTGGAAGTGTTCACAACGAACAGTCTAAAAGGCAGTCCTCTGAAGCATCCAAACCCCAACACCACAAGGAATTCAAACACATATGCATATGCATATGATAGCCATGGAAACCAGGCAGGCTTCATCCTTAAAGAGAAAGTGCAGTATTTCCATTGGATTCTTCAGTGACCTGAATAAACAGAGACAAGCAGGCAATCCTCACTACTTGCTCTTTCTCGTTAAGA
Organism: Cephalopachus bancanus; assembly: GCA_027257055.1. Lineage (NCBI taxonomy): Eukaryota > Metazoa > Chordata > Mammalia > Primates > Tarsiidae > Cephalopachus > Cephalopachus bancanus. The sequence continues at coordinate 4,380,315 of JAPVLO010000143.1, forward strand.
TATTTTGGGATTTGGCTTTCCATTCTAAACAGACTCCATTTGCTACCGTAGACCTGAGTATCAATGGCGCCTCCCTGTCCGGCTTCTGTACTGCTTGTACTGCTGTGAAATGCTACTGCCACTGGTGCTGTACAAAAAAGCTTAAAGGAGAGAAAGCAGAACAGAGAGGGTCGCTTCACACACATGCAGGAGGGAGGCACTAAGAAAAGCTCACAACTGGATTTCCTGTACTTCTTCATCCAAAATGAGGTCAACATTTGAGGCACAACATCAAGTATTAATGTTGATTGTTTCTGGGTTAAGGTATTCCACCCAACACACTCAGCCTACAACAGAACCAATTCGGGTAACACCAAGTTTTCTGGGTAAAATTCATAATTTATTACTTGTTACCTTTTACTTGGCTTCAGCCATAAGTTTATAAAGGGTAAATTGTTGTTATTGTTGTTTTTAGGAGAAGTCTTACATACCCACCAAACTCCCACTAAAGTATATTCAGGGCCGGGTGCGGGGGCTAACACCTATAATTCCAACACTTTGGGAGGCCAAGGTGAGAGGATTGCATTGAGCCCACGGGTTTGAGACCGGCCTGGGCAACTTGGCGACGCCTCATCTCTACAATAAATCAAGAAAAATTAGCTGGGCGTGATAGCACATGTCTGTAGTTCCAGCTACTTGGAAGGCTAAGGTGGAAGGATCATCTGAGCACAGTAGGTCGAGGCTGCAGTGACCATCATTCCAGCCTAGGCGACAGAGACTCAAACTCAAAAAAAAAATTTCTCTCTCTCTCTCTCATACAGAGAAAAATAACTTGACTATCTTTTCCAAATTTTTCTTCGGAACTTCAGGAGTCCTGAAGGGCAGTACTACAGACAAATTTAATGTAAAGAATTAACAATTGCTTTTTTTGTTCAACATGCTCATTCTGAAAGAGCTAAGATATTAATCAAGAAAACAAAAGAGGTGGTTGGCTCACCATCAGAGGAGGGTGGCGTGGTCCCAAGTGGTGTGGCTGGGGTTGTTGGAGCAGGACTGACAGGGGTTGTCACCAAGCCCATTTCTGGATGACTCTGAAAGGGAACACAGACGGATATGAAAATAGAAAATCCTGTTCTCCCTGAATATCCTCTGCTTACTACCTTCACTGGTATGCCTGGCCTCAGAATTATTACTATTATTATTTTTTGACACAGGGTCTCCCTATGTTGCCCAGGCTGGTCTCGAACTCTTGCACTCAAGTGATCCTCTTGCCTCAGCCTCCTGAGTAGGTGGGACTATGGATGTGCACCACCATGCCCCTGGCCATAATTAGACAGAAGGCTCACTGAGAAGGGGCTGCTTCCACACTTAGTTCTTAAGGGTACCTAATGACTACTGATACTTGCCAAACTCTAATAAGAAGCTTTGTGGGCTATAATTACTTAAGCAACTAGGTTCCCACTACATACGTTTTTCTGCAGCACCATACAAACAGAAAACCGGGGTAAACAAAAACAGTTTACTCTGTAAGAAGGAACAGGGAGCTTGCGATCCTACCCAGACCTGGAAAAGAACTACTCTCATCAGATAAACCTGTAACACAGTCATAGACTGCTCTGATGACCACGTAATTGACCAGCAGATTTAGGTGAGCCAAGGGGACGCCGGTGCTATAAAAAAGAGCTATTCCGATGGCAGCCTTCCTGGAGCATAGCAAGAGTGTGAGGGATGGGGAGACAGAGGCACGGGAAGACACCCAGTAGGGCCCAAAACAGTCGACTCCTCTGCACCTGACCTTTCTTGCCATCCCTGCCACACCCGCTCTTGAAAATGAAGCTGAGTAGCAACTGTTTAACTCCTCCTCCTCTTTCCCAACAGCTTTCCCAGCCCTTTACTTTCTTCTCCTCCTCCTCTAACATCAGTTATGAAATGTGGAGAGCAGACACAGAACAGAGTGAGAACAGTGACTCTACATTACCAGTCATGAAAACTGGTAAGTGTTCTCCCAAGCAGATCCCAAACCAGCACACTGTGTTTTAAGCATTTGTTATCAATAGATTCCAGATTCCACATCTACTCTTCAAGAAAAAAGGATAAGCAAATTTTCCTTTAAAAGAAACCTACATACATATTTTAAAGAGTCTGACTTTAAGATAAAAACACTTCATCAATTTTTTAAGACAGTTTTCATGGACAGCCCTTGAGGTCTCGAGTCTATTTTAGTCCCCGTCTGTGCCAACTATGGAGGCCACCCCTCAGGCATGTGGCCCAGCACTCAGTATACTATGACTTTCTTTCAGTGTCTGTAGACCCTTTTATCTGTTAATGGCTAACCTTATGCTGAACAGAACATGCTTTACTTTTCTCCTCTGGAAATTGGCAAGATAATAAGAAACTTGGCCTATGTTATCTCTGGTTGCAATTCCACAGCAATTCAGAAAGGAGAAAGTCTGACATAAAACTCCATATGGCAGATAACACCCAAGATTTCTAGCGAAGCAACCTCAACTCGTTTGGTTAACAGGCTCAGTAAGCGCATCAAGGCCATCAACTGTGTGTGTCATCAGGCCCACCTCCACAACAGACGGAAACACACATTTGAAGCAAAGGTACGTGATGCAGCTCCTTGTTCCTGCCACTTACCGACGCAAAGCTGGGCTTAAACAGGTATGGCCAGATAGGCTTTTCAATGGAACGAGTCTGTGAGAAACTCAGGAAGAAAGAAGATCGGGGTTTTCAGGGCAACCAACCTGCGCTAACACTGTGATGAAGTTGCGATTTAAATGAACAGCTTCATAAAGTGCCAGGAGAATGGCCTCATTGGTTCTAAAGAAAGAGAGAACAAATTGAAGTGGCTCTCTTGGTGGAGGAGTTGAAACACTATAACCATCAAGATGAGATTTCACCCCAGCTCCTCATTTGAGTTCCTAATGTTCCCCTTTACACACAAAGGTGCACAGGCAGGAGTCAGGTTTAACTTTTAATTGCTTAGGACTTGTTCTCAACTAATTCATTCTCTACCTTCCCTCTGCTTTTCCGCCCCAATTCAGTTAAGTCCTTAAATGGCTCAGGTACCCATCCCTCTTCTGCATCATTCCAGAGGTAGCTAAGAACAGCTTTTCAGCATGTTGGGAGTCAATACATATAAGACCAAGGCAGAAATTTCCAAGGATCCAATATTGTTTAAAACCCAAGAGACAAGCCGGGTTCAGTGGCTCGGCCTGTAATCCCATGCCTTTGGGAGGCTGAGGTGAGTGGACTGCCTGAGCCCATGGGTTCGAGACCCGCCCGGGCAACTTGGCAAGACCTCATCTCTACAATAAATCAAAAATTAGCCAGGCATGGGAGCACGCGCCTGTAGTTCCAGCTACTCAGAAGGCTGAGGCAGAAGGATCGCCGGAGCCCAGCTGGTCGAGGCTGCGGTGGCCGGAGGCGGCCACTGCACTCCAGTCTGGGTGACACAGAGAGACTCCAACTCAAAAAAAAAAAAAAAACCCAAGAGACATATCACCAAAGTATGCATCTGTAAAAGATTTACAAGAGGCAACTCCCACACTCTCGTGCCCAGCAGGAGAGCCCACACTAAAGTCCAAGTCACTGCACAAGCATGTCAAGCACTTACTGTACTGAGATTTTCTCATGGGCATCTGCTATGAACATGCTGCCCACCTGTGGAAGAAAAGGGGAATTGCAGACTTACAGCAGCAGAATGTGAGAGGTGCTCTGTGCCTGTGAAAGCTTTAATCAGTGAAAAGACAAGCTGCTTCCAGCTGGAGAACTTGGAACTCTGGACCCTCAGTCACACACACCAAAACCAGCCCACTTTGAAAGTCTTAAGAGACTCATAAGTAATAAAAAGAAAATAAAGAAAACCCTACTAAATCATCTTGCCTTAAAGAGCCTTAAAAAAAAATGCTGGGCTCGGCAGTTCAGCCTGTCATCCCAGCACTTGGAGACTGAGGCGAGTGGATTGCCTGAGCCTGAGGGTTCAAGACCCACCTGGGCAACTTGGCGAGCCCTCATCTCTACAATAAAACAAAAATTAGCCAGGCGTGGTCGTGCGCACCTGTAGTTCCAGCTACTTGGAAGGCTGAGGCGGAAGGATTGCCGGAGCCCAGCAGGTCGAGGCTGCGGAGGCCGGGAGGCTGCACTCTGGTCTGGGCAACAGAGTGAGACTCCAACTCAAAAAACAAAACAAAACAAAACAAAACACCCCATACTTTTGTCCAGCTCTCGTTCTCAGTGTGTGTGTAACTCTGATGGCAAATAAATATTAACCTACACATCCTCCTTCCTGAAGTTGCTCATTTGAAGTCAGAAACTAACTTGGGAAGAATGTCTCAGAAAGCAGGCTGACTTCAACCAACACAGAGCTATCTCTAAGGGTCTATTTGGGTTTCAGACCAAAACTGTAAACGCCAGACCCATTCTCCGTTTTTCAGATCCAGAATCTTTTTTTAATCCTAGTCAGAGCCAGCCAACAGGCAAATGGAGAGGCTGCCTCTAATATGGGTGGTATCAAGAGGCTCTGAGCAAGAGCCCATCCCCTGGAAAGATCTTTGCTACCTCCTCAACGATGCCCAAAACTATGCGCAAACCTGCACAGCTACAGCTTCGTTCATTTGACACAAAACTTTCTCCTTGGCTGAAAAGTAAAGCGCCCTGGGAGCAATATATTTTATCTCACTCATTTAATCCAACATGAATATAAAGTCCATACTTCTTCAGCCACTGAGAGACTTTTCTCATTTATGCTTCAGAGTTAAAGAGTTTATCAGGCCATCTCCTGAGAACAGCATCAGAGAAGGGAGGAGGAAACAATGCATGAGCGGGCGGGGGGGGGGTGTCCTGCTGCTTTGTTTGGGAGGAGAGGAGGCAACTCTTTCCTGCAGTGAACTCAAAAAATTGTCTTGTCGTAGAGCTGAGTATTTGGATATTAGTGCCCAAGAAGACAGATTTTCTAATCTAGCTAGATTCTCGAAACTCCTAGATTTGTCTTTTAAAAACTGTCCCAGATTATCTGGTCTAAAATGTCAATGTTGCCAGGGTGAAGAAACCCTGCCCTAGCGTCTTACAAACTGGACCAACAACTTTCCTAAATCTTAGACATCTCAGCCCAAACCCTAAAGCCTTTAGAGGAGTACTCAGACCTACTCACACTCCCTCAGCCCCAGGACCAGCCACAAGGGATAAAACCACGACAGACAGCCAAGGAGCGCTCAAGGGAGGACTAAATCTAAACCCTAATATTCTGTGTACCACAGGGTCAGTACCCAAAAAGGGTCAAAACTAAGGAAAGAAATGTCTGGCTTAACGTGAACCTTTTCTTTTGTCTTTAAATAATTGATTGATTAATTTGGGGAAAAAATGAGTCCTAGAGAGACCAAAGCTTTTCTTTCCCCTATCTCACTTGATTTTGAAATTCACTAAAGGAGATACAGTTCCTAATTAAACCTGCTCTGAGCAGCCCCTCTCCCTTCATCATGCCATCAACCTCAAACATCTGAACTTCTGAGCCCAGATTTACCTATCCTGTAGATCTCATGTATTTCTGAACAAAAGAGAAAAACAAGTAGGACTTACCATATTTGTTAAAGCAGAGAAAAAACCACTCTGGTGTTCCTCTTCCTTGTCTTTATATTGCCTGAACAAAAAGAACTAAATTCAACTTCAAGGTTATTTATCAAGTATGCCTTTGTCTTTGGCATTCTAGGTAATCAGGGCACTTTTAGAGTTCTCTGACTCCAGAAAACCATAAAGCGTTATGATCATCCAGCCATGGCAGTTTCCCCTGCAAGTGAAGAGGTACCTGTCTGTTCTTGAAGCAGAGTGTACCAAAATGCCTGGATACTTTGGGGGAGACTTAGAAAGCAAGCTGCAAGTGTGAAACTGCTCTAACACAGGACTGATCCAGTTATTTTCCAAACAGACTATTACTTGAAAGGTGTGACAAAAATCACTTTATGGCTGTTAACAGTGAAAATCTTATTTCTGAAGGATGAGGAGGGAAATCAATGAGCTAAACTATTCATAGAAATGGGATAGATTTGAAGTTCTGATACCCGTGTGTGAGGCAAATGTACAGAAAAACATGAAAGATCCTGCCTGGCCCTTGCCAGAATTAGGGATTCTGGTTTCCATTCACTGATACCAGAGGGAAAGAAGGGAAGAAAGCATCAATGAAGAGAGCCCCCAGAATAAACAGGGACTCTGGGAAGTTGAGGTTGATTCTTTTTTTTTTTTGAGTTGGAGTCTCACTCTGTCACCCATACTGGAGTGCAGTAGCCGCTCCCGGCCACCGCAACCTAGACCTGCTGGGTTCCGGCGGTCCTTCTGCCTCAGCCTTCCAAGTAGCCGGAATTACAGGTGTGCGCTACCACGCCCGGCTGATTTTTTTTTTTTTTTTTTTTTAATTGTAGAGATGAGGTCTCGCCAAGTTGCCCAGGCGGGTCTCAAACCCACAGGCTCAGGCAATCCGCTCACCTCGGCCTCCCAAAGTGCTGGGAATACAGGCTGAGCCACCGAGCCCGCCCTCTTTTTTTTTTTTTTTTGAGTTGGAGTCTCACTCTGTCGCCCAGACTGGAGTGCAGTGGCCGCTCCTGGCCACCGCAGCCTCAACCTGCTGGGCTCCGGTGATCATTCCGCCTCAGCCTTCCAAGTAGCTGGAATTACAGGCACGTGCTACCATGCCCAGCTAATTTTTGATTTATTACAAAGATGAGGTCTCGCCAAGTTGCCCAGGTGGGTCCTGAACCCGCGGGCTCAGGCAATCCACTCACCTCAGCCTCCCAAAGGCGCGGGATTACAGGCTGAGCCACTGAGCCCGGCTGAGGTTGATTCTTGATGAAAACAAAACACCTAAGTCAGGCATGGTAGCTCACACCTGTAATCCCAACACTCTGAGAGGCCAAGGTGGGAGGATTGCTTATACCCAGGAGTTCAAGACAGCCTAGGCAACATAGTGACACCCTGTCTCTTCAAACAATAACAAAATTAGCCAGACATGGTGGCACATGCCTATAGTCCCAGCTACTTGAGAGGCTGAGGCAGAAGGACTGCCTGAGCCCAGGAGGTTGAGGTTGCTGTGAGCCGTGATCATGCCACTGCACTGCAGTCTAAGTGACAGAGTAAGACTCTGACTCAAAATAAGAAACAAATATCTGTCAAACTAGAGCTAGAGCTACCACATGCTTTCTTTTATATTTTTTAAGAACAAAGAAAAAATGGTGCTCCACAACTTTTTTACATAGGAAATATGTGTATGATCCGTTGGGCTAAATGAAAGAGCCTACTTACGACTGGAAGACTAGTTAAAACGCTCTGCAACAAAATACCTAAAGTGGCAAAAGATGTGCCTAATTGCATAAACTAAGGATGGACACTAATCTGGTGGCTACTTTCCCCTATCATTAAAAACAGCAGCTGCTGCCGGGCTCAGCCTGTAATCCCACGCCTTTGGGAGGCTGAGGTGATTGGATTGCCTGAGCCCGCGGGTTCGAGACCCGCCTGGGCAGGCGAGACCTCATTTCTACAATAAAATCAAAAAATTAGCTGGGCGTGGTAGCGCACGCCTGTAATTCTGGCTACTCGGAAGGCTGAGGCAGAAGGATCGCTGGAGCCCAGCAGGTTGAGGCTGCGGTGGCCGGGAGCAGCCACTGCACTCCAGTCTGGGCGACAGAGTGAGACTCCAACTCAAAAAAAAAAAAAAGCAGCTGCTAAAGCCATCAAGCCAAGCTATAGCAAATATATCTGCCAGGGGCTGAACCTCCAAATGTTCTTTCCAGAGTCGAGTGCGAACAGACCTGTTCCCAACTCAACCAAGTCAAATGAAAATTAGCCCCTTCCACTCCAGGTGGACTTACCTGTTGTACTCAGATAAAGCCTGAGCGATTACAAGCCCCATTCCCTAGAAAAGAAAAGATAACACAGGTGAAGTAAAAGAGCACCTTTGGGGGCAGTGGTGACACTAGGTCAGGGAGAATACTGATTATACCCCCATGATCCACGCCCAAGAACTCCTGCCTGAGAGTTGGCAACAAGGACAGAAATTCTGAGAGACACTGTCAAAGGAACTTACTTCTACGAAATTTTTTTTTTTTAGTTGGAGTCTCGCTCTGTTGCCTAGGCTGGAGTGCAGTGGCATGCTCACAGCCACGGCAACCTCGACCTGCTAGGCTCAGGCGATCCTTCCACCTCAGTCTTCCATGTAGCTGGAACTATAGACACATGCCACCACACCTGGCTAATTTTTTGATTTACTGTAGAGATGAGGTCTCCCCATGTTGCCCAGGCTAGTCTCAAACCCCTGGATTCAGGCAGTCCTCTCACCTCTGCCTCCCAAAATGCTGGGATTACAGGGGTGAGCCACCACGCCCAGCGAAAGATTTTTTCCTTAATGTTCCCAGGTACAATTAAAAGAATAACAAGGGGTGAAACAGACCAACCCAGGCTGGGTGGCGGTGGCTCATGCCTGTAATCCCAGCACTTTGGGACGTGGAGGCAAGAGGATCACCTAAGCCCAGGGGTTCGAGACCAGCCTAGGCAATTTGGCAAGATGGTGAGACCTCGTCTCTTCAATTAAAAAAAAAAAATTAGCCGAGCGTGGTGGTGCACACCTGTGAGTCCAGCTACTTGGAAGGCTGAGGTGGAAGAATCACCTGAGTCCAGCAGGTCGAGGCTGCAGTGGCTGTGAGTATGCTACTTCACTCCAGCCTGGGCAACAGAGCGAGATTCCAACCACCTCCAAAAAAAGAAACAGACCAGCGCAGATTATCCACAATTTCACTCACTGGGATCATTTTCACTTTGAAAGAGAAGACCAAGTTAGAATCTTCAAACAAAAAAGCCCTCATATGTCTCCAAAACAGCCACAAAAAAAGTGGCCATGAGTTCCATGCTAAATGAAAGTGCATATAAACAAGCCGCAGGAAAATAGAAATGTAGAGAGAAGAAGCACCCATTAAGCGTTAAAGTGACTTATCAGTTTTCCCCCAGAACCTGTGAAGCATGACACAAAGATCAATGAAGGCCACAATAATGAATCATATGTGCATTTTTTTTCTTTATTTTTTTTTGAGTTGGAGTCTCACTCTGTCGCCCAGATTGGAGTGCAGTGGTGGCTCCTGGCCATCGCAGCCTCGACCTGCTGGGCTCCGGCCATCCTTCCGCCTCAGCCTTCCGAGTAGCTGGAACTACAGGCACGCGCTACCATACCCGGCTGATTTTTTGATTTATTGTAGAGATGAGGTCTCGCCGCCCAGGCGGGTCTCGAACCCACGGGCTCAGGCAATCCACTCACCCCAGCCTCCCAAAGGTGCGGGATTACAGGCTGAGCCACCGACCCCAGCATGTGCATTTTTTTCATAAGGGAAATGGAAAAAATAAAGAGGGCAGGATGGAAAAGAATAAAGCAAGACACCTGGTCACCTTCCTCTTCCCTATATTCACAGATTAGATGTTATTTTCCAAACTTTCAAGGATATACACATACACAGATATATATAGCAGATATAGATCATCCCCATGTTTCAGCTCCATCAAGAAGTCAGGCTATAAATATTATCTGGCTAGTTCTAAAAGAAGGAATCTCCCATCATTTAGTTATCCAAGCTTTCTTGTTCTTGGATGTGTAATTTATTGACTCTATAGGATAATCAACCTCGGCATACTAGAATATGAAATATAACCAGTCACTTCTTCATGATTAGCAAGCAAGTTTCCCCTCAAACCTTCCTTCCATGACAATAAGACAGAAGACAGTAAGACAGTAGCACAGATGCTCTAAAAAGAAATACCAATTTCTTCTCTAAGCCAGATAAAATAAAAAGAATAGGCCAGGGTCAGTGGCTCAGCCTGTCATCCCAGTGCTTTGGGAGGCCAAGGGTTCAAGACCAGGCAGGCAACTTGGCAAGACCTCGTCTCTACCACACATCAAAAATTAGCCGGGCTTGGTAGCACACGCCTGTAGTTCTGGCTATTTGGAAGGCTGCGGTGGAAGGATCACCAGAGCCCAGCAGGTTGACACTGGCGTGGCCATGAGTGTGCCCAGTGCACTTTAGCCTGGGGGCAGAGAGAGACTCCAACTAAAAAAAAAAAAAAAAAGAATAACTCTTTGCTGTCTGTTCTAAATGTCTGCTGAAAGTACGGCTACTGGATGCAAATACGTAAAATCATACACAAGAATCTAGATACTCACATTGAGTGTGGCCTCATCATCCACGATAGACAGCTTCACAATATAAGGATTCACAGACTGTTAAACAAGAGAAGAGACTCAAGGTAAGCGTGACCTAGTTAAGAACGCCTATTAGTTATCTCACTCTGCCTGCTGACTTCCCCCATTTCCAGAACACTCACAGTGTGTGTGGGCATTCATCAAGTCCACATGCAGATGCAGACACACACACACACACACACACACGCATGCAATCCAGTTCTGTTCTGTCTTTTCTCCCATGCTGCATTAGTACAGGCCTATGTCCACTACTTCTCCCATCTTTCCCTCTTACTTGCTTCTAAACAGTAAGTGAATGCTTCACAAAACTCACTTTGTCCTACCCTACCAATAATTTACTAAGTCCATAGGGATAGCCGTCTTTTGGGGAGCATAAAAGCCTCTTGCCATAAGGCACATATTTATAAGGTGCTCACTTACATTCTCATCCCAAAGGCTCCCTAACCATTTCACAAACTACATGCAAGGACTGATTCACCCACCCGTAAAACAAAGCCACCTTGGGGGTGGAAAGTGGCAGCTGCTTAACAGCCAGAGAGGCCATTTGTGGAGATCCAATACCCAAATAACACTGCAGGGGGGCTGAAAAAAAGGATATAATTACCCAAACAACAATCTGGTCAGAACACTGGGGTTTAATGATTGTCCCATCACTTACAACACTAGAAGATTTCTTAAGTTTTTCCAAACCCAGTCTCAGCTGGGCAGCATATGAAACGGACATGTATTTAAACTCATAATGCAACTGGACCATCTCCTACAAGTGAGATAAGAATCAGAGACCTTTCTTCTCACCCGTAGTATGTGAGGAAAGACCTCATACAGCTCAGGCACTAACCCAAGAGACACAAGAAACAATAGTTTTCAGACTGGCAGTTTTTATAGCTACCAAGAAAACTCATTACCAATAAACTTGAAAACCCAACTGAAAGGCTCATTCCCCACATAGGCCTTATTTAATCAAGTTTCTGAGGGCATCTCTTGCATGTCAATTGGGAACAGAGAAAGAGACAATTTTGCTTTCTTAACAGCCCAAATGTTTATAAGGGTTTATACGAGACAACTCAAGAAGGTAAAACCCAATTCCATTTGTCACTTGCTGTGACAGAGGAAGGCTCGCAACACTTCTTCCTAGCCAACAATCAAACTCTATTGGTGCTACAGACTTCAGAGAAGATCCAGTGCAAGTGGATCCTTGGAAAAGAAAAGCAGCCAAATCGGTTGACCTAAAGATGCTGCCATGATGAGAACAACACCGGAAGAGCAAACCACTGTTTCTTGGCATAATTTTTGAAAGTTCTAGTTACCTGAAAGTACACTGTTTTAGGTAACAATAAGGATCATCTGATTCCCAAGACCAGCATATGCTTCAGTAGCAGTTGAGGGAAAGGCAAAAGTTTGAGTTCTAGCCCCACTGCCTATTAATCGTGACAAGTTAGGCACACTAATTAACCTAAGCTTAAATCCTCAACTGTAAAATGGAGATACAGGTTGAGTATCTCTTCCCTGAGATGTATGAAATCAAAAGTGTTAGCCGGGCTCGGCAGCTCAGCCTACAATCCCACGCTTTGAGAGGCTGAGGTGAGTGGATTGCCTGAGTCCGTGGGTTCAAGACCCATCTGGGCAACTTGGCGAGACCTCATCTCTACAATAAATCAAAAAACTAGCTGGGCGTGGTAGCACGCGCCTGTAGTTCCAGCTACTTGGAAGGCTGAGGTGGAAGGATCGCCAGAGCCCAGCATGTCGAGGCTGTGATGGCCAGGAGTATGCTACTGCACTCCAGTCTGGGCGACAGAGTGAGACACCAACTCAAAAAAAAAAAAAAAGAAATCAAAAGTGTTTCGGATTTGGGGTATTTTCAGATTGTGGAGCATTTGCATTATACTTATCAGTTGTGCATCCCTGATTCAAAAATCTGAAATGCTCCAATAAAAATTTCCCTTGGAGGCGGGTTCGGTGGCTCAGCCTGTAATCCCGTGCCTTTGGGAGGCTGAGGTGAGTGGATGGCCTGAGCCCGCAGGTTCGAGACCCGCCTGGGCAGCGAGACCTCATCTCTACAATAAATCAAAAAAATCAGCCGGGCGTGGTAGCGCATGCCTGTAATTCCAGCTACTGGGAAGGCTGAGGCGGAAGGATTGCCGGAGCCCAGCAGGTCGAGGCTGCGGTGGCTGGGAGCGGCCACTGCACTCCAGTCTGGGCGACAGAGTCAGACTCCAACTCAAAAAAAAAAAAAAAAAAAAAATATTTCCCTTGGGTCGGGCTCGGTGGCTCAGCCTATAATCCCAGCACTTTGGGAAGCTGAGGCAAGTGGATTGCCTAAGCCCATGGGTTCAAGACCAGCTCAGGCAACTGGGTGAGACCTCGCCTCTACAATAAATCAAAAATTAAGGCCGGGCTTGGTGGCTCAGCCTATAATCCCAGCACTTTGTGAGGCCGAGGTGAGTGGATTGCCTGAGCCCGCGGGTTTGAGACCCACCTGGGCAACTTGGTGAGACCTCATCTCTACAATAAATCAAAAAAATTAGCCGGGTGTGGTAGCGTGCACCTGTAGTTCCAGCTACTTGGAAGGCTGAGGCAGAAAGATCGCAGGAGCCCAGCAGGTCGAGGCTGCGGTGGTCCGGGAGTGGCCACTGCACTCCAGTCTGGGTGACAGAGTGAGACTCCAACTCAAAAAAAAAAAAAAAATTAGCCAGGCATGGTAGCATGTGCCTGTAGTTCTGGCAACTTGGAAGGTTGAAACAGATGGATCACCGGAGCCCAGGAGATCAACATTGAGATGGCCGTGAGGGTGCCATGGCACTTCAGCCTGGGTGACAGAGAGAGACGCCAATTCAAAAAAAAAAGAGAGAAAATTTCCTTTGAGGGTCATGTTAGTGCTCAAAAGCACTAAGATTTGGGGGCATTCTGGATTTCGGGTTTTCGGATTAGAGATGCTCAACATATATTTTCTCCCCTGGGGTTGCTTAGGCTGAAATGATGGAAGACATGTATGGCAAGGACTCGACAACTGGCAGTAACTATATTTTTTCTCCTTTCACATTATTATCACATTCAAAGGAAAACTCTTTAGGAAAAAAAGAGAGGTGGGAAAAAGAAAAGGAACAATTACAACTAGGCATAATAAATAATTCAGTAATTCCAGGGAAACATCATGCTCAGGGAAGCAACTGGGGTCTACCTTACTTCGTCTCAGCAGGCTTGGCCAGCCTAAGGCCAGGATCTTAACGCTATGAAAATGTACTGGGTGCTGATTTTTCTTAACACTCTACACCTGTTGTGCCGGTCACTTTATTTATTTTGGGTTTTTCTGAGTTGAGGTCTCACTCTGTTGCCTAGACGGGAGTGCAGCGGCACAATCATGGCTCACCGCAGTTTTCGTCTCCGAGGCTCTGGCAACCCTTCTACCTCAGTCTCCTAAGCAGTTGGGACTACATATCACCATGCCTGGCTAACTTTTTTATTTCTTGCAGAGAAAAGGTCTTGGTGTATTGCACAGGCTGGTCTTGAACACCTAGGCTCAAACAATCTTCCTGCCTCGGCCTCCCAAAGTGCTGGGATTACAAATGTGAGCCAACTTCCCAGCCTGGTCACTTTTTAAAACTGGAGGCCTCAAAAACAACAAAAAATAAAAATTAAATTAAAAATAAACAGCCCGAGCAAATATAGCGAGACTCAGTCTCCACAAAAATAAAAAAATTTTAAATTAGCCAGTTATGGTGGTGTATGTCTGTAGTCCCAGTAACTCAGGAGGCTGAAGTGGAAAGACAGTCTGAACCCAGAAAGTCAAAGCTGCAGTGAGCCATGGTTTTGCCACTACACTCCAGCCTAAGTGACAGAGTGAGGCCTCGACTCAAAAAATATATAAATAAACAAATAAAACTGGAGGCAATCTGCTTTTCATTCACAAGACAAAATTACAAACTCTGTGAGCCTTCACAGTTTCACTGTAACAGGGCCCTGCCCTTATTTGATCTAAGCTCTACTTAGGAATTTGTATTGCTCTTCCTCAGACCTGTTTTTGGCCTCCTTTATTTCTTTAGATGAAGTGACTGAAATGGAATGCATTATTTGAAGGAAGAGCTGTATATTTACTACCTAACATCTTTTCCATCACGTTGTTCCTTAGCCCCGACATCTCTTCTGCCTTATCTGTGCTGAGCTGGACACCCAGCCTCTCTGGTGGTTGCAACTTACCCCCCTGGTCATGAGAGTGACTGCAGTGGAAGCCAGGATGCTGTTCTCCCCGGCACACCCTCTCACACTAGTTTGCATATGATTTCAGCAGCTTTGGTTTTGCTGTGTTCATCTGGAATTCCTCATGTTCCTGTCAGAAACCTTCCTGCTCCATGATCACCAGGCTTCCTTAATGGTTTCTGGTGAATGACTTACATCAAAAGCTGCAAAGCCCAGATAAATCATGCCCACCAGCTCACCTTTGCTCTATTAATTCTTCTGGGGGCTTCTGACAGACTAAAGATGCATACCTCACTCCAGAAATATGATTCTCTCCAGTTCCTTGGCCATGTCCAATATTTCAGGCTGACATTTCAGAAAGCCCTACTGGGCTGATCCAGCATTCAGTTCACATTTAGAGAAACCAAGCCATTGCCTCGGTGTGGCCTGCATCCAGCAAAATGTTCTGAAAATATTAATTACTGATGATGGTGTGTTCCTGTCACATATAACTCAACCCTCTTTAACTATCCTCAGCATTTTCCTCAGCTATTTTTCTTGCTGGTGTAATAAGGCTCCAGAGGCTCTTACACATGACAGAGATCAAAATGGCTACCGTGCCAGCCTTTCCAGATCATCAGTATAACAGGTGTTGGTGACAAATTACATATTTATTAGGAGTTCTACACACCATTCATCAGTTCCCTAACACAATGAAAGCAGTTGGCACCTGGGATTTTTTTTTTTTTTTCCCGAGTTGGAGTCTCATTCTGTCCCCAGACTGGAGTGCAGTGGCCGCTCCCGGCCACCGCAGCCTCGACCTGCTGGGCTCCGGCGATCCTTCCGCCTCCGCCTTCCGAGTAGCCGGAATTACAGGCATGCGCTACCACGCCCAGCTGATTTTTTGATTTACTGTAGAGATGAGGTCTCGCTGCCCAGGCAGGTCTCGAACCCGCGGGCTCAGGCCATCCACTCACCTCAGCCTCCCAAAGGCGCGGGACGACAGGCTGAGCCACCGAGCCCGGCTGGCACCTGGGATTTATAATACATTAATGCTGTTCCACACGTACTAGTCTCTCTTCAGGAACTCCTTTGTTTGTCTGTTTGTTTTAGGAAAGACAGAGTGAAAAGAAGATACACCGAGAAGGGCGCGACGGGCAGGACAGCAGCAGCATTTCTGCTGTCTGCCACCAGGCACTCCTTCCTCACAGCCTCCTCCTGCTCCATCACTCTCCTTACAAGAACAAGCTCCAGACTCTGTGTTACCCGTCACTTTCAACCTAGCAAATAAAGCCTAATTAGGAGTCCTATCAAAGTCACTAAGTGAAGATCAGGCTCAGAAAAGAAAATGCTCTCTCTCACCGGGCACGGTGGCTCATGCCTGCAATCCCAGCACTTTGGGAGGCAAAGGCGAGAGGACTGCCTGAGCCCAGGGGTTCGAGGCAAGCCTGGGCAATTTGGCGAGACCTCACCTCTACAATAAATCAAAAAATTAGCCAGGCGCAGTGGCACATGCCTGTAGTTCTGGCTACTTGGAAGGCTGAGGCGAAGGACTGCCAGAGCCCAGCAGGTCGAGGCTGCAGTGGCCATAAGCATGCCCCTACACTCCAGTCTGGGCAACAGAGTGAGACTCCAACTCAAAAACAAAAAAGGAAATCCTCTTTCTCTTGCTGGCTCACTTCTTGTAGCACTGCTACTGATTAAGTAAAAAAAAGTCAGGTAGCCTCAACATAGTTCCTGACTCCTAAGTTCAGTCAAGTGCTCACAGTGTCTAGGACACAGTGCCACATGCTTCTCGATAATCAAAAGCAATCCCCAATGAGGCCCCTGGTCTTCACTGAGTGGCCTCCTGTTGCTGGGCATTCTGCCTTTTGGGGGAAATCAAGTGTATGCACCAACCAAAGTATAAATCTCTGGGCTCTGCTTTTCATCTCAAAAACCTATACAGCTGTACCCTGACGCATTCAGGGGCAAAGAAAACTCCAATATTGATCTGAATAAGGCCCCATCTTCAACTATTCATTAACAAAAGAAAGCGTTCTCAGACCAACCATGATACTTACATAGTAGACTGCATTAAGGAAACCTGAAATAGTGATGCACTGCATAAGAACATCTGGCCAATGACACACAGCATACACAATGGTGGTCCCATAGATTATAACGGAACAGAAGACTTCCTATCACTAGTAACATCCTACTCAGGATGGCAGGAGGCATCCCTCGCCTACTGTGATGACGCTGGAGTAAAAACCCCACTGTGCTGCCAGTTGTGTAATAGGTTAGCACATACAATCACGGATAGGCCGTAACACAATAATGACAATAAATGACTATGTTACAGGTTTACGTATTTACTATACTATACTTTTTATCATTATTTTAGGTTTTATGCTCCTTCTAATTATTAAGAAAAACAAGGCTGGGCTGGGCGGCTTAGCCTGTAATCCTAGCACTTTAGGAGGCCAAAGAGAGTGGACTGCCTGAGCTCGTGGGTTCAAGACAAGCCCAGGCAACTTGGCAAGACCTCGTTTTTACAGTAAATCAAAAAATTAGCTGGGCATGGTAGCGTGCATCTGTAGTTACAGCTACCTAGAAGGCTGAGGCAGAAGGATCCCTAGAGTCCAGCAGGTCGACACTGGGGTGGCCGTGAGTGTGACACTGCACTCCAGTCTGGGTGACAGAATGAGACGCCTACTCAAAAAAAAAAAAAAAAAAAAGAAAAGATACAACAGGCCAGGAGGCATGGTGACTTAAGCCTATAATCCCAGCACACGGGAGGCCAAGGTGAGGACTGCCTGAGTTCGGGGGCTCAAGGCCAGCCTGGGCAACTTGGTGAGAACTCGTCTCTATAATAAATCAAAAAATAAGCCGGGTGTGGTAGCGCATGCCTGTAGTTCCAGCTACTTAGAAGGTTGAGGCGGAAGGATCGCCCAAGCCCAGCAGGTCGAGGCTGCAGTGGCAGTGGCCATGAGCATGCCACTGCACTCCAGCCTGAGTGACAGAGTGAGACCCTGACAAAGGAAAGAAGGAAAGAGGAAGGGAGAAAGGGAGGGAGGGAGGGAGGAAAGGAGGGAAGGAAGGAAGGGGGGGAAACAAGATTTTTTTAAGCCGGGCTCGGTGGCTCAGCCTGTAATCCCACGCTTTGGGAGGCTGAGGTGAGTGGATTGTCTGAGCCCACGGGTTCAAGACCCACCTGGGCAACTTGGTGAGACCTCATCTCCACAATAAATCAAAAATTAGCCGGGCGTGGTAGCACACGTCTGTAGTTCCAGCTACTCGGAGGCTGAGGCGGAAGGATCGCCGGAGCCCAGCAGGTCGCGGCCGCGGTGGCCACGAGTGTGCCACTGCACTCCAGTCTGGGTGACAGAGTGAGACCCTAACTCAAAAAAAAAAAAAAAAAGATTTTTTTTTTAAATGGGCACAGTGGCTCACACCTATAATCCTAGCACTTTGGGAGGCAGAAACGAGAGGATTACCTGAGCCCAGGAATTTCAGACCAGCCTGGGCTACTTGGCGACACCTCATTTAAAATGAGCCAGGCGTGGTGGCGTGTGCCTATGGTTCCAGCTCCTTGGAAGGGCAAGGTGGAAGGATCGCCTGAGCCCAGCAGGTCGAGGATGCAGTAGCTGTGAGCATGCCACTGCACTCCAGCCTGGGCAACAGGGTGAGACTTCAACTCAAAAAATAAATAAATAACATTAACTGTAAAACAGCTGCAGGCAGGTTCTTCAGAATGTTTCCCAGAAGGCATTCTTACCAAAAGAGAGGACAGCTCCATGCCTGTTGCTGCCCCTGAAGGACTTCTAGACGTGGAAGTGGAAGACGGTAATACTGGCGATTCTGACCTTGAACAGTCCCAGGCCAGTGCCTGCATTTGTGTCTCAGTTTATTGTTGTTGTTTTCCTCCTCCGCCTGCCCTCTGAGTCTTAGTTTTTAACAAAAACGCTTAAAAATAAAAATACATAAAGAATGTTTTTAAACCGGGCTCAGTGGCTCAGCCTATAATCCCGTGCTTTGGGAGGCTGAGGTGAGTAGACTGCCTGAGCCCGTGGGTTTGAGACCTGCCTGGGCAACTTGGCGACACCTCATTCTACAATAAATCAGAAAAAAAAAAAAAATAGCCGGGTGCAGTAGCGCTCGCCTGTATTTCCAGCCACTTGGAAGGCTGAGGCAGAAGGATCGCCAGAGCCCAGCAGGTTGAGGCTGTAGTGGCTGGGAGCAAGTGCACCCCTCAGCCTGGGCGCACAGGGGTTGAGCTGAGCCGAGACTCAATCCTCAAAAAAAAAAAAGAGTGATGTTAACTAAAGAGAAAAGATGTTATATAAATAAGAAAAAGTTTATAAAATAAGGATCTAAAGAAAGAAAATACTTTTGTATAGCTATACATGCTTGTGTTTTCAGCTAAGTATTATTATGAAAGAAACAAAAAGTTACAAAAACTTTAAAAGTTTTTAAAAGTTTAGGCAGTTACAAATAAGTTAAGGTTAAATTACTATTGAGAAAGAAATTTTTAAAATAAATTTAGTGTAGCCTTAGTGTACAATGTTTATAAATTCTAGTGGTGTACAATAATATCCTAGGCCTTCACATTCACTCACCACTCAGTGACTCAGAGCAACTCCTAGCCCAGCGACCTCCATTCATGGTAAGTGCCCTTTACAAGTGTACCAGT
Source organism: Cephalopachus bancanus (assembly GCA_027257055.1). Taxonomy (NCBI): domain Eukaryota; kingdom Metazoa; phylum Chordata; class Mammalia; order Primates; family Tarsiidae; genus Cephalopachus; species Cephalopachus bancanus. Next base: position 4,399,376 of record JAPVLO010000143.1, read on the forward strand.
TGCCTGTAATCCCAGCGCTTTGGGAGGCCAAGGTGAGTGGATTGCCTGAGCCTGTGTGTTCAAGACCCACCTGGGCAACTTGGCAAGAACTCATCTCTATAATAAATCAAAAATTAGCCAGGCATGGTAGCACATGCCTGTAGTTTCAGCTACTTGGAAGGCTGAGGCGGAAGAATCGCCGGAGCCCAGCAGGTCGAGGCTGCCGTGGCCGGGAGCGGCCACTGCACTCCAGTCTGGGTGACAGAGTAAGACTCCAACTCAAAAAAAAAAAAAAGTATACCAATTTTGTATCTTTTTACTTTCCATGAAGATCAATAAGAACCATTTTTTAACTTTTATTCCATATTTTACCATACCTTTTCCATGTTTAGATATAATTAAATACATAAATACTTACCACTGTGCTACAATTGCCTACAGTATGCAGTATAGACATGCTATCCACGTTTGTAGCCTGGGAGCAAAGGCTACCATATAGCCTAGGTGTACACTCGTGTAAATATACTCTATCATGTTTGCATGACCACGAAACTGCCTAACAACATATTTCTCAGAATGCATCCCTGTCATTAGATAACACATATATCAAAATTCAATCTTTCAAAACAGGTGCATTAGGTCATTGGTTCTCAATCTCTAATCATGATATTCAACAGGGGATCTTAAAAAAAAAAAAATCCCCAGGTCTCCCCACCCACTCCAAGAGATGCTGAGTCAGTGTGTCCAGAGTAAGCCCTAGAAATTTATTGTTTTTAAAAAGTTCTGGCCAGGCAGAGTGGCTCAGCCTCTAATCTCAGCACTTTGAGGAGTCTAGGCAGGAGAATCTCTTGAGGCCAGAAGTTCAAGGACAGTGTATGCTATGACCGCATCACTGCACTCCATCTTGGCCAACATAGGAAGACCCTGTCTCTGCAAAAAAACATTAAAATCAGCCAGGCAGTGACCCACCTGCGCAACTTGGTGAGACCTCATCTCTACAATAAATAAAAAAATTAGCCGGGCGTGATAGCGCGCACCATAGTTCCAGCTACTTGGAAGGCTGAGGCGGAAGGATCACCGGAGCCCAGCAGGTCGAGGCTGTGGTGGCCAAGAGCAGCCACTGCACTCCAGTCTGGGTGACAGAGTGAGACTCCAACTCAAAAATAATAATAATAATAATAATAATCAGCCAGGCGTGGTGGCACATGCCTGTAGTCCCAGCTACTCAAGAGGCTCAAGTGGAAAGATCATCTGAACCTAGCAGGTCAAGACTGTGGTAAACTATGATCGTGCCACTGCACTCAAGCCTGGGAAATAGAGTGAAATTCCTACTCAAAAAAAAAAAAAAAAAAAAAGTTCCTAGGAGCCAGGCACAGCGACTCACACCTGTAATTCCAGCACTTTGAGAGGCCAAGGCTGGAGAATCACTTGAAGCCAGGAGTTAAAGATCAGCCTGGGCAACAAAGCAAGACTCCATCTCTAAAAAATAAAATAAGTTAGCCAGAAAGATGGCTCACACCTGAAGTCCCAGTTACTCAAGAGGCTGAGGTGGGAAAACAGGATGAGCTCAGAAGTTCAAAGTCGCAGTGACCATGCCATTGCATGATCATGCCATTGTACTCCAGCCTGCTGACAGATCAAGACCTTGTCTCTAAAAAATAAAAATGAAATAAAAAGTTCCTAGGTAATAAGCTGGGTTTGGGAACCACTACATGAAGTGATTCCTATTCGCTTTACTAGAGGTTGCACCACTGGATTCCTGTAAACAACTATATCACCCGTCCCACACATAAAATATAGAAATCAGCCGGGCTCGGTGGCTCAGCCTGTAATCCCGCACCTTTGGGAGGCTGAGGTGAGTGGATTGCCTGAGCCCGCGGGTTCGAGACCCGCCTGGGCAGCGAGACTTCATCTCTACAATAAATCAAAAAAAATCAGTTGGGCGTGGTAGCGCACGCCTGTAATTCCGGCTGCTTGGAAGGCTGAGGCGGAAGGATCGCCAGAACCCAGCAGGTCGAGGCTGCGGTGGCCAGGAGCGCCCGCTGCACTCCAGTCTGGGCGACAGAGCAAGACTCCAACTCAAAAAAAAAAAAAAAAAAAAAAAAAAAATATATATATATATATATATATATATATATATATATATACATACATATATATATATATATATATATATATAAAAATCTTAAAATTTGGTTTTTCAAAGTTAAGTTACCATTTACCAAGAACATGTCTTTGACATTAAGTAAAGACCTTTAGGCTGGGCTCAGAGGCTCAGCCTGTTATCCCAGCACTTAGGGAGACCAAGGTGAGTGAATTGCCTGAGCCTGTGGGTTTGAGACCAGCCCAGGCAACTTGGCGAGACTTCGTCTCCACAATAAATAAAAAAATTAGCCAGGCATGGTAGCACACACCTGTAGTTCCAGCTACTTGGGAGGCTGAGGCAGAAGGATCGCCGGAGCCCAGCAGGTAGACCCTGGGATGGCCATGAGTGTACCACGGCACCCCGGCCAGGGCAACTAAGTGAGACTCCAACTCAAAAAACAAACAAGCAAAAAAAAATCTTTAGGAGGGGCTACATTTAAAAAGATTAGAGAGTTTGTGACCCACCTGGGCAACTTGGTGAGACCTCATCTCTACAATAAATCAAAATATTAGCCGGGTGTGGTAGCGCGCATGCCTGTAATTCCAGCTATTTGGAAGGCTGAGGCGGAAGGATTGCCGGAGCCCAGCAAGTCGAGGCTGCGGTGGCTGGGAGCGGCCACTGCACTCCAGTCTGGGCGACAGAGTAAGACTCCAACTCAAAAAAAAAAAAAGATTAGAGTAAGACAACAATTGCCCATTAAGAGGTCCACTAAGTCGGGCTCGGTGGCTCAGCCTGTAATCCCATGCCTTTGGGAGGCTGAGGTGAGTGGATTGCTTAGTCCGCGGGTTCGAGACTAGCCTGGACAACTTGGCGAGACCTCATCTCTACAATAAATCAAAAAAGTAGCCAGGCACGGTAGCGCGTGCCTGTAGTTCCAGCTACTCGGAAAGCTGAGGGGGAAGGATTGCCGGATCCCAGCAGGTCGAGGCTGGAGTGGCCGGGTGCGGCCACTGCACTCTAGGCTCGGGGACAGAGTGACACTCCAACTCAAAAAAAAAAAGAGGTCCACTAGCCAGGCACAGTGGCTCATGCCTGTAATCCCAGCATTTTAGGAGGTGGAGACAAGAGGAATGCCCGAGCCCACAGGATTGAGACCAGCCTGGCCATCACTGGAAGACCTCATCTCTACAATAAATCAAAGAATTCAGCCGGGCATAGTGGCACACGCCTGTGGTTCCAGCTACTTGGAAGACTGAAGAGGAAGGATTGCCTGAGCCTCAGGGGTCCGAGACTGCAGTATCCGTGAGCATGCCACTGCACTCCAGCCTGGGCAACAGCTGAGACTCCAAATCAAAAAAAGGGAGCCCACTTACCTCATATTTTCTGTAGTTCACCAGCAAAGCCAAGAGAACAACAGCATCATGTCCGTGCTCCCTACGACGCGGGGGATGGGAGAGTATCTGTAACAAAGAACAAAAATACTCGATGAGCCAGATGTGGTGGCTCATGCCTGTCATCCCAGCACTTTGGGAGGCCGAAGCAGGACAGACTGCTTGAGACCAGGAGTTCAAGACCAGCCCAGACAACACAGCAAGACATCATCTCTACAAAAAAAATTACCCAGGTGTGGTGGTACACACCTGTAGTCAGAGCTCTTAGAAGGCTGAGGCAGAAGGATCACCTGAGCCCAGGAGGTCGAGGCTGTGGTGAGCCATGAACATGCCACTGCACTCCAGCCTGGGTGACAAAGTGAGACCCTGACTCAAAAACAAAAAAATCCATAACAACAAAAACAAAAACACATGATAGAAGTTTATCTGTAACAAAAAACAAAAATTCATTTCTATGAATTCTCAGTTCCTAGGAACCGAGGTAGAGAAAATTTCAGGCAGCAATTTACCCAAAAAAGAAAGCAGTAACAGGCCAGGGCACAGTGGGAGGCTGAGGTGAGAGAATTACCTAAGCCCATGGGTTCAAGAACAGCCTGGGCAACTTGGTGAGACCTCATCTCTACAATAAATCAAAAAATTAGCCAGGTGTGGTATTGCGTGCCTGTATTTCTGGCAACTTGGAAGGCTGAGGCAGAAGGATCACCTGAACCCAGCAGGCTGACGGTGGGGTGGCCGTGAACGTGCCACTGCACTCCAGCCTGGGCGATGGAGTGAGACACCAACTCAAATAAATAAATAAATAGGTAACAAAGGAATTGACCTACCTGCAAAATCGCTTCAAATATGCTGTTGATCATTACATACTCCAGGATAGTATTCTGGCTGATGTTATCTGTCACCTGAATGCAAGAAAAGGCTTTTTAAACTCTGTCCTGAGGCACTCTGATATATCAAGTAATCTGCTCCCCTAGCATCTAAGAGAAACAGAAATGTTAAAACATTCTACTAGATACTTAGTAGACCTTTCACAAGCACCTCCAAAATCACCAGAGCCTGAATAGACAATCAGCAAATTAAAATGTCCTGGCTCTCTGAATTTATTATTTCTCTCATTCCCTCAAAAAGCATTTGCTTAACAGTTTTTGGGTTTCATTCCTCAAATACAAAGGAAGGGCTTTATGAATTCTTAAGCCTTTAGGAGTCTTTAGGAGTCTCTAGTTGTAGGAAAATGGAACCACCCATGAAGTAAACGAACACCACCTCACCTTCCTTCCTAGAAAGTACAAGCCAGCCTCCAGTTATAAAATCAAAGCCAAAACAAATTAAAAAATTCAGACTCACAAGAGTTATTTCCAACTGAGACCTAATATGAAGAACAAGTCTAACAATACGGAAGACAGTAGTTCTCCTGGAGTCATACTTCTCAAGTGATAAATAACACAGGCAGCAAGCTAAAAAAAACCAGCAGCAAGCCGGGCTCGGTGGCTCAGCCTGTAATCCCACGCCTTTGGGAGGCTGAGGTGAGTGGATTGCCTGAGCCCGCGGGTTTGAGACCCACCTGGGCAACTCTGCGAGACCTCATCTCTACAAAAAATCAGCCGGGCGTGGTAGCGCATGCCTGTAATTCCAGTTACTTGGAAGGCTGAGGCGGAAGGATTGCCGGAGCCCAGCAGGTCGAGGCTGCGGTGGCCAGGAGCGGCCACTGTACTCCAGTCTGGGCAACAGAGTGAGACTCCAACTCAAAAAAAAAAAAAACCAAAAAAAAACCCAGTAGCAACCGGTCGCACTGGCTCACGCCTGTAATCCCAGCACTTTGGGAAACAGAGGCAAGAGGACCACCTGAGCCCAAGGGTTCGAGATGAGCCTGGACAACTTGGCAAGATCTTATCTCTACAATAAATCAAAAAATTAGCCAGGTGTGGAGGTATGCACCTGTGGTTCCAGTTTCTTGGAAGGCTGAGGCAGAAGGATTGCCTTAGCCCAGCTGCTCAGTGCTACAATGGCCATGAGCATGCCACTGGCCTCCAGCCTGGGTAACAGAGTAAGACTCCAAACAATAAAGAATTCAGTGTTCTATAGGCCGGGCATGGTGGCTCAAGCCTGTAATCCCAGCACTTTGGGGAGCCAAGGCAAGAAGAATGCCTGAGTCTGCAGGTTCAGGACCAGCCTGAGAAATATGGTGAGACCTCATCTCTACAGTAAATCGAAAAATTAGCACATGCCTTTAGTTCCGGCTACTTGGAAGGCCGAGGTGGAAGGATTGCCAGAGCCCAGCAGGTGGAGGCTGTGGTGGCCGGGAGCAGCCACTGCACTCCAGTATGGGTGATAGAGTGAGACTCCAACTCAAAAAAAAAAAAAGCAAAAAAGCCAGCAGCTGCTCCAAAGACCAACTTCCAGAAACAAAGCCCATGCAACTAACTTCTAATATGTCCAAACACCAGAAAGTAAAGTAATACTCTAGTAGATATTTTTTTTTCTTTTTCCTTTTAACTTTGGGCTCAAGTATTCAAAAAAGTTTGCCCCGCCGTCAATTAATACCCTTGACAAATATAGATAGGTCACTTACAGTCACTAAGCAAAGGAGAAGCTTCAGACATAAACTCTTCAGACTCTCAGAACCTTCTGCACAAAGCAATGAATCCAAACTCTCCATCAAGTTCTGGAAAAAGAACCATAAAGCATTCAACCATAATAAATATAGTATCTATCCCCCATCTTTGTCCGACTCCAGGTGATGTTACACAGGGTAATGTGAATAACACAAAATTAAACAACCATATCTGTGAGGGCATGATGGCTCACACCTGTAATCCCAGCATTTTGGGAGGCCAAGACAGGAGGAATCACTTGAGCCCAGGAGTTCAAGACCAGCCGGGGCAACATAGCAAGACCTCATTTAAATAAATATATAAATAGATAAAACTACCATATCATTTCCCTAAGGTCAGGCCTTGCAAAATTAAACAAAGAAAAGAAAGACTTCTTCTCAGGTTGGAGTTGCTTTAAAAAAAAAGAAGACAAATTCAAAGTCTAACTATTTTGGGGAAAACGCTTTAGAACAATTGCACAGAACAATAAAGAATTCAGTGTTCTATAGGCGGGCATGGTGGCTCAAGCCTGTAATCCCAGCACTTTGGGGAGCCAAGGCAAGAAGAATGCCTGAGCCTGCAGGTTCAGGACCAGCCTGGGAAATATGGTGAGACCTCATCTCTACAGTAAATCGAAAAATTAGCACATGCCTTTAGTTCCGGCTACTTGGAAGGCCGAGGTGGAAGGATCGCCAGACCCCAGCAGGTCGATGCTGGGGTGGTCATGAGAGTGCCACTGCACTCCAGCCCGGGCGATGGATTGAGACTCCAACTCAAAAAAATAATAATAATAATAATTCACTGTTCTACAAAATGAATGTTTGCAGGCTGTCATTGTCATATAAACGTTTAAGTTAGAATAAAGTAAATAAAAAAGGGAAACCTAGTGGTTAAATAACTATATATAAGTTTCATTATTTGATAAAGAACGCATCACTCGACACAGACACACTGAACAAATGACAAAGAAATAGTATCATGACACGCTGTCACTGGCCATACGCATTATCCAGCAAAGTTAGCTTGTGTCCACCCTAGTCAATGCCACTTGGCAATGTGACTGAAATGTACCACTTGCACTAAAAATCAGCTGACACACCCAAACTAATCAAAAGATTAAACCCTTATAAACTACAACAGAGGGAAGAAAAGAAATAGTCTTCGTTAAATGCAGGAGAAGAATGGATGGCGAATAAGGATTTAGCATGCTGGAAGGCCAAGGTAGAGGTTCAAAATAAGCTCCTCCAGCTCAAATCAATAAATATATGAGCATCTCCGCTACGCTAAATACTGTGCTTGTGAAGAATGTAAGAAAAAATAAAGACTATGACCCTTGCTCTCACAGTGCTTTTAGTCTAATGGCAGAGAAAAATAAGCAGTTTCAATTCAATGGCTATTATGACAAAAATATACATGGAGGAAGGGAATTGCCTCTAAAGTCACCTGTCCCAGGACTTCTCACTGGTGAGCTGTATGTTGAAAATCAGTAAAAATTAATTAAAACTTGAGAGGGGGAAATGCCAGAAGGCATTAGCATGCTCAAAGACACATGCGAATAAAATGGCCCTGGTGTGAGACTGGAATAAAAGTAGTTTAGCCAGGTGCGGTGGCCACTCCTGTAATCCCAGCACTTTTTTGTTTTTTGTTTGTTTGTTTTTTGAGTTGGAGTCTCACTCTCACCCAGGCTGGAGGGCAGTGGCACACGTCCAGCCACCACAGCCTCGATCTGCTGGGGTTAGGGGATCCTTCCATCTCAGCATTCCAGGTAGCTAGAACTACAGACACGCCCCACCACGCCCGGCTTATTATTATTTTTGTTGTTGTTGTTTATTGTAGAGACACGGTCTCACCAAGTTACTCAGGCTGGTCTCGAACCCCTGGGCTCAGGCAATCCTCTTGCCTCAGCCTCCCAAAGTGCTGGGATTATAGGCATGAGCCACCATGCCCGGCCAATCCCAGCATTTTGGGAGGCCAAGGCAAGAGAACTGTCTGAGCCCACAGGTATGAGAACAGCCTGGGCAACGTGGCAAGACCTCATGTCTACAATAAATCAAAAAATTAGCCGGGTATGGTGCTGCACACCTGTGGTTCCAGCTACTTGGAAGGCTGAAGTAGAAGGATCCCCTGAGCCTAGCAGGTCAAGGCTGCAGTGCCACTGCACTCCAGCCTAGGCTACAGAGTGAGACTCCGACTCAAAAAAAATTAATTAATTAAATAAAACAAAAGTAGTTTAAGCCATGTGTGGTGGCTTACACCAGTAATCCTAGCACTTTAGGAGGCAAAAGGGAGAGGATTGCCCAGAGGTTCAATACCAGCCCAGGCAACTTGGCAAGACCTCATCTCTAAACTAAATCAAAAAATTAGTCAGGCACAGTGGCACCTGCCTGTAGATCCAGTTACTGGAAGGCCGAGGCGGAAGGATCATCTGAGCCCAGCAGGTCAAGGCTGGGGTAGCCAGGAATGTGACACTGTGTTCCAGCATGGGCAACAGAGCGAGACTCTGACTCAAAAAAAATTACTGTAATCCCAGCACTTTGCCTGAGCCTGTGGGTTCGAGACCAGCCCAGGCAACTTGGCGAGACCTCATCTCTACAATAAATCAAAAATTAGCTGGGCATGGCAGCATGCACCTGTAGTTCTGACTACTTGGGAGGCTGAGGCGGAAGGATCACTTGGGCCCAGCAGGTTGAGGTTGTGGTGGTCGTGAGCATGCCACTACCCTCCAGCCTGGGTGACAGAGTGAGACTCCAACTCAAAAAAAAAAAAATTAAAAAGTTTGTTGTTATAGGACTATAAAGAATGTAGCACAGTGGAAGAGATAAGACTAGAGAAGTAAATAGGGTACAGATCATGAAAACTTTGTGAGGCTAACTACAGAGTCTGTTCTTTATCCCATTTGTGATAGGAAACTGAAGAATTTTAAGCAAAAAATGAGTGAAAGATACATCGGTATGATGTTGGTGTGGATAATAGATTTCTTTTTTTGAGTCAGAGTCTCACTCTGTGGCCCAGGCTGGAGTGCAGTAGCATGATCACGGCCATTACAGCCTCAACCTACTGGGCTCACGGTGATTCTTCTGCTTCAGCCTTCCAAGTAGCTGGAATCAGAGGCCCAAGATGTCACAACTGGCAAGTTTTTTATTTATTATAAAGACGAGGTTTCACTATGCTGCTCAGGCTGGCCTTTTTTTTTTAGAATAAAAAATATAGCTGGGCTCGGTGGCTCAGCCTGTAATCCCGTGCCTTTGGGAGGCTGAGGTGAGTGGATTGCCTGAGTTCGCGGGTTCGAGACCCACCTGGGCAGCGAGACCTCATCTCTACAATAAATCAAAAAATCAGCCGAGTGTGCTAGTGCATGCCTGTAATTCTGGCTACTTGGAAGGCTGAGGCGAAAGGATTGCAGAAGCCCAGCAGGCGAGGCTGCGGCGGCTGGGAGCGGCCACTGCACTCCAGTCTGGGCGACAGAGTGAGACTCCAACTCAAAAAAATATATATATATATAGTTTATTTAAAAATAAATTAGAGCGAGAAAGAGAAGGGAGAGAGAAGATTCACCTCCCAAGGTGGGGGAGGAGGCCAAAGCCAGGAAGTATGGCAACAGCTGTAGCTCAAAGAGCACATGGTCACACCAAAGTCTAGCAAGGCAATGGCCTCAGGCTGGTCTTGAACCTCTGAGCTCAGGCAATCCTCTCTTGCCTCCACCTCCCAAAGCACTGGGATTACAGGTGTGAGCCACTACACCTGGCCAAAACATAGATTGCAAGACAGAAAGCCTAGAGGGAGAAAGACCAGTGAGGACTAATCTATCGATTCCCTAAATTAGTTGCCATGTCTTATTTGCCTCTGTATCCACAGTGCCTGGCACATTGGAGCCCAACAAATGTTTGTCAAAAGAATGAATAAGGCCGGGGTCGGGGGCTCAGCCTGTAATCCCAGCACTTTGGGAGGCCGAGGTGAGTGGATTGCCTGAGCCCGCGGGTTCGAGACCCGCCTGGGCAACTTCGTGAGAACTCATCTCTACAGTAAATTAAAAAAAAATTAGCCAGGCACGGTAGCGCGCGCCTGTAGTTCCAACTACTTGGAAGGCTGAGGCGGAAGGATCGCCGGAGCCCAGCAAGTTGAGGCTGCGGTGGCTGGGAGCGGCCACTGCACTCCAGTCTGGGCGACAGAGTAAGACTCCAACTCAAAAAAAAAAAAAAAAAAAGAATGAATGAAGGCATCATTGCAATGGGTCAGGTGAGAGATAATGTGACAATGGCAGTAAAAGAAAAAACAGGTGTAAGAACTATGAGTTGAGGAGGCCGGGCACAGTGGCTCACACCTGTAACCTCAACACTTTGGGAGGCCAAGGCTGGAGGATCCTTTGAGTACTGGAACTTGAGACCAGTCTGGGCAAGACCCCACCTTTACACAAAATTTTAAAAATTGGCCAGGTGCGGTGGCTCAAGTCTGTAATCTCAGCACTTTGGGAGGCCGAGGTGAGAGGACTGCCTGAGCCCACGGGTTCGAGACCAGCCTGGGCAACTTGGCGAGACCTCATCTCTACAATAAAGCAAAAAATTAGCTGGGTATGGTGGCACATGCCTGTTATTCCACCTACTTGGAAGGTTGAGGCGGAAAGATCACCTGAGCCCAGCAGGTGGAGGCTGCAGTGGCCGTAAGTGTGCCACTGCACTCCAGCCTGGGCACAGAATGAAACTCCGACTCAAAAAAACAAAAAGAATTCTTACAACTTAACATTTTGGCCTCCAAAGTGCTGAATTTACAGGTGTGAGCCACCACTCCCAGCCTAGGTAAATGATATGAATAGACATTTCTCCCCAAAAATTTAGAAAAGATGGACAGGTCTCACAAAGTTACCCAGGCTGGTCTCGAACCTGTGGAATCAAGCAACCCTCTCATCTCGGTCTCCTAAAGTGCTGGGATTATAGGTGTGAGCCACTGTGCCTGGCCTGAGTTTTTATTTCTACCGCTTGACACTACCTCTTTTTAATAACAGCCTTATAATAATTCACACATCATACAATTTACCCTTTTAAAGTATGCAATCCGTGATTTTTAGTACAATTATAGTATTCTACAATCATCACCAGTTAATTTCACAACATTTTCATTACTCCAGAAATAAAATCTGTGCCCATTAGCAATCCTTCCCCATTCCCTAATCTCCCCAGTCCGTGGCATTCATTAATCTGCTTCATGGCTCTATGAATTTAGCATTCTGGACATCTCATATAAGTGGAACCATGCATATGTGGCTTTTTGTTTCTGGCATTTACTTGGCATAATGTTTTTGAGGGTCATCCATGTTATAGGATATATCAGCATTTCATTAATTTTTATTGCCAAGTATTCCTTTGGCCCGGTGCTGTGGCTCACACCTGTAATCCCTGCCCTTTGGGAGGCCAAGGCTGGAGGATCCCTTGAGTCCCAGAATCGAGACCAGGTCTGGGCAAGACCCCAATCTCTACACAAAATTCTTAAAAATTGCCAGGAGTGATTTTTTTTTTTTTTTTTACTTCAACTCAAAAAAAAAGAAATAAAAACTCTGATAAAATTAAAACCACTGTTAAACAAGAAAGTTTGAAGTTTAGAATTAAAGTTACCCTTGTATATTGACTTGTAATGTTTTATTCAAATTCATCAATGTTCTTAATAATGTATAATCATATGACACAAATAATAAAATAAAATGCCTCAACTCAAATTTGAATTTAATTTTTTCCTTTATTCAGATACCCAAATCCGTTAAATAAAAATGTCCAAATTCAAGGCAAGATTCAATCATCTCGGCAACCCCTTCGCGTCCCCTCACACTGTGGGAGCTTTTCTGTCCTCTTAATAAATCCTGCTTTAAAAAAAAAATTCAGCAGGGCTCAGTGGCTAAGCCTATAATCCCAGCACTTTGGGAGGCTGAGGTGAGAGGATTGCCTGAGCCTGTGGGTTCGTGACCCGCCTGGGCAACTTGGCAAGACCTCATCTCTACAATAAATCCAAAAATTAGCCGGGCGTGGGAGCGCATGCCTGTAGTTCCAGTTACTTGGAAGGCTGAGGCGGAAGGATCGCCGGAGCCCAGCAGGTCGAGGCTGCGGTGGCTGGAAGCGGCCACTGCACTCCAGTCTGGGCGACAGAGTGAGACTCCAACTCAAAAAAAAATAAAAATAAAAAAATAAAAAATTCAATCATCTATATCTACCTGAGTCCAAAACTGAGTACCCCTATGTGCTGACGGTCTCTACAAACAGCCATCAGCAGCGGCCATCTGAAAGCAGAGCTGCAGCTCATGCCTCACCTTCATGCACAGCTCGGCCTTGTCAAATCCCATCAGCATGTTGATGATGTCAAACCCAGAGGTTGGTTTATTCTTTTGGTGGACTCCTCGAATGAGTGCACACAGGGTCTGCAGAATGAGAGAAAGAATTCTGTCTAGAGAGGAAGTTTCAGAACTAGATGGGCACTGGGTCTGAAGTCTCACATTGCAACCTGTTCCTTACAAAGCTGACACCCAATTTCTCTGAGCTCCAAAATATAGTCTGAATCTTAATATGTGCAAAATCCAAAAAAAAAAGAAATAACAATCGAGACTGCTGTCATCCTCATTTTTTTATTTTTGCCAGCCTCTTTTTGAAAATTACACTGCAATGACAGGACAGTGAGCTTAAAAAGTTAAAAATAGTTCTTGAAGCCAGGCACTGTGGCTCACGCCTGTAATCCCAGCACTTTGTGAGGCCAAGATGAGAGGATTGCCTGGGTCCACGGGTTCAAGACCAGGTTAGGCAAACTGGTGAGACCTCATCTCTACAATAAATAAAAAAATTGGCCAAGTAGTTGCAGCTACTTGGAAGCCTGAGGCAGAAGGATCACCTAAGACCAGCAGATCGAGGCTGTGGTGGCCGTGAGCATGTCACTGCACTCCAACCTGGGTGACAGCAAGACCCCAACTCAAAAAAAAAAAAAAAAAAAGTTCTTGAGTTTGAATCATGGAATTGGTGGAACTTCCCTTTATTTAAAATAATTTTTTTTTTTTTTTGAGTCAGGATCTCACTCTGTCACCCAGGCTGAAATGCAGAGGTAACATCACGGGTCACTGCAACCTCGAACTCCTGGGCTCAAATGATCTGTCTCAGTTTCCTGAGTAGCTGAGACTACAGGCACATGCCACCACAGCAGCTAATGTCTCTATTTTTTTGTAGAGATGAAGTCTTGCTTTGTTGCCCAGACTGGTCTCAAATTTCTGGACTCAAGCAATCTCTCCACCTCAGCCTCCCAAAGAGCTGAGATTAGAGGCATGAGCCACCGCAATTAGCTTAAAATTAATTTTAGCATTTATGTTACAGTTTAAGAGAGTAAGATCCCGACTCAAAAAATCAATAATTTGCTTCTAGAGTACCAACTATCTGCTAGGCACTGTTCTCCATGCACAAAGAACATTCTACACACTAGGAATGAAGTACTGAATGAAACTATCAAAGTCTCCGCCCTCAAGACGCTTATAATGGCCAGTTGGGCTCGGTGGCTCAGCCTGTAATCCCAGCACTTTGGAAGGCCAAGGCGGATGGATTGCCTGAGCCCCTGAGTTCAAGACCAGTTTGGGCAACATGGTGAGACCTTACCTCTACAATAAACCAGAAAATTAGCTGGGCATGGTAGCACGCACCTGTAGTTCCGGCTACTTGGAAGGTTGAGGCAGAAGAATTACCTGAGCCTAGCAGGTCGAGGTTGCGGTAGCCAGGAGTGTGCCACTCACTCCAGCCTAGTCAACAGAGTAAGACTTCAACTCAAAAAAAAAAAAATTCTTTCGTGACCCGCCTGGGCAACTTGGTGAGACTTCATCTCTACAATAAATCAAAATGAGCCGGGCGTGGTAGCACCCGCCTGTAGTTCCAGCCACTCGGAAGGCTGAGGCAGAAGGATCACCAGATCCCAGCAGGTCGAGGCTACGGTGGCCGGGAGTGGCCACTGCACTCCAGTCTGGGTGACAGAGTGAGACTCCAACTCAAAAAAAAAAAAAACAAAAAAAATTCTACATTGATATTAGATTATATTATACAAATGGACAAGATGACTCCTATAAGCACCCATCTGTATAAACAGGAAGGTGGTTAAACAAACATGGCATAAATGTTTGATTACTTAAAGAAATTTAACAAAGTCCGGGCTCGGTGATTCAGTCTATAATTCCAGCACTTTGGGAGGCCAAGGCGAATAGACTGCCTGAGCCCACAGGTTCAAGACCAGCCCAGGCAACTTGGCGGGACCTTGTCTCTACAACAAATCAAAAATTTGCCGGGTGTGGTAGCAAATGCCTGTAGTTCCGGCTACTTGGAGGGCTGAGGCGGAAAGGATTGTCAGAGCCCAGCAGGTAAGTGTGCCACTGCCCTCCAGTCTGGGTGACAGGGTGAGACTCCAACTCAAAAAAAAAGGAAAATCTTACACCTAAGGGCAACTAGGTTCTGACAGATGTGTTATAGTTCCTTTCAACTGTTAAATTTAAGACTTTCCCAGTCTCCCAGCCTTGTACCTGCAACGCATTGACAACTCGAATTGGATGCTCCTCTCCCAGAGCCTGGATGCAGTGTTGGAATAAGCAATTAACATTGTCCTTGATCTTCATTAACTCCTCACCATCAAGAGATTCCAACTTGCCTTCCAGGTACTCCAAATTCACCTGCCGGGGAAGCAATAAGGGCTGAGTGCGTTTTTATGTACATCTAGAACATACGAAGACCAATCTTGGTTACCAGGAAAAATTCCCAAAAGATGCCACCGAGTCTTACCTTCATGAGAAAGAGCTCCTCCCAAAACCGAGGACTGTACTTACTGGGATCCTCTGTCTGAAACCAAAAGATAAGCACATTCAACTTTCCCAGCTAACACCAAAGCATTAGGAACACCATATGCAGCCTAGGCAACACAGTGAGGCCTCATCTACCAAAACTGGTGGTGCGTGCCTGTAGTCCCAGCTACCTGGGAGGCTGAGGCGGAAGGACAACCCGAGCCCAGGAGCGCAAGGCTACAGCGAGCCAAGACCGTGCCACTGCACCCCAGTCCGGGCAACAGGGTGAGACCCCGACTCAAAAAATTACAAGTACGACCAAGACCTAATGTCTCTATTAGTTAAGAATTCCTGTCCAGGCGCGGTGCCTTGGCCTATAATCCCAGCACTCTGGAAGACTGAGGCAAGTAGACTGCCAGAGCCCACGGGTTCGATACCAGCCCAGGCAACTTGGTGAGACCTCATCTCTACAATAAATCAAAAACCAGCCAAGCACGGTAGCACACGCCTGAAGTTCCAGCTACTTGGAAGGCTGAGGCGCAAGGATCGCCGGAGCCCAGCAGGTCGACGCTGGGGTGACCGTGACCATGCCACTGCACTCCAGTCTGGGTGACAGAGTAAGACTCTAACTCAAAAGAAAAAAAAAAGAAGAAGAATTCCTGATCTAATAATAAAATATGTATAATCTCTTTTGGATTTTTTGAGACCGGCACAGAGAAGCAACATTTCTGGCCTTCTCATCATATCCTCATTTAGTTAACTCTTTTTTTTGTTTTGTTTTTTTGAGTCGGAGTCTCACTCTGTTGCCCAGACTGGAGTGCAGTGGCTGCTCCCGGCCACCGCAGCCTCGACCCGCTGGGCTCCAGCGATCCTTCCGCCTCAGCCTTCCGTGTAGCCGGAATTACAGGAGCGCACCACTACGCCCGGCTGATTTTTTGATTTATCGTAGAGATGAGGTCTCGCTGACCAGGCGGGTCTCGAACCCACGGGCTCAAGCAATCCACTCACCTCAGCCTCCCAAAGGCGCAGGATTACAGGCTGAGCCACCAAGCCCGGTTTAGTTAACTCTTAATATCACTTTCAAGTCCTGCTCCCCAGCAGGGGTGACACTTTGACCCTCACACGTCTGTAGTGTCATTTTGGTGTCTACAAATGAAACAGAACTCATGGAACTCACTTCCCATCCCCAAAGCTTATGTAACAAAGAAAGAGCCCTCACAGGACCCTGCTACCTACTCGTTGTCTGCATAGTCACTTGTACTGATCTTGGCAACCTGTACAAATTTTCTTTATGTATTTTAGTTGATTGCATTATCTATTCTGAGCCATGTGGCAAGGCTGAAAGAGTAAGAGCTCTGAAGTCAGGCCCCAAGGTTCAAATCACAGATCTATCATCTTCCAGCTTAGATCTCAAGGTACCTCATCTGTAAAATGAGGCTAGTACCCATGCCCTCACAGTTTTTATCAGAATTAGAATATGTTTACTGATACATTTGGAGCAGTGTTAGGCACATAGTCGGAACTCAATACGTGATCAATCTTTGTATATGTTACTATTCTACTTTACATGTACTACTTATGACCAGAATTTAAGAAGGCAAATACTCCTACAGGGCATTTAATTAATCTTCCCTGATAAGGTATCTTTTACAACACAGACTTGGACCATGGCCAACCACCATTTCTAAGGATCTAAAGAAATTCTCAAATGCAACTGCTCATAATTCCTCAGTTATCTCAAAGTTGGAGAATTAGATAGTTTAAGTAAACAACTGTTTTGTCCATCAACAGTTTGAGATAAAATATAATAATACATAGGGGGACCCCCAAAAAAGCTGGAATTATCTTTTGGAGGATGTGCCTCTTGTAGTACAGGCCTCCTCCACTAGGTAAGTATTCTACGAACCCAATGGCATCAGTGTCCCACCTAGAATTATGAGAGGACTGAGTTCGGCTTCAATGAATTTTTTTTTTGGAGATCCTTTCAATCCGTTTGCCCATTTCATGATGGGTGATTTACAAGAGCAACTGCCCACACTGCACTGAGTATCCAGCAGTTTTTGACTAAAAACAGCATGACCCCATACTCTACTCTCCCTATTCATTCTGATCCCACCCCAACGAATATTTTTCTGTTTCGCCAATGAAAAAAGTCTTCAAAAGAAAACTTTTTTTTTTTTTTGCATCAGAGTCTCACTCTGTCGCCCAGGCTGGAGTGCCGTGGCACGCTCACATTCACCGCAGCCTCGACCTGCTGGGCTCCGGCGATCCTTCCGCCTCAGCCTTCCAAGCAGCTAAACTACAGACACACACCACCAAACCCAGTTAACTTTTTTATTTATTGTAGATTTTCTTTTTTTTGAGTTGGAGTGTCACTCTGTCACTCGGGTCGGAGTGCCGTTGCACGCTCCCGGCCACCGCAGCCTCGACCTGCTGGCTCCCGGGGATCCTTCCGCCTCAGCCTTCCAAGCAGCCAGAACTACAGGCACGCACCACCACGTCCAGTTAATTTTTTTATTTATTGTAGAGACGAGGTCTCACCAAGTTGCCCAGGCTGGTCTTGAACTCCTGGACTCAGGCAATCCTCTCGCCTCAGCCTCCCAAAGTGCTGGGATTACACACTTGAGCCACCACGCCCGGCCCAAAGCGAAACATTTTGCTGATGTTGAAGAGGTGAAACAAAAAATGGCAGAACCATTAAAAGGCATCAAAATTAGCCGGGCTCGGTGACTCAGCCTGTAATCCCGCACTTTGGGAGGCTGAGGTGAGTGGATTGCCTGAGCCCACAGGTTCAAGACCCGCCTGGGCAACTTGGCGAGACCTCATCTCTACAATAAATCAAAAAATCAGCCAGATATGGTAGCGCGTGCCTGTAATTCTGGCTACTCGGAAGGCTGAGGCGGAAGGATCGCCAGAGCCCAGCAGGTTGAGGCTGCGGTGGCCAGGAGCGGCCACTGCACTCCAGTCTGGGCAACAAAGTGAGGTTCCAACTCAAAAAAAAAAGGGGAAAAAAAAAGCCATCAAAATTGACGAGTTCAAAAAATTGACGAGTTCAAAAACTGTTTTGAGCAGTGAAAAAGCGTTTTGTTAGGTGTATGGCATCAAATGGGGAGTACTTTGAAAGTGGCTAAAGTTTCAATACGTAAGAATACACAATTCTTTTCAGCTACTTGGAAGGCTGAGCAGAAGGACTGCCAGAGCCCAGCGGATTGACACTGGGATGGCCCTGAGTGTGCCACTGCACTCCTGCCTAGGCGACAGAGTGAGACTCCAACTCAAAAAAAAAAATACACAATGTTTATACATAAATTCCGGGGTTCTCTGGGTCCCGTATCTTTTTAAAAATATCTGAATTATAGAATTCTAGGGCCAAAAGGAATTGTACAGGATAAACAGGATAGAGTCCTTAAGTCAGAACACAAGAACAAGCCTTTCTTAAAGATACTCAGGCCGGGCTCGGTGGCTCAGCCTGTAATCCCAGTGCTTTGGGAGGGCGAGGTGAGTGGATTGCCTGAGCCCGCAGGTTCGAGACTTGCCTGGGCAGGCGAGACCTCATCTCTACAATAAAATCAAAAAATGAGCCGGGCGTGGTAGCGCGCGCCTATAACTCAGGCTACTCGGAAGGCTGAGGCGGAAGGATCACCGGAGCCCAGCAGATTGAGGCTGCGGTGGCCGGGAGCAGCCACTGCACTACAGTCTAGGCGACAGAGTGAGACTCCAACTCAAAAAAAAAAAAAAACCAACAACAACAAAAAAACAAACAAAAAAAAGATACTCAGAAAAGAAGCGTTCCCAGTCTTCCTCCCTCCTTTCAATTGTTTTAACCAGGTATGATAACAATCTATAAGACCAACACAATAATAAGCTATACTAATACATCATAAGCCTTAATATGGCCGGGCTCGGTGGCTCAGCCTGTAATCCCGCGCCTTTGGGAGGCTGAGGTGAGTGGATTGCCTGAGCCCGCGGGTTCGAGACCCGCCTGGGCAGCGAGACCTCACCTCTACAATAAATAAAAAAATCAGCCGGGCGTGGTAGCGCGCGCCTGTAGTTCCGGCTACTCGGAAGGCTGAGGCGGAAGATCGCCGAGCCCAGCAGGTCGAGGCTGCGGTGGCCGGGAGCGGCCTCTGCACTCCAGTCTGGGCGACAGAGTGAGACTCCAA
Organism: Cephalopachus bancanus; assembly: GCA_027257055.1. NCBI lineage: Eukaryota > Metazoa > Chordata > Mammalia > Primates > Tarsiidae > Cephalopachus > Cephalopachus bancanus. Next base: position 4,418,359 of record JAPVLO010000143.1, read on the forward strand.
CTCAAAAAAATAAAAAGGCTTAATATGAGAGAGCTCACTCTTGCCCTAAGCCCTCTCTCTCTCACCCTCCTCTTCCACACTTGAAAGCGGCAGGCAGAAGCAAGGCTGTTTCTATTTCTCATTTTGGACCAAGAAACCATGGAGAAATGTTGTACAGAATGACAAGGTTCTGGGTCTTACCATGAAGATTTCATCATACATCAGCACCACTTTTTCCTTCAGTGGTTTTTTGGAGGCTGAAGATTTCCGGAGCAAACCCCCTCGTTTCTCTACCTGTGCCATGGTTAGAGAATCTATGAAAAAAAAAAGTCACATTTTAGGGCAGTGAAAATACTCTGTATGATACTATAATGGTAGATGTATGTCATTACACATTTGTCCAAACTCACAGAACATACAAGACCATGAGTGAATCCTAATGTAAACTGTGGACTTCGGGTGATAATAATATATCAATGTAAGTTCATCAATTATACCAGAGTGGAAACTGATGAAAGATGTTGACAGGGAGGCTGTGGATGTGTGGAGCAAGGTGAAATATGAGATATCTCTGCAACTTCCTCTCAATTTTGCTGTGAACCTAAAACTGCTCTAAAAAAATGAAGTCAGCCGGGCTCGGTGGCTCAGCCTGTAATCCCACGCCTTGGGAGGCTGAGGTGAGTAGATTGCGTAAGCCCGCGGGTTCGTGACCCGTCTGGGCAACTTGGCGAGACCTCATCTCTACAATAAATCAAAAATCAGCCGGGCATGGTAGCATACGCCTGTAATTCCGGCTACTCGGAAGGCTGAGGCGAAGGATCGCCGGAGCCCGGCAGGCCAAGGCTGCGGTGGCCGGGAGCGGTCACTGCACTCCAGTGTGGGCGACAGAGTGAGACTCCAACTCAAAAAATAAGAATAAAAAATACAAAAATAAAAATAAAGTCTTTTAAAAGAAAAGAAAGGCATAGTCAATGCCAGAATGCTCTCCAAGATGCTAAAGAGTCTACTGAAACACCACTTGATAAGAAATTTTTTAGGAGGAAGAACTGATAAAGAACCATGCTATAGAGCTTGTCCACCTATCCAACACTCCCTCCCAGACCAGATAATTTCAAGGTTTACAGCATTACATGGCCTACAGCATAAGACATTGTATATCCCTAAAACATGCCAGCAGACAAGGCTTAAAGCAGATCCAAACCAAACAGGAAAGTGTAACTAGCTCCACCTATAATACAATAGGTCTGGCCATATATTTGAGGATGATGAAAAGAAGGCTGCAAAGCACACACTGTCCACAGACTGATGGGGAAATTAAGCTTCAAATATTGATCCAGCTTAGAGCCATTAAGGCAGGAAGTGTGCTGCAGACTGATGTGCTCCATTGATTTCCCCAAAGTAGGTCCTCATCACTGTACCGTACTTGGCCTTCACTGCCTCATAAATCACTTGCACTTGACTGTCATCAGAAATTCCTCTGGAAAGAGTTTCATGGCAGAAAATAGCAGTTAGGCCAAAAATAAAATCTGATTTCAAAACATCTGACTATAATAATATACTACCACTAAATTTAATTGTATACATTAATAACACTATTACAGATCAGATATCAATGTATTTTTCTTTATTTTATCTTATTTTATTTTTTATTTTTTATTTTTTTGAGTTGGAGTCTCACTCTGTCACCCAGCCTGGAGCACGGTGGCCGCTCCCGGCCACCACAGCCTCAACCTGCTAGGTTCCAGCGATCCTTCTGCCTCAGCCTTCCAAGTAGCTGGAACTACAGGTGCGCACTACCACACCCGAATAATTTTTTGATTTATTGTAGAGATGAGGTCTCACCAAATTGCCCAGGCGGGTCTTGAACCCGCGGGCTCAGGCAATTCACTCACCTCAGCCTCCCAAAGCACAGGATTATAGGCTGAGCCACCGAGCCCGGCTTACTTATTTATTTATTTTAATAGAGACAGCGTCTATGTTGCCCAGGCTAGTCTTGAGCTCCTGGGCTCAAGCAATCCTCCCACCCTGGTCTCCCAAAGTGCTAGGATTACAGGCGTGAGCCACCATGCCCAGCCCAACGTATTTTTCAATTCTACATAAAAGTAGTTCTCTGAATCATACCCAAATTGTCCCATCTTACTTTAAGGAATTCTCTTTTTTTACTTTTAAATGAGGTCTCTACTGTAGATTTACACATTATTCCCTCATCTACCTTGTTCTTTCTATCATTAACAAAGTTTCTCTCTTAAATCCTAGACTCCAAATGTGAAACTCAATCTCATCCAACAACCAGTATGGGAGCTAGGGAGGAGCCTGGTTTTACTTCCAGACAACCCAAAGCAGCAGAACTAATTTAGTTCAATGACTTTTGGAAAAGATGCCCTATTCTCCAAATCAAAATCAAAATTTGGCTTAAGGAATAGATGCATCCGATAATACAAAAGATTACCTCTTAGACATTCTCTAATGCATACAGCCACAAAAGGAAATTGATCTTTGAATATATCCCAAAGCACAGAAAATTTCCCCAACTAGAACAGGAACAGGAGAGGAGGGAAAAATAAGCATCTTTAGCACAGGGACTACACCTTATACTTTTTATATAAGAACTTGGCTCTTGGTAAATGCTCAGTGTAATGCTGTTCACTGACTGACTCTAAAAAGGAGAGGACCCTGAAAAGTTCTATCTGACCTAAAATTTTAGTAAGACCTATCTCTATCAAGGCTTAATTCATCCCTCAAATTCTATTCAGAGAGAACTGAAGGGAAAAGTAACAACAACAATAAAAAGAGAAGCCTCTTTTGGACAATTTAAATTATACTGATCATGGCCTTGCCTTGAAGCATAAAATACAGCCTCTGCTAAAAACATTCTTGTGTCTTTTAAATAGGTTGTCAAGAAGATGTCGTCATCCAGGGAGAATAAATTGGAAATCAAAAGGACCCTATTAAAATAAATCAAAAGCAATGCATTCTCAGCTCAGTGGCTATAGATCTTGCCTTGCTCAGCTTCATCCATTCGATTAGCAGAAGCAGCAGGAACCGTAAGTCCCTGGGTGTGAAAAGCACCTGTTTACAAACATTCCCCTCTAAGGGTTTGCAGTTGGGTTACAGCTAATCAATGCCCACCCCAAATCTAATAAATTCACTTTCTCCATTTCAGATTTGTGTGTGTGTGTGTGTGTGTGTGTGTGTGTGTGTGCGTGTATCCAAGTCTCACTCTGTCACCCAGGCTGTCGTGCAGTGGCATGATCCTGGCCATCACAGCCTTGACCTCCTGGGCTCAGGCAATTCTTCTGCCTCAGTCTTCCAAGTAGCTGGGACTACAGGCATGTGCCACCATGCCAAGATATTTTTTTTTATTCATTGTAGAATGAGGTTTCACCGTGTTGCCCAGGCTGGTCTCGAACCCCTAGGTTTAGGCAATTCTCTCACTTTCACCTCCCAAAGTGCTGGGATTACACGCATGAACCATGAATCAGTATTTTCTAATAAGTAAAAGGGAACAGGAGAGGAGGGAAAAACAATTCCAACCCAAATACCAAATTTCCTAAAACTTAAAGTCTATCCTTCCCTCTGGAGGAGAGGGAAATTCAGGCACCGGCCTCAACGCACTACTGTCTGTCATAATCACTGGCAATTGGAATTTACCACTGAACCTGCCTGAAATATGACTGGAAACTGACCACATGCAGTCTGCTCCTCCAGCCAGCACTCCTACCAAGAGAGCACAGCAAGCAAGAGTTTCTAAGGTGGAGGATAGGGAGACAAGCTTTTCCCCGAGTCTCGGAAATTAAGCCTGTGCTCCTAAAATATCTGGCTGGTAGCATAGAAAGTTGCAGCACACCAGTAATATGAGTGTCATCTGGTTACATTCTCCCAGTGCTTTTTCCTCTTTCACAGTCACCGCCGCTCCCCTTGTAGAGGGAATTAGCACTAGCTGAGAAGCTGTAGGACATAATGGAACAATCAGCCAGCAGAACTAAGCCTGGCACACAGGTCTCCCAACCCAGCAGGTGACACTAAGTCATCGTGCTCCTCAGTGTCCTTATAAGTTGAACAGGAGGACCAGACTAGACTATTATCGAACGATTCTCTCAGCATCACTGAAATACCACAACGACAGAAGGAGTACCTCAGTACTGTGTAAAGCACCACTTTAGGCACTCAGGGCCAGGGAGGAGACTCCAGACCTGATCCAGAGGCAAACATATCATAACCCGAGGCACAAGGCAGGCTGTGAGAATAAACAGAGAAGTACAAAAAAGATGCTATGGGACCAGAAGAGACAGAAAGGCACATTCTTCATGCTATGATCCTTGTTGATCCGGGCTTTTAAATCCTTCTGACGAAGAAACAAATACAGCAAAGGCGCAGCAGTCCCACCGGAATGTCATCTTAGATTTTAACGCAGCTTCTCAGAAATAAGACACAAACAGCCAGGCTCGGTGGCTCAGCCTGTAATCCCAGTGCTTTGGGAGACCTGGTAAGTGGATTGCCTGAGCCCGTGGGGTTTGAAACCCGCCTAGGCAACTTGGCGAGACCTCATCTCTACAATAAATCGAAAGTTAAGCCAGGCTCGGTGGCTCAGCCTGTAATCCTGCGTTTTGGGAGTCTGAGGTGAGTGGACTGCCTGAGCCTGAGGGTTCGAGACCCGCCTGGGCAACTTGGCAAGACCTCATCTCTACAATAAAACAAAAATTAGCAGGGCGTGGTAGCGCGCGCCTGTAGTTCCAGCTACTTGGAAGGCTGAGGCGGAAGGATCGCCGGAGCCCAGCAGGTCGAGGCTGTGGTGGCTAGGAGCAGCCACTGCACTCCAGTCTGGGTGACAGAGTGAGACTCCAACTCAAAAAAAAAAAAAATTAATCAGGTGTGGTAGCACGCACCTGGTAGTTCCAGCTACTTGGAAGATTGAGGTGGAAGGATCGCCAGAGCCCAGCAGATGGAGGCTGCAGTGGCTGGGAGCAGCCACTGCACTCCAGTCTAAGTGACAGAGTGAGATTCCAACTCAAAAAAAAAAAAAAAAAAAAGAAAGAAGACAAGCAAACTATAAAAAAGAATCAAGCAATTTTTCAATACGAATTTCACCTACTATCATACTTAGGAATGTCTTCAAATCCCCTCCACAGAATGGTAAATCAATGAAGCCTTTTATTCCTAGACCTTAGAAACTGCTGGCCCGGTGACCTTCAGGGCAACTTCTCTCTGGAAGACCCGAGTCACACAATTTTTTAAAATCTGTATCTTAGCTGGGCTCGGTGGCTCAGCCAGTAATCCCGCGCCTTGGGAGGCTGAGGTGAGTGGACTGCCTGAGCCTGCGGGTTCGAGACCCGCCTGGGCAACTTGGTGAGACCTCATCTCTACAATAAATCAAAAATTAGCCAGGCGTAGTAGCGCACGCCTGTAGTTCCAGCTACTTGGAAGGCTGAGGCGGAAGGATCGCCAGAGCCCAGCAGGTCGAGGCTGCGGTGGCTGGGAGCGGCCACTGCACTCTGGTCTGGGCAACAGAGTGAGACTCCAACTCAAAAAAAAAAAAAAATCTGTATCTTTTTTTTTGTTGTTTAAGTCAGAGTCTCACTCTGTTGCACAGGCTGGAGTGCAGTGGCATGCTCACAGCCACCGTGAGGCAGGGTAGCTAGCAGAGGTTACACATAGATAAATTTTCCATAGGCAGGTTTTAGGAAGCATTCAGACATTTTTATAATTACATTTTACTGCAGGCCAAGCTGGCAGACCACTTCACCCCTTGGCAAATCAAAAGAAAACTCTATCAGATGGAAAACTAGGACAACCCAATTTTTCAATTCATTGTTTAGCATAATAGTCACTAAGAAACTTTCAGGTTCCCTGTCAAAGGGTGAAGGCCAAAGACAAACCCTTAACTAACCAAAGCCACAGACTCAGGCAATCCTCTCACCTCAGCCTCCCAAAGTGCTGGGATTATAGGTGTAAGCCACCGCGCCTGGTTTACTGGTATTATTTTTTAAACAGAGATGGGGTCTTACTACATTGCCCAGGCTGGTCTCAAACTCCTGTCATCAAGCGATCCTCCCACTTTGGTCTCCCCAAGTGCTGGGATTACAGGTGTGAGCCACTGTGCCCAGCCTAATTGACATGATTTTACTTGAGCCTGGTCAGCACTCTGAGGATGATTATCCACAAACACTTGACAGTGACTGGGAAAAGATTGTAAAACAAGACAGACAGATGAAACGGAGAACAAGCCGAGTATGAGTCTGAACAATCCTGAGCTTAGGAAAGAACATGCCTTGGCACTGTAGAGCTGTGATCGCCCTTTCAGGACCTCCTGGGTGTCTCCCAAATACGAAGATCCTAGGTCTTCCTACCTCACTACTGGGTCAGATCTTTCAAGAGAAAGACTAGGGACCTACATTTTTAACAATCACTTGAGACAGTGGTTCTCACCTGGGGCAATTTTGCCTCCAGGGACATTTGTCAATGTCTAGACATTTGTCATTTCTAGTTGTCACAACCGGGAGAGGAGGTACTACAGGCATCTACCAGAGGCCACAGAACCACCTCCCACAACAAAGAATGATCCAGCCCAGTGTGTCAATGGTGAAGAAGCTGAAGTCAACCAAGTAATTCTGATGTACACTGAAGACTGAGAAGTACCCATTCAAAGCCTTAAGCCAGGCTTTGAAAGGAAAGGAGTATCTGGACAGGGGACCTTGAGAGGATGGATGAAACTTCTGCAGCCTCTAGAAAAGGCACCGGAGCAACCCTCAGCTTCCCACATCTCATTCTTCCCACGTTAACTCACCAACAGGTATCCCCTTTCTTTGGGATCTCAGTCCAGTTTGCTCACACATGGAGGATCACTACAAGCTATACCGACCATAGTAATCCTCAATGCTTAGTGAAGGAGATGAAAATCCTATCAGCTAGCTGGCCAGGAGTGTGGCTAAGTAAAATACTGTTATTATCTGGCTATCACCAATACCCAAGAGGTGGAAATATGTCTGTATCAAGCCAGAAACAGCATCCTACCCTGACTCTTCAGTAAGTTTCCTGTACCAAGTCTCCTAAAAGTTCCCTATTTCCACTAGATACAAGCATTTGTTTTGCTTTGTTTTACTCTTTAAGCAGAAGTCTTGTTCCCCAAGCCCCTCTGCAAGGCCCTATCACACTCTCTGCAGGTAAGCACTAGCACTGCAAGCACTTAGGAGAATACAGGATTGTTCCACCTCTAAGGACCAACCCTTGATTTCTCAAGCTATGGCCTAACATGCCTCTTCACCTCTTTCTCTTTTGTGTGTCGCTGGTGAATGCGAGCATTACTCTGTCTTCTTTCCTGAAAGTCCTGAGGATTCAGCTCACATCCTATTCCATGCAGTTCCTTGGCACAGCCTGTAAACAGCATGGGACACAGATTCCCCAATCAATACCACCCCAGTGCCTGGCTCTAAAACAAGTAGAGAAAGGCTGAGGAGGAAGGTTCGCCTCGACCGTGGCCGTGAGCATGCCACTGCACTCCAGCCTGGGCGACAGTGAGACTCCAACTCAACAAAAAAGGACCCTATCCATTGGGATTTTTACTACTCCACTCTGTATCTCCAAAATGAAACTAGAGTAGGGGCAGTATCCTTGAAGCCATCTCTCTAAATTCCCTTCACGGGAAACTCCAGGACAGGGCACCATTCCCTTGTTCTATCATTTTTCTTCTGTTAATTCCTGGAGGTGAAATATATCAGTCATTTCTCCTTATTTTCAGAGCACGCCCCCCACTCAGGATGACATACAGTAATACACAACATTGCTGAGCACTCACTATAGACTTGGCACTGTTTTCAGTGCTTTAAATATGCTGGACCCAGCTGGGCTCGGTGGCTCAGCCTGTCCCAGCACTTTGGGAGGCTGAGGTGAGTGGATTGCCTGAGCCCGTGGGTTCGAGACCCACCTGGGCAGGCGAGACCTCATCTCTACAATAAATCAAAAAAATTAGCCGGGCTCGGTAGCGTGCGCCTGCAGTTCCAGCTACTTGGAAGGCTGAGGCGGAAGGATCGCTGGAGCCCAGCAGGTCGAGGCTGCAGTGGCCAGGAACATCCACTGCACTTCAGTCTGGGTGATGGAGTGAGACTCCAATTCAAAAATAAATAAATAAATGTGCTGGACCTAATCCCTATAATAAAATGAAATAGGTACTACCATCCTCTTTTTATATTGAGGATATCACTTTGCCCAAAGTAATGCAGGCAGTGGTAAAGTTAGTGGTAAAGTCGTTAAGTCTTTCCCTCTAGTAGCCCTTCTTCTTGTCAGAACGTCCCATTAGTGAAAAAAATCAGGTGCTAACTAATATAACATTAAAAACCATAGCCGGGCGTGGTAGCATGTGTCTGTAGTTTCCACCACTTGGAAGGCTGAGGCAGAAGGATCACTGGAGCCCAGAAGGTCGACGCCGGGTGGCCGTGAGTATGTGTGCCACTGCACCCCACCCAGCCTGGGCAATGAGTGAGACTCCAACTCAAAATAAATAAACAAATAAAATTAAATTTAAAAAATAAAAACCACCAGGCCCGGTGGCTCAGCCTGTAATCCCAGCACTTTGGGAGGCCGAGGTGAGTGGGACTCCCTGAGCCTGTGGGTTCGAGACCCGCCCAGGCAACTTGGTGAGACCTCATCTCTACAATATATCAAAAATTAGCCGGGTATGATAGCATGTGCCTGTAGTTCCAGCTTCTTGGAAGGCTGAGGTGGAAGGATCACCAGAGCCCAGCAGGTCAAGGCTGCAGTGGCCGGAAGCATGCCACTGCACTCCAGTCTGGGCGACAGAGTGAGACTCCAACTCAAAAAATAAAAATAAAAACCAGGTTCACAGCCAGGCATGATGGTGCACATCTGTGGTTCCAGCTACTTGGAAGCTGAGGCTGGAAGATCGCCTAAGCCCAGCAGGTTGAGGGTGAGATGGCAGTGAGCATACCATTGCACTCCAGCCTGGGCAACAGTGAGAGTCAAACTCAAAAACAAACCAACAAAAAAACCAGGTTCAGGCGGGTGCAGTGACTCACACCTGTCATCCAAGTACTTTGGGAGGTGGAGGCAAGAGTATTGCCTGAGCTCACAAGTTCAAGACCAGCCTGGGCAATGCAGCAAAACCTCATCTCTACAATAAATAAAAACAATTAGCCAGGCGTGGTGGTGCGCACCTCCAGTTCCAGCTACTTGGAAGATGAAGCAGAAGGTTCACCTGAGTCCAGCAGGTCGCAGCTGTGGTGGTCATGAGCATATCACTGCACTCCAGTCTAGTTCCCTAGTTCCACTAGATACAAGGCAACAAGACTCCAACTGAAAAAAAGCGGTTCAGGTAAAGTGATAATTCTATGGAAACTCCAAACTGAGATCCATAATATCAATGTTCCCACTTTATCCAAGAAAGTCAATCAACTCAAGACGCCACCTGACAAGCATCATCCCTATTTTCTAGCTGCAAGAACCCAGAATGAGTAGGCAAGCACAAGGGCCACCATGAGGCAAGTTCTGTATCTTGAGTGTGTCTGGACCCTCTCTGAGTAGATGTTTAGCTTGTAACTGAAAGTAGAAATAATTCAGAGTCTTTCCCAAGACTAAGCAGCAAGCCAGGCTCGGTGGCTCAGCCTGTAATCCTGCACTTTGGGAGGCTGAGGTGAGTGGATTGCCTGAGCCCGTGGGTTCGAGACCCACCTAGGCAACTTGGCGAGACCTCATCTCTACAATCAATCAAAAACTAGCCAGGTGTGGTAGTGCGCGCCTGCAGTTCCAGCCACTTGGAAGGCTGAGGCGGAAGGATCGCCGGAGCCCAACAGGTCGAGGTTGCGGTGGCCGGGAGCTGCCACTGCACTCCAGTCTGAGTGACGGAGTGAGACTCCAACTCAAAAAAAGAAAAGAAAAGACTAAGCAGCAAGTAGCAAGACCAGGAATTTTCTGGTCTCTACTTTAGGTATCAGCCATAATCTGGACCTACTACAGGTAAACTAGTTTCAGAGAAAATAATTCAATCCAGTCTCATCAGCATCTACTGAGTTTGCCTAGTGTCACCAGCTAATAACGCACAAAGGAGGTTTAAATAAACATGACCGACCTGGCGCGGTGGCTCAAGTCTATTACACTTTGGGAGGCCGAGGCGAGTGGATTGCCTGAGCCCACGGGTTCGAGACCAGCCCAGGCAACTTGGTAAGACCTTTCTCTACAATAAATCAAAAATGAGCTGGGCACAGTAGCGCATGCCTGTTGTTCTGGCTACTTGGAAGGCTGAGGCAGAAGGATCCCTGGAGCTCAGCAGGTCGGTACTAGGGTGGCTGTGAGTGTGCCACTGCACTCCAGCCTGGGCGACGGAGTGAGACTCCAACTCAAAAAATAAAATAAAATTAGCTGGGCGTAGGGGCACACACCTATAGTTCCAGCTACTCAGAAGGTTGAGGCAGAAGGATCACCTGATCCCAGCAGGTGGAGGCTGTGGTGGCTATGAGCGTGCCCCTGCACTCCAGCAGCCTGGGCGACAGAGAGAGACTCTGACTCCAAAAAAAAAAACCATGTATTGAGACCTTATAATAACACAAGCATAGCTAGTATAAAACAAAAAGGGGCCAGGCTCAGTGGCTCAGCCTGTACTCCTGCGCCTTTGGGAGGCTGAGGTGAGTGGATTGCCTGAGTCCGCGGGTTCGAGACTCGCCTGGGCAACTTGGCGAGACCTCATCTCTACAATAAATCAAAAATTAGCCGGGCGTGGTAGTACACGCCTATAATTCCAGCTACTTGGAAGGCTGAGGCGGAAGGATTGCCGGAGCCCAGCAGGTCGAGGATGCGGTGGCCGGGAACAGTCACTGCACTCCAGTCTGGGTGACAGAGTGAGACTCCAACTCAAAAAAAAAAAAAAGAAAGAAAGAAAAAAGAAAGGGATTGGCAGTAGTGGGAAACTGCGGGGGGGGGGACTGGCAGTTTAAGGAAACTGCCAGGGGCGGGGCACACCTCATCCACAAGGGCACCTGCGTAATGAACATTTGTCTACCTAACCCTGAATTGTACCCCATATCTTTAAAAGAAAAAGAGAAAAACCCAGAGTTTATTAAAAATTGTGTATTCTTACATGTTTAAACTTCAGTACTCTAAATTTGATGCACTATACCTATCGAGACGCTTTTCCCACGACTCAAAACAGTTCTTTTTGCTTTTTTTTTTAGTTGGAGTCTCACTCTGTCGCCCAGACTGGAGTGAAGTGGCCGCTCCCGGCCACCGCAGCCTCGACCCGCTGGGCTCCCGCGATCCTTCCACCTCAGCCTTCCGAGTAGCCGGAACTACAGGCATGCGCTACCACGCCCGGCTGATTTTTTGATTGATTGTAGAGATGAGGTCTCCTGCCCACAGGTGGGTCTCGAACCCGCGACTCAGGCAATCCACTCACCTAGCCAGCCTCCCAAAGGCGTGGGATTACAGGCTGAGCCACCAAGCCCGGCTCAAAACAGTTTTGAACTCTATCAATTTTGATGTCTTTTAGTACTTCTCCTATTTTTTGTTCTCTTCTTCCATCAGCAAAACGTTGCCCTTTAAGGACTATTTTCATTGTGGAAACAAAAAAAGTCACTAGGGGAGATCAAGTGAACAGGGAGGCTGGAGAATGGGGGAGGAGGTATGCCGTCTTTGGTCATTAACTGCTAAACACTGAGCACAGTGTGTTAATGCAAAGCATCCTTCATGAAATGGACAAATGCATTGAAAATATCCCCCCCCAAAAAATTCGCTGAGGTCAAACACAGCCTCTCACAACAACGCTAGCTGGTATACTTGATGCTGCTAGGTTTCTAGAACACTTACCTACCTAGCAGGAGAAGTCTAGACTGTAAGGAGCCCACCCTCCAAAAATGCCAGGTTTTTCTGGGTCCCCTTCATATGCCCTCAATCAGAGCTACCGTCAAGACAGTAAGCTCACCAAGCCTCCTTGTCTCCAGCTGCCTGCTAAATCTGCATCTGCACATCCTACAGGTCGCTCACTCTCCCCCATGCCTCTTTCCATGGCCACTGCAACCTTTAAAATCCACTCTAGGCCGGGCTGAGTGGCTCATCCTGTAATCCCAGTACTTTGGGAAGCCAAGGCAAGTGGATTGCCTGAACCCACAGGTTCAAGAACTCAACTCTACAAGAAATCAGAAACTAGCTGGGCATGGTAGCGCATGCCTGTAGTTCCGGCTACATGGAAGGCTGAGGCAGAAGGATCACCGGAGCCCAGCAGGTCGACACTGGGGTGGCCATGATTGTGCCACTGCCCTCCAGTCTGGGCGACAGAGTGAGACCCCAGCTAAAAAAAAAAAAAAAAAAAGAGCCGGGCTCGGTGGCTCAGCCTGTAATCCCGCGCCTTTGGGAGGCTGAGGTGAGTGGATTGCCCGAGCCCGCGTGTTCGAGACCCGCCTGGGCAGCGAGACCTCATCTCTACAATAAATCAAAAAATCAGCCGGGCATGGTAGTGCATGCCTGTAATTCCGGCTACTTGGAAGGCTGAGGCGGAAGGATCGTGGGAGCCCAGCGGGTCGAGGCTGCGGTGGCCGGAAGCGGCCACTGCACTCCAGTCTGGGCGACAGAGTGAGACTCCAACTCAAAAAAAAAAAAGGCCAACGAGGTGGTTCACTACAGGCACGCACTACAGGCACGCACTACCACGCCAGGCTAATTTTCTGATTTACTATAGAGAGGAGGTCTCACGATGTTGCCCAGGCTGGTCTCAAACCCCTGGACTCAGGCCATCCTCTCGCCTCTGCCTCCCAAGGTGCTGGGATGACAGGCGTGAGCCAAGAACCCAGCTCATTATTTCTAACTACAGGACCAGTTACATAGTAAATGCCCAATACATGCGTTAACTGGACACAGGGGTTATTACCCGTACAATTCCAGCACTTCGGAAGCCCCGGAGTTCAAGACCACCCTAGGCAATGTGGCTAAAACCGTCTCCACAAATGATTTTAAAAATTGACAGGCGTGGTAGCATGGGCCTCTACCCAGCTACTCAAGAGCCTAAGGGAGGAGGATTACTTAACCCCAGGAACAGAGACCAACCTCGGCAACATGGCAAGTAAACATGAATAAAAAAATGTGTTGGGCCGGGCTCAGTGGCTCAGCCTGTAATCCCACGCCTTTGGGAGGCTGAGGTGAGTGGATTGCCTGAGCCTGCGGGTTCGAGACCCGCCTGAGCAGCGAGAACTCATCTCCACAATAAAATCAAAAAATCAGCCGGGCGTGGTAGCGCGCGCCTGCAGTTCCAGCTACTTGGAAGGCTGAGGCGGAAGGATCGCCGGAGCCCAGCGGGTCGAGGGTGCGGTGGCCGGGAGTGGCCACTGCACTCCAGTCTGGGCGACAGAGTGAGACTGACTCAAAAAAAAAAAAAAGTGTTGGAAAAAGCAGCCCATGCCCTTTTATCCCGACTCTATCTGTTCTGTGACCATTTCCCACATATTTTATGGATTTCTAAACGACGCTCTGTGACTTTCCAGACTTCATAACAACTGCTTTGAGATTACCAAAAATTGTATTTCCAACAAATGTCGAATGAGTGAAAAAATCCCAACGAAAATGCCATCAAGGGTATTTACTGCAGCGGAGGGAAGAGCGGACCCGCTTCTTCGCAGTCCCTCCGAGGGCACCTGCCGACCCAGCGGCCGCCGGCGTCCCTGAGAGGCAACTCGGGCAGCCCCCACGCGAGCTCGCCTGGAAGCCCTGCGCCTGCTCCCAGCCCGAGCGCCGCCGTCCTGGACCCGCTTCCCCCTCGGCCCCGAGCTCTGCCTTCCCCGAAGCCGGCTCCCCTCAGCCCAGAACTCTCTCTCCCCGGAACCCAATTCCCCCTCGGCCCAGAGCTCGGTTTCCTCAGCCCAGAACTCGGTTCCTTCAGCCCCGAACTCTCCCTCCCCGGAACCCGGATCGCCCTCGGCCTACAACTCTCCCTTCCCGGCACCCAGTTCCCTCATCCCAGAGCTCTTCCTCCCCGAGCCGGGCCCTCACTCCCACCTCTCCCGCCCTGCCGGGGCAGGCCCCCCCACCCCGTTCCCCCGATGGGCTCCCGACTGGGTGCGAGTCCGCCAGGCTCCAAGGGACTCCCCGCGGCCGCGACGCCCGACCCCGGCCCTCTGGCGTCGCCCCATGCCCGCGTCCCCGCGCCGGAAACCACCTGCGCGGGACGAGGGTCAGGGGTCAGCCACTCTGGGGGCAAGGGTCAGCGCCCCGGCGGCCGGAAGGGCCGGCGGGGGCACGCGAGGGAGGGACGAGGCCGCGACCTGCGGCGCGAGGCGCGGGCCGTGAAGGGCGAGCCGCCCCTGGCCGCCCGGCCCCCGCCCCTCGCGGCCCGGCGGCCCCGCCTCGCTCCCGCGGCCCGTCGCCGCCACCTGGCGGCCGCGCGGGACCCGCCCCCGGCGCCTCGGGGCCCGGGCCAGCCGGTCGGGCCCGCGGGAGGACGCCGCGAGGCCCGACCCGCCGCGCCGCCGCCCCGCTTACCGAGCCCGGCTCCGCCTCCTCCGCCAGCGCCTTCGCCGACGCTGCCGTGGTCTTGGCCTCCCGGGCGCGCTCCCGACCTGCCGCCGCTCGGCCGCCGCGCCCCGCCGGGTCCTGCCGCCCGCCCGCACGTTCGCCTCGCCGGCTTCCCGAGGCGAATCGGACCACAGTTCCCAGGGAGCACCGCGAGGACGGCAACTCCCGGAAGGCATCGCGAGAACTCAGTGATTTCCCCCGGAAAGCGGAAGTCGGGGCCGCCGGACGCCCCGCCCGGCCCTGCGGCTGCTGCTTGCAGCATGGCCAACCCTTCCGAGTTAGCGCTTCTACTCCTAGGAGCAAACAGGCCCCCTGGAAATACTGGCAAAGCTTCGAAAGATAGATTTTTCAAGATGCTTTTTTCTGAGTCGGGGTCTCGCTCTGTCGCCCAGACTGGAGTGCAGTGGCACGCTTCCGGCCACCGCAGCCTCTGCCTCTGCCTGCCGGCGATCCTTCCGCCTCAGTCTTTCAAGTAGCCGGAACTACAGGCGCGCGCCACCAAGCCCGGCTAATTATCCTTGATTTATCGTAGAGACGAGGTCTCGCCAAGTTGCCCGGGCGGGTCTCGAACCCGCGGGCTCAGGCAGTCCACTCGCCTCGGCCTCCCAAAGTGCTGGGATTGCAAGCTGAGCCACCGGGCCGGCCTTTTCAAGATGTTTTTTATTGCGACTTTGTAAGTGAAAGATTGATACAAACTCAGTCATTTATTTAATATGTGTGTGCATAATGTGCAAAGCACCTGGCACACTGAATTTCTGCTTTTTTAGACGCAGATGTAAGGTTAAAAGAAATGCACCAGGCGCCCACTGTGTGTGTGTGTGTGTGTCAATCCTTGCAATGACTTTATGAAGAGAAAACAAAGGTTCTGAGTAATTAAATAGCTTGCCTGATGTTCTAGAGTTAGTAAGAGGTAGAGACGAGTTTGAATCCGGATACTCAGCTTCTTTTTTGGAAATTTTTTTTTTCTTTTGTCTACTTACACAGTAGTGTAAGACATCATTGGCAGTTTGGGGGGGGGGAGTGCTAACTAATAGAATATGAAAAAGTGGGGACCAGGTGGGGTGGTTCACACCTGTAATCCCAGCTCTTTGGGAGGCCAAGGCGAGAGGATTGCCCGAGTTCAGGGGTTCGAGACCAGCTGGGGCAACTGGACGAGACCTTATCTCTACAATAAATTAAAAAATTAGCTGGGAGTAGTAAGCACACATCTGTAGTTCCCGCTACTTGGAAGGCTGAGGCGGAAGGATCTCTGGAGCCCAGCAAGCGGAGGCTGCAGTGGTTGTGAGCATGACATTGCACTCCAGCCTGGCTGACAGAATGAGACTCTGACTCAAAAAATAAAAATAGTAATAAATATCAGATAGTAAATTATCAAAGGCAGACTCAGAAAGGCTCAAATTGGCCAGGTGTGGTGGCTCACATATGTAATCCCAGCACTTTGGGAGGCAGAGGCAAGAGGATTGCCTGAGCTCAAGGGTTCAAGACCAGCCTGGGCAACATGGTGAGACCTCACCTCGTCTCTACAATGGTAGTTCCAGCTACTTGGAAGGCTGAGGCGGAAGGATCGCTGGAACCCAGCAGGTCGATGCTGGAGTGGCCATGAGCTTGCCACTGCACTCCAGCCTGGGCAACGGAGTGAGACTCCAACTCAAAAAAATAAAGGACAACCAGCCGAGAAAGACACAGTGGAAACCACTGGAGGGACTTTCAGTGAGGAGGTTGTCAAATACCTCAGAGGAAAAAAGGACAAAAGAGACCTCAGCAAAAACCACCTCAGGCAATTAGTGGGTTGAGGACAGAAGGAAAGAGTGGAGGTGGCAAATGTCCAGGATCTCTACAAGCAAGCAGATGGAGAAAGGAAGGATGGAGGGAGTGAAGGTGCTGGTGGGGAGACAAACAGGAACATACGTCTTCAAAGATGGCAAGGCGAGACAGTGCTTTTGTGCGGAAAGGACACGAGGAGACTGATGATCCAGAGATGGACGAGGCTCCCGGAGGCAGGGGTGGAGGAGAGGCAGAGCTGGTGAAGAGACCTGGTCTTGGAGAGAGGGAGAGCACCGCTCACCTGAAGAGGCAGTCAAGGAGTGGACGGCCCCGCACATACATCTGCAGGTGTCGCTGGAGAGATGGCACACAGACTCAGTGCCTCTAAAGCGTGTTTCTCTTTTTCCTTTTTTTTTGTAGAGACAAGGTCTCGCCACGTTGCCTATGCTGGCCTTGAACTCTTGGGCCCAGCCTCAGCCTCCCAAAGTGCTGGGATTACAGGCAGGAGCCACCACGCCCAGCCAGTTACTCTTTTTTTTCTAGCTAACTTAGTTTGGGTGATGAGCTGTTAACATGATAAAAGGGTCTGTGCACTGACTCTGGAGCCAGATTGCCTGCGGTTGAAATCCCATTTAAGACCTGTGTGAGCCGGGCTCGGTGGCTCAGCCTGTAATCCCACGCTTTGGGAGGCTGAGGTGAATGGATTGCCTGAGCCCGCGGGTTTGAGACCAGCCTGGGCAACTTGGCGAGACCTGATCTCTACAATAAATCAAAAAAATTAGCCGGGCGTGGTAGTGCGCGCCTGTAGTTCCAGCTAACGTGGAAGGCTGAGGCGGAAGGATCGCCAGAGCCCAGCAGGTCGAGGCTGCGGTGGCCGGAAGCGGCCGCTGCACTCCAGCCTGAGCAACTGTGAGACTCCAACTCAAAAAAAAAAAAAAAATCAGCCGGGCGTGGTAGCACATGCCTGTAATTCTGGCTACTCAGAAGGCTGAGGTGGAAGGATCGCCGGAACCCAGCAGGTCGATGCTGGAGTGGCCATGAGCTTGCCACTGCACTCCAGTCTGGGCAAGAGTAAGACTCCAACTCAAAAAAAAAAAAGACCTGTGTGATCTTAGCCAAGCGACTTCAACTCTGTGTTTCATTGTCCTTGTCTGTGAAAGGGACTGTCGCCTAGCGATATGGAAATGTTAACAGTTGTTTCTCCTAGATCGTCCTCTCCATGAGATTGAAGTTTTCTTTTTTGTTGTTTTTGAGTTGGAGTCTCACTCTTGTCACCCAGGCCACCGCAGCCTCGACCTGCTGGGCTTAAGCAGTCCTTCCGCCTAAACCTTCCAAGTAGCTGGAACTACAGGCGCAAGCCACCACGCCCAGCTAATTTCTTTGATTTATTGCAGAGACAAGGTCTCGCCAAGTTGCCCAGGCCGGTCTCGAACCCCCAGGCTCAGGCAGTCGACTCGCCTTGGTCTCCCCAAGTGCCGGGTTACAGGCTGTGCCACCGCGCAGGGCCAAGTTTTCTATTTTGTCCAGGGCTGTCTACTCAGAGCCTGACACGAAGCACAGGCACAATAAAAAAAATCCATGAGCCGGGCTCCGTGGCTCAACCTGTCATCCCGCGCCTTTGGGAGGCTGAGGTGAGTGGACTGCCTGAGCCCGCAGGTTCGAGACCCGCCTGGGCAGCGAGACCTCATCTCTACAATAAATCAAAAAATCAGCCGGGCGTGATAGTGCGTGCCTGTAGTTCCGGCTACTCGGAAGGCTGAGGCGGAAGGATCGCCGGAGCCCAGCAGGCGAGGCTGCGGTGGCCGGGAGCAGCCACTGCACTCCAGTCTGGGCGAAAGAGTGAGACTCCAACTCAAAAAAAAAAAAAAAATCCATGAAGAAAGGAACAACTAAATTGAAATGAAAGCCTTGGAAGAGGGACGCTCCCAGTTCGTGGCTCACGGTGGCCGGAATCCAGATTCCTGCGTCGGACTCGGCCCCCCGCGGCTCCCGGGCCCGCAAGGCTCTGCGTCCGGCGCGGAGAGCGTCCCCGGGGCGGGCGAGGTCCGAGCCCCCGAGATCCCGGGCGCTCCGGTGGCTCCGGCCAGCGACGTTCCGCGCCTCACCCCGTCTCTTCCCCGGCGCGGCCCGGTTCCCGGAGAAGCTCCTTCTCCGGGCCACCGCCCCTAGGGATGCCCCTCCCCGTCGCGGCTCCTCCCCTACCGACGCCACTCCCCCGCCGGGGCTCCTCCCCTAGGGATGCCTCTCCCCCGTCGCGGCTCCTCCCCTGGACATGCCCCTCCCCCGTCACGGCGCCTGCCCTAGAGATGCCCCTCCCCCGCCGGGCTCCTCCCCTAGATGTGCCCCTCTCCCGCCGGGGCTCCGCCCCTAGCGATGCCCCGCCCCCGTCGCGGCTCCTCCCCTGGAGGTGCCCCTCCCCCGCCGAGGCCCTTCCCCTAGAGGTGCCCCTCCCCGGCCGGGGGCTCCTTCCCTAGAGATCCTCCGCCCCCTGAAATGCTCCTCCCGGGCGCGGCCCCGCTCCCAGCGCGGCTCCGCCCCCGGCCTGGCTCCGCCCCGCGGGCGTGTCGCGCCGACCCGGGCGGCCGGGGCCTCCACCAGCCGGCGCGGCGCAGGGGCGGAGTCGGCGCCGGCCCGGCCTCTGCGCGCCTCACCCCCGGGGACGGAAGTCCCAGGCCCGCCGTCGGCTGCCCCGGGGCCTCGGGCCGCAGCGGCGCCTCGCCCGGCCGGGCCCCCTGCGGGCGGCAGCATGAAGCGCGCGGGGACGCTGCGCCTGCTCTCGGACCTGGGCGACTTCGGCGGCGCGGCGCGGCTCCGCGAGATGCTGGCCGGCGACCCCGCACCCCGCGTGCGCGGCAGCCCCGACGGCCGCTACCTGCTGCTGCTGCGACCTCCGGGGGCGCCGGCCCCGCAGCTGCTGGTGGCGGGGCGGGGGCCCGGCGCGGGGCTGGAGCGCGCCTGGCCGGCCGGCCAGCCCCCGCCGCTGGACGCCTTCTTCGTGCCGGGGCCCGCGCTGCTGCTGGTGTGGGCGCACGGCCTGGCCGAGCTGTGGGGCGCGGCCGTGGGGCCGGGCTGGCGGCCGCTCGGGGCCGCCGAGCTGTGCCCGGGCGGCGGCGCCCGCGTGGTGGCCGCGGCGGCGCTCCGGGGCCGCCTGGTGTGGTGCGAGGAGCGCCGGGCCGGGGCCGCCTGCGGCCACTGCGTGTGCGTCCGCGCCCTGGAGCCCGGCGGGGACGCCGGCACCAGCCTGGGCCCCGCGCACGTCCTGCTGCACCACTGCCCGCCTCTCGCGCTGCTGGCCTCCCGCAGGGACCTCTTCCTGGCGCCCGCCGCCGGCGCCTGGCCCGGCGTGGCCCACGTCGTGCTCCTCTGGAGCCCGGCCAAGGGCAGAGTGACCGTGGCCGCCCCGTGCCTTGGCCTCTCGCACGGCAGGAGCCTGGACCTCGGACGCGGGGACCCCTGTGACTTCCGGGCCCTGCTCCGCGGCCTTCCCGGGCTGCTGTCCCCCAGGGAGCCGCTGGCCGTGCACACCTGGGCCGCGACTCCCCAGGGCCTGCTCTCGCTGGACGTCGGCGGTGCCGTGCGCCTCGTGCAGCCCCACGGTGGGGCCCGCGCGGTGGGCACCCTGCAGGCGGCACCTGCGGGCCCGCGGGGCTCTGCGGCCCTGGGGACGTTTCAGAGCACTCTGGCCTGCGTGCTGGGCTCCACCCTGGAGCTGCTGGACTTGGGCAGCGGGCAGTTGCTCGAGCGGAAGGTCCTCAGTACCGACAGGGTGCATCTGCTGGAGCCCCCCTGCCCTGGCCTGGACAATGTCGAGGAGCCGGAGGGGCCGGGGGGGCTTCGCTTGCTCTCCGCCTTGGGTCTGTTCCGCGTGGGCTGGGAAGCCCCGTCGGGTGTCGAGCTGCCCCCAGCCAAGGACCTGGTGTTTGAGGAGGCCTGCGGGTACTACCAGCGCCGGAGCCTGCGCGGTGCCCAGCTCACCCCAGAGGAACTGAGGCGCAACGGCACGTTCCGGGCGCCGCAGGCGCTGGCCTCCATCCTCCAGGGCCACGTGCCCCCACCTGCGCTGTTGGCCACCCTGAGGACCGAGCTCCGGGATTACCGGAGCCTGGAGCAGCTCAAGGCCCGGCTGGTGGCTGGGGATGAGGAGGAGACCGGCTGGGCGGAGCTGGCCCAGCAGGAGGTGGCCCGCCTGCTGAGGACGGAGCTGCGGGAGGACCAGCTGGTCCAGCTCAACGCCGTATTCCGAGCCCTCCCCTCGGCGGCCTGGGGTGCCGCCCTCAGGGCCCTGCAGCTCCAGCCCGATGGGAGTGGCGGGCTGAGGTCCCAAGCGCCCCCCGACGTGTGGAAGAAGGTGCTGGGAGGCACAGCGGCTGGGAAGGAGCCCCCCCAGGGGACACTGCCCCCCTTCGAGCTCCTGTGCCGGTGCCTGTGCCAGCTGGAGCCCCGCTGGCTGCCACCCTTTGTGGAGCTGGCCCAGCAGCAGGGTGGGCCGGGCTGGGGGGCAGGAGGCCCGGGGCCGCCCCTGTATCGCCGCGCCCTGGCGGTGCTGGGTGGAGAGGGGCCCAGGCCCGAGGCCCTGCGGCTGGAGCTGCTCTTGGGCAGCGGGCGGCCCCACGCCGTGCTCCAGGCCATGGCACAGCTGGTGCGCAAGGAGCGCTGGGAGCGGGCCCTGGACGCCGGCCTGGCGCTCGGCCCCTCCAGCGCCCTGCTGCGAGGCGAGATCTTCAAGCTGCTGCTGGCGGAGTTTGCCCAGCACCGCCAACTCGATGCCCACCTCTCGCGTCTGTGCCGCCTGTGCCCACCGGAACTGGCTCCGGCCGAGCTCCTGCTTCTCCTGCGGACGTACCTCCCAGATGAGGTGGGGCCTCCCAGCCCGTTCCCCGAGCCTGGGGCCGAGCCCCAGCTCACCGTGGGCTTGCTCAGGGCCCTGCTGGAGCAGGCCGGGGTTCAAGGACAGCCCCCGGGCCAAGCTCTAAGCCCCTACGAGGATGTCCTCTGGGATCCGGGTACTCCACCCCCTACTCCGCCTCGGGACCTGTGACCACCACCTCTAGGCATCAGGCCACCGGACAGGGCCTCGGTGTCACTGACACAGGAAATCCTTTCCGGGACACGGAGATCAGGGAAGGTGCCTCAGGGCTGGAGGGGGCCGCTGGGAGACATGTGTGCAATGCTCCTCTTTTCTGGGGCAGTTTTCAAGGAGTGTATGTGTGTGAAATATACGCACAGTTTGATGGATCTGCAGTTGTGTGGTTTTGAACAGCTGAGGGTGTCGCAGCTGTGGTTATGGTGGAAGTGGTTGGGTCTGGATCTCTCGGCTAAAGCGCCCACTCCCAATCAAGCGTTTAAGGTTCCAGGTGCTCTCCTGGTCCTCCCATAATCCCTCGCTTAATGCTTCTCATAGCCCCATAGGAAAGTGCTAATATTGTTCCCATTTTACAGGTGGGGAATAGAAGGTTAGGAAAATCAGATGGGCCAGGCACAGTGGCACACACCTGTAGTTCCAGCTACTTGGAAGACTGAGACAGAAGGATAGCCTGAGCCCAGCAGGTCGAGGCTGCGGTGGCCAGGAGTGTGCCCCTGCCCTCCAGCCTAGGTGACAGAGTGAGACTCTGACCAACCCAAAGAGAAAAAGAAAAGAAAAACAGGCCGGGCCCGGTGGCTCACACCTATAATTCCAGCACTTTAGAAGGCCGAGGTGAGAAGATTGCCTGAGTTTGAGACTAGCCTGAGCAACTTGACAAGACGTCATCTCTACAATAAACTTTTTAGAAATTAGCTGGGTGTACTGGCGTGTGCCTGTAGTTCCAGCTACTTGAAAGGCTGAGGCAGGCCGGGCTCGGTGGCTCAGCCTGTAATCCCGTACCTTTGGGAGGCCGAGGTGAGTGGATTGCCTGAGCCCGCGGGTTCAAGACCCGCCTGGGCAACTTGGCAAGACCTCATCTCTACAATCAATCAAAAAATCAGCCGGGCGTGGTAGCGCATGCCTGTAATTCCGGCCACTCGGAAGGCTGAGGCGGAAGAATCGCCAGAGCCCAGCAGGTCGAGGCTGTGGTGGCCAGGAGCAGCCACTGCACTCCAGTCTGGGTGACAGAGTGAGACTCCAACTCAAAAATAAAAAAAAAAAAAAAAGGAAAGAAAGGAGCAGGCACAGCGCAGACCTCTGCTTGCCTAGATGTCTTCAACAGGACCACCTCCCGGAAGCCTCGGCCTCGCCACTCCTGCCCAAGAGACCCTCTGCCTGGTTTGGGCCACTCAGCCTCGTCCTGAGCCCCAGCAGCCCCTCATCCAGGGCGGCCCAGGGCAGGAAGGCCACGCAGCTTTGCCTCCGCTGCGGCCTGCGCTTGGCTTCTGCTCAGCCTCATGCTGGGCTTCAGGTGGCCTCGGGGCCCAGAACTGACAGGTCTGGGGACGGTTCCTCAGTCCGCCCCCCGGGCGTGGCGCCTCGGCCTTGCCCGTGGCTGGGGTTGGCTCTTCGGTCTCAGGGAGGTGTGCGCCAAGACCTGGGGTGGCCCTCGTTCTGCCCCCGCCGGGCTGCCTGCCAGCGCCGCGAGTGAGCTACTGCTCTTCCCCGGGCCCAGGTGGGGTGAGGGGCCCGCCTCCCCCGGCCTGCTCCTCGGCCCCTTCCTGGGAGAAGCTCCCCTCTTGGTCTCCAGGTTGCCGCCAGCCTGGCTCCCCGGGGGGAAGCGGGAAGCTGCTTCCTGTTCCTGGTCCCCCTGAGTCTTCCCGGCTGCTTCGCAGCTGGAGGGTGGCTTGGTCCTCCAGTGCCCACAGGAGGGGCACCCTGGGGGCATGGCAGGGGAAGAAGGCCAGGTTTCTCCTTGGAAGTTCGCTGCTCGCCAGGCTCGGTGGCTCAGCCTGTCATCCGGCGCCTTTGGGAGGCTGAGGTGAGTGGATCGCCTGAGCCCGCGGTTCGAGACCCGCCTGGGCAGCGAGACCTCATCTCTACAATCAATCAAAAATCAGCCGGGCGTGATAGCACGTGCCTGTAGTTCCAGCTACTCAGAAGGCTGAGGCGGAAGGGTCGCCGGAGCCCAGCAGGCGAGGCTGCGGGGGCCGGGAGCGGCCACTGCACTCCAGTCTGGGCGACAGAGTGAGACTCCAACTCAAAAAAAAAAAAAAGTTCCCAGCTCAAGGGAAGCTCTTCCGGCCACCCAGCCTGGCAGCTCCGAGGGGAGCAGGTGGGCCGGGACGGCAGCTCTGACCTGCTTGTCCAGGCAGGGCATGTGGTTACACTGGCCCCTGCGCAGCCCCACCTCCAGCGAGGAGGGAGCGAGTGGACCCAGGCCACACCTCGGGACGGCGGCAGAGTGTGTGAGAAGGCCATCCGAGAGGTGGCCCGATGGGGTCCTCCTGACTCAGAGGCCCCTGAGGGAGGTGGGAGAAGATTCCCAACTCGGAGGTCTTGGGTTGCGGGGAGGGTCCCTGGGCAAGGTGTTGGGACCTGAGGAAATGGGCTCCGGAGCTGCGGTCCTTCACCTCGGGTGCCTGACAAATGGGGCGGGGGCGGGGAGCCCGGGGACCGAAGGTCGTGGGCATGGAGGAGACCTCAGACCCCAGGTCCCGGCAGGAGCCGGCAGGGGAGCCTGCGGTCCCGGGGCGGGGGCGGGAGCGTGTCCGTAGATGTGCCGTCTGGAGTTCCAGGATCTGTATGGCGCGGGCGAAGGGAAAGCCAGGCAGGAGGGCGCCGTGGCGGTGCCAGCGGCATTCTGAGCCAAGGGGAGGGAAGCAAGCGTCAGGGCTCCTTACCTGCCTGCACTGCGGCCTTTTTCTTTTCTTTTTTTTTTGAGTTGGAGGCTCACTCTGTCGCCCAGACTGGAGTGCAGCGGCCGCTCCCGGCCACCGCAGCCTCGACCTGCTGGGCTCTGGCAATCCTTCCTCCTCAGCCTTCCGAGTAGCCAGAACTACAGGTGTGCGCTACCACGCCCGGCTGATTTTTTTATTTATTGTAGAGATGAGATCTCGCTGCCCAGGCGGGTCTCGAACCCGCGGGCTCAGGCCATCCACTCACCTCAGCCTCCCAAAGGCGCGGGATTACAGGCTGAGCCACCGAGCCTGGCATAATTTTTTGACGTATTGTAGAGACGAGGTCTCACCAAATTGCCCAGGCTGGTCTCGAACCCCTGGGCGCAGGCAATCCTCTCGCCTCTGCTTCCCAAAATGCTGGGATTAGCCGGGCTCGGTGGCTCAGCCTGTAATCCCGCGCCTTTGGGAGGCTGAGGTGAGTGGATTGCCTGAGCCGCGGGCACAGCGAGACCTCATCTCTACAATAAATCAAAAAATCAGCCGGGCATGGTAGCGCATGCCTGTAATTCCGGCTACTCGGAAGGCTGAGGAGGAAGGATGGCCGGAGCCCGGCAGGTCGAGGCTGCGGCGGCCGGGAGCGGCCACTGCACTCCAGTCTGGGCGACAGAGTGAGCCTCCAACTCAAAAAAAAAAAAATGCTGGGATTACAGGCGTGAGCCACCGGCCCGGCCAATCTTTTAGTATGTTGTGATAGCCAAGTCATTTGTCCGTCCCCCAGATTAGCATACAAGTTCCTTGAGGGCAAAGACCATGGTCACTTGTGTTTCTGTATGCCCAGCGTGCATCACAATGCCAGGCTCATCATCGGTGTGATTATTATTGTGGATGTGGGAACTGACTGGTCCCTCTAGCCTAGGCCTCACACTCAGAGAGTCCCTGGCTTTCTTGCCAGAGGCCAGACTGACGGGTTGATCCACACCTGAGCCTGATGGAAGTACGTCAGGAGGATCTGAAGGGAGAACCGGGCCACCCGGGGTGGTGGCTGGGGCCATCTTGGGCGCTGGGTGGGAGTGGAAGGAGGGGACGCACCAGGTGGCACCCAGCGCCCGCGGGTCCCCACGCCGGGATTGGCGGACGGGCGGGAAAGCCTGAGTCTGTGAGCGTCCAGGGGAGGGGTGGGCTGCAGGGACTGGAGGGCTGGCCCCGTGTTGCCCGTGGCCGTCGGGAAGCCCGTCCACATCGCACAAGTGCACCAGGGCTTGGTTCACACTGACCTGGGCAGTCAGGAGACGGCGGTGGGGGGCCAGACTCCCGGATCCCCAGGGAGCCACCCAGGCCGGAGCTGCTGGGCAGCCCAGCTGTGCTCGGAGGCCAGGCCTCCTCTTGGGCACAGGCTCCCCCTGGTGGCTCCTCTGGTCACTGCTCGACCTGCCCGTTTCCCTCGAGCGGCCGCCCGCCTGACCTTTCTCACCTGGGAGCAGAGGAAGCCTCAAGGTAGGGGTTCTCCCAGACCTGGAGGAGAGGGTTGGGGGAGCAGAATCACAGAGGCGGGTTGGGTCCTGGGCTCCTCCAGGGAGGCGTTGCCTAGGAGAAAGGGGACCCGGCGGCCACGACCTCCCTCTCCAGGGTCGGGGTCTGTTCCAGCTGCCAGCCTGCTTTGGATTGGATGCAACCAGGGACGAGGCTGAGGACACAGCAGCGTCCCCGGGGAGGACACCGTAAGGTCACCTTTTGTATGAATTTGATACACGGGAATGCCATGTCTGTGACATGCCTTCCTTTAAATCAGTCAAGTCTCACTTTAGCGCAAAATGTGAAATAGAGGTGAATCCCCCAAATAAAAAACTTTTTGAGAATTAGGAGCCGGGCCCGGTAGCTCAGCCTGTAATCCCACGCTTTGGGAGGCTGAGGTGAGTGGATTGCCTGAGCCCGCGGGTTCGAGACCCACCTGGGCAACTTGGCGAGACCTCATCTCTACAAGAAATCAAAATGAGCCGGGCGTGGTAGCACATGCCTGTAGTTCCAGCTACTTGGAAGGTTGAGGCGGAAGGATCGCTGGAGCCCAGCAGGTCGAGGCTGCAATGGCCGGAAGCAGCCACTGCACTCCAGTCTGGGTGACAGAGTGAGACTCCAACTCAAAAAAAAAAAGAGAATTAGGATTTCCAGGCTCCCGTGGGACAGGTGAATTGTGAACTGTGCTTACATATGCATAGGTCCCCATTTCTGCAGGTGAATAAAAGTTCAGGTGAGGACTGACGCTGAATCCGGCTGTGAGGTCAGGGCTGGATGGCCAGGGTCATTCCTCAGTTGTGGACAGAAGCCTCAGGGTGGGCCGAGCATGGTGACTCACGCCTGTAATCCCAGCACTTTGGGAGACCGGGTTGGGAGGATTGTTTGAGCCCAAGAGTTTGAGACCAGCCTGGGCAACATGGCAAGACCTTCTCTTTACAAAACAATTTTTTTTTTAGTTGGAGTCTCACTCCATTGCCCAGGCTGAAGTGCAGTGGCACGCACGCCCACAGCCACCGCAGCCTTGACCCACTGGGCTCTGGCAATCCTTCTGCCTCGGCCTTCCAAGTAGCCAGAACTACAGATACGCGCTACCACGCCCGCCTATTTTTTTTTTTTTTTTTTATTGTAGAGAGGAGGTCTTGCCAAGTTGCCTGGGCTGGTCTCAAACCCACAGGCTCAGGCAATCCACTTGCCTCGGCGTCCCAAAGTGCTGGGATGACAGACTGAGCCACCAAGCCTAGCCCAAACATTTTTTAAAAATTAGTTAGGCATGGTGGTGCACACCTATAGCCCCAGCTACTTGGGAGGCTGAGAGGAGAGGATCACTTCAGCCGGGGGGTCAAGGCTGCAGTGAGCTGTGATTGTGCCACTGCACTCCAGCCTAGGCAACAGAGTGACACCCCGAATTTACCAAAAAAATGTGACCCAGGGTGGAGGGTCAGCCGTGAGTAGCCAGGAGGCATCAAGCCAGAGAAGGGGAGAGAAAAACCAGGGACGCCGCCTGCACCCTTGAAATCTCTGTGGCTTCTCCAGCTGAGGATGTGGGCTACCCTGGGGGATGTGGCACCTTCCTAGGGCCCAAGTGGAGCTGGCAGCTGTCCCGATGTCTGTCACCCTGTCCACCTCTCCGTCAACCCAATTCAGACCCAGAAGATGACACAGGTTTGTGTGCTTGGCGCGAGGGAACACCAGGGCGAGAACCTGAGCTCAGTCCATTTCTTCCCCCTGGGAACTTGGAAGCTAAACTGCAGGTGGTCAAGTAGGTGTGGACAGCTGAGGAGTCGTCAAAAAGCAAAAGGGCTGTTTGCGGTGGCTCACGCCTGTAATCCCAGCACTTTGGGAGGTGGAGACGAGAGGATTGCCTAAACCCAGGAGTTTGAGACCAGCCTGGGCAACTTGGTGAGACCTCATCTCTGCAATAAGTCAAAAAATAGGCTGGGCTCAGTGGCTCAGTCTGTCATCCCAGCACTTTGGGGGGCTGAGGCAAGTGGATTGCCTGAGCCCACAGGTTCGAGACCAGCCCAGGCAACTTGGCGAGATCTCGTCTCCACAATAAATCAAAAAATTAAGCAGGGCTCGGTGGCTCAGCCTGTAATCCCGCGCTTTTGGGAGGCTGAGGTGAGTGGATTGCCCGAGCCCGCGGGTTCGAGACCCGCCTGGACCGGCAAGACCTCATCTCTACAATAAAATCACAAAATTAGCCAGGCGTGGTAGCGCACGCCTGTAATTCCAGCTACTCGGAAGGCTGAGGCGGAAGGATCACCGGAGCCCAGGAGGCGAGGCTGCGGTGGCCGGAAGCGGCCACTGCACTCCAGTCTGGGCGACCGAGTGAGACTCCAACTCTAAAAAAAGCAAAACAAAATGTGGAACTATTCATGGGATCATGAAGAAAATAAACGCTAGAAAGCACATGATGTTAAAAGATTTTGCGGGGCCACAAGACTGGCTGTCCCAGGCTGCGTTTGGCCCACAGGTCATGAGTTGGACCTGCCTGCCACAGAGAGACTGGGGGCTCCCTGATGGTACTCCAGGTCTCTCTAACCCCAAGTCCACGTGACTGGCTCTAGGAAAAGGGAGATTGGGAGTCGACCCTACCGGGACCTCTTTGGGCTGAGGTCCCTTGGCCCTTGGGGCTCTCCTGAAAATCTTTCCTTGGGGAGCCTGTTCCTGCACGGGGCTGAGGAATAACAGAGGGGACGGCAGACAGCGTAGAGGGGCTCAGCTGTGCCACATCCGAGGTGTGGAGGGGCATGAGTGGTGGCCCTGGTTGCTGCCCTCAGACCGGGGCTAAGGGGGCAGAAGAAAGGACTCAGCTGCCCTTTCCTTCCCGAGACAGAGGCCTTCTGGGTTTCTCAGCTGCTCGTGCCTTCCCTAGGTGGGTCGGTCACTCAGCATCCTGGGGTCTCGTTCCCCTCCGTGATCAACTGGAAAAGCCTTGAAAGGAAAAGATGGGGCCGGGCTCGGGGGCTTAGCCTGTCATCCCAGCACTGTGGGACGTCGAGGTGAGAGGATGGCCTGAGCCCGCGGGTTCGAGCATGCCAGTGCCCTCCAGCCGGGTCAAGAGAGTGAGTCTCCAACTCAAACCCCCTCCCAACACACACACACACACACACACACACACACACACACACACACACAATGTGAGGACACTAGTATCCTACGTGCCTCAGGATTCGGAGGGGGAGGTTTCTACCTCCAGAGGCAGGTGAGGCCGCAAGGCAGCCATCCGGTCCTAACTTTGCCCACCCTCTTTTGCTTTCCCGGGTTCCCAGATGTACAGAGCTGATGTCATTGCAATACTATTCTTTTTTTTTTTGAGTTGGAGTCTCATCTGTCACCCAGACTGGAATGCAGTGGCCGCTCCCGGCCACCGCAGCCGCGACCTGCTGGGCTCTGGCAATCTTTCTGCCTCAGCCTTCCGAGTAGCTGGAACTATAGGCGTGCGCTACCACGCCCAGCTCATTTTGATTTATTGTAGAGATGAGGTCTCGCCAAGTTGCCCAGGTGGGTCTCGAATCCGCGGGCTCAGGCAGTCCACTCACCTCAGCCTCCCAAGGCACGGGATTACAGGCTGAGCCACCGAGCCTGGCTACTGTCTCAGTTTAAAGATTCTTGAGGACCAGGCTGGAAATCAAGGTCTTCCCTGTGAGCAAGAGGCTCCCGAAACTGGGGGCAGATTTCTCTTCTAGGACGAGGACACGCTCCAGGGTGGGGGGAGGACCTCGCCAGCACACTGGAGGCTCTTTGGTGCCAGGAGAGGTGACTCCCAAAAGAGAACCCCACCCCCTCAGGATGTGACCCTGCTTGGAATGAGGGTCCCTGCAGATGTAATTAAGGCGATCAGTCCGGATTGCGATGAGCCCTCAGTTCGATAAAGTGCATCCCTAAAAGACAGGACAGAGGAAAGCAGAGGCAGGAAGGCTGTGTGAAGACAGAGGCAGAGACTGGAGTGATGGTCTAGCCGCCGAAGACACCGGGAGTTGCTGACGCCGCCCCCAGCCAGAAAGAGGCGGGGTGGGTCCTTCCCGGAGCCTCCAGAGCTACCAAGACTCACTGCTGATGCCTTGGTTGGGACTTTGGGCCACCAAGCCCATGAGAGCATGTTCGGGGTACACCACCAAAGGGGTGGCAGTTTGTCCCAGCAGCCCAAGGGTGCACTGCCTGAGGGCTCCCCTGACCCGAGGGTGGGGCCGTGTCTTGGGAGAGGCTGTCTTTCTCTCTTTTTTGAGTTGGAGCCTCACTCTGTCACCCAGGCTGGAGTGCAGGGGCACACTCATGGCCACCGCAGCCTCGACCTGCTGGGCTCCGGCGATCCTTCCGCCTCAGCCTTCCAAGTAGCTGGAGCTACAGGCGTGCACCACCCTCGCCCAGTTAATTTTTTGATTTCATGTAGAGACGAGATCTTGACAAGTTGCCCAGGCTGGTCTCCAGTCCCTGGGCTCAGGCAATTCTCTTGTCTTGGCCTCCTAAAGTGCTGGAATTATAGGCTTGAGCCACTGTGCCCAGCCCAGACTTCTTATAGAAGCTCCTCCCCACCCTACAAATGTCTCTCTTTTCCCTCCACAAATGCAGTGGGCCTTCCACATCTGTGAGTTCAAATTCGTGGATCCAACCAACCACGGACTGAAAATACTTAGAAAAATACCAATACAACTGTAAACGTAATACAAATAAAAGCAATACAGTATAATAACTCTTTACATTGCATTCAATATTGTAAAGAATCTAAGCCGGGCTCGGTGGCTCAGCCTGTAATCGCGCCTTTGGGAGGCTGAGGTGAGTGGATTGCCTAAGCCCACGTGTTCGAGACCCACCTGGGCAGCGAGACCTCATCTCTACAATAAATCAAAAAATCAGCCAGGCGTGGTAGCGCGTGCGTGTAATTCCGGCTACTCGGAAGGCTGAGGCGGAAGGATCGCCGGAGCCCGGCAGGTCGAGGCTGAAGTGGCCGGGAGCGGCCACTGCACTCCAGTCTGGGCGACAGAGTGAGACTCCAACTCAAAAAAAAAAAAAAAGAGAGAGAATGGCCTGCACGGTGGCTCACGCCTGTCATCCCAGCACTTTGGGAGGCCAAGGCGAGGGCTTTGTCTGAGCCTACGGGTTTGAGACCAGCCTGGGCAACTTGGTGAGACCTCGTCTGTACAATAAATCAAAAAATTAGCTGGGTGTGGTGGCGCAGGCCTGTATTTCCAGCTACTTGAAAGGCTGAGACGGAAGGATTGCTGGAGCCCAGCAGGTCGAGGCTATGGTGGCCATGAGTGTGCCACTGCACTCTAACCTAGGTAACAAAGTGAGACTAACTCCAACTCAAAATAATAAAAATAAAAAAATCAGCCGGGCTCCGTGGCTCAGCCTGTAATCCCAGCACTTTGGGAGGCCGAGGTGAGTGGATTGCCTGAGCCCGCGGATTTGAGACCCGCCTGGGCAACTTTACGAGACCTCATCTCTACAATAAATCAAAAACCAGCCAGGCCTGGTAGCGCGCGCCTATAGTTCCAGCTACTCGGAAGGCTGAGGCAGAAGGATGGCCGGAGCCCAGCAGGTTGAGGCTGCGGTGGCCGGGGACAGCCACTGCACTCCAGTCTGGGCGACGGAGTGAGACTCCGACTCAAAAAAAAAAAAATCATTGGAGGGCACTGGCAGTTGGAATTTGGGGCTCTCCGAGGCTTCTCTGACACTGCTCAGGAGGAAACAGAGGCTCGGAGATTACATGACAGAGAAAAGATCGCAAAGTACATAAAGCAGAGCAAGGTGGCCCAAGAGATTAGGTTCTAAAGTCAATGCAGAGGTCAAAAATGGAATATTTTATTTTATTTTATTTTATTTTTTTTATTTTATTTATTTTTTTGAGTTAGAGTCTCACTCTGTCACCCAGACTGGAATGCAGTGGCCACTCCCGGCCACCGCAGCCTCGACCTGCTGGGCTCCGGCGATCCTTCCGCCTCAGCCTTCCGAGTACCTGGAACTACAGGCGCGCGCTACCACGCCTGGCTGATTTTGATTTATTGTAGAGATGAGGTCTCGCCAAGTTGCCCAGGCGGTCTTGAACCCGCAGGCTCAGGCAATCCACTCACCTCAGCTTCCCTAAGGCACGAGATTACAGGCTAAGCCACCGAGCCCGGCTTATTTTATTTTATTTTATTTTATTTTTTTGAGTTGGAGTCTCACTCTGTCACCCAGACTGGAGTGCAGCAGCCGCTCCCGCCCACCGCAGCCTCAACCTGCTGGGCTCCGGCTATCCTTCCACCTCAGCCTTCCAGGTAGCTGGAATTACAGGCGCACGCTACCATGCCCTGTTAATTTTTGATTTATTGTAGAGATGAGGTCTTGCCAAGTTGCCCAGGCGGGTCTCGAACCCGTGGGCTCAGGCAATCCAAAAATGGAATATTGCCGGGCTCAGTGGCTCAGCCTGTAATCCCACGCCTTTGGGAGGCTGAGGTGAGTGGATTGCCTGAGCCCGCGGGTTCGAGACCCGCCTGGGCAACGGCAAGACCTCATCTCTACAATAAATCAAAAAATCAGCCGGGCGTGATGGCACGTGCCTGTAATTCCAGCTACTCGGAAGGCTGAGGCGGAAGGATCGCCGGAGCCCAGCAGGTCGACGCTGCGGTGGCCGGGAGCGGCCACTGCACTCCAGTCTGAGCGACTGAGTGAGACTCCAACTCACAAAAAAAAAAAAAAAAGGAATATTTTCGAAAGAAACCATGGACAGTCCTGAGCTCGGTCCATAAAACAAAGCAGAGCCAGCTTCCTGGGGGTCTGCCTTCCTCTGGCTGCAGCCTCAGTGTGTAGGCCCCAGGTTGAGGCTGGCCTGCTGTGAGGGCCCATGTTGTGTGAAACAGGCTCAACTCACACTCCGTGTCCCTGAGAGGCGGGCCTTCTCCTCCCCCGCCCAGCAGCGTGACTGGACCCACACAGCAGGGCCAGCCCCAGGCCAAACACGCTATCCTGCGACGCGGACTCAACAGTAATTGGAGTGAGAGTTAAACTTCAGGCCTGGGCCTCCCTGCCCAGCATTTGTTTTTCCAGCTGGAGGGTCTGGAGCAGACCGGTGTGGGCCTCAGATGACTTACCTCACCCGCTTTGGGTCTGCCACCCTTTTTCTTTTTTTTTTAAAGGGGCTCTATTATTTCATTTATTTACATCTATTTACTTATTTAGAGAAAGCAGGATTTATTGAGAGGACAGGAAAGCTCCCACAGTGGGAGGGGACCCAAACTTTCTTTTTCTTTTCTTTTTTTTTTTGAGTCAGAGTCTCACTCTGTCGCCCAGGCTGGAGTCCAGTGTGCCATCCCAGCTCACCGCAGCCTCGACTTCCTGGGCTCAAGTCTTCCTCCCATCTCAGCCCACCCCCAAGTACCTGGGACCCAGGCTTGCGCCACCAACCCCACCTACTTTTTATATTTTTGGTAGAGACAAGTTCTCACTATGTTGCCCCGGCTGGTCTCAAACTCCTGGGCTTAAGCCATTCTCCCTCCTCGGCCTCCCAAAGTGCTGGGATTAGGCCAGGTGCGGTAGCAGGCTCATGCCTATAACCCCAGCATTTGGGAGGTCGAGGGCAACTTGGCGAGACCTCATCTCTACAATAAACCAAAAAATTAGCTGGGCATGGTGGCGTGTGCCCGCAGTTCCAGCTACTTGGAAGGCTGAAGCAGAAGGATTACCTGCGGTAACGGGAGCGTGCCACTGCACTCCAGTCTGGGCGACAGAGTGAGACTCCGACTCAAAAGAAAAAAGACAGCTTTAAGGATTGAAAGAGAAAAACGAATGTGGAGAAAATCACTTATGAGCCATACATTCTTTTTTTTTTTGAGTTGGAGTCTCTCTGTCGCCCAGGCTGGATTGCAGGAGCACGCTCACAGCCGCCGCAGTCCCGACCTGCTGGGCTCCAGCGATCCTTTTGCCTCAGCCTTCCAAGTAGCTGGAACCACAGGCTTGCGGCACGAGGCCTGCCTAATGTTTTGATTTATTGTAGAGACAAGGTCTCGTCCAGTTGCCCAAGCTGGTCTCGAACCCCTGGGCTCAGGCAATCCTCTCACCTCGACCTCCCAAAATGCTGGGCTGACAGGCGTGAGTCACCATGCCTGGCCAGCATGGGCTTCTGAGGCCCACAGAGGATGGAGGACAGTCCATGTGCTGTCCCCTGGAGGGTTGAAGTCTGGAGGAGACAGGAGGAGGAGGAACCAGTCACCCGAGAGCCCTCCCCACCCTGTCCACCGCAGGCTAGTTCCACCTCGCCCAGCAGGTTGGATTGGATTTTTCTGATGGGCTTTCATCCCTAGATAGTGTTCACATACAGGAACAAGGGGAAGTTTCAGGGAAGGCGTTTCCTGCCAGGAAGGGTCCCTTGGAGGGAGAAGGGACAGAGAACGAGACTGGGTGGACTGGGGTCTGCCGGAATGTGACACTCCCATGGGTGTGAGCCCAGGCTTTCTGGGAGGCTGGGATTCTGGAATGGGGGTGAGGTCAGCTAGGGGCACAGAGGGAAATTCCGAGGGGTGGAGGGAGGGTGAAGCCCTCTCAGGTGTAAGGAGAGAGGAAGGCTGCATGGCCTCGAGCTGTGGAAAATGGCCTCAGGCCACCACCGGAGGCTGGAGGCAGCAGACGTCCTGGGGAGGGGAGGCGAGCGGGGTGGGTCTGGAGCGAGTCTGGCGGCCAGGCCGGAGTGGGGGAGGGGCGGGGGCCAGGCGGGGTGTGGACGCTGGGAGAGGGCGGTTGGAGGGGGCAGTCAGGAGGACAGAGGACAGGGGAGCCGGCCGGCAGGTGGCAGAGGAGGCTGAGCGTGGGCGGGGCAGGCTAGGGAGCCCGGGTGGCTCTTGGGGGGATGGGGCCAGGTGGCCCAGGTGGGGAGCAGGTTGCACAAGGCGTGGAGGGTCACAGGGCAGGACGGGGTCTTCCCGGGGAGACAGCGGAGGCCCTGGAGGGTCAGCTTCTGGAGAAGAGGGGGCAGGGGAAGGCGGAGCCGGAGGAGGAGCCTGGTCAAGGCAGCGAGGAGCCGGCGGCAGGCGGGGCTGGCAACGGAGCTGGGGAGCAGAAGCCCCTAGAACCCCCCCAGGCGGCTGCCAGACAGGCTGGGCTGGGCGGGAAGAGCACCCGGGTGACGACGGCGGCCGCCTCTGACCATGCGCGCGGGCAGGCAACCTCGTGTTTCAAGACCCAGGGGAAGGGGCAGGAGGGAACGTGGCCTTGGGCGTCAGCTGGCCATCTGGGTGGCTGTTCACATTCCCTGCTTCCTGTATGTATATTCACGGCAGGGGCTTCTGGGGGCCAGACCTGAAACAGAGCTCCCCGACCTTCTTATAGATGTCCCACTGGTTGTCCTTGTTTTGTTTTGTTTTTTGAGTTGGAGTCTCACTCTGTCGCCCAGACTGTCGCTGGGCGCTGGCGATCCTTCCGCCTCAGCCTTCCGAGTAGCCGGAATTACAGGCATGCGCTACCACGCCCGGCTGATTTTTTGATTTACTGTAGAGATGAGGTCTTGCTGCCCAGGCGGGTCTCGAACCCATGGGCTCAGGCAATCCACTCACCTCAGCCTCCCAAAGGCACGGGATTACAGGCTGAGCCACCGAGCCCGGCTTACAATAAATTTTTAAAAACTAGCTGGGCGTGGTAGTGTGTGCCGGTAGTTCCGGTTCCTTGGAAGGCTGGGGCAGAAGGATCCCCGGAGCCCAGCGGGTCGAGGCTGGGGTGGCCATGAGCGTGCCACCGCACTCCAGCCTGGGCAACAGAGATGCCAACTCAAAAAATAAAAAGGCAACTCAATTTAAAAGAAAGCAAAGGATCTGAACAGACGTTTCTCCAAAGAAAATACACAAACGACTAATAAAAATATGCTCAATATCATTAGGCTTCCAGGAACTACAAATCAAACACAAGGAGACACCACTTCACACACTCTGGGCCAACTACAATCAAAAAGACAGACAATAACAAGTGTTGATGAGAAATTAAGGCCTTCACACGTGGGGGACAGAGTGTGGTGATTTCTCAGAAGGTTAAACACAGTTATCATACAGCCCCAAATTTCACTTCTAAGTCTACACCTGAGAGAATTTAAAACTTAAGTCCGCACAAATACGTGTACAGGAAGGTTCATAGCAGCACATGTGTCTTTACGTTTTTTGAGTTGGAGTCTCCCTCTGTCACCCAGACTGGGGTGCAGGGCCACGCTCACGGCCACCACCGCCTCGACCTGCTGGGCTTAGGCAAGCTGTCTGCCGCAGCCTTCCCAGTAGCTGGAACCACAGACACACGCCATCAGGCCCGGGCAACAGAGTGAGACTCCAACTCAAAAAAGAAAAAGAAAAAAAGAAAAATATCTTTGCTAGCTTAATAAACAAAAAAAGCCACGTTATTTAATCTAATTTATTTATTTATTTTTTGAGTAGGCGTCTCACTCTCGCCCAGGCTGTCACACTCATGGCCACCACAGCCTGGACCTGCTGGGTTCAGGTGATCCTTCTGCTTCAGCCTTTCAAAAATCTGGAAGTACAGGTGCAGGCCACCATGTCCAGTTAATTTTTTGATTTATTGTAGAGATGAGGTCTCGCCATGTTGCTCAGGCTGGTCTCGAACCCCTGGACTCAGGCAGTCCTCTCGCCTCCGCCTCCCAAAGTGGTGACATTACAGGTGTGAGCCACAGCGCTCAGCATTAATTTATTTTTTTGAGTTAAGGTCTCACTCTGTTGCCCAGGCTGGAACTCAGTGGAGTGATCACAATGCTCACGGTTCACTGCAGCCTGGCATTCCTGCGGCTCCCGTATTTCCACGTGTTTTAGCCTCAGTATTTCCTTCCCTGAAATTGTCCCTTACCCATTCAGGTATTGAGGGGCCTTTAACATGAAAAACAAATACCATTTTGCATGAAGTCATTATACAAAAGATTACTTATTGATTTATTTTTTTAGAGACAGAATTTTGCTATGCTACCCAGGCTGGACTTGAAATTCAAGTCTTTTTTTTTTTTTCCCGAGTTGGAGTCTCAGGCCAGCACCCAGGCTGGGGCGCAGAGGCATGCTCCCGGCCACCGTAGCCTTGACCTGCTGGACTCTGATGATCCTTCCACCTCAGCCTTCCAAGGAGCTGGAACTCAGGTGCGCGCTACCATGCCTGGCTCATTTTTGATTTATTGTAGAGATGAGTCTCACTAAGTTGCCTGGGCGGGTCTCGAACCGCAGGCTCAGGCAATCCACTCGCCTCAGCCTCCCAAAGTACTAGGATGACAGGCTGAACCACCGAGTCCGGCCAACTAGCCAAGTTGTTAGCGAGATCGTGGGTGTCCAGGGTATCTCACAGTACCTGGTGCAGGACGAATGTCAGCTGCGATCTTCATCACCATCAGCGCCACAGCCTTGTCCAGTCCGGCGCCGCCTCCGCCTCCTACCACCAGGCTCAGGACCCGCTGGGCCTCTTGGACTCTCCCAAGCCACCAAGCTCTCCCCAGCACCTGGGCGTTCCCCGCCCCAGTCCTCGTGCCACACCCTTCACCTGACGGAGCTCCACTCACCCTCCAGGTCTCAGCCAAACTGCGCCCCTTGAGAGTCCTTGCTCCCCAAGCCAATTGTGCGAGGCCTCCCTCGCAGGCGTTTACCCACACTCTTTGGCTCTGCCATAAGTTGTCACCGCTTGTTTGCACGTGCGACCACTTGCCACCCGGCTGCATAGACCGCGTTGTCGTGTTCATGGTTCTGCCTCTGGCTCCAGGCATGTTGTAGATGCCCACTAAGTTAGCTTGCTCGGACGAATGAATGGACCGAGCACAGTGTATACAGCAGGGACTCAATAAATGTTCAAACTTTACTTTGAGTTACCCCTAGAACCTGCCACAATAAAAGTGCTCAGACTTGGGCTCAGATGTGGGACGTGAGTTTGCAGAGACCACACCGAAATATACAACCACGAAAAACTCTGCACATGGACAGTAGGAAAATCCAGTTGTTCACAGAAGTGCTCTTCACAGTAACGCAAATGTCCAGGGATAGGAGAATGAGAAACTTTGGTAGAATCACAAAATGGAATATTATATCATACCATCCTCCAAATGACTGAACTGCAAGTAATACATAACATTTTGAATCTTGATAATGCAATGTCATGCAAAAATAATAAGTGACGAAAATTACATCCAGCAATATTTCCTTATAATAAAGTTAAAACAACTGCACATTTAAAATTCCTCTAAATGTTTTGGAACACATATGGCTAAGATAAATATATAAAGAGAGCCGGGCTCGGTGGCTCAGCCTGTAATCCCGCGCCCTGGGAGGCTGAGGGGAGTGGATTGCCTGAGCCCACGGGTTCGAGACCTGCCTGGGCAACTTGGCAAGACCTCATCTCTACAATAAATCAAAAAATCAGCCAGGCATGGTAGCATGTGCCTATAATTCCGGCTACTTGGAAGGCTGAGGCGGAAGGATCGCCGGAGCCCAGCAGGTCGAGGTTGCAGTGGCCGGGAGCGGCCACTGCACTCCAGTCTGGGCGACAGAGTGAGACTCCAACTCAAAAAATATATACATATATAAAGAGAGTGTGGTGTCCACTGGGCACCGTGGCTCACGCCTGTCATCCCAGCACTTTGGGAGGCAGAGGCAAAAGGATGGTCTGAGCCCAGGGGTTCGAGACCAGCCTGGGCAACTTGGCGAGACCTCATCTCCACAATTAATCAAAACATTGGCCAGGCATGGTGGTGGGTGCCTGTAGTTCCAGCTACTTGGAAGGCTGAGGTGGAAGGACACCCGGAGGGCTGAGGCTGCGGTGGCCGTGAGTGTGCCGCTGCACTCCAGCCTGGGCAACAGAGGGAGACGCCAACTCAAAAAAGAATGAAAGGGAGCAGGGTGGGAGGGTGATGGACCACCCTGGCGGGCTGAAGTTACTGCCAAGTTTCCAGCCTTCGAGTTGATGAGTTCTACAAAAGCGCAGGACCACAAGTGGGACAAGCGGGTGCCTTGCGTGGAGCAATGATGAGTGTGTCCTGAACCAAGGTTCTGAGCAATCTAGTTCTGTACTCCGAGGTCCAGTAAGGAAAGGGAGAGAAATTACGCCCACCTCCTGTAGGCAGCTTTTTTTTTTTTTTTTTTGAGTCGGAGTCTCACTCGGTCGCCCAGACTGGAGTGCAGTGGCCGCTCCCGGCCCCCGCAGCCTCGCCTGCTGGGCTCCGGCGACCCTTCCGCCTCAGCCTTCCGAGTAGCCGGAACGACAGGCGTGCGCTACCACGCCTGGCTGATTTTTTTATTTATTGTAGAGATGAGGTCTCGCTGCCCAGGCAGGTCTCGAACCCGCGGGCTCAGGCAATCCACTCACCTCACCTCCCAAAGGTGCGGGATTACAGGCTGAGCCACCAAGCCTGGCTCAGCCTTTCACGTATAGCTGGAACCAACGGTGCGCCAGCACAGCTGGCTAATTTTTTGATTTATTGTAGAGTTAAGGTCTTGCCAAGTTGCCTGGGCTGTTCTCAACCCCCTGGGCTCAGGCCATTCTCTCGCCTCAGCCTCCCAAAGCGCTAAGATGACAGGCGTGAGCTACTGCGTATGGCCAGCCTCATTTGTTGTGATGGGAAAAGATTCTTTTTCCACAAGCTCCTCTGAGATTTTCCTCTGGGGACTGTCCCTGGGTTCCTTTCCTGGAGAGATGGGCTGGTAACTCAGAGTGGGGGCAGTGGGCAGTCCCCTAGGTTTATCTTCCTCAGGAAACGGGTCCCTGAGTCGTTGGGGAAACGGCCTGCACCTGAGGCTGAACAAGGAACCTGGGGCTGCGAGTCAGCCTCCATTCCCTCGGCGTGGCTGCCTCCCAGGCTAGGAGCTGCAGGGTCTGTGGTCTCCACCATGTCACCTGTGACCTCAGGGCGGGGCTGGGGACGTGGGCGCACCGAATGGGAGGTGGCCACCCCTGGAAGGTACGTGGCCACACCGAATGGGAGGTGGCCACATCAACACATTCTGGGTACTGGGGAGCCAGGGCCAGCTTGCTGCGTCGCCCAGGTTGCACTGCGGTGGCACGGTCATAGCTCACTGGCCTTGGACTCCCGGCCTCAAGCGACCTCCTGCCTCAGTCTCCAGAGCAGCTGGGATAGCAAGCAGGAGCCACCATGCCTGCTAAACCCAGCGTCTTGCAAATCCGGCCTGGACCGGCAGCCTCCTCAAAGCTCCTTTGATGCATGTTCTCTTCCCTTCCGCCTGGCCCAGGGCACACCTGGCCCTCCCCAGGGCCTCCAGTCCTCCCCCGCCTGCCTGCCCTGCGCGGCCGGCTGGAGCCACTGGCCAGGGCCCTCCCTCTCAGGCCCTACTCAGGGAGGGACAGAACGGGTGTCCTGGGAGGACAGCTTGGAGCTCTGAGCCTGCGGAGGTCAGGCTGGGCTGGGCCGGTGGGCTGGAGTCCTATCTTGGAGAAGGGGTTAGAAGTCAGTCTGGAGCCAGGTACAGTGACTCACGCCTGTCGTCCCAGCACTTTGGGAGGCGGAGGCGACAGGATTGCCTGACTCCGGGGATTTGAGACCAGCCTGGGCAGCTTGGCGAGACCCCGTCTCTACAATAAATAGAAAAATTAGCCGGGTGTGGTGGCACGTGCCTGTAGTTCCAGCTCCTTGGAAAGCAGAGGAGGAAGGATGGCCTGAGCCCAGCAGGTTGAGACTCCTGCCTGGGAGACAGAGGAAGACTCAGATGCAAAAAAAAATGTCAGGTTGGACTGGCTAAGGGTTCACAAGGGGCTGGCGGTGCCCTGGGCTAGAGGGGCATCTGAGGAAAGGGGCTGGGACTGAGGGAGGATTGGGGTGGGTCAGGAAACAGGAGGAAGGGGCTGGGTCGGGCTGAGCTGGGGGTGCAGCAGCTGGTCTCAGGCCTGGCTGGGGCAGGCGGTCAGGCTGAGACAGGCCCCCGCGGCAGCTGAGTGGGGCCGCCCAACCCGAAAGGAAGGGGCACAAGGGCTTCAGAGGGCCCCCCCAGCAATTCCTCTTTGCAGGGGCCTTCCCTGGGGGCTGCTGGGGCAGGCCCGGAGGAGCCAGATCTGGGCTCCAGAGGAAGTCACTGGCCACTGCATTTCCTGAGTTCAAACCGTGGGTTCGCCTGTCTCTGGGACGCACCCCTTCCCTTAAGCAGGCAGGGCAGGGTCCCAGGCAGAGCAGTCCACCCCTTCCCTGACCACTGCCCATACACAAACCACACACAGCCCAGCCCAGGGAGCCCCCTCATGCAAGACGGCCGCGCTCCCAGGCCGCACACAACACGAACTCATGGCCGCCACACACACCGCAGTCAGGCTTTCCCTGCCGGGCTCAACACCACGTTCCCAGCACCCAGCGAGGCCTGTCCCCACGAGGGCTCAGTGGATGCTAGC
Source organism: Cephalopachus bancanus (assembly GCA_027257055.1). Lineage (NCBI taxonomy): Eukaryota > Metazoa > Chordata > Mammalia > Primates > Tarsiidae > Cephalopachus > Cephalopachus bancanus. The sequence continues at coordinate 4,459,186 of JAPVLO010000143.1, forward strand.
GAGCGGATTTAACACACACACACGCAGACATGTGCCTACCAGCCCCCGCACTTCCACCCAGGCTGTCTTAGGACACACACACACACACACACACACACACGCTCACACACACCACACACACACACACACACACACACACACACACACACACACACACACGCTGGCTTAGGACACACACACACACACACACACACACACACACACACACACACACACACACGCTGGCTCCAGCTCCAAGGCCAGAGGTGTGCCCACCGCCAGATGCAGAAACACTGCAGCGCGTGTGCTCCCTGGCCCTCCCCGGGTGGCTGGCAGGAAAATGTCCTTCAGTCCGGCCCGGTCTACAGGAGGCACGGCGGAGGCAGGTGCAGGCTTGGAGTCCCCGGGAGCAGGGCTGTGAAAGGAAGCTGGACCAGTGCAGAGCAAGGCCAAGGTGGCTCATGGACTGAGTGGAGGGGGCTGGCCACGCGTCCTCGCTGGTGTCTCCCTGTCTAGACCCAGAGTCCTGCAGGGAGGGGGCTGGGGCCACGGAATGAGGGAGGCGTGGGGGAGCTCTCTGGCCCAGGACCCCACCTCCTGCCACAGCGGGGGTCCCCCTCAGGGACTTTCAACGGCGGGGATGGAGCTTGGAGGGCAGACAGGAAGGTGCCCTTCCTCCTACCTTCCCGGGTGCTCCGGGCTGCCCCCCATGAGCCCAGGTGTCCTCCTGTGACCCCACCTAGGCGGCAAGGAGACAGCCCTCCACCCTCCAAGCTCTACCCAGCGGCCAGGGGAGGCTGCTTGTCCGGGACGGCCTCTCAAGCCCCCTCCTAGGCAAGGACCCCTCCAGGACCTCTCCGTGCGTGGCCAAAGCCAGGGCTGGAAGGCCACCGGTCCGGTACCCCATGGCAGCTCGGGTGAGAAGTCTCCATCAAGGGGCAGGGGCCCGAGACCGGGACGGGCAAGCCTCCCTCAGCTTCTGTCTTCAAGGGCAGGCCCTGTCACCCAGGCACCGTCACAGCTTATGCCAACCTTGAACTGCTGACCTCAAGCGATCCTCCTGCCTCCGCCTCCTGAGTAGCTGGGACCACAGGCACATGCCATCACCCCTGGCTCCTTTTCTGGGCTTTTAAGGCCCCACTAGAGCGCCGGGGTTGGTCCTGGACGCCTGGCCTCAAGCAGTCGTCCCACCTCAGACTCCCCAAGTGGCTGGAGCTACAAGCACAAGCTACCATCCTTGGCCCTCCCTCAGCTTCGGGGGCACATCTGGGGTGAGAGGCGCGGCTCGGGGGCAGAGTCAGGACAGCAAGGGCAGGCGAAGGGGGGGTTGGCTCCCTCCCCATCCCCTCCCCACAGCCGGTCTGAGGACAGCCAGGATGGGGACAAGACGCTCAGGCCGAGCCGCTTCGGGTGTCTGTGACCACCCAGGACACTCTCAAACCCAAAAGTCTCTTTATTGATCGGTACCATACATGACTCAAATGGCCAAAAAAAGAGGCGTTACAGTTGGGGTGGGCCGCCCACCTTCCCCACCCCTCCCGTCAGCTCCTGACACGGACCCCGAGCGGCAGCTGGGGTGAAGGAGACAGGGCGTGGGCGCGGGATCCAGGGACAAGAGTTGGGGAGGCGGCGCTGACGCTTTCTGGGGCTGACCACAGGTCCCCCTGGGCCTGCCTGGCCTGGGCCTCCACGCGCCCAGCTGCACGGCGCTAAGGCGCCCACCGCCCGCTCTTCCCTTCCGAGGAGGAGGAAGAGACCTCGGCAGGCGAAGACCCTCTCCCCGCCCGGGCTGGGGCACCGGGCGGGCTTCTCCGAGGGCCTGGGGCTGGGATGGCCCGTGGCTCCTCCCGACCTGTGGAGGGCAGGCCGGGACTCGGTGCAGCCGAGGCGGGGCGTCGGTGCGCGGGGCGGGGGGTTCTGGAGGAGCGGGTGCCCGCCCGTCCCCCCCGCCCACAGGAGACAGCGGGCCTGGGGCTGCCCCTCCCGGGGGAGGGCCTCCCGCCATGGTGGGCTCGGGCGAGCGGGGGTCTGAAGCGCACACACCAGGTGGGAGCGGGAGGGCCCCAGCATGGGAAGGCCGCCAGGCAGGGGCCGGCGTGGCACCGGGGACGGGCGAGACGCCAGGCTCTCCGGGTCCCCAGCTCCCCAGCCTTGAAGGGCGTGCACAACGGCCCACTCCCCACCTGGGCCTGCGCCCCGCCTGCCGGGCGTCGGGAGGCAGCTGGACTCCTCTAGGGGCATGAGGGGGGCAGGAGTGACTTGCTTAACTTACGCCTTTAATAACATTACTGTTTAGAAACGTGGAGCTGGGCTGCGTGGCAGGGGACGAGAAAGGGGCCCAGGACCCGCCCCTCCCCACGGGCAGCCCGGCAATGGCGCCCCCAGGCCGGATGGGGTCGGGGTCAGGAGGTGGAACTCAGACTCCGGGGCGAGGGTGGCGCCGACCCCTGGGGGCCGGAGTCACGCGGGCCTCCGCAGGAGAGTCCCCTGTCCCCAAAGGCTCTGCAGGGCCGGGGCGGGCCCAGGGCGAGTCCAGGCCCCTACGCCCACCCGTGTTGGCGGCCCAGTCTCTCCTTCTGTCCTCTGCTCCCCGGGACTGCGAGGGCAGGCAGGCAGAGCGCGGTGGCCGTGGCGGGGCCTCTACTGGGAGGCCTGTGACGTGGGGTTCTCCGACTTGCTTTCCTGGCTGGACGGAGGCTTGCTGTTCCAGGGGCTGTTGGCGCCCAGGGCGGGGGAGTTGTTAAAGCTGTCCTCGTCGTCAATGCCGTTGGCCGCATCGAACTGGGTGTTCTCCAGGCGGGTGATGAGCCGCTCGTCCTCGTCCCCGAACTCCCCGCCCATCAGGGTGGGCTCCCCCACCACCATCACATCCTGAGAGTGGCGGAGGTCCCCAAACATAATCGGGGCAAGGGCTCGCCCGGCCAGGGTGGCGGACACCGAGCCCCACGCCACCCGGAAGCCCGAGAGCCCCGCCCCGCTCAGGCCCGGCTGAGGCCCCACTCCCGGCCTCCCCACAGGAGGACGCCGGCGCATGCGGCCGCTCCCCCCCAGCTAGAGGCCGCCCGCCGCCCGGCGCCGTCGGCCCCAGCGGCCCAGGGGCTTCTCGCTTCCATCCCCGTGGGAGGAGAGGGCGGGTGAGCGGCTCACTCCTGCACGCGCTCCAGCCTGCCTGTCCCCTACCGGCGCGTGCGTCTCTGGCGTGCCACGTACCCCCCAGCGTCTGTCCCGCCCATCCGTGTGTCCTCACTTCTCTGCCCCTCGTGCCCAGGGTCCCACGGCCGCGTCTGTGTGACCGGAGCCACAGACGTGCCTGGCAAGGACTCTCCCCCGGCGGGAGGGGTCCCGGGAACCCGGGAACCCGTCCCGCCTCTGCGTCCACCGGGAGGCTCAGCCCGACAGGCTCAGGGCTGGGCGGTGGGGCGGCCCCGAAGAGAGAAGAAAGCCGAGATGCTTACAGGTACCTGGCTGGAGAGGGCGAAGGTGCTGGCGGGGCTCTTCTTCTTGCTGTTGCTGCTGTTGGCGTTGCCACCCCCCGAGCTCATGGTGCTGCCCCCGGACATCTTCCGTTTCCGCCGCTTGCTGGGCTGCTGCCGCGCGGGCTCCGCTGTGCCGGGAGAGGAGACTCAGGGAGGGGCCGGGCCTGGGGCAAGCGCCTGCCCGGACCCCAGTCTTGGCTTCCAGAGCGCGCGGCTGCCCTGGGGCTGGCGGCACGAAGAGCGAGGCACTCACCGGGGGGCGCCACCATGCGCTGCCACTTCTGGAAGAGGCAGGTCTTGAGGCAGTCGCGAGGGCTGAGGCTGTAGGTCTTGTGGCGGGACATGAGCTCCTGCATGGGCTCCAGTATCACGCAGAGCTGGGGGCAGAGCGGGGGCGGCACATCAGGGCGGGGCAGGGCCGGAGCGCGTGGGCAGAGACCCGGCAACGGGAACTCACTCGGAGGTAGTTGAGAGTGGAGTTGGACAGCCCACACCGGGTGACGTTTTTGGAGAGCTGATCCAGCATCTGGGGGTCCTGGGCCTAGGGGCGGCAGACAAGAACATGGACACCCGGGCTGCCTCTGCTCACCTGCCCCGTCACCCGAGTGTGCTGACACTCCTGACGGGGCAGAGGAGCCACTGTTTTCACATCTGTTCATTTTTTGTAGGGAGAGGATGTTGCTGTGTGACTCGGGCTGGGCTCAAGCAGTTCTCCTGCCTCAGCCTCGCGAGGTGCTGGGATTACGGGCATGAGCCACTGCACCCGGTCTGCCCCCAGACTGCTTGGCTATTCTTATTTATTTTTGAGTTGCAGTCTCACTCTGTCACCCAGGCTGGAGAGCAGAGGTACGCTCCCAGCCACTGCAGCCTCGATCTAGTGGGGTCAGACCAGCCTTCCGCCTCAGCCTTCCAAGCAGCTGGAACTACAGGCATGTACTACCACACCCAGCTAATTTTTTGATTTATTGTAGAGATGAGGTCTCACCAAGTTGCCCAGGCTGGTCTCAAAACCACAGGCTCAGGAAATCCTCTCACCTTGGTCTCCCAAAGTGTTGGGATTATAGGTATGAGCCACTGCGCCCGACCTGAGGTGCTATTCTTGTTAATTTTTTTTTGAGTCAGAGTCTCATTCTGTCACCCAGGCTGGAGCACAGAGGTACGCTCCCGGCCACCACAGCCTCGACCTGCTGAGCTCAGGTGATCCTTCCGCCTCAGCCTTCCAAGTAGCTGGAACCATGGGTGGGTGCCACCATGCCCAGCTAGTTTTCTTATTTATTGTAGAGACGAGGGCTCACCCAACTGTCCAGGATCGTCTCAAGCCCACGGGTTCAGGCAATCCTCTCACCTCAGCCTCCCAAAGTGCTGGGATGACAAGTATGAACCACCACGCCCAGCCCTATGAGGTGCTATTATTATTTTTTTTTGAGTTGGAATCTCACTCTGTCACACAGACTGGAGTGCAGTGGAACGCTCCTGGCCACCGCAGCCTCAACCTGCTGGGCTCCGGCAATCCTTCCGCCTCAGCCTTCCAAGTAGCCGGAACTATAGGCGCGCGCTACCATGCCCGGTTCATTTTTGATTTATTGTAGAGATGAGGTCTCACCAAGTTGCCCAGGCGGGTCTCGAACCTGCAGGCTCAGGCAATTCACTCACCTCGGCCTCCCAAAGTGCGGGATGACAGGTATGAACCACCACGCCCGGCCCTATGAGGTGCTATTATTTATTTATTTATTTTTTGAGTTGGAGTCTCACTCCGTCGCCCAGACTGGAGTGCAGTGGCCGCTCCCGGCCACCGCGGCCTCGACCTGCTGGGCTCTGGCGATCCTTCCGCCTCAGCCTTCCGAGTAGCTGGAACTACAGGCGCGCGCTACCACGCCCGGCTGGTTTTTGATTTATCGTAGAGATGAAGTCTCACCAAGTTGCCCAGGCAGGTCTCGAACCCGCGGGCTCAGGCAATCCACTCACCTCAGCCTCCCAAAGCGCTGGGATTACAGGCTGAGCCACCGAGCCCGGCTGAGGTGCTATTATTAAACGCGCTCTCCAGACGGAAAAACCTAGCCCTCTGTCCCACCAGTGGCTGGGGCCCTGGCCCTCGCACCCGGCCTGTCTCCAACTCACGTGCATGGCCAGGATGCTGCGGGGGATGAGCTCGCGGTGCTGCCGGATGCTGAAGTGCCATGTCTTGATGCGCATCATGTCGTCGAACATGAACTCCAGGTACAGCCGGCCCTCCACACACACCTGGGGACGGGCCGGTCACAGCCCTGCTGCGCCACGCGACACACCCTACACCCGCGAGCGAGCGAGCGCGCACGCTGCTGCAACCTCCCGTCGGCTCCCGCTGCGCTCGCCTGGCCGCCTGCAGACACCTGGGTGCGTGCCGCAGCAGCCCAGCCTGACACCTGCCCAAGCCCCCGCACACACAGAAGGACGGCCTCACAGACTCCCGCCCCTTCCCCGCGAGGCCTGTGGCGCACTGCCCTAAGCCCTGTGAGGGCAGCCCCTGGCCACTCATGCGGCCCTGGGGCCAGGAGCCTGCCGCATCCCAATGCCGACACGACAGCTCGCCTGCGCCATCCTGTTCTGCCCCCTCCCAGCATGTCCCCTGGGAACAGCCGTGAGCACCCGCTGGGGGTGAGGAGGGACTGGGCCCAGACCCTGGCTCCCGCTTCCCGCGGGGCTGCTGACCTGGGTGAACATGGGCTTGCCGTGCTGGGTCACCATGCTGCCCTGGTCGCAGTCGAGGGACACGAAGTTGCTGTGGAAGGCCTCCTTGGGGTGCTTCAGCACGTAGTACAGCTCCGTGGCGCCCCCCTCGAAGATGCTGCGGAAGTAGCGCGGGATCAGCGTCCGGCCGATGGCTGTGGAGACGGATGGGCCTTCAGGACCGAGGGAGCGCCAGGGCCGGCCGACGCCGCCCCCGCCCAGACGGCCCTGTGACGGAGCCAGCTTGGCTGCTTCAGCGCTGCGGCGCCTCCAGACCCGCGCCCGGGCCTCAGACGACGCAGGAGTGCCAGCCCTCGCCGCACGACCCGAGGCCACTCACTGTATCTCTTTGGTCCATCCTCCAAGCAGAAGGTGATGGTCAACATGGCGTCGTCCTCAAAGAACTCCGTCGTGAAAGCGTCCCACCAGAGATTGTCACACTCCTGGCGAGCACACAGGGGCACCCACGCGTTGCAGGACGTCCCACGGGGGCCGGCAGCCCCCCGCCCAGCCCCACTCCCGTGGTCGTACCTCTGTCCAGTTCTGCAGCCGCTTGTTGAGCTCGAATATCCTGTAGTCAGTCTGGTTGCCATAAGGCGTGTGCCTCCTGGCAGGAGTGAAGGAGGCCGTGCTCGAGGCAGACCCCCGCCCCGTGCCCACCTCTGCCTCGGCCCAGGGCGCCTCCCCCTCCACCAGATCCCCCACTTACCCAATCCCTGGCTCCAGGTATGTTGGCGGGTACATGGGAGTTGGGCTGTGTGAGGGAAGAGGCTATGAGAACTGGCAGCCGGGAGTTACAGGGACAGGGTTGGCAGCCGGGAGTTACAGGGACAGGGTTGCCATCCACCTCCAGGCAGGGCCCCACCTGGAGAAGGGGCAGGGCAGGCGGAAGACTCACCCCACGTCCCGATCCAGCATGGTGCCGGGATGGAAGGGGGGGAAGGCGTTGCCGTTTGGGGGCTCCTTCGGCGAGTACAGCTTGAATGACTTTGAGGAACAGCCTGGAAGGGAGGGGAGTCAGCTGAGCCCCCCAGGAGTCCTCTGGAAGCCTGCTAGCCTGGGTGGCGGGGCCTGGCCTCTCCCGACCCTCGGCCTGATCACAGGAGAGTGGTCGGTGGCTCCAGGACTCCTCCCCATCTGGCTCCAGGCTCGTTCTGTGAGGACTCTGGGAGGCCCACACCCACGGGCCCATGTCTTCACTCGACAGGAGCCGAAGCCAGGACGGGCCGACAACATCAGATTAAGCCCATCTCCCAGCACTAGACTCGGATGCTGGTGAACCCCGTCTGCCCACACGGGTCCACTCAGCCCTCACAACAACCCCCTGTGCTAGCAGGGCTGACTGCCACATTCCCATTTTACAGATGAAGCACAAAGAACTTGCCAAGATCACAGAGGAGCAGTTGGCAGGCCAGGCCAGGAGCGCAGATCCAAGGGCCTGTCCTACAGCAATGCTACCACCAGACCCCTCCTCTGCCCTCCAGAGACCAAGGTGGGGAGGAGGAGGAGGGACTTGGTCAACTCTGCCCCTCTGCCACGCCCCTCCCCCTAGGGTCTCCGAGGGCAGGAGACAGAGAGATAAGGGGGAGTGCTGCCTACCAGATAACCAGCTGGGTCCCTGCCTCCCCACTAACGGCCCCTCCCTTATCAGCCTGGCCCCCACCCAACCCCATCCCGCAGAGTATTGTCTCCAAACCAGAAAGCCAAAGTCTCGACCCCTTTCCAGAGACTTCAGGAGAGGAGTGACGATCCCACTCTACTCACAAATTCTCAGGAAGTCTGGAAAGGAGCCTCCGGTCTAGGGCTCAGGAGGCAGGCTGGGCCAAGACAGGGGTCTGTGTGTCTGGGCGTGTGATGGGCCCCCCACCTCACCTAGTGGGCATGGTCCTGGCACACTTTTTCCTGACTGGAAGTATCAGACTCACAGCTGGGTGTGAGCCAGGTACCCCTGCGACTGCTGCCTCTTCCCACCAGACAAGAGGGGAAACTGAGGCATGGCCCCAAAGGTTGCGACCTCAATATTTGCTTCCTCGGCCCCCAAAACCTGATCGCACTCGGAAGGGTGGCTACTTTGGCTGCATCTGAGCCCCGTCCCCAATTCAGACACACAATGTATGTTGTTCTTTGGGGGAAGAGACAAAAGAAGACCCCGTGCCAACACGTGTCATTTAATCCTCTCCCCAGGGCCCCCTCCTCACAACGTAGGCAAAAGGAGGTCCCAGAGGGGTGCAGGCGGCAGTCCCAAAGGGCCGGAGCCAGAGCCTGTATGTGCCCACACACGTGTGCGCCTCACCCTGCCTGGCAGGCTTCTGGTCTGCGCGCGCCCCAGCATGCCCACCAAAGGCTGGATCCCCACAGCCCCAGGCGGGACCAGGGTGCCCGTGACGGGCCCCCCACCCCACGCAGGTGCTCTCACAGGCCATGTCCACACGCTCCAAGAACAGCACACGCAGCCTTCACGTGCCGTCTGGACCCAAGATAAGAAGCGGTCCCCACCCAACACCTCGTCTCTCCACTCCACAGGCAGGTGGACTGGCCACACAGGAAGTCCCAGCTCCTCAGAGGCCAGGCCTGGGCAAGGACCCAAGAGTCTGGGCTCCCCAAAGCACAACGACCCTGGCCCTTAATCCAAGGGCCACTTGGAGAAATGTGCTGGCTCAAGAACCTAGAGGGAAGGAACGCAGAACACCTGGGTCTCTCTACAAATCTGAAAGACATCTCGGAGCCTGGCCTCTCCAGAGAGTGCACAGGCATCGTCTGGAGCTGAGAGCGAGTTCGAAGGAGCTCAAGCCAAAGCTCTGGACCTCTACTTACACCTCCAGCAAATGGACACAAACTCAGCACATCTCTGGAGCCATGGCAACTCCCAGTAGCCCCGGCACAAGGGCTTGGGAGTGAGCAGAGGAGGGGAGGGACACCACCCAGGCCATCTGTCCCCGCTGCTGCTGTCCCTGCAGCAGGGGTGGAGGGAGCAGGGTGGCGGTGGGGGATGCGTCAGCGCCCTGGAGTCAGTGGGCACCCCTCCCACCTCCAGCAATCTGGGTGCCTTTAGAAAGGGGGCGGCGGGGAGAGCCAGGAACTAGGAAAGTTTTCTCAGGATGGAAGTCTTGGGGCAGGGGCACCGCCAGCCGGGCATCTCCATGGCGACCGGCCTGACCCAAGGGCAGGCCCCTTCCCTCGGCCTGGCGTCTGTGCAGGGTATCCCTCCCCAGCCGGCAGGCCAGGCCCGGGCCAGAGGGGCCTCCTGCCCACCCCTCGGGCTCGGGGGTGTCCAGACTTACCTGGGAGAACCGAGGGGGCTGGGAGGGAGGCGGGAGAGCGCCTGCAAGCCCGGGGGCCCCCGGAGGGGTGAGGGTTGGAGGGGGCCAACTTCAGCCGCTAATGTCCCGCGTGGGACGGGCCAGCCGGGCCGGGGGCTCCACTCCGCGGCCGCACAAAGCCTCGCGCCCAGCCCCGGCGGCCAGAGCCCCGGGGGAAAGTTACAAAGGCCGGGGCCGGGGGCGGCCTGGGGGCGGGGGGCCGCAGGGCGTCCGGAGCCTTCTTTGTTTGCGAGGTTTCGCTCAACAATGGCTGCTCCGCTCTCTCCTCCTCCTCCTCCTCCTCCTCCTCGCTCCCCGGCGCTCGCCGCCTCCGCCTCCGGGCAGCCCGCCCGCCCTCCCCAGGCCGCGGCCCTGCGCGGGGCCAGGAGAGCAGGCCCGGCCCGCAACGCCGCTCTCGCCCGCTCAGACACGGAGCCGGCCGTCCTTTCTCCCTTTCTCTCCGCCGCCCTCCTCCTCCTCCTCCTCCTCCCCCCGCCTCCCCCCTCCCCGCCGCTCGCGGAACGAGGCCCCGGGCGGGCGGGGGAGGAGCTGCCCCACCGGCCCCGCCCTCCCCGCGAGAGAGGAAGGGCGAGGAGGAGGGCGGTGCGGCCGAGGTGCTGCCGAGAAAAACAAAAGAGAGACAGAGACTGCGAGACCTGGCGAGGGGCCGGCCGGCCAGGCAGCCCCCAGCCCCGGCGGCCGCGGCCCGAGCCGGGCCGCAGGGCGCGCGCCTCCCCCGACGGCCGCGTCCGCAGACCCCCCAGCCCCCACGTCTCCTCCGCTCCCGCGGGCTCAGGTGGGAGGCCGGCCGGCGAACCCCGCGGCAGCTGAGCGGGCTCCAGGGGGCTGTTTTTGACAGCGCGTTCTGGCCTCCGCCTGCAAACACTGACCGCAGGGGGACCCTCGGGCTTCCCAGCCCCCGCTCGGCCAAGTCTCAGGCGCTGACTTGGAGCCTCCTGAACAGGAAGCGCCCCCGAAGACAGGTGGGTGCCAGGGGAGGAGGCCGGTCCAAGCGTCTGAATTCCCCCGCCACCCCTGGAGGAAAGGCTCGCGGTTGGCGGGAGGGCGGCTCTCCAGTCCCGCAGGCATCCCCGGGAAAGCAGTTGCGAAACTCCAGTGGTCCAGGCCCTCTCCTAGACAGCCCTCCCTCCTCCCGCTCCCGCTCGGGAAGGGGCACAGTCCTCCTACTTCCTTCTTTGCACCGCCTGCTCCCGCCCCCCGTGATGTTCACACGCAGCCGGAGGACAGGCTTCTCTTGCCGCGGGCACGGCTAACTGGGCAGCCATCCTGCCCGGCTCTGAACGTCCTCCACAGAGATACAGCACATCTCACGTCACATCAGTCAGCACTTGACACTCCAACCTGTGATACATCTCAAGCCCTAAAGACCCAAGCCCTGGACACACACACACAGTCACTGTCAGGCACACTGGGACCTGCGACACCCAGGCATCCTGACCCCAACATGGGCACTAAGATGTGTTACACCCTCAGCCTGTGACAGTCAGCTACCCCTGGCTGGTTGTTCCGCAGGGCTTCGCCCTCCCTGAAACCTGCACACCATCCTGACACCTAGGGCCTCAGCCAGACTGGGCCACACACAGCCGGCCACCACAGACACCGACCCCCGGATGGACAGCCCAGCTCTGGGACAGCCACACTCCTTCCCCACTGCCAGGGCAACTCCTGTCATTCGTTTCCTGCCTTTAAACTTTGCAAAGTGCGCTTGCAGCCCCTCCCCATGAAAACACCCAGGGCGAGCATCCCCACAGCGAGATCCCAATGGATCACAGAGACGGGGCCCAGGCTGAGCCTGGGACTTCCACACCCACTGGGGACAAGCCCGGCCCTGGGGCCCTGCAGCCTTCCCACTCCCTGCCCCTCCAGCCCTCCTGGCTTCAGACAGCCATCCACACAGGCAGAGGGCTGAGTGGGTGCTCGCTTCTGCCCCAGCCCAGCTCAGAGCCCGACCCAGGCTCTCTTCGATGGGAGGGTGAGGGCCTGGGGGAAGAGGCGCCTCGCCGCCAAGACGTGTCAAGGCGGCCATCGCTCGGGCTGGCCTCCCCTTGGCCTCCCTGCCCGCTTCTCCAGCAAGCTGGCTCCCCTCTCCGCTCTGGCCCGCTCCCCCAGGCGCACGGGGCAGAGAGGTCTGGCGGCCCTGAACCTGGGGGCAGCACAGAGTGACAGAGGCGAGGGAGGGCACTGCTCCTGGAGGTGGGACTCGCAGGACGGCAGCCAGCCCCAGCCCCAGCCCCCAGGATGAGGTCCCAGCACTGCCCCTGCCCGGGCCCCGGGGCTCCCTGACCCAGGCCTCCAGTGCGCCTGCCCCCCTCCTTTGTCTATGCCCGGCCTCCGTTGGCCTGGCGCTCTGCCATCCTGCTCTCCTGGCTCCCAGCCGCCACCACGGCTGCCTCCTCCCCTCCCCCACGCCTCCCAGCCTTAACCCTTCGGAGCCCCGCTGCCCCAGGCGGGCGGCCCCTCAGCATCCTGCCCGGTGATGCCCTCTGCAGAGGCTCTCAGCGCGGCCTTTCGGCCCAGAAGCGGCTCCCAGCCCAGAAGCACTACAGGAGCCGGGCGCGTGTGCGTGTGTCTGGTGGTGCTTCCGCGTGTGCATGTGTGTGGCTGTGTGTGTGCTCTGGCTTCCCTCAGTCACATGTGTGGGGCATGTGCTGCCTCTGCCGGGCTGGGGGAGGAGGAGGAGCGGAGACAGCAGAGCACAAAGGAGAGACTCAGACGGGCGGGCGGGCAGGCAGCAGGCCGCCTGCCAGGGCGCCTCAGCCTCACCCAGGGCTGCTGGGGGGGTCTCGGGCTGGCCGCCTCATGCGGCCACAATGCCCTGTGTTCAGGCATGTGCTCCCACCACCCGTGCGAGCCGGTGCCCCCTCCAAGCCCACCTCCAGGCTCCGCCCAGCCCCTCCCCATGTGGTTCTCCTTGAAGTCTAACCTCCATCCATCAATCCGGGAGACGTCTTCAGGGAAAAGGCACCCAGCCCTGCCATCTTCTGCCCCCTCTCGCGGTCAGGCCACCAGACACACAAAAGGAACGTGGCACTAGTGACACGGACTGAAGGGGCCTTCCTCCCCCCGCTGCCCCAGGCCGCTCCAGAGGTGGAGACGCCTTCCTCTCTCCTCCCCGGGCCCCAGGCACCAGCCCCAACTTCAGGCCGGCCTCCCACCACCTGCATCCGGACAACCCGCCACACATACCCCTGCCCCCTCTTTGCAGGAACCCAGAGTCAGTTAGGATTCAGCCCTCCAGCTCGTTCCCGGCCTTAGAGTCTGCTCTGCTCGTGCGGGGCGAGGGAGGGTCAGGAACCTGGGTGGGCGCCGAGCGTGGCTGGATCCGAACGGGGCGCCCATGTGGGGCACTTGGCAAGGGCAACACACACGTAAACATGCACACCAGGCCGGCGGGAGGGGGGCCGAGGGGCCAGGCGGGGCTCCAGCTTGGCGAGCTCTTCCGCCCCCTCCTCCTGGCCCCCCCCACGGCAGCAGGAGCCAAGGGCTCCACACCCAGACACCCCAGGCCCCTCAGGCCCCCTCAGCCTCCCTCCGGGCCCCATGCGCCTTAACCACCAGCCCCAGCAGGCACCTGAGTGTGCCCAGCCCAGCCTGGCCTGGGTCACATGGTTTCCAAGGAAGCTCCCGCACTGGCAGCTTCCCTTGGGGATCTAGGAGTCGGGGGCTGTCCAGCTGTGAAGGAGGGCCCTCCTAGAGGACGGGGCGCCTGGAGGGGCAAGGGTCCAGTCCAGGCCAGACTCGGGGCCTCTGACTCCCAGGAGAATGCTGACTCCAGCCTGGGGCAGGAGGGCCTGTTCCAAGACCCAGACCCGGGGACTGGGACAGACGCAGCCCTCTCCAGTCACATGGCTCCTCTCTCCTCCAGCCAGGGAGGCCGACCAGCTCCTCCAGGAAAAGACAGACCGGGCTGTCCCCGGCAAAAACCCACTCGTGCTTGGGGAGGCAGGGATCTGAGCCCAGGTCCTCCCTCAGCTTCTCACTCTGGGGTCGGGCACTGCTCCCCAAGTTTACCTCTCGACAAGTCACGCAGCTTCCCAGCCCACCCGGGCCGCCCCACTCCCCCCTCCGCTAGGGCGGGGATGTCAGCCCCAAGGGCCCCATTACCGGGCACCCCTGGGAGCACCTCCTGCCCCCAGGAGGGCCAACCCTCCCTGGCAACAGGCAGGAAAAGTTGGAGGGGGGCAGGCGGGTCCCCATCAACACCCCCCGAGCAGGGTCCTCAGAAACAGCATGGGGGTCGCAGGGGAAAGGCCAGGCAAGGGGGGGCCCAAACCAGCCAATCACAACTCTACGATGACCTGGGGGGTCAGAAGTCCAGAGTCACTTCTGATTGGCTGACGACCTGGAATTCTGAGCACGCCCGCCCCCCCACGCTGCCCGCCAGCCTCCCCAGGCACCCGGGCGCGGGCCCCGGCCCCCGCCCCCCGGCCCCGGCCCCGGCCCCGGCCGCGGCGCGCTCGCGCGGCCGAGGGCCCCGGCCCCGCGAGCGCTCGGCGGCCGGGCCGCGCCGGGCCGCACTCACCAGGACAGGCACAGCCCACTGACATCTTCACATCGCCCGCCGCCGGGGGCCCAGCCGCGTCACGGAGCCCGCCCCTCGCGGGGACAGGCCGGGCATGAGCCGCCGCCGCCGCCGCCCGCGCCCCGCTGCCCTCGCCCCGGCCCGGCCCGGCCTCGGCGCGGTGCGGCGGCCCCGGCGCGGCGAGGGCCTGTCAGGCGCGAGCGGACGCGCAGGGAGCCGGCGGGAGGCGAGCGGCCGCTGCGTGTGCGCGGGCGGGCGGCGGGCGGGCGGAGTGCGCGGGCGGGCGTGCGCCCCGGGTGTGTGTCCGCGCGAGAGCGCGTGCGCGCGCGCGGCCTGCGTGCGCGGCCGTGCGCGCCGCCGCCGCCGCGCGCGCGCCCCGCCCCCTCCCGCCGCCGTCGCTCTGCGGCCCCGCCGGCGGGCCGGGCGGCGTCCCTGCGCTGATCGCCCCGCCGCGGGGGGGCGGCCCGGGCCCGGGGCGGCGCGGGCGGCGGGAGAGGCGCGTCCTCCGGGGCCCGGGCGGGGCGCTCGCGGCCTCCGCGCGGCCCCCTGCTCCGACCCGGCCGCCCCGCCCGCGGCCCCGGAGCTGCGCCTCGCGGGGCGGGGGCGGCCGGACGCCCCCTCCCCGCCCCCGGGGCGCCGGCGCCCCGCCCGGCCGCCGCTGCCCTTCGGGGGCTTCGGGGACCGCGCGGGAAGCAGCCCCAGCCCCTGCCCCAGGGCCGAGGCCCGCGCCCCGCGGGGGCCGCCCGACCTCCAGGCGCTCCTCGGGACGCCCAGCCCGGCCCGCGGGGGCTCCGTCGCCGCCCCTTCCCCCACGCGCGGCCTCCGCGGCTGCATAAACAGGAAATGCCCGCCAGCCGGGAGGAGGCCGCCCCCCCCCCCGGTTCCCCGCTGCCGGCTTCTCCTCCGCAGGCGTCAGGGCTGGTCCTGGTGTCCCCTCTCTGGGCCTCCGGGCTGGCTGGGCAGGGGCTCCCCCTTTGTGACTCAGCGGGGGTGCTAGAGAGGGCTCTTGGGTCCCCACGCCGGCCGGCGTGGCTGGGGCTGCGGACGTGGGGGCCCAAGTGTTTGCGACCCCCTTCCCTCCACCGTGGGTTTTTGCTGAGCGGGCATGGGAGGACGCGGGGTCCGGCAACTGAAGAGAGGGCCTGCCTGGGAGTGGGGACCCCTCCCCGTTGTGCTTAGGATGGGGAGGGGAGCTCCACATCGTGTCTCCCACCCCAGGCTTTCGGCACCCCCACGTCCTCCGGGGGCACAGGGGACGTAGCGGAGGCCGTCCGTGCCCCGGAAAGCATCGCCCTAGCAGTCGCCCGCCTGGACCACCCCCTCCCCACGCTGTCCCCAGACAGAGGTCAGTCCTGGAGGGAGTGAGAGCGCCTGTGGCCACAGAACGCTGGCCTGGCATTTGGGATTCCTGGGTCCGAGTTCAAGCTTTGCCCCTCACGAGCCGAATGGCCTGAGACCACCGACACTCCCACCCCCAGCCCCTGTGCCGTCCTCACCCATTGATGAGAATGGCACCGGACCGCGGACACCCAGTCACCCAACCCGTGCTAGCCGTCTAGTCGTACATCCGTTCCTTTCTGCTTTTTTTTCTTTTTTAATCATCTGTAATTCCAAGAGTGTCAGGAGGGGGCTGGACTGACTGGACGATCTGAGATGGTGTGGGAGAGGGGAATGCCATCTTGATTCTGTGTCTTTACTTGAACTTGCGTCCCCCAGTACTGTGACCACTTGCCCTTAACGTGAGAGTGAGACTCCAACTCAAAAAATAAAAAATAAAAGTGATCAGTAACATTCCAGTTTGTTTTTGTTTTTGAGTCAGAGTCTCAGTGTCACCCAGGCTGGAGTGCAGGGGCACACTCACGGCCACCACAGCCTCGGCCTGCTGGGCTAAGGCGATCCTCCTGCCCCGGTCAGAACTACAGGCACACGCCACCACACCCGGCTAAGTTTTTGATTTATTGTAGAGATGAGGTTTTGCCAAGTTGCCCAGGCTGGTCTCGAACCCCTAGGCTCAGGCAATTCTCCCGCCTCAACCTCCCAAAGTGCTGGGATTAGGCAAGAGTCATTGTGCCCGTCCTCCAGTATTTTTAAAGGACATCTAGACAGAGGATGAAGCCAAGTAGGAGGTATTGAGAAGATGTGAGATGAGGAAGGAGGGGGGAACCCCTGAAACAAGGAGGACGGCAGAAGCCACTAGCAAAGCTCTTTCCACAAGAGACAGGCTTGCTGTCCTGTCCAGCTCCCGCTCCTGGTTTGACTTGGCCTTCTCTATTTCCTCTTGCCCTTGAAATCCCTGCAATACATATTGTCATTGCTCTGTCTTCCAAAGAGGAATCTCTTCCCAACCAGATAGTAGATGACATATGTCTCATCGAAGGCTGACCCTATTCATTAATCTCTCATCAGCCACTGCTTAGCACTGGGAAGGATTCCCCCAGCTGGGACTCCCCCAGCGGAGTCCAAGAAAACAATAATCTAATAGATGCCTTTGGGCGAGTGCTCTAACCTCTCCCAAGCCAAGATTTCCTCCTAAGTGGAATTGGGATAGTACTTCCTATTTTTCTTTCTTCCTTTCTTCCTTTCTTCCGTGAGTCAGTTTCACTCTTTCGCCCAGGCTGGAGTGCGGTGGCACGCTCCTAGCCACCGCAGGCTCGACTTGCTGGGTTCAGGTGATCCTTCCGCTTCAGCCTTCCAAGTAGGTGGAACTACAGACATGCTTTACCACACCTGGCTAATTTTTTGATATACTGTAGAGATGAGTCTCGCCATGTTGCCCAGGCTGGTCTTGAACCCCTGGGCTCAGGCAATCCTCTCGCCTCTTAATCCCAAAGTGCTGGGATAAAAGGTGTGAGCCGGCTGGGCACAGTGGTTTATGCCTATAATCCCAACACCTTGGGGGGCCTACAGTAAATCAAAAAATTAGTCGGGCATGGCGGCGCATGCCTGTAGTTCCAGCTACTTGGAAGGCTGGGGTGGAAGGATTGCCGGAGCCCAGCAATTCGAGGCTGCAGTGGCCCTCTCTTACCTCGGCCTCTCCAGTAGCTGGGATTACGAGCTCACAACACCCTGCCCAGCTGATTTTTTTTTTTTTTTGAGTTGGAGTCTCACTCTCTCGCCCAGACTGGAGGGCAGTGGCCGCTCCCGGCCACCGCAGCCTCCACCTGCTGGGCTCCGGCGATCCTTCTGCCTCAGCCTTCCAAGTAGCTGGAACTACAGGCGCGTGCTACCACGCCTGGCTAATTTTTTGATTTATTGTAGAGAAGAGGTCTCGCCAAGTTGCCCAGGCAGGTCTCGAACCCTCAGGCTCAGGCAATTCACTCACCTCAGCCTCCCAAGGCACGGGATTATAGGCTGAGCCACCGAGCCTGGCTGCCTGCTTTTTTTAAATTAAAAAAAAAATTTTTCGCCGAGCTTGGTGGCTCAGCCTGTAATCCCACGCCTTTGGGAGGCTGAGGTGAGTGGATTGCCTGAGCCCGTGGGTTCAAGACCCGCCTGGGCAGCAAGACCTCATCTCTACAATAAATCAAAAAATCAGCCGGGCGTGGTAGCACATGCCTGTAATTCCGGCTACTCGGAAGGCTGAAGCGGAAGGATCGCCGGAGCGCAGCAGGTCGAGACTGTGGTGGCCGGGAGCGGCCACTGCACTCCAGTCTGGGCGACAGAGTGAGACTCCGACTCAAGAGTCAGAGTCTCACTCTGTCGCCCAGGATGAAGTGCAGTGGCATGCTGCTCATGGCCACCGCAGTCTTGACCTGCTGGGCTCAGGTGACCCTTCCGCCTCAGCTTTCCAACTAGCTTTTGCCCACTTTTTACGGGACTGCTTGTTTTTTTTTCCTTTCGGCACGTTTGAGTTCCTTGTAGATCCTGGAGGTTAGGCCTTTGTCAGCTGTACAGTTGGCAAATATTTTTTCACATTCTGTGACCTGTCTCCCTGCTTTCTTGATGGTTTCTTTCTATCTTTTTTTTGAGGTGGAGTCTCACTCTCGCCCAGACTGGAGCACAGTGGCACACTCCTGACCACCACAGCCTTGACCCGCTGGGCTCCAGCGATCCTTCTGCCTCAGCCTTCCATGTAGCCGGAACTACAGGCGGGCGCTACCACACCCGGCTAATTTTTTGATTTATTGTAGAGATGAGGGCTCACCAAGTTGCCCAGGCGGGTCTCGAACCCGCAGCCTCAGGCAATCCACTCACCTCAGCCTCCCAAGGCGTGGGATTACAGGCTGAGCCACCGAGCCCGGCTTAATTTTTTGATTTATTGTAGAGATGACATCTCGCCAAACTGCCCAGGCTGGTCTCGAACCCATGAACTCAGGTAATCCTCTCACCTCGACCTCCCAAAGTGCTGGGATTATAGAGGTGAGCCACTGTGCCCAGCCAGGTAGGATTCACTAAGAAGACAGAAACACTCCCATAGTGGGAAGGGACCTGAAAGAGGCTGCCCTGACTTTTTTATTGCATGATGAAGGCTTGCCAAGTTGCTCAAGTTGGTCTCGAACCCCTGAGTTCAGGCAGTCCTCTTGCCTCCACCTCCCAAAGTGTTGGGATTACAGGCTGGAGCCACCGTGCCCGGCTGGTCTTCTTTTCAAAGCCTAATCACCATGATCAGTGCCCCAAACCACCATCATTTACAGAGCATCTGGTAGAGCATGTGTCTTCCACAGAGAAAGAATTGTGCCATCTTCACTTCCAGGCTTACTGGAAAGAAACTTTATTGTTGCCCCTCATGTGACTGTTTTATAGAGAAAATTGTGAACAAGATTCAGTTTCCAAATGTGTGAATTTTAAGGCTTATTTGTGGCCGGGCTTGGTGGTTCAAACTGTCATCCCAGCACTTTGGGAGGCCAACGCAAATGGATTTCCTGAGCCCGCGGGTTTGAGACCAGCCCGGGCAACCAGGCAAGACCTCGTTTCTACAATAAAACAAAAATTAGCTGGGCATGGTAGCGCGCGCCGGTAGTTCCAGCGGAAGGATCGCCAGAGCACAGCAGTTGATGCTGGAGTGGTGATAAGTGTGCCATTGCGCTCCAGCCCGGGTGACGGAGTGAGATTCCAACTCAAAAATAAATAAATAAAAAAAGCCGGGCTTGGTGGTTCAACCTGTAATCCCGTGCCTTGGGGAGGCTGAGGTGAGTGGATTGCCTGAGCCCGCGGGTTTGAGACCCGCCTGGGCAGCGAGACCTCATCTCTACAATAAATCAAAAAATCAGCCGGGCGTGGTAGCACATGCCTGTAATTCCGGCTACTTGGAAGGCTGAGGTGGAAGGATCGCCGGAGCCCAGCAGGTCGAGGCTGCGGTGGCCGGGAGCGGCCACTGCACTCCAGTCTGGGCGACAGAGTGAGACTCCAACTCAAAAAAAAAAAAAAAGCCTATTTAGGAAGACAAAACTAATTCACCCAAAATATTATAAACAACTAAACAGAAATCTTTTCTCATGACTTTTTTGTGGGAATGTATATTGATACAACATTTCTAAAAGGCAATTTAGCATTATTCACTGAATTTCAGAGAATTGTCTTATTTATTTATTTATTTTATTTATTATTTTTTTTGTGAGTTGGAGTCTCCCTCTGTCGCCCAGACTGGAGTGCAGTGGCCACTCCTGGCCACCGCAGCCTCGACCTGCTGGGCTCCGGCCATCCTTCTGCCTCAGCCTTCCCAGGAGCCGGAACTACAGGCGCGCGCTACCAGCCCCGGCTGATTTTTTGATTTATTGTAGAGATGAGGTCTCGCCAAGTTGCCCAGGTGGGTCTCGAACCTGTGGGCTCAGGTAATCCACTCACCTCAGCCGCCCATGCGCGGGATTACAGGCTGAGCCACCGAGCCTGGCTTCTTTTTTATTTTTTGAGTTGGCGTCTCACTCTGTCGCCCAGACTGGATTGCAGTGGCCGCTCCCGGCCACCTTAGCCTTGACCTGCTGGGCTCCTGCGATCCTTCCGCCTCAGCCTTCCGAGTAGCGACAACTACAAGTGCACACGCTTCTGTGCCCGGCAAAGATTTTTGTTTTTTGTTGTTTTTTGGTTTTTTTTGAGTCGGAGTCTCACTCTGTCACCCAGACTGGAGTGCAGGGGCTGCTCCCGGCCACCGCAGCCTCGACCTGCTGGGCTCCGGCGATCCTTCCGCCTCCGCCTTCCAAGTAGCCGGAATTACAGGCATGCGCTACCACGCCCGGCTAATTTTTTGATTTACTGTAGAGATGAGGTCTCGCTGCCTGGGCGGGTCTCGAACCCGCGGGCTCAGGCAATTCACTCACCTCAGTCTCCCAAAGGCGCGGGATTACAGGCTGAGCCACCGAGCCCGGCTTCTCTGCCTTTTAATATTCATAGGAAGCTGGGAGTGGCAGCTCGAGCTGCCATCCCAGCACTTCTGTAGGCGGATGCGAGAGCATTGCCTGAGTCCAGGGGTTTGAGACCAGCCTGGCCAACTTGGCGAGACCTCGTCTCTACAATAAATAAAAAAAATGAGCTGGGCATGGTCGTGTGCACCTGTGGTTCCAGCAACTTGGAAGGCTGAGGTGGAAGGATCGCCGGGGCCGGGTGGTCGAGGTCGAGGCTGCGGTGGCCGGGAGCGTGCCTCCCTGCCCTCCAGCCTGGGCGACAGAGTGAGACTCCGACACACACACCCACACACAACAACAAACTTTGTAGGAAAATACGTGCGCACGAACACACATCAGAGGGAACCAGGGTTCCATCTGGAGGCAGAACTGGAGGTTGCATGCCAAGTATATTTTTCACTCTATGCAAATTTATACCTTTTTGAAAAATTTAAGCTTTCGTAATGAAAATGTCTTTCAAAATAAGGACACATAGCCGGGCTCGGTGGCTCAGCCTGTAATCCCGCGCCTTGGGAGGCCGCGGTGAGTGGACTGCCTGAGCCCGCGGGTTCGAGACCCGCCTGGGCAACTTGGCGAGCCCTCATCTCTACAATAAATCAAAAACCAGCCGGGCGTGCTAGCGCGCGCCTGTAGTCCCGCCACTCGGAAGGCGGAGGCGGAAGGATCGCCGGAGCCCGGCGGGTCGAGGCTGCGGTGGCCGGGGGCGGCCACTGCGCTCAGTCTGGGCGAAGGAGTGAGACTCCGACTCAAAACAAAAACAACAAAAATAAGGACACAATAGGAAGGAGCTCCTCCGTGGCAAATGAGCGATAGTGGGGTCGGGATGGACCGTGGAAACCCGCGGACCCTCTCGGCCGGGTCACCCAAAAGCCTCTCCCAGCTTGACCCGGGCCGAAGCGCGCTGAGGTGCGAGCGCGCCGGGCCGACGTCAGAGGCGGGAGGACACCTGCCGTCCTGGGGACGGCCGGGAGGTCTGCGGCAGCAGGAAGCGCGTCTGGGCGAGAGAGGCAGGGAGGGGGCGCGAGGCGGCGGCTGCGGCACTGCGGGCTGGGCTGCAGGCTCGCACGACCGCCGCAGTGCGCGACCCGGCAGCGCCGCCCGCGGCGCGCGCCCACCAGGGGGCGGTGTTTGCCAACTCGGCCCGCGGGGCCCCGCTCGCCCGGGGAAGGCAGGCTCCGCGGCGTTCCCGCAGCGGGACGGTCAACGAGGACGCGACCACACGCACGCGTCGCCCTCCCGTTCCCGGCTCCGGGCCCCCAAGTCAGTCGGCCGCGCAATACCAGGCCGAGCGGCGACCCGCCGGAGCGAGCGCCGGGCGGCCCCCTCGTCGCGACTACGACTCCCGGCGGCCCTCGCGCGGCCGGTTTCCGCTCCCGGAGCGAGCGAGCCCGCCGCGCGGCCTTCTGGGAGCCGTAGGCGCGCGGTGCCTCTCGGGAGCTGTAGTTCCCCGCCCACCACCGGCTGGGCGAGGCGGCGCCGGGAGCAGAGCCGCGCTGGGTGTGCAGGGGCCAAGATGGCGGCGCGCCGGGGACGGAGGGACGGAGCCGCGCCGCCCGCGAGCGGGGGCCCCGGCCCGGACCCCGGCGGCGGCGCCCGTGGCAGCGGCTGGGGGGGCCGGGGCCACGCGCCGCCCGGGAGCTCGGGCGCGGCGGGCGGCGGGGAGCAGGTGAGGCTGCGGGCGGCCCGCGGCCAGCGCGGGGCGGCGTGTGCCGGCGGTGACACGTGGACGTCGCGGGAGGGGAGGGGGCCCTCGGGAGTCGGGCCGGCGGCCGCGCCGGGCGGGAGGTGGGGGGCGGCGGGCGGGCTCTCCACGGCCGCCCGCGGGCGGAGGCGCGGCGCGAGCGGGGTCCGCGGCGGGAGCCGGCGCCGGGCGCGAGCCCGCCCTGCGGCCGCCGCGCCGGGCTCCGGCCGCCGCCGCGGGTGCCTGCGCCGAGCCACGTGGGGCGGGGGCGCGACCTTCCCGGGAGAGCGCGTCGCCCCCCGCGCCCACGTGGGCGGCGCCGTGGATTGCGCGGGCCGCTGCGGGCACGTGGGGGCGGGGAGGGGCTGTCCACGTGGCCGGGTCCCGGGCTGCCGGCGTGTGGCGTCGGCCTCGGGGCCGCGCGGCCGGGCGCTGGGCGTGTCTCGGCCGGTCCCGCCGTCTGCGCCGGTCCCGCACTTGGCCGGCTGCCTGGCGCGCATTTCCCGGCCGGCCGCCGCGCCCGCCCTGCGGATGGCGAGGGGCTTCCCGGGCGCGCGGGGCGCTTGCTCCCCGCGGACGGGGCGGTGGGGGCAGCCGGCGGCGCCCCTGTCCGACCGGCTCGGGGTGCGTCGTGAGTCACCGGCACCTGCGTGCTGGGTGCTGCGGTCCGGCCTCGTGAGTGATGCAAGGGCCCCTGCGACGGCTCGGCGGAGGGGAGGGGACCCTCCTCCTCCCCGCACTCTCTGCCCCGCGTCTCGTCCGAGGATGCCGCGGAACTGGGGTGGTCCCCGCGCAAGGCTCTCTGGAGTTTTTAGGGGACCGGGAAGCCGGGGCGGCTGAGAGCTAGTCATCGCCAGTCGGGCGCGCCCTGGAGGAGGGGAATTCTTCCTGTGGGATGCTTCCTGGCCTTCCGTTCTCCATCCTTAGGAGTGCTGTGCCCGCTTTCGAGGGAGGCCTGCTCACAGGCTCCCACCCAACGTGCAAGTGGGCAGGAACTCGTTTGAACTGTTATCTCGAAAGCAATTAAGCTGAGTCCTTGGCAGCGCGGTTTTGTGTTTCTAGGTGGGAGCTGGGCTGCGGCTGTCTGGTCAAGCCAGGTTCAGCACGCCCATCCAGGCCCTTGCCCGAAAGGCTTCTGGGCCATGGATGTGGTATGACTCCTGCCTCCTTTCCTCAGAGGTCACATCTTTTAGGGTTGGTGCTACCCACCCTCTGGGAAGAGGCAGGAAGAATCCAAGATCCGGCGATAGCATGAGTTAGGTGGGCATTTGGGGAGAGGGTCTCGTGGGAAGATGGTCCTCCCCGGACCAAAGACGGGGATGTGTGAGCTGGTCAGCCAGCCCCTTGCTTGTTGAGATTTCCTTGGGTTTAGGCACAGACTTGGTCCCTGGCTCCAGGATCTTGTGGGGTTTTTGGGGAGGAGGGGGGAGTGGGAGTCTCGCTCTGTCGCCCAGGGTAAAGTGCAGTGGCACACTCAAGGCCACCAAAAGCCTTGTCTCAGCCTGCTGCTGGGCTCAGGTGATCTTTCCACCTCAGCCTAGCCTTCCAAGCAGCTGGAACCACCAGTGCACGCCACCACATCCGGCTAATTTTTTGATTTATTGTAGAGGTGAGGTCTCGCCATGTTGCTCAGGTTGGTCTCTTGACTCTGCCTCCCAAAGTGGTAGGATGACAGGTGTGAGCCACCACGCCCCACTGGACCTTGTGTTTTAATCAGGATCGATCATGATGCCTGGGGCAGAGGGGTGTGCAAAGTGTTTGGTATTCTACAATTGGCAGCAGTTGTCTGCTTTGTGGCTCTGGGAAGGGACATTTTATTTATTTTTATTTTTTATTATTATTATTTTTTTGAGTTGGAGTCTCACTCTGTCGCCCAGACTGGAGTGCAGTGGCCACTCCCGGCCACCGCAGCCTCGACCTGCTGGGCTCCGGCGATCCTTCTGTCTCAGCCTTCCAAGTAGCTGGAACTACAGGCGCGCGCTACCACGCCCAGCTAATTTTTTTATTTATTGTAGAAATGAGGTCTCACCAAGTTGCCCAGGTGGGTCTCGAACCCGCGGGCTCAGGCAATCCATTCGCCTCGGCCTCCCAAAATGCTGGGATTACATGCTGAGCCACCAAGCTTGGCCTGTGTGTGACTTTCTAACAGGTGTGCACAGGCTGCAGAGAGGGGTAGAGATGGGGTCTCTTCTGTGCTGTGTGCCTCCTCTTTTTTTTTCTTTTTTTTTTTTTTTTTGTGAGTTGGAGTCTCACTCCGTCGCCCAGACCGGAGTACAGAGTACAGTGGCCGCTCCCGGCCACCGCAGCCTCGACCTGCTGGGCTCCAGCGATCCTCCTGCCTCAGCCTTCCAAGTAGCTGGAACTACAGGCGCGTGCTACCACGCCCGGCTGATTTTTGATTTATTGTAGAGATGTGGTCTCGCCAAGTTGCCCAGGCGGGTCTCGAACCCGCGGGCTCAGGCAGTCCACTCACCTCGGCCTCCCAAGGTGCGGGATTACATGCCGAGCCACTGAGCCCAGCTGGGAAGGGACATTTAAAGCGGAGACCTGAAGGCAGTGTGTGCAGGAACTGTCATCAGAGGGAGTTGTCTGGCTTCCCGGAGAAACTGAGAGGCTGGTGGGGCACAGGAGTGGGAGAGGACACGCTGGAGCAGAAGAGTGTGGTGGGGAGGATCAGAACCCCTGCAAGCTGCTTGCAGAATTTAGACCTAGTGCTAAGGGCAGTCAGATTCTGTTGAAGGGGGATTCACTGAGGGTCTCCGGTCACAATCAGGCAGGCACTTTAACTTTAGAACGGTTTTCTTTTTTCTTGCAGAGCCAGGGTCTCGCTGTGTTGCCCAGGCTGATGGTGAACTCCTGGCCTCAAGCGATCCTCGTGCCTCAGGCTCCCAAAGTGCTGGGATTACAGGCGTGAGCTGCCTGGCCTAGATGGCATTTAAAAAGTCTCTGGCTGGTTTTGAAGCTGAAGGGATAAGGTGGTTCTGGGAAAGCCGGGTGGGGTGCTGTTGAAGTGCGAGGTGTTGCGTCTGGCTCCCTTTTACCCCGGGCTTAGCCCTTGGATCATCTTGGTGCTCCGGGAGCTGTGCTGTCTGGGGCTGCAGCGAGGTGAGGCCGGCGGGGGTGTCCGGCTGGACACCTGGTGGAGGAACTGTCATCAGAGATGGAGAGCTAGGCCTCGCTTTCAGCTTCTGCCTTGTGGCGGGGCTCTGGCAGGTCGGTGGCAGGGCAGGTCGGGATGTGGCCCCTTGCTCACCTGGGAGTGTTTGCTGAGCCAGGTGCTGCTTGGCTGCTGGCTGTAATTACAGGATTGTGAAGGCCTGGGCGGGGCTGGAGCCTAAAACCTGGCGGCTCACCTCGGCTCAGGGCCTGGCCTCCTAAGCGCTCTTCAAGCCCAGGGACTCCTGGCTCTGCTAGGAGGGTGGTCATACCTGTTGCTTTTTTGGGGGGTGGAGGTGCAGTTTCCCTCTGCTGCAGAAGGGGAAGTCTGGCTTGTCTGTATTAGAGCCTGCCCAGGCCTCTGCACTGTTTCCTATGCAGCAGTCCCCTATTATCCGTGGGTTCTGTTGTCTGTGGTCAACCGCGGTCTGAAGATAGGTGAGTAGAGTACAGTGAGATTTTGAGAGAGACAGAGGCCACATTCACGTCACTTGTGCCACAGTATATATTGTTAGAGTTCTTCTATTTTATTATCAGTCGCTAATTTTTGTGTTACAAGTTAAACTTTGTCATGGGAACGTATGTGTAGGAAAAACGTGGTCTGTACGGTGCTCTGTGCTGTCTGTGGCTTCAGGCATCCACTGGGGGTCCTGGTGCGTGACCCTGAGGGTGAGCAGGGACTGCTGTCGTGCGTCTGGCCCCTGGCCTCACCAGTGCCGTTCCTGCCACTCAGGCCCTGCCTGCACCCACACTCTTGACAGGTCTGGGCTGGAGATGTCTCAAGCTCTCAGGAGTGTGGGGCGGGGCTTCTCCTTCCAGGGGATCAGGCTTTCTCTTCCGCCCTCCCTTCCCTTGGAATTGCCTCGGAGAGGTTAGGTGTAGGTGGCACACCTTCGGGCCTTCCCAGTAGATGAAGTGAGTGCACAAGACACTGCTGGAAAACTGGGTAGTATAAACGTGTTTAAACTCTTTCTAGGAGCCAAGAAAAATGCAGGCTGACAGGGTGCAAAGGGTTATTTGCCCCAAAGGAACTTGGAACCTAGTTTTAGTGGGAATGCAAGAAGTGTCATGGCTGGGGCGGGGGGGGGGAATGACAGGATGTGATTGCCAGAGAAGTGGATGCTGCAGAAAAATGTGTAAATGTAGGCTGTCAGCAGGTCAGCATGGTTTGGGGGAGCTTGAGATATCTTCTGGAAGAAGGCAGGACTCATACTGGACAGAGAACAGGCCAGAGTGGGATTCATGGTGGGTAAGGTTGTCGCTGCTGAAACTGCTCTCCTTTGGTGTGTCCCTCCGACTCACCCTCACTACTGCCTGCAAGTGACTTCCGCGCAGTATTGATCTCGTTGATTTTTTTTTTTTCTGGAGTTGGATTCTCACTCTGTCGCCCGGACTGGAGTGCAGTGGCTGCTCCCAGCCACCGCAGCCTCGACCTGCTGGGCTCCGGTGATCCTTCTGCCTCAGCCTTCCAAGTAGCCGGAATTACAGGCATGCGCTACCACGCCCGGCTGATTTTTTTTTTTTTATTTATTGTAGAGATGAGGTCTTACTGCCCAGGCGGGTCTTGAACCCTCGGGCTCAGGCAATCCACTCACCTCAGCCTCCCAAAGGCGTGGGATTACAGGCTGAGCCACCGAGCCCGGCTTGATCTTGTTGATTTTTAAAAAAAATTTTTTTAGTTGAGTTCTCACTCTGTCGCCCAGGCTGGAGTACAGGGCACACTCAGCCACTGCAGCCTCGACCTGCTGGGCTCAGGTGATCCTTCCGCCTCAGCCTTCTGTAGCTGGAACCACAGGCGTATGACACCATGCTCAGCTAATTTTTTGATTTATTGTAGAGACGAGGTATCACCTGGTTGCCCAGGTTGGTCTCGACCCCATGGGCTCAGGTAGTCCTCTCACCTCAGCCTCCCAGAGTGCTGGGATTATAGACGTGAGCGACTGCGCTCAGCCTTGTTGATGTTTTTACCCCCCAGTTTAACGATCTCCTGTGGCTCCCTCTGTTTCTGGAGGAGTCCAGATTTTTTTCTGCCCGGAAGCCCTTGAGAACTGCCGTCCCGGCTGGGCCCTTTCTCGTGGCTGTGCTTCTCTCCGCCCAGCTGGCCGGGGCCTGGCCGCTGCTGAGTGTGGACCCGTGCAGGGGTCTGGCTTCCTGCGTGGGGGGACCACGCACTTCTCACCTTCTCTCTTCGTCCAGGTGCTGCTGCATGAGGAGGCGGGTGATTCTGGCTTTGTCAGCCTGTCCCGCCTGGGTCCCTCTCTGAGGGACAAGGACCTGGAGATGGATGAGCTGGCGCTGCAGGACGAGACGCTGCTGGGGACCATGCAGAGCTACATGGACGCGTCCCTCCTCTCCCTCATCGAGGACTTCGGGAGCCTCGGAGAAGTGAGCGGGGCTTCTCGGGCAGGGGTGGGAGTGTCACGTGTAGGCTTCGGCCCAGATCCCTGGCGGTTTCAGGCACGGCTCTGTCCTCCCAGGACCTGGCTCCGGACGTCCATCCTGAGGCCCTGAAGTCTGTTTTTGCCTCTGCGTGAGAGTCAGGCTGCAGGCTGCCAGCGGATGTCTCATGCAAGGGTTCCCTGGCTGGCGTGGACTGTGGTCTGAGGCCTTTCCCCCTGCCTGGGCCGCTGACCCACATGTCCAGAGGTGCTCCCCTCTGCTTTTGAGCCCAGTTCTAGCCCAGCCAAGGCTTGTCTGCTGAGCATCCGTGTTACCTGGGGTGGGGGGAGCGTGTGAAACCCAAGCTGAAGGTTGAAGTCTGACGGGCCTGTGTTGACCCCAGAGAGGTGGTGGACGGTACCTGAGACGGGAACCCGTGCCTCCTGGTACTCAGACCCTTCTCAGTGCCCTGCAGGTCAGCAGGTCATTGGAGATGATGGGAGGGCCTTCCCGTTGTCTTTCTGGAGCAGAGCAGGTTGTCTCTGGAGGACCAGAATGAAGTGTCGCTGCTCACGGCGCTGACGGAGATCTTGGACAATGCAGATTCTGAGAACCTGTCTCCGTTTGACAGCATTCCCGACTCCGAGCTGTTTGTGTCCCCGCGAGAGGGCTCCTCTGTGAGTGTGGGACCAGGGCAAGGGGTCGTGTGGGCGGGGCTGTGTCTGGGCCAGCTCACGGAGTTCTGAAGACAGACGGATCTCGGGTCTTTCTCTTACTCGTAGCTGCACAAGCTGCTTACTCTGTCTCGGACACCCCCTGAACGTGACCTTATCAGCCCGACGGACCCACTGGGGCCCAGCACAGGCAGCAGCAGAGTGAGTGGGACAAGCCTGGCCCAGGGCCTCAGGAACTCCCGGGTGGCACGAGTATGTGGGGGCAGGTCTGGAAGACAGCTTCCAGGGCAGATTCCTCCTGAGTTTCCCTTCTCTCCTGCAGGCTGAGATGTCTCTCGTAGATGCCCCTTGGGACTTCCCCCCTCCCGCCTTCTTGGAGACCTCTTCCCCCAAGCTTTCTAGCTGGAGACCCTCACGATCGAGACCACGCCGGGGCCAGTCCCCGCCCCCCCAGCAGCGCAGTGACGGAGAGGAGGAGGAGGAGGTGGCCAACTTCAACCAGATTCTTGCTGGGGAGCTCGACACCTCTGTGGGCAGCATCCCAGACTTCCCCATGCACTTGGCCTGCCCTGAGGAGGAAGGCACAGCCGCAGCCGCCGAGGTGGCCATGCCAGCCACTGGCGATGAGAGCATCTCCTCCCTGAGTGAGTTGGTGCGGGCCATGCACCCGTACTGCCTGCCCAGCCTCACCCAGCTGGCATCGCTGGAGGACGAGTTTCCGGAGCAGCCGGATGACGTGGCCCTGCCTGAGGGCTGCATGGTGCTGGAGATCGTGGGGCAGGCGGCCGCAGCTGGCGACGACCTGGAGATCCCGGTCGTGGTGCGGCAGGTCCCTGTGGGGCCCCAGGCTGCGCTCCTGGATGCCTCGCTGGAGCCCGGGCCTGCCTTGCAGCTGCTCACGCCCACGCTGGCGCCGGAGACCGCCGAGGCCGCTGTGCCCAGGGCAGCCCTCTGGCCTGCGGAGGCAGGGCTGTCGCCGGGCTCAAAGAAGCCGGACACTGCGGCCTGCTTGTTGGAGCCCAGCAAGGTCCTGGAGCCAGTGCTGCCCAAGGGGCCTCAGAAACCACCTTCCAGCGGAGAGCTGGGCTCTCAGAGAGCTCGAAGGGGCAGGAGGAAGAAGAGCAGGGAGCAACCGGCGGTCTGTGTGGAGGGCCCTGGCCGCAGGCTGAGGTCGTCCTCCCGGGGGCAGCCTGCCGTGACTGCGGAGGCGACCTCTCAGGCGGGCAGCTTGCAGAAGCAGCCCCAGGGCGAGCGCCAAAGAGAGACGAGGCCTCTCCAGGGCCGGGGCAAGCCCCGGGCTTGGGCTCGGGCCTGGGCAGCTGCCCTAGAGAAGCCTAGTTCCGAGGTCTCAGAGAAGAGTGCTAGACAGCCTAGTCCTGCCGGGGAAGGTCCTCTCAACCTCTGCCCCGAGCTGGTTGTATCGGCCCAAGCTGACCCCGTGTCTGCTGACACTGCTTCAGCTGGTCCCACTGCGGTCAGCCCAGCTCCGGCCGACCCTGTGTCAACTGACCTCACTCCAGCCAGCTCAGAGCCGGTAGACCCTTTCCCGACTGCCCCGGCGCTGTCGGACCCAGTCCTGGCTGACTCAGCAGCAGCCGACCCTGTGGTGGCCATTCCCATCTCAGATCACCTACCACCAGTTGACGCTGGTCCCTGTGGCCCAGCTCCAGTTGATCAAGCACTGCTTGACCCTGTCTCCGATGACGTGGCTCCAGTTGACCCTGCGCCCGTGAAGTCCAGACCAACCGATCCCAGACGCAGTGCAGCGTTGTCAGCCCAGGGGAGTCCAGCCCCCCAACTTCTCCTGGAGTCAGAGTCCTTGGACCCCCCAAAGGCCGTCAGTCCTGAAGTCACCCAGGGTGTGGGTCCTCCGAAGGTGGAGAGTGCTATCAGCGCCGCCACCCAGGAAGCCAGGCCGCGGCCTCTCAGCCTGTCCGAGTATCGGCGACGAAGGCAGCAGCGCCAGGCGGAGGCAGAAGCGAGAAGTCCCCAGCCCCCGGCAGGGAAGTGGCCCAGCCTGCCGGAGACCCCCACGGGGCTGGCAGACATCCCCTGCCTCGTCCTCCCGTCAGCCCCAGCCAAGAAGACCGCGCTGCAGAGAAGCCCAGAAGCCCCGCCTGAGGCTTGTGTCATGCCTGCGGGTCCCAGCCCTGCTTCTCCCAGCCCTGAGCTGCCTGCAGGCAGACCTGTGGCCTCAACTCCTCCTGAGCAGCTGCCACCCCGAGAAACGCCACTGCTGGCGAGACCCTCCCCTTCGGCACCGCCCATGGCGCCCGCCGCTCTGCCTTTCTCCCCCTGCGGGCTGGCCGTGCCCTCCAGCCTGCCCCCGCCGCCCTTGCAGCCCTCTGGTCTCCCAGGGCCTGTGGGGTCTGTGCTGCCTGACCCCTATACCCAGTATGCCCCTGTGCCTCCCTGGCCTTGCTACCCCCCCGTGTCCCCTTCTGGCTATCCGTGCCTGCCGCTGCCACCAGCAGTGCCCCTGGTGTCTGGTACTCCTGGCGCCTGTGCCGTGCCCCCCACTTGCAGAGTGCCTTGGGTGCCCCCTCCTGCCCCAGCGTCACCCTACAGTTCCAGCTGCGCCTACGGGCCCTTGGGATGGCACCCGGGGCCCCAGCACCCTCCGTTCTGGTCTGCCATCCCCCCGCCTCCTTTGCCTCCAGCGTCTGCTGGGAGAGCTGTCCCGCCACCCAAGACGGAACCCAGCAGCCTTCCAGCAGGCCCTCCTGAAAATGTAGTTCCTGTCCCGATGGCTCCTCCCCTCGGCCTTGGACTGGCTGGCCACGGGACGCCACAGATGGAGCCTGCCATGGTGGAGGTCCGGCCGGCACCTGCATCTCCCCACGGGAAACACAAGGGGTCCTCCCTGGTGCAAAGCCCCCGGGTGAATAAGGCTCCCCCATGCGTGTCTGTCGAAGAGCCCACGCCGGGGGCGCTGCAGCCTGAGGCCCAGGAGGCCGGGCCCAGGGAGAAGGCCCCCTCTCCTGCTGCCAAGGTTGCTCCTGCACCACGGCAGGGCACTGTCCCTAAGCTGCCTGCGGTCCACCCTGCCCGTCTGAGGAGGCTGTCCTTTCTGCCTGCCCCACGGACACAGGGCTCGGAAGACGTAGTCCAGGCTTTCATCAGTGAGATTGGTGAGCGCCCCGCGGTTCAGTGGGCGCAAGGAATGGCAGAGGGGTTGGCTGGGGGCTGTTCTCCATAGGACAGGATGCCGTCCTGATAAGGCTGTCCTTGGCGTTTCTTGGGAGAGCTTTTTTGTTCTGTCGTCTCAAGAGCCAGGGCCTCACTGTATTGCCCAGGCTGGCCTCAGATGCCTGGGCTCCTCAAGTGCGGGGATTGCAGGCCTGAGCCACAGTGCTGGGCTGTGGGGGCTTCAGAGGCGGAGCTTCAGTGTGCTGCCTTCTCTGCTGCCGGGTTCCCTTGGTGCGGTGGGCGGGAGTGGCGAGGGAGGAGTGGGCGATGTGGGGCCTCCTGGATCCTTGGCCGGTAGGGGTTGTCTTCAGCCCGTGTCGTGTGCCTCCACAGGAATTGAGGCATCGGACCTGTCCAGTCTGCTGGAGCAGTTTGAGAAGTCAGAAGGTGAGGGAGCCCAGGGGGTCGTGCGCCAGCTCTTTCTTGTGGATGCTTCTTTGGGCCCAGCCCTGCAGTTGCTTAAGCGGGGGGAGGGGGAGGGAAATCTCAGCCACCAGAGCAGCCCCCTAAATGGGATGGGGAGATGGGAGTCACCTGTGATCCCCATCTGAGCTAGGGATGGTGGCACAGCATGGCGAGTGCTGTAAGAGCAGCCTGGAAAGACTCAAGTGGGTTGGGACCGTCTGAGGACGTTTCTCTAGTGTGAATTAGCTCTCCAGCTGGGCCTTGAGACGATTTCATAGGGAGAAGGTATGGCGAATAAAGGCGGGGGGAGGTGTGGGGAGAGGAGCCAGCACATCTGGAAGGCAGAGAATAGCTGGGCTTTCTTACATGAGGTGTGGATCGAGGGGCCAGGGAGGACACTGTCCTTTTCTCAAGGAGCCTGTGGTCTAATTGGGGAGCAGAATCTGCAGAAATGACGCCCGAGTTGGTACTGGGCTTCTATAGAACAAGACAAAATGTAAACTGGCACGCGTAGGACAAGAGGACACGAGGCCGGGAAGTTGGGGTGGTCATGTAGAACCGCGGACGCTAGGCTTCTGCGTTTGGACTCTCAAATTCAGTGCAGAGTGTAGGTGTTTGTGAGCAGAAAAAGGATGTGGTTAAAAATAGTGCTTGGACACCCAGGCAAGAGGCTGGATCTTCGGGGAGAGCCTGGCAGGGAATCTGCAGGCAAAGTAGATGTTCCTTCTTTGGGTCCTGAAGCTCTTCTGCACCTCCTCCAGTTTGGAACATCTGGTTGGGCTTTTAACTAGTATGGTTTCTTTGCAGCCAAAAAGGAGGGTCCTCCCCCGGCTTCTGCTGACAACCTGGCTGTAGGAAACTCAGGGTGAGTATGGAGACGTGTGAGCGAGTTACCCTACAGCAGTTGGTCAGCAGCCGGCCGGCGCTCCAGGACCGTCAACTGGATGTTTCTGTCGCAGGGACCTTTGAGTTGGCTCTGGTCTTCCCTGTGCCCTTCTCCCCTGCTCCACCCATCATGGCTGGGCACAGGCTTGGGTGGCGAGGTGGGAGGGTGTGTCCTGCTCTCTGATAGATCCGGTTGGGGATCCCAGGTGCCCTGGAGGTGCCTGTGGTCTTCTGGCAAGTCCTTCCTTTGGAAATTTCTCTCATTTAGTGGGCTTCAAGCTTGCTTGATGCTGTTGATGGTGTCACTTGAATGGGGGATGGTTTTTTTTTGAGTTGGAGTCTCACTCTGTCGCCCAGACTAGAGTGCAGTGGCTGCTCCCGGCCACCGCAGCCTCGACCTGCTGGACTCCGGTGATCCTTCTGTCTCAGCCTTCCAAGTAGCCGGAATTACAGGCGTGTGCTACCACGCCCGGCTGATTATTTATTGTAGAGATGAGGTCTCGCCAAATTGCCCAGGCGGGTCTCGAACCCGCGGGCTCAGGCAATCCACTCACCTCAGCCTCCCAAGGCGTGGGATTACAGGCTGAGTCAC
Source organism: Cephalopachus bancanus (assembly GCA_027257055.1). Classification (NCBI taxonomy): domain Eukaryota; kingdom Metazoa; phylum Chordata; class Mammalia; order Primates; family Tarsiidae; genus Cephalopachus; species Cephalopachus bancanus. The sequence continues at coordinate 4,492,488 of JAPVLO010000143.1, forward strand.
CAAGCCCGGCTGAATGGGGGATGATATTAATGGCTAGGACTCCCCTGACTCCTTGGAGGGCATGGGCACACTGGACCTCCTCGCTTCCCAGTCTTGCAGCACTGAGAAGCCTTTTTTTTTGACTTGGAATCTCCCTTTGTCACCCAGGCTGGAGTGCAGGGGCACGGCACGCTCATGGCCACTGCCGCCTCGACCTACTGGACTCAGGCAATCCTTCAGCCTCAGCCTTCCAAGTAACTGGAACTATAGGCACGTGCCACCACAGCCTGCTAATTTTTTGACTTATTGTAGAGGTGATGTCTTGCCAAGTTCTCTAGGCTGGTCTCGAACCTGTGAGCTCAGGCAATCCTTTCACCTCAGCCTCCCAAGGTGCTGGGATTATAGGCATGAGCCACCGTGCCCAGCCTTTTTTTCCATTTTTACGCTCGTGGTATTTTTTTGTGTGTGTGAGAAAGCAGGATTCCTTGAGAGGACAGAGAAGCTCCCACAGTGGGAGGGGACCCGAAGGGGTTGCCCTGTTCATAGTATTTTTATGTTCATGATAGCCTGCTCTGTTCTGCCAAACATGGTCCCCTCCACACTGGTCTCGGGTGTGAGCTGGCAGGTGAGGCCCCTGATTTGAGGGAGGTGGGCAGTATTCAAGGTCACAGCCAGCCTACCTCTTGGAGCTGGGCAGGGCTAAGTTGAGACCCAGTCTACAGAGAGCTCAGTTGCTGAGACCTTTTGTGCAGGAGGAGGGTGGGGCCGTTTGTGCGTCCCATCTTCTCTGCACACACCCTCCGCCACTGCTTTGTGAGGAAAGCAAGTGTGCATGGTACCGAGGAGGAATGAACCAGGCTCTGCCTTTTCCCCTGCCAGCAGCGTTGACACTTCCCAGGAGAAGAGGCCCTTAGACCGGTTACAAGCCCCAGAACTGGCCAACGTGGCAGGTGGGTTCAGGGTGGGGAACTCTGCCTGTGATTAGTTCATGCAGCAACGTCTGTAGCACCCGCCCTGCGTCGTATGTGTGTACAGGCCTTGACACAGATCTGATCTCCAGCCTGGTGGGACTCGCAGTTCAGGGGCAGATGTGTAAATGAGTGAACATGCTGAGTGTCAGGTGGTGTGCTGAAGCCGGTGGTTTACACTGATGTGAAGGGGACAGTCAGGGAAGGGAACTCCCTAAGCTGAGGCTTGAGAACATCACTGATAGCAGTCGGGGAGCACTCTGGGGAGATGGGGCAGTTTGAGTGAACTGAGGAAACAAAACCAGCCAGGCATGTTTTGGGCAGCTGTGAGCGGCTTGGCTTGGCTGGAGTGGCGGTCAGGGTGGTGGGCAGAGCCAAAGCAAGAGAGAAAGCTGGAGTGGGAAGTAGGTCGTCAGATCCTGAGACCCTCGAGTGCATGTGAAGCTCTTTGGACTTCATCCTGCATGTTGAGGAAGCAATTGAAGAAACTTTGGCAGGTTGGTTTTTGGTCGCTTCGTCCGGCAGGATTGTAGGGGGTAGATGGGTGCGGAACTGGAAACGGGGAGACCCTCCGAAGGTGATGGCATGAGTCCAAGCAAGATGCAGCCTAGAAGTCAGGCAGTGCTGGGGGCGGGCTCAGGACGGAGAGGCAGCCTGGATGGGACCCGGCCCGAGATGGGTTTGGCCAGTGAGACGATGTGGGGCTCAGGGCCCCTGGCTGGATGCGTTTCTCCTGCAGAGCCACAAGGTGGGGTCGTGAGGGAAATCGGCTGTTGACCGTGGGTGGTGAGGCTCATGAGACGAGGTGGGGGTCTCGAGCCTGCACACAGCCTTTGGAAGGGTAGGGTCGGATCTCACCCTGCTGTCTCCATCCTCCCTCCCGCCACAGGGCTCACCCCTCCAGCTACCCCTCCCCACCAGCTGTGGAAGCCCCTGGCTGCTGTCTCTCTGCTGGCCAAAGCCAGATCTCCTACGTCTGCCGCCCAGGAGGGAACCCTGAAGCCTGAAGGAGTTACGGAGGCCAAACGTCCAGCTGCGGTCCACCTCCAAGAAGGGGTCCATGGCCCTAGTCCGACCCATGTGGGCTCCGGGGACCATGACTATTGTGTCCGGAGCAGGACGCCCCCCAAAAAGATGCCCGCCTTAGGCATTCCAGAGGTGGGCTCCCGATGGAACGTGAAGCGCCATCAGGACATCACCATCAAGCCTGTCTTGTCCCTGCGCCCGGCCACCCCTCTGCCCCCATGCGCTGCTGCCTCCCGGGAGCCGCTGGATCACAGGACTAGCAGTGAGCAGGCGGAGCCCGCGGCACCGTGCCCTGCCCCGTCTGCCTTGCTGTCCCCCGAGGCCTCACCCTGCCGGAGCGACACAAACACTAGGACTGCCCCTGAGCCCTCAGCCACGCAGCGGCCAGTGCGCTGTTACCGAAAAGCCTGCAGATCAGCCAGCCCTCCGGGCCGGGGCTGGCAGGGCCGCCGAGGCCGCAGCAGCCGTTCTGTCAGCTCCGGGTCCAACCAGACCAGCGACTCGTCTTCCTCAGCCTCGTCGTCATCTTCCTCCTCCCGCTCCCGCTCCCCGCCGCACAAGAGGTGGCGAAGGTGAGCGCCGATGGCCCTTCAGACACAGACACTCTTCTGTGGTCCCTTAGCAAGCTTTTACACATTGACTTTGGTGCTTTGGGGCCCTATGCCCTTTTTTTTTTTTTTGAGTTGGAGTCTCACTCTGTCGCCCAGAGGCTGGAGCGCAGTGGCCGCTCCCGGCCACCGCAGCCTCGACCTGCTGGGCTCCAACGATCCTTCCGCCTCAGCCTTCCAAGTAGCTGGAACTACAGGCACGCGCTACCACGCCCGGCTAATTTTTTTTGTTTTATTGTAGAGATGAGGTCTCACCAGGTTGCCCAGGTGGGTCTCGAACCTGCAGGCTCAGGCAATCCACTTACCTTGGCCTCCCAAAGTGCTGGGATTACAGGTTGAGCCACCGAGCCCAGCCCCTATGCCGTCTGTTTCTGTCTTTGGCCTTCGTCTTCTCCCCTTTCCCTGATTGTTGAAGCAGGCACATTGAGATGATGGCTTTTGCTGGCATTTGGGATACCCCTGAGGTCTGCTCCCTTGAGACCTGTCTTGGGGAGACTGTTAGGGTTTGATCTCGACCATGCTGTTTTTCTACATGCTTCCTCAGTCCTGTGTGTGATAGTCAGTGTATTGTTAACAGAAGACAGTTCTTCTCTTAATCATCTGTTGACGGAAGTGTGGGGGTCAGTTCCTTTGGGTGTCCCGTGGTCTCATCTATTTCCTGGCAGCATCTTTTTCTCTCAGTAACAGACCTAAGCTTTCCCACTTCATGAGGAATTCTTGGGTTTTGGAGATGATACATATCCTCAGAAGTGGCTGCTACTGCAGGTCTAGCACAGTCACCTCCCTTTGTGCCATGATCAGTGTTCCCAGGAGACATGGTGGAGGAGAAGCAGTGACCCTGAGACCTGTGCTGGCCCCAGCACCACAGAGAACTGGTGGTGAGACCTAGGGCCCAAACCTTTAACTCCCCGAGTCTACTTCTTTTTCTTCCTGATTTGTTAAATATTTTTAAATTTGTGACTGTGCGATTGAGATTCTCTGCCAAAACATTCCAGATACGTCTAAAGCTCCACAAAGGGCCTCGGTTTGTTCGTCTGTGAAGAAACACGTTCTTCTAGACTTTTCTGCTCTGCTCTGTCTTTGGTCCTGAGCTTCCGAACAGAGGCAGCGCGGGCCTGGTGGGAGAGTGCAGTATGCCTGCGCTGCTCCCAGCATTCCCGTGTGCCCTTTCTCTCTGCAGGTCCAGCTGTAGTTCCTCCGGACGCTCCCGAAGATGCTCGTCCTCTTCCTCCTCCTCGTCTTCCTCCTCCTCATCCTCCAGTTCCCGAGGCCCGTCGCGTTCCCCGTCCCCGCGCCGGAGAAGTGACCGGAGGTGGCGGTGAGCGCGTGCTCTGGGAGGCAGTGCCTCGGGGCGGGGAGCCAAGAGGGTCTGGGCCCTGAGTTGCCTTGTCCTGGGGCTGACGGCCCGCCCCCCGCAGGTACAGCTCCTACCGTTCACAGGACCATTACCAAAGGCAGAGGGTGCTGCAGAAGGAGCGTGCAATAGTGAGTGGCGGTACGGCCGGGAGGAGGGGGCCCGCCCGCGCCTGCGACTCGGAGCCGGACAGCCCCGGCCCATGGCGTGTCCGCTTCCTTCCGTTTGCGACACAGGAAGAGAGAAGGGTGGTCTTCGTCGGGAAGATACCCGGCCGCATGACCCGGTCGGAGCTGAAGCAGAGGTTCTCTGTTTTCGGGGAGATCGAGGAGTGCACCATCCACTTCCGCGTCCAGGGGTGAGCGGCCCGCCGACGCCCCTGCCTCCTCCCCGGGGTTCCCAGCTTTCCCTCCCGCTCCGCCCGGCCCCGGGGGGTGGGGGAGAAGCGCCTCCGCGGCTCGTGCGCTCCGGCCGGCCCACACGCCGCCGCCCTGCCTCCCTCCCCACCAGGGACAACTACGGCTTCGTCACCTACCGCTACGCCGAGGAGGCCTTCGCGGCCATCGAGAGCGGCCACAAGCTGCGGCAGGCGGACGAGCAGCCTTTCGACCTGTGCTTCGGCGGCCGCAGGCAGTTCTGCAAGAGGAGCTACTCGGACCTCGGTGAGTGGCGCCCGGGCGGGGGGACCCCAGCCGCGGCCCGCCCCGCGTGACGCCCGCCCCGCCCGCCCCGCAGACTCCAACCGCGAGGACTTCGACCCCGCGCCCGTGAAGAGCAAGTTCGACGCGCTGGACTTCGACACGCTGCTCAAGCAGGCCCAGAAGAACCTGCGGCGGTAACCGCGGCCGCCGCGCCGGGCGGAGCTGCTGCCGGCAGAGGCTGATTTGTAGAGACCGGAGCGCGGAATAAAGACAGTCGAGTCGAGCCGGGCGCGTCGGGCGTTTGTCTTGCGAGCCGTGCGGGAGCCCTGATGCGGGAGCCCTGATGCGGCGGGCCTGCGCAGCGGGCCTGGGACCAGCGACCCGGGAGGGCAGGGGCGGTGCTGCCGCGCGGGGAGGGACGCCCCCTTTCCCGGGGGAGCGCGAGGGCAGCGGGCCTCGCCTCCGCGGCAGGGACCCCGGAGTTGGGCGGGCGACGCGCTCTCCCAGCCGGCTCGTGGTCCTTCGGGTGGGCGCTGACCGGGCTGTCGCGGGGTGGTCGTGGCGGGGCAGCTTCGGGACCCCCGCGGAGGCCCTGTGGGAACAGAGGACTGGGCCTCCGACCCACGTCCCTGCCGGACGCTCCGAGCCGTGGCGACCCCCTGGAACCGCAGCGCGGGAAGGCCTGAGTTTTCCCGCCACGACCGGGGGCGTGACCCCTGGCGTCAGAGCCCCGCCTCCACAAAGGGCGGCCCGTGGGCTCCGCCCCCGCCAAGATGGCGGTAGTCGTGGGACCGGAAGGAGCTTCCCGCATTCCCTTTGGCCCCGCTTCCGGGCGGAGCCACGCCCCTTCCGCCCCCGCCCCCGTCGCGCTTTTAAGTCGTGCTGCGTCCGCGACGGTAGTGACGCGCGTCACCCGGAGGATGGCGGACGCCGGCTTGCGCCGCGTGGTTCCCAGCGATCTGTATCCCCTCGTGCTCGGTTTTCTGCGTGACAGCCAACTCTCAGAGGTGGCCAACAAGTTCTCCAAAGCGACAGGCGCTGTGAGTCCCGGGCTAGGGCGGATCCCGGGCTGGGGTGGGGTGACCACGAGGCTTGGGCCCCACATGCTTAGGCTTCCGGGCGGGGAGTTCTGGAGGCCGCCGGCCGCGAGGCTTTCGCGTCCACTTGTCGGCGGCGGCCGGAGAGAGCCCGGGCTTCGGGCCCTTCTCTCCTGCCAGGCCCGGCCGGGTCCTGCTGAATCTCCCTGCTCTTCCCGGCGAGCCGCGCGGCGGCGGCGGCTTGGGAGCCTGTTGTCCCGGTCACATGGGTGGTCCGGCGGCGAGGAGTCAGCGCCGGTTCCCACTGAGGACGTTGGCGCATCTGGTTCTTTTTTGGGCTTTTCGCTGGCGAGACGAAGCATGATTTGATCCTCATCTCAATTGCGTTTGCTTGGGGCTCAGAAGTAAATGAAATTGCTTTAGAACCGAAGCCTGGAGTTTCTCTTTGGTAAAGAGTAAAATGAATGGGCGTAAAAAAGCAGGGTTTTGTTTTCGTCATACTGATGCAGGACTGAGCTTCACAGGTAACCCTACCAGGCAGTATAACTGGGCTCCGAGCTTTGGCTAACGGAATTAAACAAACCTAGGTTTGGGACCAGGCTTTGCCACTTTATGGACTGTGATCAGGCAGCTTGCTTAAAATTCTGAGTCTGTTTCTTTTTTTTTTTTTTTTTGAGTTGAAGTCTCACTCTGTTGCCCAGACTGGAGTGCAGTGGCCGCTCCCGGCCACCGCAGCCTCGACCTGCTGGGCTCTGGCGATCCTTCCGCCTCAGCCTTCCAAGTAGCCGGAATTACAGGCATGAGCTACCATGCCCGGCTGATTTTTTGATTTATTGTAGAGATGAGGTCTCGCTGCCCAGGCGGGTCTCGAACCCGCGGGCTCAGGCAATCCACTCACCTCAGCCTCCCAAAGGCGTGGGATTACAGGCTGAGCCACCGAGCCCGGCTTTCTGAGTCTGTTTCTACGGGGATGTAGCAATTCACTTTATAGGATTTTTGTGAGTTCCAGTAAAGTATATTTGAGAGTAGCACTTCCAGTGCTGGTGAGTAGGGAACATCTATAAGTGAAGCCCATTGTCATAGTTAAGGCAATTTTGGATGCTCAAAATATGAAAGAGCAAGATGACTAGGAACGTGAAAGGTTTGTAATGGAAGGAACACTGTTTTTTGTTTTTTGGGTTTTTTTTTTTTTTTAGCAGAACCAGGCTGCAAAAGGAGATCAGGTCACTATCAAAGAACTTACTTAAATGGAAGCAGGCAGCCACATGCTCTGAAAAAAGCGCTTTCTTGCTGGAAGTATTTTGAGTTGACAGGGAGACTGCAGAGAGTGTTTATGTAATAACTGGATGGAATTGGGCTTTTGAGAATTAGGGTCCTTTGTTTTTGTTAAAAATTTTTGAGCTGGAGTCTCACTCTATCACCCAAGCTGGAGTGGTGGTGGCACGTTCCCGGCCACTGCAGCCTTGACCTGCTGGGCTCCTGGCCTCCTGGCCTCAGCCTCCCAAGTAGGTGGAGCCACAGGCGTGCACCACCATGTCTGGCTAATTTTTTGATTTGCTGTAGAGACTAGGGGCCAATTGCCCAGCTTGGTCTTGAACCCGTGTACTCAGGCAATCCTCTCACCTCGGCCTCCCAAAGTGCTGGGATTATAGGCGTGAGCCACCCCGACTGGCAGTCCTTCGGTTTTATTTGACAAAAGCTAATCTTCATGGCGGGTTTACTGAAGGCCAGATTCTAAGCCCTTTACTTGCATTGTCTCTCATTTTCTCAGTAAATTAACGAGGTGTGTAGCATTGTCTCTGTTATTCATAACCTGAGTAGAAAACTCTGAGGTTAGCCGTGAGCATGCACGCCACTGCACTCCAGCCTGGTCAAAGGAGACTCCAATTTAAAAAAAAAAAAAAAAAGAAGCCAGGCTCAGTGGCTCAGCCTGTAAAATCTCGCGCTTTGGGAGGCTGAGGTGAGTGAATTGCCTGAGCCCGTGAGTTCCAGACCTGCCTGGGCAACTTGGCAAGACTTCATCTCTACAATAAATCAAAAATTAGCTGGGTGTGGTAGCGCGCGCCTGTAGTTCCAGCTACTTGGAAGGCTGAGGCGGAAGGATAGCCGGATGACAGCAGGTTGAAGCTGCGGTGGCCGGGAGCGGCCACTGCGCTCCAGTCAGGCGACAGAGTGAGACTCCAACTCAAAAAAAAGAAAACTCTGAGGTTAAGTAATTAGCTTAGGGTCATGAGATAGTAACTGACAAAGGTGAGTTCACATCTTTAATCTTTGCTTGGTAATGCTGTACTCTTGGGTGCATTTTAATGCCTGGTAAATTTCTACATTAATTAATACTGGCCAACTTCTACATTAGTTATTGCTGTGTTAGCACAGTGAATAGCTGAGTGTAATTCTTTACTGCATATATCGCATTTCACAAACATAGCATAAGTTGTCATTCTTCTCTTGGGGGCTTGTTTCCAGTGATTTGATATTATAGTATTAGAATTTACATTGAACCAAACACCAACTTGTATTGGTGTTTGTACCCTGGTGTCGGTGGCTCAGCCTGTAATCCCGTGCCTTTGGGAGGCTGAGGTGAGTGGATTGCCTGAGCCTGCGGGTTCGAGACCCGTCTGGGCAACTTGGCGAGACCTCATCTCTACAATAAATCAAAAATTAGCCGGGCGTGGTAGCGCGCGCCTGTAGTTCCAGCTACTCGGAAGGCTGAGGCGGAAGGATCGCCAGCACCCAGCAGGTCGAGGCTGTGGTGGCTGGGAGCGGCCACTGCACTCCAGTCTGGGCAACAGAGTGAGACTCAAACTCAAAAAAAAAAAAAAAAGATGAAATTCTCAGGTAACGTGTAGGTAGAGTAAGGGAAGTGAACATTTCTTAAGATGTTGATAAATGTGGATTGGCAGGCAAGAGGTTACAGTACCACCAAACTACTGGAGTAGCCCAAGTTTCTGGTACCAAAAATTGGGAGGTACACAGATGGAAATTTTTGTTCTAATGTATGCACAGAAGTTTTATGAGGGTGTAGTGTTTATATCAAATTTAGCAGGTATGTATATGAGAGATCACATATAGTAGTAAAAGCCACAAAATCTGGTCTTTCTTAGGATAACCAAGGTAAGACTTTCTTACCCAGCTCTTTCTCTTCTGTAGACACAGCAGGATGCCAACGCCTCTTCTCTCTTGGACATTTATAGCTTCTGGCTCAAGTAAGCCTTCCCTGCCCACCTCGACTGGTTCCCCCCTCCCCCCGGTGGGCTGGGCTGAGTTCCTTGGTCTGGGGCAGCCTTGATCCCCTGAAGTGAGCCTGATCTCCCTCAGCAGGTCCACCAAGGCCCCCAAGCGGAAGCTACAGGCAAACGGACCGGTGACTAAGAAGGCTGAGAAGAAGGCCTCCTCCAGTGACAGCAGCGAAGACAGCAGTGAGGAGGAGGCTCGAGGGGCTCCCACTAGGAAGGCTGGTAAGGCAGAGCAGGGGGAGGCGTGGTGGCTCCAGGAAGAGCTCATGGCCTGCCTGTACCGTGTGACCGAGTCTCACCGGTGGCCCACTCTTGTTCAGCTGCACCTGCCAGGCGGACCAGTCTGCCTCCACGTCCTGGAAAGGCCGCGGCCAAAGCACCCGAGACCACCAGCAGCAGCGAGGAGTCCAGTGATGAGGAGGAGGCCGATGACAAAAAGAAAACACCCGTCCAGGTTTGCAGCTTTGGGGAGGGCACTTCTTAAGGGTCGGGAAGGAAGAAGCCTAACATTTTGGCCTTTAGCTTGTGACCAAGGGGTGGTGGCTGTGCAGTCGGTGATTATGGGGAAGGAGATGTGGGGGTTTTCAGGGAGGCGATAGAAGAAGCATGCGGTCTGGAAAGGAATGGAGAGGAGATCCGGCCCGTCCTGGGTGAGCGTCCTGGGTCCTTCTGAGAACTGCTTCGGGCTCCAAGGACAAGAGAGCGTTCTGTTGGGAGCTCTTGGCAGGACATGGTGGGAAAGGGCCAGTGTGTCCCGTCCCTGAACTTTGTTTTTTGCTGAGTGTTTGCCCTTTCAATATTCTGTCTTGTGTAGCTTCCTGTCACTCTTGTTGCTTTGTTAGGCCCTAGCAGCAAAAGGAACCTGGAACGCCCCTTGAGTACCTGCAGCTTTTGCCCACTCTCTTCCTTTTGTGTTTCTAGCAGAAAGCAGTAAAGCCCCAAGCCAAGACAGCCGCAGTGCCTCCTAAGAAGGCCAAGAGCTCAGATTCTGATTCTGACTCAAGCTCAGAGGACGAGGCACCACAGAACCAGAAGTCAAAGTCAACACCTGTGACCGCCAAAACTCAGGCTAAATCCCTGGCCAAACCAGGTACTGGGGCTGGGGACCAGATTGCTCTAGGGACTGCTGTTAAAACTGCTGAGTAGGCACAGGGTGAGCTGGAGTTGGTTGTTGAACCAAAGGTATCGATTAATTCATTTTTCTTTTGAGTTGGAGTTGCACTCCGTTGCCCAGGCTGGAGTGCAGGGGCACACTCAGAGCCACCCCAACATCGACCTGCTGGGCTCGGGTGATCCTTCCGCCTCAGCCTTCCAAGTAGCCAGAACTATGAGCAGGCGCTACTACATCCAGCTAGTTTTTTAATAGTTTATCGTAGAGACGAGGTCCAGCCAAGTTGTCCGGGCTGGTCTGGAACCCGTGGGCTCAGCAGTCTACTTGCCACAGCCTCCCAAGGTGCTGGAATGACAGGCTGAGCCATATTCTTTTTTTTTTTTTTTGAGTTGGAGTCTCATTCTGTTGCCCAGACTGGAGTGCAGTGGCTGCTCCCGGCCGCCTTAGCCTTCCAAGTAGCCAGAATTACAGGCATGCGCTACCACGCCCGGCTGATATTTTTTGATTTATTGTAGGGAGGAGGTCTCGCTGCCCAGGTGGGTCAAAAACCCACGGGCTCAGGCAGTCCACTCACCTCAGCCTCCCAAAGGTGTGGGATTACAGGCTGAGCCACTGAGCCCGGCTCATAATTCATTTTTTATTTTTTTTTGAGTTGGAGTCTCACTATGTCGCCCAGACTAGAGTGCAGTGGCCGCTCCCGGCCACCACAGCCTCGCCTGCTGGGCTCCGGTGATCCTTCCGCCTCAGCCTTCCAAGTAGCCGGAACTACAGGCATGTGCTACCACGCCCGGCTAATTTTTGATTTATTGTAGAGATGAGGTCTTGCCAAGTTGCCCTGGCAGGTCTTTATCCTGTGGCCTCAGGCAATCCTCTCACCTCAGCCTCCCAAAGTGCTGGGATTACAGGCTGAGCCACCGAGCCCAGCCTTTTTGTGTGTTTGTGTGTGTTGGAGTCTCACTCTGTTGCCCAGGCTGGAGTGCAATGGCATGCTCACAGCCACTGCAGCCTCGACCTGCTGGGTGGTAATCCTTCCTGAGTCAGGAACTGTAGGCATGCACTACCACACCTGGCTAATTTTTGATTCATTGTAGAGACGAGGTCTTGCCAAGTTGCCCAGGTGGGTCTTGAACCCAGAGGCTCAAGGCAATCCACCCGCCTCGGCCTTCATTTTTTTTAAGGCAGTTTTATTCCTGACGCAGGACAGAAAAGTCACCGCTTGTGGTAAACCATGATAGTTTTGAAGTTTAAAGAATGAGTGAACTCCTGGGCTCTTTGCCAACAGGAAGGAAGTTTTCCAAGGCCCTCTGCCTAGACCTGATCCTCCCTACTCTTTTTTGGGTGTTCCAGTTCGAGCAGCCCCGAAAGTCGTCAATGGCAGCGCAGCGGGCGGTGGCGGCGGCAGCAGCAGCAGCAGCAGCAGCAGCAGCAGCAGCAGCAGCAGCAGCGACTCGGAGGAGGAGCGGGCCGCCGCCGTTCCCAAGCAGGTGTGGGCCGTCAGTTGAATCAGGGCGAGGCGGCCGGGGTGTGCGGCTGTGTGTCTCACTCCCGGCAGGATTGCGCATGTCGGGCTTTTCCTGTGCTTACGGATTCTTTTCTTTGCTGCAGACTGTGCCTAAAAAACAGGGCGTGGCCAAGGCCCCAGTGAAAGCAGCTGCCACCCCTCCCCGAAAGAGTTCCAGCAGTGAGGACTCCTCCAGTGAGGAGGAGGAGGAAGAGCAGAAAAGACCCGTGAAGAAAAAGCCAGGTGACCAGAAGGGGGTGGGGCCACATGGCTGTGGCCAGGGCTCAGTTGCGGTGACCACAGGGACCTCGTCTTGAGTGTCTTCATGACGTGGCAGCCAGGGTGCAGGACACCAAGGCGGGTGCTGCAACCCTCGTGTGGCCTAGACGCAGAAGTGACACTGTTCTCCACGGGGGGCAGCGCCCCTGCTCTGGCCCACGCACCAGGGAAGGGAACCGAGCTCCGTTTCTAGAAAGGGGCAGCGTCGAAGGGCCGTGTGCGTATTTCAGAATCACACTGGTCTCCTTTAACAGGTGCCTACAGCTCAGTCCCTCCGCCTTCTGCTCCCCTGCCCAAGAAGTCCCCAGGAATCCAGCCTCCCAAGAAGACTGTTGCGAAGAAGCCGCCTCCAGCCGACAGCAGCGCCGACAGCAGTGATGAGTCTGGTGAGCCGGGCGCGGCCTCGCCCACGCGCGGGGCTGCGTGGGGGGGGAGCGGGGTGAGGAAGAGCGATCTCCTGCCTCGCTGTTCCTCGCGGAACCCCAAGACGGGGCTCAGGTTCTGCACGTGTCTTTGCAGTCCACTTTTCATTGCTCTCTCGGTTGGGTTGGGACTCTGGACCCAGCATAACGTCGCAGGTTCTCCCCAGATTCAAGTTCGGAGGAAGAGAGGAAACCCCCAGCTAAGGCAGTGGTCTCTAAAGCAACGCCTCAGCCGGCTCCGGCAAAGAAGCCAGCCGAGAGCTCTTCAGACAGCTCGGGTAAGGCACAGAGAGGCCGTCAACTCCGTGAACAGTGGCTGCAGTGCTCCCGTGTCCGACGGGGGCAGCTGTTGATTCTGTCCTCTCTCTGTCTAGACTCCGACAGCTCTGAGGCGGAAGCTCCTTCCAAGCCAGCCAGCACCACCAAAAATCCCCCGAGTAAGCCGACTACCACTGCCAAGTCACCTGCAGCTAAGCCAGCTGCAGCTCCCAAGCCACCTGCAGGCAGTGGCCAGAAGCCGCTAACAAGAAAGCCTGACAGCAGCTCCAGCGAGGAGGAGAGCAGCTCCAGCGAGGAGGGGAAGACAAAGCTGGTGGCTGCCCCCAAGTCCAAGGGCACTGCCAAGGCAGCCTCCTCTCTGCCTGCCAAACAGCCTGCTCCAGGTGGTAAGGACAGCAGCTCTGACTCAGACAGCTCCAGCAGTGAGGAGGAGGAGGAGGAAGAGAAGACAGCCAAGCCCCCAGCCAAGAAGCGTCCAAAGGTAGGGGGAGGCCCAGCCCCTTCCACACCGGCCTCCCCAAGGAAGGCAAAGGCCAAGAGCAGCAGCAGCAGCTCCTCCGCGGACGACTCTAGCGAGGAAGAAGAGGAGGAGAAGCCCAAGGGCAAGGGCATGCCAAAGTCACGAGCCCCCAAGGCCAACGGCACCTCTGCGCCAGCTGCCCAGAACGGCAAAGCAGCCAGGAACAGCGAGCAGGAGGAGGAGGAGGAGCAGGTGGTGGCGGCGGCGGCCACTTCCAAGCCTGGTCTGTGTTCTGAAACTGCCCTGGGCTGTGTCCCAGCAAGTCGGGACGGGCTGCACTCCTCGGGAATCTGGGGAGGACTGAGCTGGTCCCTGAGTCTGGTTTTGTTCTGTGGGTTCAGGAAAGAAGAGGAAGCAGAAGGAGGCTGCCAGGGAGGCAGAGACGCCTCGCGTGAAGAAGGTCAAGCTCCAGACCCCCAACACGTTCCCAAAAAGGAAGAAAGTAAGTTGCCTCCCTTCCTCTCAGGAGCCAACTCTACAAACAGAAAGCCTTGGCTGGATGTGGTGACTCGCACCTGTAATTCCAGCACTTTGGAAGGCTGAGGTGGTAGGACCGCTTGAGTCCAGGAGTTTGAGACCAGCCTGGGCAACATAGTATGACCTCGTCTCTACAAACATCAGAAAATTAGCCGGGCGTGGTGGCGCACTCCTGTAGACCCAGCTACTAGGAGGCTGAGGCGGAGGGATTGCCTGAGAAAACCAAGTCTGGGATCCTCTTGGCAGCCCTGCCTATGTGGTCTGGCACATGGGCACATCTGGGTCATTCAGGAGCTGTTGCCTGACCCTCCATCCTTCTCCAGGGAGAAAAAAGGGCATCGTCCCCTTTCCGGAGGGTCAGGGAGGAGGAAGTTGAGGTGGACTCCCGAGTGGCAGACAATTCCTTTGATGCCAAGGTGAGACAAGGCGCATGCCTGGGGGTGGAGCAGGGGCAGCTTTCGGTTTGGGTTTGGGGTGCCCTCTGGGTCCTGGTTGCCTGGAGCGGGGAGAAGGAAGGTGGCCACCGGCCCGGCGCCATGCCTGCGTCCTAACCACCCCTCCTTGCCAGCGCGGGGCGGCTGGAGACTGGGGGGAGCGAGCCAATCAGGTTCTGAAGTTCACCAAAGGCAAATCCTTCCGGCACGAGAAGACCAAGAAGAAACGGGGCAGCTACCGGGGAGGCTCCATCTCCGTCCAGGTCAATTCCATCAAGTTTGACAGCGAGTGACCCGGCACTGGCCATGTGAAGCAGGAGGGCTCCACGCCCGCCCACCCTCCCCGGTGGACCTGGAGCCCTGCGCTCCGGGGGGAGGGCCTTGGGGGGGCGGGCGCCCAGAGCAGGCCCTGAGGCTCCCCGGCGTGGCACCCCTCTGGCCGCTGCTGTGCGGTTTGTTTCTGGGACTGAGTCATGGGGACGAGGTAAGGGGAGTGTCATTTTAAGAGAGCTCTTTTTCATTGTCCCCTTCTTCCGGCTCCGGGGTGGCCTCGTACTGAGAAGTTTGTACATTTGATATTAAATCATTTCCTATTGGTTTTGTCGTGATTTTCAGAGGTGGATTCCCCAGGTAAAATCTTAGCTGTACCCAAGACATAGTCAAGGGATGCGTGTGTGAGCTTTTGTTGTTGGAGGAGTCTGCCTTCGTGGCGCACAAGTCCGCATTTCCTCCGTCCTTGCAGAGCCATGGAGAGGGCCCTCGTGTGGTCAGTGAGTGCAGGTGTCTGCTGAGCGTGGCCATCCTCGGTACATGGGTCTGGGCCCGGAGCTCCTGGCCAGCATGGACCTGGCTTGCTGGGAGAACTGTTCTGTCGCAGGCAGCGTCCTGGTGTGGCGTGAATGCTGTGGGTCAGCCCTGAGTGTGTTTCTTCTGTAATTTTATCATTCTTACATGATGCTTGTAATACATGCTTTGTTTTTTAATTTGAAAACTTTTCTACTGTTGAGTACTAAGTTGAGGACTGCATCCTGTTTTCTACGTGAAAGAGAACAGTAACATTAATTTGACAGATGCATATCACTTAGTAGTTCTGTCTTGATAACAGTGGAATTGTTCTCACTAATTCCTACGTGGTTGGGAATCTCTGATCAAGAACACAAAAAGCCTTACAAACTTCAGTCCTCGGCAGGAAGTGGGTTGCATTTAGAGGATTTATGGGACACTGATATGTGTGCCTATGGAAAAGGAAAAACCTTTGGAAGCATCCTATCCAGTCTCCTTGAGCAGGCTTGGAAGGACCACCTTCCAGGCAGGGCCATTGTGTCTCGTAGCTGGTGCATGGGAGCAGCGGACACGCCCCTTCCGCCTCTACCGTTAGCCCGGGTGGAACCGTCCACAGCACACGCCGGTGACGTATGGGGCTCCTGGCTGTGCTGGCCAACCAGGGCCGCAGGAGCTTCCCAGTGGCAGAGCCCAGCCAGACCATGATGGGAGGGAAGGTGGACAGGCTTCCTGAAGGCCACACTGTGCTGGGGGCCTCTCGCGGGTGAGGGCCGGGCCTTAAGATGAGCCCCTCTTGTTGCCATGCTCCGTAAGTAGCCTGACAAGAACCTGGTCCTCCCTGTGACTGCCTCTAGGACAAAAGCACGCTGCCCATGTCGACAGGAACTTGCCTGCAAGGTAGAAGCCCTACATCTCACTACAGAATAATAAACTGGCTGGCTTCTCATGTTGTGTGAGTTTTATTACCGCGAGTCCAGACCCTTCCTGCCTCCTACCCAAAGCCGAACAAGTGGGTGCCAGGTGGAGGGCCAGGATGCTGACCAGTGAGCAACGGGCAGAAGCTTCTTGGCAACAGCTTGTCGTGTGCCTCCTCCGGCCTGTTCCAGCCTTGGCGTGGTCTACATCGGGCTGGCAAAGTGGCCCATGGGCCAAGTCCAGCCCCTGGCTTGCTTATGCATTACCCAGACACTGACAGTGGTTTTTACTTTTTTTTCTTTTTTTGAGTTGGAGTCTGTCCAGGCTGGAGTGCAGTGGCACACTTATGACCACTGTAGCCTCAACCTGCTGGGACAAGCGATTCTTCGCCTCAGCCTTCCAAGTAGTTAGGACTACAGGCATGCCCAGCCAATTTTTTAATAATGGGAGACTAGGTCTTGCCAGGTCTCGACTCAAACCTGCGAGCTCGGGCAGTCATCTCGCCTTCACCTCCCAAAGTGCTGAGGTTACAGGTGTGTGCCGCCACGCCCAGCTGCTTTTGTGGAGACCAGGTCTCGCTAAGCTGCCCAGGCTGGTCTCAAAGCCCTGGACTCGTGCAGTCCTCTCTCGGCCTCCCACAGTGCTGGGATTACAGGCAAGCCACCATGCCCGTCTCGTCTTCACATTTTTACAAACTGTCGTTGTAGAGAGTTTCATTTCCCAGGCTGCCGTCCGGGCGGAGCACGGTGGCGTGTTCAGGCCGCCGCGTCCTCGGCCTGCTTGGCTCGGGTGAGCCGTCTCAGCCTTCCACAGAGCTGGAGCCACAGGTGCGCGCCCCCACACCTGGCCAACGTTTTCATTTGTTGTGGAGACAAGGCCTCACCAAGTTGCTCAGGCTGGTCTCCAACCCCTGGCTTCGACAGTCCTCTTGCCGCGGCCTCTCCAAGAGCTGGGGTTACAGGCTTGAGTCACCACACCCAGTCATCTGTATATATAGGAGGTATTCCTAAAAACGATTGCTGGCTCCAAGGTCGTGCGTTTTTTGTTTTTTGCGGAAAAGCAGGATTTATTGGAAAGACAGAAAAGCTCCCACAGTGGGAGGAGACCCAAAGGGGTGGCCTCTTCTGTTTTTAAAGCGGGATTTATTGAGAACAGAAAAGCTGCCGTAGTGGGGACCCCAAGGAGGTTGCCCAGTTGTACGCACGTAATGTTTCAGTCACTCTCGCCCTCTGAGGCCGTTGCATTTCCTTGCAGTCCCAACAGCAATTTATGGAAGTGCCACTACGTGTGTCCTCTTGCCAAGACTTCACCAGATCTTTGCTATTTGGATCAATGATGGTGCTTGGAAGGCTGAGGTGGCTGTGCGTGTGCCCTGCACTCTGGCCTGGGCAACAGAGTGAGACTCCCACTCAAAAAAGAAAAAATGCTCTTTTTTTGTTGTTTTATAGTGGAAAAACATTAAATTGGCCATCTCAGCCATTTTTTTTTTTTTTTTTTTTTTTTTTTGAGTTGGAGTCTCACTCTGTCGCCCAGACTGGAGTGCAGTGGCTGCTCCCGGCCACCGCAGCCTCGACCTGCTGGGCTCCAGCGATCCTTCCGCCTCAGCCTTCCGAGTAGCTGGAATTACAGGCATGCACTACCACGCCCGGCTGATTTTTTTATTTATTGTAGAGATGAGGTCTCGCTGCCCAGGCGGGTCTCGAACCCGCGGGCTCAGGCAATCCACTCACCTCAGCCTCCCAAAGGCGCAGGATTACAGGCTGAGCCACCGAGCCCGGCTGTCTCAGCCATTTTTAAGTGTGTTGTTCAGTGTATCAAGTATATTCACATTGTGTAACAGACCCCTGGGACGTCTTCATCTAGTAAAATGGAAACTCCATTAAATACCAGCATCTCCTCCCAACACCCTGGCCGCTGCCTTTCTACTCTGTGGTTTTGACTTTTTTTTTTTTTTTTTTGAGTTGGAGTCTCACTGTGTTGCCCAGACTGGAGTGCAGTGGCTGCTCCCGGCCACCGCAGCCTCGACCTGCTGGGCTCCAGTGATCCTTCCGCCTCAGCCTTCCGAGCAGCTGGAACTACAGGTGTGCGCTACCACACCTGGCTAATTTTTTGATTTCTTGTAGAGCTGAGGGCTTGCCAAGTTGCCCAGGCGGATCTCGAACCCGCGGGCTCAGGCAATCCACTCACCTCGACCTCCCAAAGCACAAGATTACAGGCTGAGCCACCGAGCCCAGATGGTTTTGACTCTTAAGAAGCTTAGTGAGTGGAATTTAATAGTGCAGTCGCTGGGCGTAGTGACTCAAGCCCGCAATCCTAGCACTGTGGGAGGTGGAGGCAAGAGAATTCTCCAAGTCTAGTTGTTCGAGACCAGCCTGGGTAACTTGGCAAGACCTCATCTCTACAATAAATCCAAAAAATTTAGCTGGGTGGGAGTGGTGATACGCGTGCCTGTGTTTTCAGCTACTTGGAAGGCTGAGGCGGAAGGATCGCTGGAGCCCAGCAGGTCGAGGCTGCGGTGGCCATGAGCATGCCCCTGCACTCCAGCCTGGACAGCAAATAGACTCCGACTCAAAAAAAAAAAAGTTGGCTGGGCGCAGTGGCTCACGCCTATAGTCCTGGCACTTTGGGAGGCCGAGGTGAGAGGACTGCCTGAGCCCACAGGTTCGAGATTAGCCCGGGCAACACAGCAAGACCTCATCTCTACAATAAACCAAAAATGATCCGGGTGTGGCAGCACACACCTGTAGTTCCAGCTCCTTGGAAGGCTGAGGCGGAAGGATCTCCGGAGCCCAGCAGGCGAGGCTGCGGTGACCATGAGTGTGCCACTGCACTCCAGCCTGAGTGACAGAGTGAGACCCCAACTCAAACAAACTAAAAAACCCTAACATATATCCAGTGTGTTCTTAAAATAGCTGAGTAATTTGTGAGCTTGCCGCTTCCTGTTTAAAGCTATTGCTTGCTTGCCGCTGCTTTGCGTTCTATAAACACCGCCTTTCCCAATCTCATTTGCTGTTTCTGGCAGCCCACTCCTAGACGCTGTGAGCTGTTCCATACATGCGTGAGCAGTTCTGCAGGTTGTCTGCCGGCCTCCACCGGGAGGCCTGGCCTCTCCGAGTCTGGCTTCTCCCATCTGTAGATGCCAACTACCTTTGGGGGTCATGGCGAGCACTGCGATCTCCTAAAGCACTTTGCACAGTCCCTGGCATATCATAAACACTGCGAAAACTGCTTCTTGCTCCATGAGAGGGATCTGGGTAATGCCATTCCTTGGTGTCCTCGCCATGTGCGACACAACCAACTCAGCAAAGCCTCAAGCGTTTGTTAGTGTTCACATCCCCGCAGTTGGTTTTGGTTGTTTTATGTTTGATTGTCGTCTTCATGATGCAAAAATTGACACATGGGATTGCTCCTACCAGACTGGTTTAGAGAAGGATCTGGAATTCCCGCCCCTTGATGACAGGCTCTGGCACTGGCCCCCCGTGAGAGTGGAGGGGCCCACGGCGCAGGCCAGCCCCTCTGCAGCGGCGTCCTGGGCCCGAGGCGGGAGCTCTCCAACCCCTCCTGCGGGGTTGTCCTTCACCTCATTGTGACCCGCTAGGTGGGTGTTAACTAGACCGGGCTTTCTCCGCCTTGGCCACCGTTGGCCACCATTGATGCGTCTGAGCTGGGGGACTGCTGAGTTGGGTGGACGCGTAGCAACAGCCCTGACCTCTGCCTGCCATGTGCCAATGGCGGCTCCTCCAGATGTGGCCAGATCTCTCCCGGGAAGCAAAATCGCCCCTAGTTGAGCATGCTGGGACAACAGCTCAGAGTATCCAGGATATGCCTGATACAACTGCAGCCTAGTGGCCCTTCGAGACAAGGCCCCAGGTGCCTGTAGGCCCCAAACTGGCCTGTATGCGGTGAGTGCCGCGGTGTGACCGTCAGAACCCCAGAGAGCCCAGTGTCCGCGGTGGGGAGGAGGCAGCATGGGAACTGCTTCTGTACGGCAGCCGCATTCTGCCAGAGTAGCACCCCTCAGGGGTCATGCAAGAAAAGACCTGGCAGGCTGGGTGCGGAGGCTCACACCTGTCATCCCAGCACTTTGGGAGGCCGAGGCGAAAGGACTGTCTGAACCCACGGGTTCTAGACCAGCCTGGGCAGCTTGGCAAGACCTCATCTCTACAATAAATCAAAAAATTAGCCAGGCGTGGTGGCACATCCTGAAGTCCCCGCTAATTGGAAGGCTGAGGCGGAAGGATCACCGGAGCCCAGCGGGTGGAGGCTGCGGTGGCCGGGAGCGTGCCTCTGCACTCCAGCCTGGGAGACAGGGCGACTCCGACTCCAAAAAAACAAAAGAAAGAAAGAAACGACCTGGCTGACTTCGCAGAGGCTTCGGAAGAGTCACCATTGGCCAGGTGGAAGAAAGGGACAGACCGTGGGAGGAGGGAGAAAAACCCGCGGGTGGGAAGCGGGGGTCTCGGGGTGCAGCGGTTGGGCAGAATCATGCTAGGTTTGGCGGAGGGCTCGGCGGCCACGGCCTTCTGTGCCCAAGCCGGGAGTTTGCGCCTCATGCCGTCCGCCTGGGTGTGCAGGGGTTGACGGCCCAGGGCACGGCGGCGCTCCTGCAAACCTCGCCCTGGGCCAAGTTCCCAGGCCCTCCGCGGAGCCGCGGGCGCTGTGTGCGGTTCCCGAGGGGGCCAGTAGGTGGGGCTCCTGCCCACGGGCGGGAGCCAGGCCGGCTCCACGTGCTCTTGACTGCGTTCCCTGCAACAACCTTGGACAGCCTGCTGCGATCCCTCCGATGCCTAAACGAAGACAGGCCCGCAGCCGACACCCGAGGCTCCTTGGGGTTGGAGAGTGGAGAGGAGGCCCGGGCTCCGCATGGCTCTCTGCGAGAGGCCACCCGTCACCTGCAAGCCAGCGGCGGGCAGCGTGGCTTGTAGCGCCAGCGTGATGCTCACCACGGAGTCCCCCACTCCCTGCAGGTCCTGACAGGGCCACGGGCTTCTGCAGTGGGCCAGCACAGGCCCACTGCTCATAGACATTGCAGGCCAGGTCGGGTGCGGCGGCTCACGCCTGCGATCCCATGACTAGGCCAAGGTGGGGGCAGCGCTGGAGCCCAGGGGTTTGAGACCAGCCTGGGCAACCTAGCAAGACCCCCTCTCCCCAGCTCCAGTCTCCTCAAAAAAATAAATAAATAAGCTGGGCTCAGTGGCTCAGCCTGTAATCCCGCACCTTTGGGAGGCTGAGGTGAGTGAATTGCCTGAGCCTGCGGGTTCGAGATCCGCCTGGGCAACTTGGCAAGACCGCGTCTCTACAATAAATCAAAAATCAGCCGGGCATGGTAGCGCGTGTCTGTAGTTCCAGCTCCTTGGAAGGCTGAGGCGGAAGGATCGCCGGAGCCTGGCAGGTGGAGGCTGCGGTGGCCAGCAGCAGCCACTGCACTCCAGTCTGGGCGACAGACTGAGACTCCAACTCAAAAAATGAATAAATAAATAAATAAATAAATTCTCAAAATAACGTGTCAACACAAACTTCGGTGCAGTGAAGGCAGGTTGCTCAGAGCTGGGGGACACGGAAGGGGGTGGCTGATCATGCGTGTGGACCCAGGAGTTTGAGGCCAGCCTGGGCCACAGAACAAAACCCGCTCTGCCTAGCCCCAGTCTCCTTCACAAAAGTTCGAGACCAGCCTGGGCAAATGGCGAGACTTCGTCTCTACAATAAATAAAAAAATCAGCCGGGCGTGGT
The DNA here is from genome assembly GCA_027257055.1 of Cephalopachus bancanus. Classification (NCBI taxonomy): domain Eukaryota; kingdom Metazoa; phylum Chordata; class Mammalia; order Primates; family Tarsiidae; genus Cephalopachus; species Cephalopachus bancanus. Next base: position 4,513,788 of record JAPVLO010000143.1, read on the forward strand.
AGCGCACGCCTGTAATTCCGGCTACTCGGAAGGCTGAGGCGGGAGGATTGCCGGAGCCCAGCGGGGTTGAGGCTGCGGCGGCTGGGAGCAACCACTGCACTCCAGGCTGGGTGACAGAGTGAGACTCCAACTCAAAATAAATAAATAAATACATAAATACATAAACAAACAACTTCAAGAGACAAAGAAGGATGCTGTATATTAATAAGTTCAATGCAGCAGAAGGTATGACAGTTATAAATGTTTACACAGCTAATAAAAGACCATAAAAGATATGCAACAAAACCAGAGATAAAATTGAGAGAATTAGTTCTATGTAATGGAGTTTGTAGTACCCCACTCTCAATAATGGATAGCACAGTCAGTAGATATTCAGTAAGGAAATAGAGGACTTAACACCATCCGCTTACCAGATCTTCCAGACCCACACAGAATGCTTTACCTAACAACAGCAGAATTCACATTCTTCTTGAGCACATGGATCATTTTCCTGGGTAGACCATATGTTAGACCACAAATTACGTCTCAATAGATTAAAATAGTTACATACAAAGTATCTTGTCCAATAACATTGAGATAAAATTGGAAATCAATAATCAGAAGTAAATCAGAAATAAAACTAGAAAATCCACAAATTTGTAGAAAATAAACAACATATTCTATTTTTTTTTTTTTTTTTTTTTTGGAGTTGGAGTCTCACTCTGTCGCCCAGACTGGAGGGCAGTGGCCGCTCCCGGCCACCGCAGCCTCGACCTGCTAAGCGCCGGCGATCCTTCCGCCTCAGCCTTCCAAGTAACTGGAACTACAGGTGCGCACGACCACGCCCGGCTAATTTTTTTAATTTTTTGTAGAGATGGGGTCTCCCAAGTTGCCCAGCAGGTCTCGAACCCGCGGGCTCAGGCAATCCACTCACCTCAGCCTCCCAAAGCACGGGATTACAGGCTGAGCCACCAAGCCTGGCTACAACATATTCTTAAACTGCCGGTGGATCAAAGAAGAAATCAAAAGTACTTAGAGACAAATAAAAACAAAACGCAACATACCAAAATTTTCGGGCTGCAGCTTCAGAGGTGTTAAGGGGGAAGTTTATGGCTATAAATGTTTACATTAAAAAAACAATGAGTGGATTGCCTGAGCCTGCGGGTTCGAGACCCGCCTGGGCAACTTGGTGAGACCTCATCTCTACAATAAATAAAAAATTAGCCGGGCGTGGTAGCACACGCCGGTAGTTCCAGCTACTTGGAAGGCTGAGGAGAAGGATCGCCAGAGCCCAGCAGGTCGAGGCCGCGGTGGCCGGGAGCAGCCACTGCACTCCAGTCTGGGCGACAGAGTGAGACTCCAACTCAAAAAAAAAAACAAAAAAACAAGGCTGGCACAGTGGCTCACACCTATAATCCCAGCACTTTGGGAGGCCGAAGTGAGAGGATGGCCTGAGCCCACAGGTTTGAGACCAGCCTGCACAACTTGGTGAGACCTCATCTCTACAATAAATAAAAAAATTAGCTGGGCATGGTGGTGTGTGCCTGCAGTTCCAGCTGCTTGGAAGGCTGAGGCAGAAGGATCACCTGAGTTCAGCAGGTCGAGGCTGCAGTGGCCGGGTAGTGTGCCACTGCACTCTAGTGTGGGCAGCAGAGTGGGACTCCTACTCAAAATAAAATAAAACAATCTGGGCACGGTGGCGCATGCCTGTAATCCCAGCACTTTGAGAGGCCAAGGTGGAAAGATCGTTTAAGACCAGCCTGGGCAATATAGCAAGACTCCATCTCTTAAAATAAAAATTAAAAAAAGAATAGAAAACAATAGAGAAAACCAATAAAACCTAACATTTCTTGGAAAAGATCCACAAAATGAACAAATCTTTAGCTAGATGGAGAAGAAGATAAAGGAAAGTTTACATTACTAAAATCAGAAATGTGCAGAGGTCGAGGCTGCAGTGGCCGGGAGCGTGCCACTGCACTCCAGTCTGGGCAACAGAGTGAGACTCCGACTCAAAAAAATAAATAAGTAAATAAAAGTGGGGACATTCCTACCAATTTCACAAAAACACAAGGGATCACAAGAGAGTGCCACAAATGCTTGCCTGCCAACACTTGGGGCAGCCCAGATGAAACGGAAAAGGCCCGCAAAGCACCACCCTCCTGAGACTTGGCAGGCATGACATTCCGGCCGGTGCTGCAACCCTGCTGGACCGTGGAAACGCACTCCCGGTGAGAAAAGCCAGGTGCAACAGGACAGGCCCTGCGTGCTCTCGTTTGCCTGAACCATCCAGGGTGCTTGGAGTCACTCAGGGCAGAGCAGACTGGAGGTCGCAGGAGCTGCAGGAAAGGCAGAGTGGGCAGGTGTTGCCTCATGGGTGCAGGGTTTCTGCTTGGGGTCATGAAAAAGTTTTGAAACCACATGGGCGTGACGGTTGTCCAAGACTGTGATTGTAATGAGTGCCGCTGAATTGCACATTTAAAAATGGTTAGAGGCTGGGCGCGGTGGCTCACTTTGGGAGGCTGAGGTGGGAGGATCCCTGAGTTCAGCAGTTCGAGACCAGCCTGGGCAATATAGCGAGACCCCGTCTCTACAGAAAAATTTTTAAAAAGTAGCCAAGTGTGGTGATGCATGCCTGTAGTACCAGCTACTCCAGAGGCCGAGACAGGAGGACCACCTGACACAGGAGGTCGAGGCTACAGTGAGCCGTGATCATGCCACTACGTTCCAGCCTGGGTGACAGAGACCCGACACAAAGCAACGTGCTTAGAATAGCAAGTTTAAGGTTATATATATATTCTATCTCAATCTGGCAGCTGTGAAGAAGCCAACCGCGGGTCAAGTCTCCTGAGGCAGTGCCAGTGAGAGGGGCCCTGTCTGTCCCTCCCCGTACCCTCCACCCTCTCCTCTGTTGCGCGCTCCAGGGAGCTGACCCGAGCTGACCGGCTAATGGTCCCCAGGCCCCCACTTCTGGCTGGACTTGGCCAGCATGGGGTGATGGCAAGTGGTCGGAGGCGCAGGAGGTGACCGCACCATCCCCGTCCTGCAGCCTTCAGGCCACGGTGGCCAAGGGTCACGCTCCTGCCAGGTGCCCGTCCATGGAGCTCCTCTGTCTCTGTATTCTAGCAACGGCTCCCTCCTGCACTCCTCAGGGACAGTGCCACCCAACGCCCACGCCCTGCGTCTTCCTCCGCGACTTCCTTGGTTTAACCCTTCCTTTCTTAGGCTTTGCTCGAATTACCCAGTGGGACCGTGCTGTCAATTTCCTGCCTTAGACCAGGGTGGGAGTGTATTGGGAGGTAGAGTCTGGAGGGGTTTTTTGAGTCGGGGTCTCCTTCTGTCACCCAGGCTGGAGTCCAGTGGCTCAACCATGGCTCACGGCAGCCTCGACCTCCTGGGCTCAGGCAAACCTTCCATCTCAGCCTCCTGAGTGGCTGGGACTACAGACGCACACCACCACTCCCAGCAAATTTTCTGACTTATTGTAGAGACTAGGTCTCCTGTGCCGCCCAGGCTGGATTTGAACTCCTGGTCTCGAGCGATTCTCCCGCCTCAGCCTCCCAAAGTGTTGGGACCAAGGCACACTGGCCTTGAGGTTTGGGTAGGTCAGGCAGTGTGGAGGACACCGCCCCTGGCTCTCAGAAAAGTCCTCATAAAGCAGGGAAGACAAGACACACGGCTTAGAGAAAACACAAGATTCAGACTCCTGGCGAGAAATCCTGGGGCGCCCAGCTGTAGACTCAAGGTCCCTCGTGGCTGGAGCAGGTGCCCAGCGCACCAGTCCACCTGCGTTCCTGCCTTGGGACAGGACCGACTCTCCCCAGGCTCCGGGACTGCAGGAGAGAGGCGGGGAGGCTGGCTGGCTTCCACAGAGGCATCAGACTGCTGTGTCCCGAGAAGCCATGGACACAGAGGTATTAGAAATGATCCCCCAAGCAGGTCAGACCCAGTGGGTGAAGTGTCAGAGTCCAGACGGTGACTCGCCATGGCGCAGCTCCCAGCCCGATGACCTCGAGGGAGTGGGAACAGCAGCTGGCCGCAGCACGCAGGCCTCAGGGCAGGTGAGGCAACACCCCGTCCCACCCGCCGGCTGTCCTCATCCTGCCCCTCAGCCGCGCACTGAGCAAGAAGGCGGATGTCCCCAGCACCGGGCCCCCAGCGCCTCCCTGCCTCCCACCTCCCCTGGAGGCCTCTCTCCCGGCGGCTGAGAGGCCCACGACTGGCTCGGCCCAGCCGGGAGGCAGAGCGTCCGTGAAGGAGTCGCCCTCCCATGCAGGTCTTCCCGCTCACCCTGGAAATCCTGGGTGACCCGCCTGGCCGATTTCCCTTGGTCCACCCAGAACGCGCCGACTGGGTGCAGCTTCCACGCTCGACCCTGAGCGCTCGGCCACGGGCCCCTCCTCTGGGGCCCGCCGGTTGCTTCAGTCCTGGCTTCTAGGCCAGGCTCCTGAAGGGTGGGCCAGTGCTCTCTCACTCCGTTGCCAGGCTGGAGCGCAGTGGCGTGGCCACAACGATCACGGCTCACCACGGCCTCCACGTCCTGGGCTCAGGCGGTCCTCCTCCTGCCTCTGCCGCTGGAGTAGCTGGGACTACCGGCACAGGCCACCACGCCTGACCAATTTTTTCCTTTTCCATTTTTTGTAGAGACGAGGTTTCACTATGTTGCCCAGGCTGGTCACATTCTCTTTTTTGAAAAATTAATTGATTTTTTTTCTCCAGAGACAGGGTCTCACCCTGTTGCCAAGTTCAAGCAATCCTCCTACCTCAGTCTCCAGATAGCTAGGACCACAGGTGAGCACCACTGTGCCAGCCCTAGCCACCCTTTGGACAGCCACAGCCTCTGTCTAGCTGTGTCAACTTGGACAGTTTACTTAACTTCTGTACACCGACAGTTGTTATTATTGAGTTCTTTTTTTTTTTTTTAGTTGGAGTCTCACTCCGTCACCCAGACTAGAGTGCAGTGGCCGCTCCCGGCCACCGCAGCCTCGACCTGCTGGGCTCTGGCGATCCTTCTGCCTCAGCCTTCCAAGTAGCTGGAACTACAGGCGTGCACTACCACGCCCTGCTAGTTTTTGATTTATTGTAGAGACAAGGTCTCGCCAAGTTGCCCAGGTGGGTCTTGAACCCACGGGCTCAGGCAATCCACTTGCCTCGGCCTCCCAAAATGCTGGGATTACAGGCTGAGCCACCAAGGCCGGCCTATTATTGAGTTCTTAAGCAATGCCTGGCACATGGCAAAACTCAGCAAATGTTAGCTAGGGCTATTGTTACCAGATTTCATTTATTTCTTTAATTTTGAGTGGGAGTCTCAATCTATCGCCCAGGCTTGGAGTGCAGTGGCACGCCCACAGCTACCCGCTGGGCTCCGGCGATCCTTCCACCTCAACCTTCCAAGCAGCTGGAACCACAGGCACATGTCACCACGTCCAGCTAATTTTTTGATTTGCTGTAGAGATGTGGTCTCGCCAAGTTGCCCAGGCTGGTCTCGAACCCAGGGGCTCGGGCAATCCTCTCACCTCGGCCTCCCAAAGTGCTGAGATTATAGGTGTGAGCCACTACATCGGGCCTTTTTTTTTTTTTTTTTTTGAGTTGGAGTCTCACTCTGTCTCCCAGACTGGAGTGCAGTGGCCGCTCCCGGCCACCGCAGCCTCGACCTGCCGGGCTCCGGCGATCCTTCCCCCTCAGCCTTCCAAGTAGCTGGAATTACAGGCGTGCTACCACGCCCGGCTAATGTTTTGATTTATTGTGGAGATGAGGGCTCGCCAAGTTGCCCAGGTGGGTCTCAAATCCATGGGCTCAGGCAATTCACTGGTCTTTACTAGATTTTAAAAATCCCAGTATGTTCATGTTACCAGTATGACTCACTTCACTAGGTTTGAATCTAAAAGAATGGTCACATTTCTCTCTCGCTTTAAAAAATTCTGAATCTAAATTCAGTTTCTTTTTATGCCTGTTCTATTTTAATTATTTATTCCTTTCTTTTTTTTTTTTTTTGTTTGAGTCAGAGTCTCACTGTTTCTCAGGCTAGAGGGCAGAGGCACGATCACAGCTCATTGCAGCCTCAACGTCCTGGGCTCAGGTAGTCCTCCTGCCCCAGCCTCTGGAGTAGCTGGGACTACGGGCATGTGCCACCATGTCCTGCTAATCTTTTGATTCTTTGTAGAGATGAGGTCTTGCTATGCTGCCGAGGTTGGTCTCAGACCCCTGGGTTCAAGTTATCCTCCCACCATGGCTTCCCAAAGTGCTGGGATTACAGATGAGAGCCACTGCGCCTGGCCTATTTATTCCTCCAATAAGTAACATGTGAACCCAGCAAAATTCCAAGACAGTAAAAAGGTCAGGACTTCTCCCAGCCACCCAGTGACCTTCCCCAGAGACAGTCCTGTAGATGTCAAGAGATGTCTCTGCAGACACAGACACGGACACATTCTTCCGTTTGCAAACACAAGCTGTCACAGACCTCTCTCAGGGAATTTTTAGGTCAGTCCTAATGGAATTCCCTGGCGCGTCCTTTAAATTACCCCCAGATCGATCGAGGCGTTGTTTTCGCAAAACAAAATCCATCCGTCTCCCCCATACATCCTGACACTTGGCAGCCGGGCACTGTCATGCACCATCATCACAGCCAGGAGGCACGATGTCTCCGCCGCCCGGAAGGCTCCCTCTCGCCCTGTCGCCTTCACCCTCACCTGACACTTAGCTCCAGGCCACCGCAGGCCTGCTTTCGGCCACTGTTTTCCTTTCCTAGAATTCCATCTGAACGGGACCACGCCACGTGTAGGCTTTAATGGCTGACTTCTTCCACCTGGCGTCATGTGTTCGAGATTCATCCGTGCTGTACGAGTCAATGTCTCGTGTCTTTTTGGGGCAGGGTGGCATCCATAGCGAGGAAACTGTTCATGCATTTGCCGGCTGTCGGATATCTGGTCTGTTTCTAGCCCGGGCCTGTTGTGGATAATGCTGCCATGAAAATTTGCATGGCAGCCTTGGTGTGGGCGTGCGTTCTCATTTGTCCTTGGGTCAACACCTGAGAGTGGGACTGCTGGGTCAGGTGTGGTAAATAAATGCATGTTTACTTTTATGAGACGCTGCCAAACTGTTTCCCAAGTGTCCACAGCATTTTGAAACCTCACCCGCAGGGTGTTGGAGTTCCAGTTTGCCTTATTCTCTCTCTCTCTCTTTTTTTTTTTGAGTTGAGGTCTCATTCTGTCACCCAGGCACTACATACAGTGGTGCAATCATGGCTTACTGCAGCCTCAAATTCCTGGGCTCAAGCAATCCTCTGGCCTTGGCCTCCCAACTGGTGATGTTTTAGTTCTATTATTTCTACTTTGTTTATTAGCTGAATCATTTCTTCTTCTTCTTTTTGTTTTTTTGTAAGGACAGGGGTCTGGCTGTGCTGTCCAGGCTGGTCTCCAGCTCCTGGCCCGGTGATCCTCCTACCTTGGTCTCCCAAAATGAGCCACCATTTCTGGCCTATTAGCTGAAATACTTTTATAACAGAAAAACATTTGCGGATCAGCTGTTCAGTTACCCCGAAATCCATAGTCTGTGTGGGAAGAACATGAGAAGCGTTGATTCATTTTCTTTGTTTACCTGTTTTCCAAATAATGAGGTGGTTTCCTGACACCCTTCAAAAGTGTCCGATAACGTGTGTTTACAGTGTCATTGTGAACAAATGGGCCTAACCCCAAGTGATGTGCTTTAACCTATTGTAGCTGTTACTTTGATACTTAAATGGTACAACTTTTGGCCCGTGTGTGTATTTGGCTCAGCTTCTGAATTCCACTGGTACACCAGTCATCTTTGTTACCTTCTTTGCTTCTTGAGATGAGATATCTTAGGATCATCCTAGACTTCTCTTGCCCCAGACCTGGAATGAGCCATCTCCAAGAGGCCCATTTTACTCTGAACAGGAAATGACAGTTTGCAATCACTGGGGCCGAGCTCAGTGGCTCAAGCCTTATAATCCCAGTACTTTGGGTGGCTGAGGCGGGCGGATCACTTGAGACCAGGAGTTCAAGACCAGCCTGGGCAACATAGGAAGACCTCATCCTTACAAAAATTTTTTAAAAAATTATCCAGGTGTGGTGGTATGTACCTGTAGTTCCAACTAGTCAGGAGGCTGAGGCAGGAGAATTGTCTGAGCCCAGGAGGTCGAGGCTGTGGTAAGCTATGATTGTGTCTCTGCATTTCAGCCTGGGCAACAGAGTGAGACCCTGATTTAAAAAAAAAACAACAACGGCCAGGCACGGTGGCCCACACCTGTGATCCTAGCACCTTGGAAGGCAGAGGCGGGAGGATCACTTCAGTCCAGGAGTTCAAGACCAGCCTGGGCAATAGTGAGACCTCGTCTCTACAAAATATTAAAAAATTAACCGGGTGTCGTGGTGCACTCCAGTAGGCCAGCCACTCTGGAGGCTGAGGTGAAAGGATCACCTGAGCCCAGGCGATTGAGGCTGCGGTAACCGTGAGCATGCCCCTCCACTCCAGCCTGGGCGGCAGAGTGACGCTCTGACTCAAAACCACCACCACCACTGGGTACCAAAGGTGCTCATTGCTGCTGAATTGGTCATGGATTTCACATCTTTTCAGCTGACAGAGCCAGAAAATAAAATTCTTTTTTAAAAAAAGATAATACAAACCGGGCTCGGTGGCTCAGCCTGTAATCCCGCGCCTTTGGGAGGCTGAGGTGAGTGGATTGCCTGAGTCCGTGGGTTTGAGACCCGCCTGGGCAGCGAGACCTCATCTCTACAATAAAAAAAAAAAAATCAGCCGGGCGTGGTAGCGCATGCCTATAATTCCGGCTACTTGGAAGGCTGAGGCGGAAGGATCGCCAGAGCCCAGCAGGTCGAGGCTGTGGTGGCTGGGAGCGGCCACTGCACTCCAGTCTGGGTGACAGTGAGACTCCAACTAAAAAAAAAAAAAAGATAATATGTATAGTAAGTTCAAACTAACATTTCCAATTCAAAATCAGGCTACAGGGTGTTTACGTCTTACATCCGTATCTCCTTTCAATCACATAAAAAATCTCATTAAAAAGCTCAGTAACAGGCTAGGTGTGGTGCCTCATGCCTGTGACCCAAGCACTTTGGGAGGCTGAGGCAGGAGGATTGCTTGAGGCCAGGAGTTTGAGACCAGATGGGGCAGCATAGTGAGACCTTGTCTCTGTTTCTAAAAATTAATTAATTAAAAATATCATGGTCTGGGTGCAGTGGCTCCTGCCTGTCATCCCAGCAATTTGGGAGGCGGAGGTGAAAGGATTGCCTGAGCCCAGGGGTTCGAGACCCGCCTGGGCAACTTGGCGAGACCTCATCTCTATAATAAATCAAAAATTAGCCAGGCGTGGTAGCGCGCGTCTGTAGTTCCAGCTACTTGGAAGGCTGAGGCGGAAGGATCGCCGGAGTCCAGCTGGTCGAGGCTGCGGTGGCCGGGAGCAGCCACTGCACTCCAGTCTGGGTGACAGAGTGAGACTCCAACTCAAAAAACAAAAAAGAAAAGAAATCAAAAAATTAGCCGGGTGTGGTGGCACACGCCTGTGGTTCTAGCTACTTGGAAGGCTGAGGCAGAAGGATTGCCTGAGCTCACCAGGTCAAGACTGCGGTGGTCTTTGAGGGTCCCACTGCACTCTATATTGGGTGACAGAGTGAGACCCCAACTCAAAAAAAAGTAATAAAATATTTAAAAATTAGTAACCGCAACATGGTTATCCTTTATAAATGTTTTTCTCGTTTGCATTTTCCTGACGACATATGATATGAAACATTTTTTTGCATGTGTTGTTATCTGTACCTTCTTTTTTTTTTTTGAGTTGGGATCGCATGCTGTCACCCAGGCTGGATGGAGTGCAATGGTATGATTACAGCTCCCTGCAGCCTCGAACTCCTGGGCTTAAGTGATCCTCCCACCTCAGCCTCCCAAGTAGCCGGGACTACAGGTGCACACCACCATTCCCAGCTAACTTTTCTTTTTTAGGTAGAGATGGAGTCTGGCCTCGAGCACTTGGAAGACACAATGAAGAATCCATCCATTGTGGGAGTCCTGTGCACTGATTCACAGGACTTAATCTAGGTTGCCGTGGGACCCTGTCAGATGAGCGTGCTGGAGTGATTTCTGTTCTAGCCCAACAAGCTGCTAAGCTAACCTCTGACCCCACTGATATTCCTGTGGTGTGTCTGCAATCAGATAATGGGAACATTATGATCCGGAAACATGGTGGCATCACAGTGGCAGTGCACAAAATGGCCTCTTGATATATCAGTTCTCCAGCGTCCTGCCATAGGGACGCAATCCTACCTATGTTAGTTATCTTATAGAACTACTAAAGTTCCAGTAGTTGGGCCATTTATTTAATATGCATCGGGTACTTTTCTATTTATTTCAGAGTAAGTTGCTTTATAACATTCTATAGACAGACCTATCAGGATATTAGTAAGAAAGGATCATGTTTTGAAGCAGCAGATCTAGGTCACTTTGTATATAAAATTTTATTATATTAAATAAATCTGTTTGGAGGAAAAAACAAAACAAAACAAAAACAAAAACAAAAAAACTCCTGGCCTCAAGTGATCCTCCTACCTCAGCCTCCCAAAGTCTTGGAATTATAGGTGTGAGCCACTACGCCCAGTCTGTATATCTTCTTTAGTGAGGTGTCCATTCAGGTCTCTGGTCCATTTTTTTTGAGAGAGAGAAAGTGAATTTGATGATTGATGAATATAAAGCTATTCAATAATTTGACTAAGTTTTGTGTTTTTTTTGAGTTGGAGTCTCGCTGTCACCCAGGTTGGAGTGAAGTGGCATGCTCACAGCCACTGCAGCCTTGACCTGCCAGGCTCAGGTGATCCTTCTGCTTCAGCCTTCCAAGTAAATGGAACTATAGGTACATGCTACCACGCCAGCTAATATATATATATACATATTTTAGCTGGAGTCTCCCTCTGTCACCCAGGCTGGAGTGCAGTGGCACACGCACAGCCATCCCAGTGTTGACCTGCTGGACTCAGGCGATCTTTCCGGAAGGCGGCTATGCTCACCACTATACCACCAACGCTAGGCGATCTTTCTGCCTCAGCCTTCCAAGGAGCTGGAACTCCAGGTGTGTGCTACCACGCCCCCTAATTTTTTGATTTATTGTAGAGATGAGGTCTTGCCAAGTTGCCTGGGCTGGTCTCGAACCCGTGGGCTCAGGCAATCCTCTCACCTCTGCCTCCCAAAGTGCTGGGATTACAGGCTGAGCTACCGAGCCCAGCCTCATTTTTAAAATTTATTGTAGAGATGAGGTCTCACCAAGTTGCCCAGGCTGGTCTCAAACTGGTGGGCCCAGGTCACCCTCTCACCTCAGTCTCCCAAAGTGCTGGGATTATAGGTGTGGGCCACCATGCCCGGCCGACTAAGTATTTCTTTCTTTTTTTTTTTTTTTTGAGTTGGAGTCTCGCTCTGTCACCCTGACTGGAGTGCAGTGGCCACTCCCGGCCACCGCAGCCTCGACATGCTGGGCTCCAACGATCCTTCTGCCTCAGCCTTCCGAGTAGCCGGAATTACAGGCATGTGCTACCACGCCCAGCTGATTTTTTGATTTATTGTAGAGATGAGGTCTTGCCAAGTTGCCCAGGCAGGTCTCGAACCCGTGGGCTCAGGCAATCCACTCACCTCAGCCTCCCAAAGCACGGGATTACAGGCTGAGCCACTGAGCCTAGCTATAGATGTTCTTTATCAAGTTGAGGAAGTTTCCCTCTATTGATAGCTTACTGAGACTTTTTTTGTCATGGATGGGTGATGGATTTTGTCAAATGCTTTTTCCACATACGGTCATATGAACATGCAATTTTTTTCTTTTAGCCTGTTGATGTGATGGATTACAGTAACTAGTCTTTGAATATTGATCCAGTCTGCCATATCTGGGATAAATCTCACTTGTTCATGACACATAATTCTTTTTATTCATTGTTAGATTGGATTTACTAATATTTTGCAGATAATTTTTGAATCTATGTTCATGGGAGATATATTTTCTCGTACTATCTTTTTTTTTTGAGTTGGAGTCTCACTCTGTTGCCCAGACTGGAGTGCAGTGGCCGCTCCCGGCCACCGCAGCCTCGACCTGCTGGGCGCCGGCGATCCTGCCGCCTCAGCCTTCCGGGTAACTGGAACTACAGGTGCGTGCTACCATACCCAGCTAATTTTTTGATTTATTGTAGAGGTGAAGTCTTGCCAAGTTGCCCAGGCAGGTCTCGAACCTGCGGATTCAGGCAATCCACTCACTTCAGCCTCCCAAAGCACAGGATTACAGGCTGAGTCACCGAGCCCGGCTTTTTGTACAATCTTTGATTTTGATCTTAATATTAATTTGACATGTGACTCATAGATGGAGGTAGAAAGCATTTCCTCTGCTTTTATCTTCTAAAAGAGGTTGTAGATGACTGGTATAATTTCTTTCTTAGGCCGGGTGTGGTGGCTTACGCCTACAATCCCAGCACTTTGGGAGACCGAGGTGAGAGGATGGCCTGAGCCCATGGGTTTGAAACCAGCCTGGGCAGCTTGGCGAGACCTCGTTTCTACAATAAATTTAAAAATTAGCTGGGCGCGGTGACTCAAGTTTGTAATCCCAGCACTTTGGGAGGCCGAGGTGAGAGGATTGTCTGAGCCCAGGGGTTCGAGACCAGCCCGGGCAACTTGGCGAGACCTCATCTCTACAATAAATCTAAAAATTGGCTCGGTGTGGTAGCACATGCCTATAGTTCTGGCTACTTAGAAGTTTGAGGCAGGAAGATTGCCGGAGCCCAGCAGGTTGACGCTGGGGTGGCTGTGAGTGTGCCTCTGCACTCCAGCCTGGGTGACAGAGTGAGACTCCAACTAAAAAAAAAAAAAAAAAAATTAGCTGGGCATGGTGGTGGGTGCCTGTCGTTCCAGCTACTTGGAAGGCTGAAGTGGAAGGAATACTGGAACATAGCAGGGGAAGGCTGTGGTGGCCGAGAGTGTGCCACTGCACTCCAGCCTGGGCGAAAAAGGGAGACTCTGACTCAAAAAAACAACAAAAAAGGCCAAGCTCGGTGGCTCAGCCTGTAATTCCAGGACTTTGGGAGGTCGAGGCAAGTGGATTGCCTGAGCCCACAGGTTCGAGATCAGCCCGGGCAACTTGGCGAGACCTCATCTCTACAATAAAATAAAAAATAGCCAGGCAAGAAACGCCTGTAGTTCCAGCTACTTGGAAGGCTGAGGTGGAATGATCTCCAGGGCCCTGAAGGTCATCCGGTTGGAGTGGCCGTGAGCATGCGTGCTACTGCACTCCAGCCTGGGCAAAGGAGTGACACTCTAACAACAAAAAAAAAAACAAAAAAAAAATTCTTCCTTAAATGTTTGGTAGGATTCACCCGTGAACCCAACTGGACCTGCTACTTTCTGTTTTGGAAAGTTATTAATTATTGATTCAATTTCAGTTGAGCACAGTGGCCCACACCTATAATCTCAGCAGTTTGGGAGGTCAAGGCAGGAGGATTGTTTGAACCCAGGAACTGGAGACCAGCCTGGGCAACATAACAAGACCTTGTCTCTACAAAAAATAAAAAATGTAGTCAGGTGTGGTGGCACACACCTGTAGTCCCAGCTACTTGAGAGGTTGAAGAGGAAGGATTGCCTGAGCCCCAGAGGTCAGAGCTGTGGTGAGTCATAATCGTGCCACTGCATTCCAACCTGGGTGACAGAGTGAGACCCCGGCTCAAAAAAAGATTTGTTAGCCGGGCTTGGTGGCTCAGCCTGTAATCCCGCACCTTTGGGAGGCTGAGGTGAGTGAATTGCTTAAGCCCACGGGTTCGAGACCCGCCTGGGCAGCGAGACCTCCTCTCTACAATAAATAAATAAATAAATAAATCAGCCGGGCGTGGTAGAGCATGCCTGTAATTCTGGCTACTTGGAAGGCTGAGGAGGAAGAATCGCTGGAGCCCAGCAGGTTGAGGCTGAGGTGGCCGGGAGCAGCAACTGCACTCCAGTCTGGGCGGCAGAGTGAGACTCCAACTCAAAAAAAATAAAATAAAATAAATAGAGATTTGTTGCCTTGATTTTTTTATAGGTATAGGCCTATTCTGATTATTTACTTATTCTGTGTGAGTTTCAGAAATTTGTGTTTTTCAAGGAATAGTTCCATTTCATCCAGGTTATTACATTTGTGGACACAGCATTCCTTGATTATATTTTTTATTTTATTATTTAAGAGACAGGGTCTTGCTATATTCCCCAGGTGGGACTTGAACACCTGGGCTCAAGGAGTCCTCCCACCTCAGCCTCCTGAATAGCTGGGGCTATAATTATCTTTTTTTTTTTTTTTTTTTTGAGTTGGAGTCTCACTCTATGGCCAGGCTGGAGTGCAGTGGCATGCTCACAGCCACCTCAGACTTGACCTGCTGGGTTCAGGCAATCCTTTGGCCTCAGCCTTCCAAGTAGCTGGAACTACAGGCATGCGCCACCACACTTGACTAATTTTTTTATTTATTGTAGAGACAAGGTCTCGCTATGTTGCCCAGGCTAGTCTCGAACCGTTGGGCTGAAGCAGTCCTCCCACCTTGGCCTCTCAAAGTGGTAGAATTACAGATGTGAGCCATGTTCCTGGCTGAGGCTTATCAATTTTACTGGTCTTTTAAAACAGCAGTCCCCAGACTTTTTGGCATCAGGGTCCAGTTTCGTGGAAGATAATTTTTCCCCAGACTAGGTGAGGGGATGACTTCAGGTTGACTCAAGCGCATTACATTGATTGCGCACTGTATTTCTATTATTATTACATTGTGATATATAATGAAGTCATTATATAGCTCACCATCCTGCAGCACTAGTGGGATGCCGGAGCTTTTTTTCCTGCGACTAGATGGTCCCATCTGGGGCGATGGGAGATAGTGACACCCGCAGCGTGCTGCTGATGTCCAGTCTGCTCCGTCATCTCATTTTGGTGGCTGTCACTGCAGAAAACCTGCTTCACAAAGACAGGATGTTGGAAACGGAAGCAGGCTGGTCAGTGCTTCTGTGGCAATCCCAGGGTACTTCGCCTTGACTTTAACCCAGAATGTCTGGAGATCTGAAGTTGTCTCAAACAGACTTGGAAGACCACCGTCTTTTGTGACCTCGAGCAGTTGATCTTTTTCTAGCACAAAGTGGATTCACCTGGCTTATTCACAAAGTGGGTTGCGGATCTCTTTCTTCCCAGTTCGGGGGCTTTTGCGACTGGGAAGTAATGCTCAGACTCTTCTGAGAGCTGAGACGGGTGATCGTGCACCAGCTGGGAGAAAGAAGGCCTGGCTCAGTCGCTCTCTTTTTCTTTTTTTTTTTTGAGTTGGACCCCACTGTCACCCAGTTGGAGTGCAGTGACACACTCATGGCCACCCCAGTGTCAACCTGCCAGGCTCCAGCGACCCTTCCGCCTCAGCCTTCCAAGTAGCCGGAACTGCAGGCGCGCGCTACCACGCCCGGCTAATTTTTTTTATTTATTGTAGAGATGAGGTCTCGCCAAAGTGCCTGGATGGGCTGGTCTCGAACGCGTGGTTTCAGGCAATCCACTCGCCTTGACCTCCCAGAGGTCGAGCTCAGTCTCCGTCTCTTTCAAAAGCTCTGCTAATGTCTGAAACATGTCAGAAATCCCCATGTTCACTTGTCACCCCCATAATTCCAGTTTGGCTTTGAATGGAGCCACTTTATCTGTCAACCTGTGTCATTCTCCCCCGAAGAGACAGATGGAATTCGTTGAGCGGGTTGAGTATGTCACACAAGCAAGTCGGTCTCGCAACCCCTTCTGCGTCACTGAAATGTGCTGCCAGCGGTGACGGCTTTCCTAAAAGAAATCTCGTAACTCCAAGGCGCTGGCCAGTGATCTACCTTTAGAAAGTCATCTCACTTCTGGGTGTAAGAGAAGATGTGTGTGCTCTGTGCCCATCGCCTCCCAGAGATGCACAAACAGACACAAGTCAAGAGCATGCGCTCTAATGTGGTTAGGGA
Organism: Cephalopachus bancanus; assembly: GCA_027257055.1. Taxonomy (NCBI): domain Eukaryota; kingdom Metazoa; phylum Chordata; class Mammalia; order Primates; family Tarsiidae; genus Cephalopachus; species Cephalopachus bancanus. Next base: position 4,529,739 of record JAPVLO010000143.1, read on the forward strand.
GTTTAATCACATCCTGCAAAACATTAAGTTCAGGTGACATTTCTCAGTTAGCCAGCATTTCTTTATGGATGACACAGTGCATACATTCAGAGGCAACCTCTTTGACCCAAGGAGTGAAACCAGAAAGTTGTCCGGTCATGGCTCTGTCCATGCATAGACCGACACAAAACGACCAGTTCAGTGTTCCTGCTATGTAATCAAGCAAAGACTTGAATAGCTCTGTAGCTGTGGTATTGGCTGGCAGCAAGAGTGCACATAGCATGTCCTTGGCCGGGCTCGGTGGCTCAGCCTATGATCCCAGCACTTTGGGAGGCCAAGGCGAGTGGATTGCCTGAGCCTGTGGGTTCGAGACGAGCCCGGGCAACTTGGCCAGACCTCATCTCTGCAATAAAAAATAAAACAAAAGACTAGCCGGGCATGAGAGCATGTGCCTGTAGTTCCCCTACTTGGAAGGCTGAGGGGGAAGGATCGCCAGAGCCCAGCAGGTCGACGCTGGGGTGGCAGGGAGCCCGCCATTACATTCTAACCTGGGCAGTGGAGTGAGACTCCAATTCAAAAAACAGAAAACAAAAAGCGTGTCCTCGTGCACCTCCTCCTGGAAAACATATGGCAGAAACAAGCATCACTGCTTCGTCCACCTCGGTAGACTCGTCAACCTGGAGTGCACACTGGAGCTCATCGGTCTTCTCTCACAACCGCGCCTCCATGTCCCCTGTTGTCCATCCATCTGTCGAGTTGCAGTGCTAGCCGAAAGGGGAGCACATGCTGCCTTTTGAACCGCAGCCTCTTCTGAAAGCTCACGACAAGTGTCCTTAGCGGCAGGCGGGATCAACTCTTCACCAACAGCAAAGGGCTTCTTAGCCTTAGCAAGTCGGTCAGCCACTAAGAAGGATGCTCTCAGTGCAGACACATTTGATGACGTGATGGCCTTCGAGAATAGTTTCTGTCCTCTGTGTTAGCATTTCTTGAAAACCCCCCAAAGGCTTGTCTTTTAGTGCAGGGTGCTTGGTCTCCATGTGGTCTGAAGGTTTCGTGGCTTCGTTGGGTAGCCGGTCGCCACATATCACACAAAGTGGGCTCGGAGAATGTGAGTCACCTGTTGTAATGAACTGGTAATTTAAGTGGAACTCGTGGTATTTTCTTTTCTTTTCTTTTTTCTTTTTTTTTTTTTTTTTTTTTGAGTTGGTCTCTCACTTTGTTGCCCAGACTGGAGGTTGCCACTGCAGCCTCGACCTGCTGGGCTCTGGCGATCCTTCCACCTCAGCCTTCCCAGTAGCTGGAATTACAGGCGTGTGCTACCATGCCCGGCTGATTTTTTGATTTATTGTAGAGATGAGGTCTCGCCAAGTTGCCCAGGCGGGTCTCGAACCCGTGGGCTCAGGCAATCCACTCACCTCAGCCTCCCAAAGGCACGGGATTACAGACTGAGCCACCGAGCCCTGCTTCTCTTCTTTTTTTTTTTAATTAAAAAAATTTTTTTTTGAGTTGGAGTCTCACTCTGCTGCCCAGGCTGGAGAGCAGTGGCACACTCACAGCCACCCCACCATTGAACTGGTGGGCCCTGGTGATCCTCCTGCCTCAAGTAGCCAGAATTACAGGTGTACGCTACCACACCCAGCTAATTTTTAAAAATGTATTGTAGAGATGAGGTCTCACCAAGTTGCCCGGGCTGGTCTCAAACCCACAAGCTCAGGCAATCCACTTCCCTCGGTCTCCCAAAGTGCGGGGATTGCAGGCTGAGCCACCGAGCCTGGCCTAGTACTTTCTTTTAAATGCAACTTTCTTCTTGTTGGCAGTCCTAGAGTCTTCTGCTGTCTCATCATTGGGTTTTTCTCCCTTTTCAAAGAAGCTCTCCAGTGATGTTTGTTTTTCACTCATTTTGGCGAGAGTTGGCTTGTGGGCCTCCCAAAACTGTGACTAAGACAAGTGCACCATGTGGGAAGGAGGCGTGGATGGAAGTGGCCAACAAAATAATGAGTGGGCCATCCATGGACTGAACTAAGTGTTGGATTCTGACTTAAAGCCTGCCGTCAGATGCAGCTATTCAATTGAAGTGCTTCAACTCACTTGCCATTCACAAGGATTTTGATAGGAGTCTGCAAGCAATTGACTTATCGTGGTCTCTGAGCAGCCAAACCTTACTGCTAGTGTTCATCTGTGTTTGCAGCTGCTCCCCAGAGCTAGCATCACCGCCTCAGCTCCACCTCAGATCATCAGGCATTCGAGTCTCACAGGGAGTGTGCAACCTAGATCCCTGGCATGCACAGTTCACGATAAGGTTTGTGCTCCTGGGAGAATCTAATGCCGCCACTGATCTGACGGAAGACGGAGCTGAGGCTGTAATGCCAGCAATGGGGAGCAGCTGTAAACACAGATGAAGCTTCACTGGCTCGCCTGCCGCTCATGTCCTGTGCAGCCCAGTTCCTAATGGGCCACGGACCGGTGCTGGTACTGGTACTGGTCCATGGCCCAGGGGTTGGGGATCCCTGTTTTAAAAGATCCGGTTTTGGGTTTTACTGATTTTTCTCTATCGATTTCCTGTTTTCAGTTGTATTTGTTTCCGCTATACATTTTGCTATTTCTTCTCTGCTTACTTTTGATTGAATTTGCTCTTCTTTTTCTAATTTCTAAGATGGAAACTTCATTGATTGATTTTAGATCTTTCCTCTTTTCTAACATATACATTCAATGCTATAAGTTGCCTTCTGAGCACTGTTTTTGCTGTATGCCACACATTTTGATAAGTTGTGTTTTCAATTTCATGTAATTCAAAGCATTTTAAAATGTCTTTTGAAATTCTTCTTTGATAACTATGTGTTATTTAGAACTGTGCTGTTTAATCTCCATGTATTTTGAGATTTCCACTTATCTTTCTGTTATTAATTTCTAGTTTAATTTCGCTGTAGTCTGAGAGCAGACACTGTATAATTTCTATTCTTTTAAATTTGTTAAGGTGTTTTTATGGTCCAGACTGTGGTTTATCTTGGTGAACATTCCTTGTGAGTTTCGGAAGAATGTGCATTCTGCTGCTGTTGGGTGAAGTAGTCTATACATTTTACTTATAATGGTAGATTTGTCTATTTCTTTTTGCAATTCTATCAGTTTCTGCCTCATGGAATTTGATGCTCTGCTTTTAGGCATATGTACATTAAGGATAGTTGTGTCTTCTTGGAGAATAGACCTCTTTATATTTATGTAATGCCCCTTATTTATCCCTCATAACTTTCCTTGCTTTGAAATCTGCTCTGTGAGTGTGGTGGCATGCACCTGTAGTCCCACCTACTTGGGAGGCCGAGGCAGAAGGATCACCTGAGCCCAGCAGGTTGAGGCTGTGGTGGCCATAAGCATGCCACTGCACTCCAGCAGGGATGACAGAGTGAGACTCAGAAGGGAGAGGTTTTTCCTAACCATGGAGAAGGAAGAGTCTTATTACAGGGCTGTAGAATAAGTTCTAAGGATCATGAAAATAGAGTAGGCAGTACCAAAGTTCTAGCTCTCCTGTAAGGCAACGATTAAGTCGGCAAAAACTGTCAGAACCAACCTCTTTGAAGCTCTGGAATATAATTTTTAAAAAATTTACAACCAGGTGAATTTGTTTCAAGAGATGGAGTCTAGCTTTGTCATTCAGACTGGAGTACAGTGACACAGTCTTTGCTCATTGCTACCACGAACGCCTGAGTTCAAAGGATCCTTCTGCCTCGGCCTCCTGAGCAGATGGGGCTACAGGCACACGTCACCATATCCAGTTACCAGAGGAATTTTGGTTGTTTTTTTTTTTTTGAGTTGGAATCTCACTCTATCACCCGGGCTGGAGGGCAGTGGCACTCTCCCGGTAACCGCAGCCTCGACCTGCTGGGCTCCGGCAATCCTTCCGCCTCAGACTTCCAAGTAGCTGGAACTACAGGGGCGCACTACCATGCTAATTTTTTATTTTATTGTCGAGATGAGGTCTCGCCAAGTTGCCTGGGTGGATCTCAAACCCATGGACTCAGGCAATCCTCTTGCCTCAACCTCCCAAAGTGCTGGAATTACAGGCTGAACCACCAAGCCTGGCCCGGTTTGTTTGTTTTTTTTGAGTTGGAGTCTCACTCTGCCCCAGACTAGAGTGCAGGGGGCCCGCTCCCAGCCACCGCACCCTCGCCCCGCTGGGCTCCGGCGATCCTTCCCCCTCAGCCTTCCAAGTAGCCGGAAAAATTTCAGGCATGCGCTACCATGCCCGGCTGATTTTTTTTATTTATTGTAGAGATGAGGGCTTGCTGCCCCGGTGGGTCTCGAACCCGCGGACTCAGGCAATCCACTCACCTCAACCTCCCAAAGGTGCGGAATTACAGGCTGAGCCACCGAGCCCGGCTGGTTTTTTTAAAATAAATGTAATTCCTCAACAACCTATGATGTAGGTACAATGATTACCTCTTATTTCAAGTAAGGAAATGTAGCACTGAATGGTCAAATAAATGGCCCAAATCACACAGCAAGCAGTGGGTGGAGACCAGGTTTAAACCCATGGGGATCCAGAATCTCCATGCCCATGCTTTGCCACTGTGATTTGTGGCCTCTGCACATAGGTCAGGCGCTCTGGGAATTCCGTTCACCCTGCCCAGACAAGTAAGGATCGTTATTTCTGGAACTGAAGCTACCTATGGTCACCAGCAGCATGACAAAAACACCTGTTTGGGGCCACTGTCAATTCCAGGGAACCGAATCACCTGCAACCCTGGAACCTTGACTGAAGTGATGAAATACCTGCATACTGGACAGTTAAGGTGATGATCCTCACAGGAGTTGCCCAATGGTGCTGCAATCTGAGCTGTTGCACAAAAAGGACCTTTCTGGTGGCTAAGTTATGTTTCTCCAAAAGATGAACCCTTGGATCTTCATAATCAATAAGGAAAAACATGCCCTACGTGGCTGAGTCCTGAGTGAGGAGTGTCGGGGTCGCTTCACTTCACTAATGTTGAAACTGCCCCGGAATTCTTAATGACAAAATAAATAGCCAAATGTTGGTGAGTGAGTGCTGTGACACTGCAGGCTTACCTGTCGATCCTCCCTCACTGCCCAGCTGGTGGCAGCTGTGGGAATAGTGGCCCGTGTCCAGACATGAGGACGTGACTTGCTGGTGCCAAGGTGACGATGTGGACCTGCTTCTCCAAGAATTGTTGTGTGTTTCAGCCTATCCTGTGGGTC